>OZ016504.1:31362611-32667611 GCA_963966595.1 Physocephala rufipes | reverse complement strand
TAAACGATACTTTTCGCAGCGGCTAAGCTTCGGGTAAGAGAATAAAGTTGATAAAACTAAACTGTTCGCAAGAATCGAGTTCTTTGAAAAAACTTCCTTGTTCAAAGTAAGGCTTGATAACTCTTAAATAGCACAAGATACTGACTATAGTTATACTTGCATGATATGTTTTATCTGAGAAATGCTATTGACAAGGGGCATTTATTCCATTGAGATCAATATATTGATCAATCGACGTTATGTTCTATTGATGAAATGGTCCATCTATATAATATTAATCGCATAACAATCATTGAAATATATTGTCATGCTTGACTGACATAGTTACCGATGAAACTGTAATTGATTAAAAAATTGTCGACAGACGAAGTGGTATTGCGTGGAGTTATCGACCGGTGCAAAGATCACAAGTTGTAAGGAATGATACATATTCTTTAATCTATGTAATGAACGATCCATATAATAATGAATCTATACACGAACGGCTCGAGACAAAGATCCAAAGGTGCAAGGATCAATCGATACAGCAATGGATTAATACAAAGAATAATCGCCACCAATAATCGACGAGAATTGCCGCTCGATTAAAATAATTACCGATCGATATTTCCATCAACATGTATTGCTAATGTATTGCTAATATTTTTAAATTCTAGTACAATTCTTGACGTAACTGGTAAAAGACATAACAATCCTTTTATATGATGTGCAAATTATACACAATTACATACAACTAAATTTACTTAAAAACTTTTGCTTTTGGGGCACTTCGGCGTGTGCCATTCCTTGCCAGCAAAGCCTACATTACGCCCCCATTCATGACTCAATTCTTATTTAGCTTTACATAAAATATCTGTGTTGTGTTTGCGTCTGTGTGTGTACGGCTTGTGTATGGTTTGTAGATCAAATATGTAGATCGTATTGGGTTCGATATAGCGTAACGGTTTTGATTCATATAATAAGCTTTTTAAAGTAATAATTTCTTTCAATGTGAAAACAAAAAAAAATATTGCACTTACGCCAAAAACGTTTAGAACTGATTTTGGTTTTAATAAAAATAAAGATAAAAGATATAAGTTTTCTGATGGGCGTCACGACGTGAACTAAACAATTTACGATCTGATGTTGTTTGCCTATAATTCTAATAAATAAACATTATTTATATACAATAATAATCCTTTAAACGTAGATAACACTTTGAGAATCTCGAGTGTTTGAATGCCATTAAATAATTATCATCGAAAGTAATTTTCGCTTTGTTTTTACTGGTGGGCAGGACAGCGAATGAGCGAGTGAGGATGGACGATCATTTAAATTGTCATCTCTAACGAATGATCGATTTAAAAGATCGCATTCCAAAATAAATCCTATTGAATACCTGGTGGCGGTTGTCCCAACTCACTGGTGAAATCGAAGAGACTAGCACGTGGCGGCGCCAAGGCATGATGGTGTGGATGAGGCACCAATACATTCTTAATGGCCGATGTCTTCAAAAGACGTTTCAGCATTCCGCTTGAGCCCCGATGCTGCAGACTTTTGTGCGTGGTAAGCGAGTTTTTCGTGCGATAGCGTCGATGGCAAAATTCGCACACGTACAACGTGTCCGATTGCTCGTGTTTATCCTGGAAATGACGTTTGAGCGAGTAATAGCAAGAGAATGTCCGTCGGCAGTAGGGGCACTCTTGTGGTTCATTGATACCGCCGCTAGTAGGCGGTGGCATACGCAATGGCATCTGTGGTGATGAGGTAGAATGTGAGGGCGTGGTCGAAAAGCCACTGCCATTACTGGCGGAATGTGGCGGCGATGAGATCATGCTATAGCTGCCGCCATTATTGCCGCTGCCACCGCTGCCGCCGCCTCCACCGCCACTATTGAGACCCATTGCCAAAGTTCCGCAAGCCATCGAACACGCTGACGATGAATTAGATGATGCCACAGTTGTCGGCGGTGGCGAAGGTGGTGACGAAATTGAGCTCGAAGGAGAAATTGCTGAAGTGATTACCACATTTTGGTTACCTAAGGATTGATGTTTTTATATTTAAAAAAATAATTTTTGTATAAATTATTATTAATAATTAAAATAATTTTTGAAAAAAAGTGGAGGGCTATAAATACTGAGGACAGAAGTACTAAATAAGAGAAAATACAAAAACAGTGATCTAAATGATGATAATAATGACGATAATTTTAATTAAAAAAGCATGGATGTGGGTCATGGTTTAAGGAAAACTTTTTTAGTGCGTCGACGGGCAGCTTTAATTATGAAAAAATGGTGTAATAATAATGATGTAATGGTGTAATAATGATGATGGCGATGAGGATGGTAATAGTGAAGGTTAGATATTTTAAAAATACTTCTGATGAGGAAGGAAACCGTTTTCATATTCAAATTTTGAATTTTACAGCAATTAATCGCCAGATCCATGCAAACCGCTAAATGCTTACAATTCTCAATGACCGTTCTACGTGAAACTTTTAGAAATATATATTTTCCAATACTTAATTATAATTTTACTAATTGCACAAAAAGAATACTTTAAGCGAAATGAAATGTTTATATAAATTTCTGCTTCCTTTAACAGCTTATGAGTGTTAGAAAAAGAATTTTGAGGGGGAGGAGTGGAAAGGTAAAATCGTTCATAACCAAATACAACTTAAAATTGTGTCGAAATTAACCTTTACCAAATTTATAGTTAAAATACAGTAATTCTTAAAATGTAGAGAATATTAATCTAGCATTAAACACAAACAAAAGAACAATAGTAATTTTTCTAAGCGTGGAGAATGGATTTATTAAAAAAGTGTGCATGCAAAGTAACCAAAGAGATAATATAAAGTCAAAAAGATAAAATGTTAAAATATGAAAACCAAAGCAGGCAAATATAGTGCGAGATTTAAAACGATATCTGCTCTTTCTGATGGAGAATAAATACTCATAAATACTTTCATAAAATCACAAAAAGAATTGTGCAGTTTCTTCACGCAAAATGTAACAAATATGAATAAATATTTCATTCAATTTGTCATAAAACTTACCAAATTTTTTTAAAAAACAAATCATTCGATCAAACTAAATTTGAAATTTTAGCCGGTGCTAACGGATTTGACCCACTAAATGCTTGGTAAAGGAACGATATTGGTATTAAAAGTTGTGAAGGTTTAAACCTTCCTACTAGAAGACTCTTTATTAATTGAATGCCTTGCTAGAAGACGATTCATGTCTAACTCAGGGGAAAAAAGGTCAATTCTTATGAAACCCCGACAAAATCACAGCAAAAGTACAATAACAATTTTATAAATAATTATATTATAATTGAAGATTTAGGCATAAAGAAAGCAGAAAATTCTAAGAAGGCTTGATGAGAGGGAAGATATTAAAAATTATATACAGGAAACCCAACTATACTGCTTTAAACTGCTACTAATGAGAACCGATATTACATTGGGGCTAAAATTAAACGTACTATATTATATATAAACATTTTGACAACGTGATACCCAAAAGGTGGGAGAGGCATTTAGGGGATATGAATATGAATTTTCGTAAAGAAGTGTGTAACTATTTTATATGCGATTAATATAAACAATTCTAAAATGTCCAACCTTCTCAAAGAGCCCATCTCACTGTAAAACAAGCGTGCAACTACATCTATTTACGATCAATATATACAATTATTTAATTTCCGACCTCCGTGAGGACTCCACCTTACTAGCAATCAGATTTTACAAACTGCATTTAACGAAGTGTGTTTCAGTTTAATCAGAAGTTAGCTGAAGTTGAAATTGAAGTTGAAATTAAAGTTGAAATTGAAGTTCGAGTTGAATTCGACGATAGTCTAAAGTTTGTTAAATTATTTCTTTGATCTAAGATACAAATATTAGAAAGCAAACTATATATATATCTGCAATGATAATTATCTATAGAATATCAAATGTTTTTATATATATAAGATATATACGTATCTACAAAGGGGTATGGAGAGTATAAAACGACCATCAAACTCCGAGATTTAAAATGAGAGATAAATTGAATATCGTATACAATACAGAGTTTAGTGGATGAGAGTGTGTGTTTAAGAAATGGAGAGAGAGAGAAAGAGCCATTATATGCTCTAGTAAACTAGAGAGAACTGAGAGTAATGGCAGTAATGAGAGAAAGAAAGGAAGAGGAAAAGTAGGAAATTCATACCAATTTTAGTATTGTGGACTTATAATTGATTATCGATATTAATTTTACAATTAACCTTAACATTTTTTTGCGAAGAGGAAATTAAAGTAGTAGTAGTAGTAGTAGTAGTAGGAGTAGTACTAGTTGAAAGTCCTTTCTCTCACCTTCTCGGTCAGTACACAATTTTTGTATCACATCCTTCAATAATATTATGATAATTCATGCATAATCATGATGTTTGTGTGGTTTTCTCGCAATTCCCTGATGATCATTTAAGCATCAAATGTCGCGATGATAATTAATATTATTATATCATCGGCTATTGAGATTTTATAAACTAGTCCAATTCTTTCAAACCATCAAGCTTTATGGTCATACAATATATGAGAAAAAAAATCAAAAGAGGCAAGGACGAACACGTGTCGTATCCGCGTCGTTTAAATTATTGATAAAATATTAGATAAAAAATTATGTAATGAAGGACCAATTATATACAATTTTGCTTGTTTTGTCGATCTCTTGCAATAGCGTTTTCGATCGAAGTCAACGGAATTTCATGGATGTCAAAAAGAGTTGCATATGGCCAAAATTCTTTTACGGACTAGTAGTGGTTTGCTATTCATTGAGTGTGGATTTGCTTATGTGTTTGTTTGCTTATCGTATCATATCATATTTAAATGGATGAGTTAAATTGTGTGTAAAGTTTAATATCTTTCATTTCCATTTCACCGGGTCGCGATTTGTGATAGGTGTAAATGTGCGTCATCAGGGAATTGCGCGAGCAGTAGACTCTCTCACAGATGATACAACGGTATTCCTCTTGGCGTACGGCATGTTTGTCGGCTATATGACGCTTAAGTGAAGCTTTCGAACAGAGAAGCTTCCCACAGAGTTGACATGAAAAGAGTTTCTTGGGTGAATTTCCTGGAAATTTTTGATTAATATTATTTTCTTAAAACGATTATTATCAGTGTGTGCTAAATAAAATGTGCTAATTTGTTTGGTGGACTTATATTAAATATTAGCTATATTTTAATTCTTGACGTTTTTCCAAATTTACGTTTCCAAATTGTTTGCAGAGGTGGGTTTGTTGGTTATATTTGTGGGCTTTTTTCGCAGCTATTGTTTTGAACATAAACGTAAATATCTCCAACACTATCACGCACGCACACACAAAACATTACGCAGAAAAAAGTGAACTAAAGAGAGGCAGCAATCTCTGAAAGAAGTCACAAACGTAATCAATTTCTTTCAAGAGAGAAAATGAAATTTTGAGGGGAAAACATTTAAACTAAGATATAGGGCAGAAGATATAGTCATGAAGAAAGAAGAAAGAGGGAAGGGAAAAGAAAACATTAAAAAATTCGCAATATATTGATATCACTTATAGTCCTGACATTGCTTCAAAGAATATTTCCTCCCCCTTACCCAAATTTTTAATTAGAAGAAATGTATAAATAAAAGAAGAAAAAATATGGTCACTGCATCAAAAACAAGAGCGCCAGCAAGAGCATCATCAAGAGCAGCAAAAATGCCATAGGAGTTAAAAAACCCAATTCCATGGAATCCTTTTACCTCAACCGATGTATTGCGTGGTGGATGTACCCATTGACCATTGATACTTATATTTAGGGGCGTGGAGAAAGGTGACGGGCGGATAAAGAATGTATGGATATGCTCTTAAAAGAAATGAAGAACGAATAAGGATGTTCAGAGTTTCGTCAACCGAAGTCGACACAAAAAAATTTGTTTAAGGATATAACACGATATAATAGAATAATTCTAATAATGACTCCGATTAATAACTTCAGTGTTATGCTTTTATATGACCCTTTTTTATTTTAATTATAACTGAACATATTATTTATATGAAAATATTTATACGATTTATAAATGTCACTGTTAATAAAATGGTTTTTTGTTTTGTTTTTCTATTTTTCTTTCGCTTTTCTTTTTAAAGCTTATCTCTTCCCCGTACTAATTCAATCGATAGAATACGAGAAGCTACGAGAACTTCATTAACATGCTGTAATTTGATCTAACATAAACTTTAACATAAAAATAATTTCAAAGAAAAAGAAAACGCAAAAACCTGATGAACCGAAATCGTATGATATTCTCTTCACTCTTCTTTTCTTATTTGCTTACTTTTCTATTTTTCAACGTTAATTATTATTCATTGTACACTATAGAAAAATAATAAAACAAAATAAAGTTTACAATGGATCTCGTACATATGTATTGTGTTAGTATATACTATCATATCGTCGATATATGTAAATATATCCCACTGTATATTATCAATATTAATAAAAAAGTGCTTCTAGCTAGCTGATTTTTTAAGGATATATATATATATATATATATATATATATATATATATATATATATATATATATATATATATATATATATATATATATATATATATATATATATATATATATATATATATATATATATATATATATATATATATATATATATATATATATATATATATATATATATATATATATATATATATATATATATATATATATATATATATATATATATATATATATATATATATATATATATATATATATATATATATATATATATATATATATATATATATATATATATATATATATATATATATATATATATATATATATATATATATATATATATATATATATATATATATATATATATATATATATATATATATATATATATATATATATATATATATATATATATATATATATATATATATATATATATATATATATATATATATATATATATATATATATATATATATATATATATATATATATATGTATATATATATATATATATATATATATATATATATATATATATATATATATATATATATATATATATATATATATATATATATATATATATATATATATATATATATATATATATATATATATATATATATATATACAGATTGTTGCATTATATACTCATATGAGATTTAATTTTTTGATTCCCATTTCTTTAGGGTCTAGTGTGTCTGGTTAATTGATGGCTCAAAATTAAAGAATGAAAGTGTCGGAAATTGTCGAAATTATGTTGAAGCAGCGGCTCTTAAGAAAACTTAAAAGTCCTTACAGTGTTATTGTTCGCGTCTATAACCGTATACTCGTATATTTTATATACAAAGAGTATTTATTGTACTAAAGAGGAAAGTAAATGTAAATGCGGGAAAACGCAACGATACATTCTTCTTTAGTTTTCAGTTTTTCAGTTTTCAGAGTTAAGTTTTTTATCTATTTCTTTGGATTTGAAATAAACTATATTGTAGGATGATTTGGTTTCATTTTGACTTTTCTTGGCTCGTTTTTCATTTCGTCCTTGAAATGCCATAATCCCTAAAATTATATGTTATCTGTTATCTGTGTTATCATCTATTATCTGGTTTATGCAATTGCTGGGATTATGTATTTGCTATTTCACACAATTATTCATTAACTCTTGAAAATTGTTTCTATTATGCTTAGGATGCGAAAATTAAATCAAATGAAAGCCGAAAATATGACTTTACGTTTTACTATTTTGACGTCCGGTCGTATACCCGCGACATTGGATATATCGATGTGAGAATGTGTAAGCGTAAATGGGTGGGTGTGTGTATGTGAGTGTCCTGTGGGCTCGTGTATGTATGAGAATGAGTGTATGCGTGATATTTATAATTTTTTATTATTTTTTTTTATTTGCTTTCCTTAAAGTCTTAGCTTTTTTAAATAGGATATTTATAGGATAATTAGGTCGGCTTAGATTTTTATAGTCTATCGTCTATTTAAAATATTTTTCATACAAAAAACTTAATTTTAATTTTATTTTCAATAAGCGTTTGAGTGTGTTGGTCTGTTTGTTGGTGAATGTACAATGTTTCTTTTATGTTTTACTTATATGTGTGTATGCGTGTGTGCGGGCGAGTGTACCTGTGTGTGTATTGTTGTTTGAATGATAGTTAACCGCATTGGTTTTAAGAGAAACGTACTAATCTTCCTTAGATGGTATTTAGTATTTTTTTTTTTTTTGATTAAAATGTATTTTGAAAAATAAATCAACAATATCGATATAATTATTATCGCCTTGAATATACAATATAAATATAATACAGAGTGTAACTATGCTTATCCTAAACAATCGGTGTTAACAATTAATTTTACAAGTTTCATCACTGATATTTGACATTGACGTTTATATATACACTTACAATTGTATATGATGCATATATGTATGTATATGAGTGTATGTATGTATATGTGTGAGTGCCAACATTAAGCACTTCATTTAGCTTATTATTGACTTGACTCTATAAGAAATTTAAAAACACAAAAAAAATGAAATTGATGATTTTTAGGAATCAATGACAGAACAAAGAACAATAATAAAGAAATAATTTTATGATTTTACCTAAAAAAATAAACAAAAAACACCATTTAATCAATATTTTCTTTGTCTTCGTATAGATCTATTTTTTGTCCGTAAAAATTTTAAAATGTAAAAATTTGGTATCGAGTAAAAACGAATACATTTCAGACTTTTCCTTCAATTTTTTTTCCAAAAATATATTGTACAATATAATAAAATATTTCGAATACTTTTTAAGTAAATATTAATAATTTTTTTTTCTCTTTTTTAAATTGTGCGCTTCCCGCTTTTCTTTAAAAAAATATATTAAACGATAAAGCGTTTTACGTTTTACGTTTTATGTTTTTGTAAATTTTGTCGAATAAAGTAAATAATTTCCAATTGTTATCCATAAATTTTCTTCAACCATTTTTTCTTTTTGTTGGTTTCAGTCTTGTGAGAAAATAGATAATTTTGAAATTTTCTTTACGATATAATTCCACCCATGTAAACAAAAAAATAAGGATCATCACGAAACGTAACGTAAACGGATATAACGTTTAAAGATGACCATTCAAAGTGGACTAACTGCACTTATGCCCTAAAATAATGAAGCTATCGAATGCACAAATTTCTTGAAGGGAGAGAGAAATTTCTTTAAAATTTTGCCATCCCTTCGCTTGGTTTGCCTAAATCTATCAGTCCTTGCGGGTTTCAAAAAAATTCCCTCAAAACAAAAAACACATCGTTAATTTTTCACGAAAAGGAAAAATAAAAATCAAAACAAAACATCAAAAAGTCGAATTTCAAATAAAAGATCGATAAAATTCAAAATTTAAAAAATTTCATAAATTGTCATTGGGCCCCCATCCATTCCCGATCATTATGGTGGGCCCGAAAAAAAATTCTTATAAATATGGACACCGATAACGCTTATTCTATTCTTGTACCTTTCTTTCCTTCTTCTTCTTTTCATTCTTTTTTGCTTATTTTCTGTTGTATTTCTTTGCCTTTTTCCCTTGAAGGTCTTTTGCATTTCGGTCTTATCTCGATAAATGAAGAAATACTTAGGATATTATGAAGTAGTTTTTAGGCGATAACGTTTTGTAACAAAATGAAATGAAACTTCATTATTAAGTTTAACAATTACAGTAAGTAAGTAATAATAATAATTATAATAATTCTATGAATTATCTTTCAAACATATAGTCGTATTCGTTTTGCACAATGCAAGTATATGCGATGTGGTGTATGCACGATCAGATTATGTTATATTGTATATATGGTCTATATAGGATTCCTTTCATTTTTGCACTTAAACGTACTTTTACAAGAAGTTAACAGACAAAATATAGATATTGTCAAACTAAATTGCACTGGCCACAAGTAAGTTAGTATTGAAGAGACTTAAAAAGGACGATGGGAATAGTATGACGGGAGAGGAGACAGAAGAATTAGGAAGACAAGTGGAAGGTGTTAGAACGATAAGAGAAAGAAGGGACAAAGTGTATTAACACAAGTCTCTAACTAAGACAAGCTAAAACGCATATTTTCAGGGCGGGTAAATCCTCAATAAAGCGTAAAAATTCTAAAATAATACTATAAAAAAGAATGAGTGAGAGAGAGAGAGCGAGAGGAAGAAAGAGAGAGATGGAGAGCGACAGAAATAAGGAACATAATTTCATGATTATCACATTCCCATTCCATTCTCTTCTCTTTGGTTTTGCAGTCTAAGAGTCTACGCAAAGCGAAATCTACGTATTCCCGAATTCCTTGGATCGTATTCCCCAAAAGTATCCAAAGCTTATCCAAATATCAGTCCGTGGAGTTTCTTTCTTCCCTTCCCTTCATATTTTTTCATATCGTTCTATCACACAATCAGCCACGAACTGCGACATCCATCCAACCATCAATCATCGCCAGAGACCCACCCACTCAAAAATTCCGGCGTGTTTCGAACACAAAAATCACAGTTTTTCTCAAAATTTAGTGATGTCACCATCATCATCACTGGATCGTTTGATTGATTGATTGATTAATTGTCTATCATCGACATCGTAACAATATATTAATATACACATCTAACCATCCATCCGCCTCTCTAGGACATTCGTCTTCTCTCCTACGGGAAGATACTTGAAGGCTTGTAACGGTTTAATCCGACGGCTGGAGATGTATGAGATCATGATAAAAGTATGTACTCGTCGAATACATCACACTTATGTACATAATGTCCTAACGTAGCTTCCATTGCCGCAGCATTTCAGCTCTTTATTTTTGCGTCTATTGCAGCGATAAACGATCATTGCCGAAATAATGTTGCTGCACCAATGACGTCATGTCATCATTCGTTAATCGCAGTTGATCGATGCTGGCGCTACTGCCCAGATTAGCTATCGCGGGCCCTGTCGGATTGAAAGCAGCCCGCAAAAGCTGCTTTAAGAAATGCTGTTGATCTTATAAAAAGTCCATACAAGGTTTTGCAACGATTGACGAAGTCGATTGTTGTGGTGGCGGCAACGAAGGTAACTGACCGCTGCCCCCTGAGTTTGCACCCGCTGCAGCAGCAGCACCAACAATCGGCGATAGAAGTAATTCAGCAGCAGCTGCAGCAGCTGCCGCAGCTGCAGCTACTGCATTGCCATTGCCCGCCCCACCCGATGGGTGACCAGTAGCACCAACACCCAAGGAGCTCAATGAGTGATGTAATCGGCTACTCGGTGAGCCTCCAATCGAGCCGCTGCCACCAACGTTGGCACCGTGATGGAAGTATGAGTGATGGTTCTTTTGACGCCGATGATAGATGCTCTTGTGGTTGTTCAAGCTATTAAGCGTGCGGAAGACTTTATGGCACAGATTGCAGACGGCATTGTTCAGCGGCTGCAAATGCTGCTGCTCCTTATGGCGCTTCAGTGTCAATTTTGTGCTTAACAATTTACCGCACACGTCACAGCGATGACAGGCGTTCAGCGGTAAAGGCAGAAGGAGGCGACTGGTGCCAATATCGCCGGAACGTGACGATGTTAGCATATTGAGCGAGGAGCCGCTAGCTGAATTGCGTCCGTTGGACGAGGGTGACAGTGATGGTAGTCGGTGATGCAGTAAGTGATGGTGGTCTAACGGTGAGGCGGATCGGCCCAAATGATGGTGATGCGACGACGGCGACATATCATGATGCGGATGGAGTTGGTGCGCTGGCAAAATTGGCAGCGTTAATTGTTGATGACTGAAATGCTGATGTTGTTGCGGGTGTTGCGACTGCTGTTGTTGTTGTTGTTGATGATGTTGTTGTAGCTGCTGTTGTTGTTGTTGCTGTTGCTGTTGCTGCAAAGAGTGTGGCGGCGATGTGGATATCGTTCGGTCGAGATGAGGCTGATCTATTTGCAGACAGGACACTTGGTGACGGTCTGTGTGATCTGGAGGTTGAGATTGCATGTGCTGTTGTTGTTGCTGTTGTTGTTGATGGAGGTGGTGGTGTTGGTGTTGTTGGTGGCGATGATGGGAGGAATGATGATGGTGTTGCAAACCGGAACTATGATTAGGGCTACCACCGGGCACTATCACGCCGCCGATTAGGCCGCCGGACCCTTCACCTATATGACATATAGGAAGAGAAGAAAAAAGAGACAATAGTGACTTTCAGTTTTTACTATTTGTGTTTGTATTTTATTGATTTTTTTATTGATTTGATATTTACTGGTTTCTTTTTTTCTTTTGGTTTTAGTGTCATTTTTGTTAGATTGACAGTTGACAATGTTAAAACTAACAAATTCAGGCGCAACAATGTCACATACAAATACGTTACTCCATATCGAATCCTCATACTTTCAAAGTGAACGAAACTTAGTCTTGTACGGGACTTAAACGGACACGATATAATCATCATTTGAGTGTCTTAACGAGGAAATATTCAAGAAATGCGTTTCTATTACACTGGCAAACAGTTTAGTAACGATCTTTACAGAAAATACGCGGTTAATCGAACAAATAAAATTCCGATAAAGCGAAAATATAATTTCGAAAATTTCGGCCGAAAGACAAAACATCGCTTGCAGTTCCAGCAGCGTAATTCCTAACACTGGCACCTTCAGAGACCATGACGTAATTAACGTGACAACAGTGTTGTCACGTTATAACATCGCATCAATGAAACATTCATTACGTGTGTTTTCATGATATCAGCGATCACGACACTTCTGATAACGACATTGTTGATTATAATCACAACGATTATGACATCAATTATCGCAGGATATCGGCGGTCGTGCTCGCAGGATCAGTGTTAGAGAATAACGTCCGAACTGCAAGATTTGTTTGCAATTTGAAAAGAAAAAGAAATACAAGGTCTAACAAGGGCTAATTCTAAATGAGCATGCGGTCATAATAATTAGCACATGATTATTTTTTACGTTAATTAGAATTTATCGATTTAATTTAGGTTGAGTTTTGAATTGTTGAATTTTGTACATGTTTTTGGCCTGATTTGTAGATAATTTCATTTGGTTTTAATTTAATTTGATTTTGATTTTGGATTTGTATTGGTTTTTGATTGTCACTAGTGTCTCTTTTTACCTTCTTCTTTGAATTGGTAACCACTGACATGGTTAAGGTACGAAATGGATGATCAGTAATGATCGGGGAATTAAAGGGTTGTGGATTTGGCATTAATTTACCGTCGGGTCATTCATTTTAGTAAAACCGACCGAAAAATGAAACAGAGAAAAGATGATTACATACGTACGAATGAGGTTCGAATTTGTATGATAGGATATATATATATATATATATATATATATATATATATATATATATATATATATATATATATATATATATATATATATATATATATATATATATATATATATATATATATATATATATATATATATATATATATATATATATATATATATATATATATATATATATATATATATATATATATATATATATATATATATATATATATATATATATATATATATATATATATATATATATATATATATATATATATATATATATATATATATATATATATATATATATATATATATATATATATATATATATATATATATATATATATATATATATATATATATATATATATATATATATATATATATATATATATATATATATATATATATATATATATATATATATATATATATATATATATATATATATATATATATATATATATATATATATATATATATATATATATATATATATATATATATAAATATATATATATATATATATATATATATATATATATATATATATATATATATATATATTATATATATATATATATATATATATATATATATATATATATATATATATATATATATATATATATATATATATATATATATATATATATATATATATATATATATATATATATATATATATATATATATATATATATATATATATATATATATATATATATATATATATATATATATATATATATATATATATATATATATATATATATATATATATATATATATATATATATATATATATATATATATATATATATATATATATATATATATATATATATATATATATATATATATATATATATATATATATATATATATATATATATATATATATATATATATATATATATATATATATATATATATATATATATATATATATATATATATATATATATATATATATATATATATATATATATATATATATATATATATATATATATATATATATATATATATATATATATATATATATATATATATATATATATATATATATATATATATATATATATATATATATATATATATATATATATATATATATATATATATATATATATATATATATATATATATATATATATATATATATATATATATATATATATATATATATATATATATATATATATATATATATATATATATATATATATATATATATATATATATATATATATATATATATATATATATATATATATATATATATATATATATATATATATATATATATATATATATATATATATATATATATATATATATACCGATTGGCCAATTTATGTGCAGGAGACTGATTCTTGGGTTGGTGATTGGACGATCGTGCCATTCCTTGATCGTGTTCGACATATACGTACATTGTACACCTGATATATCGCACTTGTTGACATATATGATATATGTATTAGATTAATTCGATTAAATACACTTAAAATAACGTTACATGCAACAAATTTTAGAATAAAAAAATATAAAAACATACATTGCATTTTGATGTGCTTGCATATTTTCTCGAGGCACGAGGCGCGCTACTCGCGTTTTACGCGTGTCGTAGACGTACACGTTTCGATGCGTTAACGGTAAAGCGGTCACTTCTAGTTTAGGTACATGATTTAATTCAAAAAGAAAAGCTTTCCCAGACATTTATATTTATATATATAAATTTGCATTTCTGTGATTTTCTGCCGATATTTGCTTTACATTACAATTGAAAGTGGACCTCATCTATATCTTTACGATGTATATACGTCTGTTCATATATTTCTACGTATTAATACACAATAATATTCTCTTAGTTTTTCTAATATTTTTAATTTTTCTCTCGAGCTTATTCGATTGTTAAATCAAACGATATGAAGGATATGATCTATTATACATTCTTGATTTTACCTAATACGTTTGTACATCTATGTGTGCATGTTGATGATACAGTATTGGACAATAGACATTATTAATAATTTATCATTTTGATTATTTTCTCTCAATCGAATTTTCTTCTTTCTTCCTGTTCTTCAATTAAAGCCATTTTATTTCATTCAAAATTCAGCTTCTATTTTTTGTTATGAGCTGATATACCATTGATTATTTAAACTCAATTGATTTGCGCCCGGTCTATTCCTTACCTCTAATTACTGCATATGGCTTTGTGTATGTGTGTGCGTTTGGTGTGTGTGTGTACATGTGTAAGTGGGTGTGTGTGTGAATATGTGTGTACATATGCGTGTGTGTGTGTTTGTGTGCGTGCATGTGTGTGGGTATGTGTTAATTTAATATCGTCTCCATTAGAGCTTTTATGCTTACGAGCATGAACCGAATTTTAAAATATTTACATTGACTGAACGAAACTAAATAAATTTTTATAATTTCGAAAAAATACTCTAAAATATTCCATGAAAATCCTTGAAGTAGCGAATTGTCCCAACCAACTGTGTTGGCCAGGTGCTCATTTAAATTGGGTTCTGAATAAAGTTGGCCCGAATCGTACGTAGTCCGTATGAGCCGAATACTCTCAGATGTTAGCCGGATGATAATCGAAATACACAAGACCCTATGAGTTCGATCTATGACTAAGCGGCGAATAATAAGGATTTTGGGAGCCGACGCCCAAACTCGAAGTTGTTGGACTGTTGACTTCAGTTGTTGGTTCTTGTTTCGGTTGCTTGAGGTTTCTGTGGTAAATGCTCTTATGATTCCGCAGGCTGTTCAATGAGCTGTAAACACGCTTGCAAATATTGCATACTGGCTCCTTTGTCGGTCGCATGTGAACGTTCTGTATGTGGCGTTTGAGCCTTGTCAAGGACGAGAGATTTTTATTGCATGGATCACAGCGAAAATCGTCGCCACCTGATCCACCTACGCCACCGACACCCACGCCAACACCACTGCCACTTGACGACGCATTAAGGCCACAAACATTTGCTGATGTGTTCATTATCGCGCTGGTCGACGCTGCAGCACTACTTGAGGCAGCCATATTGGCTGCCATTGCTGCTGCAGCGGCAAACATATGCGATTGCTGATGAACCGAGGCGGATGAAGACGCATGCCCGTTACCGCTAAAACATTGACTTGTTACAGCGGATGCGGTTGCGTGTGATTGCTGGGCAGTTGCTTGCACAAGGGATGTTGGCAACAGCTGATTGCCCAAGGCAGAAGCGACAGAAACGCCTGTACTGACGTTGCAATTCGATGAGAAGGTCGATAGGTTTAGGCCGCAAATGCCTGGAGTCGATGATATGACTGTATAAAATGTAGAAGGAGAAAAACCAGATACGTTGTTTTCGTAGCGATTATCGGTGATATTTTTGTTGGTATGGTTTGCGTTAAAATTAGGGGTAATGATGTTATTATTATCATCGTTGTTGTTGTTGTTGTTGTTGTTGGAGTTTTTGCGTTTATTGTGATAGTAGTAGTATTGGTTGTTGTTGTTGTTGTTGTAGTTGATTGATGTTGCCGTCAGTTCACCTGACGACAAGGGGGAAGAAAGTCAGAAAACGTTGTATTAGCTCAACGTCAAAAGGTTTTGAAAAATCGAGTTCATTCAATTCTAACAAATTGTTTTTGTATTTAGGAATTAGAATAGTGGTGGGGTTTAACTTGGTAGTTTTGATCGTAAAAAATGTAATGAATTTTCAATATTTCAATATTTAAGCAAAAATTTATTTCTTTTTTGATTGTTTTCATTCTCTACAACTCTACGAGTTTTCCGCAAAATGTCGCCGAATTAGAAAGAGATATCTGACAGACTCAGTTAACACACATTGCTTGACTAACTGAACAGACCGACGGATTGATTGATTGATTCATTGTTTGATTGACTGATTGACTTTGGTTTACCAAAGTCATTTGGCTTACCAAAGTCATCGTGTAACAGACTTATCCGCTTTGGAATTGCTTAATTGGTTACTTATTTGCTTGTTATAAAAGGATACTGTATTATACCGTGTGTACCCATGTGTGTGTTCAAAGCCATCACCACAGTGTCTGCGTATGTGTGTGTATGGTTTGTTGTTTTCGTTACAATATATCTCAATACTTGTGAGATTCTTAAAGCTGAATTTCTCGACTTTCAAATTTAAATTTTTCTCTTCTACCGATTTTAGCGATTTTAGTTATTCCAAAATTATTCATATTCAATGGATCGGTTTTGCAATTCCCGCGAGACATTTATAAGAGACGGCGGCTGGTTGTATGCAAAAAAAATTAAGTAAAATTTTGCTCGATATTCGGTGGAGACAACTTCAAATTTTGCTTTTATAACACGCTCTAAACAATGACAGGGTTTCCGGGATGGGCATAATTTTTGTGATGCAAGGCAGGAGGGATCGCGCTGTCAAACTTGTTTCTTTGACACGATCACTCCCGTTTTAATTAACGAAGTAGTGAATTGTTTTCATTCGCCTTCTTGTCGTTTAGACCTTGACGATTTTTAAGTATGAATACACGAATTGGTTTGTTGGTTGATTGGTTTGAGTCGTTGTTTAGTTCGTGGATTGGTGCGTTGGTTTATTAGTTGGTTTCAAGGTGGATGGCGGGGGCGGTAAACGGTGTTGGATGCTGCTGGGTGTGATAAACGATTCGTCTTTTTTTGTTGTGTTTTAGGTTGTGTCGCTTGTTAATTATTTATCTGTTTGTCCAGTTACCTTCGTATAAATGTGTTTTGTTGTGTTCGAAACCATTAAGAATAGCATACGATATAATTTACATACTATACATATACAATCGATTATTATACGATAATATCGAAATATATATATAACGATTCTAGGTAGAAATTTATGGCCGAAAAAGTATTATTCACAGATTTGTTCCGATCGTTTTGATAAACATTTTTTATAAATTTAAGCTTGCGAGTGTGTGTGCATGTGTTTGTTGTTTATACAAAACTGTTTGTCAGAGATTTGCCAAATTTTTGGGAAGTAAAAACTAAACAGCTCTGAGTGTTTTGTTATTGTTTTTCCTTTGTATTCCTCTTGTTTACTCATGCAAGATTTAACATAATTAGAGATGTTCGTATAGTGTTCGATGTTCGATTAACATTTTCCAATTGTTTTTGTGTTCTTAAATACTTTTCTTAACAATATATAGTACAATTACAAGTTAGCGGTATTGCTTGGCTTAGAACTAGAATTTTGATATTTTAGTAGTTGTTTTGGTTTACAAAGATTTACTTTGTTTGTAAGCAAATTTTCTATTCTTTGTATAATTTTTTTGTAATAAATCTCAAATGTAATCGCAATGGGTTAGTAAATAATTGTGCAGAAACTAATATTAATTAAATCGCGAATTATCGATTGAAAGTCGATAGGCGATATATGTCGGCGTGGCGACTGCGGCTGCCTTCGGGATGGGGATTAATACAAGCTTAATTTATTAACGAAAAATTTTTGTTTGCATTTGGAAAGGAAAATAAGTAGATAAATTTTGTGAATAATTTAATTTGGTTAGTATTTGCGTATATATAACGTAAATATATATATATATATATATATATATATATATATATATATATATATATATATATATATATATATATATATATATATATATATATATATATATATATATATATATATATATATATATATATATATATATATATATATATATATATATATATATATATATATATATATATATATATATATATATATATATATATATATATATATATATATATATATATATATATATATATATATATATATATATATATATATATATATATATATATATATATATATATATATATATATATATATATATATATATATATATATATATATATATATATATATATATATATATATATATATATATATATATATATATATATATATATATATATATATATATATATATATATATATATATATATATATATATATATATATATATATATATATATATATATATATATATATATATATATAATATATATATATATATATATATATATATATATATATATATATATATATATATATATATATATATATATATATATATATATATATATATATATATATATATATATATATATATATATATATATATATATATATATATATATATATATATATATATATATATATATATATATATATATATATATATATATATATATATATATATATATATATATATATATATATATATATATATATATATATATATATATATATATATATATATATATATATATATATATATATATATATATATATATATATATATATATATATATATATATATATATATATATATATATATATATATATATATATATATATATATATATATATATATATATATATATATATATATATATATATATATATATATATATATATATATATATATATATATGTATGAAATTAGTTATGATGTATATGAGCGAGCTTGAATATGTGAGAGCGAGACAGTGTGGTTGTGTAAGGTACTCCCTGAAAAGTTTAGGTTGGTGTAAACGGCCTGGTTTGATTCGTTTGTTTGGTTGGTGGATTGGTTTCGTATATTTGGGTGATTTGGTTTGGTTGGTTTATTTGGTTTGAGTGGTTGGGTTTATTTCGTTAGTTTCGTTCGTTTGGATAGCTTGGTTGGTTTAGTTGATATGTTTGGATAGACTTTGTCGGAAGCTTTATCATTCTATCTAAGGAAATTTCAAAAGAAGAAAGAGATATGTGCATGTGTGTGTGCGCGTGTGAGTGAGTGAGTGTATCTTTATGCGCGTGCAGGTTTCTGCGTGCCAACGTTTCGAAATATATAAATTGAAAATAGGCGTGTTAGTTCTGCAAACAGCTTTAGGTATATTTCAGGCCGATATGTGAGTAATGCTCCGTATTTGACAAAAAGTCAAACCAGTTTTGTGCCTTCATATCATTCTAAATATTCCTTTCCTTTGACAAACAAAAAACTTCACCCGCGCATTTCCTAACAGCGCCGTCAAATAAAAGATTTGAGCATCTGCTCGTACGAACACGTAAGGACTACAATTACACTGACAAAATGCATAGCCACAAAATCATGAAATAAAATTTATAAAACCGAAAGAGGAAAACTAAATCGTAAAACTAAAAAACTACCAATCGCTGAATACTTACAGGCACTAAATACGAATTTATTAAGAAAAAACGCAACTGAACGGAATTTATTGAACGAAACGAAGGAACGAATATGATTATCGTAACGGATGTAACCATCGTAGCGAACATAACGAACAAAACTAATGAAACTGACGTAAAAACGGAAAAGACGTAATTGAACGAAACGTGACAATTATACATATATTAGATGGTTTATGTGCGTGTGTGTGTGTGAGTGTATAAGTAATAAAATGATGAATTACGAAATAAATCGTCGTTTGTGAATGTGCCTGTGTTAATAATTATCAACGAAACAGTGTAAAACAAGGAAATTATATTAATATTGATTGAGATCGTTTTAGAACACACGACATACACGACGATAAAAACGATATTCGATAATCGATTATTACTTATCACAAGGAAATGATTATACACGCTATACCATATATATTAGACAAATTTCAATACAATTTTATAATGCCAAACAACTGAAAGAAATGTAAACGATTATTAACGTGTTAGACGTCAATAGTACGAGTATATACGGTATAATAAACGGATTATATGGATAAACGATAACGTGAATGTAAACGAAAACTAGAAAAATTAGCACACATAACCAAAACGCGGAAAATATATATCTATCTGGCTTTGTTTATTAGGATATATTGGCTGACTATGATTGGCTGTTTGGTTAAAGGTTTTAGTGTGGTTCTTCTTCTTCTGTGATAATTTTTTTTATTTCCTAATTTTGTTTGGGTTTTTGGAAGGAAATTAAGCAAATGAAAATCCAAGCAATTTGTCCGGCGACATGTTGTGTCGGTCGCGGTAAAATAAAAGCCTTTTCAAAAACAAATTTTGAAAAATATAATCCAAATCACGTTGAAGAAAGAAACAATGAAATTTTCTTGAGATGAATGAATGGAATGAAATTGTGTTTCAAAGAAAACTTCTCTACATTTTTCCTGTTATTAAATATATCAATTTAGCATATCAAGCGTCTCTACGTCATACCAAACGTCAAACAACGAATCAATCAAACCATCAATGGATGCATACAAAATTCATCCAAAATTAAACCCAAATCTTTTCTTTGTTTCTTTCTTACGGTGTGCGAACATACTAAATAAAAAAACATTAAACCTTGGAAACAATCAAACAAGAAAGAAATTTTATTCCGCTTTAGACGATAATATATTGTACTCTCTCTTTCACATAAAATGTATGCAAACAATGCTAAGAAAATCGTATTGCACCGACGTGACGTTAATTCGTTTTTGCGTGCAGAAACAAGTCACTCTCAAAATGTTTCTCTCTCGATTTCGTTTCTCATGAAATTGGCTTGTTGTATTGCTTGCGTACATTTTATGAATCGATCGGGTCAGATCGTATCGAATCAGATTGAATCAGATTGGATCGGATCGGATCGGATTGGATCGCTTGGAGTGAGTTTTTCTATTAACAAATAAAATTGTTTATTAAAAGAACGAATAGAGGAGTAAATATTTGGAATGAATGTGTGAGAGACGACATTGAATTACGCTGTTGATGGAGAACGAAGAGAACTGAAATGAGTGAAAAGGATTAAAAAGCACTCACCCTGTGGTGATGCTGCCAATTCGGCTGCCGACTGTAATTGCGAATTAAAACCTGTAATTGATCATTGATTTGATTCCTTTTCATTTCTTTCGATTTGTTTTTTTGCTTTCGCAGATATAATATTTACCAGCAAGAGCTGCGGGATCGAGATTGCTCATCGTGAAATTGAAAGCTGCCGGTGATGGAAAGAGCTTGGATTCAGCTGGTGACATCAGAAATGGCGGGGGTGGCGGATGTGTTGGCATATTATTCTCAATTTCTTCATCGTTGATCGAACTGTAAGGAAGGGATGGAAGAAAGGCATAACTTTAGGGCGAAATTAGGAAATCATGGAAGGACGATTATGTGGTGAAAATATAAACTCACCTTAAAGATCCTTTGCCACCATCACAGCTGCCCGATCGTATTACATTCTGGCCGGGATTTGAGTCATTGCTATGATCATCTGACGCTGAGTGATTGTTGTTGATGCACACCAGCTCCATTGGTTCCGATTTCACCTCATCGACTGTTCTGGAAATCGGTGACTGTGTTGGATTGCCACTGGATTTCTCGCCGGATGTAATGCCTTTGTTGCCTAGAGACGTACTACTGCCACCTAAACCTGCAGGACCACTTCCTTTAAAATGATTTTGAAGGGAATAAAGTGCAGTTAAATTTTGTTTGGGGGGAAGGATTGGGAACAGCAGATCCTTACTTCTTTCCTCTTTAAGCGGCGATGTGTTGTTGTTATTGTGTTTGATTGTAGAAAAATCAGCTGGTGTCAATTGTGGCGAAGAGCTGGTTGGGCGCATTAAATCCGGACTATTGTTGTTACTTGTTTGAGGTAAGCCATTGTCGGAGCCCCGTAGACGCTTGAGGGTATTATTGGTGTCCTCGGCCGAAGGTGTTGAATTGTTACGATCGCAACGAAGCAACGCCGCCGCAGCCATACTGCGCTTGAACAACTGGCTATTGATGTGCGATGAAGCTAATGGCATTTGCTGCTGAGGCGGTTGAGGCGAGCCCGTATTGCGCGGGAATATATTGGTGTCATCGTGCAGAGACGAATGATGTGAACTCATGGATGTGCGTGCCCCTGCTGAATTGGCCAGATTTTGTATCTGGGTCAATTGCTGCCGGAGGAGAGAGTGCTTGTTGGTGGGAGTTGAAATGCCAGGACTCGAAGAGGAGCAACTTACATTGTGTGTTTCCTCGGCTTGCTGTTGCGTCAGTCCAGAGACGCGTAAAACTTCCGCGGTTTTCAGAAATGACTGCAGCGATTTCTGATGAACGTTTACCTCGCCGTGATAAATGAACTCGACCAGTGAGTGAAGATCGAGAAAATTGACGTCTTGTAAAAGAATGACAGGGTGCTTGCATGGAGTGCTCTAGAAGAAAGGAAAAAAATAAGATATAAGGCATCATTCATACAATATTAGTAATGAAATATTATTGAAACAAAAAACGAATATGGGCTATCAGTATAAAATCAGTATTCAGTAATCGGTACGCGACGTGTAAAGAGAATGCGCGTGCGACCTTCAGAAGAGTCGTAAAAACAAAACCACATTCATTTCTTCATTTCGCTTGCAAATACTCCTCTACGAATGTAATTGTATTTGTGAGAACTAGTTATCCAACTCCTAACCGAATCGAACGTGTGCAAGTGCGCAGTGCGCGAGGTGGCAATATTATGCATTTTTATATAGGCTGCATTTCACTTCAAGTGGAAATAAACAGAAGCAGACTTAATTGTATGAGTCGATCAGACAATCGATATACACACTGGTGAAAACATATGCATATACGAGTATGAAATATATGTGTAGGATATGCGTTAATGTATACGTTTATACGATTACCGAGGTTGGAGAAGGCCCTATTCGTATTGAAATCGGAATCGAAGTTGTATTAAAGGGCGACAGAGACCAACGCCACAAACAAAAAGTAAGAAGAAAAAACGAACGAAGAAGACGAGGAATGCACAAAAGCAGTTTTCACATTGCATGAAAATTAGGTCAAGTGATAATGAAAAATCCAGATAAACTTTGAAGTAGGGGGCACCCTTTTATAAGATGGTAGCCTATCGCCACACTCAATAACTGTCACTGTCATCGTCATTGTATATGAAACATTTTGATGAATAACCAAAAATAGATCGATCAAAGTTAGTAAAAAAGAAAGAAAATTTTATAAGTCGAATCGAAAACAGTTTTGAACTGAATTTTGCTGTTTTGCTGGTTTTTTTTTTTTTTGATTCCTAGATATTCATGCTTTCAAATATTCAAGTTTTTTTGAGTTTTGATAAAATGAAGGGTTTCTTTTGATGTAGTTTGGCTTGAACATAAACCAGTTTTAACTAAGTATTCACCTTGAACGATGTGTGTAATTTCTTGTCCTCGACAATTTACCCTTTGTGCTTCCTTTCAAAAATTTTTTACCACTCAATTACGTTATAATCGGTTTTATGCAAGAACAAAGTCTATCATGATGTGTCTAAGGCTACTGTCTTCTAAGGCAGTATTGGCGCTGTGCAAATCGTCTTAAGGTGAATATTCCTAAATTTTCATTGCTAATAAATACAAAAGGAATAGTAGAGCACGCCTGTAAGTAATAGTCCTGAAACATGTCTAGCGATAAATTCGATAGATAAACCAGTTAGGATATCTGATTGGATAGACGCAGAATTCATTCGGGTATTATTTCAATAATACGTCATTATATTACAAAAATTATTGATATATCTGCCGAGGCTTTTGCTTCTGTAACTGCCCTCGTATATATATTTATCCCAACTAGTGGCCGATTAATCTCAAATAGATTAAGTATTTTCCTACTACTAAGTGTCTCCTTTTCTTCTTCCCTCTATGTTCGGTCAACTGTTTTGGGCAGTCTGTATTCACTAAGGCTTGCTTTTCAAATGGCTTTTATGCAAAATGATTGTAGAGTCTTCAGCTTAAAACATAATTAAAATAATGCTGCAGTTAATTAATTATTCATCTGTGCATATTGTTTTGTAGAGGCAAGGGAATGGTTGGCGTAGGATTTCATGTCCATGCGGTGCGAAGCGCGATAGCGACGGTGCAGCTTCTTTTCGTTCCTCTTCATATCCTTAGCAATTCTCAGCAAATAAAATGTAGGCTCGAGATTTTGTTGCTTCGTGTCCGAGCCAACAAAGTTTTGCGAACATTTTGTTTGTGAATTTATTTCGCTTCTTTTTAGGTTACTTCTGTACGTCAAATCATCGTTAATTGTATTCTTTAATAACAATAATAACATTTCTATAAAATTTGTCCTAGTTGTTGTTGTCGACGTTGCTGTCACTGTTGTTCTTGTTGTTGACTTGACATTGTTGTTGCTATCATTTCGCTTTTGTTGGTTCACTTTGTTGTTGTTGTTGTTGTTGTTGTTGTCCACTTCAACATTCACCTTAGGAATGAACTATTTATCTATTTTATTTACATCTGATTTACTGTTATTATTTTTTTAACAAAGCGAGCTAATTTTTTTTTGTAAAAAATTCCTTAAAATTCGAAAAGCTTTGTAATCCCAAAAATTGTTTCTTTGCCTGATTTCCTGTCCTCCTCTTTTCGACTTGTTTCGAATTTTTAAGGTTCTTCTAAGAAATCGTGGAAGGAAACCAGAATGGGGTCAAACATCGGGATAAGGAGGATTTGTTTTGATAAAGTTTTTCAATTACTAAATTATTGGAGAAATCCTTGATTGGAAAGGACAACAAATATTTTCGATTTGTCGTCAAAGCATCTTCTATGAGGATATCTTTCTTTAGCCGATATGACTAAACACACACACACACACACATATATATATATATATATATATATATATATATATATATATATATATATATATATATATATATATATATATATATATATATATATATATATATATATATATATATATATATATATATATATATATATATATATATATATATATATATATATATATATATATATATATATATATATATATATATATATATATATATATATATATATATATATATATATATATATATATATATATATATATATATATATATATATATATATATATATATATATATATATATATATATATATATATATATATATATATATATATATATATATATATATATATATATATATATATATATATATATATATATATATATATATATATATATATATATATATATATATATATATATATATATATATATATATATATATATATATATATATATATATATATATATATATATATATATATATATATATATATATATATATATATATATATATATATATATATATATATATATATATATATATATATATATATATATATATATATATATATATATATATATATATATATATATATATATATATATATATATATATATATATATATATATATATATATATATATATATATATATATATATATATATATATATATATATATATATATATATATATATATATATATATATATATATATATATATATATATATATATATATATATATATATATATATATATATATATATATATATATATATATATATATATATATATATATATATATATATATATATATATATATATATATATATATATATATATATATATATATATATATATATATATATATATATATATATATATATATATATATATATATATATATATATATATATATATATATATATATATATATATATATATATATATATATATATATATATATATATATATATATATATATATATATATATATATATATATATATATATATATATATATATATATATATATATATATATATATATATATATATATATATATATATATATATATATATATATATATATATATATATGTTCCTCTGTTTTATATATCACAAGGCCTCTTGGCATCAATTCTGAACTGAAACCCTGTCCCGAGAACCGTTATAGCCTTTGCATGAGTTCTTAACAAAATGTGAACTTTACTGCATGCTTCCAATATTTCAGGGCTCATAGAAAAGAAAGCTAAAGGATATAAATGTCTAATTATTATAATGAATCTATTTCAAATTTTGAAATTTTTCATGCAACGTTTGTTAAATAATGCATGACAGAGGGGAAGGTGTGCGGTCTGCCCGAAAAAGCTTTCATCGTCTTTTGTTTGGAATGCGATTCGTTTTTGATCATTTTTTTAATAAACATATTTTGAATAAACAAAGTTTTCGCTACTATAACCGTAAATGGATAGATAGTTTGAAGATGGGTATACGGGGGAAGGAGTAAGGACATAGAAGCAAGCAAACGAAGTTTGATATGACGCAAATTTACTGCGTTTTACATTCTTCTGGCCAATTAGTAAACGTTTCTAGGAATAAAAACGTTTCTAGGAATAAAAGGGGCAGGTGTAAGGACATAAAAATGTTAAACACTATTTACGCTATAACTTTCTGAACCCGAAAGGATAGTCTCTAAACCCGTTGTTAGTTTTAGATGTTAGTGAATAGTAGGAAAGAAGAAGAAGGGAAATATTAGCATGATACAATTATAGACAGACATTTTCGTGTTTCCAGCTATCAGCGAAGCCTCAAGTTGACACGCAAATGTGATGCAGTCTAAGAAACTTTGCGAAAAGCCATAATCTTTAGTAACTTTCCTAGTAGTCGTAAAAACTTTCCAAAATTAAATGTACTAGTTTTGACATATTGCCATAACTCAAATGAACTGCAAAATAATAAAAAAAAATTATAACTAAAAACTATTGGAAATGCACCCCATGAAATGGCATAATGAGTCAATAAGGCAGAAATTAATAATTCCCATAAAACAAGTTGTAGTGGGTTAAAATTAAATAGATATTAAAAACTAAAAAATGCCGAAAGGTATTAGGAGCAACGACGGTTGGAATGGGTGAAATTTGAGGTGAAAATTACTGGAGGGAAACCCCTAAGTGAACGATGCGAAGTCACCATAACTCAGTCTAGTCTTCCCATAATTTATATTATTTGGAAGGGAGTGGTTGAAAGGAATTTTACAAAGGATAATTACAAATTTCTCACCTTAAGCAAATCTCGAAAATATGGACTACAGGCTGACAAGACTACACGATGAGCTTTAATGCTGCGTCCTTCACAAGCCAACGTCACATCAACGAAATCCTCATCATCGCGTAAATTCTCAAAGGCCGAAGTGATACTACTCTGGTAGTTATTCCACCGCAAACAAAAATGCTGTGTTTCATCCATGGTCGCCACTGGTGTTTCCTCTATTCAATATAATTCCAATCAATTCGATTAATTTGATCGATACGTCGATAGTTTTCACTCGACGAAGGGAAGAGCGTTTAGGTTTGCTTCTAATTTCCGATTTTATTCTTCTGTAAATATGAAAAATAGTTAAAAAAGTTAGAAAGAAGGAGAAAATAAATATTATAGTCTAGATTTTTGAAAAAATGTATGTAATGAAAAGGAAATATTTTCTGCAGATTTTCTTACTTTAGTTGAATTCAAGGACAAATTCCTTTTTTCATTTTAAAAAATTTTGATATTTATGCATATATTTTAATTTTAGTATAAACTGAATTAGTCTATTTACAAAACAATGCTCCGTGAATAAAACAAATACGTATTTAATAATGTGTTAAATTTTTAAATCGCAATTATAATTTGTTGTGTTACGGTTAAAATGTCCTCCTGGTTGTTTCTAGTTTTTAATATTAGAGTTATTTTATTATTAATGCAGACCAGGTACCGATTTTTGCAAATAGTTCGGGAACAATTCTTTCAAATGATGAAAGTACTAGATTGGTATCGACGAATAAAGATTTTGGCTATATAACCGAGGCTTAAATGAGTAACGTCCTTAATAATCTACAAAAACTCTGGTTTATAAATATAATCAGCGATTAATTTAATGTATTTTTAAGAGCGCGCCAGTGGATTACCGTAAAATATATCAAACAGGTTATCGAAGAAGTTATCTACTGGCTTTGAAGATTGTGCCGAAATTACATGCAATTATACACAGGGTTTTTTTGTAAAATAACAATATTTTTCACAACATTAATCCAGGAATAAAAAGTCCTTTCAGAACTTTGCAAAAGTAAATTTCATGCGAACAAATAATTATTTATTCGCTAAACAATTATCGAATTTGCACTCCACTCAAAAATTGCACCGTATAAATATATTCCAAAAAAATGATAGAGACAAAAAAGAGATTATTACTTTCTTGTCCTCTTGAATTAAATGCAGCACCGCCGGCTTTCTTAAATTTTCTTTCTTTTTTTTTGGTATTTTTTATTCTATAGACGAACACTAAAAAAACTTGTTTCTAACCGAAATTTTTTGCAGCTTTAGATTATGGTCAACGTTTTTTTTCAATGCATTAAAATCAAACGTTTAGCGTTAGAATGACGCGACGAATTCGTCACAACGGCGATGACAAGAGCATACGTCACAGCAATAGGAGATGATAATTACTTTAATTATTTAAAAAAATAATAATGCAAATAATCTCAAGTACAGTTTTCAAAACACTTTAATATATTTATTGGATTTTATTATAGGAACGAATAAAGTAAACTACGTATGCGTGTTAACAGCGATGATGACGTCTATCTGTGTTATTTCTTTTATTTTTTAATTAATATGTTGACTTTGAATTTAAAAAAAAGGAAATGCAGCGCTGTAATATCCTCTCTCTTTATGTCTAGAGTCGAGACCGGGCAGTCCGTCGTCTATCGTTCCATTAAACAGACACCAACTTCCGAGGTATCCGGCAATCACGTATCCCGCGAAAGAACTTCGCGCGTATGTTAATTCAACGGCTGACCTGACCAGCGTTAAAAAAGCGCATTAAGCAACTGCCAAAAAACTATCCAAAAAATTCATTAGAGCCGTCGTCGACTAGACAGCAGCTGCGACTACGACTGCGGCTGTTTAGCTGCAATTGCCATCCATTGCGACTGCGACTAGCGTCTGTCGTTTGCTGATCGTCAGTGACTGTCGTTTGTTTGCGTGAGAGGGTGTGTGTATATGGGTGTGCGTATGTATTTGCTTATGCATAAATGTATCTGCTCTTTATTTGAATCTTTATTTCATTCTATTTATTTCGCTGCTAATTTTTTCATTCTTATTTTTATTAATTTCCATTCGTTTCGTTTGTTTATTTCATCAGCTCTTGTTATTTTTTTTCTTATTCTTTGACTTTTTTCAATTTGCTGTTGCGACTGCTGCTACATCTACTGGAACTAGTATGATTGTATTAGTGTTGGAGCGCACTGCATTGGATTCAGCGAACGCCACACTGATTCCCCATACTATCAATTGCTTACACAACGCAAAATCACGCAATGCGATTTGGGATGGAAACACTGACTAACTGACTTATTCCAGAGAGACTCACTAACACACACTCACGCACACTTGCACACATTCTAAAAATTCAAAGAATACCAAATCGGAACACGAACCGAAACCTATTTATGCATATAATGATAATTTTTTTCTCATTTATTTGTGCAAAAATTAGGAACCAGAGATTTTGAATTAACAATTTATTTTCTTAATAAGGAAATTGGAAGGGCGGAGTAACAGATAGCTGTCTGCAAAAACTAAGTAAAAAAGGCTGCATAAATATTAGATATTTTAATAGCAGTCACTGCAAGATCCACCCACACCCCCCCCCCCCCGAATGGAATTCAATACTAAAATCGCATAACATTTCTGATTCTCTAATACCGAAATTCCCCTCCCCCCACCGTCACAAACAATCGTATGCAATAATCTATTATAGAATATTCTCGAAAAAAAACTAAATAAATAAATAGATATAACAATTTTTTCAAGTTCAAGCAAAAAAAGGAACAAATGAATATTCTCTAATCTCTTTGAAAATTTCTAATAGAAAAAATAAAATGAAACTTTAACGAGAATTCTAAAATATTCAAACAAAGCATTTCGTTTATTTAACCTTCGTTCTTAAACTATCAAATTTTTATCGGCTATTTTCAAGGTCGTAGAAATTAGAATGAAGAGAATGGGCGAAAGATTAAAAAAAATTATTTCAATTTTTTCAAGGAAAACAGTGACTTTTGCATTTATACAATAAATGTTAGGTGTATAACAAAATTTATTATAATATTTGTATGATTAATTAATTGCAAGAAAGATTATATGAAGAACTTGAAGTGACTAAAGAAATCAAACAAATAGACAACAACAACAGTACAATAAACAATACAAACCCAAAAATTTAATAACACTTTATAGTGCACTTTAATGCCATCCCAAACGACGTGATATATATATATATATATATATATATATATATATATATATATATATATATATATATATATATATATATATATATATATATATATATATATATATATATATATATATATATATATATATATATATATATATATATATATATATATATATATATATATATATATATATATATATATATATATATATATATATATATATATATATATATATATATATATATATATATATATATATATATATATATATATATATATATATATATATATATATATATATATATATATATATATATATATATATATATATATATATATATATATATATATATATATATATATATATATATATATATATATATATATATATATATATATATATATATATATATATATATATATATATATATATATATATATATATATATATATATATATATATATATATATATATATATATATATATATATATATATATATATATATATATATATATATATATATATATATATATATATATATATATATATATATATATATATATATATATATATATATATATATATATATATATATATATATATATATATATATATATATATATATATATATATATATATATATATATATATATATATATATATATATATATATATATATATATATATATATATATATATATATATATATATATATATATATATATATATATATATATATATATATATATATATATATATATATATATATATATATATATATATATATATATATATATATATATATATATATATATATATATATATATATATATATATATATATATATATATATATATATATATATATATATATATATATATATATATATATATATATATATATATATATATATATATATATATATACTCCTCTACATATACCTATACAATACTTATGTGCAATCGCGTACAAAATTTTATTATTATTTCCATTTTTTTAAACCATTTTTTTAAACCATAATAAAGGTTAAGTACATTCAATTCTTCTCTATCTAGCATTCCCGTTCCTTCTATAATTAACCATTTTATAATTACTGAATTATATCCATTTGTTATCTCTTCCATTTGATAAGATTACGTTAATAATAGTAAAATAATAAATTATTTCTCGAGTAAAGAAAAAAGCAAAAGTTTTCAAAACAACGGTTTGAAATAGAAATATTTTGTAAGATGAATATTCGACTTTAGAGCTTTTAAAATGAAATGAAATTGGGCATTTGAGATCGACGATCGTAGATAGATTTAAAGAGTCATGGGTCAAATGGCATTTGTGTAAGTTGGTTTTTATTGCTCGTATTTTTTATAAAAACCGTTCACCGTATCGTAAATATTAGAATTGTTAAATGCAATGTGGCAACATATTGATAGATTTTTTGAATATTGTAAATATGGGTAAAACGAAGAAGACTGGGATCGCGAAATCGGGTTATACGCTGGATTTGTTACAGTTTATTCTAACTTAGTGGCTTATTGATTATATTATATATATAACAAATTTCGTTTATTACATCCTTTCATGGAATAATATACTTCAAAGGAAAATTCACGTCTTCGATAAGAATCTGTAAATAAAGAAATTGACAATATGTGTATTAGAGCAGTATATGCTTTTGTCTTTTCGTATTTAAAATGCTTTTATTTATTATTTATTTTTGCAATGATTTTCTTCTTGCTTTAGAATGATATGCATAATTCCAGATTATTAATTAACATATAAAGAAATTTAGGTACATGTGGATAGGGTGTATGGATATGTGTGTATGTGAATATTCTCCATACACGCACAAATACAATAATCGCCCGTACAAAATTTTGTACTAACAAATAACTAATTCATACGACATACATATTCCATTAAAAATACCCGAACAGCAAACGCATGATTATTTGAAGGAACGAAAACTATCGAGAGAAAATCAAATCGCCTTTTTCTATTTCTTCATTCTTCCTGCATTCAACCAAAAACTTAAAAAACTTCCATACACTTTATTCCTAATGACGCTACGTCGGCCTCCTCTGTCTTTGCTTCGCTATCTGTTTCTACTTCTACTTCTCTACGAGCTCATAAAGTTTCTATTGCTTTTATTAGACATTGTTTGCTCGTTTGTTTGTTGTTTTTTCAGTATTTTTTCTGTTTTTGCTTTTATTGAGCGAGTGGTTTTTGCTAATGTGGCCTTCACCTTAACCTAGTCGCTGAGTGGCGGTCATTCGGTCATTTACCCGCTTTTGCCGTCGCCTTTACTTTCATTTAGAGTATGCGAAAATGTTTCTAAGGCTGTGTGTGCTCGTCTGTGTGTTTGTTTGTCTATCTGATGCAAAGCTTCAGCGCTGTTGAGAACGCTTGCTCGTTCGTTTCTCGATGCCGTTCGGTTCTCTATTAACAAAGCAAGCAACAAAAACAAAAATAATCTAATGCGGTCTTGTTTGGGGTTTTTTCGATGTTTCTTCTACTAACATTGTTGATTGAAGAAAATAAAACTAATCGCCATTGGAACGATGCGAGTACAAGTAGGAGTTTTTTCTTGTTTCTCTGCCTTTGAATTCTGATAAGCAGAAGTTGCTTGCTGCTGCTACGCGGGCGCTGCTTCTGTTGCTTGTGTTGCTGTTGCGGTTGCTATTGCTCTTGGTGATGATGATCAAGTGGGTTCTCTTTGTAAAGAGTGAAACAACAATTAAATGGAAACGAGCTGACGTAATGCGAGCGTATGAGAAAAACTATTATTGATCCTCTAATTACGATATCTGCTTCTGATGCAGCGAAGCATCTGTTGCAGCCTTCCTCTAATAGATCCATAACGGTACTTGTTTTTTTGATGTAAAATTGCGGAATATTACTGAGTGTCACTGAATGACATTTGACCATAATTTCATTAACAAACAATTCACGCAATAGTTATAGATTTTAAACCATTTTGAGAAATAGAATCTCTGATCGCGTCGACAATGGATTAATTGAATATGAAATTAATGAAGATTGGAAACCGATTAAAACATATAAACGAAAATTATATATACAAAATATAATTTATTGTTAAATTAATAGATAGATTTCAGATTTTTCTTTAAAAATTCAAATCATAATTCCCTTTGCGGACCCCGCATGGTACCCCCGCAAGATCTCGCAAAGCAAATCTATGCGTGAATTTAACTAACGTACATTTAAAAGGCTCATGCTCCCTACACTTACATACGCACGCCCTCACATTCCCGTGCCTTTCTCACACACGACTCCCTTCTATGTACAAAACAAACTATAATAGAAAAAACGCAAATAGGCAAAGACTCTCTTGAGTTCGTTTCCCCAACAGATGTGGCTCTCATACTAGTTTTTGTCTAGTTTCCTCATGGAAAAAGATCTATGGCAGAGAGCCAGAGCCAGGCGCCATAGCCATGGCCGCCACAGTAATATGCCTCTCAAATGCTCACAAATGCGAGCGACAGTGGTGAAAAACTAACGTGTAACTTTGATCTCTTGGAAAAGTTTAATAGTTTGCTGGCGATCGTGGAGCGATTTACATTCAGTTCGGATTGAGCATCTTTAAAGAATTAACGTCGGTTGCGTCAGATATCGGTGTAACGTAAATAGAAAGTTAATTACAACTAATACAACTAGTAAAAAAACAATTATCCAATACATTATTTAATTTTAAATTAGTCCAAATGGATCTAAATCATTTTTAGTGCGAGAACGGATGAATAATAAATTCATAATTAATTCCTTTCACAACAAAAACAGATAGGAAAGAAATGAAAATTATCTTACGAAATTATGTTACGAAATTCCTCTCTTTCGGCAAAGAACGCGACCGGTTGGCACGGGGTCAATGGACCCGAACACGAAATGCCATATCGGAACATTGACAAACATCGGCAACGATGAACTTATTACGTTCGCGAAAGATATATCGCATAAGTTGCGAATTTCTATCGCTGGTATGAAACTCAAACGAGTGCACAAACGAGACGACGCACTCGTTCTGTTTCGCCCGTCTTTCCATCATTACTTTTGTGATTATGTGTTCAATTTCGAAATTTTTGTATCGTTTTGACGCCTTCACCGTCGACAAATTCAATGATTTCTCGCAAAAGTAAGCAGGAATTGAAAAAAAATCATTATCATCGAGTTATTTTTTTTTGTTTGTTAAACAATTTTGCTAAATTTCGTTCATAATTCTTGTAAAAGTTTCTTCAACTCGGTCAAACGTTCGGTTCGATGGTCTATGTGTGCGAGTGCGTTGTGTGGGGCGGTCAATATGAATGTGGTGGAACTCAATTATAGTAGAGTATAAGGCGCAATTCTACACCACCCCCCCTGCCTAGCTAAAATGCGTTCGTGAACTCACAGTCTTAAACGGGCGCTATCTTCAATGATTGCAGAAGCAGCAGCAACAACGAGAGCTGCAACAGCGAGCCAAAATAATTCGGTTGTTTTCAAAATTCAATAACCATTTAGGTGAGGGGGGAGGAGAGAACTTTGTCGTTCTCAATGGCTGCTGCTTCTCTCCCCATGTCTCTCTCTCTATATATCTTTCTATCACGATTCGGTCATTGCGTCGGGTATGAAATAACGCGCACTACGATCCGTCACTTAATTTACGGGGTGTAAAATCGCGCTCCAGTGCGCCGCTGCTGCTTTCCCCCGCTGCCGATCCGCTGCGACAAATGCTTTTGCGGATTTTGAGATCGCTCGTTGGTGATATATCCGTCGTACGTGTGTGTATTTGCTCATATGTGTGTGTACGTGCATGAGTATTTCACGTAATGGTTGTATTTGCTTTGACTGTTTTAAGTTTATTTATTTGTTTATTTCATATTATTAGCTTTTGCAGTTCTACTACAAGCTGAAGTAGAAGCAGAATTCCAAAAAGGTTAAGAAACTTTTTGGGTTTAATAACATTGTACAAGGTTATTAGATTTAAAAAAAATAATAATAATGAAATAAAATTGAATAAAATGTGTACAATTTTTTGTGCCTATGCAAGTGCGCTCTGTGGAGACAGCGGGGTGAGGTAAAGGAAGCAAGCTAAAACGGCACTCGTATTTGTTAAGTGTAGAACGTGGAAATTATTGAACGATGCCGTTGATCCGAAAATCTGCCACCGATATTGACAAAGGTGAATGCAACTTTCAGTGTTATTGGTAAGTTTTATTAACTTGTTTTAAACATATAGATATATGAAATGATATAAAATGCATTCATTTCACACAAACAACACAATGCATACATTTCACAGCAAACAATCAAAAGTCGAACAATTAATCTTAAAAGGACTTAACGGAAATCAATCTCTAAAAAATGGAATATCTTAAAAATACCGCCTTTATCTTCGTTCGTAAAATGCGTAATATTTATTAAACATACAGGGTATGGGGGTCAGTCAATGGCTCCTGATTTTCGCTATTATTTATTCCGTTGAGGAAAAGCTTTAATTAAAAATCGAGAAATTACGATAAAGTGAAACTTTAAGCCCAAAAGAAGGGTATATTTCTTCAAGGCATTTAAACGACTTTGAAGTATTACAAACGTTCTCTGATGATTACTGCTGATAATTCAAATGGCTGTTGAGAATTTAATTTATTATCTAGGGTATTATCCCTCAATTATTACACGTCAGACTTTCAATATATCTAGGTTCTAATAATTGTTTACTAAAGAAATATATATGTCTATATAGTTATTTCATCTATCAATCACAGTAATTTAATTTTTACGAATAGCAAAAACTAAATAAAACCTCCAGACAAAACTAAACAAATTTTCTCTAAATCTATTCATCAATATTTCCCCATAAAGCTCTGATAATTCTAGAGATCCCATCTAGAAATCTCAATAGGTTGTGCTTTATCATATATAAATAAAAAAATATAAAATATAAATAAATATATATATATATATATATATATATATATATATATATATATATATATATATATATATATATATATATATATATATATATATATATATATATATATATATATATATATATATATATATATATATATATATATATATATATATATATATATATATATATATATATATATATATATATATATATATATATATATATATATATATATATATATATATATATATATATATATATATATATATATATATATATATATATATATATATATATATATATATATATATATATATATATATATATATATATATATATATATATATATATATATATATATATATATATATATATATATATATATATATATATATATATATATATATATATATATATATATATATATATATATATATATATATATATATATATATATATATATATATATATATATATATATATATATATATATATATATATATAATATATATATATATATATATATATATATATATATATATATATATATATATATATATATATATATATATATATATATATATATATTATATATATATATATATATATATATATATATATATATATATATATATATATATATATATATATATATATATATATATATATATATATATATATATATATATATATATATATATATATATATATATATATATATATATATATATATATATATATATATATATATATATATATATATATATATATATATATATATATATATATATATATATATATATATATATATATATATATATATATATATATATATATATATATATATATATATATATATATATATATATATATATATATATATATATATATATATATATATATATATATATATATATATATATATATATATATATATATATATATATATATATATATATATATATATATATATATATATATATATATATATATATATATATATATATATATATATATATATATATATATATATATATATATATATATATATATATATATATATATATATATATATATATATATATATATATATTATATATATATATATATATATATATATATATATATATATATATATATATATATATATATATATATATATATATATATATATATATATATATATATATATATATATATATATATATATATATATATATATATATATATATATATATATATATATATATATATATATATATATATATATATATATATATATATATATATATATATATATATATATATATATATATATATATATATATATATATATATATATATATATATATATATATATATATATATATATATATATATATATATATATATATATATATATATATAATATATATATATATATATATATATATATATATATATATATATATATATATATATATATATATATATATATATATATATATATATATATATATATATATATATATATATATATATATATATATATATATTATATATATATATATATATATATATATATATATATATATATATATATATATATATATATATATATATATATATATATATATATATATATATATATATATATATATATATATATATATATATATATATATATATATATATATATATATATATATATATATATATATATATATATATATATATATATATATATATATATATATATATATATATATATATATATATATATATATATATATATATATATATATATATATATATTAGTTTTTGGAGATAATTAAGCCCTCAAATTCTTTATTCCCAATAAAATGAGATTCATGGATTTCTTTTTTTCCTTTCTTTTTTTTTGTGTGATCTGCTAGTGCGGAAATGTCCCAGCCGTTTAGCCACGATCAACTCAAACAAGAGCCAGTTGGTTGCGTTAAGTGCGCCTTACAAATCGGTTTACACACATGTAGACAGCTAGATATATTCAGCTAGTTAACGATATATAAATACGTGTACATTCTAGTTTTTTCTCTTATAATTGCCCGCTATCGAGGCCGGTTCTAGTACCGGTACCAGTGTCAGTGTCAGTGCCTGCTGTTTCTGTCATTGGATGTAATCGGTATTAGTGTACAATGTATGTAACTTTATGTACATGTGTATGCACGCAATTCTGTGTGCGTTAGTAAAAGCTAAAAAATTTGTGCCGAATAGCTGTTTTTGCAACCCTTTGTTGTTGCGTCTTCGGCAGTAATGGATAATGATGTTGATGATGATACCACAAGGTTGCACGGCACGATATCAAGTGATCCCAAGGAAGCCGCACAAATTCACTGGCGAAAACTTCTCTGTCAAGACTAGCTCCTATTTTTCAATTTACAAATATGCCGTCAGCGAAGCAGCAATAGCGACGACAACGACAACAACGTCGACGTCGATGGTGACAAGGACGATAGGTTTAAGGGTACGTGGACGAGTGCGTTATCGGGTATGTAAGTTTTTATGAATGTAAATGCATTAATAATCTTACAAGCATACATAAATGTATACTATACACAAACACGTACATACACGCGTATCTAAAATTGCATAGAAGGTCAGACGGTTGAGTATCAATGTATATTCATACACAATTTACACGACAATTCCATACGTATTAAACACATCAAACAAACTCACTTTCACACATACGAACACGCCCTACGTTCGCAAAAATCGCTATATAAGTATTCTATATTTATTACTCAGTTGTGTTATCTGAGTGTGTGTGTGTGTGTTTGTGTGTGTGAATCTGGCAGCAGCAATTGGAATCCAGTCGATCTTCTCTTTTTCATATTTCTTCTTCTTCGATTTTTTCTTTTCCTTGCTTTTTTCCTCTTCTACTTCTCTTTCTCTCTCTCATTCTCTTTCTGTGAGAGGATGGAAATTGTCATGTCGTGTGGCCGGCTGCTGGCCCAACTAGCTTTTTTACATCTCGAGTACTTCTAGAGCTTGCGTCCTTCGAATGCCGCGCGTGTATGCGTCGGTGTGTGGGCAATATATATGGGTATGTGTACATTCGTGTGAATAGGGCAACAATGAAGTTATGATCGTTATTGTTACTGTTGTTGTAGTTTTGTCGTCGTCGTCGTCAATACCGTTGCCGTCGCATTTATCGTCGATACTAACTTCGTTTTAGTTTTAGTGTTTTTTTATTATGTTTGCTTTCTTGTTTTCTGATAAAGACACTAAAAACAATGTCCGTCTATACGTGCGTCCATGCGACCGTCTATCCATCAATCCAACCGAAGTGGTTTCGCGGGCGCAAGAAGGCGGACGATAGTACCAGAATATTCATCTAAATACTCAGAACGCGACGTATAATGCGCGTATTTAGTCTTTTACTGCGCCCATCACACATCCATCCGCCTCTTCATCATCCATCCATTCATCCAACCAGCCTTCGTTATCCATCTATCTTTTCCGCCCTTCCGCCAGCATGCCTTCGCCCCCCCCCCTCCAGACCCTTCTCCAACCTGCCGTCATCACCAACCTCCTCGTCTGTTTTCCGTCCTTTCATCTATCTGTTAGTAAGTTGTTCATTGAGTAGTAGTACCAAGCCGAGTGCTAATGGTGACCAGAATAGAAGAAGCGATGAAACGACGTGAATTGTTGAAGAGAGGAAGAGGGTGGAAGGGAATGCAGAAAAATGTGTTAGTGGAGTAGTTTCCATTACGTCACGTTTTCTACTCGTCCGTCTCGGTCTTGGTCTCGGTCTGGGTCACAAATATATTTCTGGTTGCCGAAGGTATTTTTACCGGGGAAGGGGGTTCCCGTATATTTCAATATTCATTCGTCTTTCGTCTAGCCGTTTGGCAAGGCGTAGTGTAAAAAATGGAGAAGAACTAATGGTGCTGATGCTAGTGCTAGTGCTCGTAGTGCTATTGCTTGTGCTCTGCATGGATGTGGTTGCCACAGCGACGTTCGATGGATGAATGGATGCATACGAACGGGAAGCATCAGCGCGGCTAACAGTGTTGCAGAAAACTATGTGTGAATTGCGTATGATGGAAGTTGGCCGATCGGAGGTTTGTGTATCTGGATGTGTGCGTGCGTGTGTGTATCTCTGTTTGCTTCTATTTGTGTGTCTAGTTCTATGCGAGTAAACGTATGCATGTCCATGTGTACTTGCCTGTTTACGTGTGTATGCACCAGTGCTTTGTTATCATCGCAGCCACTCAGTGATACAGACGAGTTACTGCTTGCCGCGCTTAGCCATTATGAATGTCGTCACGTCACATTCATTGTAAGTCGTAGGTAAAGCAGACGAAAATAATGAAAGCGAAAGCGAAAGTGAAGCTCTATCTAGCATTGTTTTGTAGGGCAAACCCGATCTGTCTGTCTACCCATCCCGACCGCACATTTGTCCATTCTTCCATCTGCGTGCGCCTGTATTCCTGATTGTCTGTATATCTCTTTGTGTGTACGTCTGTCTGTTCGTCTGTCTCTATTGGATTCGCGTGTATCTAATTGTGCGAAAACTAGCTACTCTAGCTGCAACAGCAGTGCCCGATGTCTGTTTGTCTGGCTGGCTGGCTAGCATTGAAACCAATATAGTCGCCTGCTCGTTTCATTTGCGGCAGCCAGAATGGATAGTCTAGACTTTAGATGAGGTATGCTTATCTGATTGTGGATGCGTTTAGGTGCAAGTGTGTGCGTGTGTGTGTGTTTGCCCTTGAGATTGTTTGTGTGTTCTGAAGAGTATTTGTTTGAATGTTCTATGAAATTCGAAGAATTCAAGTTCGATTTCGCTCTAAACATACGTACAAATATGATTGCAGAAATAACGCAATATCGCATTGTCGCAGGCGTTTTATATTATTTAATATTTGGAATTTATTCCAGAAACTTGTAGCCAGAGAACTGTTGCATGATTTAACGATGAAGATCACTTAATACTCGATTTTTTTGAGGGTCTCAGAAACACTGAAATAGATCGTAATCTACTAAATAGTAATTAAATAGTAATTTAAAATCTTCTATTGGAAGAGCATTCCATTTTCGCTTCCTTTTGAAGGGGGAGATTTTTTATTGATCTGAACTGATCTATTGATCTGATCTAATACTCTGCGTAATTTTTTCTTTTCACGAATAAAACCTACCTGCGTAATTTGTTGTATTTTATATTGCGTGTATATGCAATAGTCGTATTACGAATTGATATCAAAAGTTCATAATTTGCTTCGTTTAAGCTTCACTCATTCACTCACTCATTTCTTTATTAATAATATCTATAATAACTTGCTGCATTTATCCATTATAAAATTAGCATTTTGTAACACGACTTTCTTATCTTGTTTTTTGTACGCAATTTAATATCAATTGCTTCTCCATGAATTGGTGGTGCATATGATATATATGTCAATATCAAGCCTCCCTTAATTTGCGTCAAGTTACTTCACGAAACTGAAATATTGGACTAAATTCGTATCTAGAATGCTAAACGAGAAGAACAAATTGCGGACAAAACTTCATAAAAGAATGCATAACAAGAATGAGAGATTTTAAAAAAGCAGCAAAAGCAGCAACAGCAGCAGCAGCAGAAGCAGAAGCAGCCACAGCCACAACAGCAAGGAATAGCAGCAGTAGTGGCAATGGCTGTAGCAATGGCAACAGCAACAGCAACGCCAAGCAACAGCGGCGACAGCCGTAGCAGCAACAACAACAAAATTAGAAGTGCTTTTAAGAGAGGGATGATGACTCAAATGTCCTTCTTTATTTTATTCGGTCGTCGTCTTTAAAACAAAAATACCGTCTTACTTGCTTTTGCCACGCCACCTCACTTTCGAACATATATTCCAAAACGATAAATTGTATATAGAAAACCGTCGCTCTCACCGATTTTGCTGTTTTCCCGTTGGTTTTTCTTGATTTTTGGTTTTTGGTCGTTCTTTCACTTTATACGCGCTCTGACCCTTTCGATCAGCTTTCAACAACTACTAATCGTGCACATTGACGATGATGACGACAACGAAGGAGAAGAAGAAGAAGAAGAAGAAGTGAAAAGAGAAGAAGAATACAAATCCAAATTTAGCAAATATTTGCTGATATTTGCTGCAAACCGATAAGTGTTATTAAAAATGTTCATTATGAGAGGACTGCAAGGGCGTCTAAAGCTGTAGAACACGGATATATGGGTTTTTTTAAAGATCCATCTTTGGTGACTACCTTCTTAAACGACACGGCGATATCGAAGTTGGAAAGTCTTATAAATCTCCAGCTGTTCTTGATAATATAAAATTGAGCAAGTGCACAAAATAGCTCTGTGCATTTTACTGACTATGGAATTCTTGAAAATGTTAGGGTTTTAGGCACTCGAAAGATACCATTTCTAAATGTGTAAAATTTGGTATTTAATAATTAGTTTTCACTTACATTCTCTCTCTTTCTCTTTATCTCCCTCTCTCCCTGTACCCTTTGTTTTTTTGTTCTCACTTAATAAGTTTTATTTTTAATTTATTTTCTGAAATTAAAGTGTCTTTTTTTAAATGTGAAATGATATATTCAGCTTTCATTTTGTTAAAATTTTGATTCAAAATGGTTTAGAGTCAAGAAGCCGTACAAGATCCGCCCAAAGCCTCCCTGGCGCAGTTTATAAAAAATTACTTTGTAATATTTTAAATTTTATAGACATTAATCACTGTTAAATTAAATTAGTTTTTAGATTTTTTTTTCCTTTTTTTGTAAGTTTCCCCACAAAATTCTAATTATTCTCGTTTTTGTTGTCTTTAGAAAAATTTTCTTATATATTTCCATTTATCCATACGGCAGTGCTTTCCTTAGAACGTTTCGAATAAACGAACGGAATTTTATTAGTGTTTGACAACGGACGTCGTTTATGACCACAAACGCTTTCGCTTGGTAAAACTTCACTCTACGAATTAAAAAATTCAACTGAATTCAAAATGCAGTGTGTCCAATGGAATCAGAGAATTCCCAGTTATTTTGTCTCATTATCTTTTTTTGGATTTGCCATTTTTTTCATGCTTGTTCCTGCAAGTGCTCTGCTTCCGCCAGCCGCAACAGCTACATTTGGCTGAAGTTGCAGTCGCGCTTCGCTTGGGAATTGTGCTTACGATCCCTGCGCAATCAGCCTAAGAGGCAGTCAAAATAGCAGAGCAAGCAGGCGAACAGACAGACCACCGTCAGGACAGCTAGTTGTTGGGCCATCAATTAGTCAGTTATTCAGTCTGTCAGTCAGAATATCTTTCGCGCACGGGAAGAACTTAAGCAAATCCATTCGTGGTGGAATGTGTGTGTGAGAGCTTCCAGACACATACGCACACACACATACACGCAATGAGTATTTTGTATAAGTATGTTTAAAGATTTGCACTTAAATCAAAATGCATACAACGTTTTGCTCGACGAAGTGCGGTGCGGCGACGCATACATTCCCAAAAATATATATTGAGAATTGTGTCGAACATTTTTAGAAAAGTTTATTGTTGTTGGTCGTTACTCAGAAAAAAGTTAATGCACACAACCATACACACAATGCGCGCTCATTTCGTATTGCGCAGAACGCACACAGTCACACAAAATACGCACAAATTACACAAGCAAACTCATATAAGCAAAACTCAAGCAACAGAAGTTTTTTCGATGGGTCCTCTTCGGCCTTTAGAGGGGAGCAAGCGCAGCCGTAACAAAAGCCGACCAACACAAAATAGCCCAAACAAAAAGTTGAGAATGAATAAACGAATTTTGTCGAAGTATAATCCTATTCTCTCCGCCCCGTTCCCTTTAATATTAATAGAATGAAGCTACGATCAAGGGAGCGAAACTTCAAACAAAGGCCACGAAGCGGTTGCACAAAATTCCGGTAGAGAGAGAGAGCGAAAGAGAGAGAGAGAGACGAGTTATTAGAGAAAATAAACAAGACGGTACAAGTTGAGAGAGGCAATGACAGAGGGAGAGATCGAACCTGACTGCATAAGTTATTGAGAAGATGAGAATATCATAAGAGAGAATTGCCACTGATTGGGTTTTCGTATCGTCGAGAATTAGTGCGCGAACTATATCGATTGGTTTTTTTTTGTGCGAAAGCCAGGAATTGCAGTCTGGTAAAATGACATTCAAAACGATCACGACGTACGACCGTCGATGCTGCTATCACTAACCTCCGAGAGACCAAGGGGATTTCGTTGTTGGCGTTTTTGTTGGCGCAGCGTTAGCACTGATGTTAAGGTTGCTGTTTGTTGCCTCTGACGATAATATGGTTTAAGAGTTAAACGTGGAATGTGTAAAATCTATCTGAAAATGCTCTACTTTAAATCTGAATTAGTAGTTTTTATGTTTAATATTTACATTTATTCTTACGTAAAAAAATTCAGAATTTTTTTACGCCAAACCATAAGCAAAAATAATATGAGGAAGTCAAGGATTACTAATCACAGATAACTATTTATTGTAATTCACTTCCACACACACACGCACAACAACACATACACATACACATACACACATCTATACACACTTTTGCACATATATTTCAACATTAACCTCGATACGAATTTGAACAAAAATATCTTGAATCCTACATGTATCCGTGCAACCATGTAGGATGCAAGATGTAACACGTAGACACGTAACCACGTAAACACGTTTATATTCTGCCACTTCACACAAACACAAATTGCTGACATTCTTGTCAGTAACCTCCAAAAAGCTTTCGCCAACGATCGTTTACATCTCCTTCTGACCATTGTTTGTATTGTTGTATTTTGTATATATGCATACAAATATATATATATATATATATATATATATATATATATATATATATATATATATATATATATATATATATATATATATATATATATATATATATATATATATATATATATATATATATATATATATATATATATATATATATATATATATATATATATATATATATATATATATATATATATATATATATATATATATATATATATATATATATATATATATATATATATATATATATATATATATATATATATATATATATATATATATATATATATATATATATATATATATATATATATATATATATATATATATATATATATATATATATATATATATATATATATATATATATATATATATATATATATATATATATATATATATATATATATATATATATATATATATATATATATATATATATATATATATATATATATATATATATATATATATATATATATATATATATATATATATATATATATATATATATATATATATATATATATATATATATATATATATATATATATATATATATATATATATATATATATATATATATATATATATATATATATATATATATATATATATATATATATATATATATATATATATATATATATATATATATATATATATATATATATATATATATATATATATATATATATATATATATATATATATATATATATATATATATATATATATATATATATATATATATATATATATATATATATATATATATATATATATATATATATATATATATATATATATATATATATATATATATATATATATATATATATATATGTGTTATTTCTTAAATTCAAAGGTTGGTGCAAGAAGTATTGCATCGCTTTTTTGTTTTCCATGTCGCTGTTTTGTGTACTTAAGGAATTTTCGAATTTAGGACCGCTGATAAATTTAACAAATAACAAATAGTAAATTCGAAATAAACCAGCACCTTGCCCCCCCCCCTTCTCACCAACTAACAATGTCCTAAAGGCTTGGTATTTCTTGAAAAAATATCTCTATACCGCATTTGGCACGTTCGTGTGTCAGTTTGTTAGTTAAAGTTTTAATCGTGAAGGCAGGGGCCATTTGGTTACTTGCAATGTGTTTACACGTATATAATCGTTGTTAGGGATTACGTTCAGAAGAATGCATTGAAATCGAAGGCCCCCCGGGAGTCGGTAGAAGTGGGGTGCTGAGGTTATGATGGTGGTAGTAGTGGTTAATTACATGTTTGTTAAAAAGCTGCGAACGGTCAAAATTGCTAATAAAATTTCTCGAGATTAACAAATTCTCTAGAGGTAAGTGATCTATAAAATGTATCGGACTGATTTCTAGCAGCAGCCTATATCTTATCGCCTTGGATGACATCGACATTTCATTTGATTTGCTCACACACATTTAAAATTTTTTACGTTCATTGACCGTTTCAACCATCGCCGATAATTCGGCTTTTTATTTTGGTGTTTTGTGTACGATAGGTTAGGAAATTCTGTTGAAATGCTTTACTCTTCTCATTCTCTTTCGACATTTCTATAACAATATACAATTTTACTCAAATATTTTGAGTGTTATAAAGGAGCAGGGGGGAAATAAAAGTATTTCCTAAGGGCTTGGACATATAGAAGCCTCAGGATCTCCATTTTGAAATGCTGAACTATTGAAATAATTGAATAATATATCATAAGCTTATTTAATACAAGCCCAGATTCGTTGGAGCTGAAGACTAATTCGAAGGCTGATGAACTCTAGCTGCTAAACTGATCAACGTCGAATTTTTAATTGCGCCATAGCAAGACGTTGACGGCAAAATGAAGTCGGAGTCTAAATTTGTCTGATCGGTTATCATTGCTGTATACGTTAAATTTCTAAAGTTAGTTTTTAGTCAATTTTGTATCTCATGTTGCCTTTTTAATTGTGTGTCACCGCTTGAGGTAATCAAAAGGCTTGCCCTGTGTACTCATTTAAGACTTTAATCAAGTATCATCTATAAAATTATATCGCTCGTCTATACGAGTTACTGGCTGTAAACCGTGGTCCTTGGCAATTTTAGTTTAGTTTAAACTCGCATACATTTGTTCATGAGACTTCAGGAGCGCTCAGATCTTTACTACATATACGCTCCTCTCATGAAAAAACGTAGGCTTTCAAGAGTAATGATTCGGCTGAACATTTCATGTTGTTTGAATATTTTTAAAATTTTGTCTAAAGAAATTTCAATTTCGGCTTTATCTTGCATAAATTTCCAAAATGTGTTTGTGAGTAAATATTGAAATAAAATTGTTGTCAACGTTGTCAACAAAATCATAAAGAGGCATGCATTATTATTGCGTATTTAAAAATTGTCTTTGGAATTTTTACAAAAAATCTGATATTGTTTTTAATCTTTTTCGAAATATGAAACCTCGCAGCATCTCTGGCCGCTGCAAAGAACAAATAAATAGAACGAGAGGGATATGAAAACAATCAATTTAGTTTCAAATTACTTTTAATTTCTCAATACTATTTTAATCTTTTAATATATTTTAATATTTCATTTAAATCGACTTTTCTCAATTTCGTTTACGAAATAAACGAAGTATCGAAATTGTGAAAATTTACCGAATTCAGATTCTAATTGAAGCACACATTTTGACCATCGGTATAAAAACTAAACTTTTATATTTAGAATTGTCTTAACATGTTGTGGTTGTGCATCTTTCTTTTTAGTTATAACCGTTTCTGACACAGAGTTCTTTGTCTTGTAGAGTGTTTTTCAATAATTCAAAAATGTTTATATATTTTAATAATTCAAATCTATTTTATATTTTCAACTGCTATAACGTCCAGTTTTGTACCTCCAATTTTGATTACAATGGGTTTTGCCAAGAGTCCACTATTCTTAATTGTGGATTCAACTAATTTATAATAGTTGAATATTATTAAATAATTAATAATATTCAACTAATAAAGTTGAAATTCTGTATTTTTTACTGTTATAACTGTTATAACATTTCAGTAGCACACGGTTAACCATTCAAATTTTAATTTTAATTTGATCTTGGAAGAAAAACGAGTATTTTAGTGAAAACAAAGGAAGGATGAAAAATTTTATAGAAGCTTTCTCTTTTCTAAAGTCAATGAAATCGAAAGTAATTCTAAATTCAGGACTCAACAATTCCTTTTAATAAGTTTTCAAACTGTTGAGATTTCTGAGTGGAGTGTCTTGACATTTTAATTCTTGGTAGGACTAGATTTCTTCACAATTCATCTAATCTTGAACTTGTAATAATTCTATACAAAAACATATTTTACCTTTTCTTATTCACGTCATTCTTACTCACGTTGATATGCTGCGGTTTTTCTGGATCGCCGCCATTTCATTATTTATCCTTTATGGCGTTTTTTCCTTTTGTTTGAATAATACTCGATTCGTTGGCCATTTTTCGTTTTATTCTAATAATTTTGTTTTCTTTAAGCCAAAATAATTTATTGCACAATTCGGTTGAAATTAGAAAAGTTTCATTTATTTTAATACGTTTCAATATTTTTTTTCTTTGTATTCTACTGACGACGAAGACGACTTAGATGATTTTGATGATTAATGTTCTTAAGCTAAGCTCGAATTAATTTCTAGGAATGTGAGAATATTATATTATTTATCCGTCAACATCGCATCTAGTCGACGCACGCATACTAAATAAACAACACGACCAACGACAGGTTAACTGTTACGATTCTCAAAAAAACGGAAGCATGAATGCACCGAACAGCAGGACGCGGCATTCCGAACTGAGCATCTTTCAAAGAGCTGCCGTTATAAAAGTGACTCGCTTTTTCAGAAAGGCAGAAGCAGCAGCAACAACAGACCGCAGTAGATGGAATAAATGTCGGCTTGGCCGACTCGGTCAGTCAATCAGATATTGCACTGCGCCAAAACGTATTCGCACTCGTACGTAGCGCGTAATGATGTGAAGAACTGACTAGAACTGGCTACGATGGCGGTTAGAGATCTAGTGCGTCGAACGATGCGCCGCAGTATTGCTTTCCGTGTAAAATTTCTATGATTCCGTACCGCTGCTGCTTCCGTATATCGCGACTATTTTTAAAATAACTACCTAACAACAACAACAACATCACCGCCACCTTCCGCCTCACTACAACACTACAACAGCACCGTCACTACCATCCCTTCGTTAAATACCAAGCAGCACCCGACCCGATGCACGCTCATCCTGTCATTTCCACATGCACACATACACTCACACAGCCGCTGAAAAAAGGATGCGAAAGAATAAAATAGTAAATAAAACGAAAAAATTAAGCAACGAAAAAAGGACGAATTCGAAGCAACCCCAATGAGCACCATCCATCCCTTTGCGGCAAGTAAAGGGGCATTTGCTCGCTCATTCGTTTGATACTCGGGAGAGAATATGATAGGATGAAATAGAGAGGGGGGTGAGGCCGAAGGGGACGTAATTCATGAGGGGAATGCTTTGATGGTATTAGTGGAGTACATCGTGCCGACGTGTATGTTGCGCCGATGAGGCCTGCGGAAATTATCGAATAAAATTATAACAAAACCGAGGGGATAATTTTATGTTCCCTTCATTTTTCAATAATTTGTTTAGTTTTCTCTTTTCTACTTTGTTGCAGATTAGATCCTTTCGCTTTCGCATCCCTTTTTCCCGTTCCGTAATTTTTATCGACAACATATTTCAACTCACTCCGCTTCTTATTAGGCACAGAAAAATGATAAACATAAATTTTGTTGCGAGTTCTTGGCGGTACCTTGATTCATAAACCGACCATCGACCGGCGACGTCAAAACAATAACTAACAATGTGCACAAAGGACAATCGCGATGTTGCGCCCTTCAGAACCTACTCTGAAGCTGTTTACAAGAAAGCAAAAGCTAACTGAAAATTGCTAAATGTATAAATCCCCAATTGGACTCTCTTCCAATGCGTCCTCTTAAAAATACCGATTCTCTAATACACCATGGCGCCTTTTCTTCATTTCCAATTGCCCCAAACGCCATATAATGACCGAAGCAATATATCGCATATCGCGTATATCCGTATGTGACACGAAGCCATACATCGTATTCGTCGTAAATAGTTTCCAATGAGAGAAAATGTCTTAGATATTTGGCCGCTATCGCGCCATCACAATTATCGTTATCATCGCCGTAACTATCAACTAAATTACTCACTGACGATACAATCCTATGGTAAAGGATGACGACTGTGTTGTCGAAGGGAAGCAAGGAAACGAAACACTAGTCCAGAATCTTACAACGTGGCCACATTTTAAATCGGTCGTTTGTAACAGAACTGAAAGAGAACGAGAAGAGAGTACATTTCGGATCTTAGATTTTCTTTTATTTCTGTCAGTTGTTAGTTCCTTGCTTACCACCTACCTCCTCCATACCTTTACTCCACAACTTGCGTAAAGAAGCTCAAGGAAAAACAGAACCACGACCAAGAAAGAGGGTGCTTCTCATAAAAGAGATTTCTTATGAAAAATAAGTACTATCCAAAGCCGGCGACTTCTGATATTTTTTTCTCGAATGGTTGGAGAGAAAAACATGGCGTTTTAATAAAAGTTGTAAGAGAAAACTCTGAAGAGAGTGAAGGAAAATGAGCGAATGCTCTGAGAAGAAAACGAATTTCTTTTGGGGAAAGTGAAATTATTTTTCATAATTGCGTTGGGCGGAAGGACTAAACGCAAAATATATCTAACAAAAATATAACAAAGAGAGAAGGAAATGTACTGGTTTCAAAAAATTAATGTCCTAATAAATACCGATCGTAATTTATTTAATAAAAATATTAATAATTTATAATTAATGGATACGAAGGATAAAAAATAGTTTGCTGGAGATCGATCTAACTATTATTGAAGGCAGTCTGATTAAGGATCACATTTCTTTTCGAATCCCCCTCCTCTCTTGCGGGTATTAACTCCCTGTTTCTGTCTTGTTTTCATTATACCCTACACACGAGAGGAATAATGTGTATTTGCTTCGTCTTTCCTTCTGCAATGCAATAAATGATATTGTGACAAATATGGCGAAGTATATTAATTCCGACTCAGAATTAGCTCCCGATGTGATTAAGCTCCTAGATTTTCCGTTATTAAGCTTATGTATACCTAGAGGACAAATTTTCCCCTAGTTGAGTGAACTTAAGGCCCACTTTTTACTTTATACTTCATTATATAAGCTAAAACTACACTAGCGAACAAGGGGCGTGGTCTGTTGGTGCAATGATTACAATTACAGGACAACGATAAAGGTTATTCAATTTTTTACATATACACCAATATTCTCTGCCATCTTAGGCAGACATATCTATTGACCGTCTTCTTACGTTGAAAATTTATAGCGACGTCGAAGGACCAGAAACACGTACACTTCTGAAAGTCAAATTGAGTTTATCGGCGGTTAGAGCCGATTAATTAATTACTCATCCTATAAAGGCAATGTGAAGCCGATATTGTATTACTAAATTTACCATCTAGAAAAATAAGTGCACTGAAAATAGGGCGTGGTCCACTTATTGATTATTATAACTAAATTATGCAGATCTATAACGGGTGTAGGGTGTACAAACGTCCTTAAATGTTTGCCTTTCCTTATATTTCCTTTTCTTTTTATCTTTATCCCTCCGTTTGAACAACGAGCAATGCCAGTAATTGAGGTAACGCGATTGTATTACGTTCTGTGTTTGAATTTAATAGACGGCACATTAGTACAACATATTGCACTCTACAGTAACTACTATTCTATTTGTTTATTTAGCAACTATTTATTTATTTAGCAACTATTATATTTGATAATAGCGCTGTTTTATATACACTTCTCTACAACTGACAGCCATAATATTTTTTCCAAATCAATAAAGAGGTGTGAGCCCTTCGAAAGTTATATAAAAAAATGGAAATTAATTCAAAATTTTATACATAAAATTTTAAAAAAGAAAAAAAAGAATTAAAAAAACAATATAGAATTCGTGACAATTAATTACTTATATTTATCTATTTAATTTCCTACTTCACCAAATATTTTTCCAATTCTCCTCTATAGATTCATACCGTCACCATTCCACTAATTAAAACAGTTTTCAGGGACACCAATGAAATTTTCAGCCTCCTTCAATCCATGCTTTCTCTCTTGAAGTGTGCGTGCGTATGTGTAAAATCTTGGCCAATCAAAAAGCTAAAATCAGAATAAGAACAAGACTGCCATAATTGAATTTGAATATGTGAATAGTTCACGAAACTCGGTGGCATATGCTGTTGACGATTGTTGTTGACTTTGTCAAGATCATTGCAAGCTTACAAGCGCAAGCTTACAAAGTTCTTACAAATTTGAACCCTTCATTGTGGAGGATAATTTGCAGAAATCATAATACGCAAAGAGAATGTTATTAAGATTAGTCCTTATGAAGAGGAAAGAGAGAGAGAGACTGTATGACCTCAAGTTAACTTGGATTTGATATTATATAAAATACTTCTACAGAAATCTTGATCTAATGATTTCTACATCAAACATAATGACACAGTGGTGGTTTTTACATAATGGAATAAATTGTTTAATAATTTCGATTTCGATTAATTGTGAAAAATACAATAACTGAATTGGTCAACCTAATTGTTCAACTGAATTGCCACCCAAATTTATCACCACATTTTTGGTTTCTGGTTTCGGGCGCAGTTCCAACAAAGTCGTTAACTATATTTGGTTCATTTGCTTGGACCTCGTTAACAAATTTTATTATATAGCCCTCTTCTAGAAATTCTACTAAAATGTTTACAGAAAACATTGCAAAAGACCATTGAGTTATTTAAACAAATCAAAACAGTCCTTTATTGATTTAAAAAATGTTATCTAAAAGTCAGAACTGAGCAGGAATACTCCGGGCAGGATAGAACGATTTTAATCAAATTGCCAAATCAAGACCCTGCGAATAATCATCTAAATATTATTATTATTACAAATGAGTTCATCGCAGTGAAATCACAGAATAAGAAGAAGGGGAGGCAGAAGAAGACAAAGAAACACAATGTTATCGCATCATACATTCACACCTTCATAAATACAACATTGTATATTATCAATTCGCGAACTTATTTCGACCTGCTCACAGCTATAAATAAATCTTGAAAAATCATTATGGACGACTATCTTCGAACCATCTGCTCCGCTCCCGTTTCCTTACGCGACGCACCATCCAAAAGCATAAATATATTTTGTTGCTGTACCGTTTTCGTCCTTGTTGGTGTTGCCCGCCTGACATCGCCATTACCATCGCCGTTACTGCCGCCATAGCCAGCCTTTCGAAAACTCGGAAATATTTCGACCGTTTCTATAAACAACACAACGCTTTCAACAAACATCCCCAATCAACTCAACCCAATAGTTCGTTCAATGAGAGGCCCATTCCGTACTCGCGGCTCACTGGAAGCAAATCTAAAAAATTTAATGTCTCCCTATTATTTTGACAATAACTCTGTTACTGTAAATGCCTGAGCTTCGCTGCCTTGCGCTGCAGCTTCTGCAAAACTAAACGCTTCGAAATCAAACCAACCCCACTCTCCTCCTCTTTGCCCTATCCCCTTTGCTTGACTTACCAACCTGTCTATACACATGCATAAAATGTTAAAGAAAAAATGGAAAAAATACAGAAATTTTTTATTCATCATCTAATTCTCATCTCGTTCTAACTCGGCTATTGTTCAGCTCAAGAGAATGCGGCGACGTTGACGCTACCACTGATAGCGGAGAGGAGAGTTGGGACTATTGAAGAGGGGCAACTGATTACTACTTTTATTGCCAGCGAATACCCTCGAGAATGATGGGGCAAGTTCGCTAAGGATAAAGATGCTGGAAAAAGTGGGTGGCGGTGGTTGGAAGGGAAAATGTGACAAAAGGGGGAGCTGATTTTAAACGCGGAGCATTTTCAAGGGTGGTTTCTCCGTATTATTCTGTGTAGCGTCCTTACGCGACGCGGCTTGGCGGCTTGGCTGCTTTTCGCAATTTTTTATCGGTTATTTTATTTCGCTTTCCTTCATTTTCTTTCACAGGTTTCAATTTTTTAACTACGTGTTCGCCGTTAAAAAATCTCATCTTATTTTTTATGATGGTGTGTGTAGCGTTTTCGTTATTCTTCGTTGCGTTGTTGTTGTTGTTGCTGTTGCTGTTGGTAAGTTGTTTTCGACGTGTTTAAAAAAACGAAACAAAGCAAAAAAATACAACGAAATATAAAATAGAAATGATATTAAAAAGGTTGCCCTTTACACTACGAAAATTAATTTTATTGGAATTATAATGTTTCGACTTCACGACAATATTTCAAGGTCAGGATATAATGATCGCTCAAAACGTTTACCCCAATGATCGTAAAGTAATATGACAATGAGGTTTTCGAGCCAGTTTCCCTTCGGGTTTGGCTTACTTGAGAGAAACACCGGCATTTCCAATACAAGTCGTCTTTAGTGTATTTCTCCGCAAGAGAACAAAATAAACCTTCCTATCCTTTGGATGACCGCTGCTACGATAAGGAGCTGTCAACCCGCAGACAACTCTTCTCGAGAAAAGATAGAAATATGAAGATCTGTGAGAATTTCTTTGAAATTTTCTTTTATTTCAGCACCAGTTTTTTACATTTACATATTTCCTTAAATTGTCAATCACCCCTAATCCCAAGAAGTTATTCCCCTCGCCAAAGATTAATATGAAGATCTCGAAATTTACAGATATTTATATATTTAATCTTCTTTGTCTATAAATTATTATATAGTATGATTTCGATATATTGACATAATTTCCTAAAGAGTTTCAACATTCCTTCCGAATCCCCTGTAAGGAATCTCGATGCGAGGGAAATAATTAGAAAATAATAAAAATTACTTCTATTGCAAACTTTTGAATAGAATACACCACAAGTTACTAATTTTCGCAGTGTAGTTCTCAAGTGTTCGCGCAGTTCTTTACTGGATCAGATCTCTTCGGTCTTCGGTTGTGAGCCGATTTTTTTTTTGTACGCTAAAAATGTTGTGTTTAGAGAGTTTTGAATGAATAGATGAAACTCAAACCACCCATATCGCGAATAGAGGGTTGATTTCTTCCTATTTTTTACATTTTACAATAACGTCGCCGACGACGACAACAACGGCAACAACAGCAACAACAACAACGGCAATAGCAACGACGATGACAGCCGTAGTAGTGTTGATGTTGTTGTAAGTTGGTTTGCTAGATGGTTGGTTGGTTGTTTAAATGGAAGGTTGGTTCGATGGATGTTTTGTTGGATAGATGGTTGGTTAGATGGTTCGATGGTTGAATGGCTTAATGGAACGAGGTGTTCAACGAATAAGTAGTCGGCAGTAGTCGCAGGATGCGGGGAATTGTAATGTGACCTTTTATTTGAAGATATTAAAGTGTGAGTTACACACACACACACATACAGCCGCACACGTACACACACACATACACACATAGTATTACTCTCACATAACATTTCAATGACTATGGAGTAAAGAGAAAAGTTACCATAAAGGCACTTATTATTACTTATAATACTTGTACTTCTGTGTACGCAGAAAATACTAAGAGACTAAACAAAAACTGTGCATAGAAGTCCAACAACAAAAACAACAATGAGCAATAGCAATAACAACGACGACAGCAGAAGTAGGAACGAAAAAAGTAATAAAGGAATAACGGGCAGAAGTTTGGGTCGTAGTATCTGCGGGGGTGGTAAAGCAGCAGCAGCAGTATCTAATATTATTGCCGAGCGTAGTGGTGTAAATAATACCACACTAAGTTTCCTTTTCCTGCAAACATGACCCCTCCCCCCACACAAAGCATGCCCCCATTGCTTTCCTTTTCCGTTCACTTTGGCATTAGTTGCCGATGAAATGTTTTAAAATTTTGCGATGCGAACAGAACGAATAAAAATCGATATTAACGTTTCGAAATTAGAATAATTTTTTAGACTTTTTACGGGCAAAATGTCTGGAAAGTCTGGAGAGCAGACTGGGGGAGCATAAGAGAAAAAAATATTATTTTTACCTTCTTTTGAATTCCTTTCATTGATATTTAATCGTTTATTTTTCATTAAAAATTAACACGATACTAAAGTTGTTACTAAACGCTATTGTAGGATTACGTTCAAGTGTTCCTCTTTCGACTCCTATATCGGGAAAAGAGACACTTTTTGATAAAAAATAACCGTTGTTTTGACGTTTAAAAAAACTAGCTCGACGTCGAACAAAAATTGCATTCCGCGGCATAGAATATTTGGAAACATTACTCTATTCGTGTCCGTGTCAAACAATAGAAAGAATAGCCTGCATAATCCTTCAGAATTGAACAACAAATAATTCCGGAAGTTCTACAAGGTTTAGAAGTGATTCAAAAAGACGGAAAATTAGTTCCGTATAAATAGAGGCTGAGAGAGCCTCTTTTTATACAATTTTTACCTGAGGACAGTTGTTTCAACTCTAACAAAAAACCAGCTGTACACAGCATGTTGTGAATGGTGATAAAAGGTGTCTCGATCATGTCTCAACATCAGCATCAAAGCAGAATATCTACAATTCTGTATATGATGGGGTGGCTAGTGTGATCTATTCAAAGTCAATGAAACAATTAGAGGAGATCGCTTTAGATCGTATTTGATGCTTTCAGAATAAAGAGGCAGGCACCGAGATAGGCATCATCCCGCTCGACCTATTTATCAGATATTGCTCTCTTCGTCAACAATTAGGTCCGATCGATTACAGTATCCGAAAAATGCTGGTGGTTGATTGAACGAAATTAGAAAACGCTCCATTTGAAACTTAATTAAAATCTTGAACATCATAAAAGCCAGCGGTGGACAATGTTTTTATTAGAATCTATTTTACCGGCTTTAAGAAATAAAATCTCAAATTTAGGGAGAAAACGCAGGGGAACATTTATAATTCCAACGTCTTGAGCCTTGGATTAAATTGCGTCGGGTTGGATTACGTTACGGCTTTAATAAAAACCGTGTTCCTTACTGGAATCGTTTGATTGGAAATATGAAATGAAAATCTGCATACGCTTCTCCTACTTCTTCATTACCATCGCTGTCGCCTTTCTAGTTTTATTATTTGAATTAATTATTCAAATTATATAAAAATCATCCCTTTAAATTTACCCTTAAAGGATTTCTGATAAAAACGAGAGAAAAAACAGATATTTTTTGTGGAAAAAAGAAAGAAATTACTTATATATAAAAAATATGAAAAGGCAAGCAAATCACAAACTCCGGCCTAGGCGAAGTTTATGTACCCTACACCCGTAACTCAGAATTGTAGCCTAAAAGTAATAACCACTGGACGGATCATTTCTATTTTTAGAAACATCTATTTTCCTAAACGTTAATTTGCCATTACAATTTTAGATTCGAAATTGTTCTACATGCCGAGAAACAGCCGTACTATAAGGTAGGGTAGCCCCTACAGGGTAAATACATATAAATAAAAAAATCTGACATTGTCTTTAAGAAGCGGCTGTGGCACAGACGGAACTTCTCCCGTTATCAAAAACCCAACACATTTCGGAGATGGAATTTCTATAACAATTTCGTGACATGAACTTTATTCACTCTCCTGCAATTGTGGCCTTTGTTACCAATGGAAGGACCACGCCCTGGGAGTGTATTTTTATCTTAAACGGCGAATTCGAATGTAAAGATTTAGCATTTACTAGCTTTAAATTCCTGTTCAAGGAACATAACCCAGATGACAAAAAAAATCGACATTTATTTAGCTTTCGAAGGTAAGCGCACCACTGATCCGTTTCCTCGCATTTTTAATACCAAATGGCATAGAAAGATTTGTAATTTCTTGGCCTTCTGATCTTAAGAAACAGACATATGGACGCATTGGCCTCAGTTAGAATCAGGGGCTGGTTCTGAGTAGAAATATTTATACTTTCCTACCTCTACGAACTCTCTTTAATGCGCTACACTCCGGAAGAACAAAGTGATTAGTCCTCCCGTTTTCCTTCAAATGGGAGTTATGTCCTAATATCATACGGCTAAATCAGAAAAAGAATCAGATCGAAGAGACGCTAACAAACGATAATGCTGATGATTCAACAACTAAGTACTAGAATAGCATTTATATATTAGAGCAATTCTTTTTACTCTTGCAAGAAACTTATTGTAGTAGTATTACGTACCATTTTCCGCTATTCATTGCAAAACTGGGTGTGGTGGTAAACTGGTTTCAGAGGCTTTATTCTTTCATCAAATTCTTATTTCTTCAAATTCTTCAAATTGAGAGTTTCTCTAAGCAATCCGAACAAATGTTTTAGAAACATCTAATGTTAAGATTACTTGAATTGCTTATAAATTTTTGCTGAATATTGTAAAATTCTCAATTGACAATTCTATACAAATTAAAGTAAGGGCAGAATAATTTAGTCGAGTACTATTCAATTTTAAATTTTGAAGAAGTTTTCGCATTAAAACTAATAGTTTGCTTTACCTCCCAAAATATGTATTCCGCAATTTTGCCCGATAAATAATCAAAGAAATATGTCTTACATCTACAAGCAGTTCAAAATTTGAAGTAATTAATAAGAAAATCTTGTCTGAATAAATTTAAAAATATAATTCCAGATGTCCCAAAAAATAATATAAAACGAATTACAAATTGCAGGCAATAGTTTTTACCAGAAAATTGTGATTATTAAGAGTAAAATTAAGGGCAAAAATAAAATTGTTTATATAGCCTTTTATTACATTTTTATTGTTTTAATCCCAGTAGTTGTTTAAGGGAAATTATTTAAGTTTTTCTTAAAAAATATAAAAATGTTTATATAGAATATATAGAAATATATAGAAATATTTATGTAGAAAAAATATTTATATAAAATTTATATAGAAATTTGTCTGCCTTAGAAAAAAGAAAATTAAACTGAACTTGCTCTTAATTACTTGTGCAATAAATGCAACAATATTATACTGAATTTATTTTATTGTATTATTTATGGAGTCTTCTAGTATACCCACTGCAGCGGCAACAAATCATTTCGATGCTTTCTCGAAATGCGCCATCTGGAGTCTGGTTCTTGGATAATAAGTTCCATTTTTATTTCCTATACAACGATCCGCCGAAAGTAGCGGCACAGCAATATAGACACAATTACAATAACTACAACTAAAGCGGATCATAGAGAAAGGGAGAAAATAGGCCCGAGAGAAAATAAATGAAAATAAAATAGAATAGAATCTTCTAATAAATTTACTTTATGTGTTCGGGTAACTGGTAAAGCTGCAAAATAAAGTTTTATTCTGATTCTAAGGGATGCACCCCATCAACTCTCACCCTGTTCACTATTCCGCCTAGCCGCCCCCCCCCTCCGCCAACCCCGGCCACTCTAACCCATCATCCAATGGCACTAATACATGTGCTCGTAAAGAAGCAAAAATGTTCTTGTGCCGCACCTAACTCGCCGTCTAATGCAATATTTAAACACGTTGTTGCTCATTGCCGCCTAACCGCTAACACCCAACACCTTCTCCAAACGTTCGTGTCCCCTTACTCCTGTTGCCCTTCAAACCACTAACGACTTTATATCGCCCGCCATGCTACCCGACTTTTCTTTAGCCCACGCGTCATTTTTAAAAAAGTCCACGATTTACTTGAAGGCAAGAATGTCGCTGCGTGCCGATGTACTTGGGTTTTTCGAAAAAGGATTTTGTGTGTTTTTTAGAAAAATTTGAGTAAAAAACACGAACAGAAAATAATCCCTCAAATGCCGATGATGGCGTCGACGGCGAGAGCAGGAGTTACAGCTACCGCGACGGTAATGATAACGACAACGCATCGGCAACAGCGATATCGAAGCAGGCAGTAGCTGCAACGAAGTAGAGAAAGTTTTTTGGGGATGCGTTGCGTACATCATTCGCATCTGCCAAATGCCATCCCAACTTTGTGGATCAGCGGAACGAGGCGAGGGGAAGGGCAACGTGATGAGGATATTTGAGGGTACGACAGCAAAAAGCGCGGTAAAACGTGGTAGAAGCAACAAAAGGAAATGAAAAAGGTGAGCAAAAGGAAATGAAGGCTAAAAAAACGTTAATACAGACGTCGGGAACGGGCTGAGGACGGGAGCTAAATCGGAGTTAAAACATATAGCAGTCATAAAGTAAGAGCATAGAAAGCGGATGAAGGGAAAGTTGAGCCGATGAAGGACGGGATGTGACAGGGGTTGCGTTGGGTACCGCGAGATGCTGAGCAAAAGTTGAGCGAGCGTTGAGAAAATTACGAAATGTTATTACAGCTCCGTCGACTGTCGACTTGTGTGTATGTGTATGTGTCTGTGTATTAAGCGAGCGTCCCAACTTTTGTTGCTTTGTTGTTGTTGTTGCTGCTGTTGTTTTTGTTGTTTTTGGTCGCTGTCAATGCGCGACTGTTGTTGTTGTTGCATATATACAATTAAAAATGTAAATCAGCCGTCTTTGTCATCCTTTCTCGTTGGACTCCCCCGCTCGCAAGAGCGAAGATGAAGCCAGCGAAGGTTGATCTGAGGCAGAGCTGAAGCAGAGATAAAAGCAAAGTTAGCGCAAGCTCTACGCTAATGGCGTATTTTTTCCTATATACAAATTTAAAGTTAGCTTGCGCTGAGCCGAGTCGGTATATGTTATTACATATTTATATTTATTTATTTCATGTTATTCCCCAAATTCTTCCTCTCATCTCCTACCTCTCAATGGGGATCCCATTGCCCCAGCTCCACCAACTAACGGCATCCACTTCACGTTCACTTTGATTTCTCGCTTTTCGTTTTGCGCTCGTTGTTCGTTTTTATTATTTTTTAGTTTGAAAATTTTAGGAACTAGAAGGATGTTTCCGGCACCAGTGTTCCGTTAGTGCGTAGTACGCCCATCAGTGCTCGCGTGTCAGTGAGAACAAGACGATAGAGAAGATTTCAAAAATTTTTGGAAAAAGAACAAAATACTTTGACGCACGAAGGATTCACGCAGCGCATAAGTCGTCACATGCAGATGTGGGCACGTGTATGCGTGCGTGTTTGGTCGCGTGTGTGTGCGTGTGTATGTGTGTGCATGAGAGCATGTATGTGTATATATCAGGGTATATATCAGCATACCTTAGGTATGCGTAGGTGGGCTTGTTACTCTAAATCCTCCATAAAACCTCAACTCAATCATTTTGTCGCACTAAATACAGAAATTAGGAAAAGGTTGATTTTGCTTTTTTGGCAAAATTAAATTCGTTGCAGTAGAACTCAAAAGTTCTCTGCCATAGGCGATGAACTCTTCACGGAGCGAGAGCAAGGCGAGAAGGATGATGTGTTTACGAGGCAAAACAGCATTACATGTGGAGAGAGGTGGGGATGTTTAAGGCTTTTAATAAAGTTCACAGCAAGATCTTCGCGTCTTTTGGTAGACCTCCAACGTCAATACCCTCCCCCTCAACTTCGTTCCCGATCTTCCTCAAAGCCTATTTCTTCACGTTCTTTACAATAATTCGTTTTTCTTTTGAATTTTCATTAAAGTTATTTTATATAGACACCAACCCGACTCCTCAGAGTTCTTAAACCACAAGTTTCTCCTCATTATTTATATTTTTCTAAAATTCCATACATGGAATTTCCCCTCCACGCATGAATTCTATATATAATATAGAGAACGATTAAATGTATAAAAGTTTTTATAAAATTTTTCAATTTAGCTACGGAAATTGCCTTGGAATTGTATGCTTCTTTTTTTCTTTTCTTTTTTTTCTTCTTATGATTATTATTATTATTGTGGTGGCTGGCGGTGAAGGTGGCGTCGAGCCAATAATTAATTTAGAAGTTTTCACCAGGATTTGAACATACTTGGGAATTGAATTGAACTTGGGAACTTTTGAAGAAGCTAGTTAAATTATTTTTACAAAAGCCAATTTTTACGGCAAACGTTATTTCATAGAAATAACGGTTATCTTTATCGTCGCATAAAATTGGAAAAAACTAACGAATTTTAGATAAATAATAATACGAATAAATTATGCTTTAGCATCGTATCGCTATAACCCTTTGGACGCCGATTATTTCCTTTAAAATTTTGGAGAATCATACGCGTTTTCAAAATGGCAGACCCCATTTCTTTTGAAAATGGCGCAAATACACTCTCTATTAAAATTTAATTAGTGCTAGAGTTTGGTGACTGTACTTTTTGGTAGCTGGAAAACTAATCTATTTTCCAATTTTTTCCAGTAGTTTTTTTGCATAATTTTATTCCGCACAGAATGCAAAAGTTTCTATTTATTGACGAGCACATAAAAGAGCAATTCCTCAAAAAGCACTAATAATAATTCAGTCATTTTTATTTAATTAAATCTCGTGTTGGTTCGAACTCTTCCAGGGCCCCTCCAAGTCTTTAAATTCTTTCACTTTAACCCCTTCAGCTAAATTTGTCGTCCCCTTCCACTCCAAAAACTCCTGAAAAATCAACAAGTGGTTACTTTCAAAAGAGAAAAATTTGTAAAACTCAAATCGACAAATCGGCAAATTTGCTTAAAAAGTTCAACGGAGATCCAGAGAAACGAAACGGCATGGTGTAAGCCGGAGCATAGGGAGAGACCAAAGAACACTAAGGAATATATTAAAATGGTTTAGGTTACTGTTGCTGCTGTTGTTGTTGCTGCTGCTGCTTTCCTAGAATTTATTTTCATGTGGCGCAATAAAATCCAAAAACAAAAAACAGAGAAAAAATCAAGACAGTTACCACGACGGAGATGACCCAAGTATTCACATACGCATACAAGTCGCACGCGTACATGCACACACACACACGTACACATATGTATGTCTGTAAACACATATATACATGTGTGGAGTGGGGTGAGTTAACCTTGAGTGTGAAACTCAAGGCGACCTTGACCTTCTTTTTGTTAATTTTTGGGAATTACGGGCAATCATTCCTTACGACCACAGCCTTTTACTGGAAAATAATAAGAAGCTTGCCCCAAAAACTCCGAAGCGCCGCCTCCCCCAAAAATGTACATATACTTCTGCATTCTAACACGTATACACATACGCATCTCACTTTGAAAAATACGATGTTGCTTAATTTCCATTTTGGGGAAGCCAATTTTGCCACAGAGCGCGTCCTCCTCCGGTTTGCTCCGGAAGGGTTTTTTAAAGACCATCCACGCAAACCTTTTCAAATATACTTTCAAATACCGGATGTCAGAGTCCAACACTTGAGACAGTTAAACGACATTCATTTAAACGTCGCCTTGTGGGTTAGCAGAGCGGGTTTCCCCATTCGATTACCAACCAACCAACCAAACTGTATGACCAGACAGACCACTCTCCACCCTCCTCCCTTCCCTTTTATGAGCTTTCCATTTGATAAGTTGCCATTTCTTCGTTAGACATTCCGTGATCTCAACCGGTTAAGACTCTGCTGACCGACTTATGTTGGAGGCGTATGGTCGTCGGGCTGACGATGGTCTAGTGGGGCGGTTGGGCGGATGGGCAGATTGGTGTGGTAACGAATGAAAACTGAACTTGACTGGCGTGAATTAATTTTTTGTTTTCTTTTTTTTTTTGTTGTTGTGATTGTTACATGCTTTCCTAACCATTACAAGGGCACTCCGGTACGGCATCTCCATTGTCAATAACGCAGTGAAAGTGTGTAGAATGTAGAAACCAAAAGGCAAGACATTCAGAATCTGAGGAGTCAGGTGTTGTTGTTGGTTGTGTTGTTGTACAATCGTCAAGTCGTCAGATAGAACGTGAGAATGTCGTAGTCGTGACGCAGTATCATCATGGTCACCTGTTGCATGCCACGAAATGGAATACGGAAAATGTATACCGAAGATTTAAGAGACGGAGTCTCTGATAATGCTTTTCGCCACCGTAAGGTCCCGAATCGCTATGATGAATGAGGTGGACCAAATTAGCAAAAAAAAGAGAATATTTATCCGAATAAAATATTTTGGGCGATGTATTTAGAGATTTTCATGGTATACTTCAGATTCTTGTTTCATAAATAGATGCGCGATAAAAATCTTTTTGGAAATGTAAATTATATCGGACTGACATGCATAACTTTTAGGTCGGTCTACTGTTTTGGATGCTAAAAAGAAATGGTTTGAAGGCTATAAAAATTAATTTTCAGAATATATTACGTACAATTTTTTTATATGAAAGAACTGCTCTAGTCCTCATTTCCTTATCATATACTACCTATCGGAGATAAGCCGATACTAAATTGAAGACTTGCATAGAATCTTTACATAAAAGGCTATCAAACTTTTGATTAAAAATACTTGCAAAAATTCTCAAAGGAGAACCCATCACTTTATGTGTGCTTAAATGACCTACGAGAAGTGAGAAAAGGGAAAGAATATATTTACAAGATATTTCTTGTATGGGCTTGTTAGTATTTTAGAAATTGGTCACACTTAATTTTTCACATAATGATTGTAATCGATTTTATGCCAACAAATTTTCATACCGGAATATCAATCCCAAATTAGTCTTTCAAAAACCGTGGAATCATTCTCGCACGTAAATAAAATAAAAATTGTAATAAGTACCCAATTATTGCTTTAAAAATCAAGGAATCAGTGTTAGAATTTTCAATAGAAAATTATAGTAGAAATATTTATTAGAAAATCGAGAGATCATAAACAAATTTCTCATTAAAAAATAAAAATATAACACCAAATATTTCGTCGAAAACCAAAGAACCGATACCAAATTTTCCTGTAGAAATTAAACAGTCAACACCAAATTTACTACTGTAAATTTGAAAACGAACAAATTTTCGTTTATAAAACCAAAAACTTCATACGAATTTTCTGAATATAAAGTCAAAGAAACAATACCATATTTCTCACTAAAGAGCCAGAAGCTAGGAAATCAATAAATCAAATCATAATAGTTGAAATAATTATTTAAATACTCATTAAGAAAATGAATAACCGATACCAATATTTCCAAAAAAAATATTTCGAAAAAATATCCAAAAAAATTATTAACAAATATTTTATAAAAAGGAAGGTCTATACCAAATTTCTCATCAGAGGATCAAGGAACCAACACCATAACTCTCATCAAGGGTCAAGAAACTAATATCAAATTTCTCATCAAAAGATTAAAGGATCAATCTCGACTTTCTCGCTAAAAAATCGAACAGTTTATACTAAATTTCTCATAAAGAAGCCAAAGAATCAATATCATATTTCTCACTAAAATATCAATATAAAATCTTTTACTAAAGAATTATACCTAAAACACATCCTTTATGATTTATGCATAAAGAGAAAACTTTAGATTAATTGCACCGCATTTCTGTTACACCGTGTCGAAATTTGGATTAGAAATAAACCGATTTCGACGAGGTGCCATCTTGAAAGAGGTGCCCGAAAATCATGGCAATTATCATCAACCATTCCTGTCGGGGACCCCAACATGATATCAAAGAGGTATTTTAAATAATTAGTTAGTGTTGGCAAATCACAAATTCCATGTGGCCTGCATAACGACTTCGATCTTTTCCGTGGAAAAGAAAACTGATCAAAGATCCTTCTAAAAGTTATGTAAATACACCTGGGAAATCAACTGTATTTGTAGTGTATACAATTTCCTTTACGCTTTTATCGCTAATAATTTATTATCGCTAATAAATAAGTTTATTATCGAAAATATATTACAAACCATAAGAAAAATATATTATCAATTTTGAAATGATAGATTGGTTAATTAAATAAATTAGAAGGAAAAAATTGTTTCTATTTATTCCAAATAAATTTATTTCTGATGAAAGTGTTAAAAATTGAGGATCATTTTTGTAAAATATATGAATTTTATTTTCATTTTTACTTACATTAATTTTAATGAAATTGTAGAAAGCGTTTCGCGTAACTGTTTTCAAGAGATTATAGAATTTTTTAATCTTACATTCATAAAATTTAATTGCTGAGAGCAATGACCGTCAGAGATCACTGACTGTCTTAAATTCATTTCATTGTTATTTGTTTTTGTTGTTGTTCTCCTACTTCTTTGCTTGATTTTTTTTCTTAGAAATAAAGACATTTATTGATCGCAAAAATAAGTACAAAACAAAATTGTTTTCACATTTATATAATTATGTAAAAGGCTTTTTATATTGAAGAAACAAAACTTTTTAATGGAGTAGCATGATTCTCGCGTTGGAAAATTCTTAGCAGAAGTTGTGAAACGATCTGGCAAGTGCCGTTTAAATTATTTAGTGAACCGATTTTCATATTCACAAATATAGTAATTATAGCGATAGGGAATGATATTATGCATTCTTATTGGGAAAACTCGTTACTGAATGTTCTCGATAAAAATGCATAATATCGTTCCGTATCGAAATAATCCCAAACCGATTGCGCTCACTCACTAAATTGACCTCACTGTTATTTTTCTTAAATACTAGAACGTTTTTGTTTAGCAGTCGCCCCACACTTTATCGCTTTTATCTTTAGATTTAGGAATAGGTTTTATAAGAATTTCTAGATATTCTTACGGACTTACGGTGTCAAAAATTTTTGGAAAATTAATTTTCTGGATGTTAATTATACCTAACGCCCTTCCAATTATTTTTCCCGCAACAATTTTCCTCTCAGAGTTAAAGGATTTTGGGGCGAACTCGTCGAACTCAAAGAAGCTTGAATTTATTGTATCATTTGTATTCTATTGTATAATTTATTGTATAATTATTATATTATTATATTATTATTGTATAATTATTGTATAATTTATTGTATTCTACCCTTCGGTAGACTGGCTTTACAGGTTTAACAATGCGATTATAACCAAAACCATTGCTCATTATTTGCAAAACGTGAACGTTCCAGAGTTCAGGAATGGATCGGTTGTTAAGTAAAAGTGTTAAATTTCAAAATAAAATGCAGCGTATGATAAAAGATTTCGCTGCATTCTCTGGCGAAATAGACTAAAATTCTAGGTAAGTGCGTTAGTAAACCTGTCTCTAAACTGGAACATCCAAAAAAAAGTATCCGGGTTTGTAGATTCATTGGATCAATAAATACAAATAAAAAAATGCATATGCAGATATATAATCTATTCCCAGATCGTCCGAACTGAACATATTTCTGACTGTATCGATAGAAACTTGCACACCGATTAATACAATACTTACCGGATACGAAATTCCGAATCGGGTGTAATAAAATAGCTTGTACCCGATTGTGAAAAGCCTCAAACTTTTCGAATTAGAAATCTTGGATTATGTTTTGGGAAAATTCTTATTATCGATTTCAGTCCGAGTCCCTAAAGATACGGACAATTCATGCACCGAACAAATGCCGTTGGATCCAAACAATTGTCTGCTAAGCCCGATGAGTATTTTTTCGTGCTGGAAAAGAAAATTGGTCTTGGCAACTGATTAGATTTCGGCTTACTTACCCCCAGAAATGTCCACAAGGAGAGACAAAAAGGATGACAAGAAAAACAAGTTATATATATTTCAGAATAAAATACCATACTTGTCTTTTTCATTAATCTTTCTTAAAATGGCGTCTGAAATATTGATGTGTGGGAGACGGTATTTTTCCTACTCCGTTGGAAGAATCGCAATTTACTTACCTCTTTGAAAAACTAAATTTCAATAGTTGGTTTTGTCAATATTTTGAAACGAGTTATCGATATAAAGGTATATTTGTCTACCTTCAACTTCCGACCCTTTTTCTTTTGCGGATATTATAAAATATTAAATGCGTTAGATATTTTGGTTTTCTGTTTTTCCGTGGGATTCATCAATTGTCACTTTTTGGGAGCACATTTCAATCTTTGACTGAAGACGTCAAAATATAATTGTCAAAATTATAACTTCCATTCCTTTAGAATGGTATTTTTGTTTTTGTTTTTTGTTTTTTCTCTTTTTACATTTTCACTTGACTTTCACAAATTAAAACCACAATTTAGTTTCATGATCGGGAGATCGTCACCGAAAAAGTTTCAGTAATAAGGATCGCACTATTTTTCCTCTTTTATTAATTGATATTACTTTGCATCTTTTTGGGAGGAGAGAGAATAGAGTAATTTTTACACAGTAATATTTTTTGTAATTGTCAAAAATTTCAATATCATTATGCTGATCATCAGTGACATCAGTGACATCAAAATTATTCTCAGGAAGTACTCCGAAAGTTTAAACACGACCAATCCGAAAGCTTTCTGTTCTTCATCTAAATGGATCCGCATTATCCCAAAATAATTTCGGCGAAGTTTTTTGGGTTTCGAAGCTAAGCCGAGCCAAGCAGAGAAGAGCGGATCCATGCGTGTCGACGTCACAGTCGTTGCGCTGTGTTGTTATTGGTGTTATTGCTATTGCCCTGTATGTGTGTCTATGTGTATGTGTGTGGAGTTTTAGGAGGCTTGAAAACGATGGACGCTGGATGCATTTTGGTGTTGTTGCAAATTTGCGTTAATTTGGTTTTTAATGTAAATAGCTTTCATTGCCTTTTTGTTTTGATATTAATTTTTATTTATTTTTTTCCTTGTATTTCATCCGCATATTTCATTTGGCGCACACATCAAATTTCAGCCCCTTTCCGCCCCGACGCCTGATTGCTCCAATGAAAATTTCACTCTCACTCCGATTCACTCTCGAATTCACTCGAACTCAATCCGAACTCGACTCATCGCTTCATCTACTCGCCCATATTACTTGTTTACAACCGACCGGTCGTTATGACTTAGTGCGTTTCTGCACAAGGTATACGCTACCGACGCGTCGGTCGGTCATATCGACATCCTCTATCGCCATTCGGCGCTTATTGCGCGATTTTCCAAAAAGAATGGAAAGTTGACAAAAAAAAGACAACCAAAAAAAATCGAAACCCCAAAAATTAAATAAATCGACCCATAAACACAAAAAGACAAAACAAAATTGGACCGCAGCGCCACATCGCCACATCAGCAATGGCGGAGCAGCAACGGCAGCAGCAAAATTAGTAACAGTAGCAGTAGCAACAGCAGCAACAACAACGACAGCAGAAGCAGAATGCCAAATAACAAATGAATGCAACGAATGAGAGCGAACAGGTAATCAGTTCGTCAAAAGAGCGGAGGAAATGGTGAAAAAGGGGTCCCATAGCCCTTCGCCACGCAAGCATTTGACCGACATTGGTCGTCGGCGTCAGTATCAGCGCCAACATCAACATCACCAACAGCATCAGCGGCAGCATCAACACTGACGACTGTCGCATTAGCTTCGTTTCCAGCAGCAATTCAGTGGACGCCGTTCCAACACAACGCAGCAACACGACGCATCCGAACGCATCGCGGCCACTACAATTTTGCCCAATAAATAAAAATTGTGTTTCCTCAAAAAAGGAACCAAAACAAAGTAAACATAAATTCGAAAAAAGAAATAAAAAACAGGAGAAGAACAAAAGTGCAATTCGCCAAAATGGATGCGAAAAAGTGCACAAACACTAGTTGCTGAGCCCAGCCGTTAGGCGGGCCAAGGTCCAAGGCATGGTGATTATTGTCTGTGTGTGTACGTTAATAGTGAGCATGTGTGAGTCACGCTACGTCGTTGCATTGCGTTGCATCGAGTTGGTAGGGGCGAGTATTTCGGCAGCGTAGTCGTGATAACACACACATACACGCACACACGCACGAACACACACACGCACACAGAGGTACACACAGGTCGTTTGTGTTTGTTAGGCGACTTTTCGGGTTGGTTACTAAAGCCACAAAGGAATAAAAATCAAATGAAAGTAAAAAAACATTAAAATTTAATTCTTCTTTTTTTCAAAAACAGCCTACTAACTGACGGATGTTATCGCCGCATCGAGGCGTCAACCCTGCAAACATTGCACGGTGGAGCCGTTAAGTTTACCACCTGTCGCTTCAATAAGATTGCGCGTTGAGTTTGAAATGTGAAGATCAAAATGTGCTTTCTCTGTCGTTAATCGTTTGATCCCTTCGGAGGAGTCAAGCCAAATGGATACGATTTGCAACGTGTTTTAGCGAAGTCTGTCAGCTTTCGATCCCACTGTACCCAATTCATGTTAGGCTACATCAATAACGGTAAAATTGCACATAGTGCAATAATAAGCAACTTTTCCAAACTCCCCTTCTACCAACACTACCTCCTCGATCCCCGCATCGACACCCGACCCGACCCGACCTGATTCGTAGGCTTGCTAAGAAATTATAAAAAATATCACAAAATAAAAACTAAAAATCAAAAAAGGAATGCAATCAATTCACTCATTCTCCCTCTCGCTCTGGCCATGGCCGCTTCGTTGTCACAAATGACCAGCAAGTCAAATGAACGCGATTTTTTCGTCGCTTCTCATTCGCATTCGCGCTTTTTACATAAACACATTGACATTGAATGCAGCGCGTCATAACGAAGCGGCCATAGGATGAGGGCGGTTTATACCGCTATACGGCTAGGCGACTATGATGCTGACGCCAGTCGATGACGCGACGGGAGCAATTGCGGCGCTGTTGAAGTTTTGAAAGCTGCGCTGGATGCGATATTCCTGTATACGAACGTTACCGTGCCCAACGCAGAGCGAACGATGTATGGTTTAAGGCGGTGTGGCGGGCATGGAAGAAATGTTAACGTGTTCCCCTGTTCTTATTTCTACGATTTTATTTAAAATGTTTCGACATGCATCAGTCCGCTCATCCCTTTGCACGCATGTCGGATCAAATCCAGCCTCAGCACAGCCCCAATCGATGCATACAGATTCAGTTGTTCACTAACAACAATGCGTGCGCCATGGACAACTACCCCGATTCCCACCAAACCTCAAACGTTGATCCAGACTCTGTCGACTGATGTAGATGTGGCGATATTGGCGGATGGGTGGCACGGACAACGAGGACGCTGAAGATAGAAGAGAAAAAATAAATAAAAGCATTCAGGAGAGGGAGAAACAGTAAATATTTCTTAAAATAAAAGCAAAAGTAGAGCATTGAAATTATATAAAATTTTGCAAAAATAACACACGCACGCCAACCATCCGGATGATAGGTGTGAAGAGACGAAGAGTAGAAGAGGGGTGGTGTGAGTAAGAGACGAGAGGAAAAGGCAAGAAGAAGGGATTGGAAAAGTCCAATTGGGTGGATATTATAGCCCCTTCATAATGAGCGCGCAGGCAAGTTTCGATCCTGCAATGCGTTTATGATTACGATGAACCGAACCGACGGACAGCAAGGAATATATTGCTGGCTCACCAATAGCTTGTATTCCTAGTCAAATGTATAAAATTTTATATGGCGAAGTATTTGAGCATTTGACAAAAATTTTCATAAACTTGTAAAGCATCAGAAAAATTGGTCAACATGTTCTTGATTACGTTGCATAAAATACAGAATCGCAGTGCTCCTTCCCCTGCTCCCAACTATATCGCGGTAATTATTTCAGAAGTACTTTTATAAAAAGTTAAAGATATTAAGAAAAATTAGACTTTATCGGATGATTTTTAATACCCTACATATATATATATATATATATATATATATATATATATATATATATATATATATATATATATATATATATATATATATATATATATATATATATATATATATATATATATATATATATATATATATATATATATATATATATATATATATATATATATATATATATATATATATATATATATATATATATATATATATATATATATATATATATATATATATATATATATATATATATATATATATATATATATATATATATATATATATATATATATATATATATATATATATATATATATATATATATATATATATATATATATATATATATATATATATATATATATATATATATATATATATATATATATATATATATATATATATATATATATATATATATATATATATATATATATATATATATATATATATATATATATATATATATATATATATATATATATATATATATATATATATATATATATATATATATATATATATATATATATATATATATATATATATATATATATATATATATATATATATATATATATATATATATATATATATATATATATATATATATATATATATATATATATATATATATATATATATATATATATATATATATATATATATATATATATATATATATATATATATATATATATATATATATATATATATATATATATATATATATATATATATATATATATATATATATATATATATATGCCTGCATTTGTGTGCATGTGAGCTTGTGTATTCAGTGCATACTTCGTTGCACTTCTGCGATCATCGTGATCATCGCTCCCCAAAAAGAGAAATCTACTCGTTGCCAAAATAAATAAATTCTCATCGGTATTACGATTATATTCAGGTGGCATGTAGTATAAGATACGTACATAAGTATTACAAGCCGTTTTTATATAAGCCGTTTCTCCCTTTTTATCTCGCCCCGAATACCTTTCGATCACGCTTGTCCTTCTATTTCAAAAACCTGTCTCGACAAATGCATCATGAAATTTTCATTTCCAGGGCGTTTCTGGAACTAATACGCACAGCACTCAAGAGAATTCGGCAGAAGTGAGTGCATAAAAGCCACATCTTCCTTTCAACACTATGAACCCTCCCCCTCAACCTCCTGGCCAACCTATCTGACCGCCGGAACGATCAGTCGACCGTAGGACTAACCAGTCAGTTAGCCAAACGACTAACTAAATTGACCCTGAGTATTCTTCTGCATTTACTCTAAATATACTCGGTGTAGTCGCCATGAGCACGATTTTGGGCAGGGCTTGAATTTTTGTAAAATTGTCTAAAATTTTCGTGTGTAATTTAGGGAGAATAGAAGTGGTTGGGGGGTCGTGCGCAAACATAAACGAAGAGTCTCACGGATTCGATCACAATCCGAGGTTAACGGCTTCGATGCGAGTTTTTGTTGCTACTTTTTTAGGTTTCTGCTTATCGTTCACTCGCACACTGCAAAACACACTCGTTTTAAACTAAATGGAATCGGTGGAAAACAACAGCGTCGTAACACTGACAGATCGTCAAAAGGGGTGGGAAGGGAGTGACTGAAATATCGTATAATAAGCAGCCATAGAAAACGAGCTTCAAATTGACGACGACATTCGAACTGAAAAATATAGAGATACGGCAGCAAGAGCAGTAGAAGTAGCAGCAGCAATAACAGCAGTACGTGACTAACTCACTGATACACGCTGATCGTACGCTGACTGACTCACTGACTCGCTCACTGAACTGAGAGGGAACAGCCAGAGAATTTTTTTATTATGGCAACCTTGGCTGGAGGTTGCAGTTCAGTCAGTCGATCTTTTAATAGAAATTGCCGAATTTTTTAATTCTGTCCTCTCAGTTAGTCGCACACCAAACAGCTTTCATTGCCTTGCGTTGCATTGCGTCCGTTGTTTTGTTTTTCTTCCGATCATATTTTTGGCGTTGTTGCTTTTGTTGGTTTTTGTTGGTGTTGTTGATGGTGCCGCTTCTAGTAGTGCTGCGCCATTACTTCGTGTTTTAGTGGTACGGAATGAGATACGCCAATTTAAATCATATCGCCGCAGTACACGAACACAGAAACAAACAGACACTCACTTACACACACGCTCATACACACAATACACTAACACACACAACAACAACAACAACCGATCATGGGAGAAAGATCATGGCCGACATGACACACTCCTGCAAAAATAATCGGATCGACACTGCTACTGCTAAATTTTGGGTTGCACTCATTCTTTGTATTGCCAAAAAATCTTCATTATCATTGTGTTTGTAAATTTGCTTTGAAAGGCAAGGAGGGAAGGCTATATTCCGTATTGAATGCAGATCGCCAGCTGTTCAAAAACAGTCTGAACCAACGCATCAGCAGCAGCAGCGTCAACAGCGACAGCACCAGAAGCTCCAGCCCCCATACCCAGCCGTAACCACAGTACAAGCAATAACAACACAAACAACTTTGACAAATAATTCCTTAGATTTCTTTCACTCTCTCCGGATGATAATTCTTTTCTCCTTCTTCTTCATCATTGACTTCTTTCGGCTCTCACAATAAGCTGTTTTTGGAGATAGCTTCTCAACACGATCCAACCGTTCCCCTCCCCGTCTGCTAGAGCTGCGCGAGATCACTTACATTATGAACGAATATATTCTAAAAAATAGCGTTCACTAGTCCAGAGCGCTGGTACTTTTTGGTGTAGATACTTAGCCGTTTGTATAGTATTATTCGGGGACTGGATGATCGTGTGCAAAGTACACAATCAGGCAAATTTTCGGCAGTTCAAAGACCGCTACTCTCAAGATATTGTTGTTCGTTTTTTTGCTTTTGTCGTTTTGGTTTTTCTATCGTATCTCTCTTATACTTAAATTCTCGTTCATTTGGTTCTGTTTTCTTCGGTTGTTGCTATTTCGGCTTGTTGTTGTTGTTTTACTGCTGTTGGTTTATTGTTGATAGTTGGTGTTTTTTGTGGTTATATTTTGTTTGGGTGTTTGTGTTTATTTTCCTAAAAATTTTTCATACTTTATCTTTTTGTATATCTTATTTTCATGGCTTTCTTACTTTCATGGCTTGGTGGTGGCTGGTTGGTGGCAAGCAACTGAGAAACTGCATTTTTTTGTTTGCTGGCCGAATTGCTTGGGCTGGCTCTACTGCCTTCTAGAACAATTTTAGATGAATTGCCGGTCTGTTTTTTTTTTTTTGGTCTGTTTTTTGCCAAAAAATGCGAAGAAAAGACTGTACGCGCTTCACGTTCAACTGAATGAGGAAGATTTGAAGTTTGTTTCTTGAGGTATATGAAAGTATATATGCGATATAGAATGCATATGAGATGTTCTTAGGTTTCGTTGTGTTATTTCTCTTCTTTACCTTTCTGCGCCGAGTTCAATGCACTCTCTTAGTTTTGTTTTGCTTCTATTGCTTTGGAACAATTTAGTTACATGCATTTCTGGATTTTGTTGATACATCATACCACATTATACTTATGCGTACACGTGTCTCGTAGATGCTCTTTTTCTCCAAAAATTTCTTGTCAACAGTTTTTAGAGGGTTTATTTTTTGCAATTTTTATGTGTTTCGAATTGATGTTATGAGAATGAGCTAGGGCATTGAATAGATTATGACTAATGAATTATCTTTGGGGAGAGGAGTGTGCATTAGATTAAAAATCAGAACAGTAAGATTCTTAGAATAATTAATTATAGGCTTCTAATTGAAAGCTTTTCTGTAGATGGTATATATAAAATTTACTGATCTCTCCCTAACCTAGAAGGATTTGTCCCGACAAATCAGTCCTTACCGCTAAACAGTACCATTTTATGTTTTGATAATTAAAAATGTAATTAAAAATCATCACTAACTTAGCTTTCAATAAAACACTCATAATTGTTCGAAACATATAAAAATTTACATATATTTATACGTAAATTACATTCAAAGCTTGATCTTTTTGAACTTGACCTGCCAAAATTATCCCCCTAATAGTCGTCCCCTTAACGAAACTTCATTAGTCTATTCATAAAAAGACACAATCAAAAGGACACACACACAAAGTCTACATGAGTGTAAAGGTCAACTATTTGGTGAAATAGACCGACCCGTTCTGGGACATGTATAAGTTTATACTGGAACATGTCCGAAAAGTCATTAAGCCAACAGAGGGTAACGTAAATGACTATCACGAATGGGATGTTAAGTAGGCATGATAAAAGGTTGAAAAAATCATAAAAAAGAATCAAAGTTTTCCCTTACTATTTTAAATATATTCTTATGTGGATTGTGGCACATTAGTCGGAAGGATATGCTTTGAATTTAGAGGGTAAGGGTGACCGTGAATAAATTCTGGTTTCGGACAGTAATTTCCTCGAGAAAATCCACAATTATTAAAGGTATTTTAAAGGGTGTGGTCAGTGTTTATTCTTTTGAAACCTCACGTTTGTGTGCGCGTATGTGGCAAGGGTTAATTGTTTTGAACTTTGATCTTTTGATATTCAAATGAGTTCGGGCGGAAATGTCTAATTTTTGAGGGGATTAATCGTGTTAATGATGTGCTTTTCATAGTTCTTTAATGTACAAACATTTCTCTTCAAATCATCACTATTTTGATATATTTATTGATTCAATTTAGAGAAATGAATGAAAATAATACTTATTTTTTGAAATCAGAAATTAAAAAATTATAATAAATAATTCCAAAAATGCAAATTAGAAATGAAATTATAAATAAAATGCAAGCTATTTATTTATTTATTTATTTATTTATTATATTTTATTGTATTGTATTTTCTTATGTATTGATATATTTATCGAAGAATGGCGTTTTCTTGTACATTAAAATTGATCACCTCATATTTTCACCGTATGCTCATCTCGTCAAATACGTTGATTACCATCACATATAGGAGTGGAGGAGGAAAATGGTGAAGAGGAGTAAGTGATAACTCGTATTCTTTAAGTAGGTCGCCCGCAATGTTAGGTCTTGCATTTGTCATCGATGGTACTTCGATAGTACTTACTTTCAATGATGGTGGCGGAGGGGAAGGACTGCAAGGGATTTGTTGTCTAATGTATACTACCATCGGTGCTGCTGGACTACTTCGACTTCTACTGCCTGATTTTCTGCTTATTGCTCGGCACTTCTCTGCTTCACATTCTGACCAGGTCTGTAAGCGATCTTTTACCCTTTCTGTACTTTTTCGAACCGCTGCTAACTATTGCCAAAATACTCGTACTCTCATACTTTCTGTTTTGAAACAGGTTTACCCTGTAATAGCGATTGTATTTGAGGCATAGCTTGACGATTGTATTGATGAAATTATGAAATGGAGGATACAAATAGAAAACGTCGTAGAATATATTGGATTTTATTGAATTGGCAAGTTAATTCATCAAAAGATGATTAAGCGTCTCAGTTTGCTGATTTGTATACTTTTCAATATGGCGAATAATTACGAAAGAATTAATGAAGGAAACAATTTAAATGGCTTTAGTTCTTGGGCAGTACTCCCAAATTTTTGCTTCTTTTGTAGCGTGAATTTTTATTCTATGGGGAACTTATTTCAGTTATAATAAATTAAAACACCAGACTGTTTACAAAGGGTCATTGTAATGCCTAGCTTTTAAGTCGTAACGGTCACATTTTTGGAACATATTCTCTTACATTTAAAAATACTGCCTTGAATAAAATTATTATTAATTTTTAACGGTTTTGCGACTTAGCAAATAATTTTATTTTTTAATTAACGAATTTATTTATAAACAAATAACCATTTGTGGGAAGTCTGCTGAAGCATTTGACAACATTTTATTTCATTATTTTATTAAAACAATAATTTCCAATTGCGTCGAACCTTTTTATTTGTACAGTTGTTAAAGCTAAAAGGCATTGCTTCAACAAAATGAATTCCTAAAGATTATTTCATTGTAACATTTATTGAAATTTGCATTTTTGGAATCAAACAGGTAATAATTTTGAATTTTTGTTTCTTGTCGTTTTTTTAATCTAGTGCAATTAAGGCATATCCTACAAGAACTACTTTTTTAACGTTATTTTAACGAAAATTAAAAATTTAATATTAGAGGAATGCCAGAAGAAATTGATAATTAGGCGACTAATTCTTAATTTCGTGTAAATCACTAGAATCAGTAGTCAGCTGGTTTATTTTAGAAATTCTATTAAACCAGTGTTGAAAGTCTTTTTAAATATTTTTTCCTTGCTTGCTTAACTAATGATTACTATATATTTCCTTTAACAAGGACGTAACTTGGCCTTAGTAACCCGGCCTTATCCGGGTGTACGAAAATTTAAGCAATCCCAGCTTCTTTATTGTGTTTCAGCAATATCGTGAAATGTAGTGTGTTAAAACGCTTGAGTTACTCCTTAGTATGTCGATATAAACCAAATTTTATCCATTCCAATCAACGATTTGATGAATTTAACAAAGATATACATTTATATCCAGTCGAAGATCCCCAATTAAGGTCTTAATAATGATGATAATAATTTTAATAAAGCATTATTTAAGAACTCTCTGATACAGAGCTAATGATTTACGCCTTGGAAATGAATACATGCCGAATGTAAGTGATTTAGTGATAGGTCAAGATATTTGCCGTGGTAAGCCACAAAAGAAGGCAAAACTTGTGGGAAAGGTATTTGTGATATTTCCAAGGGATTTCCTGGTCAATTGGAAGAAACTAGTCCCCTAACTCCCCTCCCCTATCCAACTTAACTTGTTGAGGGTTCCTTCATATTCCTTAGGAAATGGAACAACAACATTTTCATAAACATGACCCATACAAATGTGTCCTATGACCCATACGATAATACATCCCTAATTCACACTTACTTGGCAATTCTTTGTATCCCTATGTTATCTTACGCGCCGTCGGCAGCTAAATTTCCATTGATATGTGTCATACATGTATATTCGAAAAAAAACATTTTTCGTCCCTCAAGTAAATGAATCCTTACCAATTTCCTTTAAATTCGTCTTCTCCTTGCCCTCCATCTTCCACATAAACTATTTTTTGACTTTCTCGAAATAGAAAAATGCGCATAGCCGAAGAGTTGGTAGGTGTGTGTGTATGCGATTAATTCACATCTATCTTACAAGCGTACATGAGTTACAGGTGGTTGTTGTCGCTGTTGTCCTTTGACGTTGAGTGTGTTGCTGGGTTGGGTAAACGCGTAGGCTTTCAGGATATTATTGGCAAGTTTTAAACGCCTGCAAAACGAATTTATTCTTTAACTTTGACGAATATTAATTTATTTTATTATTGATTAATTTGTTAGGCTATTATTATTCAATTCTATTCAATTCTTATTTAGAGATTAGAATTTATATACAGAATACTTCACTTTTCTCCAATCACTCGCTTGGGTTGGGCTGAACTATCTCTTTTCCGGTTTTCAATAACCCATTCATCCATGTGTACAGGATTTCTCGTCACTACTTTTTCCTCATCACATTAGGGTTGTTATGCCGTGTCTGAAGAGCTGGACTATGTTCGATTATTCAGCAAGAGCACAAAAACTTTTCTAAGGTATATTTTTCGAAATATATGGTCTCATAGGGGTCTTCATATTACATTTATTCGATAAAAATCTACTCTTTATTTATTCTTGAAAGAATCTTAAAACCCACGTTTAATAATTAACATTCAATTACTTCATTAACTACTTCGAATAAATATCTTATTCTTTTCTTAAAATCTAAAATTTCGTACATATTATGCTTCTTGTAGATATTTTCCTTAAATCTAAATGAGAAAATTCGTTCAGATTCAATAATATTGTAAGAAGTTTTCCTTTACAATTTGTTAAGGGACACTTTCCCCTCAAAACTTTTTCTCTCAAGCGAACACAAATAGTGCTCTTCTTATGTTCCTTTCTTATTGGTTTTCTCCTTCTACGGAACAAGATGAGTAGAAGAGACGTTCCTTTTCTTCGATACATCGCCACGCAAGAATGACGACATTTTCTCTTTCATGAAATTTTCTCTTAATCTCGCAATGTTTCTCTTTCAAACGTATCTTGGCGAATTGAATTACGAAGTTTTTTATTTTGCGATGAATGGAACTAAATTGGTTTTAGTATGAAGAATTAATGAAAATAATAGAATATAATTAAATACGTAATAAAAATATTAATGACTATTTCACGAATTTCAATTGATGAAATTATTCGAGCGCATTCATAATTTTCAATTGACATAAATGTTATGGGATGCATTTACATTTAGGTAAAATATATAAAAAATTCTGTACACTAAAATTTTTTTATATCCGCATAAATGAAAGAATTATTCCTAATTTGTATGCTTAATGTATTTTTACTTATGGCAACTCTAACTGATCGACGGCAATATATCTAAAGAATACTAATTTTCTCTTGCTAACAATTTGGAAACAATATACCCAGTGGTAAATTTGTCTAATAGCAAAAAATATCACTGCTCTCAATTTATAAACGCATTCCTAAAATATTTTAACCTGCGTTACATAATTTTATAATGACCGCATTTCAACTTTTTAATTGGTTAATTAGCTATTTAGTGAATTATGGAATATTGCGAACAGGTTCTAATATTTACGACTGTATCGCTATATATGATCATTTTTTCTAAAAATATTTTCCGTCTGCATTCCATTGAGTCCAGTTTCCCCTGGGTTATAATATTTAAGAGCCTGCTTAGAAAGAGGACACAATCTATTTGTCTCAACTGAATTTACCAATGATTAGAAGAGAATAACGATAATTCACCACAGTACGATTCAGTTGTAAACATCTCAACAAGTGATCAGCACTAAATGATATTGAGTTGTATTTACGCAGTATTTAAGCAATGAAATAATCTAAAAAGAGCACGCAAATCCTTCGGATCAACTTAAGAATATACGTTTTAGTATAAGAAAAAGAAAACTCAACATTTTGCAGAATTTATTTCCATTTTCCTTAATGAAAACTCATGGAAAAATAATTCTTTGTATCTGAATTATTTAACCTTCACAAATGTCGTGAAATCAGAGAAGTTCGATGTGTTGGCAGGGAGTATATTTAGCTATAGGATGAGCCCGATAACTGTATGTGCCTGAGTTTTTAGGAGGCGCGCGATGAGAATAATTATGACGAATATTGATTATAAATCGTGCAATGATAATCACTGCACCGCTAAACCCATGGCTCATTGCGAAAGTAGAAATACATCTAATGTAGGTACGATAGCGGAGGAGCTCAATTCTGGTTAATTCGGAAAAGAAATTGTTGAAAAAATGCGTGGTACATAATGTGCTAGATGCGATAAAAATTATATAGATTCTGCTTCCGAAATAACGTGTAAATGGCTGGTGACGTGATCATCACTGTCTGTTCGGAAAATTTGGATTTTAGAAGAGAAAAACCATCAATTAAACTCATCTCATGTGATTATGCTTGATTATTGTTGTCGACAAATCCATTGATGGTAGTTTCACCATCACCACCTCCGCCAGCATTTTCAGCTTGAAACCGATTTTTTTCTTTCATTCAAACAAATCTGCTTCCACACCCCCTCCACGATTTCCTTCTTTCAGGGTCGTTCCTACGCAAAAAAAAACACGGGCGTACAATGCACTCAAAATTCACTTTCTGCAGACGAGACAAAAGGAAAATGAAAAACTCTTGAAAAACGATAGAATCAACAACCGAAAATATGAAAAAGAAAAGAATCGTGAGAATGCTCGCCCGAACACTCCATCCAATAAGTGCAAAATGTTACTTGGGCGCCACTACCTGTTGATTGTTGTCGCCCGTTGCCGCTTATCCAGGCGCTGCGTCCTTCTACTCTCCACTTAATCAAATTCATGACGAAAACTTCCGCAAAAAAGCAAAGGTTCATCCATTCGAAAAACAACAAAAGAAACCAATCATTGCGCAAAAAAAGCACAGTGATGCCACTTAGCCTGGTGTCAGTGACGATTCACCAAACACCTCATCGGTCGCTTCAATAAACTGTGCCACACAAACCGCAGCTAAAAAAGAAAGCGTGCATACATGAACCACCGCGAGCACGGCGCTCTACCATTCCGTATCATGTCGCGGCTCCGCAAGGCACAACAAGCTAAACGACAAGAAAAATAACGAAGTCGGTCGGATCAAATCATAGAAAAAGAAAAACTTCTCAAACCCCGGCACACACATCCACACATCCACATATACATACACACACATATATTCGTTGGCGCAACAATAACTTAGGTACCTCGAGTCACCCGCCCGGCCTGCGATTGCTCGACTACACCGACGATTTGCTCATGAATTCCATAAAGGCAACTCCAACGGCACGCAGCGAGGACCAGCCACTTTGACACACTTTCCGCACTCATCCGGAGACCATCTAGCAAGTCAGTTTTTTTTCACATCGCTCCGATTCTGTGAAACACCAAAAAAACTTCACACCCACTTACGACCGAGCTGAAGCGTGCCCGTTTCGAATGCTGGGCAATGCACCGACTATGAGTTGGTCATGGGCCCAAGCGTTGGCTGTCATCGTTTATTTTGACTAGCTGTAGCCATTTTCCCTGGTTCCAACAACGATGCTAGGGACACCGCCTTTCTGTCACTAGGCTAGATGGATCGAAGTTGAGAGGAATAGCGGAATTGCAGAATGCTAATAGAAGTAAGCTCCGAAGCAATACCACGTGCATTGCCACGGTGCAACACGAAGCAAATTTCGAACGAACTTTCGTAGTTTGGGGGAGAGTCGGTGCAGCATGCAACATCGACTTCTTATTGTCGATTTGGAAGCATTCATATCGAATCTATGTTCTTTATTTGCAGCCCGTACACTCGCTAAAACTGAATGGTATTGTCTGACAATTACATTCAATTGTCAATCGAACACTGAAGAAAATTGCCTTTCCTTTTCGAAATATCACATTGAGGTTATAATGCCTTCTATATAAATTTCAGATTCCCATAATGATATCAAGGATCATACGAGGTCAACCTCCATCTCTTTACTAATATTTTCGTAGGTAGCATTTTCGGTTTTTCAAGTTCCGCTACAAAGCTTCGAACCATAAGACTTGCACTTGCGGTGCGACGTTTCAGATGTTTGGGTTAGGGAAGGGGCGAGTAGGTGCGCGGGCAACGTGCACAACTCAATAAAAAACATGTTACGGCCAAAAGACTAAAAAGTCCTTCGTCCTTGGGTTTCTTTTTAACCTTCGTTGCCTTATTTGAAACTTCTCTGCTTCCTTTTTTTCGCTCGTGCCGAATCATCAGACAAAGAGCAAGAGGAAAATGATTGCGATAAAAAGAAAATGGGAAAATCGTTGTCGATCGAGTTGAATTTGTGATTGACATTCCGCGGTAAGGGGTGGAAAATTTCCTTCGTTCAGTTCTTTTTCTTCTTCTTGTGCTCGTTTTAGTCATTTCTACTTTTTTCAATCTTATTTCATTCATTATTTTTTTATTCATTTTTATTTAATTCTTTGTTATTTCATTATTTCTTATTTTATTCAGTCTTATTTCATTATTTCATGTTTTATTCGTTCATTTTTAATCAGTTTTATTTTCTTCAATATTATTTTATTCGTTTTTCTTGTAGTTATTCTTGTTTCTTTCATTCCTATTTTATCTATTCGTGTTTTATTCTCTCTTAATCCATTCATTCTGATTTTATTCATTCTGATTTTATTCATTCTTACTGTTGCTAAATGAATACATTCCTATTCATTCTCATTTATTGAATTTGTGTTAACGATTATTTAGGAGTTCGGAACTTTGTGAATAAATCTAGATGTATGCAAACGTACATACACTCCGGCACGCATGCACACATAAAATGCAACAAGCTTGCACACTTTTATCTGTTCACAAAATTACCGAAAACACTTTTGAAAACTAAATTGTTAGATAAAAAATTTTATATTCAATCAAATTTTAAAGAAATTGTTAAATATAGGATATTATTGAATGCAGTGTGATAATGGATTGATAATGGGATAATGGAATAGTGGGATCTCTTGTTCTCACATAAAATTAAACGGCCAAAAATTAAGCAATACTTAAATCAGTCCGTACTCAAATCACCAAAGTTTTATCACTAAAAAGCCGGGAATAATGTTAGTATCATTATCATTAGTAATGAATAAATGCGAAATGAATAAGAAATGAATATTTATCAATGGAATAGTTTTTAAGGTTTTTTAAATATTGAACAAATTTCGCTTAATTCTGAACCAGATTTTAAAGAAAATTGTGACCAAATCTTTTGTAATTTCTTACTTATGTTTGTTACGCAAAAACCTCAGCTATGACAAATTTATTCACAATGTGTCACTTGACTGACTAATCACCCTATGCTCACCTCGGAAATTCGACTTTTAACTAATTTTATAATTAAATCGTTGACTATTCCAGTCAATTATTAATTTTAGCAAACGCGGTAATTTCTAACTACTTTGGGATAAAGATTCCACAAGATTGGCAAAGTAGGAATTTCTATTGCGACCTGCAGAAAAAGGAAACTACGTGGTAAATCGTTGTAGCTTTATATAAATAATTATCATAGACCAGTAGTAGATCATCCCTCTGCTTATCTAAGGCTTATATCTTTAAATTCCACCTTAAGAGCAGATATGATGCACAAAAAATTGTATTGCCCTCAAATTCTCAACGGAAAATATAATTTTGATTTCCTCGAGGTGATAATTTCGGATAGACAGCGACGTGGATAAAAGTTTTGACGAAATCTTGAAAAATTTCAGTAATGGATGAAAAACATTGAATTGCTTAAGCAGTGGTACGTTATAATAAATATAAAATTAAACTGTCGTCTTATGACGAAATCATTTAAATGCCCTTTATACCTGTCACCACCCAAACCACCACGAATTATTGTGATGAAAAATGGCCTCGATTTCTCATTTGTTGTTCGTTTTTGTGATGAATGTGAAGTGGATTTTGGTAAAGGAACGCATGGTTGGTCATGGAAAGTGGTCAACATGGTTGCGCAATTCCAACTCAAGCATCCATTTATGATTGTAAAGAGTACTTTAGCTAAATTTGCTCAAAGTGGCCCGCATTAGTTCACGCTCGTTAAGTTTTTCTTCCGCTCGAACTGACATCGAGAACTTTCTGAAAGGATAAACACCCGCAAATCACAGCCCCGCCTACCGCAATCCTTTGGTGGGAGAAGGAAATACGAGTTTGGGTGGGAGGCGGATGGTGGAGCGGTTTGTAGCAGGCCCGCTCCATTGGCAAATATTAAGGCAATTTAATTAAAAATTGTAAATATTTAAACACGTTTATTTCACCCATAAAAAGTTACGAAAAACCAAAAAAAATGCATCTTAATTGATTTTAAAAATGCATCGAATACGCCATCAATTCGCGTAAATCAAGTTCGACAAACGGTACCCATCATTTTCGAAATAGATTTACTTTTTTATTTGTTCTCATAAAGTAAAATAAGAGTACATGTAAATGCAGGACTGAAATCGGTGCAATATTGCTTGGTCATTTTGTTCTTTCTAAGATTTCAGGATTACGATACAATCCTCGAAGTTCGAGGAGGTTATGATTTATTAATGAGAGTTCAACTTTGGTTTAATATCAGACTATTTTAATATTATATTTTTTAATACATCTGATAAATCCTCATACATCCTCGCTGAATTTGTACGCTTTGAAATGACTGTTTAGTTAAAAAAAATCGGAATTTCCACCGATACACCTTTAGATGAAGTGACATATCATTTTTTAAAATTCTCTAAATGGACAACTTCTTCATTTCATCAATCCTTTGTGTACTACTCTATTTTGCCGCTGCAAAAAATTTCTTATTACTGCAATGTCTTCCCATAGACCGAATTTCCCATAGACCCTTTTCCCCCAAACCTGATTCGTTCATAAGAATAAAAACATTTTAATAGCTCTCTGTGTAATCGAATTTATAGCGGAGCAAGTAATTTTATAAACTTTATGTTTCGTCTTGTTTCGTCTTCTAATCGCAATTCTATGCAATAACGTTGAGGTCATGAAAAGCACGAATAAAAATAAAAATTCAACGATACGACGATACGATAGAAAATATAAAATAAACATTATATAGGGTAATAAGAAAAACAACGAGAGCGGTGCGAGAAAAAGCATGGAGGCATGCTACATTGCTCTATTGCACCCTACTCTTATGCACGCCGTAAAAAATCGCTGCCCGCCCACACAAATCCTTCAGAATGGAGTGAAGGATGGGTGCTTGGCAAAGGTGAATGGATGAATGGATGAATGTTGTGAGTCTGGGAAGAATGAATTGTCGGAACGATGAATGGCTGGGTAACAAACGTTTATCTAGTTAAAAGGACGCGCTTGCCGCGTTATCGAAGAAATGGAGGCTTCTTATGGCCGTGCATTTCTGCCACTACTAAAGCCGCCGCCTTGATTCAGAATCGATGCTACCGACTTGCCATTACAAAGTTTCTAAACTTTACGATTAAATATAAAAGCGAAGAAGAAATTAAACCGCCCTGGATATTAAAAAAATTCGCAAATAGCGCGAGCGTGCTGTAACTGTTGTTTTATGGCAACGGCAGGCGGCAACGCCCGGCAGCAGGCGACAGGCGAAAGGAAGCAAACGTCTTGGATACTAATGGCGCCGGTAGTGATAGCAGTAGTATTAAGTGAGCGTTAGTGGCGGCAGCAGCAGAAGCATCGGTAATAGCAAAAACCCGCTCGTGATCACATTGACCCCGTAGCCTTTCTTCTGCCGCTTCTTTAATTTCCGTAATTTCAGCTAAAAAAATTTCTGCAATATAAAAAGGCAGTATCGGCATTTATAGACCACTCGTTCGTTGTCTTACGCTCCAAGGCACCGCAACAGCATCGTCTCTCAGCAGCGTCTGCTACGCCGCGTGGGCACTAGTACTACCCGCAGCAGCAGCAGCAGCAGCAAACCAAAGCGCATCCGTGCGATACGCCGCACGGCTTGCCAATGGAATGAGCCCCGAAAAAGAAGATATTAAAATTGTAAATAACAACAGAAAATTCAGGATATTTTCAAAGAAGCAAAGTTTACCGATACAACAACAACAACAACAGCAACAGCAGCAGCAACATCATTTCAAAGCAGCTCTACTTACACGAAAAATTTAATGACAACACTAAAAAGTTTAAGCGTTATTATTTTGTAGCACAGAATAAGGAAGATGACGCGCCCGAAAAATATGAGGCTGTAAAATGGCAAATTCATGACCCAACGCTACGCATACGCCCCGCCCCGCACCGCACCGCAAGCGCAAACGACGACGCGATGCGCGATAGTACGCTCCGTTACACAGCGGCATTGTAGCAATTCCGTTATTACATCGTCTTCGCACAAAATGCGCAGAGTGAGGCATATAACTCAATCTTCGGATATCACCAGCATTGCTCCCCGCCACTTCACACCCGTTCCGTTCCATTCCATCTGCCAATGGCCCATCGAGTCACTAGAAACATACCAAAAAGTATTCCCCTTCTTGACCTCTGGGTATCTGAGGTTAGAGCACCAAAGTACATCTTTCCTTTTCTTCTTCTTCATTGGACTTTAAGTAACCCAGCGGATACTCTTCGAAGGAATCAATCTTTACAATTTCACTAGGTTTTCGTTATATTTCTTTTATGCTGTTGTTGTTATTGGCAATTATTATTGTTGCTATTGCTTTTGCTTTGAAATAACCTTGCTCTGTTATTTATGTTGCTCCCTGAGTAGTTTTCGTTTAGATCCGTTATATTTTTTATAATGATCCCGAACGAGACTCGCGAAAGCTCTCGTTGAACAGAAATATGAAGGCAGGCAGTAGGAGTGACGGGAAGGTAGTGGGAAAGAGAAGGGAGGAAAGACTGCTTTAATGGAGTAATAAATATCGTATATAGGAAGAAGTTCTATAAAAAAGTTCCTCAAAATATTATAATACTAGAAGAAAATCTATAAACTCGCGAGTTATTGCATTACTTTGCCGAATACAAATAAAATCGAATCGATAAAAGACACAAAAAGTTAGTTTGACAGGAACAAGTTATTTCTGGGGCATTTTTCTGGAGTGAGAAAAGGACTTTGCCGAATTTGCCGAAAAAAAGTCCTCCCAGCAGGTGAAATTGGCAACCGAAGGGCCCAAGCTCAAGCCAAGGCTTTCAATACTGAACATATATTGAAATCATAATTGTCAGAGATACAGCAATACATTGAAATCCAAGCCGTCAAAAACATGACATAACATACCCGACGAAGCATATCCAGCCTGAAAAGAGGCTAAATATTTAACATTTGTTTCAGATTGGGACTAATCAAACGTAGGCGTTATTTGGATCTCATTGTGATGCTCCCACAAGCACTAAATCAAGTGTGCTGGTAAGGAATGAAGTAGCGAATCTCTTTTCTGAAGATATTTTCAAACCCATGTTTACATACGAACTTTTTTCTCTGTCTCTCTTGGATTCTGCAGAGATTCCCAAGATCCAGCACCCGAAGAAAAAAGTAAGAACGTTAGCTTCGGCTCGGTCGAAGTTTACGTATCCTACATCATTTAAATAAATTTCTAGGTTTATCCTAAAATTTAGTGGGCGGTGTTAACAATGGGCGTTGTTATATTTATTTTTTCTTGGTTAATTTGGATGAATTAATTCATATTCAACACAACTCTTCTGAAAACTTCCACGCATGGTAAAGTGTATTGGTGAATATGCCACGCCCATTTTTTTATTTGTAATTGATTTGTAATTTTCAATGGCAGCTTAATAGTTAGCATTAAAAGTTCACTAGAAGATGAAAATTATCTTTACAATTATAATAATTAATCATTTGCAGATATATTTTATAAAAAAGTGGGCGTGGGACTTTTCCAATTCTAAGTTCTAAGACGATAAACTGCCTAAAACGACAAAGAATACTCGTGGCAAATTTCATAGTGGTGACTCCTTTCGTTCGACCATAATCGTGATTTCCGCAAACATACAAGCACGCAGAAACTAACGTACTTAGACAGACATCACAGACAAACGGACGGACATCACTAAATCGACTCAGGAGCAAATTGTGATCAAGAATATATGCACTTTTCTATCTAAACCTTCCACTCCTCGATCGAATACGTTGCAAACGAAAGAACAAAGTGAATATACTCTATCTATATTCGGGTGTAGGGTATCAAAATGTCTTAAACCTTCCCTGCAAATACACGACAGTTGCTAAGAGAAAGTTTGATATGTGGGACACTCAACGCATCTACTACGGAGTTAAAAGGCGGGAATGTGTAGCGATGACAAGGTTCTAGAAAAAAGCTAGAAAGTTAGAAAAAACAAATAAAAAGATGATTCTTAATCGTCAAATTCTCGTTACTAAGAAAACTATAGATTTACTATCAGTATATTATGGTTCCTATTCTTAGCAATTGAACAGAAAACGGAGAGTTATTTATTTCAAATATTATGAAATTGTATTTTCAATAATAAACTTAAAAAAAAAACAAATTTGTAAAATTGACTTTGAGTGGATTATTTTTTTCTTTTTTTGATTTTCAGATTTAAAGATATAATCTTGCCAACCACCAACACAACCACCAATAATAGACATTTTTCGGTCGTGAGTGACGACGTAGTGAGCATCGACTGCTTAGAAGCATTTACGATGAACGATTCCAGGACCGGATTCATCATATTCCTGCTTCGAAATCCACATCTGTTGGAAAGTGGACAAAGAGGCCAAGATGGAACCACCGATCCAGACAGAATACTTCCTCTCTGGTGGTGCAATAATCTTGATCTTAATGGTGGACGGAGCCAAAGCAGTGATTTCCTTTTGCATACGATCGGCAATACCTGAAAGGATGATTTAAAACGATTAAATTGAAAAACTAATCCCTCGAGATATCACCACAAGTCTAAACGAACCTGGATACATGGTGGTACCACCGGACAACACATTGTTGGCGTACAAGTCCTTTCTGATGTCGACGTCGCATTTCATGATTGACTGATACACAGTCTCGTGAATGCCACAGGATTCCATACCCAAGAATGAGGGCTGGAACAAAGCCTCAGGTGTACGGAAGCGCTCGTTGCCGATGGTGATCACTTGACCATCAGGCAATTCGTAGGATTTCTCTAAAGACGTAGATGCAGCAGCTGTTGCCATTTCCTGCTCGAAGTCCAAAGCGACATAGCACAATTTTTCCTTGATGTCACGCACAATTTCACGCTCAGCTGTGGTTGTGAAGGAGTAGCCTCTTTCGGTAAGGATCTTCATCAAGTAATCGGTCAAGTCGCGACCAGCCAAGTCCAAACGGAGAATGGCATGAGGCAGGGCGTATCCTTCATAAATTGGAACGGTATGCGAGACACCGTCGCCGGAATCTAACACGATGCCAGTGGTACGACCGGAGGCGTACAGGGACAACACAGCTTGGATGGCCACGTACATGGCAGGTGAGTTGAAGGTTTCGAACATTATTTGGGTCATCTTCTCACGGTTAGCTTTTGGGTTCAATGGCGCTTCGGTTAGAAGAACGGGATGTTCCTCAGGAGCTACACGCAACTCGTTGTAGAATGTGTGATGCCAAACTTTCTCCATGTCATCCCAGTTGGTGATGATGCCGTGCTCAATGGGATACTTGAGGGTTAGGATACCTCTTTTGCTCTGGGCTTCATCGCCGACATAGGAGTCCTTTTGCCCCATACCCACCATCACACCCTGATGGCGAGGACGTCCCACAATCGACGGGAAGACAGCACGGGGGGCATCGTCACCAGCAAAACCGGCCTTACACATGCCAGATCCATTGTCTACGACGAGAGCTGATGCTTCATCATCACACATGTTGCTGATTAATTACGTCGGTGACCTACAATTAATAAACCAGCAATTAAACCCTGTGATCGATTTTGTGATCCTGAGAAAATTAGTCGCTCGTAAAGGTTTAACCCGAAACACAAAACTCAAAGGATACTAACTCGTACAGCGAATTAATTAGATTAGAAATCAAAATGGACGGCTTGTAATTCCGTGTAAATTCTCGAATGGCTGCAGCAAGAGTGATCTTTTCGTCAGCTTTCGAATGTCTTTTAAACAAATTGCCCTGACAGAACCAGACAAATTGGCCAGATGAGGGTGTAGGATATATTTGTCTCTGTCTTATACACCTTCATCTCACTCCAACGTTGGCCGTCTGTCTATCATTTACCCATCAAAATTGCAAAAATTTACAGAAAAAAAGGCACTCAAAAATACAAATATCATTAACAATAGATACAATGGGTGGACGGACATGTGGACATAAATGGACGGACATGTAGAAAAGTATTTGCGAAATTATGTTGGTGCCAAAAGTAATGAAATGCATGATCGTCGCCTCTACGGGGTCGCGGCTGGGGACATAACTATTACCTAAACAATATTTTAGTATATCGGTTTGTTTGTGCGTCTAGAGGCGAGCAGAATTTTTTTGTTCTAACAAAATTAAAAATATATTCTTGTGCATTAACAATATCCAAACCATACAAGGCATGGCTAATATTCTACGATATATACACAGTGAAGCCCCGAAAAAGCACCAGATAAATATGAATTATATTATTTATATAAAATCAAAAAACTAAAGAACAAGAGATGTCAAGAAATCTGTAACATGACCTTATACGAAAGCCTTTTAAACGCGAAAGAAAGTTATCGGAAATAAAAGAAAACTCTTATTGTGAATTATATGAAGGATTTTTAATGCAAAAGGGTTCTTACTTCCAAGGGTTTACATGCGAAAGAAAGTTGTCAGTAATAATAGCAAATATTTGATGTGATTTAAATAAAAAAAATAATATGAATTATTTGAATAGCTTTACATATGAAAAAAAATTACAAAAAACCTCAGAAAATGTTTAATATTAACTCATTTAAAATCATTATATGCAAAAGAAAACGAAATAAATTTGAAATCTATTAATGAAAATATCACAATTCTTATTGTTTTCAATCTGATTTCATTCATTCATCTCAATCATTCCTAAATTTATGAATTCTTTATAAAATTGTCGTATACTACCGATCATGCCCTACCTACTACATGCATGTGTTTACGACCGTTGGTCCTCTGTGTTGGTGGGGAGGGAGTGTGTACAACCAAATAAGAAGCGTCATATTAGGAAGCGACTAAATGTAAGAATGAAAATTATTTTAATCTGTAAATATTTTGAATTTTTGTTTTCGCTTCTGTTTTTGTTTTCCACTGCATTGGATTGTTGTTGGTGTTGTTGTTGAAGTCTATGATTCTTATCAAAATTGCCTGGCGTTCTCATCGTTGCAACGAGAAAATTTGTTACAAATTCAACTTGTTCACATTTCATTGTGTTCTAGTTTGGTTTAACACGATCGACATCTTGTAGTGCTCTTAGGAGTTCTAAAACGAAGTTAATTGATTTAAAAAAAGGGATAATTATTCTAGTAAAATATTTATTTAAGCAATTTATCGAAAGGTTAATAAATGGAAAGTAAACCAGCGAGTGGTGAAGAGTTTTATTGGAGTCAATATTTTAGCTTATATTTCGAAACCGTTATGAAAGAATTAGCGGAAATTTGAAAGATCAAAGGGTAGAAAAGTCGAATCAGGTACCAGTCAGACCCTTGTAAAGGCTCTTTACTCAGTCAGTCATTAACTTAATTTTGTTTAAGGATTCGACTTGACTCAAATTAGAAATTAAATTGCTTTGTATTTCATTTAAAAGTAGAAGGCGATCATGATGGTTATAAACGGTATCAGGTAAGATATAGAGACTCATATCGGTTTAAATGTGAATAAAATAAAATCTTTTTTGGATTGGAGTGGTCTACTCGTCAGCATAAAGGCCACTTTTGGCCTATGTTGATGTCGTTGATGATGGTGCAATTGCTGAATTTATCGCTGTTGTTGTTGTTGTTGTTCTCATTCTTGGTACCGTCGCTGGTGTGCTTCTGTCCATCTTTTTCGTCTGCGCCGTTATTCTTGTTGATGTTGGTGTTGTTGTTGTTGGATAACGGTATGCAATGGGGTGCGTATGCACCGTACCTTTTCATTCGCATTACAAATTGATTTACATTTATTTAGCGAACGCCTGCCTCGATCACCTCGCTTGCCTCGCCATCACGCCGCCATCCACGCTTTTCGACGCTCCTTTCATATACTTAACGCATTTCATGCAATAATTTCGTTTGTTTTTTAGTTTTATTAGTTTTTGGTTCATTTTTAATTTTTATTTTTATCGTTTATTTTTTAAGTTTTCGTTGCTTTCAGGGCGGAGTTTTTAATTTTTATTTTCCGTGCGCCTATCGCCCAGCATTCACTCTCTCGCTTGCTCGTTCTTTTGCTCGTTGGTTCGCTCGCACTATTGCACCTTTCCAGGATATTCAGCAAGGTCTTGTTCTGCTACGTCCGGCTGTTGTTTGCTTGCTCGCTCGCCACCGCTCGAACGCCACCAACGTCCGATCCTGTGTCATATATTTAGGTTTTGTTTTTATCCGGAATTTTATAGAGTTTGCTTTTATTTGCTTTGTTTAATTTTTCATTCATTTGATCATTTTTTATTTTATTTTGGGAAAATATACGATATAATGCTTCCCATACTCGGCCCCATCAATCGGTCGATTGCATTCGGTGCTCCGTGGCAAAGGATCTCCCACTAGCAGGAAAGAATACATGCATTCATTCACACGAGGAGATGACTCGTTCATACTTAACCTGCCGATGCAATCGGTCGCGCTGGCGAGCGACGCGCGATGGCAGAATAATGCTAGTGCATCCCAAAATGCATTTCACGTTGGGCCAGCTGGGCTTTTTTCGGCCAAACAACAAATCCAAATAGTGTTGTTGTAATCCGTTGTCCGCCATCGGGCATCAATCGTTCGTTGTTCGTGCCCTTTCCATCGCATTGCACAAAAGTTTTAGTTGTTTTCTTGTTTTTTGACGTATTCGCACACTTTTTATATAAATTACCAAAAAAAAAATTAAAAAAAAAATAAGTCATGTGTGGTGAATTGTTAGTTGTTGCTGTTACTGATGTAGCTGGTATTGTTGTTGTCGTTGTTGTTTGAGCGGTTGGGGAAGGCTGAAACGCACTTTCCACTCATTCTATATTTCCTTCATTCTGATGCTGTGAAACTGGAGGAGAAGTAATGAGAAGCCATCGATGTTGTATCATGTGCGGCTCGCCGGTGCGGAGGTACAAATAAAACGAACATGCCAGGATTTACATACGATAATATTTTCAAGACCCGCAATGCTACATTTTCATCAGCATCCTGTGATGATGACTGTTTTCCTCTTGCTCGATTATGACCGCCGTTCTGTTCGGCCCATTCGCGTGGCGAGTGACCCGAATGCGGCCATGTATATTGTGGTTCATTTTTGTGCGTAGACCTGAACGACATTTGCATGTGAAACTCTTTCTCTGTCATTTCACTCGCTCCCTTTTTTTATTGATGTCGAATTTTTGTGTTGTTTTAGTTATTTTTTGGATATTTTGATCAAAAAACGATATCAAATAAAATAAAAAAAACCAAAGAATAAAAAAAAAGTTCAACAAAACCAAATGAAAACATCCTGCGTCGGTAAATCGACGACAACTCGCTGGACGTTGCCGAGGGTAGGTGCCGAGCAACTGGGCAACACAGTGGTCGTGGTCGTGGTGAGTTGACGAGGGTTTTTTAACGCACAACTGAACGAAAAGTGCGAGCGTTTTACGGCTCGAATAATGACTGCATTTTTATTGGCTGATTGAAAACAATGTACTAACAATAAGTAGTTACCCCTCTACGCCACCCCCCCACCAAACAACGAGTTTTCGATTTTTGTTTGAATTTTCTTTCTTTTTTTGGGTTTTTTATGCAATATTTTTCCGAACTTCTGCTTGTTTTGGATTTTTTAGGGCTTTCCGTTTTTTCGGATTTTTTAGTTTTATTATAGTTTTTTATTATTTCTTTTATTTCCATCAGTACAAATAAAATGTTTGCGTTGGTGCATTATGTTGATGACGTTGTGCTGCTGTTGTTGTTTTTATTGTTGGCTTACGTTGCTACCGAGCATTGCGTATTACGGTCGCTCATACGTATGCCCGATAATCATGAGGCGACGCATTGAACTGCCGGTTAGGTGAAGGGTGCGAGGGTGAATATTATTTTAATTTTTGCTACGCAGATGCAATTTTTTCTATTTTTATTATTATTTTTGGGCTTTGCTTTTTTCCTTGCGTTCTTCCTCTTTTTCTATTTTTTAAACGGACGCCTTTTAGTGTTTTATTTCAGTCATTAAAAGTATCATCCACTAGCCACCACCACCAGCGCTTTGACCCTGTCTGCCCATCGTAACACCTTAGTTAATGGTATGGGTGCGGCTAGGATTCCTCTACAAAAAAATTCGGCACGTATGATCGGTAATCAGGTACTCACATGCGGCCTGCCGCGAATGAACGCATATTTGTTAGTTTATTCGTTCAATTGTTCGTGTGGTTTTTGGCACAGCCCCATAGAACTCTACTCCGGCCATTCTCTATCGTTTGAGCGTTTGGTGGAGATTGGTGGCGGCGGCGATTCCGGCAGCGATGACAACGCCAAAGTTCAGTAACGGTGCCGTTCCAATCCATTCAGAGAATGGCACTTTGCGTGTTTCTGGTGATTGGCGGTGGTGATGCTGATGATTGCTTGGATGGTTTTGCCCATGCAATTGATCATTATGTCGATGATAAATGCTTTTATCTATTGCTATCCAAGTGGTTTTTTTGCGACATTTCCCGACACCGTCACCACCAATGCGCCATCGAAACTTTTTACGAGCAAAGCATAAAATCGGGAAGGATGGTCAAGAAAATCTCTTTTACGGCAGGTTTTACATTTAAGAATTTAGTGTTTTATTATTTACAGTGTTTTAGGATACATGAAAATTGTAGGTTGAGTCAATTCATCAAATTCGTAGGAATTTTCTAACAAAATTGAATAGAATTACTTTTACGTGTTCTAACAATGAAATTATCCTTGCAATCGGATAGAGATGATTCTTTTACTTGCATAAAATAAATGTGGTTTGATTATTCGTAGTTATGGGCATTTACGGCAACTGACGCAGTTTATCATACTGGGAAACAATCTCAATTGACATAAAGCAATCTAAATATAAAAGCAAAAATTGTATAAAAAATTCCATTAACAAAAGCTGCAAAGTGCCCCCAAGTGCGTACCTCCTTCGAAACTGCATATCGATTTTGTCAAAACCCAAAATATCAATTTAACGGTTATCTAGTTCCTTCACTTCGAGGTGGTAAATTTTTCTTACGACGTGCTAAATGTTTTAAAATGGTGAAATAATTGACAAATGAAATAATCATCTGGTTTTACTACTTAAGTATCAAAATACTCTCTATTATGTAATTAAAAACTCGCTTGAGCCGTGGGTCCCAGAAGTTAAAAATTGCTTTGGGTTCATTGCTTTTAATGATTACCAACAAAAAATCCCGCCAACTTTTGTTCTGGCTCTGATTTTATCCAGTCCTTAGCACTCAGTCTAAACCAAACCCTATTGAATATTGACGTAATCATTAACCACCATTAACACATATTTTTTTGAATATAATTTTCATAAAATTCAAAGATTCTAATTCATTTTTTCCAAACGATCACTTTTCAAATTATAATTGAATAGTGCAGTCATATTTTGAAGGAGTATTCGAGTACTAGACCATTAAGTTTTCTAGTAGATCACTTTAAGCTCTTCTATCATTTCGATTTTTTTTTCAAATATCCCGAAATAACTAATTGCTAACATTCGCTAATCTCAAAGCGTTCGGTCTTTTTTTCTAGACGATTCGATTATTTGATTGAGAAAAACTACCCCCACCCCCCTCCACCGACGTAATGTATTGTAGCAAAGTTCGCTACAGCCCAGCGCATTTATCAAAAATCCAATTTAAAATGAAAACGTCAGCCATACCTTTCTATGCCCTCCTCCGCCCACCCCCACCCATTCTTTAGGCCTACCGACGTGCACATATTTCTCAAAAAAGGAAAAAAAATTACTGCAAAAAAAATTGTAACTAGACCGATAGAGGCCTAGGGAGAGACGTCGAGTGATAGATATCGAGGGATAAATGTGGAGGGGTAGTAGAAATTAATGCATGAAAATATGTCGAAAGAAGTGTGGACGATTATCACGAATAACCAAGCCGAAAGTTCTGATAGGATTTCTCTCAACTTAGCAGTCATTTTTTAAGTACTTCGCAGTATGGTTTGATACCTTCCCTTACGCCTTCCCCACCGCCCATTTCATCCTTTTTCTCTTCCAAGCGATTTGTTTCGTAACACTAAAAATCCTCTACACAAACGAAATTTACCCACCAGATATTAAAGTTTTTGTTTGTTTTTAAATACATATATATATTTATATATATATATATATATATATATATATATATATATATATATATATATATATATATATATATATATATATATATATATATATATATATATATATATATATATATATATATATATATATATATATATATATATATATATTGATAATGGAATTGCGTGGATGGATGGATATGAAATAGCTGAATATTATTGAATATTATTGATTTCTCTATCAAATGATTTTTAATAACCAACTCTATTAAATCCAAACACATTTACACAACCCAACAATCCCACAACACACTCTCCAGTCTTAACCTCATCTCACCTTTGCCCTTCTCTACAACCTCAGCTTCATCTTTGCAGTCTCCATCAATATTCCTTCAATACGTATGTGGCGCATTTTCATTTAATTTGAACCGAAGCTGGTGCAACAGTTCAATGTACATCGTGTTAGAGCATCATTCCCACGCAGAGCTTCAGCGAAATGTTAATCCAAAATGAATGTTAACGTTTGTAACGAGATGAATGTGAAGATGTAAAGGAAGCATGAAGGAAATGTGTGGAAGGATTTCTCTTATAAAAAATGCTATAAGCTGAGTCTCTTTATTTTAAAGAGAAATAAATTTGAAGGAAGAACTAATTTTTATGATTTTGTATTTATGACTGATCGTAAACGAAATAGAAATAATATGCTGCACAAATTATTTATAAATAATGTGAGGCTAATCTGAACATATTTAACCGGAAGTAATGTTTATTTTATTGCGACATATTTATGTTTTTTGACGGCAGGCGCGACTATCCTTGAGATATATATTTAAGCATATAATCATGAAGGAAAATTTTTGCAAATACATCAAACTAAATATCAAAAAATCAAAGCAAACGAAAATAAGAAAAATAAGAAATATATAATTTTTATTTTGTATAAAAAACTGAATTCTTAATAGTGGGCTTAACAAGAAAGCTCACAAGCTGGCAAGCTAAGTAAGGTATTGTTAATTGATATTGCTACATGACCACTTGAACCTGACATAACCTTTCTGGCCACTTGAACACATAGAAATACTAATCATTTTAAAATGTAATTTTAGACAAATGTTCGGGGTGTGATCATCAGGTCGGACCTTATTTCTAAGAGACCTGAATAGAGTATAATGAGTATATGATCAAGATATTCAAAGCGATTATCTAAACTATTTTTTATAAATTAATTTACATTGGAAATCCATTACTCAAAAATTTATAGAATTCTTTCTAACCTGCGCACTGATTAATAAAAAAAATCTTTATTACCATCTAAGCATTTCCTTTACAAAATATTCGGTACGAATTCAAACTCTCGTCTACGTAATATTGTCCAATATCTGAATATAAAATGATACAGCTGTTAGTTACACAATTATTGTGTTCTCTTATTATTATTTTGAAAACAAGTGGTTCTAATAATTTATCGAAATCCTCTGAATATTTTTAAATAAATATATTCTATATTTTCTAAAAGAGTAGTAAAAAAATAATGAAAAACATCTTTTCGCGACTAGCCCCAAAAATGTCGAAATTTTCTAAGATTTTTATATTTAATGGAAATTATTACAAAGAAATCAATAGATAGAAATAAAAAAATATCATAAAAAAACTATAAATACCTTCTTGGGGTTCTGAAGGAATGAAGATTATCGTGTCTACCTCTTAGTAGCAGAAAAGGGAGTTCCTCTCCTAAAAGGGAGAAATTTAACAACAAAAATTTGCTGATAGTAATTTCAAATAGTTTTTTTACAGCAGGTAGAGAATATAATCCTCTGATCCTTGCAGCAACGTACGAACAGCTTCGAAGGATAATAAGTCATAAAAAGTACTAAAGGTCTGATTGAAGATAAAGAAAAAGGAGATCGGTCAAGTAGTAAAAGATTCTTTGTTTTCATTTTCAAAATTTTCGGATATCGAGATATTGGCGTTGCCATTTCGTGATGGCAAAATAATGATGAGATGATAAATGGATGAAATTCAGTGGAACGGTATCAAATGGAAAGATATTCTATATTCGTAAATAATGACTCTGCTTCAGTTTAGTGCGAGTACGAGTACGAGTGCCGGAGCAGTGCCGTGACTGTGACACAGTTCTTTTTTTTTTAAATCGAAAATAATTTTATGACTTGTTATTAAAAATTGGAAGAGGCCTTCTTGAATCAAGATGAGAGAAGAAATATAAGGACTAAGATCTATCCCGTAAAAAGTTCAAATTGCCTCTTCTTGGTGGTCAGGGATTCCCCTACCGCGCAGTGATGAAGCCTGTGTATTCACACACACACACATCCACACACACACATCCACACACACATACGCTCAAGTATTTATTCGTACATATGCCCCTGTCAGGGAGCCCATTTGTAAAAAATCCACCACATCGAATGTAAGGCCGTTTTATCCATTCTCTAAGAAGGAAGAAACTTTAACCCATTCCGCAAATAAAATTTTTTATGTTTGAAATTTTTGTTCGTTTATGAATATATGGTTGTAAAATAAAATGCAAATCGGGAATTACAAAAAAAGAATGTAATAAAATTTAATAGAATAAGCATTTTGTCTTTATGTCTAGAAAAGTATTATTTATGCGTCTTTATGACTACATTCTATCTAAACATTATATTGTATTAATATCATAAATGCAATAATACATTATCGTAAATATCGAATTTGGGTAATAACTTCTCTTAAAAGTCCTTTCTCCAGGCGAGACATTCCAAAACAAGCAGTTTTAGAGGTTTTTTATTTTGATTTGGAAGAAAAAAACACAATATTAGACTTAGTTTGATTAAAGGTAGATGATATAAACTGATGCGCGCCATGAAAGTAAATTAATTAAAACACATAATATTTGATCATTGCTAAAGAAGATCGTTGAAGAAAATTTGAAAGTAATAAAAGTGCTTTTTACAAAAAACATATTTATTTGATACCATTGAAGCCTATGCTAAATCTATCTAAATCTATCTAAATTTATCTAAATCATATATTTTAAAAACAATAAAAAATTTTTAACCAACATTTAAAAATAGCTCATAATTTAAATTTTTTTCACTTTCTAAAACCTGAAATTCTATATTTGCAAAATTTTTTAAAAGACAGTATTAAAAAGATGCTTTGTTAAAAAAATTTAACATTTTCGCTCAAATTATTAAAAAAAAACAAGTAACTAAATTTAAAAAAGAAAACAAATTAATGAAAAAAAATAAATTTCAATTGAAGATTTTAAAAAACTAAATGAACTTTAATATTTTTCTAAAACTTCTTTAACTTGATTAGTTAGTTCACTTAGTTGTTGTATTAACTTAGACTAGCAATTCTTTTAGGCTCAGAACTTGTTATTAATACGAGTATATAAAAAATATTTAGAAATATATAGAAAATTGTAAAATATTTAATTATTTTATTTTAAAGAGTTTAAATTAATAAAGCATTAATAGTTTAAAAAACTGATTCTTGATATTCTTTCGGTTTTCCAGTGAAAAGAATGATATATTTGGAATGCTTTAAGTTGGTTTATAGACAAACCGGTTTCGACAAGGGATGACGCAAAAGCGTTGCAAACATCTCATAAAAAATAAATTTAAAAATCAATAATATGTTAATAAATAAAATATTAATAAATTGATAAATTAAAAATTGAAAATATCGTAACAAATATATTAAAAATTTTTTGGAAAGAAATTTTACAATACCAAAATTTATTAAATGTATTTAATATTAAAAAGAATTTTCAAGGTAAAATAAACTAATTATATGCAAAGTTTCTTAAGAGATATGATAAACAATTAACATTAATAAACAATTTTTTTCATTATTTTAAGATTAAATATCTAAAACATTTCTACGAAGCGAATATAAAATAATATATCAACAAAAAATTCTAACATATTTAATTAATTTGGTTTTAAATCAGTTGAATGAAATGCAATCCTAATAAAGGACTTTAAGAAAAATTACGTATTTCCTTAAAAATTTGCTAAAAGAAATTTTCATTTACAAAATGTATTTTTGAAAATTTTATTAAAATTATTACACAATTAAACAATATTAAAAATATTTCAAATAAAAAAAATAATTTGAAAATATTTCACAAATTTTCTGCAATAAAATAAAATTAATAATACATTAATTTAATTAATTTTGAAAAAGTCTCAATTTTCGTAATTTCTTCTTTAAATTTATAGAAAAGAATTCCTTTTATAGAAAAATGTTGAAATACTACGCAAACGTATTTAAAAGTATGAAAACTAATAAAACAACGATTAAAGCTTTTATGACAGTATTAAAAAGATGCTTTGTTAAAAAAATTTAACATTTTCGCTCAAATTATTAAAAAAAAACAAGTAACTAAATTTAAAAAAGAAAACAAATTAATGAAAAAAAATAAATTTCAATTGAAGATTTTAAAAAACTAAATGAACTTTAATATTTTTCTAAAACTTCTTTAACTTGATTAGTTAGTTCACTTAGTTGTTGTATTAACTTAGACTAGCAATTCTTTTAGGCTCAGAACTTGTTATTAATACGAGTATATAAAAAATATTTAGAAATATATAGAAAATTGTAAAATATTTAATTATTTTATTTTAAAGAGTTTAAATTAATAAAGCATTAATAGTTTAAAAAACTGATTCTTGATATTCTTTCGGTTTTCCAGTGAAAAGAATGATATATTTGGAATGCTTTAAGTTGGTTTATAGACAAACCGGTTTCGACAAGGGATGACGCAAAAGCGTTGCAAACATCTCATAAAAAATAAATTTAAAAATCAATAATATGTTAATAAATAAAATATTAATAAATTGATAAATTAAAAATTGAAAATATCGTAACAAATATATTAAAAATTTTTTGGAAAGAAATTTTACAATACCAAAATTTATTAAATGTATTTAATATTAAAAAGAATTTTCAAGGTAAAATAAACTAATTATATGCAAAGTTTCTTAAGAGATATGATAAACAATTAACATTAATAAACAATTTTTTTCATTATTTTAAGATTAAATATCTAAAACATTTCTACGAAGCGAATATAAAATAATATATCAACAAAAAATTCTAACATATTTAATTAATTTGTTTTTAAATCAGTTGAATGAAATGCAATCCTAATAAAGGACCTTAAGAAAAATTACGTATTTCCTTAAAAATTTGCTAAAAGAAATTTTCATTTACAAAATGTATTTTTGAAAATTTTATTAAAATTATTACACAATTAAACAATATTAAAAATATTTCAAATAAAAAAAATAATTTGAAAATATTTCACAAATTTTCTGCAATAAAATAAAATTAATAATACATTAATTTAATTAATTTTGAAAAAGTCTCAATTTTCGTAATTTCTTCTTTAAATTTATAGAAAAGAATTCCTTTTATAGAAAAATGTTGAAATACTACGCAAACGTATTTAAAAGTATGAAAACTAATAAAACAACGATTAAAGCTTTTATGTGAAACATCGCTCTGATATACCTTAAAGACATCACAAGAAAAAATTCCTATAAAAGATCTACCTGGGAATCAACTGAATTTTCTTCATATTCTCTATTTCGAATTATTCTGTGGTATCCCTCGAAAGCAGCTGCCCATATGCTTTTCGAGGGTTTAATTATGTTCTGGTCATATGCAGAAAATCTAATGAATACGAAAAATCAGGAAAATTTTAACCCTTGACCTATCCCAATTTTTTAAAAACTTTTTAAATTTTTTAAAATCGGAAACCGGTTAAATTTAATTGTCTGGTGGGTTTAGTATAAAGTTTTAAACAACATTATTTAAAAAATTTTAATTATTTTCAATTTTTATTCTTTGCTTTTTAAACCTTTTGATAATTTATAGAATATTGTTTTGAGTATATCTCAGCCTCTATACCCCTACCGTACCCCCCCTCTTCTTTACAATTTTCTGCAAAACGTTTGCCATTAGTTCTCAGCCATTACTTGAACTCTAGCGCAAAAACAATGCTTGAATCGTTCAGCGATATTCCGCTTAACAACGATCTGAAGAGTTCGTTACAAAGTGAGGCTTAACGGTATCAAATCACAATACAAAGCCGTCTGATTTAAACGTCACGTCTATTAATGATAGAGTAAACTTTATTAAATAAAAGATAAAATTTTCAAGCAAATCTCGTTAAATGCTCCTAAGGAATGAATGCATTATCCGATTAATATGATAATTAGCTAATGTGATAAACGATATTCACACGCTTAACACCCGAAAGTGTTATATTACCAATACATTTGCAACAGCCTCGAGCATTCTAAAACCAATTCTACAACTATTTAAGAGTCTATTCTCTCTCTGTCTGTCTCTGTCATTCCTGTTTCCTTTTCTCTATGACCCTTTTCAGTGTAAAGTTTACACATTCATATCACATGCATGTAATTGTAAAAACACTGCAAAGACCTACGAACACAGTGAATATACTTTTGATTTGTACATGTGGCAACCCTTTACAATCATCGACGGAATGCTAAAACTATTCGTGTTCCACATCGTCATCGTCATCGTCGTATATTTGCTTAGAACCAGCAAAGCAGGACTCGTTTGCATTGGCTCCCCTGCTCGTGGCCACAAAAGTTTTACGGTTTTTGTCTAAACAGCTCCTCGGCACCGTCGAATGCACACGCCATCCGGCAAACACATAGTTGTAGTCGTAGTCGGTTACGGTTGCCGACGGAATCCTTTCATGTAGGGGGTGTGCACTTCGTGTGTGCGACAGGCGTTGCTTTGGGCCAGTGCGCTCGGTCGGGATATTCAATGTTGACGCCTCCTACTCATCGTCTATTTCTTGCAGGACATTTTGTGCATGCCTTTTGTCGAATCCTACGGTTCGGGCCGAATGCGGGGATGGCCTAGATTTGTTTAAATATTTCACCAAAATGTGATTGGCCTGTATTGGCCACGTGGCAAATACTTCGTTAGCTTCGTCTCGCTTTCCAGCACTACGAACATGCATAGTTTCCAACCAATAGGAATTTTGCTTTTAACTTTGGTTTCGTCATAAAATCTCCTACGCAATACGCATAAACCCATCAATTTAAATCTAATTATCTAGTATCTAATAAATATTATTCATTCGCAGATTTTATTTCTGTATAATATACGTCTTTTATTATAAAAGGTTTTTAATGAAATAATGTTTTAGTTTTAAGGATTTGATAACTAAATTTCCGCATATGGAAATTTAGCTGAAGACAATTAAATTCTGAAAATAATTTTTCCCTAAACGACGAAATCCCATAAAAATCGAAAATCCCAAAACGAAATTTCTAGAAGGTGAAATCTCAAATACTTAATACAATTTAATCGATAATAATTAATTAACATCTATAAGCAAAATAAGAGTGAGGATGGTGATAGCCTTGAAATGTTTGATCCTCAAGTTCAATTAATTTTCAATAAATTTGAAAATCCTGTAGAGCAAGTATCTTGATGCGGCGAAATAACGAAAATTGTAGATAGTTTTCGCCCGAAAAAACTTCCGAAACAATAAAATATCGAAACGAGGAAGTCTAACAAAATTCCTAAAGTCCTAAAACGACAAAATTTCGAAAATCGAGCACAATTTTTCGCGAAAACTGTACGATCGAAACCATCAAGCAAAAGAATGAAATTAAGAGATTTTAATTTCAAATTCAGTTGAAAATTATGGGAGTGCCAAAGACTAACAAATTGAAACTCAAGAGCAGAAAACGGCATAAAATTAGCGAAAGGAATTTATTGATTGAGGGTTTTTCCCTCCATCGGCCAAGTAAACCCCCTGCCCCCCAATATATTCTGCCGAAAATGGGTTTATGTAATCCTTTTCTTCAGCTGTAGAGTACCGGGAAGTAGTCTCTACAATTTCGGGATTGTGCAGGGCGGAGACTTTGTTGTTTCGAAATTTTGTCGCTTGAGGATTTTTAGGTTTCAACATTTTGCCATTTAGAGATTTCATCATGGTTTCTCTCTGGATTCTTGGTTTTGAGACTATTTCCATTGGGGATTTTGTCGAACAAGGTTTCCAAGTCTTGAGATTTCGCTCTTTTGTATTTCCTGTGTTATCCTGTCTTTCTCGTTTCGATATTTTGTCGATCAGCACTTTTTATTTCGGGTTTTTTCACCAACCCGAATTAGCATAGAAAGAAATTTTAGAAACTTTGATAGAGTTGATTGAAAAAAGATTCCGGATTAATTCATTTAATTAATTAATTTTTCTACACCGATTTCTTCGCCTTAGTTTTGTTCATATCATGTGCGGAACGGCTAGACGTAGATATTTCTAACAAATATCTACGCAAAGCATGACAATACCATGTACCCAGACGGTTAATAAATAAAACAATATCCTATAGAAAAACCGGAATTAGGGCTTTGATTTTTGACTTTTGAGTAACGTGGACTTATCTGTAATGAACTGGGAAATTGTTTAGTCATCCTTCCGGATAAAAAAATATTGGCCTATCAATCTTAACCCTGATGGTGCAACGTTTTCCTCCGATATTTTCTGGTACTGCATCTCTCTCGTAATTCTTTGATCACAATTGCAAGAGTTTCTGGACTCAGCAAGATGTAAGCGTCTCATCGTAATCTCTAATTGCAATGGCATTGACTGACTCTCATTTATTTCAGCTTGTATGTTTGGAACCATCTTTTTCTAATTCGTTTGCTTCCATGCGCAACTCGTGATCTTCATTATCGAGGAAGATCTTCGACGATCCTCTCCCTCTTCGCCATCTGTTCATGGTCCGATATACAAGGCAGTATTCAAGATTTGTTCCTTCTATTTATTACAACTTTAGCACTTGAATTATTCCGTAGTGATGATTTATTGTAAGTTTGGTGGTTATCACTCTACGGCCTAGTCATTCCTAAAATAATAAAAAAACATGTAATAACTTCTTTATGTCCGTATTATAAATTCATAATATCATTCTAATAACCAGTGGGCGATTATACTAAATTTACTACCTTAACTTCAACACCACCATTAAAAACGTCCGCACGACGAATAGTATAATTCCGGGCGGGCCGCTCCCATTTTTGATAATAATGTAATATTCGTAGGTGAGCTCGAGGATAATGCTTTGACATCCAATTCCGTCTACAAACATTTTAAGTGAAAATTTGTATCAATTCATTGAAAAAATATTATTTCTTATTTTTTAATAATTTGATAAATAAATTATTGTGATTCAGTAAACAAAAACCCATAATTAATATAGTTAGAAGTCATTTCATTGCAATAAACGAAAAACCGAACTAAAAATTACTTCTCCGCTATAAAACGATTCCCGGATAAGTGTATTTTACTGTAATAAATTTGGTGGCTTGATGTCAAAAATTAATTATAAGTATCTATAATTTCCTTTAAGATCTTAAGAATTATATATTTCACATTGATTTGGGGGTGACTATCTCCTTAGCTCCACATTGATTTTCTTAAAATAAAGCCTACCGTTATTGTTTACGTTTGGTGAAAATTATATAGAAATAGAAGCTGGACAAAGTTTTTTCAACACGTTCGAAGATAAATATAGCGTTTTTCTCGTTAGCAAACGCACAGTAAACCAGTAAAGCATCGTCGGACGAGTTCTCACACATTGTGTCCGTGTATTCAACAGACTCTACAAAAAAGGGTCATTATAACGAATATCTAATTTACAGCAACGAGTAATGCTGACTATTCGGGGTCTAATTTGTTTCACAAATCGGTTTATCTAAGTAAAAGAATTTTATATATATTTTACATCAAAATAAAGCTCTTATGCTTGTGCTCTTTGTATGTACAGGATATTTCATCCTTCAAGAAATGATTTCTAATGAAGCGTTTTAGTTCTCGGAGTTCCTTTATTCCTTCATGTTCGCTGGAGGGTGATTAAATTTTGTAATTTCGAAATTAATTATTGTTTGAAAGGAAGACGCACTATAACTTCTTGTTTCAAACGCAAATTTTATGAAATTCTAAAAGCCAATTATCTTATAAAATCGTAACACCAACCCACCCCTTTCCGCCCCCACAACTACATAAATCATGGTGGTATATAGAAGGAGTAAGGATCTCTAAAAGCGTAGACAATATGAAAAGCTACTTCCCTCCAAACCAACCCGCCTGAGACTTATGCTCATTCAATATATTTTATATGTATTTCCGCAGATACTTACAAGCGTATGTATGTTTGTAAATACGTATGTATGTATGTATGTCGGTTCGCACAAGAATTACAACTTCTTTGCCATAATTTTGAGAAACTTTCTAATAACATTCCGCGCAATTCGTATTCAACTTTCAGAGTTTATTCAATTCGTGAATATTATACAGCGAAGCCTACGTCCTTTGAGACCCCTTCTCTTTAAATTCGTATAAAATATTCTATTATAGATGTAAACGTCTCTGCGGTAATACATTTTCTTAAACAAACACACACGCACTACCACCCACCCACACCTGTTTATATGTACGTACATACATTATTATGAAACGGGGGTTATTTCTTTGGCGGTTACACGAGGTTTAAAACAAAACAAAAGTTCGTTACAAAGCCAGCGTCTCAACGAATTGGGGAAATATGTATTAAGTCTTCCATTTTATCATTACTTTTCATAAAGAGTTCAAAAGAAAGCAACTTAAATTACATTCATTTCAAACATGCTTGTATCCTCTACACACATACTCACATTCTTATAACTCCTTTTGAGCTTGAACCTACTTCTTCTTCTTCGTCGTCATCTTTGAAATTGAAAATGAAAACCAAGGTTATAGAACTGGAGAAATAAATCGAGTATGGTTGAGGGTTTGGTTGGGGAAATGGGACAAGTGTTTGGATAAAGGGGTGTTATACGTTGTGGATGAAGGCAAAAGAAATGCAAATATTAGTTCCGAGTAATATCAGAAGGCGATTAGTGTGTGACTAGCCTGTATCGATCGATAGATAGTAGCTGTCATATGGGTGTGACGACTTCTACAATTTTCATTTATAACTTTTAAAGGAAGTACGTACGTTCGTGACAACTTGGTTTAGTTGCTTGGTTGGAACAAGCATGTACTAGCAGGATCTACTAAATACGTCTTATGCTATTAAAACTATTCAGAACAAAAAGTAAGTTTTTTTCATACAATACTTTTGTTCTCTCCATTCATTCATTCCTTCTTCATTCTTTTCCGTTATCTTTCAAGTATACTTTTCAATTGTATAATTTTCTTACGCTTTTGTTGGAAATTCAAAAATTTTTCTTGAATTAGAACATTTACGTCACGTTACGTCACAGGGCGTCTCCCCATATTCTGATACTATTTATAAACGATTAAAATACATAAATAGATACTGCGCTTCCTGAGTTAAATTGAAGTGTTTTAGGGAACAATAAGAGAAAGATATTAGAAGAAGAGGGAGAAAATTGCTCTCCTTGAATTCACTTAAGAGAAAGAGTACAATTAGTTGATCACGTGAGAATAGCCTTCAGATACGCCCTGCAAATAGGATGAAATCCATTTTAAGACAATTCTTATTGGGTTGGATTTTTTCATAATACCCTACACCCAAAAGGTTAGGTATGGAAAAGTATATATATATATATATATATATATATATATATATATATATATATATATATATATATATATATATATATATATATATATATATATATATATATATATATATATATATATATATATATATATATATATATATATATATATATATATATATATATATATATATATATATATATATATATATATATATATATATATATATATATATATATATATATATATATATATATATATATATATATATATATATATATATATATATATATATATATATATATATATATATATATATATATATATATATATATATATATATATATATATATATATATATATATATATATATATATATATATATATATATATATATATATATATATATATATATATATATATATATATATATATATATATATATATATATATATATATATATATATATATATATATATATATATATATATATATATATATATATATATATATATATATATATATATATATATATATATATATATATATATATATATATATATATATATATATATATATATATATATATATATATATATATATATATATATATATATATATATATATATATATATATATATATATATATATATATATATATATATATATATATATATATATATATATATATATATATATATATATATATATATATATATATATATATATATATATATATATATATATATATATATATATATATATATATATATATATATATATATATATATATATATATATATATATATATATATATATATATATATATTCCTGCACAAAATCATACTCTATCACATACTAAATTAGGTTTGTCTATTTGTCGGTGAATCTGTGGAAATCGCGATTACAGAAGATCGTGAAGAGATACTCTCATAAAATTTGGCGCAAATATTCTCTATTATTATAAGCTGTTGGTATGGAAAATGGTGAAATCGGATGAGAATCACGCCCACTCCTGTTACCTGTATGTTTGATACATATATAGTTCACAATTAGATGGACTTGGTTGATAATATTTTACCATCGAACACACCTACAAGTATTAATTTATTTTGCAATCGGCGCGGGCTCGACCATTACTATATTGTATCAAGCGTGGAATTTTTTGAGAAAAAATGTATTTAAGGTGATTTAGTAGATCTAAGTTAATCAAGAAAAGCTAAATTTAATGTAAAAGGAGCGTGTGGACAAACTATAAACTTATATTACTGACTATAGAAACTTTACACAGACCGAAAATTGCGTTCTCACTTGTTTTATTTTTAATTTTTTTCATTTAGGATGTTATAGAATTTCGATATATAACTATATGTATTCAAAAATAATAAAATTTTATATTATTTTTGAATTGTACGAAATTGCATCGGATTATGAAAGAGTTTTATTTGTAAAGTAGGGTAACCCGATACCTCGTCGATGCCGCTTTAGAGAATTTACCCGAACGAAGTTACCAAAGACATTCTTCATTATGAGAAGGATGTAATTCATTGTAATTATACATAATAGAATTATTAATATGCATAATAAAACAATAGAAAACAAATTAAATGAATATTTTATATTTTTATATGAAAAAAAATGTTAGAAGCATCCCACTTTTGCTTACGATTATTAACTAATTTTAATTACGATTATAAATCTCGCTTTCTTAGAGAATAAAAAATCTCATAATTGTAAAAAAATTAATTTAATTTCCGCTCCTCGTGTCTTTTTACGAGACAATAAGGAAAGAAGAAGGAAATTGCATAATTGTCTTTTACAATTACAGTATTTATTTTAAGTATTACTGAATTTCTCGGAATTAAGAATTTGTGCAACTCCACTGCATCGATTCTCTTATATATAAATGCATTTCCTTTCACGTTAAGAAGTATCGTCAGAATAAACTGGGAGAAGATGAAGAGAACGTTTTTTAGTCGACCATAATGACTTTAAAACAGAAAAATGCACAAAGATTTATTTCACTCACAAAGTGTAAAAGTAAAAAAGTATTATTTATAAATTATAAAAATTATAAAAAAGTAGTATTTATAAATTATTAAAAAAAGTATTATTTATAAAAAATGTAAATAATAATTATTTACATTATTAACCTGCATTTCCACATTCTTGCAAGCCAATTTTTTGGAACATTTCTGACTGCTGCGGCAAATTGCTCTGATCGTTGCTTCAACAATATTTGTTATGTTTTATGATTATACGTTATGTTTTCAAACCTACAACGTCCAGGAAGAACAAATTTGCGATGGTGATCATCCTTTAGAAATCAGAAAGAGAAAGTTAAAGAGAAAGATAAAGAAGATAAATTTTATCAAGAAGTAAAATAATTATAAATTCTTAAAAATTCAATTATTGATAAGATGCGTACTAGGTAGATAATAGGTACCCATCGTCAACCTGTGTGCCCTAAAGTCCAAATTGTGTGCAAAATTTTCCAATCTGATAGACGGTTAAGAGAACAAAATATCGAAAAGGAGCCCCTAAAAGACTGGCGGTGAAAAGAAAGTTTGCAGGAAACTTATTCTATTTGTGTCGTATCTCCTTCAGTCTTTATCTTAATGCACTCTTTTGTTATTAATGCAACACCTATTTCGTCACTTTAAAATATTCAACCCCTTAGGTGATGAAAAAGGTTGGTTGCAAAATCCGTATGAGAAAATTAAACAATGTTTAGACCGACTTGAATGGCCATTTATCAATTCGAAAACAGCTTTCGACATTTTCTTATTATTATTAATGACCCATCAGAAATTATATAAAACTTCAAAATATAGCGCAACTTCTGGACGGAATAATAAAGCATAAATGCCTATCGGAATGTCGTGTCAATCTGATTTTGGCAAGTTATTTTAGTTTTTTATCCCTAAACTTCTATGAGAAACTCTGAATATTTTGTAATTAAATTGTACCGGTTTTGTGATTTGAAAATACTTTGTAGGGACAGACAACATTTTGGAGTCTAAGACAGCGATATGATATGAAAATTTAGCTTATTTTACGGGTGGGGTGAATGCAAATTAAGCTTTTATGGAGTATAAATCATTACAATTTATAATAAAATTAACACAAAATATTGTAATAATTACAAATTGAAGCATACGTGATTTAAGTCAAGACGGAATGACTACCAAGAAATTTTCTTTATTCCTTGCCAACTTCATTTCGGACTCGCCTAGGTCCGACCTTAACGCCACCCACAATGTCGTTTTTCGTCTGAGATAATTCCATTTCTGAGACTGTTAAAAAACCTAATAAATACGACGAAATAATTTATACTTAATTAATAGAATAATTAGTATTCCATCCATTACGTAATTCGATACATTAATGTAATTACGGTACGAAGAAATACCAAGAAAAAGCTGCTTAATGGTTTACAAAATTATTATTTGTTATAATCTTTTTATTTATTAATCAATGATATTCAGATAAATGAACATTAGTGAATGATATTTGTGTATACCATATCTAAATTTTTCATGAATAAAAAACTACTAAACTTCATACATAATTCTTATATATGTATTATATAGTAGTATGTATTATGTAGTACAATATATGTATTACACAATACATATAATACAATATATCGCATATGTAATACAATATATAATACAATATATTTGTGATTTTGATTAGAATAAATCGGAGAGAATTAAGTGACAATTCATACTATGTGCATTTCCGATCTGCACCGTAAACGCGCGGTACTCATTTGTACGCACATGAGTACATATAAATGATATATGTACTTACATAAACGTGATGTACTCATGGAGGCTCATAAATATATATGTATACATAAATATATATACATATATTAATTAATAATAGCACATAAGTACTTGTATATATTTTTATCATATATTAAAGTTTATTTTATTTCAATATTTTTTTCGTTTTGTCTTTTGTGTTTCGAGGAGGCCTCTGTTTAATATTTTATGTAATTTTTTATTGCAAAAAACCAAATAAAAGAATACTTCTTGGTATCAACAAAAAACCAACGCCAAATACCCAACGCACACACGTACGCACGAATCTGCAAGGGCTCATCCGCCCAGCTTGGTCCTACAGGCGTCCGGAAACGGCGAGCGCGTACGCATACCTTTCCTCTCATTTCCCCCTCAATCACTCTCACCCTCTTCTCTACACACTCAGACACCGCACTCACATACGTGTACGTGTAGCAATCATCAGCGTATCTACGCCATGTATCTGCTTTGATTGTGACGGAAATGTGAGTACTCCTGGCTCCCGGACCTAGCCCGGCCCCGACCGCGCAACAACCTGCACATCGGTCGTGTTTGTTTTTAGTGTGTAAAAAAAGCCACGCCCGCTCTACTCCACTATACTTATTTAAAAGTTTTGTTCCCTTTTTCCATTTTTGGTTTTTCTTTTCTAGTTCCTTTTTTTTTGGTTCATTCTTTTTGTTTTTATTTTTTTTTTCTTCTTTGTGTTGTGGCAAATTTTGTTTTATTTCCAATTTTTATTTGTTTTTGTTTTGCTTTTTTACTTTTTATTTATTTATTTATTTTAATTTTGTTTTTTTTTTATGCTCATGACGGTGATTTTTTTATTCAAGCAGATAATTACATTTAAATAAAATAAAAATTTCATGAATCGAAAAGCGTTGTTGTAGCGGACTCGCTGTTAGTTCGACGATTTCGGTGACCAGCAGCAAGAGCGGCAACAGCAATGCGATGCTGAGGAATGGTTTCATTTATTTTATAATTCATTTCGGTGCACTCGTTCTAGCGGGAGTGGCAATGGTGGTGGTGGTGAGCGACGCACATCGGCTGGGCGACGTCGTTGGTTGGAATCGCAAAACGGCATAGCAGCCATTATTTTGGCAAATTTCAAATTTTTAATTGTTGTTAGTGGTCAGCACGACTGCATCATCGCATCCGGGGTGAGCGATAAGAGCCAAGCGATAAGAAATTACTATGAATTGCTCGACGTAGTCCCAAATGAAGTGGCCGGGAGGAGTTGTGTCACTGCCCCAGAAAACAAAAGTTTCGAATAAGATCTAATATCCTCAAATCACAAAGCAACAACGGTCAGCAATCCTATCTGGGGACATAGGCTCAACTTCTCTGCCTGCACCTGTAAAAAAGGTGGAGATAAGTACCGGACTCTGCACTTACCAAATTCCGCATTTGCCAACACAGTTTGAATGAGGTACAAGATACTCAACGCTAAGCGTTAAAAAAAGCGACAATTCGCTTTTGCCTTTCTCGCAGTCCCGCAAAAAAAACGAACAACTTAGTCGAATTCAAGCATGGTAAAGATGAGAGGAGTATCAGTTAGCAAATTGGCGAGCTGGCGAATGACTTTGTGCTTGTCAACTGCAAGTTCCCGAAGTACACAAAGCATTCTAACAGAATTTTAATTACAACGAAATGAGAAAACATTTCAGTCTGTCGCCGTGGTCGTTGCCGTTTTGTTGTCATTGCCGTCGTCGCAGTGCGGTTGCTTCTCTATTACCGTCACCATTTCACCCGCTATCTCACAAATTGTGCGACAATGCAACATTGCAGTAAAGCTATTGCAGGCCTACAGGCACACTCACACACATACGCACACCGACCATTGCATTCAAATATAGGCAATGGCTTTTGAACGCCTAAAAGTGCGCTTTAAATCTTAGAATGTCCTTTTTCATAGAGATAAAGTTGGAGAAAGAGGGGGGGCGATAAAGGAAAATATCGCCTGCCGCTTGTGCCTCAAGGCAATATGGCAATGCAAGAAGTGCAAAATCGTTTGCTTTTTACAAACTGATGATGAATTTGCGAATCACTTGATGTTGCACATCTTTTTTACAATTCGTTTTCTTTTACTTTTTATCACTGCCAGTGGCTTTTGTCACTTTAGAAATTTTTCGTTTATTAAATCGAATAATATCTATTTCAGTTTTATCTGAATTTTATATTTCGCTTTACCAAAATACTCTTTCATGTTCATTTCCTTTCGAAACAAGGGTAAGAATCTTTGAGAGAGAGAAGTGGGTTTGAAAAAATTGTGGCTTAAATCTTGGTTTTAATTAAAATTCAATTATTAATATTAGGTCTTATCGTTTGGTTCTTACCTTAAAGTCGCTTAGCTAAGTCTTACAACTATATACTTTTTTCGTATAATCCCGAATATGGTTAAATTTTTGGATGTGGGTTCGTTCTTAGGAATAATAAAAACAATAATGCACATAAAACATTTTTATGAAAAGAAATCTTAGAAGTTCAGAAAATATTTTTGAAAATTGTCGACAGATTTTTGTTGTTATTTTCCAAGCGAGGTTTTTGGATGTCCTTAAACGACGAAGATATAGATTACTAAGTTATTTATTCCTAGATATTCCTAGTCAGATTTCAATCAGTTTACCTCTAAGCCAGATTTGCCCGGGAGTAACGGATATACGTTTCAAACATCCTTAATGCCTTTTTGATATGCGAAGAATATGCCCGTGGTCCGAGGTCAGGCAGGTGATAACGAAAGAATTCAATGATTAGGGAGGATGCAATGAAAATTTGCAGGCTATTTAGAGCAATCTCATAAGCGACAGAGGGACCAGATTTAAAGCATCCGTTAACTGACATCTGCATCATTTGCGATAAACATGTCTGAAGTTATGATGAAATGTAATAGAAATTGAAGCAGAAGAAGAACGCTCACACCTTTTATGTAATGAGTCATTAGAATACAACATACTCTTGCGCTCTCTCTCACTCTGGTTTTTACTCCTCTACGAACATACTCCTCGCAACCGAACAACCAAAAAGCTAACCCCTTTTTCAGCATCATTTACCTCCGTTCTATCCTAAGCACATTCAAAGAGAACGCTTAAAAAGATTCCTCCCTAGACGAAATATAGTTTGAGCCGATGTTTTATCGTTCGGGATATCAGTCCGCATACACGCACACACATACATTTGCACGCACACACATACGAACATCGAAGCAAGCTTATTGGCATGCAAAGGGATGAATAGCGATATTTATACGTGTTCCCGTCGAGGGTGGGCCGGTGTGTGCGTGTGCGAGCATGTGCTCTTATTTCTAGACAATTCGTATAACTTTGTAATTCTAAAAAGCATCGCCACCAAATTAGAGAATAGAACGGAATAAAAGCAATGCAAGCTTAGCGTGCAACTCCATTTTCTCTACCACCTTCACCTTCTTCATTTTGTATACCACCATTACGGCCTTCACTCCTCATACCCCACACGCACACATATCATTTCATGCTCCACTACTTGGGCGGTTATTCTGCACATTCATGTACTAGTGCATTCATGGGGTGTAAATAGATATGCCCGTAGATGAACAAATTCATTTTACCTCGTTCTCTTCTTCATTTTTTTTTTGTTTTAAGAATCGTATTGGGGGTGATTATTTCACGATTGCATCTAAACAATGGCCACTTGTTATTTTACTCCTGCTGTCGGATTTTGATATTTAAGAATATATAATTCATATGAACAAGATCCTCCTTCACCTGCCACATCCTCGCCCGCCCGGCGACAACGCCTCAAATAAATCCAGACAGCTTCATATTTTTCGATGACACAGCAACGCATCAATTGCCCCCAAACAAGATGTAACCAATGAAACACTCAATGAAAAATCATAGTATAGTTTAATTTCCACAAAGTTGTGTCCTCGCGATATAGAATCGAAACAATAATTGTAACAATTGAAACAATAATTGTAATAATTGTGCATCATAAATGGAGTTACCATTTTGTATCTTTGGGCTTTCATCTTCTTAAACCTAAATAAACCCCGCATCTGGAGGGACTCTTGGAAGAAGGGAGTTCCGAGTTCAATATATTTCTTGTAGTATGATATGTTACGGGTTTGTCGATATATATATATATATATATATATATATATATATATATATATATATATATATATATATATATATATATATATATATATATATATATATATATATATATATATATATATATATATATATATATATATATATATATATATATATATATATATATATATATATATATATATATATATATATATATATATATATATATATATATATATATATATATATATATATATATATATATATATATATATATATATATATATATATATATATATATATATATATATATATATATATATATATATATATATATATATATATATATATATATATATATATATATATATATATATATATATATATATATATATATATATATATATATATATATATATATATATATATATATATATATATATATATATATATATATATATATATATATATATATATATATATATATATATATATATATATATATATATATATATATATATATATATATATATATATATATATATATATATATATATATATATATATATATATATATATATATATATATATATATATATATATATATATATATATATATATATATATATATATATATATATATATATATATATATATATATATATATATATATATATATATATATATATATATATATATATATATATATATATATATATATATATATATATATATATATATATATATATATATATATATATATATATATATATATATATATATATATATATATATATATATATATATATATATATATATATATATATATATATATATATATATATATATATATATATATATATATATATATATATATATATATATATATATATATATATATATATATTATTTGTTTCAAATTTTTTACATCTTAAATTATGAATTAGTTTTCTATTCCCTTCACACCCTTCCGCATTCCATTCAAAACCAGAGAAAAACCTGAAACTGAATAGAGTTCAGAAAAATTAAGAAAAGATTTAAGAACGTGACGTGCATGAATTTCTTCATGGAGTTATCCAATATGTTGCAAACAGTTACTGGTCATAACGTCCTCTGATCAAACTGTACGACAAGCCACAACAGCATCACACGTTGTTATGCAAAAATAACATGCACATCCCTACCTCCTCCCTTCTTTTACCATACTAACCCTACACTAAAGCACCCTGCACACTTGAGGAACTGATGGGAGACTGGCACTTTAAAGTATTTGACGAATATTCGGTGGTCGTGGGAGGAGAGGGGGTAAATGCAAAATAGGTCCCCAAGTAATAGAATTCAACAAAAGTGCAAAGCAGCTTCTTAAGGGTGACTAAACGAAAGTGAAAAAGCACGTTGCAAAGAAAAAGACGACACCGAAGAAGAAGAAGAAGAAGAATAAGAAGAAAAGTCATGCCGACTGATTCGGTTGAAATGCTTGCATATATCGGGAGTAAAAGTGTGGAGGCAACTTGAAGAATGGATTGGACCCAACTGTTGTGACGGGGTAGAAAATGCAGAGAATGAAGAAGAGATATTGCATAGCAAAACAGTGCACACACGAGGGTTGCAGGATTGAATGCACTATGCACACATCCTCGTTTGTGGTTCAAAGAGTCATTGTGCAGCTTCACAACAACAACAAAACAAGACTGCAAAGAGATTTTAGGGGGGGGGGGGGGTAAAGAGAAAGCGCAGGGAAGTAAAACGAAAAGTGAAAAACAGAAAGAGCGTTTCTCGTTTCTCGCTTAAGTCGTCAAGTCGGTTTGTTAAGGGTCCCGTGCTTCAATCGGTCTGCCTGTGCAAACAAAAAGAATACGAAAAAAAGAAATCGAAAAGAAGCTGAACGAACTTGAAGTATTCGAGGACACGATGAAGACGATGAAAGTCATGGTCGGACTCGTGCAGTGGGTTGTTGAGGATGCCAGGCATGGAGACATCACTCCGTCCAGCTTTTACGGTGCGCTGAGGCCACTTGAATGAAACACTTTCCATACGAATGCATTTGAAAAGAAACCTACCTACTACCCCTTCCCCACCGGGTTTTTGCCTCCTCCACAACTCTTATGGTGCTCTGGCATGCCACGATTCATAATAGACTCCATCCTTTGGTAGACGTGTCTGCCATTTCTAGGATATATAAAAGGGTACTCGGAATGGATGAACATGCAAGTATGTGTTCGTGTATATATCTGTGTGTAGATCACGGGGGGAAGTGGGGTGAGGGTAGTATTTGTATTCGTTCTTGAGCAACTGCATCTTCTTATAGAATGCACACAACCCTAGGGTACCGTGAAAAAAACTGAGGATTCGAATAAGGATAATGGACGACGGCGAAAGTGGAATTGCGTGAAAATCAACAAAGAAAGCGAAAGGATTCAAAATGGAATTTTTTGCATTGAAGGTAGGTCGATTAAATTAAATGAGTCGAATCATCCCTTAGGATAAGAATTTTTATTTTTGGTTCGGTTTCCTTTAATTTAATCATATAAATCGCCTTTCGCACTGAATTCATCGAGATTTAATAATAATTTTTTTCAAAAAATAAACATTTCCTCATCCTCACATAAATATTCTCATCGCGAACACAATTTACAACAACATAAAATTTTTTTGTTATCTAAAAATAACTAAACCGTAAACATAGCCGTCATCGCCACTCCAGCTTTATTAACGTGTACCCGCCGGAATGTATTCAAGCATATTCTAAGCAATGGAATAACACATCAAATAAAAAGTTATGCTGGAACGCATCACCACATGGGGTTCGTGTGGTCCCAACTCTGACATTAACCAACTCCAATTGAAACGAAGGGTTGATACAGCTTATGTTGCAAACTTACCAAATTCAGAAGAGGAGTAATCGTATAGGAGTGCATGTGTGTGTGGACCCATACGTGTGTGTATATGTGTGTAGCATAAAGTACTAAACATCTCCATGTTTTTAAAGTTCTTCAAAACCTAAAGGAAAATTGCGTGACATTTCATCATTCTATAGTAATCGTTATCGTACAAACTGAGCGACCTAACGGTCGTATTAGATAAATAAAAGCGAGTAATTAACCTGTCAAAGGCGAAATGATATTGTTGGATATAATTGGATATATATGTATATATAAATGGAACCCAGAGATACGCCGATGTCATAGTTTTTCCTTAAAATTTTCTGAGTGTTGAGAATTTGTAACGTAAAAAGGGACGCGTGGCGTTTATGAGACGCTATATTCATTGACAATTCTATCTCTTCACTTGTGCAAAAACTGAAGTAACAAATTTATTACTATATATCTATACTCTACTCTGTCTACTATATATCATCATTTCCATTAAATAAGCGTGAGCAAGGAATTTATAGGAGGAATCAGTCAGAGAAGAACAAATAAAAATATCGTCATTCATTTTAGCAAGGATAATTATTGTTATGTAGCGTCGTTTTACATTAAAATTGATAAAGCAGGTCATACAGCGCCCATCCACACACCTACTAACTACATGTACACTAATGGTTTTAAATCATTTAGAGTTGAATTCATTAGATTGTAATACAATTCTCAAATTAAAATCTTCATTACGGTGTTTGCAACCCTGTGTCGGCATGTCAAAGGTACATAATATACCATTTATGGAAATAAATATTCAATATTCAATATTCAATATTCCTGCAAAAAAATTACACGATTCCAAAAAACGTTTTTATATATAGACAAGAAGCTTTTTCGATTCTATTCCGAATCTTATCATTTTTCAACCACATCCAGCAGAATTCAACATCAATTTTTTGAAACTCTCCTACAATTTTTAATTCCTGCATCGTCGTCACCACCCTGTCATCAGTTTCTTTTTCAATCATATTAAGCCACGGCACGAACCAAAGGAATATACAACAAACAGCTAAAACAATGGTTCCCAACCAGTGGTCCGCGGACCACCAGTGGTCCGCGAGAGCCTAATCAGTGGTCCGTGAAGACGTTCACCAAAATGGTCACAAAATTACAAAATTTCTCAAGACGGATTTATTTATTATCGTAATTTTGATAGTATTGTGTTTATTACCTAGAGTGTCAGATTTGGTAGATGCAATCCTTGAATTGACTATTCCACTTCACGTAACTAACTTGGTGTGAAATGGCCTTTACGCAGTGAACAAAAGAAACGCTATTGTGACATATGTCAGTTAAACGGTTACAAATGACAGCGTTCAAGACAATTTCAATTTTAATTTCAATCTAATAAAAAATCTAATTAGAAATGGCGTCAAAGAGAAAATACGATTGTGGTTATATAAAGTTTGGATTCACCGCAATTGAAATCAACAAGGAAACGAGACCCCAATGTGTGATATGTGCAATTGTTCTTAGCAACGATGCATTAAAACCTGCAAAGCTGGAACGTCACTTAAAAACCGTGCATACAAACTTGTGTGATCGGCCGCCTGAATTCTTCGAAAGAAAATTAGAGTATTTGAAGAGATTGAAGCTCCGAACAACGTACACGACATCTGAGAAATCATTGTCGGCATCGTTCGAAATTTCACAATTCATTGCCAAATCAAAGAAACCACACACGATTGGTGAAATGTTGGTAAAGCCATGTTTGCTCAAAGCTGTGGGAGAAGTTTTAGGCGAGGAAGCCAGAAAGAAAATACAGGAAATTCCTCTGTCAAATAACACCGTGAAAGTGCGCATTGAAAAGATGTCGCATGACATCGAAGACCAACTTATGACTAAAATAAAAAATTCACCGTATTTCGCTCTGCAGTGTGATGAAAGTACCGATGTATCACAATGCTGCCAATTGCTCGTCTTTGTCCGATTTTTAGACCAAGACAACACAATCAAAGAAGAATTATTACTGTCACGAGAATTGGAAACTACCTCGAAAGGAACCGATGTTTTGCGAATAATCAGCGATTATTTCCAGAAAAATCAAATTATGTGGGAAAAGCTCGCCGGTTTTTGTACAGATGGAGCCCCAGTGATGTTAGGATCACGCTCGGGTTTAGCAACGTTAATAAAAGAGAAAAACAGCTCGACGTTAACGAGTCACTGCATCCTACATCGCCAAGCGTTAGCCTCCAAAACGTTGCCGGAAGATTTGGCCAACGTTTTAAAAGTTACTATAAAGATGGTGAATGCCGTGAAAAAGAGTGCCCTTAATACGCGTGTTTTTAAAAAACTCTGTGCGGATTTAGACTCCGAGCATAAGACCCTGCTCTTTCATACAGAAGTTCGTTGGCTCTCAAAAGGAAACATGCTCAAACGATTGTATGAGCTTAAGGAAGAGCTTAAGGTATTTTTTATTGACACAAAAATGGACGATTTGTTGGAGCACATATATGACTCGAAATTCGGAATGCAGCTGGCTTACCTTGTGGATATTTTCGCACATTTAAATAATTTAAATTTGCAGTTGCAAGGTTCTGGACATGCAAAGTTAGAGGGCGCGGTAAACATGTTCGTGTTTGAAGATAAAATTCGCGCCTTCATTCGTAAAATAGAACTATGGAATAATAAGGTTAAGGAAATGAACTATTCGGCGTTTCCAACACTGAAAACTTGCTTTGACAACGATGGTATCTCAGCAGAAGTTCATCGAAATGTTCTGCACCATCTGCAGACACTGAAAGCCGAATTTATCCGTTACTTTCCGGAGTGCGACAGAGTTGAAATAGAAACGGTCCGAAGAATGATTCGAAACCCCTTTAATGTAAAAGCCTGGGACCTTCTTAATGACATCCAGGAAGAGGTAATCGAATTGCAAAATGACAGCATCTGTAAGGATGCATTTGAATCCGGCATGAACTTTGAAGAGTTCTGGTGTAAAAAGGCGATTTCGTACCCTAACCTTCATAAAATTGCCATTCGTTATCTGGTTTTGTTTTCGACAACCTTTTTGTGCGAACAGGGATTTTCCTGTTTGCTATTGATGAAAAATAAACAAAGGAATCGGTTGGACATAAGCGACGACATGCGCGTAGCACTAAGTAACATAAATCCAAGGATATCGCAGCTAGTAAAGAGAATGCAAGCACAAAAATCGCATTAAATATAAAGTTTTATTATAATATAAAGTTTTATAATAAAGTTTTATTATAATATATATAACACTCATTTTTCATTTTAATCGTATTTTGAACGGCGGTGATGGTGGTGGTCCTCGATGACTACATTCTTTTTCTAGTGGTCCGCGGCCTGTTTAACGTTGGGAACCATTGAGCTAAAAACATGCGTAAACCGAGCTTTCGCAAAAAATAAAGTTCCGTGGAAAGCTCCCGACGAAAGTTTCCCTGAAGCTTCTGCTTTAAGCTCAATTTCCTTTTTGAGTTTTCTGTTTCTGCTCCAACAAATTTAATTATTATGCTTGGCAAAAAGTATTTTTATGAAATTACGAAATTGTTTGCTGTTCAAAGTAATAAATAATAGAATTTAATAAATAATCGTACCATTCTGGGCAAAATTAATTTTTTAAAATCTTTCGAATAATTTATTATTCGTTTATTTATCATTCGCAACATTTAATTCAATTTATATAAAAATTTATTATCATAAAAATTTGTAACTTTAATTTATAATAAAACAACATTTTTTAACAATTTTAATGAAATTATTATATTCAACATATACAAATATTAAAATTCACTTTTATAAAAAAACCATTCTATTAAATTCTAATAATTTCTATTATAATAATTTACTGTCAGACCATAATTAATAATAATTAAAATTTTAACAAAATTTAATAATATTCAATTTTAACATTTTAATAAATCCAAACTTCAATTATTTTTTTTTCTTATAAAATATAATATAATAAAAAATATAATCGCTATAAATCTATAATATTTTATTCTTAAAAATAACATAAAATAATCACGAGCGGTAATTAATTTTTTACACCTCGCGACTTCGTTTTTATATCATGAGATTCAAAGGACGTTGTTTTTGTTTTCCTCACATTGCGCCAGAAAAGCAACATGTCATTCGTATTGTTTTCAATACGAGAAACTCTTTAGAATGCAAACAAGATTACGGCAAAAACTTCTAATGGCCGGAGTGAAGTATTATTCTCCCGACAATATGGCATGATGGACTCAACTTGATGTAGGTTGAGTTATTATTATCTAAAGACTGAAACTTTCTTCCGCCTCCCCTTCTCTGTCTCCTTTCTTCACAACTTGTCGCTTTTATTCTCTTTCCTTGTCTCTCGTTATCCGTCTCTCTTTCTCTCTCTCTCTCTCTGAAATCGTTAGTTTTACAGGCGTCTGACGCATGGGCGTAATAACTTTTAACTTCTAGTCTCCAATGTCCTTACTCCCAATACTGCCGCTCCTTAAAGGAAACGCTTGAATAATTTGCACAGTCTTCATTCGGAAAGCAAAGTAACCGCAGGCCAATATCGTTTAGTCCAGCAAAAGTAAAATCTAGACCAAAATTTTCCTGATGCTTTGAAAAAAATGAAAAATATTACAGGATTCTTTTACGGGAAAGGAAATGAATAAGTGGAAGTTTTTTGTTTTAATAAAGATTTGTGAAAGAACTGAATTAAAAAAACTGCTCATATGATTTCGGGATGAAATAATGTAATTCGGGTGGGTCTCTATGCAAAAGGAACTCCCACATAATGCGAAAGCTTTCTTTATGCATTTGAGTGAAAAAAAAACAAGATTGTGTGTACGCATAGATCAAGTCCTTTTGGAGTAAAAAGAAAGATAAAAGAAGCGAAGGAATTATTATGTTTTAATATTTTCTGAAGTTTTAAAAATGGTTACAGCATTTACAAGGACCTGGAATACCTTGTAAAGATAAAGTACTTAAGGTGAGCCCCTAAAGGAAATGTTAAATAAATATGACATAATGGAAGTATTATAAATATATATTTGTATATATGTAAATATATATAATCGTGAAGGAATGCCTCAAGTATCATTCACTTGATGATAAGTAAATAGGCAAAATCTGCCGGTTTAAGATTTCGAAAGACTAACGTGCGTGTGTATGTATATATGGATGTATGCATATGTCCATGCCCATAAATTATGTGTATATGCATTCGTTTATATATATTTTATAGTATGTATTATACATATGTTTGTATGTTGAGACATTCCAAAAAGTTCTGAAATAAGCTGAAATCTGTTAATGTTGGGCACTCTTTCGTTTTATCATTATACCCTTCACCCAAGTGTTGAAGGGATTGATTATTAGTTATTTTTAAGCTTGCTCCTCTATTTGGAATGCACTAATGAAGGCGTGGTGGGTATGAAAAAGTGTATATGTCCTGGCTCAAAATCATCTCTTGAATTCATTTTGCGCTCCCGTCTATCTATCTATCTGTGTGTCTGTCTGTCTGTCTGTTTGAGGATATCACGATACCAAGAAAATGAAAACAGGAGTTCTCATGGAATTGGGTGTGAATATTCTATAAAGCCTATATATTCTATAAACTATAAAGACTTATTTTTCAGTGCCTTTAGGAATTTTACGAAGCTGAAAACTTATGACCACTATAGTGGTGTTGGATATTATAAATCCACGTACTACTCTCTGTGCGGATTTGTTGAGAAACGTTGTGTTGAATATTAATTATACTTAAATTAACCAAAAAAAGGAATTGTAATATTAAAAGGGGCGTGCCACACACCGATTAATTATTACTAGATCTAAGCCATAAATTATTATACTAAGGGTGTAGGGTATATGAGCTTCGGCTAGACCGAAGTTAGCATTTCTACTTATTTTGAATTAATTGTAGAATTTTACAAAACTTATTTCTACTCCTGCAAAAAAAATCCTTCACTTAACCTAAATATCTCTTAAAATGTTCAAAGATTTTTCAAACTTATAAAATTATAAATTCCTTTCACAATATCTTTTTATTATTCTCAAATATTTTTAGCAAAAATATGTAAATAATTGTATGGTTCCTTCAACATAAATATTCTATTTAAAGTCTCAAAAGGAGAAATAGTGATGACACCAACCCACCTTCGAAATATACATCGCCCACATGAAAATAATGGAATCGACTGCAAGAATTGATAACATTATTCCGACATTCAGAATGAAATCTCCAAATGAAATGAAGGCAGTATCATTTCATTCCGACGCTTGGGGTCTGCAAATATTCTCGACGCAGCGAAAGTTTCTCTTTCTGTTTTGTTTGATTCTTATACAAATAAATGTTACCATCTGTGCACCGACTCGACCTTTGACAGTAACGGAAAAAGGTGAAATTCCAATGGTATTAATGACTCCTTCAGCAGAGAAGAATTTCAAACAGGATATAAAAATGGAAAATGTGCAAGGAACTTCATTGCTTGAGGCATGGAATGAGAATAAAGGGAATACAACTTTCCTGATTATCAAAGACGAAAGAGACGAAGAAAAAAGTGTAAATGCAACAAATACTAAAGATGACCCACGACGATTCAATAAAGTTATGAAATCCAAACAACAATCCCCTCGACTCATGACCGAAGTGACGACGTTAAAACATTCAGAGGACGAGGTCGAACAAAGAAAGGAAAATATTAGATTTTCAGCTGAAGAATTTGCAACGTTGGTTGGGATTACTACGAGGGCAACAGATGAAATTGATAACTCTTTAGTAGAAGTTCATAACGCCACCTCGAAAAGTGAGGGAAAAGATAAAAAACGTGAAGAGAAAATTCGATTAAAACCGAACCAAAGTCATTCACAAACCGTTGAATTAATGAACTCTTACTCTACTCCAAAGAATGGAGGAATGACCGATAGGTCCAAATTGTTAAACGAGACAGAACAAACCACCGAAATTCCAATTGAAATTATTACAAATCCGATCATAGAAAACTCTTCATTTGTGGCCCCTGAAAATGGATCTTTCGGATCGATGGCCACGAAAGAGCAATTACAAAATGAAAGAAATCAATTCGAAATTGAGACTGAAGCAAGCTCAACAAGGAGCGTTCCAACAAAACCAACGGAGAGGATACCATCAAACGCGGCCCAAATGGTTTTAACAAGAAAAATGGAAATGATTCCAACGAATTCCGCAGAGGAGATTTCACCAAAACCAGTGAAAAAGATCGCAACACTCCCGACAGAAAATGCCACAACAGTCTCAATAGAAAATGTCACAATAAATCCCATGGAACAGTCGTCAGCACCGTCCACAGAGAAAGCCCAAATTGACCAAACAGGAAAAGTTTCAAAGCACTTAAGAGAAGAGACCACAAGTACTTCAGAGAAAGCTGCAATAAGTCCAAAAGGAAGGGCCTCAACAATCGCAACAGAAAGAGACTCAACAGGAATCGCGAAGGACATGACAGTTCCAGTCTCCGCCACTATATTTCAAGTGACCCAACATCCTCAAACGACTACCACTCGTTTTCCAATTAATATCGAATTTCAGACAACGTTTGCCGCTTCTAAATTGAACGGCGGCGGCAATAAGCAGCAAACTGAATCGAAAATCTCTGATATACAAATTGAAATATATGACTCGACGGTAGATTCAATTCTTTCATCCACAAATTTCAAGGAGAACAACGACTTCTTCCGATCGCCATTGGATCATCCAATGATTGACACAACTAGCCGAGCTCCGCTGATCGCCTCAAATCAAAAGAAGTTCACCCAATACGTAGTCGATCATTCGGACTTTTCAACACAAGAATCCGGCATAACCGCGCAGGTACCAATCGCGGTAGGCGGGCCCAAACCAGCTGCCATTGAAATACATATAAATGTATCCGAAGCTCTTGGAAATGAAGACAATAATGATCTAGATGATTTATACCGTGGTCAAGGGGAAGCAGAAGAAGATCATAATTCAAAACAATCTCACCATCACGTGACCTCAATCAATCTGAAGCCTCCGAACTTGAATTTGGATTTGAATAATTCTGCTGGTGAGGCTGATGAACACGATGATGAGGAACTTATTGTTGAGATAATTGATAATAGCGGCTACAACAATAACAACAACAACAACAGCCACACAGTCAGTTCGAACGATTTCGAAGATGTCAATATTAAACCTCTCTTTGTCATTAATTCAGACGATTCCATCAGAGACGATAGAGCCTATATAAAAAACTCCAACGTTAGCTCAGAGATAGCCACGGATGAATCGATTGCTACGAACGATTTATTTAAAATCGACTTCCGAAGAGAAAGAAATGAATTCAAAAAAAATACTCCTGAGCCATCCAAACTTTCCAATCCTGATAAAACTATTTTTCCAAATCACGATTCCGATACAATTTTTTATATATCCAATACTGAGGTGAAAGTCGGTGAATCTCCTCCCACCGCCCGATCGAGTTTACACCAAGACCAATCGAATAAAACGCATAAATTGGAAACGCAATACGTTCCCACCGATTATGTTAGAAATTCGACGCTAGCACCGAAAGTATCTGTATCTGATGGCGGTGAGCTGGTGAATGAACACCGTTATGAAGAGGATATCATAATATCTCCCCTCCAGAACACCGCCGATTCAGTAAAGATCTTACGACATCCAGACAAAGAATTTCCACCGCCACCCGATATCACTTACGTCGGCGAGTCAGTAATGGAGATTGAACAATCGGCATCGGGTTTGGGCTTAGTTACCACCGTAACTACTGACCGATCATTGATAACTTCAAAACCAAAAGCACCAACACGACCATCAAGCACCGCTGTTGTTGTAGAGCCATCATTCTTACCAGATGTGTCAATTGGTGTCCCAATAATCGGAGAATTACCACCACAAATTGAGATCAAAGACAATTTTTACGGTCTCGATGAAAGTTCCGATAATGAAGAGTCAGGACGCGGATCGGAAAAGATTGATGAGAAGACGTTGGAATCATCAGTCCAATACGGTGGCGATCTTATTGATGAGGGTGGTGTAATAAATGGTGGAGGCTTTGATAGTCCAGAAGGTGCTTACCCTTTTGGGAACGCGGCAATAAAAGCGATCGATAATTTTAGAATTGCGGGAAATTTCCCAAACCAACCGACAGAAACTATTCACGATCGTACAAACAATTTTAAGAAAGATGACTTAATCGCCGATATTTCCTCCTCGGACGAATTTCCGATGATGAATTCGTTTTTGGAGGGAAACATTACTTTGAGAGGAGGGGAAGGCAACCCAATAGGAAATCGTAGCATGAATCTTTTTGAGAGTCAAAAACTCAATGAAAACGACGTCGCGCATTCCGAGAATGAGACAGCCTTCACGATTATGGAAAATTCATATCATGTGCCGCACAAAGCTCTTTGTAAGATCTTGATTTTTGCGATGCTGCAATTGCGATTTTATGATAATCATTTTCTTTCATATTATTCCTCCTGCTTCTCCCTCTTCTTCTTCTTCTTCTTCTTTAGCTGCTTTGGATTATCAGCTATTATCGGTTATATTAATAGCGACAATTGTCCCGTTAGTTCTTGCTATTTATTGTGGAAAACGGTAAGCATTAAGTCATATTACTTTTGTTCCTTTTCAACAATCCCAATCATCGACTAAATCAATAACGAGTTTATCCTAATTGTCATTCAATTTTGATTCTTTTTATCGCAGATATATTTATCGAAGATTACGTGGCAGGTCGTTGGATCGAAATGATAGCACAAATTATTTGGCCAATGGTAAAGCCGCGTGTAATAACGATGCCGACGAGGTAATTTTCATCAATACTTATTAGTTGTTTATTAGTGCACGTATATTGTATTGAAATCGTTTTGCTTTTATAACAAATTGGCCATCCAATTTCTGTCTGTGTCACCCCCCCCCCCGCCAAAACTTTCATAAAAAATAAGTATCAATAAGGAGAATGGTAAATTAAGCTGTATAGCGTGGTCAAAATGATAACAAATATGTACAAACCTCATTTACGAAACAGAAGACCTTTCCTTGAAGAGAGAGGGATTTTCCTAAATCCCTCTTTTTCTTCTTCCGTTTTGCTATTTAGAATCTTTTCAATGTGAATAATCTGTAATATGTATTGTATGAGCATGGATGTGTGTGTGTGTGTATTTATAAACGTTTCGAACTCATTAAAAAAATGAGCAAAAGTATGCACGCTTGTGTGCACGTATGTGCGTTTGTGTGTGTGTGTATGTATGTTCTTGATGTTACGATGTTTTGCCTTTCAAGATTGCCTTAAACAATCCATTAGATTGATCCACCTTTTCATGAATGCTCTCTGGTTCTTTACAGATGCTTTCTGGTTCTCATAGAGACATTGATACTGAAACAGACAGAGAGCATTTGACAACTTCTGCCGCTAACATCAAGAATCGTCATAGACACAATCTCTGGGATGTATCCATTCTATCCCCGACGCCAATTGATTCTCTTTCGATCAATCAGTCAATCCCTTGCAGGAGCTGTGTGTGTGACGTAATGAATGTTGCCACTTCGAAAGCATCGTCCAAACAATCGAAATCCGTCCTTGGCAGCCATACGACAGGACCGAATGGTTCTGTGACAACGATGACTCTGAAAAATAATCACCTAATTGTCGAGACCGAAGAACGCAATGTAAGTTTGACAGAGTTGTTGTTGGAGGTTGTGAGAGGGAGCATTGTTCGCTTATTTCGACATTATTTGATAACGAATTGAGCACTTGTTAAGGCCAGGATCGACATTTTCAACAATTAATTCATGTATTTCATTTACTTGAATAATATTTCTGCATAATTTTAGTTTGTTAGTTCCAACATCACGAATTGCTTTCTGGAAAGAAATCTCAAAATTCGGAAGATATTAAATGTATTTGGCAGTTTTCACGATTACTGCAAGATACTGTAAAACTTAGGTCACAAGTAACGCAATTTTGATTCTGAACTTTTAAAAATTGTGTGTGTTCTTCATACATAATCCTCCCTCCCCCACCCACCTGAACCAACCTTATTGTTGTTGTTACGGTTATTCCATTATGTGTTTGATTGCCTTTAGGTACCTCTGCTAGGTTTTTTTGATATAGAAATTTATCGAGTACATACACGCAATTCTGACAATATTGACCTTTTCCTTCTATTTCTTGTTCCCTTCATTTCGCTCTTTCATGTACATTTATTACCTCGTCAAGCCCACCCACCCGCAATGGTTCGCCTTTTAACCATTCTCTTCATCTCCCGACCGCTACTACGAAAAAATTATTTTACGCAAAAAGATAACATGAATGAATTAATAAGTGAGAAATTGATCATTTCTTGCTTTCGTTTAATTGCAGGATATTTCACGAAATGCACGAGAAACTAAGATGCACTATAATACCGGTGAAAAGGATGGCATTTTTGTTGTTGAAGTATCGCGTGGTGTCGATTCGAAATCAATGCCCGACAGTCCCGTAACTAATGTCAATCAAGGCTTGCTAACTCTCGATACGAGACAGTTTTGTGGCGTATCCGCCACAGCCGCGACTGTCGATTCACGAAGTCCTCCCGAAAGAAAACATGAATCGGTGCAAATACATCCACCCCCACAAGGAAACCATAATCCAAATACTCTTGATGAACTTCAGATGGCTTTGCATCAGATTGAAGAAGTGGATGAACCGATTCCTTCACCACATTCGACGTTACTTCAAAACGATATGGATAATTTCGGTTTGGGGAGAGTTTCCAGTATCGGTCTATCGCAATCGGATCTTAGTTCGGACTCTTCCGATTCTAATAAACATTACTCCTACGGGAATCAAGAGTTATATACTTTGGACAAACCTGTTTGTTCTTCGCATCCTCCGATGAGAGAGAAAACATATGCACAAGATTTTACTGAAGAAATAAATCATGGCGATGATCCATCGGACAATGGCCAAAATAAGCCTAATACTCCAGCCAAAAGTGCGTCAATTTCGACTGGCATTGTCTATGACCAGCAAGATAGGACTCCGGGGGAGCCGACGACTGATGACGATCACCAACAGAGAGCTTGTCCCGAAGAGGCGGTACCAAAGGATGAAGGAAATACTTTGCAAAACCTGGAAGCGGCTGATGAACCGTTGGCCAACCTGGCAAATGGCAATCCCGACAAGGCCGATAAAGACACCGAGGGGACTGAAGGAATGACTGAACTTGAGGGATCCAGAGGAACCGAAATCAATAACAATGACTACGATAACATGGCGAGCTTCCCAAATCCGCCATCCATCGAAGAGATAAAAGAGTTGATTGAATGCAACTTTTCGGAGTCAAATCAATTCGATTCTTTACCACCGCCTCCACTACCACCTCCTCCACCGCCGCAACCACAACTAGAGGATTGTTCCACCCCGAACAATCAGCAGCAAAAACCTACTGACGACAATTCGAAACGGTCTTATTTCGAAAGCAATAATTTGCAATCTCAAATAGATCCCAACGCGATAAATACCGGACTGACTGGAAAATTTTCGTCTGCTTTTAGCCCGCCGACAACTCCACCACATTACGTCACTTGCGGCAATAAAATCGCATCGGCATCCGTGGTATGCGTTAATGGGAGTTAATACCGGAAGTAGTGGATAATTGTGGAAAAGTGAGAACAGAATGAATTTGAAATATTGGTTAAATAATCAAAATTTATTTATAAAGTAAAAACGGAAAAGGAAAGAGTAATCATTAAAGATTTCACGCCAAAAGGATGTGACTTCATAAATAAAATGAAGAAGGAAACATCTTGATGTATTTTACATCTTGGACATAAAACATTAGCTTGGAAAGGCAAAACGAAGGAAACGAAAGGATCACAAGTACTCACTCATACAGTCGATTATGAAGAAACATTAATGATCGCAATGATCTCAACGTAACCAAAAAGCTATTGAAGATATTAAATATTTACCTGTAGTTTGTAGAAAATGGATACATTTGCCGAGATTCTATTCGCTCTTTCAAAAATTCTCTTTTAGCTCAAACAAACTTAAACTTTAATCCTATCCTAAAGCACAAGTTTAAAACTTAGTTAAATTAAAATATTAATATTATTACAAACGAGAAAAACATGAAACCCGGAATATCTAATTTAATTGGAATTCGTGTTATTTTTGTTTGAACGTTTTATTCTCGATAGAGGAGAGTCTTTATTAAAAGACTTCTACCCTCTTTTATGTACCTTCACGTATTTATTTCACCCTAAGACTTAGTAAACTATACGTGCCATAATTAAATGCCAAATTATTAAAACTAACACTGAAATTAAGCACAAGTTCTTTTAAAGGGCGTGACCATAACCACCAATGTCGAAATTAAAACCTTCTACAGATTTTTCGCATCGATTTCACCACTTTGCGGTTGATATTCACCTTTTTCTTCAAACAATTTCTAATCTTGAAAATTTAACCAAATAATATTTACTTTTATAAAGATATTTTTTAAACAATTTTAGCCTTTTCAAAAATATAACAATTGATATAAATGAAATTAATTCTTCTCACAATAAACACTTTTCGAATATTATTCACTTTTCAGCAAATGTAATTTATTCCTCGAATAGATTTTACAATTTTCCAAATAAAATTCACTTTCTAGCGAATAAACCTTTTTAAAATTTTACTGAAATTTATTGAACGTCTGAATATTTTAAGCAAAGTATTGACTTTAATATTCGAAAAATCTGTAATTGTTTTTTTTACTACTAAAACAGACACAAACGAAGGGACGACTTATCGATTATGAAATGATCGTATTAAGATTAATCTAAATATTTATTAAACAAAAACTTACTTGAAAGAAACGCCAAATGTTTACAAATTCAATTAGTTTTGAATAAATGGAAAGGATGAAAGAGGTAAATATTTTAATTAGTTTAGTAATTAAACAAATTGACAAATTGTTTTCATTTTCCTAGAAAGTCATAAATAGTTAGATTTTGTTTTCGAATTTATATTAAAATATGAAAATAAGAAAGAAGCATTTTCACAGGAAAATTTGCCAAATTTTTTTAACTGAAAAATCGGTCAGTCACCAAAAAAAGAAAAACAACAAAAAACGGTAGGAGACAAAGTAAATTGTGCCGACTTTTACTTTTTACAAAAGATTTTACAAAAACGAAGCAAAAAAAAGGAAATATATACTTGCATTATTATTATTATTATATATTGTAGTAGAGAAATCAAGAGAATATTGAATAAAAAACAAACCAATTTTAACAACAATAAAATTAACAATTAATATACATAGACACACCCATAAATATACAATACATATTTATGGACTTATTCTTAGTAGGGGTGTGGGTGTGGCATGAACTATGAATTATGTCACGTTTTGAAACTAGTAGTACATTTTAACTTAATATCTTAAATATATTCACACACTTACTATGTATGCATGCGTAATGGACATTAAACTGATCTTAGTTTTTCAAAATCCCTGCAAAAATATTAAGCTTCCTGCCGTAAGAAAACAAATTCGTAAAATAAAATAATTCCTTTCTAATTTAAAAAAAATTGACAAGAATTTAAGTAGAATTGTTTTGCTATCTTCATTTACATTTTATGTAATTTTAATGTTATTATCTTGGTTTCTCAATGTTGTTTATATTCTTTATTTTTTCTTTTATAATTATTTTCTTTTTTATACTTTTTATTTTTCTGTTTTTGTTCGTTCTTTCTTTCTTAGTTTTATTTTATATTTTAAATGTTTTAATTTTTCGCTTTTAGTTTTTCTTCTGATTTTATATTGTTATCATTTCATTTTGTAAACATTTTGTATTTTTTTTAGTTTAATTTTTTTATTATTTTTTTTTAATTTTTTATTTATTTGCTATTTTAATATTTACATTAGTTCTGTATCATTATTTGAAAAGTGGCAGACCCACCATTTCAATAATTTTAATACAAACATAATAATAATTTGAATAAAAAAATAGAAAAAAATAAATTTATAGTTTCACGTTTTTTGCAGGAAAAAACTTTCAATAAAAAATTTAATACAAAACTTATTCATTTGCTTCATTATCGCAGGATTTTCAGGGTTAAAAAATCAAAATAGAAAAAATGCCCAGTCTAATGTCCAACCTACTTGCAAGATTAAGTAAAAAAAATGAGAATTTTAAATACCAACTAATTACGAAAAAAATTATTTCAATTCTAATTAAAATGAAAACAAAACAAAAACTTTGTCAAGAAAAATCGAAATTGAAAATTTCCAAAAAGTTAATGTGATTGCTATGAAAAATTATTATATTATAAAACCACAAAATTGTATGCAATAAATATTAAATAAATAATAAATTCAGACAAATTCCATTTGTGACAAACTTCTTAACCAAAGAATAAATACAAAAATTCCTTAAGAGAGTGAGGGAGATGGCAGGCACTGTATTTAACTTTGAGGTCATTTATTAAACTAATTTAATTAGAATTTTATTCTCGCAGATGCTTCTTTTTTTTGGAAATTTATCTCTTCGCTTGGTTATCCCTCTCTTTGTCATCGGTTATATCTCTTGGGTATTTCACTCCATACGAATTTACTAATCCGTCCAAAAAAAAACACACACACACCCAGTTTTGTATGGGTTTGTGTTTGTGTTAGTTTCTTAACCAGAAGGAGATTAAGCAAACAAACAAACACTTGAAACGAACAAGAGCTTTTGACACTGTCACCTTCTGGTGCTGTCTTTTTGTCATCCAAACGGCGCACACACACACAATGCTACTCAACATACATGTATGTATATGCGTATATCAGTTAAATATATGTATTTAGTTTTGCTGTATTAGTTGCTTGAATGGAACACTTTTTCGAAGCTATGTCTGGTTGTTCGTATGACTTCTTGTTGGCTTGTTAGTTTTTTTTTTCTTCTGTAATCAAACGGATGAAGGCGAAAGAGAAGCGTAAAGGAAAATTATGATCTTATCACTTGATGACTTTGTTGCTCTCGGCCATTGCCAGCATCTCTTAAAGTAAGTATTTCTTCTCTACAACGTATCTAAAAGCCAACACTTGCATTAATCAACATTTTTTTAATTTAGGTTTGAAAATGTTGTTTATTTTAATTGAAAGAAAATTTCATTTTGAGGAAGAAAGAGTTTAATTTAGAAAAAATATTAATATCGTTAAATTTCATTTAATTCAATTTAAGAAATAACTTTACTAAAAGAAAGTTTAGCTTATTTGCTTTCACTAAATGAAAGCTTAATTTTACAAAATGTATTTTTCTGTTGAAGCCTTAAAACTTTTCATATTAAAAGACTTTTTTATCATGCGAAAGAAATGCAATACTTGAGGAAACGTTTAACCTACATCACGCATGTATGAGTTTTCCCTCAAGGGCCATAGCTCAAAATTTGGAAATGTGGCACGACCCGACTGGTGGCCGTTTTCAGGCCATACATGCTTGTGATGATTATACAAACATTGAATGACTTAATGATAATTATTTTTTTATTAACAATGGCAGCAGCTCTAGCAATGAGAACGAATTGTGTGTCCATCTATCACCTCCTGTACACATGACCGGAACTTTCACGAAGAACATGGAAATTTCGGAGCCATTTTTTATGATATTTAAAACATTCCTTTCTGTGTTAACACAATGAGCCTCTGGAGATTCAAGCGAGCCTTGGGGATACATCTATCGCAATAATATAAATTTAGTATAACAAAAAAGATAATTCATTTTATAGAAAGGCCGGAAACGAATTATACTCCTCTATAGGTCATAATAGCTGTTGTGTATCTTAATTTCTAAACCCCCGCCCCCTTAACGACTGATTATATAGAGAATTTGTCATATTTTGCACGCGATTGTCGTTCGTTAAAAATGCGTTTATAAAAACTAAACTGAATTTTGTTTAGGTCAAGGCTTAGATTAGAGTAGTTAGGCAGTAGGGTGTCTCTACTTTTGTTACCTAAAAATGAACTTTTTGCCTTATGTTGCAGTTCCAAAAATTATAGCGAAACTTTTTCGTTTGTATTTTGAATAATTTGGTTTAACGATTAGAAATAATTCCCCTCCTTTTTTCCACCTCTGTTGGATTTAAATGCGCACCCTCGTCGTTAATCATTCACCTAAAAAAGTTACCGAAATTACTTAAAATCAGGCATAAAAGGTTTTAATTGTTAAATTAAAGTCTGAAATTTTAACTCTAACTCTATAAAAGGAAAAACTCTGAAATGTATGCGTCGCTTACGCTTAAAACCGACAGGCGATTTATTACCCAAAAAAACTTTCAGAACGAAATCTTCTTCTGCAGAATTGTCTTTTTGTGAACTTTTGGGGAAGTACGATATTTCCAATATTTACGAAGGTTATTAAAATCGGTTTGTCGAACTTTTCGCATGAAAAAAAATCCGACAAAAAGATTTCCAGTGGCTCGAAAGCTACCGATTGCTTAACCCTGACTTACATGCTAAATTAAATTGGAATTCAATAAGGTCATCTTTTAATTTTCAGAGCCGTAAACAAGATTGATGGCAGAAACAAAAGTTTCTTGTCATTCATTTCTAAAAGTTTCCAACGAATTGTGATAATGGCAATATATTTTACTAGAAGGCGATTTTATCTCTAATCGAACTTATTTTAAGCATAAATCGTTTCGGGCGCTGAGACATGCATATTTAATATTCTTCTTTCTTCGATAATTAAATCGTTGTGAGGAGGAATGGGCCGATATTTTTGTCTGAAATGAATAGACGGATTTTTATCAAACTGCCCTCCTGACAATTGCTTTTTTTTCTTCCTGCGATTTTCAATGCATAAATTTGCATATAGCCCATTTAAATATATTTTACAAAAAATTAATGAATAGTTAAGCACTAATGATCAAAATGAATAGGGAGATTTTTTTATTACTTGAGAGCAAACTATAAATATGAATTAATTACAAAAAGGAAAACACGTGCTATCATTTTTTTATTACAGATACGTTAATTGTGTGTATATAAAAGTAATTTTAACTACGTAGTAGAACACCATAATTAAGTCTGGGCCATTGATTAGTTTCTTTTCAAAATGCGAAAAAATCGCTGATTATTGTACAATAACTATTGTTTTTCTTCTATAACTATTCATTTTCTTGTAAGGACTGAATTTTATAATTATTTATTAAATATATCTCTCCTGACGACGTCAATATTTAAATTATCCCAATCAATTTTAACTCATTTCCCATGGTTCCAGCCCCGATTTGCTAAATAACGCTAATAATATTCTACGTATTTCTGAATCACCGTTGAATTGTTATCCATCCCGCCCCAAAAAAACGCTTCTTCTAAAAAAAATGGCAATAACATTTTGAAATTGAAGAAATTGCTGAAACAGCAAACCATCTAGTGGCCCACCTTTTATGTATATGCAGTATACTTTTCTATAATGCTCACAACATTTCATTATATCGACTCTACTAATCCGATTGCGTATAGATATCTTGAGGATTAGGTTCGCTGTCCGACCACTTGTCACAATCAACTAAAAGTCAAAAAACATTATGACCCTTTTAACACTCCCATTTATCCCATAGCCCTCCTCTCCTCCCCCTCCCTCTATCTATCTTTCTTTACTTGTTCTCTTTCTCTATCTCTCCCTTTAATCCAATAGAAATGAGAGTATCCATTCCATGACTTCCAATCTACGCAACACAAAATACTTCTCTTACTCTTCTTCCATAAAAGTCTTACCACAGAATGTTGTGTATTTGATGCAGCAAATGGGAAATATTCGATGCATTATCCTTGCATCATATTTTCCGTATAAAATGTTATGCAGTGTAGCGATTTGTTATGTTTGTGTGTTTGTGTTTTTTTGCAAGCAAGCGTGAATGTGTATGTGAGTGTGTTGCAATCATCAATCATGCCTTTAAAAGGGGGTCAATTTGTTATAAAGTGTTGAAAATTAAACTATTTTTATTTGTTTTCCAAAACTAGTTTGTTTTTCTCATATTTCTTAAAAATTCCATTCGAAGAGAATATAATCTATTTATTTATTTGTTTTTGTGAAAATCTCATTTATAAAACTTCCATTTTCTTCTATCCATCTCTCACATTTTTCATTCAACTCCGGAAAATCCACAAATTCTTTTTGTGTCGCTCGATTTATACCGTTACGAATAAATCCGGCTTCGCCCCTTTTCGTTATGCCCACTTCTTCGAATTCGTGACCATTCACCGATGGATTTTTACGAAAATTATTAATATTTAAATGATTTAAAAGGTTTTCAATGCCCTCGGGACTGATTTGACAATCTAAGAATGTTGCAATTTTATCAATTGTACCGCCAAGATCGTTAACCAAATCATCGTAACGCAAAAACAGAATATTTGAATGATGCTGCATCGCTAAAGCTTCTTTCAGGTGACTAAAGTATGGCATCCAAGGATCTGTTTGAGAATAAGAGATATAGTGTCCTATACACTGTTAATTGTGATTTTTGTAAATATCGGCTCATACTTAATCCTTTTTCGAAATATGTCCAGTAACGTGTAAAATCGCCCACATAGCCTTGAGTTCGGAACAAACGATTGAGATGATAGAACGAGACGGCGACATCCTTTGGATGTCTTGCAATGTAAATAATCTAAAATCAGATTCGATCAATTTCGATGCTGGAAAAACTTCCAAATTCACAAAACTAAACTCACTTTGCACTTGTTTTCCATCACACTCGGTGGCAGTAAAGAGAATGGGAAGTGCGTTTTGATGAAACGCCTTGATGTCGAGGGTATTTTACTCAGGGTTTCGTAGCCGGGTTTTGAAACGTTTTCAATAAATTCCGTTTTATATTTATCATAACGATTCTGTTCCAGCAGTTCCGATTTGATTTCGGGATGGACAAAGAGAGGAAATCTGGAAAGAGTGAGTTTCATACGAAGAAGAAAAATTGAATTAATTCTAGAAAAACAATAATAAAATTTCTTAACATTTCACCGTCTTGAAATTTCATAAATTTACTATCGAGATTTTAAATCTCGTTTAATATCGTTTTGCCAATTCACGAAATTCCGCACAAAATTCACTTACTCGAAAAATGGAAATCGTTCGCCTAACGGTTTCTTCTTTGCTGTTTCGAAATCCAACTGGTTTGCTATCAACCAAACCAGTTCTTGTGTCCAAGTAGTTCCCGATCTAGGGAAAGAAGCGACCCAGATATCATCCGTGCGTGCTTGAAAATTGTAATAGTTTTCAGCTTCGCGCGCGTATTTATTTGGAAAGAAATACTTTTTCGGACCAACTTGAACAAAACCAGTACGTTCACCTTTACCGATTTCAAATAAAAAGATTCTTTCATAAATTCTTCGTGACTGAAGTCCATAATTCCATTAAAATTTACCATGAAAATACTTTAGAAGTTCGCAATTAATTTCTGGTTCTAATGGAATTATCTCGAAAGGAAATTTCTGACGCCCATCGATGTTTGATGCATCGAACTCTTTTATTTCATCATTATCTCCTGCCGATTCCGGTCGCAATTTTTTCATATTTCTCCAAGAATTTCGCTTAACATTCGCTTACAATCGAAGCAGCAAAACTACTGAATAAGACGTTTCGGTACGACGTTGTCGAAGTCGATAATGTATTTACAATAAAAACAAATGACTAGAGAAAGTTGTTTGATAAAATCAAAACGCTCTTGATAATTAAACACACTCTCACAAACACCACGATAATGATGTATGATTACAATATCGCCAGACAAAATGGAATGTTGATTTCAAAAAGCACTTTTGATGTCAATGCTCGAATAATCGTATACAAACAAAATTGGGGCGGTCTCTACATCCGTATTAAGGGCAATAAAATAATTTATGAGAATCATTATTATATACTTTATATGTTTTAAAAATAATTTATACATTTATTCGGTATTATAAAAAAACATTTAACATATTAAAAACAATTTTATTAAACTATATAAAACTTCTTTCAAATCAATTATTAAAATTATTGAAGGTAATCCATTAGGAATGGTTTATCATCTGGTCCATAAGGACTAAGAGGAACATCATATGGCAAAGGGAATGGCGCCATACCATCCCGTATTGAGCCCAATGGAAAATTATCTTCACCAGTCTGTCGATAAAGGAAATTAATTAGAAATTTGTAGGTCTCCCACGAAATCAAAACAAAATGGTTAGACGTACAACAAAACGAGGTAGAAACAATACGCCTGCTTCAAAATTATAAATTCTCAAACAGGGCTGAATTGTTGAATTCTTATTAAATGATCCCCAAGCAGCTTTCGATAAATTAGCCGATGTCAGAACAAACCAGTAGATACATTTCTAATCCAAATTATATCTCGTATATGTTTTAATGTGTGGCATTGCGTGTGATCTATAACGTAATTTCGATTTCCATTGATGTAAGTAATCCCTAAGCCAAGGTTGCTTATCGTTTGTAGCTTTGCCATAGGGCAAACAGCCACCTCCCAACATTCCATCGTGACTATTTCGAACATTACTAAAACTGGGGTAGATCATTTTAAATGGCGGAAACTCACGTACACCGAGTGGTTTTGAATCTCGCCTTAAGCTATTCAGGAAATCATTCTGAATCCAGGACTGTATGTTTGGTCCTAAACTACCGATACTGGAGCTTTGGCATACTACTGGAATCTTTTGATCGATGGGAGTGGCATGTTTACTTAAAAGTTGACCTAGGCGCGCATGTCCCCATGGATGTCCTTTTGGTCCTTCACGAAATCCTCCGGGGACGGAACCAATAAAGAAAACACTAGAAATATTTGAATGTAATGGAAACGATTGATCAAATTAATCGCAATCGATTTATTACTTTACACTTCCAAAATCCGATTTACGTATTCGTGATAACCACGGTTGTAATTGTGGAATTTTGTACTCCGTTAAATAAAGCAGTAGATCTTGTCTGAAATTTGTCGGACTCTCCCCTGCTGTTGTATCTGCATCCTCTGGAAGTTGTGGACACCGTGGACCGATCCAAATTCCTTGAGTGCGATTATGCCAATCGTCCTCATATAGATTTGCGGTAGAAATCACTACCCGCATTGACCCATCTTTGTAACCGAATAACATCACTTTGGCGTGAGATGTCGAGAATGGAGTTGGCATATTTACTTTAATTGCAGTTACGTTCGGCTGATGGTGAGAAATTGTCTTCAGCTCTTGTGTTTCATCGCCATATAAAACCAATAGGGGAGTTTTCCTTAAGAGACATAATACAACAATAAATTTTAAAAATGCTTAGCAATATTTTCAATAAAACACCAACAATCTACATCAGCAACAGTAAGCTTACATGACTCCAGCAAAATAATAATTTCCCAAAAGCCAGCCAATCTCGACCATGAAATTAATTTGTACTGATGATTCAATTTCACCCAGACTTTCATCCAGAATTTCTAAGGAGGACGAATATTTAAATATAATCAAGATTAAAGAAAGTCCTAAGGATTGACTTACCTTGAAAGGTTACTGTCAATGGCTCGGTATGGGTTAATTTGGAATCTGTAATCGCTGTCAGAAACAAATTATATGGTGCAGCCTTCTCCAGTTTCTTAGCCATCTGCCCTTTTGGAAGAACTACCGGTATGTAGTCTTTAATGTTTCTTTCGATTTTCTGCTTTTTTGCCAGATGTGAATTGTCACCCTCTTTGGAAACAAAACCTGATGCTCCCAATGATTGACCCGAAGTAGATTCATTCATTTTTTTAATGTGTCCTTGTTGGGAAGTGCTCGCTGCGTGAACGTCACCCGCAGAATTGGAGGTGGCGTCTTTTGCATTTGGGAGCAAGGGTTTTGAATTCTTGCATTACAAAGATTTAGTCATTACATGAAATTGGTTGAGTAGCAATCGATATAAATACCTTCTTAATATTTGAAGGGGCAGGATTTGAGCCGGATTTATCATCAATACCAATCCTCTCTGCACAGGCTTTTGGGTCCTTGGGAAAGACTTTCTCCAGTAGACGCAATTGATCTTTAATGACTTCCACCGAAAACATCAATTCTTCTGGAATGGTGTAGTCATTTGTCACTGGGTCCACACCTTTCTTATATATATTATCAACTGAAATGTTATCGGTAATTAAAACTAAAATTTTATTTAATTCTCCGCTCTTACGGTGTTCATGAGAGTATTCTTTGAAATGAATCGGATTCCTTCTGTAGCAATCCTTGCCATAAGTGCATTCTTTTAAAACTAGAAAACAGAGGATCGAAATATCATAATCCAATATTTTAAACTAATAATTATTACAAATACCTGACATTATTTTTACAAAAACCGTTTCTGCAATTTCTGCGGTCAAAAACGCCGAATAATGTTGAACAAAAGTAATTCCTCTAACGTTTAGCCGCCCAATTTTCCCGCAATAAAAATCCTGCCTTTACAACTACGGTTTAATCAGGGAATTGGAACGACATTTTCAGAATTTCAGATTCGCATCTTCTGTAAAATACATTACAAGAAGCCAAAAACAAACGTCCAAACTGTCAAATTTTCAATTGACATATATTGCTATTTCTGTATGGAAAAACCTAATTTAATATTTTTGATACACTTGACCACAGTCAGAGAGTCAACATATTACCCAATATCAAAGAAAATATCACATATTGTAACTACATAGTGATATTAGAAAGTAATTGCATTAAATTTCAAAATACAAAACATTGTTTTGGAATTCAGTGGTAATTAATTTCAATTGTCCCACCCTGTTATTTGGGACTTTTTTATTTGAAACTGTCAAAGACATTGTACTGTCAAAAGTAGGCGAAAAGGCGAATCAGCTGCTTTGTGGAACTCTCTCGTGCTTCAAATCATTATTTTTGTCAGAAATATCACTAATATCTGGATATCCTTAATATCTGTAATTACCTATCCAATAGTTATGTTAGAGGGTTGGTATTGTCGCACCTTGGCAAATGAACAAAGCAATGCTAACGTGAACCAACAGAATGACGCAAATGTCGATGTGAATGGTGATGACTCTGATTCGGAAGAAAGTTTTGTTCAGAATGGTCCAGGAGAAACTACAAACAATGGAATTGATTATAAATCTCAATATCGTTATTTGAAGCGTAAACTCAAGTTTTTAATATACGTAAGTATGAGAAGATTGCATATTTAAAATGTTCTAAAGCTCTTTTCCTCAAATCAGGAAAACGAATTTTTCCAGGATGCACTACGCATAAATCAACGCCGTTTGCTTAAGGTATCCAGGGATCGTTCTTTCCTTTTGGATCGGTTATTGCAGTATGAAAAGCCTGAAAATACCTCTTCCGAAAGTGAAGACACTGAATCTTCTGAAGATGAAGCTACAAAAGAGGCAAAAAAGTAATATTACTTAAAGTTTACTATTTCCTATTGTTAGATTGTATTGTTTCCTCAATTTTTTATTGTTATAGGCGAAAATTTGATCAAAATCCTAATTCAAATAACGCAACGGCAAAAGGACGGAAAAAGAAAATTGGAAATGGTCCTCAGCCCCAAACGAAGCTTAGCTCTAACCATGCCAGTATAGAAAAACCCTCATCCAATGAGCCTCTTGATGTCGAGGATGAACGTGTAGATATGGCGCGTGTTGAAATGCAACAACTACAGCCTATTCTGCCACCTATTCCAAATAGGTCCGCGGAAGTAGCCCCGAGCCAAATGTTTAATGACAGATCCTTGGAAAGGTTAGATTATTTTAATGATATCGATTCCTTTTAACAAATTAGTCAATTTTAGTGATTCAAACGACCACATCATGGACGATTCGTCTCCATCACATGTCGCAGCGGAGGAATGTGTGCCCATGGAATACAGCAATAATTAAATATCTGTAAAAACCAGGCTGAATTTGTGTTGAAAATTGAACTTATTATTAAAAACTTTAATTTTCGCTTTAACAAAAAGCTTTAATTTTGATTTTTAATTCTATCACATACAACTACCGTAAGCACCCGGAAATCGTGGCATCAATTACGGCTTGAACATGCCAACAGCTAGAAGTAAATTTCTGCGTGTAAAATGCAGGCTTAAGAACGGGGTAGATTTTGTGGGAAAGGCTCGTAGCAGATAAGCCTCACATTCATTTATATCCAGACTCTGAGATGAGTTTGATCCTTGTGCTGAACAGTCTTCCACTAATTTTGAAAAATCCCACAAAGTTAAGTAACAATCAAGACCACCCACGGCGAGAATATTTCCATCGCGGCTGAATGCCATGGTGTGTATTGATCCGTTGTGACGGAGTAATATAGAAATCAGTTGGCCATGGGATAGGTCCCAGACCAAAACGGTATGATCAGATGAACCGGAAGCCAAGTACCGACCGCATACAGAAAATGCTAAACAATAAATGGACCCTTTGTGTCCCGTCATCAAACGTACCAACTGACCAGTAAGCACATCCCATAAACGAACTGTGCGGTCACTAGATCCACTTGCTATATAGTTCGAATTGGGATGAAATTGAACACAGTCGACATCCGATAAATGTCCACAAAATATACGAAGCGGCTGATTTGAATCCGTTGACCACAAGCGTGCGGTTTTGTCGTACGAGCAGGTAGCAAAGTAGTAGCCATGTGGCGAAAAACGCACATCCCACACTGGAAAGAGATGACCTCTATACACCACTATACATGTCCACGTATGAAGGGACCATAAACGAATAGTCGTGTCTTCCGAACATGAAAGCAATAGATTCTTTTCAGGTGCGAAGGAGCACCGATATACTGGACCGCTGTGGCCGTAGAAGTTTCTATAGGATTCTCCAGTTCGATCATCCATCATTCGCACCAGCACATCCTCTGCATCCTTATCGATATCTTTCAATTGTTCTGAATTTTTCATTTCGCGTAATTTTGCCAAAGTCAAGGTCCATACTTTTATACTGGAATCCGTAAATCCTACAGCCAGCATAGTAGAATCTTCTGATATTTCAGCACAAGTGACGGAATTGTAAGAATTCAGAATGGTATAAAAACAGACGGATGGGAGGCTATCTTTATTAAGAGGAACACGTTTGGAAGATTCTCGGAGAGCCTTCAATTTCTCCCACTTATCAGCATCTTTTAGTTCAGGTAGTGGAATGCGATCAATTGAAGGCGCGTTTGGATCAGATTTGGATTTCTTTGAAAACAATGGATCCTTCTTGGGTTTCTTTTTCTTGGGCTTGTCTGGTGCATCAGGGTCATTATCATCTTCTTCCTCTGCAGCTGGGGCTGGTGTTGTAAGAGATTGAAAATCAACTTCTTTTAGCAAACCGTAGTATACGCGGATTTTGTTGTCCTGTCGTTTAGCTTCACCAATGAGAGAGCCGGCGGTTGCATCGCATTGCATTTTACTACGAGACGTCCCTTCATATGTGTCAAAATGAAGGAACTTGGCGACGATTTCTGCGATAACTTCTTGTTTTCGATCCTGGATATGCCTCTTGAATAATGAGTGCGAGTCTCGTGACATGCGAACGACGAATTTGTCCAATTCCATCGCCGTAACGAAGTCGTTGTTTTCCATTTCTGATTTCTTAGTAATTAACAACATGTTTCTTATATCATCATGATAATATTGGTCCAGGCCACTACCATATTTTTCAACTAGTTTACGACCGCGTTCATAGCATCCGCTCGCAACTAGTTTAAAGTATACCTGCACAAGAATAGGATACAGTACTAACGACAGTTCATGCTTGTATATATCAAGGGATTCTTCGACAAAGGTCCTTAATTCCTCATACGCTACTTCATAGGCTTCTGGATCAATCCCACCAACAGTTCCAGATTTGTGTAAATTAAGCCCATTCTGACGATCGTTAGCATCGCCAAATGAATTCGTTAAGGAGTCAATTTCAGTTTCATTTACTTCTTCAAGTTCATCGATTTTAATGTTGGCCTCCTGGCAGAGAAGCTCCTTGGTTTGCTTGAAATTATATTTTTTTAGTAACTTCATCAACGCCAATAAATCCCGCTTATCCGGATTTGAAGCAGGCGTGGCTCCATTTCCTCCAGACGTTGAAACGCTGTTATTCATATTTGCTTGGAATATTTTTTGTTAACTGTTTGTTTATTCTCTACCAGAGACAACTATTGTTGACAACTGTTACCTCTGTTCTCTACTAAAATGTTAGGAAAATGCTCTTGTTGGAAACCGTCAAACCGCAGTTGAGTCAGTAAATAAATACGGTGTTTGTATTTGTGTCGTTTACACTGCTGAATGGCATATTAATTTCATTTCTTTGCGGTGGCACCCGTCGTTTCTGATATGACGCTGTATATTGGTAATCCTTTATATTGTCCATTTTATAGAGATGTGTGTAATTGTATAATTACTGGGAAGTATGAACACGTAAAATTAATTTCACATATCAAGGCACTACTAAATTTGTTACAGTGATATATTTATATTTAAAATCTCTTTTATATCAGGCAGCAATGAATGTTGTCTTTTATCGTAACATATTAAAATTTTGTTTATTTCAAAAACTATAAACATTTAGATAAAATGTCTTTTAAAATAAATTATTGATATTATGAGTTTTCTAACGGCGCTAGCATACTAGAATAGCTAGACATCAGAATAGATGCGGCGGTTTAGGAGATGTCAATAGAAGATATCAATAATATTTCGCGAATTTGAATTTTCGAAGGGCGACGACGCCGCGCCACGATATAGCTGGAATTTCCTTTTATATTACATATTTAGCCAATATTTTGAAATGTCGCATTAGACAACCAGTAGATCCTTGTTGGAGTTATTAAGCGCTTTCCTAAATGCTGAACTCGTAGATTTTATGGCAACGATGGTGACATTGTTTTTTGCATTATTGAAGTTTCACTGAACACACCAGAAGATGCAATTGAAGTCTTGTTTCTGAAATTGCCAGCGAAATATTTTCGAAGAAAACAGTTCTACTTGTATTAAAGTCGAACGGGTGCATTAATGTTTGTTTTGAGTATGTGTTTGATTGCATTGGTTTTCTAGAAAAAACAAAGATAAAATTCTAAGTTCATGGTTGAATTTTTAGCAAAATACAATAAATTTGACTTCCAAATGAAAGCAGAAAGCACTTGGATAAAATTCGAGACAAGATTATAATTAGAGATAATAATTAGAGATTTGGTAAGGTCGTTTAAATTGCGTATGAGACAATATTAATAAACGCTATATATTCTGGATAAATTACTTCATGAATTTTAAAGGGCCTGCTAGTAGCTGCATTTCCTATCAAAGAGATACCACCCGACGCTGACAACAACAACACATAATTAAGTATGAAGTACTTCATGAACAATATATAAACAATGAGTTTATTGATAAAAGTCAACGTAGAGTAATCTGCTTGTTTTCTTCTTTAGCCCAGCAACTGAGTGTGGATTGGTGAATATTACAACAGGAAAAGGAAACCAGCGAGATATCCGACAAATATGCCCATTCTATATAGCGTGATAGCTCGTGGCACTACAGTACTGGCCAAATATGCCGAATGTGTGGGCAATTTTGCTGCGGTTACGGAGCAGATCATCTCCAAAATGACTTCAGAGAATCATAAGCTGACATATTCACACGGCGATTACTTGATTCATTATATTTACGAAAATAAAATCATCTACATGTGCATAACCGACGATGTAAGTCGTACACCTTCCCAAATTGTGACTATGGTGCTGGAAAGAATCGTAATTAGAATTACTAATTCCTTGGCAATTTCTTTGTAGGCCTTCGAGAGAACGCACTCGTTCTTATTTCTATCGGATATTAAACAGAAATTCATACAAACCTATGGACTCCAAGTGGCCACAGCAATTGCCTATGCCATGAATTCGGAATTCTCAAAAGTTTTAGCCCAGCAAATGGTATTCTACAGTCAGAGTCGAGAAGTAGATTCAATTTCTAGAGTGCACGGCCAAATAGATGAACTTAAGGATATAATGGTGAAAAATATTGGTAATGATTGAAAATTCTTATTTTTATTACTATTTTTACTGCGTCAACATAAAAGAAATATTTACTTTTGAGTATCACTCCGTCGTTTTACTCACGCTGATCTGTAGTATAATAACATAAAGCATGTGTTATTAGATGGTTCAGATTTTTGATGTTGCATGTGAAGTTTATAATTTCCGACCTTGTATCTATGAGTATCTATGAGTCAGAACGTTAGTAATTATTTTAGTAAATTCTTTCAAAATCGTCGCACAGGAGTCGAATATTTGGCATTACAACGGTAATGTTGCGGAGCCCTTTGAAAATTTTGGATGTGATCGACGTGATATTGATTTTGTCGATGAATTTTTAAGGACTTCGCTTCGAAGGTAATTTGTAAGCGACAAAAGTAATTTCATTATGAATGTCTCCTACGATATAATATGGCTTAACTTCCAATAAATTCCATAAACTTAAGTTCTTGAAGAACAAATGAAAAATAGACTGTTCTTTTGATATCACAAAATATACACTTTAAGATGATACGCTACGCTATGGAAGTTTCATCAAAGATATAATTTCAACCACATCTTGCTTGCTTGCTTGCTTATCGAATTCCATTTTTAACCAATACTATATATACAAATATTAATCTTATAAATATATATCATTGACTTTGATTCTTTCAGATAGTCTTCGAGATCGTGGTGAGAAGTTAGAATTATTAGTGAACCAAACGGAGAACTTAAGTAATAATGTAAGTAATTAAGACATGAAAATATATGATCAATACAATGATGATCAGTATTACTTTGTATTCGCAGTCGGTGGCATTCCGTAAAACATCTCGTAATTTGGCTCGGCAAATGTTTTGGAAAAATATTCGTTTGTACATAGCTGTCGGTCTTGTGATATTGTTCGTCGTATATCTGGTGGTTAGCATGGCATGCGGTGGCCTAGCTTGGCAACATTGTGTGGGAAAATGAATTGATCGTCACTTCTATATCTATACTTTTCAAAAAAAAAAAAGAATGTTTAATGTTTACAAAACACTTTAAAAAATTGCAATTTTTTTAGATATTTAATGAAAAAATCAATAATATCCATATTTATGTTAATCAATATAAAACTATAAAATTTTATTGTATTTTATTTTGTTGTATATTAGTCTAAATACTTTCTATATATGGTTATTATCTAATGTAAAACTCTTATTTTATTAGATTTAATGCTGCCGATAAAGATACAATTTTCTAAAAATAATTTTTATTGTTCAGTCGTCTCCAATATAAATAACATCGTCAACTTTAACGGTTCCACCTTGACGTAATCCCAAATGAATCCCAAGCACTGGACTAGGTCCCAATTTCTTCCATATGCGATACCTGTTTGTACGCATAAAATATATTGAAATGTTATTTACTAATTCTTGAATTGCTTTGCATCCTTACATTTTAAGAGTTTTCAGCGGTTGACAATCTGGATTGCGTACGCCATTTACGAGACTGATGTTCGGCAAAATGCATCGAGTGCACGGTGCAATATTTTTGAATACCGCATCTTTGCCGATTTTTATCCAATGCCACGAATCTTCAGCGTATGGGCTATGTTTGTCCATTTTCAAATGAAAATTACCACGAAATTGCAACGGATTGACCGCTTGTGTTAGGCGTGAATTTAAATCGTTTACCGAAGCTAAATTCATCAGCATATAACTGGTGGCATCACCGAATGTACCCTAAATATTTAAATGGATGGACAAAAAAAAAATGAGGAATGACATTAGTCTGCTGGCTATAAAGAAGATGAATATTAATCGCACTGTGTCCTCGCTGGTAACCGCTGACTGTTTTACCAATCTTGCCTCAACCGATCTAACTGGCACTGGGAAGGAATAATATACCAAACGCAGACCTTCCGGTTTACCCAGAATACACTGAGAGAACCAAATATCGTACTTTTTGCCACACAATTTCGCATCGAGACCCACACTCCAGACTGCAGTTTGAACAATCTGATTATCTTCATCGTTGTCGTTGTTGTTGCAAAATGATTCAACATCTATTCTCAGGGGAGTGTCCATATTCGGTGCAGTAACTAATAGTTCGCCGGAACTTTCAATTTTGGGTTCAATCAATACCATTATTGGATAAATCCTTGCCGTTATCATTTTATTTTGTTCGTCGATTAACATCATGCATCGATCCATGAAGTTAAATATGCGCAATCCAAGAGTTTCACATGCCACATCGGCATCCCGTTCGAGTTTCAAACGACCACAAGATTTAATTGGAAAGATATTAATTTGACCTAAAGTTCCAATGCGACGCCATTTTTTTGGCATCACATCTCGCTTCCAGATTTTGTACAGCCAGTATGAAATGCCAGATACCAAGATGACTCCAGCACCAACACCCACACTATAGAAAATCTTCGTTAAACCTGAAGAGGATTCTAAACGACGAGACGGATATTGACTTTATTATTGAATTCATAAAGATTTACCGACACTTTTTTCGAACTTACTGGACATTTTCCCATTTAGTGCTTTCTCCGTTCAATTTAGCAAAAGAAATCTATCTGCATTAAGCGCTCTTCGTATCGAGTGAACTGCTCGTATTTGACTGCCAAGGAAAACTGCTTAGGATGGACTAAGTTAGACTTTGGGTACTAGTGTTTTTAAAATTTCGTCAGTAGATCGCAAAGAGATAATTATGGCTTGTTTGCAATTCGTTATCTTTCACAATATTTTGCGACTTATTGGAAATTAAGACCTGTTATGAGCGCTCTACCGGTATGTTTATCACGCGAACAACTGCCGTCGTCTCGTGTACAGTGAATCCATAATGCGCACAATCACAAAATTCTGAGCTATAAATATATTTTTATTCCGTTTGCCCGAAGGGAAAAGGGTGGAATGCACTTTGTTGTTCCGTTGGTAAAGAATTATCTGTTTGTGAGGGAGGCATGGCGGATTCAGAAAAAAGAATATATATTTTGACTTAGAATTAACATCTGCTTAGATTTAGCTATGCGCGTTCGTCTGCCCCTTTGAAGTCATCCAGGAGAACGAAGTCACAAGAGAACGAATACTTCTGTGTCTTCTTGGTCTGTTTTTTATTGAAAATTCACACAATCGGAACAGTTCCACGCCCACTTCGTTTTGTTTCGATACAAATAACTTAATTTATCAGCTGTTGGTGTAGGGTATAAAACGTCGATCAGGCCGATATTAGCGTTCTTAATTGTTTCTTATCAATATACGATAACCGACCTTTAAGTTCGCAACAAAGAGTGATAATACTAGAAATATAATCAATGAAGACGTTATGCATTTCTACAAATCCATTAACTAATTGTGGGTTATTTGATGGATTTAATGGAAAAATTAGGTGGTTCATTGAGGATGTAGTAAATTCGAATATTTTTTGAGATTATTTCTCTCTAAGGAATGCTTTACTTTGTTTTTTCAGAAAATCTCTAAGAATATTTTTTCAATTTCAATTTTAACGTTTGTTTTCTGAAGAATGGTTTCATCTAGTGAAACCTATTGAAGGCTCTTGACTATTTTTTTCCTTGTATATTTGATACCCGTACGCTTTGCCCTCTCATAGTTATTTGATCAGGTCTCATAGGCTTCGCTGTTAGTTTTTAATGGTTTTTGCTTTTAAATAACTTTCTCTTGAGAATTTATATGCAGGCCTAAATGAGAGAAAATAGATCCTTTACTCCTTTTCTGCAAAGGAGTCTTATAAAATCTCTATATAATTACATTAAGGACAAAAAAAGGTCACACGCAAGAAATTCAAATTCAAAATTTTAGAAATTTATTAAAATTTGTAAAGCAAATAAGATAAATTCTAATTAAACTCATTACTGATTATTAAAAATTACACGTATATTCTTCTTTTACGATATTAGAGATAATTTCTATTTATTTTCTCTTTATTAAAATTTATTGTATTTGTAAGAAGAAAGAAAAAACATCCGTTTTTATTCAAAAGCAAATCTTTGCAACAACAAATAATACACACAATTCTTCTATTTTGGATGGCTCTTTACGGTTATCTTTTCTTTACTCCATCAACCAACGAACCAAGATAAAATCAACCAAGAAGAACCGAAAGCTGAAGGTGGGTAATATTACGTGCTTTTGAACTCTGTCTGGATGATTTTTTTTCTGCCTGCGGAAGGACAAAAGATATGCGATGGTCCGTGAAGACAAAAGAGAGCATCAAATGTTTCTTGGTATGTTTCTAGACTTGTTCTTCTTCGTCTTTATTAGCTTAGTCCAGCCGTGCAAACAGCAATAACAGCTTTTATTATAAGTATCTAATATTATTGAAGAATAAAGAAATATTATGAATTACAGATTATTTTATTATCAAAACAACTTTTCTTTATAGTTTTTCTCAAAACAATTCTGATGTTGTTCGAAAAGCAAGGAAATGCCTAAAATTTCTTGTGGTACAATTCCAAACACCAATCGGGGGTAGGGGGGTCGGGGGTTGTGATCAATGTATTCTCGGTAATGCAGCAATATATTAATAATGCAAATAATTTGATCAATTTCGTCATTAGTGCCAATATCATGAGAAGAATTTCTCATATAATTGTGATCATTAGTTTGCGAGTTATCTCTTGTTACCTCTTGAGCGTCTTGAGAGACGTGTAGTTCGAGTGTTGGGGATTTTTCAAAACCCTATGATGATAATCTGTCTATGCTTTTAACGAACTTGACTCGATCAAGTACTAAGTGTAGGAGAAACAGCATAGTATATTACGGTTAGTATATTGGTTCTCCACGATAATGCCCCCGCCGTTCGAAGACTGTTGTGCGAAAATAATTAAGGATCAGTATTAATCAGTATCCATTGTAGTCATTACATTGCTTCCGAATAAAACAAAATCGTCGCTGGATATAATTTCCCGTGCATAAATATTTTATAGGGCTATTGATACTCATTTTTCCGAAAAAGGTAGAAGTGATTTCTTACAGAATATTTAATATTTTACACCCATTTTAATGGATTAACGTGATGTATTAATTGTGGCAATGTATTAATATGATGTATTAAGAAGATTACATTGAAAACAAAAATAAAGTGAAAAAAGCCAAAACACCGATTTTTCATGTAGGTTCCGTGAATACATTGAACGCTCTTCGAATCTTTCTAAATATTTTTAAATGCCCCTGGCATGATTGTATTCAGTTTGAGGGGGAGAGGCTGGAGTAAGATGGCGGCATATGTACGTCACATTGCAACTAAAACGACTCTCAACTAATAGAAATTGGCACCGATGTGCATCGAAATAATAAAACTTCTAAATTACTTTTACTTCGTTGCTTCGCGCCCATTAAAGTCTGACAAACTTTTTGATGGCTAGCGTCAAGAAAAATTTACCAGAGGTCAAGTTTGTCTTCGGAACGCTTTTAAAATACGAGCCTCGCCAATCGAAAGGAAAAGAGAAATAATGCTTCTTAAGTGGAAGCAATAAATGAAAGAGCAATTAATTAAAATTTTTGATAAGTTCGTAAAGAAAACAAAAGGGCTTTTAAAAGAACAAACGAGAAGTAGAAATTGATATTTCACTTTTTTGCATAGGAATCACCGAATGAGCTTCGGTGCATCAAAAAAACATTCTGTTCGAAGTGATGAATATTTCGTGTTATGAATGGATACATTCTCTCTTTCATTCACCCTTTTACAAAAACCCGGTCTCAATAGAATGTCTCGCAATTTCTCTTTCCTGAATTTAAAACTTATTCACTCTCTCCATCGTCGATGCAAATAAAAAGTAAGACACAGAATACTGTGACATGAATTAAAAACAAACGAACGAATACAAATTTTTAGACGAAATTAAAAATTATTAGAGAGAAAATTGCAATAAAAGAGGAAAAGCACTTAAAATAGGAAATATAAAAATCCAGACTGCACTCTTTAAACGGCAAGCACCATCTCGACACGACATTATGGTTTTTCGTTCCACTTGGATGCAACATTTTGTTCACCCTCTGCGTTTGAACTGACTGATGTTGCATCTGTTGCGGCAAACATTTAACATGGCTCGAAACTTTGATTTCAGCTAGTCCGGGTGTCCCTTCATCCCATTATCGGTTTCTAATTGTGCTCCTGCACTTTTGTAAGGCTTAGCTAGAGAATAATCCCGAGCTTCTTGGTCAGCGAGAAATTATTTTAATGAGCCATAAAGTCAAATATTTGAGGAAAGTTTGTTAGTTTTACAGATGGTTGCAACATTCTGTGATTGGTTATGGCTCTGTGCGTAGCTGCGTGACAAACATTAGGCAAGTATGTAAGTATGTAAGAGGATATGTAATACGTAATGTTACGAAACTAACTGAATGTCTATTAGCAGTTTGCTTAGTGGACACTAACAATTTTCGTTCCTGGAAGTTGTTAAAGTCCTCTGGGATTAATTATTTAAAATTTTATTTAAATGGAGTTCTTTTTTGTTGAAAGCATCAAGGCAATCACTTATTGGTGTTCCATAATAGTTGAAGTTCTCCATAGCACCGATTCCATAGCACTCTAAATCGACGGCGACCTTTCACACACGAGGATTTAGTAACTTTCAACGAGGTCGTCGCCGTCGATGCTGAGGATGCAGAGTATTTAGTTGACCACATAAAAGCTGCTCGATTTTAAGTAGATTTTGGCTGAATTCTCAGCCTCATCAGCCTCACACCTCCCACCCTCCGCTCTGTATTTATCATTTTTGCATCATGTGTTGGCACACTCTATCGAGGACGATTTTCACACAAATCCCGAAACGGTTTCGAATGTAACGGTAAGTGAGTAAATGAGTGGGCCTTTGATGTTCATGTGGTTAACGGTTTTCCTTTCCTTCACCCCAAAATGGGGCTGCTGAGTTGTTTCCGTCGCTGGCGAAAACAATGTTCTTTCTATTTTTTTTGTTAGCGTTTCCTTTGTTGTAAAGGAATTCATCCTCATACTCCGTGACATTTCCTAGGTTGAGGAAGAAAGAAGGATAGAGAGAGGGTGTTGCGAAGAGGGAGCAGTGATCGCTTTATAGGTTTCAAACGCCTCTACCGAAAGCCTTTGTCGTTTATTCCATGAGGCCTCTCCTACGAGATCCTCCAAAATTCATTTCATTTTTTTTAATATTTCAAAATAAAAGTTTTTAAAGTAAAAGTATTTTAAATTTCTTTTTTGTTTTTTGTATATCCTCTGGCAATATTCTCTACTCTCAACATTCAAATATTCCGCCCCTATCAATCTACTTTTTATGACTGACTTTAGTTTACTTTTTGGTAACTTTTTCTGTGGAATTTATGCCCGGCTTTTTCCACGCCACGAAAGAAGTAAAAACATCAACTGAAGTTAATAAAAAAAGTGGTTGACTTTTAAAATTTTCTTAATAAAAAACTTAAAAAAATTCTCACATGCAAAAATGTTTTCCAACCTGTTTTTTCTTCTGCATTCGCTTTGCCTCGAGCGAGTGCATTGCATTATGCAAACCAATGTCGGTTTAATGAGAATCAGCGAGTTGGGTGGCGATACGAGGTAGAGAAAGAGAACAAGGATAGTTTTAGCGTTATTTGAGAATGAAGAAATGGCATATATTTTATTGCAATCGTTTGATGGAATAGTTTGATGAGTCTATAAACATATTATGACTCCTTCTTCATCTCTCCAAAGTTTACCATAGTTTTCTCCATAGTTTACTCAGATTAATATGGTCTTTTACCTAAAAGGTTTTGGTTTAGGTTTTGGTCTAGGCCTAGGTTTTTGAACATGATAACTGTCAACTGTCATTTCTACTAACATAATGTGGTTTTATCTTAAGAGACAGCTGTGAAGTGTTCGCAAATTTTAATTGAAATCAAGTCGAGTGAAAATAAATAGTTAAAAATATATGAAATTAAAGCATGTTTAATTGTGCAACAATATTTGTATTTCAATAATTGTTAATTAAGTTAATTAAGTGCAAGAAACAGAAAATACCTAAATCAAATTTGAATATTTGCTTACGCATCGCGCCATATGATATTTTCATGCTCAATATTTTTCTCTTTCTCCGAAACTAACTGTAGAAAGAGACAAAGGCATACAGTTTGGATTTACGAAATTCGAACCAGTGTTGTGAACTGGCAAAACATGAAATTTATCTGATTTTAGTCTAATTTCACAACAAGGAGTTCCAAAGGATTTTTTGGTTTTGGCTTTAGTTTTGCCTGTCGAAATCAGTTTCGCATAAAATCGCGGAAAACTGATTTCAGGAAACACCATACAAGGATACTTTGGGGCAGTATATATACAGTCCTTTACGAAGTTCGAAGACGAGTCGAGATTATTTGGCGAAGTTTCTATAGTTCCGTTAAGAGAAGCAGGTGAGTTCCTAAAGTGAAGATTTGGATATTCTATAAGCATCTTAATTCTGAGAAAATTTCGGTCTGCTCCTTTATTTGTTCATCTCTCTCTCTCCGTTGGTTCGACCATGCTCTGGCAGTCTGAACGAAAATATCATTGTTCGATTTTGTTCGACGGTGGGTGGGGGTGGGTGCCTTCTGTTTGCAACGAATATATTTATGCATTCATATAAGTTTATGGCTACAATTCATAGCCTGCCGAGTTAATTTTAAGTTACAAGCGAAAAGCTGAAATGTGAAACGCTGAAGGCGTTTCATTACAGGGTGTTATATACAAAGAGCTCCGAAAAATGTGGAAAGTTATTTAGGAGAAATCAAGATGATACAAGAATTTAAAACGGCCAGGGAAAAGTGGTGGAGAAAAACAACGCCAATCTCGCATCAACAGACCCACTCCAACCCAATTACGTTCTCTTTCCAATTATCTAATACCATAAATTTATGATTAACAATGTTTTTGTTACAATTCGCTTCATTACCAATTCCAGCATTATTCCAGCAAACCAAACTCTCAAGTTTGTCTGAAAAATAGTCTGTCGGTTTGACTTTTTCTCATAACGAGAAATGGAAAAAAGTACAATTTGTCATAATTCGCGCTTCCTTAAATAATTATATTTGTTATGCTCTGAGGAATACGAGTGAAATTGGGTAGCATTTCAAGCAAATGACAACAAAAACACCAGTAGCAGCAGTAGCAGTAGTAACAGCAAGAACAACAACAACGACACGAGCAATAACAATAGCAATAACAACAACGTTAGCGTTGGCATGAATGTCGAACATTTCCGGCAGAGGAGTCCACCCTGTCGTCAGTTATTTCAATGGGACTACATTTATCCTCGTCAACCCGTGAACCGCATCCCGTTTCCCGTTTTCCGCAATTCATATTTTTTTCTTCTCTCTCCTATGAGTACGAGTATAAACGGATTCTTCCATAGACAAGACATTACTCACTCGCTGCCAGTGTTCTCTGAGTTTTGCGATATTGACTAGAGGTAAGGAAGCTCGTCGCGTCGCGTTGCGTCGCTTATTTTATTTCTTCGCTAATTGGACGACGGTCTCATTCGACAGATTTATGGAAGACATAAACGTTGGACGTAGACAACGGTAATAAGTTGAAAGATTAGATTCTTTTGACGCATTTCCGCCAACTTTCCTCTCTACTTCTCCCCCTTCCAACAAGGAATGTTCATTTAAGACTTGCCTTATGTTTGGTGTTGTGTTGTTGTTGTTGTTGTTGTTATATGTTCAGTACAAATAATTGCTCAATGTGTCCAAGATTGGTCAGTGTCTGCATTTGGGAATTGTTAGCTATGGAAGAAATAAATAAAAAGTCGAAATAGATAAATAGCCAGACAGACAGAAGGATCAATAGCCGTTTGCTTCTGGGTGTGTGTGTTGTTATTGTTGCTGGCAGTTTATTAGAATCATATTAGAATTGTATTCCTGGACGCCGCGATTTCTGTTATTTTTGGGAATGCTTTAGAACTTTTCGGCGCTGCGGACTTTGTTTCAATTTGACCCAAACACATGTCTCCTTCACGGGAATTTGATCCCTTTCTGGCCGTCTTTTCTGGCCGATTTCAAACATGTCAAGCTGATCGACCGACCACCCTTTAAAATATGCTTGAACGGTGCTCAAATGCCCTTAATTAATACCAAACCCTCTCTTTGGTAAACATCAGCAATATAAATTTTATTTCTTTATTTATTTCATTTATTTTTATTTATTTCGTGGAGGATCACCACTAAAATCTTTTTAAGGCTTTGAAACCCAATATGAATAAAAAGATGTCGAAATTTATTTATTACGGAAATTTGAGAGAGATAAAATTATAAGACTGCGTAAATTTTAAGAAAATCTTGCCATATCTTTGCCGATCGCAAAACGGTTTTATATTCCAAAGGAAATCAAATTAAAATTATATTATAATTATTTAAATTACAGAAACCAAGATTGCAGAAACGTTTTTATATTTAAGTAATAAATTTTTTATAATACTTTTATATTTTGATCTTCGAAATAATCTTATGAATAAATTGCGTAGCGTTCAGTTTTAACACGTTTGTGAATACCGTATGAGTATTTTTTCGAAAAAATGTATTATTATATATGACTGTATGAACGAATGAATAGATGTAGGAATGAATGAATGAGTTTTTTATGAGCAGACCATTTTTGGATGTATCTCTTAAATGCTAGCGGTTGTAACCTCATCCGCCTGTTTAACATTTATGACGAAAAACTTACGAGGATAAAATTATAAAATACTTTATTTGAAATTTGAAGTATCAACTTTCAATTTTACGGTCACCTGTCGAATGGAAACAGACATAAAGATGGGGCTGACAAGCAGACAGATAGAAAAATAGATAAAAAGAATGAAAGAGAAGAAAAAATATATAGAGCGAGAGATATATGAATATAAGCTAAAGAGAAAGTTCGTCTGTGATTCGTTCGCGAGCAATGACATACGTTTCTTTTTGTTCTTGGCGCCACGGTGGTATAGGTTTCATCTTATCCCACCGCTTTTCTCCCGTACCTTTTGCCGGCGTCTACACTTTTATCATCACTGCGTTGGCGCCAAAAATTGGTCAACGTTTATTTGTTGGGGCTAACGATATCGTTGTCGAGGAATGTCTTTTAAAACAGACAAAGCCGCGGATCCGATCAAGTTTTAATTTTTTTTAAGAAAATTAAATAAATATCGAATATCCTTAAGAAATTCAGAAGATGGTCGGTAAAAAATATTATTTTGTAATCATCCTTACGCGGTGCACTATGATCATCTTCCACAACATGAACTTCACGGTGTGATATTCCCTTGGGATGCGTCAAAAAGTTATTGTGACAATCACTTAAAACGGAAAATGACAAAACCACCCTTCATTATCCTTAAGGTAATGTTAAGACACAAAGTGTGAGCAAGCCTGTCATTTTGACATCTGTCATTAACATTAAAGCAGTCCAATTGTCCGGGAGACTTATAAGTTATAACAATATTCTGTATATTCGATAATGAAATTGTTATCAACCCTTTTAAATTTAATTGCTGCCACTCTAAATAGAAGTCTGGGTCGAAATGGGCCGGAATCATATTTTAACAAACAACCGGATGCAGTGCCTAGATTCAGTTACCAGTCTCTCGTTATAATTCTAATTATTGCTAATTATAAATTATAGTAAATATCCAATAAATAATTTAATTAAATTGGAACTTTGTTAATTTATTATTAACACTTCGTACAGAAATGCAGTCCCACAAAACAAAACAGGCTGCCTATTTATTCGAGAAACAAAAAGTTTTTTTTGTGAAATAATTTTGAACAGTTTCGAGCACCAGCACGATGTTTGTTGACTTGACCTAAATTTGTAATTGCAGATTAAACTTTTGCATTGCTTTTCCGCAAACGATCTGCACGATTACTTATTACTGTTGCAAAATAAATATTTAGAGAAATGCTTAAAGAAGTTTACCCGGATACTCTTAAAAAAATCTGGATGTTTTTAACAAACGTAAAATTATAAAAATATTTATAAATTATTAAATAATTTTGATGATGATAATGATAACAAATGGTGTGACTGAATATACAAATTCAAACTATTTGGTTATTCTTAATGTAAACGTTGTTTTCTTGCTTCATTCCACCAATATTTTTACACGACTCGCTTCATTTGGAAGCGAGTCCCAGTCTCTTCCAGTCAACGCTATAGCGTCATATTCTTGACTTCTTAACACCTTGATTTGATTTATTATAGTCTTAATTGTCATTTACTTACAATTCACACATTGTTCCATTTATTATTGATACACTGAGCCAAATGTGCCGCCGCGCGAGGTATTATCAAAAATGATAATAATTATTCTTTTTATATTTTCAGACGCCTTGCATACGTCAAGATTTAATTCCCTCAATTTAATTTAGACCCATTCATTCTGTGATGATTTCTATTAATTTATTAATAATTTTATTAATTTAAACTTTCTTTGAGTCACAGAAACTGCTTAATTTTTTGCTCAGTGTAGTAGTAAGATTATCAGGTAATTACACCAAAATCATAAATAGTACTGTGAATTAATAATGAGAGCGCTTTGCACAATTATTTCATATGTTACGACCTTAAATGGCTAACGGAGTATTGCCCAAACACCATAATTTTCAGGTAGAAACGCTAGCGCAGATTACATTATGGTTTGTTGGTAATACTTAAGAGACTAATGACTGTTGCTTGTATGTATAAGTGTGTGTGCGTGTGAGACTGCGTGTATTTATGTGCGTGTGTGTTTGTGTGTGTATGTGGGTGCGTATGTACGTATGTGCGTGTGGGTATGCATATATTGGCCGAGAGGATTTCCTTTGTTTTTGAAAATGGTAAAATAATTGAGGAGAAAAAGGTAGGAAAAGAAAACGGAACGTAATTAATTAATTCTAATGAGAAAAATTACAAAAAATTTGGTCTTTTAAATCTAATGTCTGGCAAATTTAAACCGAAGAAGGGAACGAAGGAAAGCATAAATTTGTTCTTAATCAGTAAAGAAGTTTAAAATTGAGAAAATATTAAAACATTCGGGATATTGGTATTGTAGTGTATTTAGATTTAAAATTGATACTAGAGGCCTAAATGAAAAACTTGAAACCATGATAAATTTCAAATTAATCCCTAAACGATCGAAAAAATATATACGAGCAATATTTCAATATTTTTTTGAGAAATTTTGGAAAATAGAGCGCTCTCTCTTTTTCTCCATATGTTCGTCTTAACATAAAACGTGGGATAGAAGAGTCACAGAACTCGATAATAATTCGAGGTGAAAAGTATTTTCCTTCTTCGATAGGCGTCAGCACTCGAGGATCACTCGAATCTGGTTCTTGAAAGTTTAAGCATAGAGTAAGAAATAACAAGAGTCACAATCTTGAACAAAATATTTTTCTATGGTCGGTCCAGCGCTGGACCGATTTCTCACTCAATAGTGAGTGGTTCGCTCTCTCTCATTCAATTTCTATAGCTTTTGCTTTGTTTTGCACTGATGCTCTATAAATATTTCGGTTGTTAACAATTTTTTGTTGGGCTTGCTACTCTTCGTGATTTTATTCTTCGGCGTAGTCAGCACGAAGAAGAGACAAGATTTGCGTTGAAAGGGAAGAAATTTGCATGGATACGTTTTAATAGCCGAAATTATTGGCGTGAGAGAGTGATATTTACATTGGCAATTGTTTTTGTAACTAGTCAAATTTTATTAAAGCGCATCATATCGAAAGTTTGTATGTGTGTGAATGTGAATGAATAATGTTATTTACGGCACAACATTAGTTTTTTATTTTTTTTTTGCGGTCTGCAAGGCCATCGTAGGACGTTTTCCACCATGGATGGACACAGACGGCCGAACATGTTTATACTAATAGACATAAAATTAGACAGACACAAAGCCTTATATAGACATATAAGTATAGACATATATAGGGACAGATATAGACAGACATTATATAGAGATATATATATGGACACAGGCTGAAAGATAAATTTTTATTTCGTCCATCGTGTTTTTTTGACTGCCCATAAGCAATGTTTTCGGAGCAAAACAAGGGTCAAGAAATCTACTAATTTCAGCTTGTGTTCGAAGCATGCACCTGAAAACCATTCTGGTGTTATCGCTTTGCAATGGTCAATTATTAAGCTTTTTATTCCTACTAACTCTGCCTGCGATTTAAATAAATGCGCAAACACGGAGACGTGTTTACAGCATATCTCAAAAAATAAATCAGATGGAGCAACTAATCTTCCAAAATCAGTTTGGTGGTTGTAATTTTTATAATATATGAAATATTCACTGGTTGCAGTAAGAATTTCACCTTCCTTTTTTATTAACGAATTACATAATTCACATCCCAGTTTTGGAAGAATTTTATGTGCAACGTACCCTACAAAGTATCGCAGTGATGGTAGATCGGAATCTGTAATTATATTATTTTCAAAACATTGGTCCAAAACGCACGCTTCAGTTGTTTCAAGCTCCTCTGATTCGATCTCACCCTCTGCTTGTTCACTTAAATCGTTAAGAACACCGACAATTTGCTCGTTGGAAAATTCGAAATTAAAATTATCTGAATTATTCCCTGCAACAACTTCACAATTTCCCAGTGATGAAGATTGTACCAATTTCCACGACATTAATTTTCCTATTATACCGTTTACTTCGGCAGCAGACGGAAATCTGTTATTTCCGCCTTTCTGACGAATAATTGAAAAGGTATTTTCTAAGCGGTCTTGGCTAAAAGATCTAGTTAAAATAAAGAATGTTTCACTTTCAGAATGAAAAATTTCATCTGATATTTGCAAAACCGCATTAAGGGTTATTTTCATACCTTTCAAAAAATGAACCTGTTTTTTTTATCGATAAATGAAATATTTTCTAAATATGTTAAAAAATTTGTTATAAATCTGTATGGCTCATTGTTGAATTGTAGGGCAGAACGATAACAATTCTCCCCATAGAGCGAAACACTATTAAGGCAATCAAAAATTTTGTCAATTTTTTCTATAAAAGCAGCTGTGGCCAGAGCAACTTCCAAAGTACATTTTCTAAAACCACCAGTGGAACAAATCGTTTTAATAGCAGCTTGAACCGATTTGCTTAATGCCTGAACTGCTAATTTAACTTTCATTTTCTCAAATTGTTTCGGTTCAATATGCTGATTAGTCAATTTAGGGCAAAGCTTAGTTGTGGCGCTTTGCTCACGTTCCCACAACTCTCTTATGACATCGAAACTTACGATACCGTCTGGAGTAGACAGATTACACTTTAATAATCCATTTCGCAATGATTTTATCAAATGTGGAAAATCGTACATACAGAATATTTTCACATTATTTAATACAAAGTATGGATTGTCAGGAGTAACACCAAAATTCGAAAAGGTTTTTCTATTGCCAGAGCCCTGATCACAAGTTATTACCCTGACAGTTATGCCTATTTCAGACAATATTTTCAAATTCTCTAAAATTATATTACTTATGCAATCTCCTGTTAGACCTTTATCAGTAAAAAAATAATTTAAAATATAACACCAATTAGCGAAAACACTTTTAATCATAAATACGCAAATTTGGTGGGCCTTTACATTGCTCCTGAAGAAGCCATTATGTTCGAAACCATCAATGAGGTCCAATTTCTCGTTATACTTCAATTCGGACCGTATCGACATCTCATCAAAAACCATAATTGCATATCTCTTATCAATATCTCTTAAGGTGCTACATTTTTCTTTGAGGGAATCGAACCCATTATTTACAAAACCTGGCTGAAGATTTTTAATTGGTGCCCAATTATTAATTGAGTTCTCATGTGGTAAATTGATTTTTAATTTATTTCTTAAAAAAAGGTAAGATTTCCTAGACACATAGAACATGTTTTGTGCTAAATATTTACTTTTCTCGTCATACATTTGCTGACGGGATTTAATAATCATTTTACATAGTGCTTTTGATTCCTCACTAATGGTTTCGATGGAATCAATAGCCTTTATTACCCCGTTTTTCCCTTTTTTTATCTGCTGTGCTCTTAACCTTTTATTTTCCTTACGTAAGTATTCGTTTTGTTTAGTAAGTCTACTACATAGTTTTCTATAGTAACTCACATTTTTTAATTGTTTTTCACAATTGCTACAAAAAAATTCTGTGTCACATTGATTACCTTCTTCAGGTAAATTCAATATGTCTGTATTATCAGAAGTGTTATCAAAAAAAATTGGTACAACACCTGCGTTTAAACATCTTTTACCAATATCGGATGGTGCAAAATGTTTATCGCATATTTTAATATTTCTGTCGTACATATTTAAGGGGATCCTACATTTCTCCCTCCAAATTTGCCCTAAAGTTTGGTCTTTAGGAGGAAATTTAAAAAATTTCGCATCTCTTTCATAACGCCGAGATCGACGACATGAAGGGATACAGCATACGTCATATTTAAAATTTTTCCACGCAGAAGGCATCTTGTCATTAGACAATTCGCAATCATAATGAAATGCAATCGCATAAAGAGGAACAAGTGTACGTAGATTTCTTACTTGGAGAGGCAAAGAAGAAAAAAAGTCGTTACAATCGTTCTCTGTGCTTTCTCATTCTTATTGCTACTTATGATGAAATAGAAACACTGTACACATACGCATAGCAACAATTGAGACAATAATAAAAAATACCGCAGTCATAACAAATGAAAACAAATCAATCAATTGGCCTATTCTGCTCTCGCGAGAATAATAGCACGAAGTAAGGAGAGAATAATAAAAAAAATTGTGCTGAAGTAAAAAAACGAATAAAGAAAGAAATCGTCCGATATTCTGCTTTCGAGTACTTCTCACTCAAAACACTTCTTCGTTTCCCGCTCGGACCGACCGCTTCCATGATGGCAAATGAGTAAAAAGAGCTGTTTGGGTCTCTTGTTTTTTCTTACTCTATGGTTTAAGTTAATTATTACTAAATTCAGCGCTGTCCAATTTTTCCGCTAATCCCTTTTCTGTGTACAGAATGATGGCTTGCGTTAAACGATATTAACAATAAATTTCGAAGAAATGAATGGAATTGTGTCAAAAGGTTTCCCTTTAAAAGTACTTAATTGACACAATGTTTTGAAATTACTTTCAATATTATCTCCAACAACCGAATTAGCCCAAAGCATTGAATGAAGGAGCTTCTGTCTCATCAGCGCACTTAGTGCCACTTTATCAATGATTTACAGCACTCGCGTTATGCCTTTGAGCCGAATGTTTCTTCATCCAGTGGAATCAGACAGACCGAATACATCGAACAATACCCCTCGATGTGATGGTATCCGACGCGGTGCGGGTCAGTGCGATGTGGCTAGCAAGCGGACGGGACGAATGATCCAACCAATAATAACCAAAAGAATGATGACTTTTCGGTAGCTCTTACACTACAAACTCTCTTCGCACTCTCACCGCACTCGTACCTGGCTAATAAATTTCTCTAATCTGACACCATCTCTGGAGTTGATCGGTGGTCGGGGCATCCGAACGTTGGGTGATGCAACGCAATATTATAGACTGAACAAAAACTTTGCAGACGAAACGTAATGCAGCTGAAAGAACGCCGTCGTTCGTCGTCGTCGTCGTTTCGGGTGAGTTGAAACAAGTCAATGAATGGATTTTGCGATAACGATAATTTCGCTAACTTCGTTATACGGCAACGAAGCTAACTCCCAAACGAACTGAGATGTTGGCAGCTTTCAGAAGGCAGTATTCATTCACATCAGATACAAGTCAAGTTGCGTTCCAAGACTGGTGGTGTAAGTGCCGATTAAAGATACGATAATTATTTCATCTGCGGTTAAAGCGGGACTGTTAGTAATACTCCATCCAGCCTGCCTGTCTGCCGATCGAGTCAAGCAATGCGTTTTTGCGTTCTCAAACGTTATTCATTAAGTTGTATTTGAAGACAGGTAGCCGGGCAATGGATATTCACGTGTGTGGATGGTGTTTATATTAACGCCTTAGGTGGTCCAATCAACGGCACCTTCCCCAAGGCATCAGTTAGAAAGAAGGCTGTCTGCTTCTTTCAACAAAAAGGAATTGATCTCTTATTAAAAAATCAAGGACAAGAATCAAGGACACTAATCCATAACACCCGAAATAAAAGGGAAGATTAATGACATATTATTTCGAGGAAGCACGTTTATTTTTTTTGCGAAAATTTTTAAAGTTTATAAAGAGAAAGCTTTCAACATGGAAACGGTGGAGTATCTGCATCTGGTAACACCAATCATTCATGCAGTCCTTCGAGTTTAACTCCCTGGAGAATATTTGTAGATACTTTAGAAAAAGCTTTTCTAAATCAATGAAATCAATGATGCTTCAAAATTTAATAAAAAAATTTACAAATTTTTCTTCTTATTTATTTTTTTCATGTATTTTGTGAATTTTTTCGTTCGTATACGGTTTGTGTGCTTCTCAGTCGGTGTTCTTTGATTTCTTCTTTGATTTTTTTAGTTTTTGCTTTTAAACAATTTGTTCCGGTTCTTTACGATACGAGAGAAATCGATGAATCGTGCTCGAAGCCCAAAAGGAAAAATTTAAAAGGCTCTGTCTTTGAAGGACGAATTAGTTTGCTTTCAGAATTTTATTAGATTTACATTCTTCTGTGGAGAATATATTAATTTTGGTAATCAATATTCTAACATGGATTCACATGCTTTAGAATATCGATGAATCGACATATTTCTAATATTTCATTTATTTTTTTTGATAAAAGTTTTAAATGAAATAATTTAAAAACTTTTAGAAACTCAAACTCTCACACTCTCAATTAAATTGAGGAGGAAAATAATTGAGGGCAATGACAATTTTGAAGCTATATCAATTAAATTTTCAGAGCTAATCTCGCTCCATGAATTCATTTACGGTTAATAAAAAACGTAATTTCGGTTGAGCCTTAAAAGGACAAAAGCTCTTCTGGTGGTGCATTAAATCTCGAAAAATAAACTTGCGGTCATTATTCTTGTACATGGGGTGGTCCTCTGTTTGAGAAGTTTTTATTAAATATTCCCATAAACGTATGCTCTAAATTTCGTTGAAAAGCAATAAGAATTATTCCGTCTTACGTCGTGCCACCGCATCGCATCTCCATCCGGAGAATAAAAGAACAGAACTTTTTAAAGGTTCCCAAAAAAACCCTAATTTTTCAATTATTACTAAAGGAACATTTTCAGAAGCGCCATCGGGAATTGCACTCGTATAACGATCTAAACCAACTAATGCCCATTCAGTCGAAGCCAATTCACTTCAAAGCCTTTCGGCGAATTTTAGTATTTTTCTTGAGTACGTGTGTACGATAAATGTATTATAGTTTTTTTAACTGTCTAGAAGAGGTTAGCCATTAGGTCATAAAATAAAGGCATGAATGACGAGACTGGATGCATTCATGATTTTTCATTCAATGATTTCACTTTTAAATGAAATCAACGATTTACTAGGCGTACCCGTATTCAAAAAAAGGTGTATTGAATACGATGGCGCCGACTGGGCGCAATTAAAAGTACAATACATTTTTAAAAATATCATTATATTTTCTTACCCCTTTTATTTTTTCTCACACTCTTTTAAAAGAAAAAAAAGTTGTGGTGGAGCTACCTTTTTCCGGATGTTTCGTTCGATCGAAAAATCATTATTTTTAGATCACTTTTTATTTTTTTTTTTAAAAAAGTAGGAAAATAATGATATTTTAATACCATAAATGCATATAAAAATTTCCTAAAAAATTTGAAAATTTTGTTGAAATCGTAATATAGGTAAGGGACACATGCCTGATTCCTATTTAAAAAAATTCAAAAAAACCCTGGTCTAAAAGATGCTAATATTTGGTTGGTTGCGGTTTAGGAGCTATAGACCATTGAATAGCAGAAATGTTGGTGCTAGATTTTAAAAAGGATTGATTAACTGATAATACTGACAGTAATACTTACAGAGAATGTCTATAAATCTTTTGATTACTTAAATTCATCGCGTAGTTTGTATTTATATATGCATATAAAATCTATAAATTTCGTGTATACATACATGTTAGTGTTGCATATTAGAAGTTAGTGGTTTGTCGTAGCAAAATTCAACTGGTGAAATGTCCATCTCTTTAATAAATATGTGTGAATATACGAGTGATCATTTCCGCGGCCAAAGGCCGCCAGCGCAGAAAGCATGTATGCAAACAAACTTCATTTAACGAGAGAATTCCACTCACTGGGAGTTATGATTCCTGCGCAGCCAAAGTTCGTGATAATTGTGCTGCTTGAGAGTTATGACCATTTCGACAACCGAAGAGGATATATATGAAATGTACAGAGATCAATCAGAATTATCACATTATCAAGAGAATTCTGCTAATTAATTGTTATGATCCCATCCGCGGCAAAGGGTAGCCAACGGAAACTGATTTGCATACAGAAAACATCTTTCACGTTCAAGAATTTCAAGTTTATGAATCCCTGATACCGCTGTTGGAGTATTATGATCCCTGAGAATCATGCATTAGTTCACTTAGAGAATTATACATTATTGATAACTAATTACGTTTATCCAAAATGTCTGGCTTCCATTAAAAATTATGCTTCTAGTGGTAAATTATAACACTAAATATTTAAAAAATTAAAGCTAGGCACTTCTTCTTAAGTTGTTAACAAATCGTTGATCCTTTACCAACGATTGAAACTTTCAGAAATTACCAGAAGAAAACCTTGACAAAATTGTACAAAAAAATTGTATTGAAGAGTGCTTGAGAAGAAGGAAAAAAGTGTTTGACAAGCCACTGCCTGAAATGCCTCATTCGTTTTAATGGGATAAAAATTTTCCTTATAGTATTTTTCCCAAACAAGTAATTTATATCTTAAATATCCTCCCTCATTCCGTCCCTCTCTTTCTAAAATCAAGCCAAAATAGCCAACACTAATCTACAAAGAATTGTCAAAAGTTTGCTCGAGGTTTTGGCCTACCATCTGCGAGAAGAAGCCAAAAGCAGCTGATGCAGCGCCAGCACCAGCAATTTACCAACAAATATTGTGACAGTGAATTATAAATGTCCTTTGGTGTCCTTTCAGTGTGCATGTTGAATGACCGAAGAGGCCGGCTGTCGTCCACTCATACGGCCCATTGCACTAGCAATTATTTTTCCAGGCTCATAAATTCAATCATAGTATCCCGGCCGGTAAGGTTGACTGAAATAAATTTTTTGTTGGTGTTTTGTGTATTTGCTCTATTCTCGGCTCAGCCGATCCGAGTTGAACTCCGATCAGCTCACATACTTTTTGCTTTCTTCAACTATTCGTGCTATGCACATGCATGCATACATTTAAACACACCGACAGCTATTAACAATACCATAGAAAAATGGTGTTCATGTGTAAAATGATTCACGTACAATTTGGAGAAAATTTTAAATATGGATGATGTGATATAAGTGATAATATGTAAGGACATGTATCACTAAAAGGATGTGTGTATATGTATGTTTGTTCGTATGTGTATGTGTGTGTGTCCTATGCTATGATTTTTGTGAACATTAGTATATGAGAATTCATGTGTGTGTGTGTATAAGTGCTCACCCAATGGACTCGAATCGAAGTCATTGAAGCATTCGACAGATTCTGTCGAATGGCTTCATTGCTTGCTTCGATTATTCATACGCTCATTTATTCATTCATTCATTCATATTTAATGATTAACATTTGCGACAAAATTCTTTAGTGAAGAATGAATTCAAAAAGAATCTGCTTTGATTGCATAAAAAAACTATTAAAATTCATTTGAAGCTTGATTTATTCTTATTTCGCTTCCTTTTCTAAAAAGAAAAATTCAATAAAAAAGTTTTTAATCGAAGGCAAGTTTGGAAAAATTTTGGAAATTTCATAAAATGGATAACACTAGAAAACCAACTCAATTTTCAATACTACTCTCCGTTTCTTTCCCGTCCCTTTCTCACCCTCGAGGATTTCAGCTTTTAGAATTTCTAATGTTTCCTGTAGAAATTTAATGCAGTAATGCTTAATAATGCAGTTTTTATTATTAAATTGAAAAAGAAAATATTTTCAAATTAAATTCCTTTTGAAAAACGCTTTGTGAATTTTCTAACTCGTGTTTTTTTTGCATCCATTTGGTAATAGTTCTGAATGAAAGCAAATGTTTTGGTTTATTTCATTGTAACGTTTTACCTTTGAGTTTTACATTTGCAAAAGTTTAAATGAGCTAACATTTATTTCTACCCCTATCTCCTCTCGCTATCTTGTCCCGCCTCTCTAAATAACTTTTATTGCTCGACTAAATCTCATGTGCAACAATTGTTCACTCTGTATCAGGTATGTTAAACCCTTTAGCCAGGCATGGGGCATATTCAGTGACGTATAATCAAATGTAGGGGCCGAAAAAATAACAAGGAAGATGAGGCATCACAGTTGATCCAACTAAAAATATATGTGAACAAAATACATATAAATACATATGACGTGTACGATTCCCCAACAGTCAGCACGAGACACACGCAGCCCTCGGGCCATATATTAACCCAATCTGGCCTATGCTGCTTATATAATGACCAGGTTTTGCAAAGTAGCATTATATTTTCATACTGGTTTATTACACATACACACACATGCACTAACGTACACGTATATGCAAATCGTATATTATGTTGGCAATCAAAAGTTCATTTGGGAATGTGGCGATATGAGTTATGAACTCTCGTATGAAATTATGTCGGTAGTTTGGTACACGGTCAGCTCGTGTCCTATCAGGCCCTTGGCATCTGCACGCTTTGCCCTTTTCTCCATCCCATAACACAAAATCTGTTTACACTTTCCTTCACTTTCAACAGTGTTTCTATATCACATCGTACGCTGGACGACGTGCTGCGATTCCTTCACTTTCTCTCTCCTTCCCCCCTCCCCCCGCCGCCATCATCCTTAAGGGCTTTCTCGTTGAATGGAGTTTCTAGGATAAGTCCGAGTTTTTTTCGATTACACTTAAAACACCCGTATGTGCGCCCTCTTGCAATAAACCTTGTTCAGATAGAAAGAGCCTCAACTTTTATTGCACAATCCAGTCTGTCAGCGAGTAAAGTATTCGAATGATATAGTGCATTTTTTGGGAATGTGACCCTTTTGAAAGAGTTTTGTGTCTACGGCGGAATGGCTAGAGTGTTGCGGAATATAAAATATTCATGTCTTTCCATTATAACTATCAAACAGATGGACTCCCCGAGTCCGTTGGATATGCTTGCGAATATTGTTGTTGTTTTTGCTTCCTTCGAATGAGTGAGAAAGATACTCGTACTAAATAAACGATGAAATTTCGCCTTGCAGAAGAATCATTCAAATTTGATTCTATATTCACTGATACACCCATCCGTCCATCCAAAAGTCCGAAATCATTCCGAACCTGATGAAATGCCAAGCAGCCCTATCGTACATTATTAATGTTACACCATTTTGTCTAACAGGAAAAATATTCTGATCTACAACATGATTCATTCACTCACTCAGTTATTCATTCACTCAGTGAAACCTAAACCGATGAGTTCAATCTTTTTAATTCATCACACTCTTATTCTTGTTTGTTTCTCTTTATCTTTGAAATATCTTTCCGTAGTAGATACTATACGCATACTACTTTCATCATCGAATCACACACACCCACCCCACCCTTTAAAGTCTCCTACTCCAGGTGTCATCTCATGCCCGTTGGTTCGGTCGTTACATGAAAGCTACCCAGAGACGATTCCGTCGCAGAACTTTCAGAAGGCAGACGACATACAGGCAGGTTTCGTATGATAATGGTTTTGTAAATGGTCTTGTAATAAATCAGGTAAAGGATGTTTTAAGGATATTAATTTCTCTTTAAACTGCAAACCGTTGAACTCGATTTTAATGTGTTTTATCCTTTTGACACTCTCGTTTCAGAGGCGTGCGTTTGTGTGAGATTGAGATGAATTTTTTACAAAATGACAAGAGTTGCGTTCACGTTCGTTCATCCGTATCATAATGAATACGTGCTTGCATTATTCGTACGTATTTCTTACACTGAAAAAATGTGCTTAAATACAGAGAAAAGATTTTTCTTATTGTTTTATTCGAAAGCCGTTAAAATTTCGAAATAGCCAACGATTAGTTTTAATTGAATGCGCGATATGGAAACCTATCTATGCTGTTCAAAATTTTTTTAAAATTTATATTAAATTATCGTTGCTAACATGCGGCAGCAATCGCAGAATCAGCAGCGAAAACAAATAGATAAAATGCTAAAGATTTAATTTTTTATATTTATGATAATTTTATTTCATTATTTAATTAAAATTTCATAATCGATTTAATGCCTTTGCTTTTTTATACTATACACCCGAAGGGACAGGATATATTCGTTTAATATTTCCGTTTGCAACGTATTAAAGGAGGCGTGGCAAGTACAGGAAAGCATATATATTCCTGCTCAGAATAACCTAGTGTGGTGACTCAATTATATCTGCCCCTCTCTCTGTCTGTCTGTCTGTCTGTGGATATCACAATTGCAGTCGAACGCAAGGAGCTATCGACATGAAATTCGGCACGAATATTCGTTGCCATCTTAGGCTCTCCACAGTTGAAAATCATGCCAGTGAGTTAAATTTTTGTTTTGTTTCAAAATGGAAATGTATTAAATTGTCATTTCTAGTATTTAAATTAGTATTAACAGAATAAACCATTCTCCCCATAAGCACTGCTTATGATTTATTGAAATATTCTTGAAAATACGTAGAGCATAAAAGAATTAATAATAATTCTCTCTGAAAATTTTGCAAGACTTTCGAATGATCATAATTTTTGCAATTGATAATTCTCCCCTGTAGTAAGAATTAATTCTTAGGTGTAGATGTGTGTGTACGTGTGTGGATGTGTGTGTGCGCGCACGTGTGTGTATGTGTGTTTGTGCGTAATAAATGCAAGTGCGAAAAAAGTTCATCAAAAGCATCTGTTCAATGAATTATTACGAAAGTAACTGTTATTGTAGTTTTTATAGCATTATTAGATGCATATGGGGAAATATGTACATGCGTACGATTGATGTAGGCGTGCGTGTGTGTATATGTGTGTGTGTGTAATTTGTGTAATGCACATATTCATGCGTTAGCCTGAAAACCCATAAATCTTCTATCATTTTCGATAGAATTTTTATTTTCACAATTTCTTGAAATTCTTGAAACATAAATAATTTATAAATATTATATATTTATTTAGAAGCTTTACTATAAACGAAAATATATTAAATTTTGAGTGTTTGTTTTAATAAAATCTTATAATCGCAAATCTATGCATTCAACGCACACAACACAACGTATTGCAACGCACGTAATGAAGTTGATTAGAAACCCGAAAATTTTCATTAAAACAGCTTTTCACTTTTTTTGCAAAGATAAACAAACTATTATTCTTGTAAATACAGAAACAAAAACTAATATTTCGTTAGGAATTAAATTTTTTCGATAAATTACGTCGCACTCTCGATAAATACTCGTACAAGATAATTTGACGGCGAGCTTCGTGGTCTTTAGTCATTATCGTTCAAAATCTGACACGCGACAAGAAGGAATTTAAGGATATTTTCATCTTTCAGCTTTCTTTCTATACGAAATGAATGACTGCCAAATATTCAAGGATTAAAGAGATCAGAAAAGCGTACGGTTTCTGAAAGCGTCATTTGTGAAAAAGCGGAAGCATAAAACCGGGATTAACAATTCGTATTCGTGGTTTGTCTTCTGCTTTCAGATTTCAGCTTTTTTCATTCTCCCCCATTTATCTATTCCATTCTTGCTCCCCATCTCTCTCTCTATTGCTGTTTCTTTCTTTTCTACTGTGTCTTCTTTTCTACTCAATATGAATATTTTTATGCATTGCAAAGGATTCGGTTCAAATCCTTTAGATTTTATTTTTCTCTATTATTATGAACGTTTTATATTTACTCTTAATTTTTATTTTTGCCTATGTCTTTTTTTCGGTTTTTCTTTTCTTTGATTTTATTCTATTTAGTCTATTTGCTCTATTTACGATGAGTTTTCGTTTATTTCTTTATTTTTCGCTCTTTTCATTCTTTGTTTTTGTTAAATATAACGGAAAATATAGTCGTAGGGGAGATTTTTGTCTTTTTGTTTCTTCGTTGTTTCGTTCATTTCGTTGACATGCTTTTCCTTTACTTTTCATATTCTATGCATTCTTCTCCACATTCTCCATATCCGCGCGCGAGGGATCCTCTTCAAAAGACGTCGAACCCGAAATGTTCGTTTTTGTTCTTGTTTTGCATGTTTTTGTGTGTTTGTGTGTAGTTCTAAAGCTTAAAAAAACCGAACCCATCTGCCCACCACCACCTCGCCTAAACTTCGCTCCTCAGCGTTCTTTGCCGAGTAGAAATCAACCAAGCCCACCACAGCCCAACCCGGACTGTTCGCTTTGTTCGTTGTTAGTAGTAAGTAATTTTCATAAGAGTTCGTGGCAATTTTTTCATCATGTTTAAGTATAAAAAAAAATTCAGCGCTAGAGATGATGACGACCGCCACTGCCTCCCGCTAAACCCACACGCCAATCATTGGGTTTAGTAGGGTGTGGATGACTTAGAACTGCTGTTACTGCCCCCTCGCCGTGACTTCATAAGTCTGTGAGGCCTGACAATAAAAGCTGTCGCGGTGAAAGTGAATTGCGCTATCCGAGCGAAGTTGGCTGCAGTATAGAATCCGGTGTTAAGAAAACGTTGACAAAAAACTATTTTGCAAAACAAGAAACCAGTTCGCTGCAAGGAAAATCGTCTTATATATAATGAGTTTTAGATTGCCATCAGATTAATTCTCAACAGGAAAATATTCAAACGGTGACACGTCATTTATTTGAGGAGCACGATTCGAATACGAGAAAAAGTGTCAGGACTCAAGAGCGTTTCTTCTTGTTTTAATTGTCACAATTTTTTTAATGAACAAACAACAAAATTGTTCTATTCTCTTAAGAAATATTGCCTGCTAAAATTTCATCCTTCCTGTAATTAATTTCGATTTTGAATTAATTTCCTCTTTCCAAATATGGCGATCCATCGTCTTGCTTTCTCTAGAAGCTTCTCGTTCAAGTTTCATTCCAAAAAGACACTGTCGTGTGGGTTTGTAGGGGGGCGGGGTGTGTGAAGTGTGGGGTTTTTCGTTCGTTCACTCTTTCGTTCGATACCTTTTTTTAATGAAAAAAATATATATCTGCGGAGAAACAAAGGAACGACGCAAAAGTCAGTCCATAATCAAAATAAATAAGCGACAGTAAAAACAGGTAACGAAAGATTTAATCACGCCGTCATCTGGCGGATTTCAGTGTACAAAATTTCAGCGGAAAGAGAATAGCGGCGAACATTCGACGCAGAAAAATAATCGCTCAACTTAGCCGATTAATGAATGCATAAATCTCTCTAATTGCACGATGCTTAGGGCTTGCCGCGGCGACGCTCTCCTCTATAGGTTACAATTTTTTGAATCGACTTCGTCAACACCGTGGCACCGACATCGATGAATGATGATCGGACGGGCAAAGAGTGGAAATGTTGTCTACTTTAGTCGGGCAATATTTTGTTGGTGTCGGTGTTAGACGGATGCTAGTCGAACAAATGTAACAAGCAGCGACCAAACGTCGCTGGATTGATTAAGCGACGAATGCCATTGTCGAAATTACAAAAAAATTGTCAATCCGATTAATCGCCTGGTTTGATTGGTTGTCTTGTTTTGAGCAGCGATAAATAAAATTCGGAAGTCACGAGATTGGAAAATAGACAATAACAAGTTTTCACTCTGACGTGCATTACTGGTAATAAGAAGAAGAAATAGAAGAAAAAACTTGCTTCGAAAAGTTGCAAGCCGTTTTTCAAAAGTAAATTGCATTCTTTCAAAAATTTAATTAACATCATCTGAGGATTTGAATATTAATGATTTCATTAATATTATATATCTCAAGCACCAATACTAACAGCAATATCATTTTACTTTAACATCTAATGCAAGGAATCGACCACCAACGCCGTCGTGTCGCATAAGATCAAAGGGTTATGCGCGGTATATTTTAATATCAGCTTTTGAAAATCTAATGTCCTCAGATCCACCTCATCACCAGATCATCGTGTGTGGTACCTCAACATCCATCGGGGCGACAAACCGGGATGGCTACAATTTTCTATACTTCAAAGAAAAATGAATTCATTTCCCTTAATTGCTTCAGCATGAACCTACAGAAGTTGGCCGACTTATGACTGACTGCCAACTAATTAAGTCATACAATAACGTGGTCTTATGACGGTCTAGAAGAAAAATGAATGGCGGTGGAAAAACTATAGACGAATGATAACTAAAAACGAAATCAGCAAAAGGTTGAAATCAACTTTTAAATGCATGCCGTTGGCCGTAATAGTAATTTTTAACCTGCGCACGTGTGTTTGTGCGACTTTTAGTCTTTTTAGTTTTCTTGTGGACTTAACGAGTTCTGAATTCTGTGTGAACAATTTTGGCTTAATGAAATCTTAAAAGAGCGCAAGACTTTCTTTGGGGAAGGGGCTACTTAATTTGTTTGTTCACCTGCCACCGCATTGCCACCATTTTTGTGCCTTTTGACCAAAATGAAGTGATATATAGTGTGAGGATTTTGTTAATATTTCATTACCACCGCTGCTGTTTTTCTTTTACTCCTTCTGCCCTTTACTTGTTCGGCTCTTCTCTGTTTTTATCTTCCCCCCCCCTCGGCTCTTCCTTTTTCAGCCGTTTTAAAATATTATACAATATCTTTTCAACCACTTTGCGTGTTGCGTTGCACTGCGTCAAGTCGCGACGCATCGTTTTTTATTTACTCTCGCTGATAATTTTTCTTCATTCGACCACTTTGTTTTTACTACTGTTATTTACCTTCCGTGAGTATTTTTTCGATGACGATGATGATGATGATGAAGAAGAAAAGGAAGTGAAAAATTTCCATAAACCTTGCATCCGCTTAAAAGTATTCTGGTCACTTTATAACAATTACCGTTCATTCACGGATAAGTTTTTATTATTTAATTCTCTCTTCTTTCAAGAGTTTTCTCTACTTGGGATTATTTTTGCAAGCATGCTGCAAGCTATTGAGGAAGAGGAATGAAAGGAAGGCAAAGAAAATAAAGATAAGAATAAGAATAAGATAAGAATAATAATAGGAGACAAATGAAATTGAAAACAATGCCTGTGTGCGTGCAGCGAAGTACCTGTTGTGGCCGATTCTGCGATTTCTTTAACACGTTCACGACGTCAAGATCTATAGGTGATTTACGTTCGTGTGTTCCACCCTTTGAAAAAAAGGCAAAGGCTGATCAGAAGAAATAGTTTTAGTTTAGAATATGAATACGCTAGCGCTGATTATTTCGGTTCCCACTATAGAGTAAAGTTCACAAAAGCAGCTTAGTTATTATTTCAATATTTGGAGCAGTCTTAGATACCTGTTTTGTGTGAAAGAAGTTTTCTAATCGCAAAGATATCGAAATTCAGATATCAATTTGTGAATGCATTTTGACGCGTTGTGTTTATTTTCCATAAGATTTACTTATGAAACTGCAATATGGAATTTTAGATCTGAATTAAAAAATGGAAATGGCATGCAAAGTTGATTGAAGTTGTTTGATTTGGACTGTTTTTGGGTTTGATTATAATCGGTTTTATCAAGGCGATTATTATCGGTTTTATCTTAAAGGGTTCTTTTTTTTACTTTCAGCATGCTTTATTCTTTAACAAAATTTTATTAAAAATCAAACCGAAATTTCGAAATTTTGAAAAAACACAAATTTTATTAACAATTAAACGAAAATCTAGGAATGTAAGATTATAAAAATTATGGGATTTTGCATAAAAATCAATTTCTTAACCCTTTTTTGGAAAGGCAGGCGCAAAAACCAGAGTCCCGGCTGGCGTGAGAGTGTTAAAGATACTGAGAAAATAATAGGTTTAGCATTGCTTAAATAAATTTTAGAGCTTCGAGCATCGAGTCAGTCTAGGATGAATAAAACTGCAAGCGGCAGGATTTGAGATTGAAGACAGTTTTTCGAAATGAGAAAATTTCAGTAAAATATTTTTCATTTTTTAATGCTTTACAAGTGTGTCTATTTTTAGAAATTGATAGATCTTTTGAAAAATGGAAGTCTAAATAAGGAAAATTGACAAAAAATAGTCTTGAAAAATTCTAATTAAGCAAACATTATCGCACATCTGTCTTAAATCTATTTGAATACATGGACTTATTTCGGGAGTCTTCTTCGAAATTGAAGTAGTTTTAACATTAATCATTCCAGTCTTAACCCTAATTTGTCTTGCGATAACATTTTGAGAGGAAACTCTTAAGCAACACTTGTCTATAGATCATTAATATTCATGTAGGTGTATGCGTGCGTGAATGAATTTTAGACAAAAGGATGACTTTTATCCGATCGAATTTCCAAAACGGACGTTCATTTAAATGTAATTTTTTTTCTTTGTTTTCTCTTAAGAGAGGCTCAAGCAAAAATGTTTTTCTTTTTAATTTTTATCAGCCATTTACAGGCGGATTAAATAAAAATCCTTTTTCTCCTTTTTTCCTTTTTTTTCCTTCACAAATGAACCGTCAAATGTTTCGTGGGCTTAATAATGTTTAACAAGAAAATTGGTTATTAATGAGATTGTTGTTGTTGTGATTCGTTTAGGCGTTGTCGTCGTCGTTGTTGGTGTTTTATGTGCATATTTATGGCTACTTATGGATAATCTAAAAAGGGTTAGAGAAATTTTTAGCCCATGGAAAACTGATAAAACTATGAATGATTTTGCTCTGTTTTCCTCTTTCTGTTTTATATCTCCTATTTCCATTGCCTTCCTATTTCTATTCCACCTGCTTTCTGTTTATGACTTTTTCTCTCTTCCTTTTCCCTCTTCTATCATTAATTTTTTCTCCATTTACATTTGGATTTGATCTAAAATTTTCCGGTTAATTGCTTTTCAATTAAGCTAAATAAATGGTTTTATCATTAATTAAGTTTAATAATTGCGTTGTGCAGACAGATAGACAGAGCGATAGAAAATGTTGACAAGAAACAGCCACTGCCAACACGTGTCCAATCTACAAATTATCTTTCAATAAGTCTTCATTATTTCCTTCTTTCAAGGAAATTAATCGTTCGCATAAAATTGTTGGGTCTAACTTCAAAAGATAAAAATAAAAACGTTCGAGATTGGTTGGACACGACGCATGAGGGTTAATTCAACGCTTGTGTTAGCATCCAAAATACAAACTAAGAAACCTATCCTATGAGTATTGATCTACAGAATGGATTGATAAATGCGTTGCAATAGCAAAGAAGAAAAGAAACAAAAAACAAATGACTTCAAAAATGTTCTAAATATTATCAACGTCTACCGCAACCATCATCAGTTGCTACGAGTATTACTAATCAAATCTGCTGCGACATTGCCTTCATATTTTTGTGTTGATCAACTCTATCAACACTTCATCAAAATGTCACACAGGCACGATGACAATGTTGGTAACAGTGATGGCAATGGCGGGGGTACACTCGTGATGGTGATTGCACAACACCATTCCCACCCTGCTGCCGTCAATGATTAATGATTACGTGTCACGGTGACAAATGGAATTCCTAGAGCACTGTGGAATCAGCTAGTCAGTTAGTCAGTCAGTCAATAAATTTATCAACACACAGCAGTCGTCCGTTCTTAAAGCAATTCCAGCGTTGATGAATATACTACGAACTTCTTCGTCTCTTCCATTGAGTCTTCTAATGTTATAAGCAAAGGATGGAAATGGGATTAAGTGACAAGAAAACGCCTTTATGATTCTGTCTTTCCTGTCGGTCAGTAAGAGAATAATAAGCCCTATCGCGCATGGATTCCTTCGGGAATATAGCTACTGGCCACCGCGGGTGCCCGACAAGTGCATTAACTGAAATCTCTGAATCTTACTAATGCCACCGTTGTTAGGAAACGTTGGAGGGGTGAGAAGTAGCTGCTGAATGAAGCGTGACAGATTACAGTACCTTCGCTTTGACTTTGATTTCTTAGACTCTCTCAAAATACGTTAGAACTTCTTCCCACACGAAGAAAGATGTCAGCAAATCAAAACCTATTCGAAGGAAAATAATTGAGTCCGTGATAAGAGAAGACAGAGAATTGTTAGGAATGGGGCGAAATAATTTATTGATAAAGCCAAAAAGCATTGAATTCATTTAGAAAAATGACATTTTTAGAGTCTTCTTTTACAATGTGTTCCTCACAATATCATTAAAAATTGTCTGATACTCTTATGGTCTAACATGAAAAATTGTGTGGCGATTTAAATCAAGAACCCTCCATAGGCGATGATAATTAATTTTTTTTTCTTTTTCTATGTTCTGAAAGCTAGCGTTTTGATAAATTTATTCAAAACTGAGAAATTTTATGGAAAATCATAAATATGCAGATTATCTTCCACATGCCCCGATCAGAAGAATGAATATGATCACTAATACAAATGTATATACGTGACGTTATACATTCGTATCTTCGTCATAACATCCTCTAGGATCTTTGGGGTCCTTCTATAAAACTTCCTAAATTATACCACTTGGAGCCGAAGCCGAAGTTGAGAGAGAGAACTATATCATTATATCATATATTCCAACTTTCATTTATCCCCCGACAAACCACTTTCTAATTAAAATGGAAGTTAAACGAAACTCGACTTCTGTCCCGGAATCCTGATAATCTTGATTTATTTCGTCGTAGTTTTGGTAACAAACAAACGAGCGAGTTGTTTCTATAACGTTGACTGGAAGGACCGAATGGTAATGCATAAAAATTTATTGTTTAAGTGTTGAATGAAGTAGTGGAAGGTGAATGAAACAGGAAAAATGGTAATTTTAGTTTGAATTTCAGAAGACTGCATTAATGAGATAAAACTGTACTTAACAGGTGCTGCGAGCGGTAGTGAGAGAGTGTGAGAGAGGGCGTGAGGGATTGTTTGAGTGGGGGCAAAATGTGAGAGATGACAGTGAGAACAATTTGATAGCACTCCATCTCATTTAAAGTCAAAATGTGGTAAATATAAAAAAAACAACATGAGTCTCTAAAATATCCCTAGAGTATTTGCTGCACCAGGTGTAACAAATGACGTTAATAATGATGATTTTTCATGTTTTTCTAATATAACAACAATTTCAATCAAATAATTAAATAAAAACCAACTCATCAACTAAAATTATTTTTATATTTTACTCTTTATTCTTTATTTAAATTCTTTTAAATTAATTATTTATTATATATAATTTTTGTATAATGTATAATTTTTTAATGTATAATTTTTGTATCATGTATAATTTTTTATACTCATCGATTTGCCTTCAAAATAAACTTTCGAAATATTTTCGTTATGCTCGTAACAATGGTTAATGTTTTTAACAGGATCCCTAGAATCAAACATAAAAATATTTTATGATTATATCGCTTTTATATATATGATTGTCTTCCATCTAAAAACCTTTCAAAATCGGTTTAATGCGATAACTGCAATTTTCGATTAAAATTATCCCAAAATGCATAAATTTCTGTTTACGATTTTAATGAAAAAATATTATTTCTCATTTATCTGCTGGGCAGTCATTCCACAACGATATTCCCGGCAGATGCACAACGCTAGAGCTTTATAGTTCTCGTAAATCTATTTCGTGTGTGTGTGTGTTGTCCGTTTTTTCATTTGTACTAATTCTTTCAGTCGGAGCAATTTCAACAAAATTATTTATTTTACTTTGTATTATTATTATTATTATTATTATTATTTTTATTATTATTATTATTTTGGTTTTGTTTGAATTTATTTTTAATTTCCATGGACGAATGGATGAAATGAAAGGATAAATAAACGAATGTGTAGATAAATGACCGTGTGGGTAAATATTTTAATGAACGTTTTATTTGAAATTTATAACAAATAGGTAGAAAATGTCATTTTGCAAATGAAATTTAGTTGACTACTTCGACCAATATTTCATTACTTTCAGAAATTTAGTTAATTATGGTATATTGTTATAAATATTATTTAATTGGTGGACATAAATTTATTCGAATATAATCGTTATTAAAAAACATGTTAGCGTAATTTGTATTTTTAAGCGAAATTCTAACAATATTTCATCGCAAAGTGTTTGTTGTTTTCATACATTTCTATACTAGCATTGTCCTTCAAGGTCATGCCGTACTGCTTGAGTCAGACATCGACGTAATGGATAGTCGTGATTTCCACCCCAGATATCATTCCGGTCATCAGTTATACCACTGATACGAACAACATCGCTGAAGAGCTTCATACGATTATGATGATACTGATGACGATATTGGGAGAGATGAGGATGGTGTCGGGGGTTACGATAGTGTAACACTTAAATGTGTAATGCTTATACACAATATCTCGATGTTACCGTATTTTGGTTTTGTCATCAAGGATTGTGTTTGTTTCATCGGCTGTTTTTCAACTACAAAATATTCTTTCTGATTGCCAAAGACTTTATAGAGCAAGAGATTGCAACGAATGGTATTGATTTTGTTATTGCTGCTCCTTTTGCTTCGGCTGATGTTTCAACCTTGTTTACTAAAGCCAGCCGAAGTGCATTGCATAACTCGTATCGAATCGAACAAACAAATTGTGCCTTTGAAATTGATACTGATCAAACATTTGTCTTCTTTCGATAGAAAAGGAAGCATTGTCTTCGAAGCATTTAATCGAAGCAGGATGGAGGAGAGTCCTAAGATTTTAATTTTTGCAATATTTTGTATCTCAACAAATTCAATTTTTATTGTAGTTTCTATAAGTTGGATTATCTGCGGGCATTTAAAGTATCATCACCACTTCTTAAGTTATTTATTATGCATTAAAATGTTATTTTCTTTTTTGAAACACTACTTTATTTAAGCCTTCATCTCTTTAGTAAATATTCACCTTTTTTTACCTTTTATGGAATTAATCCGACAATGAATGCATTTTTTATTTTAATTTCGTTACTGAGATTCAGTAACGCCTTATACATGCAAAATTCTATAAAGCCTTAAAGCGAGCTTTACAGAATTAAGAGCGAACTGTTTTAAAAATGTGTAAATGGAAAAATCTAAAAAATTGCAAATACATTTAATATTACCTAAAGATATGGAAAAATAATCAAAATAATGGGTTGTTGTTTTGGATAATCATCGTTTCGAAAAGGGATCACTTTGTACTCAGTTTAATGTTTTAGGTGATCCCTGAAAGTTTTGCTAACAACTTTTGTGAAATAAAATCATTGAATAAAGTAATGACATGATAAAAAATAAAATCCAGAAATATAAAGAGAAAAATAGAAATATAAAGTGAAATGAAATAAAAAAATTGAATTATAAAAAATCGCCGAACGGAGAGACCAAAAAACAAACAAACATAAAGATCTAGAGAGCTGTAGAAAAAGTTAAATCAAATAATATTAAATTAAAAATAAAGCAAAAGAATAAAAAATAAACACAAAAATGCAGAAACATTCGGGATCTATTTGAAGTCAGAAGTTATAAATTTGTGTTTATAAAACACGTAATTAGGGTTGCGTACATGCGATTAAATTTTGAGAAAGTTTTATAATTTTCTCACAAAAGATGTTCTAAATTTCTAGCTTACCTGCATATGTTCTATGTCCCCCCCTCCATTGCATATGTATATACTGGTAACGGATCAAACAGTAGTAGAAGAGTTTATTAATTATTCGTGAACTTCCCGAGAACATTTCTTTCTCAAATGAATATTTCTTTTTTTTGTCACACCAAAAACAAAAGATCGCCGGACCTTTATTCCAGACAGTCGTATTAAAAATACACTAATTATGTTAGTTATCCAGAACCAAAGCTGGCAATGATTGTTTTACTTTTAGACTTTAATAGTACTTTCTTTAAAAATAGAATTCAATTTTAACAAATTTTTATTTATTCATTTGTATTAAATTCTGAGAAATTTGTTAAGGAAAATGCTTTGGATGCGGTTAATTTCTTATCGTTACAAGAAAATTACTAAAGACAAGATATTTATTGATATTTGTTCAAAGATTGATCAAAAATTTGACGTTATTGATTATGTTAGATAACATATACATATATGCAAACTCTTTTAAAATTTCTAAGGAATATTCCATTCTTTGATAAATTATCTAAATATCCATTGATAAATTATCTAAATAGAAATAAATATAAGAAGAATTGCCGTTCTTTAAAATTTCCCGTTTCTTTCAAGCAATTTAGGAGAGGCTATGCAACGAAAGGAAACTCAATTAATGTTAGAATATCCTCCGAGGATACCTGTCATCTCTCAGATGTCTTTTCAAATAGAAAAACTTTGTTCAAATAGAAAAAAGAATTGAAATTATCGATGGCAAAAGATAACTTTGCGTGAGAATGCACGTGTGTGTGTGGATGTATGTGTGTGTGTGTGTTTGTGTTCTTTGTGGCTGTGTTTAGGTATGCGTGTGAATCAGTGCAAAGTAATGTCGAATATTGGGTCAAGTGAAGCGTTCCAAAAGTTCGGAGGAGTCGAGATTTGTCGAGATTGAGATTGTACCGTTCAATTGAAGACCTTAGTATGAATCCTTTACAATTATTTTGAGGAAAGTTTTTTTGTTAGCATTTGTCTTTTAAAATTCCTTGAGTTGTTATATGATTTGTCAATTAAAAAACGTTGTAACTGAATCTCTTTTAAAAGAATTTATTAAATTTTAAAGGAAAATATTGAAATTTCGTTTTTGATTTCATATTAAATGACCTTTCGTTACAACAAAACTGAAAGGGAGCTAACTAAATCGTGCGGCAGTGACCAATTTTTGCTGTAGCTTAGAGAAATCGCAAACCAAGAAACCACGTAATACCTACTTCTTAAAAGACTGAAACGTGCCAACGTCGTGATTGCTTCACCCAAATCTACAAAGTCACTACACAGTCAGAGAATGTTTCGTATCCAAATGTGAGAACGGCATGTGAGAAATCTTCGAAATTTTATCAGCCTTTGTGCCAAATGCGAGTGCTTTATTCGCATCTGCAGTCAGCGGTTTTGGCCAGTAAAACTAACTGTATGGCAGTATCAAGAACAAAAACAACAAGCAACAACTTAGCAACCTCACAAAACTAAACTACATTGTGTAATAAAACATTCAAAAATTATTAAAACAAAAAAAAAACAAAGAAAAATGGAGAAAAACTTGCCTTGACTTGGCCAAGTTTATATGTAGCGAGCGGCCCTCTGTGGATCTGAAGGTAATGGGCTTCAATGGGTAATAGCGTGTGTGATGGCACTGTGGCGATGATGGGCTTAGTTGCAGACTTGCTAGATTGGATCACGTCACTCATAACTTGCACACACCGTAGAGAATTTATTCATTATACTGGCGCTCATGAATCAAAAGCAAAATCCTACGCGACGTTCGTCGCGGAGAAGGGCAAGAGATTGTGAGAGATGTAGCAAGCTATAGAATTTTTATGCTATTTCTTTGTCCCGACAGTATTAGCTCGCCAGCGCAAAACCATTGCGAGAAGAATCATTGTCGGCGCCATAAATTCAAAAGCCACAAAAGCAAACTATTGGGTTGTTGAAAATGATGTCAGTGCAGGAGCAGAGAGCTGCTACCATCATCAACCACCAGCAACGATTTGCTGGTAATCCTTGATGCTATTCAGAAAGGCACCGAGTAATGGTCAATAGTTACAATATTGCTTGTACATGCGTGTATGTGTGAGCGTGTGTGTGCGTTGTGTAGTACACTCGAGCAAACCAAACTTATGGCTTTTGTATCATAACTCTTCCCAATTTAAGGTCATCGCATACGCGGCATATGTGAATGAGATGGTGCCTCCGGGGATGCTCTATTTATGAATATGATGCTCGATATCGTCATGAATATCATGCTTTTGGTTTTGTTAGTCATTGATTTTCAATCGGTGGTCACACAAACAATAAGCTCGAGCTGCCCGACCCAATTTTGGTAGTAGGTCGAATTCTTTGATGTCGAAGCGTGATTGATGATGGAGAACATTCTGTTCGAATAGAAATAGAATAGATACTCTCACACACATTATCATCTAGATCAATCTGACGACTGAGACCGCTCTCTTAAATTTAATAAAAAGTAATTTGTTTTCATGAGTTTTTTTTAAAAATTCCAAAGGCATCGTAATGACATCTTCAACGCAATCCGTCACTTTTCATCGCCATTACGAAAAATAATTTTGTAAGGACTAACTTTATTGGAAAATGTTTCGTTTTACTTTACTTTGTTTTATATCGTTTCCTGAGAGAGGGCGTAAATTACACAATAAATTACCAATCATGTTATCCCTCCATTCCCCCCTTAAGCATCCTCGATCATGCTTCAAAATCAGCTAGAATTCAACAAAACATTGACTCTATCGCAAAGTGAGTGAGCGTTTTAAAAAAAATTCCAATAAACGAATTCCATCGCACCGGAACCGATCAAAAGTGTTCTCAGTCACTTGCGTCAAATGAACGTCATGTGGAAGTATCTTAAATGTTGCAGCAGTTCAATATGAAAGAAGAAGGCGTTGGAGACAATGGAGGAGAGGAAAAAAAGAGAAGATTATCGGGAAAAATTGGCAACTTTTATTTTAGAACGTTTGGTGTCACGCTGTTCATTGAAAACGATAGCGCATCAGTCAGAATGTCAGCAATCGAGGTGAAGTTGAACACGATTTTTGTTTAAACGAAGCCAAATACCAAAGAATGTGTGATGCTCGGTGATGTGGCGTACGATGGTGTAAAAGTATGAAATAAACAAACAACGGCTAGCAATCAGTCTTGAATCCACCTACACTTAACTACAGGTGCAACTCTGTCCTTTTCTCTCTCTCTCTCACCTTCTCTATTCTTCTCCACTTCTGTCTCTCTATCTATCTGTTGCTTGAGTGGTGTAAAGGATTTTCTTTCCTTTTTTTTGTCATCCTAAACACGCTGGCACGCACTTTATTCAAGCTGATGTCAGTTTGAGAAATTGAAAGGACTTTGGAATTGATAAAATTGAAAAGAAATTTATTTTCAGAAAAATCATTTCAAAGGAATTCTGTGTTTAAAAGTAAAAAAAGTATTTTTTTAATTAAAACAAACGAAGTTCTTGCATCCTTGAAGAAGAAACAATTTAGGAAATGACATCCCTTTGAATTGAAAAATAGCTGTCTAACTTTTAATCGAATTATCGCATGTTATACAAGGGTTAAAGTTATCCCTGCCGGATAAGCGATTATTGACTGAAAACTAATGTTGAATCCTTGAAGATTAAGAACATAAGAAAGTTCAAATTAAAGCCTAAATCAAACCTTTGCTATTCAATTACATTTCTTTCACTTTCCATTCACTTAAGTAACCACGTGTGATCACGATTACAGTCATGCCTGTGGCAATCTCGACTCAAAGAAAGCAAAGAATAAAGGAACAAAATTAATGAAGAAAGGAAATGTTATTCTTATTTCTAAAAAAGAATTTATTAAATATTTAAATTAGATTTGATTTGAATGGACAAGACTTCACTAAGAACATTTCTATCAAAAAAATGTTTACACGTAGATTGATTTAGTTAGTCAGAGAGACCTAATAACGAATATCTACATTTGGGAAACCTCCAATGTCTTAAAGTATATACTGATAATAATGTTGAAATATCTATCTAAGAGGTTGCAATTCTTGAATTAACTCGAGTAAAGGAAACCATCTACCTTCCTACCTCTTTCCTTAAAAGCAATGGCCGTTGCAGAGGCGTGGGAAAGAATTCATACACTTTACTAAGATATATAGGATGTTGTCAGTAATCCCATTCGGATATTTTATCTATACGTGTACAGATAGGTAGTATGTATTCTATTTTATCTCGCAGAAAGTTTTCGTTCTTTAAAAGTTTCTGTTTTTAGCAAAACAGTTTGTTAATTCGCTCGAAGTTGATTTGATCATGTGGTACCATCTAATGGCATTTGTTCTTGTTGTCATTATTGTTGTTATTATTATTGTTGTTGTTGTTACGATATTCGAACTTTGTCTGGATTAGATCATCAACGATGAAGCGTTTACAATGTTGCCGAAAGTAAAAGTTTTCTAAGTACGCGACCACATCCAGTACCCAAACCCCGGTTTATTTATTCCTCATTTTCTTCGAATACTTTCGCAGCTTAGTGGCTAGGGCAAGGGTGAAAAGGATGGAAGATTTTTTCAAGAAAATTGCAACGCACGTAATGCCGAAAGGATTCATTACGCTCTGAAGTTTGATGTGAAGAACGTGTTAAGGATAAATTTAGCTGTTGTAAAATGCATTTTATGATAATGGGTTTGGCATAAAATAAAGCTGATGGGGGTAAAACTATATACCCTAAAGCTAGATTCAATTACCTGCAATAGTATTTCTAATTAACAATCAAATTAGGTAAGGTCAAGGGAGAAGGTAGTTTGGTGTGAAAGCTATGTGGTTGAAAGCATTTTCCTAGATATTCAAGAATAACAAAACCCCATATCACGCCGACCAATGTCCTGTCATAGTTCCTGTTTTGAAAAATCGATCCATTAACAATCTTCAGAATTGTTGCTGAAATGAATCGGTATTAACTAAAATGACTTTTAGATACCGATTTGTTGCGTTCTGCCATTATCGTAAATTCTTTTGAAGATTATTATGCTCGTTTTACCATTCACTCGTAGGCTCGTAGCATAAAATTGAGACCTAATTGAAAGGAGGTCCTGCAACTGCTAAAGTGCTACAAAATCGATAATGATAATGTTGATTTTCCATTATCGTTGACGGAACCTACCATACACTATTACACTGGCTATTACGATAACTAATGGTGACGTAGATGGGGATGCAGTAAGAACGTCGTGCAAGCAATTATCATTAACAACCATAGCAGCACTTGCAGCGAGTGTAATAGTCGTGCTCTAACAGTAACTGCCAATGCTTTTGCTGTTTCTGTTCTTGTAGTTAGTGATTTTGTTGCTGCAATTGTTGCTGGTGTTTGAGGCGTTGGTCTAGCAAAGAAATGGAAACAAATAATGATTGTGCCTGTTGCCAATGGGTGTCAATTGACCGAGCATCAAGACATACTAAAAAAGCTGCCGCGTAGCTTTTATCAACGTCCCAAACATTCCAGCATCGAAATGATCATAAACTTAGTAAACAAGAAGCCACAAAGCGTGCACTTCCTCTTTGAGTGCTTGTGCGGAAGTCACAAGATACCGTTGGTTAGATGAATTTTGGAGGGTAAAAAGGAAGAGGAAAATGCGAGGAATAATTCAGAAAGCAATGGAATGAAGTTACGTTCTAAACAATGAAACTATACATTTCATTCGTATGACGCTTTATTCGATTTGGTTTAGCTAAACTAAGCCCCTTTTACTACTACATACATCTCCTGAATTTCGAGTGATTTGACCAAAACCAGCATTTTGAACACTTCGAAATTATTAGTCACGTCTGTTCTAATTTTTTAGTTGCTCGAAATACTTTCGTTTGCCTTTTAGGAACTTACTTAAAAACCAAATAGGTCGCAGCTTTGTTCTAATTAAAAGTTTTATACTTTATATCATCTCCCGATACTCGAACTATTTTCTCCCAAATTATCACTTCTACTTAACTTCCAATCCTCCGTACAATGCTCCGTAATATACCCTTTCATCCTTAAGTCCCTTCCTGTCTTAAAATAATCTCTTTGTAAAATAATTTAACTTTCTTTAATTAAAAACTTGAAGCAAAAACCAAAAGCGGAAGAATTCGTCGGAAGAAGGGGTGAAAATAACTTAAAATGCGGTACACCTAACCTCGGGAGTAACAACTAATAATCAGCATTCTCTCAATTGCAATTTTCAAAGTTTGCTTTCTGCTCTTCCGGTCATCATCCTGGGCTAATCTAAATTCTATGCGATAGAGGCGTTACATGAGTGGCCTCTCACTGATAAGGGTTCATAAAATCCCTAACCCCTTTTCTTCACTCCATCTACGCTACCTTTACTACATCTTCCTCAACTTCATTGTGTTCCTCTTGATGGGCTTTGCCAGCGTTTGCGTGGTCCTTTATGATCTTCAGCACATCCCCATACTGATGGTTTTATTTTCTACTCAAATTCAAAGTTGAGAAAACTCGTTACAATTCGTTAATTTGAAAGTTTTTTTTAATGTTCTTGCAATTCAAGAATTTTTTTTAATTCGAAAAATGTTTCTGTCAAGGATTAGTTTGCAACCACTTTGATACTTTACAGAATCGAACCAAACCGAATCGAATCTAAACATTATGATTTTTTTCAAATTTTTGTAATTTCAGTTTTTCGTTTTTATTTAATTTTTTTTTTTTTTTTTGGTCGACATGAAATATCGGGTGTGGTGAATTTGTACTCGATTGAATCGGAAGTCTTGCCAAAAATTACTTCAGCTCCTGGACGGAATGTGGGCATTTCGGGTGAAGGAGGAATTAAGATAGAACCAACTAAATTGAATTAGTCTAATCAAAAAGTCACAAGTTTCAAGATACGAGTTTTAGACAATTCGATAAGAGAATGAGAATGAGACTGAGAAAGAGAAATGAGGAAGAGATATGTATAATACAGAATATTGACCCGTTGTATACATGAATGCATTGAATGAGGGCGCATTGGGTGCTTCGAATATGAAGCCTTCATTTCATTCCTTTGAAATCAGATTTGAAGTTTTTGTAAAAAGTTTTGCCTCTGGCAAACTTTTTCCTTTTAATCCAATTTTTCGTCAGATCTTTTGCGTGAGGGTCTCTACGGTTTTCCAAACCTCAAAAACTTTTAATCCTTTGGGGTTTTGAATTATTGCTGAAAAATAATCAATACATCGAATGAAAATTTCTATCGATTAATATGTATTCGTGTAAAGTTTCAATTAGATTTACTCTAATTCCTTCGCCTTTTGTTCTTTTGTATACATTACAAAAGGATAACTATTAAAAATACCTTCCGCACTCCCGGGCAAACATTTCTCAATCTGCTTCATAAATTCACACAAATCAAATATTCTTGTAAGAGTAATCAAATCGAAATGTTATCGAATTATGGTCTCGTTTTAAATGCAAATAAACTCTGATTTTATTACCTCCCATAAAGTCTTCTATTTGATGATGGCCGTCCCACCATTGATTTAGCACGAAATGTCAATTGACTAAACAATCGATGATGTCGATGCGGCTACGATTTTACTACAAACAGTATAATCCAGATGTGGACTCACTTTGTATAAGTGTATGCGTGCGTGTGTGTGTATGTTTGTGTGTGTGTATGTTTGTATGTCCTTGGATATATACGTATCCACGTACCAATAACCAGGTGTTATTAGCAATATAAAACTTTGTTTGTATTATCGTTAAAATTCATATTACTGTTCCCGTTTCGAGTGTTGTTGTCATTTTCGTTCACGTTGCCACTCGTGGCAAACTCAATAACCGAGCGAGAAAGGGTCTGTTTCTTCGGAATGACGATTAATTTCAAAACCAACGAGCAAAGAAAACCAACTGACTTAGGATTGCTCTTCTTGGCTTTGGTTTCGTTTGACTAGAGTTAATTATTTGACATCTGGTCACATAATATTTATTTTATAATATCTGGATGTGGTTTGTTTACTTGTTTTTACATAATAAATAATTTGTCATTTTAAGACATATTTTGGTTTGATTAAAAGTTCTATTTCAGAGATAATACTGAATAAATATCTTCCTCTTTATTATTACTAACATTTTGTTGTCTAAATAAATAATTACAATAATTATTTAATATTGCAGAGATTGGATTAGTCGCATTGTCATTTAAGACAGCGCAAGGAACGAATCCATATCCTACGAATTCAAGCATCAACGGATCATTCGATTCGGCTGCATTCGCGTCAACCACCACAAATTACTCTCCATCGTTTTCGGTCTTTTTGATTACCACACCTGAATAATTTTGTAATTATTTCCAGACAATAAATACTTTTTAACGATTGCAAACCATTAAACCTGCATTAACATATACGTACCTATACAGATACATACACGCACACACGAACATGCCCTATGTCTTCCATCCCCTCTCTCTCCCTATCGCCCTATCTTTCTCTCCCTCTCTGATATTAATGAGAGTGTTCACTGAAAACAATACGACTCAAACATTAAATTTTATAGAACTGAACAAAAACAATTAAAAATTGCCACCATTACGAACGAACACCAACAACACTATTGAGTATAAGTAGGCAGCATACATACCATCATCATGACCACCACTACCACCGTGTGATTAGGGTTATCTTTGCATCGCCAACGCAAAAAAGCCGTGGTCAGTTCGAAAGAAGGGCACGACGACGACGACGCCGACGACAACACAGATGTACGGGTACTCGTGGCTTAGTCATAAATTGCAATCAGGAGGAATCATAAATCAACTGTCAAATTGACAGTTTTAATACACACACGCGCTAGCCTACGAACGTTTGAGGAGAGTTCACCGAACATTTGTACGAGATAATAAAAAGTGACATTAACACGTGATGTCATGCATGCGAGTAAATTCGACTAATATGAAAGGCAGTAAAGGGTTGGCGGTTAATGCGCAGGGGATATCGGTTACCGATCGCCATGTCGTAGCCAATCTCCCATAAAAACCGTCACGTTTTTAAGCTTCTAGGATCTATTTATCAAAATCTGAACAAAAGTAAAAGAGAAAGAGGAGACATTTTTACGTACCAGCCGGAAGTAGTCATAACAACTCGTTCATGAAATAGTGTCGAAATTTGTTTTAAAATATTTTTTTGGATTTTAATTTAGTTAATTTATTTAGAATTAAGAGCAAATTATATATTTGTTCAGTTGTAACAGTCCTTTTTTACTTCATTGATCGATCGTTTTTTAGTCGTTTTTTAGTCATAATTCCTTCACGATTCGTCAGCGAATTGCGTTTTCGGAATTATGTTTAACGAATTCTTTGATTAGTGGCCATCCCTTGAAATCGTTTTTAAAAAGATCTTAATATTTCTATGCATTTGCTTGAATGTGGTCTACTCAATAAAAAAGAGAATGCGACTAAGCCAAATCGGATTTAATGTCAAACCAAAGGAGAACGCTCAAAAATTGAAATGAAGACAAAAAGCGTGCGAGATTGTTACAGATGTCACTAGTTATTCCTTTTTTTGAAACCATTATTGACCCTCGCTATTAAATGTTACGCGCCCATTAAAGCTCATGGCAAGCAAGCGGCTAAGGGAATATCATCTTTATATCGATATTTCCGATACCTAAAATATTTAAATGAAAAGCTAAGGCAATTTGTGGAAAAAATAGCATAAAAATTAGAATTATAAGAAACAACATTTGATCACCTTTTCTTTCATTCCATTGATTCATTATAATCAGATTTATATCAATTTTTTAGCCTAAAGTCTGGCAGACAGACGCCAAAGAAGTCGTGAAAGAGTTAGCGGGTCACGAAGTAATCGGCGCTTAAAGGTTTCGTCAGGCAACAAAACAGCGTCAAGCATTAAATCCTTAAATCATTTATTTTCGTTTATTTTCTCAGCAGGAGAATCCATAGCAGGTGTTTTATAGATCTTCTTTTCCCCTCCCTTCTCATTATTTCGAAAGGATGCGATATTTAATTTATTGAGGGAGACAACCATATGCTGCCTTTTTCATAGGAAGAAGCGGCAATATGTGCTCGCTTCATGTCGTTATTTGACGTTAAATTATTTACAAATGAAGAAGGGTTGCTCATATTAAACCTTCAAATTTTTTAGGGTGTGTCAGGACACACGAAAATTTGAAAATGTTCTTTAGGCATTTTTCAACATCCTTTGTATTTTTCACATTTGTGTTTGATTAAAAATGTCAGTGTTGATTAACAAATTTTAAAGTTGGTTTGATTTAAGTGTTTACTAGGAATTCAAACACAAATTAAGAATTTAAATACTGATTAATAATTAAAGTGTTGGTTAGTAATTTTAACGTTGATTAAGAAGAGTTAGAGTTATTAATGAGGTTTGAATTTGAGAGTCTTACACTCAGAATTAAATTAGAATACATTTGACAATACCATACCCACTTCTCCTCTCCCCTACCTCCCCTATCATTTTGTTGATTGTCGACTTCATAAAAACGCTTGTATCGCATTATTTTTAATGTCCAGCTTGACAAAACTCATTAATCCTCTTAAATTCATTAAATATTGCTTCTTTTTATTGTATTGTAAGATGTTGTCAACCAACCGAAGAGGGCATTATTGCCCCTACACGCAAAAAAAGAGCACTTAACTTGCCATTCGTCATAATTTTGTAAATTAAGCGACCACAGTAGAAGCGTTAGCATTAACTCATAAAAGGAAATGGAAAATTGACAAGTGGTTGTCCACATTGGCGCGGTGGGGAGAGGCGTTCCAAGTGGTGGTTGCTATAGCTCTTACTGTAATAAGAGAGGCTTAATGCTGTCTGATTCGCTTGAATAACCCAATTCATCAACCATCACTTTATTTTCACCCTGTTTCGGTTGGGGCGAATTTCAATTCGACTTCGACTAATGAGCGACATTGTTCACAATAATTTCGCTTTTCTTTCATTTTTTTGTGATGACTGCCCAGTCGTATCAATTGGTAAATCAATTTAGGGTCAAATTTATTCAAAAAGGCATTTATCAAAGCCAGGACTTTAATTATTTATTTGAAAAGCATGAATAGAATGCTTTGACTTTTAGACTACCTGCGTGCATTTAACTCCACGGGTATTTGTTCCGTAATCCTAAAATAAATAAACTCATTCCCATTCCTACGATTTTCGTGCTAGTAATTCACATAAATCCAGTCAACCCCGGGGACTACTTACTATCTCTGACATAAGTCCGATCATTATTTCTTGTTCGCCAGACAGAATTCAATAAAAAATAATTCGAGCAAGAACAGGATAGAGAAGAAGAAGAATAGTTTGTGTCTTACAATTGAAAATTTTTTCTGTAAGAAAAACTTAAAAAAGTCTTTCCACTTCTTTTACTCGGACAGCAATAGCTGTCAGTTCCTTAGCTTGGAGCTCCTCCGTTATTTCTTGAATGAAACTAATGATGCAGCTAATTGTTTTCCTCGCGCTACAGGCATCTATACCGGCTGAAGCGACTGTAGTCACGGTAATCGTTACGCAGCATTTGTGTCGTCTTCACTGAATTGCGGTGGGGGCGGCAAGAGATATCGTTGGTGTGAAATCGCTCTTACAGCTTTTATTCTTAATGACGCACAGCAACCTAATTTACCAGCTTGAAGCTGACTCTTCGCATAAACGAAGTTGGCTGCTGTTTCGATTTAGCTTCGGATGAAGAATATAATTAGCGTAACATTTTCATCGCGTTCTTCGCTTTTGTATTATTTTGTTTGTAATATTTTGTTTACTTTGAAAGATGCGTCGCACAGCACGTCACATCGTATTGTCCGTCGTAGAATGATGTTGCTTCTGCTACCGATGCTGCCGATGTTATTGCTCCGGATCATGCTACTTGTTCCACTGCTTCTGATTTTCGGTTACGCAAACAAAATTCATTAGAAAGTTTCCTTTTCGGAATTTTCGTTTATGAATCGGCAGCCGGTAAATCTTTTCCTCCTTCATTGCTTTCTATTAATTTCGCACTTCCTGACAAATTGAAAAATTAGATAATTCGGAAACTTTAAGACAAAATTGTTTACGCGGCCAGTCCGTCACTGGCGGTCGGTCGGTAGGAGAGTTTCCATCGTTGATTTGCGGAGACTGCTGGATATTTCGTTTCATATCTAGTCTTATCGATTTACAACGATGACCTAGATAACGTTCAGTCTAGGCTTAATAATCTGATATCGTATGTTGTAAAAAATAAAGCAAATCCTAATAATATTTCTAAAAAGGAATCAATTCTATTAAGATTTACTTTACTACATTTTGCAAATATTCCACATTTTGCAATAAAATACAAATGAATTCTTTATTTATTGAATTCAAAGATGAAAATAAGGCAAAAGGATATTCTAGCAATGGCTTGAGATGCTCACTGGCAATAACGGTGATCATAATAGTAATAACAGTAAATGCGAATGGGTCTCGTGAGTCTCTTCTGAATCGCTAAAACACATTGCGAATATATTGGATGTTAATCAAAGGGCTATCGGGGGGCTGACGAGGCGGCACGAAAGATAGCGTAGTTAAGAGAAATAATGGCTCGCTTGAAACTCGTAAAAAAGTATAATATTTGTAATTTTGTAAATTATAAGTAGTTTCTGTTCATTTTTCTTGCGATAAAATTTCAAAAATTTTCGTTTCGAATTTTTTTAATACAATAAAAATAATAAATGAATGGAAGATTACAGTCAGGCAATTTGTACATGAAATTTCTGCTTCGAATTTATTTTATTATTATTTAGAACGATACGGATATAATTGAAGAATTTTGAGAATTTTGTAATTTTATAAAGAATCGTAGTCGATTCATATATGTTTCGTAGAAATATCTAACAATTTATAAGATATTCTATTGTTTAAGTGTCTGAACAAAGAAAACATTAAGTAAAAATTCGTCCGAGGACCTCCCGGCCACTTTAATTTTTTAAAAGGATTTGTTTAATGAAATAGAGACAGAGACGGCGAGAGAGACAGAGGGAGAGAGAGAGAGACTGAGACAAATTAGAGATGTTATTAACGGAATAATGATAAATAATGCGATGATACTTTTCACAAATAATTTTAAAAAATTAATCTTCAAGATGTTGGATGTGTTTAATTTTTCGTTCACTTCATACTTCGTTTTATTCCATCCTATCCATTTCACGCCATCCATTTCATTCCATTCATTTTATTTTGAATGAATATTTACGCCGCGTTAAACAAATCAGTCATGAGCTGCGAGTATCCTGGCATTAATAAAGCTTCTCTTTTATTGTTGCTGTTGTTGTTGTTGTTGTTGATGCTTTTGCTCTTACTATTGTTCAGTTTCTTATTCCCGTAAAAACCAGTTGCAGCTGAATCCCATTCGGAGGAGATCTTCCAATTGTTGAGCACAGATAAAAGTATTTGAGTTCTCGGATTAAAATTTGTTTGTCCGTTTGTTCGGTTCGTTCGTTCGTTTGTTTGTTGTTCTCTTTTTTTTGGTTTTCTGTTTGTTTTTGAGGCGTTTTTCCTGTTCTTGTAATTTACTATTTTAATGTTTCCTTAAGAGTCGTTCATTACATCCGACCGCCCACAGATTAACCTCGTTCTTAAAAAGTATCCCTTGCATTCACTGAATCAACCCCATTCACATCCTTTACACCTTCCATCCCCTTCGTCATTTCTAGCAATGGCGATTTTTTTCTTCACAATTTATTGCATTTTTCTTTTGCCACGCCACGTTTTTATCCTGTACGTCGCTCCTATCCCTCCCCTTCGCTCTTGCCGTTGCTGCTTGCTCGTCTCTGCCAACATTAATCCATTTTCTTTTTCGGTCATCCTTTGAATTCCGTTGTGCGTTTTTTGCTGCTCTGCCTTCAGCTTCTCGCTTTGTCCTCGCCTCAAATCGTCTGCTTTACCTAAAATCCGTTCGCCGTCCGCCGTTTTGTCCATTATGGCCAGTTGCTGCAAAGATTACGTTTCATGTTTTCGTTACGAAGAGGTTACCCCCTCATACTACTGTTGCTGTTGCTTAAGTTCAAGTTGTCCGTTTTCCTTTATCCTAGTGCGCTGGAAATTTGTGTTTTCATGTCTCGGTCCGTCCGTCCGTCGACAATGAATCCTGTCACACAGTACCGGTGGGACGGTGTAAAGTTCTTTACTGGAAACCCCGACCACCTCAACACCTTCATCTTGGCGAAAACAACTAATGTTTTAGATAGTCTTTAATCATTTTGTAATGAAGAACTCATCGACGATATAGGGAGGCGCAGCGTTTGGAATTAAATGGTTTACATTTTCGGATTTTACTTTACATGTTGTCCAATTGCAATTTTTTATGTCTATTTGGATGAACATTCGTCTCTTGGTCATTAACCTTCATAAGGCTTGCTTTGAAATCATGCTTTCAAACGCATCCAGAAATTATAAGAAGTAGAAGGATTAGAGCAGATCATTTAGGATTCCTTGGAACTTCAAATAAGATAAAGTGTTTTTATCTGTCAGCCGTCTGTCTGTCTGAGGAGATCACGATTGCAGTCGAACGGTGGGAGATATCTTTTATGAAATGTGTCCCACTAATTATAAGCATCAGCCTATAAGTTTGTATTACGGGTGTTGGGTCGACCGGGCCGAAGCTAGTGATCTTACTTATTTTCTTCTAAAAATATTAAAGGATCCTTTCACTGAAATTCTCACTGAAATTTTCACCCCTCCGCGATATTTCGAAAAATGTTGTACAAAGACGACACAAATCCTTTTCGAGCCTTGTGAAATCAGTTTTCAAATTTGTCCTTTGTCTGTATGATATTTTCTTTCTTTTATTTTCGACGTAATTCCACTCCTGGAATACGATTCTCGCAAAATAAATTGCTGCGCGATTGATGAAACGAATAACGGATAACGGACACAATTTCAGTTTTGCTTCCATGAATCGATTGGGAAAAGTAAGGAAACGAAAGGGGTGAATGAGGCCACCAATAGGTAAACACAAGTTTCTGACCTAATTTTTCATTTGGCCGATACCGAAATAATGTGAGAAGGTCTGTTGTTTTTCGCGGTTGATTCTGCAATCGGATCATGCGGCGAATGAACGAGAGTGGGTGTATGTGTAAAATATTTGTAATTTTTTTTTTGGTACAACCGCCCTATTCGTTCGACCTATAGTCGTCTGTGAACACTGCTCCGTACTGCGTTGTCCTTTCTCGTTCCACTTAAGCAACACCGCAGCCAAATTATTCATTCCGTTTCTTATCAAAGCGCCAACAGCTTCGAATTTCGATGATTTCGCGTGCCGCAGCAGTCAAGCTTCAAAATGGACGATGTTATTTTTTCATTTGGCGGATGCGTCGCAACGGTGGAAAATTGTTTACGTACTTTTTTGTTTCTGTTGTATTTGTTTGTTTATTTCTTGCGTTTTTTTTGCGTGCTTATTGCTGTTGCTGCTTTTGTTCGTGTTGCTGTTGATGTTAATGTTGTTGGCTTCGTTGTCGGTACAGTTGTTGCAGCCTGTCGTCGATTTATTCAAATGCAAAATCCCGGAAAATCCCTCAAGGGTACGCTTTCGAATTGTATCAAAATGTTGAGGACTACAGAAGCACAAGCAACAGCAACAACATCAGCATCAATAACGAAAAAACATACACGTTATTGCTGTGAACGTGTAGCAGTTCAGAATCTGGCACACTCAAGGCTCGACTCGACCATGAAAATGTGCTACGATCGAGGGAGATTATTAATTTTTTTGCTTTTTCCCCTTTTCAATGTTGCCAAAACAAACATAAATCGAAATTAAAGAAAAATATCATCATCGACACGAAAACAATCGGCTTTGGATGTTTCAAGCGGTATTTAAGAGCCCTTCAATGTGCGGTAAATTCGGCATATTCGATGCCATTCTATGCCATTCCAAACAATTCCCAACGGTGTAAATTGATTTAAGTCTTTTATTTTCGCAAGGTTTTAGTTGTCAATCTCCTTTTCGGCTTTGAACGAGTGTTTTCGATAAAAAATAATGTCATTCCGAAGAACGGATTTGTTACTTTGCGTTCGACTCGTTTGTCTTTTGTTCATTACGCGAATTGTTTCGATATTTGTTGTTTATTTTTTTTTTTGTTCTTTTTGGGTTTTGACTGTTATCAGGTTTGGTCCTACAACTAATTCATTCATGAATTTAGAGATAGAAACAATAAGAATGGCGTAGGATGTGGGAGTGGTGCGACACCTATGAAACAATTTTGTGGGTAAAGAAAATAACCTTTTAGAGCCTTTAAGAGTTCCTTCCAAGTCTACCACAAGAACAAAATTATGTCAAGATTTTCATAAATTCCGCGAATTTATGAAATTTATGAAATTTTAGAATCAGAAGAAAAAATACTATAAATCACGGTTTTATTTTTATTTTTGGTTTTATTTTTCGTTATACTTTCTTCAACATTGTATTATTGTTTTGTATGATATTTTGTCATTTTTTTAAAAAGACAACAATGCTTTTAGTTCGGGCGTCTTAAATTTACTAAAGAATTCCTTTTAATAAGATTTAAATTCAAACATTTAACTCTATTTCGTATCTATATACATACAAATAATTATAACAAAAATACTTAACGTTATAAACAATTTGAATTAAATTTTTTTCATACTTCTTAATTTTTCTTTGAATTTTTTTCTTCTTTTCGTCTGTGTAAAAATTGCGAAAGTGAAAACTGAAAAGAAAATTGTTCTGTTAGCGATACAAAAGCGCATATCTCCATAATATACAAATTTTACAGTCTTCGTTTTTATATTGCGTCTTCTACACATTTCAATTTTGAAGCATATCTTAATTTATTTATCTGAAAAATTAAAATGATACATAATTTTTAATGACTAAATATCGATCGGTCGATTATTAGATAATTAAATGGAAATACAATTTCGTTGGTTAAGCTTTTGAACTTTCCGTGAAAAATCAATTGCTTATTTCTGTTGAAAAAACACGCAGAGATTTCATCTGAGAAATTATATTTATGTACCATATTTATATATGGTTTAATTACATGTAGGATCCATTAGAGCAATTGAACTAATTGATCCTTTTTGCATTTTGTTAATTATTATTTAGACATTTGTATGTACATTTCATAACGTGTACAGTATATTCATAACGTGTACAGAATCCTAACTATGCGAACTAATTATCCTAAGTCGTCAAACTTTTGTTTTGTTTTATTAAATTGCGTTTTAGAATCTTATATGGCAGATTATAATCGTCTTCCGCAATAATCCCTACACAGAATTTTACAAAGAAAAGGATTACAAGAAGGGAATAAGAGAAATGCTAAAGAAAATTGAACTATCCTTTCATGGAATTTCGTAGTATTTCGAATTCTCCTCCGCCTATATTGCGAAGCGACAGTGAGAACCCGTTCCGTCACTGGTTATCTGTGTGTGCAATTGTACACTCGTATACGCTGTACAAACTTGTGCACCTTTGTACAAAAGGTCTCTTTGTACTCGTGCGCACTGTACAAAATGGTCTCTTAAAAATAAAAATAGTCTTATAAACAAATTTTCCCTTGAAGACTAGAACGACTATTTTGCAGTTTTTGTGAGATACATCCTCTTTCAACAAGGCTTTCCAGAAGCAATGAAATGATCCAATTTGTTCGTATTGAATTATCTATTTGGTGTAGTTAATCCCAGTCAGACCTGATCGAACGACGAACAAGAATAGAGACCAATTTCATGACCTTTTTAATCATCAAGTCATTGCCACCATATTTTTGGTATTTATTTACATAAATGACCTCCAACAGATCCATATTCACGGATCAAGAGAGCCAAACGTTTTCACCGCTCTAATAAATGTGAGTATTTACAAGAATCGTATTTTACACGAGTTTACACGAATATCTACAAAAACAAATCACCCAGAATGAATGAATGTCATTGGATCTATATACAAATGGCCGCCATCGTTACCCTACAATGACTGCACAACAGACAGAGGCAGTCGATTACGTCGATAGGGTCCTGTTTATTTGTTGCGACGGGAGCATCTTACACGTGCAATGTACGATTTGCGGGAACTGTCATCGATGTCTTTAACGGAGATAGAGATGGAGACGGAGACAAGGACGAAGATGATGACGACACAGGCGATGAAGACGGCGACGACGCTGATGATGATGATTGCGACGATGACGTGACTACTTTAGTGAGTTTGGCAGATGCACAACTTACAGCCAATGCGCCAGTAGTTTGACTTGGGAGAAATTCGTGATGTATTAAATTTTCCTTATCAAGAGGTCTCCCAACGGTTGTATCCTTTCGCCCCGAACGTATTGCAGCCAAAACAATTAACATTCCAATGAATAAAACTGCTGAAACAACTGCTGCGAATAATGTGACGTTCACCAGGAAATCAATCGAATAGGCTTCAGGTATGTCGGAGCTGATCTTGGTGCGCTTTATTGCGGAACTTTCTTCAGTTGTTGAAAGGCTTGACGTTGAAGGTTTCACTGTAACGGGTTTTTTATTGCTACGATCTGCACTAGGATTATATGGAGAGAGAAAGTCTTTCGAACTATCTTTGAGAATTCGAATTCGCGAATCTGCATCAGATGAAGATGGTGTCTGTTCCGAAGGATATATGCCGTGGAGGTTGGCCTTTATGCCTGTCTCTATTGCCATTGGTTGCATGCCAGTTGCTGTTTTCTCACTTAGTTTATGAGTGTCAACGATCAGCTTGAAAGAGCGTCTCATTCCTCCGGTGTCCTATAAGTACAGAAAGATTACATAGGATATAATGTGAACGGTCACCGGAAGTTCTTAATTTAAGAGAAATATTTATAATTATCGAGATAACTAAGTAGTGTTATGGTTGTTGTATTTATTTACCTTATGTTTACAAGTGACTTGCACATCGAAAACCGTATCTGGCCAGAGAGAAAGCTCCACATTTGAACTATCGGTTAACAGGTTGCCCATGAGGCCACCTCCAGAAACCTCCCACGTTACGAGACACTGCTTCGAAGCATTTGTAATGGCTTGATCCCATCCGATATCAGTGAGAACTAAAGAGCCTTGCCGTAAGGCTGAATTGATATTCAGCGGAAAAGGTCCCAATTGCTGATCGCAATTGTTCCAGCACTAAAATGAAACACGAGGAAGAGTAGGAAGCGAAATTATAAAAGCACGATGTGAAAGATAAAGTACAAAAATAATTCTAGAGTACAGAACATGCCGAGCTACTCTCGCTTGGCCCAACCAGGCCCACAATAACTCAAACAAATCCAATAAGATCCGACTGGCGGACTGACATACCAGCGGTAGTAGAGGTACTGTTTACAAACTATCGTAACTGCAGGTTGCGAAGCCATTATAAATTGTGCGCAACAAAAGAAGAAGGAGATAATGACAAGGTTAAGCTCTGGTGGTATCATAAAAGCAAATTATGGCGTTTAGAGAAGAATTTCAGAAAAGAAGCCAATAGTCATTACAACAGACAGCAGACTTCATAAGGCAAGTCCTACCGCCATCCCACCATCCTCGGCCGTTTAACTCGCAGGCGACGCAAGTCACGGTAGCGAAAGTTTCTCGCGCTGGGGTCGCTTGAGGTTAAGTAGTTGTGGTGCGCAGTAGCAAGAATTAATCACGTGCTCCTCAAAGCAGTCGTAGATATTTGGTAGCGAGATGCGTGCTTGGATTTTGTGACCTGCGCTGATTATCTAGTCAGCAGAGCAGTCCAAGCCACTATTTGTCAGGCAATGCGCATTGGCTGTCGTCGAAGCTGCAACAACTTGTTTTGTGGAATTAAAGAAAAGTACGCGCGTTCGTCATAAATTTTAAACCAAATAAACCTTTAGTAAATCTAAATTGCGGACATAAGTTGCAGGCGCCCTAAATTACCAACTCATTCACGCTCCTCTTCTTCATAGTAAAGAAACAAACTTCAAGGAGAAGCAGAATGGATTTTAATGCATACTCGACAGTCACAACACAATGAGATTGAAAGGAAGGCTAAAGGTTTTGCGAAATGTTTAGAAATGAAATGTTATAAAAGATGGTTTCACAAATTCTAAAAGCTCTCAATCCGATTATCCAAAATATAAAGACTGAAAAAAAGACTGACAAATTATCTTCAGAATGTTACCGAATACTTTGGAAAAGTTGAAAATGCACTGGGAGAAATGAAAAATCCATCCAAGAAGGTTGAAAAACTTTGTCAGGAGCGAAAATGCTTTCGAAAGGGGTTCAAAAATACTCCAAAGTTTTCCAAATCTAATTGGCAGAGTATCGAAAATCCATTTGTGTGGGCAAAAATAGAATTAAGAGAGCATATCTGTGTGAAAGGATTGAAGATCAGCTGAAAGAACTAAAACTTTTTGGAAGTAGCGAAGTCTGTCGAGGAGAAGTTAAACCACCAATACGAGCTCAGACTTTGTTTAGAAGGGCTGAAAATTGATCTGGAGTGATCGAGAAAGTCACTGAAAGGAGCGAATATCTATTTGAAAATCCCTTGGAAATACAACAAAATCATGTCCTGGAAGGACATAAAATTCATCTCAAGCAATTTTGCTAAATTCATCCGGTAAATCGTGAATAAGTACAAACTTTTAATAAAATAAGTACAAACAGAATAAAATAAAAGATAAATAAGTACAAATTTTTCTAATAAAATGTTTCATATAATAATCAAATAATCAGATGTTTTCAATAAAAGCATGAAATTTCAAGCTAAACCAAGTCAATAGAGAGTAGTAATGAGTTGGACGTTCAAAAAAGTTAATAAAAATTAGTAATGATGTGGCGTAGTATGAAGAGGTCGAAGGATGAAGCAACGAACGAAGCGATGAAGCAAATATGCAAGGAGCAAAAAGCCAAAGAAGGAGAAAGATAAACAAAATTACATGGCAATTAAATTAATTGGCAAAACTGAAAATGGAAACAACGGGAGATTTAAGCTTTAAGCGAAACCGAAGCAGCAGCAGCACCAAAAAAAAATCAAAAACAATGGAGAGGGAAATAGCCGCCTCCAGAAGGATATCTGTTATATCTAAAGAAAGCCCAGATCGCATTAAATCACCAGAAGAGTGGATTGAAAGATGACAGCAGTTGCTTTAATCGTCGGTTAATAAAAACTAGCTTCAGTCCGGCCGTCGACAGAGATAGTCGTAACAATAGTGATCGAATTAGCAATAGAAATAGCTGGTAGCATCGCTAGCAAAAGGAAAAAAGCGAAAAACCGCGACGGTAACAGAGCTGTGAGAGTAGCCGTAGCGATAGTTACAAGCATATGTTTTGGATATGTGGTTGGTTGGCTAGTTAGTAATTCTCTGTCTCTCTCTCGCTCACTCACCAGAAAAGTGAATGCTTCTGGGATATAACTATTGATATTGGGTGGAGTGATGCACATCTGTAACGTAAAAAAGAAGAAAAAAGAAAGAAAGTTTGGTTGATTTCTTTTTCTCTTTACTTTCATTTGTAATTACATATTGATTAATATTTTTCAATGTGTTTTGTATCTTTTCTAACGGCTAGGGGAGAAAAAATGAGCGAAGGAAATTAATATTGGAAATGCATTAGTTTGTGTTCTGTAAATATGCATGTGTGTGTGAGTGAGTCTTTAAGAGTATTGCAAAAAAAAAAACAAACAAACCCGGGAATCAAAACTGATGGAATGAATGAAGGCACGCATGAATGAAGAAAGCATCAGGAATATGTTAAGGAATCGATTTATATAGCTACGGACACAAAATAGATATGTATTTTAGATGTATACGTGCATAAAAATACGGACGAATTCATGCAAGTTCGCCCGTGCATGTATGTGTTTATTTATTATAAATAAAATATTATCTCTTTCTTCATCCTCAAGCACTGAAAAAAATGAACAAATGCATCACAAAGAAATATATAGAAGAAATTCGTGGAAGAGAAAATTAAAAAGAAAATGATTACGATGTAAAAAGAAGCTGAAATGCAAACATAAAAACAAAACTCAAACATATGATAAAAAAGAAATACAAAAATTACCAACAGATAACGCTATTTGGTTCATGATATTGACTGCAGTAATAAGTATAAGAAATCATAATCACGATCACCGCCATGGTTAGCAATATTAATAACGTTACAAAAAGAAAGGCGGACAGCGGAAAGATGATATTCTAACAACAACTCCAACAACAACAACCACAAATATTAATCATTTATAAAAAAAATGTAAAATACTGACAGAAAACTGACATCGCCGATATTAAAATCAACAGCATTAATTGAGACGACAACATCAATAATAATAATGCAAGACACAGTATCTTATGCATCAGCGATAATATAACATAAACGAAGTTATCCATATAATCTATAATCAATAATAATAAACAAAGCATAACCAGTATCGAGAATAATTTTATCATAATTAATATCGAACCTAAAAACAACAACAACATCAACAGTAAATGCCAACAAAATCAAGAAGAAATGGCAACAGCATCAACATTGTATCACTAGCATCGTCCCTATTCTAAACCTCATCATCATCATCATCATCATCATCATCATTGCCAACAACATAGGCCATTCATCATTACCATAACCATCATTATCATCAGCAGAGAATTTTATGTGTAAACATGAAGAAAATCATATGAATTCGACTTCGACTAACCTCGTCGAACGATGACGAACCGCGACGACAACGTGTGCGACAATGCGCTTATTACGAAGCTATTAAGTTAATTTTTTAATTTGTTTATATCAAAATTTTACTCACGCACCAGCATCGAGTCATGAATTATTTATCGTCAGTAATGCCGATAATTCACTAATGCTTTATTAAACAATAACAACACTGAAGACAAAAAGAACAACAACAACGAGAACGACTCGTTTAAATAAAAGAAAGCAGTTTTGTAGCAATTTGGCCAATTAGACCAAAATGAACAACGCATGTGGCAGCAGTGATGATCCCTATTGATTATTAAATTAAAAATTGCAATCCAGTTAATTAATTGTGGAAGATTGGTTTTGTTTTTTAAGGAAAATGGGCTAATATTTGTATTAAATCTAAAAACTTTTTCATTATGATCGTAATTTGCGAAAGATTTTCTTGTCGAATTTCATAATTAAATTGTAATTAAATTTATTAATCGATTAATCGATTGAATTAAGCATGAAAAAAGGTACGATAAATTTCAACAATTTTCTGATAAATTGTTAACTGAAATCTCCCAAAATGTCCAAACTGAAATCTGAATCAACATTGAAAAGAGTTATTCCAATATTGTCAAAGTCTGTGACGATATTGCCAAAACTCTGGCGATCGCACAGGAATGACATTGTTTTATCTTGAAATCTTATAAATCTTCTAAACCATTAAGGATAACAACAAAAACTATTATAGACCTAACCAGAAACCCGAAATCAGAGATCAAACATTCTTTAAAATTTGATATATTTTGCTTGTTTTCTCTCTAGCACAGGAAGCATAAAAATTTGTCAGCACTTAAAGAAAAGGATCGTATGACTCTTTAAAATAACGTTCCAACAAAAACGAACGACAGTATTCTTGAAAAGGGTGTCGTTGCGTGTTCGACTGATTCTGTAAATATTTAACGATGTTCCAAATTGAAGCTAATTTGAGCTCTCTTTTACAAGCCTCTAGCAATTGATCTGCATTGCGTCATTTGAAATCTGCCCCAACCACTCCATCAACAAGACCGTTTCTGCCCCCGTCGCCAACGCCGAGGTTTGACAGCTGTGTAATAATACGATTAGGATTGACGAATGAACAATGAGCAATCGAAAACCATTTGCATTTATTTTTGTAACTTCGACTGAAGATGACGACCTTGTTGCTTGATGCTTACCGACTGTTGCCCGCTGTGTGTTGCGTGCTGTCTATGAGCCTGCTGCTTGCTGTCTGTATTTTAAGAGACCACTTACGGATCTATTTTAGTATTTCAATAGGCGTGTCAGACGAAAAAACGGCAATGGCTGAATAAATATTTAATATTGAAATTGGACACGTCAAAGAAAGTAAAGGAAAAAGATCAAAATCATTGACAAGTAACATGAAACAGAAAACGGGAGGATATCTAAATGATCTGCGAAATTGATCCATTTGAGAGGCTTTTAATCCATCCCGTGATTCCTTTGAAAGATTGTGTGGCTTCATGTCATCCAAGGAGTAAGTGGTGGAATGAAAAGGGCAAGGAACAAAGGAAGTTAGGGAGGAAGGAAATCAAGGAAACGAAAAGAAACGAAGCAAAAATAGGAAGAGTGGTGTTTGAAAAGTCATTTGTTTTTGCATTTTTGTTTTTGCATGTATTGTTTCAGTAGCAAGTAATTGAGTCTCGACAGCATTTTCATAAAAAAGACGACTTCTCCTTCGCTTTACCTCCTCCACTTAATCTCCTTATTGTTCCCCTTGCTCACTTTTCTTCTTCATCCTCATCTCTTAAGTTGTTGCTACTTTACTAATAGTAATTTTCAAGCCTCATTACGTTTGAAACCGAAAGTATTTTATAAACAATGTTTTCTTTTTGTGAATAAAATCGATTTCTCTACATCACTTTCATAATTAATAAGAGAGAGAGAGAGCGAGATTGAGCCTATGGGATAGCAATGACGTTGGTGTTAATGATGATTAAGTATGTGATGTATAGAAGCATTTCAATTGCTTTCCTAGTGATCTAGAAAAGTAGCAGAAGCCTACTATTTTTCTTCGATTTCATGTAAATATTTAGAAACAATTAATTGATGAATTGAGAGTGTGAGGAGTGAGAAATATTAATTTCGATTGTTCACACTTGAATGATTCGGCATTTTTGAAATATTTACAGAAAGGGAAGCAATTTGTCAGCGCATCAAAAAATGACAGCTATGTGACATTTTTGTGGAAGCAGGCAAACAGATTAAGGCTGTGACAATGATAGTGATGATGACAATGATAACATGATGGTGATAGTGATAATGATGATGATGGCAGTGATGGGGGTAAGTAATTTTTATAATATTTAAAGAAACAGTGATAAAAATCTAAAGACATTGCGCGTGCTTTCCTTGCACAAGCTTCAAATATTTGAAGATTGAACTCAAAAACTTGCAGAAGAAATATTCTTTATTAAACACTTTTTTATTAAACACTTCAGAGATAGTTCGAAGTCACGATCGACACAAGCCGATTAGTCTATTATTGCGTTATGAACGAACATTCTTACAAATGTTTTTCTTAGAATTTATAGTTTACCCAAATGACATCGTCTTGCTCCGTTTGTTTGAATATATTTCCAAGATTCCCGAAAAAGACATGAATTTTCTTTCATTTGAATCACAAAAAATCTTCAGAAACACTTTGAGGATTTACAGATTTGTTTATCCTAATCACAAAATCCTGAAAGACACAGAATCCTGATACAGTGTCCTGATACATGAAAATGTTGCAATTTATTACGTTTTGCATTCCATAAAACAGAAATCAATATCGGATCAGGCTCCCTTCGCTCGTAGACTTAAAAACAAAATTGAAAAACAGAAGAAGAAGATGAAAGTAGTCCGCCTGGCTCTTTATCGATAAGTTTTCAATTGACCTCGTTTCCTTTTTGAGTATTTTGTTTTCGAGTTTTTCTCTGTTTTATTGGTTGCTTCTTTAGCATCAGGAAACTGTGCCTCATTCTTCTCCCTCCGTTTTTTCTGCTCCTTTTATATGAATGGGCATGAATTTGGGGGGCGGAGGGAAAGATAGAACTGTCACCAGACCAGCTACAATTGCACACATGAAACAAACAAGAAGAACGATGTGCGCTTCATATTTGAAAGTGCAAAAATGCAACAATGCAAAAAATTGCAGCAGTGCCAAGTAGAGAAAATATCATTTGGTTTCTTCCATCCTTCGTATAATCGCTGATTCTTGTTTTTAGATTTTGATTTATTTAGAGTAGAAAAGCTAAATCACTGAAAGAACGATGAAGAATGAAAGAAGAGGAGGAAGAAGAAATCCTTCGACGTTTTTCATTCATCAATTGATGTGATATCTTTCAAATTATGAAAGTAATAATGATTCCAATATTCAAAGATATGATTGAGTCCTACGAATTACTCATAAATTCTTCACTTTATTCCTCCCTTCGAAGCAGATAAAAACGCACGGAATGATTGATATAATTAATTAATGTCGAAGCCTTGAATTTGGTGAAATATTGGAATATAACTTTAAAATCAAGGTTCCTTTCAAGAACAAAAGCAATGTACTTTCTCTGTATTTTCCATATCTCGTAGCTCAAGTCTCCCCTTCGTTCATTCTGTTTTTCCTTCCAATTCATTCACATAAATTCCGCAATAATGCAGGAATACGTGAGGACAAATTCGACAAAACAGCAACAACATTTATTTTAATTAGTCTATAGTCTATAGAAACTGAATTCCTTCCGGTTTATTTGTGGGTAAGCTCTATAAGAATTCATTAATGTTAAAAATTAATGGCAGGAATTCTATCAACAATAGCAGAACTTGCCGGGGCAACAGGAGATATTAATTAATTATGAAACCGATGACCAAAGTCTGTAGTGTTTTAAAGGCGGTCCAGACAAAATTTTACTTGGCTCACTTAACGAATACAATTGAATACAATGCATTTATACAAATGCAATGGAGTTACTAATACATCCGCAGATACTCTTTACATACATGTTTTGGTTTATACGAGTACATTTCTAAAACACAAAATAAGTAGTGAGTACCACTTGAGAATACATGCGGTTGGCGTGCATGCGAGGGAGACAAAATGTCGACGATGCTCGATGCTCGTGGTCGATGCATTCGATGTTGAGAAAAACTGCAGAAAAGCAATTAAATAGGGGGTGATATAACGCTGTCCGGTGGGCGAGGAGGAGCGGTGGGAAGGGGTGAAATTATATTCCTATTACTGCAATCAAGTGGTCGTAGTAGGTGGTTGTTGTTGTTGGTTGTTAGCGGTTGTTCGTGGTTGTTAGTGACGGTTAGTAGTGCTAATTTAATTAAGCAGCTTTTATTAAGGTCGTTAACATTTAGATGTGCGATTATTTAAATACTGTATAACCTTTCACATTTTACAAGAAACTGCTGTAGTTGCCGAATGGATATTACGGAAGGAATGGGTCGGAAGGAGGAAGGTGGCCAGGGTGGCGTGTGTGTGTATGGTCAAGTAATTGAGAAAGTTTTATTCAAATATTGTTTAGTTTAAGGCGCGAGCAGGTGAAGTCCATGTGAAGCAATGTCATGCCGTATGGGAGGCGTGTGGGAGGCAGGCGTCAGGTGGCTGATGGAGAGAGGTGGGATTTTAAAACGTGCGTGTATAACACAAAAGTGCTTTGCTTTCACAAAAACATATTGCGGAGGGTATCTGTTTCAATAGAATATTTAAATGCAAGAATTTTTATTTACAAACTTACGTTTTTGCAATCATCGAAATCCATACAGTGATGCCAGTCATGCACAAACTGAAAGCAAAAAAGGAAGATGAGAAGATCAATATTGATATTAAATTCATATTCTTCAGGTTTTCATACAATCTTATGTGTTATAAAAGACATATACTAGAGATAAAGCATTAAAAGTCAAATTTTTAGCTCATTATTTATCCCGTTTCACGCTCATTTGTTTCTTTCATTAAAATTTCTAGATTGTATACAAGTGCATTTTTTGCAAGGCTTCGTTTGTTTCAATTTTGACAAATCCTCCAATTATTTGTTGACGTTTCGATTATTTACAAGGCACCTATTTTTTGTCAAAAAAAAAAAAAAATAACGAAATCATCAATAAATCGTTTAACTAACTAACCGGAACGATCATGCACGACTTTTATAGATGTCGCACACTACTTGACCTCTTCAGTTCATCCGTAATTAAGAAGGGGCAAGGGAAATATGATTGACGAGACAACCAATTCATGTCATCACAATCGTGTGACGCGTCACATGTTATGATTAATGAAGTAAGACCCACTAAAGCTCTATTAGAAGCATTTTGAACATATTTTTTCTTATAATAATTTTGAATAAGACAGGAGTAAAGCAGCTTCGTAATCTTTTAATATGTTAAAATCTTTTGATTTTATAGATTTATTCTCCACCACTATTCGGCGGATTTGGGTGTGTCATCCACACAAAAATCAGACAAAAATATTTAAGAACAGTTTTTATAATGCTCTCAAATACCAAAAACTGTTCCATAAGCCCATACAAACTATACGAGAAATAACAAAAAATAATAACAATAATAAATAAAATAAAATAAAAGGAACAAAAAATTAAATAAAATAAAACAATCAAAAAGAAAAGTGTTTATAATTCCTTCTGCATTAATGACTATTTCTAACTACGCTATTTTTAATCAAAAAAGCAGAATTATATTAAGAACAATCGAGTTAACATCATCTCCTTTTTTTCTGTTTTCTCCCTTTTCTCTTTAATTAATTTAATATAAGGAAAAATGAACAGAAGGAAGGAGAGGAAAGAGAGCAATGAAGCAACAGAGAGATTATAAATTCATTGGGCCTTTCCAACAATTCTATTAATAACGTATTGTATGCGCATATCGTTGCGTTTCTCGCTGGAAGCGACGGAAAAAGCCGTTATCGTTGCAGCGAAATAATCAACCTCAATAACTCTTTCTTTTATTATCTCCAACGCAAAGAGAAAAGGCAGAAAAAATTAGATTCATTGTATTTTAATAAAAAAGAATGGAAGGCTTTGAAATATTTTCAAAATAGATAAATTTGTCCGGCATCCGTTTTATGCCACTATCCGGCCTCTGGGTGTAGGGTATAAGGGCAGATTTTTATATATTGAATTCTATTTTTTTTGGTTGCTGAAAATACAATTTTGTAGAAGGGAAAAGCAAATAGTTTTTTATTCGTTCGTTATAGCCAAACCAATTAAATTTCAACGGCGAGACAAACGACCAACCAACCGAACAACGGTCGGCCGACCCATCGACTTCTATAACTGACCAAACGACAATCGTACCTCTATTTTGTAAATGTGTGTGTGTGTTTGCGCGCACATGTGTGCGTGTGCGTGTGTGCTCGCGTTTGTGTAAACTGCAGCTGGACATAAATCTCTTTGTATGTGTGTGTGTGTCCTTTTCATATGTATGAGTATGCGAATCATACGGTTTTTTGCTTGTGATTCATGATGACTACAATGAGAATCGGAAGCCCTAATGAATCACGCACTGTCCTTTATGCGCTTTATTTACGATCTCGGAGCAAAAATAGATAAAATATTCTTTTCTTTAGAAATTAGTTTTTGCTTTATTTTTTTAGAATACGCAGGATGGTAAGAATCCAAAAAGGCAGGAAGTCAAGCAGTTAAGCTGTCAGACAACATTAAATATAATTCGGATGTTCGTAGTGCGATCAAATAGAAGAAATAGAAGTCATCGGTGATTCTCAATTCGGTGCCAGTGCTGCCAAATCTAATTGAGTGGAAAAAATGCTGCAAGAGGGACGTTTCCTTGTCCGATTTCACTTTTATAGTTCTTTCCTTTCTTGATTTTTTGCGACCCTTATTTATATTTATTATTTTTCTACTGATCAAGGATAAATGCGTGACAACAAAGGACGAGAATGACGAAGGTGGCGACTTAAAACCATTCATTACAAATGCAAAAACACATAAATAAATACGCACAATCGCAAATAAACAACAATAAAAACAGATGAGCTACGAAAATGAGGAGGAAAACATCAGACGAATGAAATATTGAACGAAATAAATCGGTTGTTGCATCGGGAATCATTAAAATATGCCAACTTTCCTTATTCTGTCCTTTCGAAGCAGCAATACTGCTTACATTATTGTGATACTGTTTCACCCAATTGATGGCTTTCGGCATTCGCGGGGTAGTGCCCGCAGCATTGGCATCGAGGGGGACTGAGACTGCGGCATGGGTAAACCTCAATAACTCATAAGTTGTTCACTACTTGACTTATTCACTTGATCCCATCTCCACTTTTATCGATGGTTGGTACCATCAGGCAATTGATGAACAAGCAATTGAAGCAGTTTATGATAAAATAAAAAATTGTTCTCAATTTGGGCTTATTGCAATTGTTTGTTCGATTTGCCGGCAGTCCGTCATTGATAAGAAATAAATAAAACTTTTATATTGTTTTATTTATTGATTGACATTCGTCAATTGGTTTGATTGAACTAAAACGAGGTCAATGAAAACTTTTGTTCGACAGACAGGGTGCGGCATTTTTCTTCAATTCTGTTCTCTTTGCGTGTTCTTTCGAAAAGATCAAGAAGAATTAAATGTGTATTGATAATATCAAGATAATCAAGTCAGTTTCGTTTGATGAATTTAAACAGTTTCTGAAAGCTCTTTTTCGAATTCGAAATTTTTGATTACTCTTTGAAATTTAAAATATCGACTGATTTTTGCAGATTGAAAATCCCAAAAATAAAACACCTAAAGTGAGAAAGTCTCGAAATAACAAAGTCCCTAAATACACAAAATATTGAGTGGCAAAATTTCGAAATCTTGAATGGAAAAAAGTCGAAATATTCCGAAGTAACTAAATCGCGAAACCACCAAAGCCCGAGACAATCAGATTTCGAAACCAGAAAGTCTCCGCACCCAAACTATTTTTTGAGAAGAGTTGTGTTAAAGATAGTTTAGTAGGTCTTAAGGTAAAACTAAAAGGGGCGTGCACTACCCAACGACTATTAGGACCGCACTAAAAGTTTATATCATGACTGATGGGTATAGAGCCCAGGCCGAAGTTAGCGTTCTTACTTGTTTCGTTTTATCTGACTCCGCGAGGAATTTAAATTCAAAAAGTTAAATATTTTCAGTCTTGCATTTGGTTGGTTGTCATGTCCATGTCATAGAGAGGCAACCTCTTCAGATATACCCATATACCACCTTCACTTATAACCCTTCTAATGCTCTAAAGAAGTGTCAACGATTGGCTCTTTTTAAGAATGAAGGTAATATTCGTCTGTATCGGTGGCAAGGGCGGTGATGTTGGTGATGTTTGGTGTGATTGTGTTGAGTAATACAATATTTTTATTCCATCATTTCATTGTTTTTTTTTTTGACAGGCTTGCGTGAGCTCGAATGTAAGCGATTTACGATGCAATGCATGGCATGGAATATCCTTTCCACCATTGATGTGTTTACTTCTACGTTGGGTGTTTGCGCTACAACGTATTCTATTAAATATTCAATCATGAATGGAATGCATTCACAATCAAATTCTCTTCCTACCCTTTCAAAAATTCGCATTTTCAGTGCACGCTATCATAGCGTTTTTCCCTGTCCCTGTATTTTCTCTGACGCTAAGGACATTTCATTGAACGTAGATATGAATCCGCTGACGCGGGGTTTTTTGTTTTGGTTTTGGTTAGAAACCTACTTCTTGCTTCATATATCCCACTGCCCCCATTGGGTGATTGCGTGTGTTTATGTGTAAGAAATGAAGTAAAGCGTGTGGATGAATGGAGTCCGCGAATTTTCCGGTCTAAAAGTTGCAATGCTTCGATAAATACGTGCATATTTTATGCTCTTGTTCTTGACTTGACTTTTGTTTGGCAAATACTACATTTTGCGAAGAGATTGTACAAGTGGCTCTAGATTAAAGTTATCAACGGTTTGGTATTCCGTTATCAGCTGATTACTTAACCCATCGGACTAACTATCGGATTAGTTTAAATAAATAGAAAGCATTCCAGTCCTATTTTTCGATATAAATGTTTATTTAAGAGAATGAATTAGAATCTGAAATGGATCGGTTTGGATTGAATTCTTACCATTTAAAGTAATTCTCAATTATAGCGCAATGATTCTCGTATTTTAGTTGTAACGCAAGGAATATTTCCAGCGCATTCAGCGAATGACGCAAATGGGTTCACAAACAAAATTGTACGATGCCTTACGTAAGCTTTCCCCCCTGCCGTTTTTCGTAAACAAACTGTTATTGTTATTTTATATCCCTTTGCCGGAAACGAGGATCGTTTTATGATTTTTAGGTCCCTGCAATGTTGTATGGAAAAAACTAATATAATAAAGAAGGCCATGATAGTCGTGGCAGCAACTTTCCCCTTCCTGATCTTTGCCATCACGTTCTGTTGCGATGTTGGTGCTGCCAACATTAATTGCATTATAAATGCTGCCATCCTAAACATGGCAGCGCAGCAGGACGTCATTCTACACACGTACAAAGTCAATATAAGTTTATATTTTATGACGGCCTCTTCGGTGTGCGAGCAGTGTGCTCGCCGTGCTGATTGCTGGTAATGCTGCCACTCTGCTGTTGGTTATCTAACTTTTCTCACACCACCCCTCTCCCCCAAAACCGTAGGCCTCCCGGGTGTGATTGCACCGTCGTATCACCGTACCGTCGTATTGCGAGAATTCGATGCGAGTTTTGCTTTACAAAATGTTACGACGACGATTTGATTACAAATTTATAATATTTGCTTGGATTTCTTTCATGCACGGCTTTGATTGCATTAGGAGACACGAATTAGAGATCAATTCAGTTTTGTAGGCGACTTAGTGTTTTCGAGCTTTTAGGTTTTTTGAAAGGATCATTCCATGCAGATTTTTCATATTTTACTTTATTTTTAGTTATGTTTAATTCATTTCGATTTTAATTAATAATTAATATTATATTATTCTTAGCATACTTTAGCATAATCCATAACGACCAGTTCTGAATTCTAGAGCTCTTTACAAAATTTAAAACTCAACCTATTGCAGTCTGTTAATCGGAATACTAAAATTAAAGAAAACATCAACTAACTCACAAACAATTTCGTTTATTTTCAACTATAAATTAATACGCCGAGCAAATAGCTTTTATAATAAATTGAGAAAATACGAAGCTAAAGAAATGCCATATTTTATCCTTTTAATTACGTAAAGACACACAGATATTGTTTCGAATTGCTTTTCCGTCCTTCTCGTCCTCTTCTCTATTCTTACAGCCGTCAGCGGGTCGTAACCAATAAAAAACAGATCTATTAATTTATAAACGACTTGGTGGAGAAGTGGGTGTTATTCTCTGAGGCGCTTGCTAACAAACTGACCCGAAAGTGATTCTTCAATCATTCGTTAATCTCTATAATGATCGAAAGTTTATAAATATCTTGCTAAATATCCCGATGCTCGATAAAATTGAATAAAGCGAGCCAGTGAGAAAATCGTAAAATACCAAGCGGTTTCAAAACTGCGGAACATTGCTCGCTGCCGCGATGCCGCCTACAACGCAAAAAATTAAGCAAGAATTTTCAAAATTTTATACAGTTTCTCGAATTATATCTAAAAATAATTTCCCACCATAGGCATCCAGTAATGTCGTGAAGACCACAGCAGGGCAACCAAACGCTACAGCGTATTTGCGAAAGCGTAACCGAGGGATACAAGAGCGTAATGAAAGAATTGAGCGGACTTGTTCGGACGAGTGTGTTTGTGTGGGGATGTATGTAGATATGTGTGTGTTTGTGTTTGGCATGAAATTGTGAAAAATTACGATCCAATTAAAATGCGATCAAGTGAAAAGCAGACATCAGACGTTGAGCTGTGCGTAAAACCACGAACGCGAATTCACAGAAACATCTAGCTCAAAAAATTTCGCTTAAATTTCATCAGCAATTCTAGTCGTACCGATGCCATGAAGGATGAAAATAATTGTCTATGAGATTGTATACGCAATGGTTTGGCCACGATTAATATCAAGGCAAAAAGTTGAAAATGTTGATCAACTTCGCAGCAAGCGAGTAGCAGAGTATTCGAGACTGACATTTTACGCTGACTGACAAATCAATTAAGCGATCTTCAGACTCAAGTTAATGGTCGTAGATTATGCGGACGGAAAGAAGAATTCGAAAATGAACAACAACGACCAGGAGTGAATAGACCGGACCATCCACGAATCGAGCTGGATTCGTTGAATGCAAATTTTTTCTATAGAGGCATTAAGTCAGTGGAATCGAATAACAACGAACACAAAAATACGAGAATAAAAGGATATTATTTGTTTAAGAAATAAGAGCAAGACTAGGCAGAGGAGACCAGCGCTTGACCTGAGCGCATTCATTTCTGACCGTCTCCTATAGTGGGTGTTGCGGGAAGCGGCGGAATTGAATGAGCTTTGAAATGTTTTCAGCATCTGAAACATTTCGGAGATGCGAATTCGCGAATGCACCTGCAGAAAAAAATAAAGCGAAGGTTTTCTTCTTCTTATTCCAGGGATGGGGATCGCGGTAGATAAATTTCAATTAATCAACCACGTCTTCCACTGACGAACAACGCGATGGTTCACTGGATTTAATTGGCTCTTAATTTGTATTCTCGATGCGTAGCGTAACGCTACGCTGCGCTGCTCAGCGTTGTGTTTCGTTGCCACCTCTTTCAAAATGAACTCATTTTGCATGCGAACGACGTTTGTGCTGCAGATGGCAAACATTTGTGTGTTTAGTCTTTTTATAGACAACGGTCTGGAGAAGTATGCGACGATTAGACAACAACAACAGCCGAGAACAAGAACAACAACAACAAGCAGAGGAAATGTCATTCGTTCTGTCCGCCTCGTTTTCCGCATGCAGCAAATTCATGTTTTATTTTAGCACAGTCATCTCTTCACCCGCCAGCTGCTCGAAGTTCTATCAATTTTACCCTGCACTCACACTCGCACACGGCGATATGTATGTATTGTGTTGGAGAATAAAAATAAGAGAAAACAATTATGAAGTTATTAGTTTTGCAATAAAATTATTGACTCTAACTATTGGACCCATCTGATGAAAGACAAATAGCAAGCGAAGGGGAGAGGGAAGGGATGCATAAGTAATGTGACAGCGATTTAAACTATCGTTTATTCCGGACTCCATCCATACCGAACAATATCTTGACAACAATATCGCCATGTCAGATTTTTGTAACGGACGAATAATAAGAGGACGAAGAAGAAAAAGAAGGAGGAGAAAAGTTAGAAGAGTATGATTTCGATCTAGCGCGTTGATCGCTCGCTGATACGCGTAGTCACTAAGAAACGCCATTCCAGCCATCAAGCCGGTAAAAACGAGCTGTCAAAAAGTGAGATGTAGTTAACAGCAACGAACGCAACAGCAACAATAGCTACAATCACGATAACAATAACAACAACAATAACAACAACAGATGTAACATTAAAAATTATATAAAGAACAAGTTTTCCAACGTGAAAAAAAAACAAACAAACGAAATGACCGCCATCCATCGTCTAAGAGCGCTTTAATATATTTATTGATATCTAATCAAATGTTTGCTATTTTGTCATACGCACGTGCATACACCACACTGACGCCCGGACACAAGTGAGAATTCACTTTATCAGAATAAGGAACAATTATTTAAGAAATTCTAACGATAATGATTAAATAAACTTTATTCAGATTAAAAGACTTGGTGGCGGCACTTAAGACTGTTCCAAACGGATCGATTGCCGATCGACTTCTCAACGACTGTTTTTGACGCCCTTTTCTTGTGTGAAACATAATGCAAGAGATTAAGGCCTTTCCAACTTTTTGGTGGAAGTATTTGGCGGCAACCTAAATAACAATAATAAACTTCGAAGATTAAATAATAAATCAATGGATTGTGAGTCAATAAAAAGAAAGGATGGGAAGGATTTTTATGGCTTCTTAATAACGGGACAATAAAGGGAGCGCGAACTGATAGTGGTATGAAGATGGATGAATGGACGGACAGACAAGAACAATGTTACTGTTTTGAATTGTTTATTTAACTGAAGACAAAATCTTATTGATTTTGAATAGGGCGCGTTTATTGGCTTGATTTTATTGTGCTATCAATCAAAAAAATGAAAAACACATGTCTCTACGGTGACATCGTTCCCACACTGGTTCCAAAAGTCAGAAGAAGTGTCGAAGATGGGAATGATAACGGGAATGATATCGAGCATAACGAAAAAGAACTTTGCTAATCCCCAAGGGATAAACAGCGTAAACAAAATGAATCTCATACCCGAAAAGGGTATCACGAAAAATATGCCGACGGGATTACTTTCGATGAAATCATAGATTACACACGAAGTTTTCAGAGTTTGTTTCAAACTTTTGGTTTTTCTTTGTTGCCCTTTTTTTATTACTTTAAGGACATTTCTTACTCTCAGATTAGAATCTATCTGTCTTTTTGCAGAAACTGAGTTGATGATGACGGTTTTATCTTCATAGCAATTTCAGAATAATTTTGTGTCCTCTTAGGGATTCTGAAATCCTTACACTTACCTTCCGGTAACAGCTTTGGCGACACCTGAACAGATCCTTGTGTCCAACTTCTTGGGCATTCTTTAATTCCAAAAGTGTAATAATAATGAACGCCAGTAGCGTCGTGTGATTACATTTTGTGGAAAGCATTTTTCTCAAATTTAGTTATTTAACTTTTTTCGCAGTCTTTTCTTTGCACGTTAAATAAAATAAATCGACAATTCGTTCTTTTACACACTTTTGAATGTATTAATAATTTTTGATGTTTGATGCCTTTATCGCTTTTGCAGAAATGAAGATTTTTTAAAAAATCGATTATCACAAACACGTTTTTTGACGAGGCGAAATAAATTACTTCGTCTATTGAAAATTCGATAATAACAATATACTTCTTCGCAAAATCCACTTAACACCAAGCCACCAAGAGAGCAGTTATCAGACTGAATAAACTCGCGAAATCGAAACCTTTAAAAACAGAAGAGACTTCGCTCCTCAACCAAATAGTCGTGGCCAGAAATCAATAAACGAACAGAACCTGGTTGCATCACACGAATAAGTTGTTTGAAGTCTAAACAAGCAACGATGCTTTCGGATATATAAGGTCTTCCATAAAAAACGTAGTAATCTGAAGGGTTAGGGTAGGGGGAGAGAGCAAATTCGTAAAAGCAAACATTTGTGGACAGGAATAGAGTTGTGAATAGATGAACACAAAGGTTTGATCGAACCAATGCAAAACACGAATGTTTGATTGACAAAGAATATAAAAATTTTAAAAATGCAGCTGCGTTTCTTTATATTCTCCCTTCCATCTAATTTCGTAATTGCAAAGAAACTAGTTTCATTACTGAATTCCCTTCCCCGCAAACCAGGGAAAATTAATGAGGTTCATGCAACACGTTGCACGGTTTTTCTCTTTACTACTTCTTTCACAAGCACGTGCATGATGACTGCGCATGACCGCTTTCAATACAACTTGTATTAAGTTAGAAACGAATCGAGGAAACAAGTTCTATAACGTCGTCTTCAACTCAAATTTTCGTCGCTTCGTACAAAGGTATATCTGAAGGATGCTTAGTAGTGTGATTGTGTGAGGCGCTGGTTTGGGCTTTGAATCGGTTTGGTTGATTGTTTGAGGGAGTATGAGGAGAACTTATATTCCCCACCCAACCGAATACTTTAGTAAACGACCAAGACAATAATTTCAAACATGCTGGATATTAAGTTATTCTTAGATTTATTATAATCGCCTTCGTGCCAACCAACAACCAGAACCATACCACCATACATTAAATCTGCAGATAATTAAAGGGTCCGCAAGCAGACAAATATATCAAAACACACATCCCTACACACAAATGCACGCGCCAACACACTTTTGTAATTTCCTACACAATTACGAGCATTTACGTTCATTTACCTTTACGAATATTCTTACGAACATTTTTAAAATGATGTATATTTCTAATTTTCTGATCCTAAAATTCTATTGCTTAATTCTCGATTATTATCTGCACAACTCCGCTTCAAGGTCAAACAATTGCCAGCTACTTATGATTGTTCAGGATTCTTTTTATGCGATCTGTGCTGAGAGTTCCGCTTTTAGCATATGTGTAGTGTATGTGCGTGTAAGTATGTATGTGTACGACAATTTGCATAATAGTTTCTAGTGGACTGGACTCCCATTTTCCTTTCACGTGTTTTCACTTAGAAAATCATAACATTTTTAATAAAAATTTAGGAATTAATTTACTGAGTGAGTGCCGTCAGATCTTCATCGATATCGTTGATCCCTTTGCGTCGACTTCTATTTCTATTTATTTTCCGGCTTATGCAATTTTCGATTGTTTGCTGGATCTAGCTAAATCCTGACAACTACCTACTTATTTTAAGGGTCGATGAAGAACAAGACGAAACAATAGTATCGGCGTAGATGCGATCGCCGACGCAATCACTTCCTTCTTTCCCGGCGGGTTATTTACACACAAGAATAACCAGAATTCTCAAATGTCACAAACAATTTTTCAAGAAAAAAATTTATACAATTCACAGAAATTAATTGTCTACTAACTACAAAAAATGCTCAGTAATTTTTTTAGAAAAATGTTGCAAACCTTTTTTGTTTCTTTTTGATTGCCTATTGGGTAGAAATTCCCAAAGATCTGATTATTGTGATTTTTTAAGTATTTTTTTAAACTGAAATTTATTGTATTCAAGGAGATTGTGAAAATAACGAAATCTAGGTAGAATCCTGAAATTTCTATTTAATTTAGAATTTTTGCAACATAAAATGCCAATTCAGGATTTCCATTAAAGAAAGAAAAATTCTATAGAAAATATATCGAATTTAAAATGAAAAATTTATAGGCATTTAAACCATTATTTAGGCGATTTTTTCTAAATGTACAATACAATAAAACAATAATGCAAATATAGTTTTTTCTAAATAAAAATTTTCTTCTCCATTCTGTTTCTCTTTATTTTTTTTCGCAATAATTCAATAAAATGGCTATTATCTCTTTAATTTACTGAATTCAATATTCCTTCAAAAAGAATTATATAAACTTTTTTAAATATTCGCCTTTTTAAATATTCTCATCGGGAAAGCGAAAATTCATAAATTTAATTAAATTTAAAATTAAATATTTCGTATATCTGCAATATATCCAAATAGCAGTATAATATAATATTATTTTATATAAATTCTATTACACGTTCCATGAAAAAAATCATGTTTAAAAAAATCGCTCAAAATTATTGTTATTATTATATTTAATTTTTCGGTGGAATACCGTCAGAAAAAATTTATTGCTCGTATAAATAAGAAAAAACAAAACAAAAAATTAATAATAATAACGACTCACTAATTTGATGGCCTGCCTAAAAAAGGAGGAAAACGTTTAAAAAATACAATCAAATTTTAGTCCATCGCAGTTTATTTTAGTCCACCGCACCGAAATAATTTTTGTGGTGGAGACTGGAGTCTGAGAGGGAAGAGATTATTTTTTATGTAAAAACAACACGTTCATCGGTGGTGGTATATCATGACCACGTTTCTCAAACTGGTATGTGTGTGTGTGTAGAATTGTCAGGCAAATTCATTAACAAAATTGGCGGCAAAACGATGGAAATTCTGCAAAAATCGAGTCAAAATATAAAAAAACTCACCCCGGTCACGCGAATATTATGAATATTTTAGATACGATTAATTTTATATCGGGTCGGTCCCCCCCTCGGTCGGTCAATCAGTTTGTCGTTTATGCAATGGGGAAAGAGAATGTTTAGTTTTTAACGTTATCTTTGCAGGATGGTAATGTTTTCAATTAATTTTGCGCTTTAAAACTATTGAATGTTGTTAAACTGCCACTTGTTTTTTTTTCTTCTGTTTGAAAGTATGGCATTCCAAGATTCCACCCTCACTCTTCCTTCTTCTTCTACAGCAAAAGTTTACCGACAACGCCGCGGTAGGCGTTTTTGTCTTCACCAACGCTAGTCAAAAATTCTTTTACGGCGATTCTTAAAACTCTTACGCTTAAACGAGATTTTTCACAGTCAGCCAACAGAAATCGTGCATGGAATTCTCGTTCAGCAGCCGCCGTTCATCTGCTCAATCAGCCTAGCAATAACTGATCATGCTTTATAAAATCTTAGTCGTCGCTGCGTCTCCAGGCGTGAAGAGTAATTATTGGAGAGTAATGGGAAACGATGAAGGAAGAAGAGAACGCATGCACGCACGCACTCCCAGATTAATTATTGAACGCATTAAGGGTGTGAAATATATTCTGATAAAAACCGAAGAGACTACGGTTGCACTTTTTCTTCAAAACATCCGAGAAATCGGTGCCCACCTAGAAATGATTCACTTGGCTGGCATTCTATTGTAAATCGTATTGGTTGTTATAGAGTTAGAAAGGGGATGGAGTGATAGGAGTCGGGATTATTTCGGTGAAATACATTCGATTATTAATCAAATAGATTTTGTCCTTTCCTGATGCCTCCACGCCTAAAGAATTTACGACTATATATGCATATAAATATTATGCATATGCATATAAATATATAAAGCAGTTTCTCATTTATTTACACGGATCGAGCGCGGTGGTATTACTAAGCGGTCATTCGACTGACCGCTACTGCATCGAAAAAATCATTTGATTCGTTCTGCCTCAGCTCGAAACGAAACCTTAGAAAATCGGACGATGGCATAATCTGAACGCTACAACGAAGATCAATGAGCTGAAACACATCAATTCACCACGCCAGATTTAAGCGCACCGATCGATAACTAAAAGAGCGTTTGTCCGCGACCGCGACTGCGACTTAGATCAGTCTATTATTCGGGGTTTGTACGCACATATGCGCGTATTTGATTATTCGTTCAAACGAAAAATGAGGGTGCATTTTTTTCTCTGATATGCCGGCCTTAAAATACTGTTTAATGCCTTGTGGCATTTTCTCGTCTTCCCTTCGAATATTTCGTACTGCCTCGTTTGTGCGTAGAGGGTTTACTAATTATTCTAACCCACGGAATGGAGTCTTTATTCGTTGGGAAAGGGATGGGGTTACATTGACTGTATTCTGACCAATTGCGAGGTTTCTAGAGCTCAGTTTTCTCAATTCATTTAAGACTATTCGAACTTACTGCAATTGTTAGGCTGATTACTTTATATCGGTAAGGTATAAACCGCTGGTATTGGTCAGCGTTTGGCTCTGTCAAATGTTTGATCCCTTTTTAAAATGCCCTCGTGCAAAATATTCAATTGCACCGCATCGCTGTCTTATGGTTTCGCTTACCGTTCCTCTTCCTTCTTCGGGAATATATAAAATATGTACATATAAAACCACTAATAAGGGCTAATTATGATATAAACAATATGTACCGTGTACTCTTCAATAAACCTTCAATGATCCCTCCTCCTTCGTACAGCTTTTTGTTGCTGTTGTTTTTACTTTATTTCTTGTATCTCTGCGAGTAAAACGGCGATGGTTTTTTACTGTAATTTGAGAAGTTTTGCTGCATAGAATGCAACCTTCTCCCCTCTCACAAAGAAAATGTCGAAGGGCGTGTTTGGCATTTCTGTGCTTTGAAATTGCTTTACAATCATCACAAGTTAATCAACGTAAGTACCCACCACCGTCCTCTTGTACTGCTTGATTTTTAAATTAGTACCATCCTCATCGGCATTGCCAACTCAACATCATCATTCTACTCATCATCATTGCAATCGTCACCGCCGTTGCCGTCGTCATTAGCGTTATTGTCCACTCCATATCTTCGATACCGGAGCACTCCTCGTCCAACGGATTCCCATTACCAGTCAGACCAGATCGCGCACCGATGCAACGCGGTAGGTTTGTGTCAAGTTCAAAGCATTAAAAAGCTTGACATTGCATGACAATAATGGATAAAGAGTTACACCTGCGAAGGGAACGAAGAGAAGCAAATGGAACTTAGTAGTGGATAAAGCAGCGAATACATAATAATGCAGATTTTAATAATAACAAACATGGCGGCGGAACAAAGAACTTAAAGGAATGAAATCATTCAACCGGGCATTCGTATGGGTTCCCCAAGTTGACGGGTTTCCCAACAATGACGACGGCTCAATAGAGTACGAGAATTGTGTGAATATTGCGTCGTGGGGAAGGGATTAAAATCATGCTGGATCAATTTTATTAAAATTCCCTAATGCCGAATGGCCTAATTTGGTGCTGAAGGAACCTACCCCCCCCCTCCCATACCAAGGATTCTGATGAATATACAAAATTCTGTCGTCTTGTGGGATTTATTTAAGCTGAAGGTAACTACTGTAGATTTTCAACGGATGGATGGATTGATGGATGATTACATTGTAGGTGCAATTATTTGCCATTGCATTGGTTGCAGAAGAGTAGACTGAGTTGGCTTAATGTTGTTTGTTTTAACCCTACGATTATTTTTAATTTTTTTCCTCGTCATGCGCTCTTCCATCCTACTCGTTCTCAAAGAACAATGGTCAACCGCCAACGGTCCGGTACACAGATTTCTAAGGGAATAACAAGAAGAAACAATAATCAAAAAGCATTGCTCAAAAGTAATTTATCGTTTTTATTGCGCTTTTCGTTCGTCTTTTTCGTTCTTATTAATATCTTGCTTTTGTTGTTAAAGACAATCTGAATCACTATTGGGTCAATAATAAAAAGAATTGGAGAGCTTGGTTTTGTTTTTCGTATCTCGAACAGATTCAGTTTTTGATTACTTTTATTAACGTTTCTTAATTATATTCTTCTTAATTATAGCCATAAATATCCCTATTGCGATTGCGGTGATCTCTAGAAAGAGCATTAATAACAGCCAGTGAAAGTTGTTAGGCGTCGTTATTACGGGCATATATTCGCAAATTTTAATTTTAATTTTTAAAAATAATTTATTTTCATAAGGCAAAATGTCGAGATGAAATAAATTAAGGCGAAAGATTAAGGAAAACGGGAAGTCTCCAAAGGCAAAATCTCTGACAAGTAAGAATATCTTTATGTCACAAAGTCTCCAAAGGCAAAATATTCATGGACAAAATCTCCAATTTAATACCACTTATCAAAATATTTTCTACATTTACTAATGCAGAAGAAATTTTCTTGTGTCAAAATATTTATACTTGACAAGCCGAAACTGTCTTGCAATTGAAGACCTTGAATAAAGAGAGACTACATTACGGGGAGGATTTTCCTTATGAAGGATTCCTTCATGCAATTTCGCGGCCGAGGGCTACAAAGTCTAGCATATATTTACAAAAAGTTTGGATTACCTAAAAGGTTTTATTGGTTAAAGATTGTGCTTCGTGCAATAGCCAACCATCTTTACATTGGATGGATGGACATTTTCTACAAAAAGAATTCATTTTAATTCTGGATTCTTCTATATCTTTCACAAGGTTTTACCTTCTATACTTTGGTTTTGGTAAAATGCAGAAAATGTTGTCTTAGAGATTTCGTTATTTACATCGACTGATTCTTCAAAATTCAGAGTTTTCAATTAACGAATAGATATATTTACACAATCCTACTGGCTACAGAGGTTGTCTGAAATAATTATGTCATAATTTTTACTGAACTTTGTCGAATACTCTGTCCAATGTTGTTAATTAATCTCTTCGATTACAATAAATAAAAACAGCTAATTACAATAAAAAGCTAAAAATTTCCTCCAAATTATATCATTAAAGACCACTATATTTGTTTGGATAAAAGATAATGATATTAATCAACTAATTGATTTCTCCTTGAGGCCTTAATTACGCCATTGCGGTCAGTTCGTATGGTCGCTAGCCTGTATTAATAAGCCCACCGCTAGCCACCATTGCCACCGGCGAAGTGCTATCTAATATTATTTTGATACCAGACCATTTTTAGTCAGCGCCGTTCTCTACTTAAAGTGTTTTTTAACTTTTAATAACATTTTAATGAATTTGTGCGTCGTTTTTTGTGTGGCGCCGCTTCAAAACTAAAAAGAAGAAGAAGTCCCAAGGAAGACGTGAACACAATCGACGACCCGGTGGTCGAAAAAAGAAACAAATATTTGTAATGCTTCACAAGTAATAGCAGTTAAAGATGTTTTCAGAAGATATATATTTTATGTCCATTTTTATTTATTTCTGACATTTATTGTAGTAATAGTAGTAGTAGTTATTGTTGTTATTGTTATTTTGAGTTAATGATTGTTTTAACTGTCTGCGAGAAAAGAGAAGCCGGTGTAATCGTGTTTTCCATCGGTAACATTTTAGTCCGTCGATTTCCTCAAATTAATTGATATTTATAGTATTATTTCTCGCTCATAATCGAACCAACGCTTCCGGCGAAGAAGTCACGAATAGCTGGCTTATAATTTCGAATTAGAAAGCATTTTAATAAAATCGTCTAACTGATCGTCGAGTGCTAACTGTTTTCAGACAAAATTCAGGAAATTTTACTTTGTTTACACAGTTTGCGAATCTTCTCATAATTCTTTTCTTGTTCTTCAAAAAGTTGGCAGTATTTGCGATCAATAAAATACCCGAAGGAATTGGTCGGGAAGATAATGATCGTCTGACTAACTGTCTGTTTGACTGATTGACAGCAATAACGTATTACAAACTGGCTTCACGTGGTCTCTTTGTGACCCGCATGAACTTGTTGCTCGATTCGCAGGTCCTTGTTCTTTCTTCGCTCGAGATGCTGTAGATCCTCAAGATAAATGAAACGAATAGATGACCGAAACGACTCGAGAGAAAGTGTTTTAATTTTGGAAATTAACAGAGGATTAACTCAAAGGTATTAAGAAACATAAAGAAAATGGAGGAAAAGGAGAAGACCAAGCACGTGTAGATGCTGATAATGATGTTTTTCAAATAGATTAAAATTATCTTTGATTCTAAAAGAAAAATCTTCAGACCATTACATTGTAGGTGGTAAATGGTAGGCGCCAGTCACATGGCACCAACAATACCCGCCCTCCTTCGGCGCAATAATTCAACAACATATAAGTAAAACTATAATAAGCGGTCAACAAGTCGGTGACTTTGAACGGCAGCGAGTCCTTTTCTTGTTTCTCAAAATGAGGAAATAATCGACGGATGCAGGGAGTGCCATCGTAAAAACAATCGTACATTTCAATGTCGGAAGTTGCCTTTTAGATTTGTCTGAGAGAAAGAAAAGTTTATCCGATATGACTCTTTCGGTCGGCGTCAATCAACTATCGCTATCGTTGTTATCATCGTCTTCGTTACTCTCAACCTTCTTCACAATTCTTCACAATTATTGATAGACATGAAATGTTCAAAAAGAAGAAGCAGATCAAGTACCTGAAAAGGAAGAAAGATCGACTAAATTTTTAATTTCATCTTGGGTAGAGCCTTCTAGGTAGGACTTCATCTGCAAATGACACTGCATTTTTTGTGCTCAGAAAACCAATCGATAAGCCCCGTTCTCGTAAGTCCTCAAGACAAAATTCGTTAATACTGCATAATGAGGCGCGTAATAAAACAGTTGACTTTGTAAGGCACCAAGGACATTCTGTCGTCGCCGAAGTGTATGGGACAGTGCTCTGAAGAGTCAAAGGGCATGAGCAACAAATTCGCCAATCACCGTTTCTTCTGCATTTCTAAAATGTCGAGAAAGGATAGGATATTAAGGAGTTACTCCCTTTTTAAAAATCTTATAAAATTTTATATAAAATCCATTGGAACCTAAAAGTCTCTACTCCTTCGGAAATGAGTCCATTAATATGAACCTTAATTGAACGATTGAAAAGCCTTTAACAGCTGATTAAATAATAGAATATTTAATTAGTCATTCTAATAATTAAGAAAACTTCCTTTTTTCTCCCCATCACGTGTGTCCTTGTTGGCACAGTACCTCCAATATTTGCGGCATTATTTGAAAATTATTTTTCCTTCCTAAATTTCCAAGAGAACGAGAATTTTTCATTATCATGCTGAATTATTGAAATTTAAGAACTACCGCGTAAATGTTAAATTTTCTGCGAACTATTTTCCATGAATTCTAATTGCCTCAAATTTTCCCAAAATTTTCCTTGGTTTTCAACCAAATTCCATTAGCATTAATTAGTCATAGTAATTAGATTGCCGTCACCACGCCCCTGCTTCCTTCACCTTCCCATTACCTTTGAATTCATTCTGTTCTCCTTCTTTTGAAACAACCCTCGCGACAATTATAAACGCATTAACGTTGCGATCACTGTTGCAGCGCCAAAGATATTGAGTTTTACGATCAGAAATTAGGCCGATAGGAGGGACCGATGAAAGGTTAACATAATCGTAATTAGACCAAAAGAGCTCCTAATGATTTAAATTACACTTCCAAAAATTGTTGACAGAACTTCCGATGCGTCGGCTTCCTAGGAACGATCGCATCTTGATTAGAAGAAGAACAAGAACAAGCCATTAGTAAATTTCCAGTATTGCCTCCGACATTATTATTGTTTATTATCGGAAATGATACCCGCAGTCAGAAAGCGGTAGCGCATTAAATATAAATGACATCCAGGGTGAAAGCCATAAGTAGCTCGTCTGAAGAAGTGTTGACAGTATGTAGTAAATTCTAGGTTTTTATTGAGATTATTTGTCAATTATATTTGGATGCCATTTCCCAGTAACGACAATCGGATCCTCTATTATCCCTTTTTACCAACATTCCCTTCTACCCTCTTTGAAAAACTAAAACGCTTGGAAACTTGTCACGATTCACGTCATCAAATTTGAGAGGTCCAAGGGTGATACCTATAAATGTAAACCGAACAGGTCTCGATAATTTCACTTCTAGTCATTTCGAATTTTTCCTTTACTTCTTCTTTCTTTTGGGTATTGGTACTCATTTTGGGCTGAGCTAATTTGCATTCCTTTTCACATTTCGCTAAAGCTTTGATTCGCTTATCGTTCCACTTGACAGCGCTTTAGCGTTTAACATGGCTCAATGAATTGCTTGGCTTGACGACGCGATACAACATCAGGCAAATTCGGTCGCATCAGCATCTCGCCAAATTTAAGAATATGCGTCGTCGGTCGTACGACGCAAGTTGAACTGACGCATACTGTCGTGGTTGCTTGGAGAATCGAGATAAGACTAGAGTTAATTGAATTCGAGTATGGTTGCGATCACTGAGAGACAGTCATTACAGTCACTCCACCATATAATATTTGCTAATGGAACACTCCCCCCAGTTACCTTCGCTCTCTCTCTCCAGATAACAGTGGAAGCCTACCAACCAGCCAATCAGCTAGATCTTAACCATCATCATTTAAGTGCTCATTTCCGCCTTTGATTTCGACTTCGAGGAGTAGACGCATGCCATGCTGAATTGAACCGAGCTGAACCGATTTGTGCTATAGAACCGAACCTGCATCGCGATCGCAGCTGCTAAAAATTTGCATTCCGAACTTAATGAGATCTTAATTTCGCAAATGAAGCCATCGACGTCGCTATTTTATGTTGTTCAACCGATAACTTTGGCAGCTCAGCGATAACTGGTCGTCATTGGTAAATGTTCGTTGCCCGGATATCTGCTAAGCGCAATGATCAAACCAATGGTCAAACAAATACAAAAGCAAACGGCAAACGCAGATACAGGTGGAAGTTATGGAGTCGCGTAATAAGTCTCGTATCAGAGACTCGCATCAAATGAAAATTTCGAAACGATATGCGTGTGTCGCCCACGTCACTTGGCCAACTCTTGTATCGCTGATTAAGGTTGATGCCTGGGAGCGACGTTAATTGCCGAGTACACAAGTGAGCACCTGGACAAAGTGATGGGATGGTTTCTGGGTGAGGCATTGAATGGGAGGAATGAACTTTGTGGAATGTTAACAGCATTATGTTTCTTCGGTTCTTAAAGAAACTAAGAAGAATGAAAACCAAGTACCGGACATATTTGTTTTATTGTTGTTTTTATTGGCAATGTCGTAACCGTCATTGTTGTAAATTTTGCAGCAGTCATCGTCGTTATTGCGTGATTGTCACCATCGCCGTCGCATTGCCGTCGCTGATTTCGCCATTGCCACTGTTATCACTATCAACACTGTCGTCACCGTCATCACCATAGCGATTGTCATTTCCTCGATTTGAAGTCAATATTGACGCAAGTAACGAACACAAATCAGCGCATGTTTACCCACGTGGGGTGACGGCTTAGGGGAGTAGCAATTCCAACTGAGGAAATTGTTACCAACGTTAAGATATAATACAATCAACTTGATTCCGATCTGAAGCAGTTAAAGTTGTTGCCAAGTTTATTTAGTTTTTAAATGTATTTACTTAACAATCAACGCAACGAAGTCAAACTCAAGTACGGTGTCCGATCTTGTGGGGGCATTCAGGAAGCAGTTCTTGAGTAGATGTTGATTGGCTAAACTGAAATGAACAACAACGGTACTAAATCTTAAGCAGTTACTAACAATTCAAAAAACAAAAACAAAATAAAAGCAACAAAATTCAAAGCAAAAGAAATTGATTCGTTCCTAAACCTTTGAAGGCGAATTTATTAAGGCTACTTAGCTCTTCTTCGGGCCTGCTAAATCATCATCTCTGAGTCTTTAATTATCTCATGATGAAGCTGGTTATTTGCAAAAAAGCTATTGTATCACTTCATCGGTGGAAATTTTATAAATTCTTCCAATTTATTCTTTCAAACTTATTTCCAAATTGACACGTTGAGAACGAGTCGACATTTACTTATGTAAATTGCAGCAGACTACTTCACTAATTCCTCTGAATCCCACGTGAGTGGTCTAAATTTGTTTCTCTCTCTCTCTCTCATCTCACTCTTTAAGACTCACTTCGTAACTTTGCAAACCTTCTAAATCGAACCCAACCACACAAATGACTCTATTAAACCGACTCGATCGTATTAGAAACCAGAATAGACTCGCATTTCGTAATTAAATGCGTCTCTTTAAAGTGTGTGATCGCAGGCGTCCGACGCACCCGTTGTCAGGAAAAAAAGCAGCATGTAAGAAACGCTGTACACAAGCAACAGCCATCACCTCAGGCGCCAGCAATGCACGATCGTACGATCGATCGATCTATTGCCGTTGCTAAATCGCTCCGACAACAACGCTTAACTGACCGATGGACAGACAGGAGAAACCGATGGACGGACGAGAAATCCGAGCGACAGACCGAAAATCCGGTGGATAGACAACAAACCAACGAGCAGAGAGCTATATGCGTAGAATGTATGATCGAGTGAGATGCAATACGTTGCTACGGCATGTGGCGTGACGCGTAGCGCTGCGATTTGGTGGTATCATACGCTTCTTGCGCATTCAATTCGATTGAAGTTGTCACTACTTGAATGCGTCGCTTTGTCAAACGCTATCTGCGGCAATAAATTAGAAGCTCGACTGAGAGAATCCAGATAAAAACGAATCGAAACAGACACACTGAATGCGAATGAGCGAGCGTTCATTTGCATAAATAAATCTGTCAGCTGAAGGACTGAATCTAAGCTTTTTGGTCAAGACTAAGACTAGCCAGAAAGGGAAACGCGGGGAAATGCGGACGGAAGACTGGATAGGGCGAGACAGAGGAATCTAAATAGTTAATTCTTAATAAAAGGCTGGGATTATAAGAGTTGGAAGTCGGAAATGGCAACTAAATACGAATTTGAGAAGATCAAAACGATTAAAGTCGAAGAAAAGGAACATTCAAAGTCGAAAAAATTAATCGATTTCTTTTGCTTGTTTGGATTTATTTAATAAACTGTAGATAACTGTCATATCTTTAAAGTATATATTTTAAAAATTATTCTATATATAATTCAGAAATCGTAGTCTTCTTCTGCAAGAGAAGACTCGTATGTCTTTTTTAAACCGAATAAACTAGAAAAAAAGAAGAGTCCTACGTTGATCGCCATCCATAACAAATAAAATTAAGGACTGTCTCTCTCAAAACCAGCGATCTTAAAAAGGCACCTAAAACTGGTAGCCTCGGATCAGCAAGTTTCTGAAAAAGCTTAAGAACTCTTTGTGCCCTTGAAAGCCTGTGGGAGTCTTTTGTTTGGAATGAATGCATATAATCTGCTTTTATATTTTCTAAAGAGTGTGTCTGATAGCCTGAGGAGTTTGGAAGAATAGGAAACGGAGACAATATGACGATGACAAATATAACCATGTCCGAGAATGAATAAAAATTAATAAAAAATGTTCTCCAAATAAAGACGTAAAATATTACGAGCGATAAAAACTCTTTTCATTTGGACACTAGATTTCTTTGTCAGCGAATTCAATAGATCGAGACGAATATATATATGTGAAAGGATTTCGTATTAAATTTAAACTGAATTAATACGATGCTTCAAGTAAAACGCTAAAGAAAACCAAAATCCATTCGATGGTTTTGTTCGTGTCACATTGACGAAGAACTAAATGCGCTCAAACTCAATTATTGTCGGATTCATACTTGGAGTGACACAAATACTGACACCGGTACACCATGAGCCAACACCAACACCGTCAGTCACCATTAACGGCAAAATTGGAAAAATCTCTAAAGCCGACACAAAGAGCACTCTAAAGCTCTCTTAACAATGCTAACGATTATGCGCACGCGTGCCCCACCCATCGTGCCATTCAATGCCTTTAACGAACAATCATTGTCTCGAGCGAATTCCCGCCACGCGTGGGTTGATGGATCCTACAAAAAAGCGAGAATAAATAAACAAGCAAAAACAAATAAAGACGAAACGAAATGAAAACGATCGCGCACCGGCCGTTCTCCAATGCGGTCTCCGGCGCGATACGATCATACAAGCTTAGGAAAGAAATGTTAGCTTCTTCGATACAAGAATCGTGCCGCATATGCGCCCCGCCGCAGTCATGGAAAAGTAACGTGTTTGAACTTCGACCTGCGTTCTTCACAAAAAATATTAAGAAGAAAAGGCAGTAAAGGAATTGGGCCATACAAGGCAAGTATAAAGTCTATAAAGCCATACAAGCAAATGAAAGCGAATTTCGAATCTACTGAAATCGATTCGGTAACTGACGGCGATGATGACTGGTGGAAAATATTGTTCTGAAAATTTTAAAAAGAGAGAAAACTAAAAAAGAAGACTAAATACAAAAGTTACCTTCTTTCTTGTGTTGAATTCGGTGATCGGTACTTAGGTGGTGTATGCTATTGTGGTAGCTTCCTTTCATGGGTTATTCTACGGATCATTTCCCCCGCCCTTCTCGTTTTATACCTTCTGGATGGTAAGCTATTTCTGGAGTTATTTTTTTTTGTATTGTAAAAATATTGTCCCACCCATTTCGATCGCCCAAACGACAAATAAAAGAAAACAAATGATTAGGATAAAGTTCAATACCAGGATGAAAATTTCCAGGAATGCATCGGGCTGAGCTTAATTGCTAAAGTAAATAGAAGGAACGAAATTTAAAAGAAATCATATCAAATCAGAGAATCACCGGTGCTGATTATATAAATTTTAGCAAAGTCAAAGATAGCGTTATTACACGTTTCGTATTCTCTTCCCAAGAAAAAACTTCCCCTCTTTAAGATTTTGTGCAATGACCTTCACCTCCACCTCAAAACGAATTTTATTTGCTCATAAATATTCAACCGTATGCCTGTCGTTCGTTATTGTGAGTTTGTATTTAATGAAAATTTCTTGTATAGACACAAATTCCACCCTCGTCCTGATATTTCACCGTCAACTTGGTGACAATAATATTAATAAATTTAAGAATTCAAAGGAATTGAGCATTTCTCACCGAAATAATCTACATCCTGTGAAAATCCAAAAAAGTTATTTTAAACAAAACTAGTTTCAGGATAAATTCGATACTGGTGAATGCGTATTTATCTTGAAGTGGTCTAGCTTTTATCACTCTCTCACTTTGGAGTAAATTAATTAGCTGTCACTACGTTACTTTTCATCCGAGAGCAGTGAATGAATCGGGTGAAAAAAAGGATGATTGAATGAATGGCAGGAATAGGATTTACCTTTGTATCTTATAAAATTGGTAAGATTGGTGTCATTCCAAATATTCGTTTGTCGAACTCGCATTGAGGTTTATAAAACACATTTACCAAAAGTATCCAACATGTGAATTTCTTTAAGAAATCCATTTCGTCTCATGAACGAGTGCGAAATTCTTTTTTTGAAATAGTAGTCAAATAAAAAGCACTATTTTGTTATTTAAAAATCGGTAGTAAGTATTAATCGTTAATACGTATGCCAAAGAGTGGGGGGGGGTAGTGATCATCACATTACCATTTCCAGGAATACAGAAAATGTCATGATATACCACGAATCCATTCTATTAATAAGCCCGTAGTTGAGACCACCAAAAAAGGTCCAATTTAAAGAAGACACCAGGTAGCATAAACCCCGCAGAGCGTTTTGTCGTTTTGTATTATTGAGAAAGAAAAGAAAAAGACTAAAAATCAAGATAGAATTGATGAAGTCTTTCTCTTAGAGAACGTTTTTAAAAAAATCAATTAATTTTCTCTTTCGATTCTTCTCTAAGGATAAGAAAAAAAATTACGAAACAGTTTTAAACAGAAATTTTGAACAGCATATTGTTTTTATTAAATAGCTGAAATTTAGTCGTGGACACAGTTTTCTAGATCCATATCTTGCAATTCCCCAATTCCCAGACTCCGGTAAATGAAACAATTTAATCACTTTGAATATATCTGGTGAAAATTTTTACACCTTTTTCTTTATTTAAGCAAGCATACATTTCCTCGTACAAATCACACGAGTGTATGCTTGGCAGCATTAAGTCAATCCGTATTATTTACTTTTTACACTTCTCACTGCCTTGCTTCCTTTTCTTCGTGGCAGTTGGGGAATCTTGACTGTATGTTTAGGTGCAAAATATATATAACACATATATATACTATATAACATTTCCTATCAAGCGTATTCATCCTGTGGCTTTATCTGAGAATCACGTTCTTGCTCGATAAAAGGCTTCTACATCTGTCAGAACGAATAGGGGTTTTGCGGGGCAATTGAAAGATGAAACGACAAAAGGAATGAAAGGAGAAGGACAAAGACTAGGAAAAGGGTCTGAGTTCTGATGGTGATAGTTCCCCTACTCCATTCAATCTACGCACGACTACTAACCACGTTTGAGCATTTGCGTTAGAGACAGGTAGAAAATTAAAATTATAAAGAATTAAAAATATTCATGAAAGGAAATAAACAACTTTTCTCCGATTAAATGAAGGGTGAAAGAAACTGTGAAGGACAAAGAGATACAGAGAGAGAGAGAGAAGGATAGAAAGTTGTATTTATTTTCACAAATTTCTCAACTTCAGAAAAGTAATATTTTGTAGAGAAGAATAAAACTTATACGGTGAAAGAAATTAAAACACTTCCTTCAGAAGAATCAGAAGAAAAGTAATAAGAGAAAGAAGGATAAACGCGTAATAAACAACAGTTTAAAATGTTTGCACGCGAACGAAATAATAATAATAATAATAAAGTATTTGTAATTATTTTCATTTACAAAAATAAAAATAACGTTTCAACAGTAGAGGAAGAAGCGTAGTATCTTGCGATTGTTTGGCATGCGATAAATAAATAAAAATGTTCGCAGCAAGACAAGAATAAGAAAATAGAATGTAATAAAAAATATTTATTTGAAAACGACGTGTACGAAATTTGCGTAAAAGTCATAAAAAAGAATTCTATTTCGATGAAGTCTGATTGGGGTAGGTTGATAAACGTGTGGAGGGGAAGGGCGGAAGAATAAAATATTATTGTTATGTAAGTTAGGAATTACTGATATGTGTGCGTTACGCAAACTTATTTAGCAAGTAAGAAATCAAGGAACATTTTTTGTTACGAAAAGAGTTCGAAAATCCTGAAAAAAGTGAAATCTTAGAAGAAAATTAAACTGATTGTAATTTATGGTAAACGATAAATTTATTATTCTGTCGTAATTCGCACTAGGGAAACAAAATCTAAGGAATATTAATGTAAATTTTGCGAAAGTCAACGACATTTAAGGTCGCGCCAAGGTTTTGGGAATGTTACAAACAGGTCAGGCCTTAAAGAGGTAATATATGGGTTAAATAAGGTTTAGTTTTGTAGGTTTTTGTAACATATCAAAATCCTTAAAATCTTTCTTCGGGTGTATTGGCCCCCTAGATAAAGAGGAGGTGTGTGTGTCTGGATCGTCCCTGAGCATTTTAAAGAAGTCACGTATTACCAAATACCAAATAAGTTAATTGAACGCTAATGGATTTATTTTAAAAATATTTCCTCTAAAACGTAGTTAAGATGCAATCAAAACTATCAGTAATCTTCTTTAGTAAGAATAATTCTTCTTTAGTACTCAGAAATGTTAAGCCAATGGGCGTTATAATCCCGTAGAAAAAGAGTAACTGCCTTCAAATTGTCGTTTGGATTGACTATCTCTAAAGGTTTTTAAGTCTACAAAGTGATCGTTCTGTCGAACAATGGAACGATCGATCGTTTAGTAGTTGTAAAAAAATATTTGGCGGAAATGTAATCAGAATTGTAACTACGAAGTACGTATAGTATAGTCTAGATTTCTACCTTCTACAAAGCAGACTAATGTGTGGATTTTATGGGAGGCCTTTTACTAAACAGCCCGTCCAAAACTTCCTAAATCAGTGAATAAAACTCCTTTCGTCTACTTCCAAAACCGCTTAGGAGTCGGGCCTAAAATATCAACTAATGCTCATTATCATTATTGAAAGTATTTTTCGTAAGCGTTTCATTTCGTAGGATTTTTATATATTTCGTCTTTAAGCCCAAAGACGATAACATTCCCGGAATAATCCCTTCCCTTATTCGGTCTTAATTTTTTTGTTTGTTTCCTAATCTCATTAAATCTCTTTCTCTGTTTTTAGTTGTTTTTCCGGGCAATTCTTCACAGGGTTCAGTTCAGTCGTGCCGTGCTGATGCTGGTGTCGGTGACCGATGCTGGTGCTGTTGGCTATGTTTGTGTTGGTGCGATGAATGATAAGCAGCATTAAGACGATTGTAATGAAATGAAAGAAATGAAATCCGAAGAAATGTCCTCGACATAATAACCAGCCATCGGTCACGGGTGACGGCAACGACGACAGTGATGATGAGTTGAAAAGATAGATATCTTTTATTTCAATTTCCTTTCCTTTGATTTCGTTCGTGAAACGGACCGACCCCAAAAATTTGATCTATCGAAGTGAATTGACGACTTGACTGGTTTGCTACCTCAATTTCCATTTCACTGTATTGATCTGGGAGTACTGAGTGCAACCAATCATATAATGTGGCGAATAGAAATTTATAGACTTTAAGCCTTTGGGTTGGTGTCGGTGCCGTCTAGCCTACCCGGACCAGCAAATCAGTAGATGTATCCAGAGGCTAGAGTTTTCTGACTACGTGCATTTGGATTAACTAACACTAATGATAATGAATAAAAAGAAATCGATAGATTTCAATTTAACGGATTTGTTGTTGCCACCAAATCGATTGCAATTTCCAAGCGGGTCAGGGAGAGAAGGTGATCGCTGGCATCACCACGCGTTATTTCAAAATTATTGACTTTTAAATATTTTCAAAGAAATCGAGATTAATTTGTCTTGGCATGGTTTTCACCGGCATTGCCTACTCAAGAATTATTCTCAGGCATATGAGAGGTTTCAATATCGGGGTAAGAGCTCTGGACGTGATAGACGTGATTTGTGTAAAGTTTTCTGAAAAGCATTTGTTTTAGATTGTTCATCTCTTTCTCGCTTCCTTTCTCCCTCTCTCTCTCCTTCTCTTTCCCTCCCTCTTTCTCCGTTTTTTTCTCACCAACTCTGTGGTCTTAAGTGGGCTTAAATGAAAATTTTCTGCAAATTGGCAAATTGCCTGCGAGGCGGTTTTAATTCTATGTCGTTTATATTCATTATATTAAAACTAGAATTGCTAATGGCAACAATAACTACACCAACAACAACGACTGCAACAATACTAATGCTCAACTAAATATAGAACATAAATATCCCTTTCAGTGACTGAATGTAAACCGATTAAAAAATGATTAGAAGTTGCTCTTGTTGGTCCGCCAACCGTCATTTGCTTTTACCATTTGTGGCCGGAAGCAACGAAAACAATTTGCATGGATACCGATGGCCACGCTTTTGAAATGTTTCAGTCACGGAATTGACTAGCGTTGACTTTTTGTTGTTTGTTATTGTTGTTGATTTTCTTATTCGAATTCGAACGATGATTTTGTTGACCGTGAATACTGTGCGATTATAAAATTATGCAGTATTAAGAAAATTGCTCCAATGCAATCCCGTAGACGATTTCATTAGCTGGCCGGGATGGGAGTGGGAGAGGGTTTTACGATGAAGTCCGATGAAGATCAAGAATTCTATGGCTACAACATGTGTGGATTATATGTGCAAAATTTAAGTCTACTCGAGAAGAAATCTATTCGAAAGGATGTCTTTCGAAATGGAGCTGTCTTTGAAATGATGAAAAGTCGAAGTTTTTTAATTATTTTTTATCGATTATTTATTATTGTTTTACAAAATATCAATCAAATGAATGAATATCATTCATAAATATAAAATATCAAATGAATGAATATCATTCGAAATGTTGAGTTTTCAGAATTAATCTTATGCGAAATAGAAATTATTCAACATTAAGTTCATTCGGAACGAAGTTTACGAGATCAATTGATTCGAAATGAAATATATTCGAAATGAAGCTTCTTCAAAATAAAAATTTTATAGAATAAGGCTCCATCGAAATGAAGCTTTTTTGTATTGATATTTATCCCTAATTTAAAAAACTGTATTCTATAATGAAACTTATTCGAGATTAAATTTATTGGAAATTAAAATTATGTCAAGTAGGGTTTATTCGAAAACATACATCAGTATCAAGATAATCCTTACTACGATTTATGAAAGTTTATGTAACGTGAGTCATTCATGAAACACGCTCATGAAACACGCCTTTACTCCTTTATATTCTCTGCCCTCCCATGATGTTTTCCATATTTTTGTAAACCATTTTTATTCTTTTCCTTTTTGGTGGAATTATAAATTTTAAATTTCGAGCGTTTGAAACAATCGAGACAGCTGCTGCGTTTTCTCCGAGACATATTGTTGAGTTGATTGACGGAGGGTGGGTGGGTGGTTGTTGGGGTTGGCTAAAGATGACATATTGACAATTAGCTTGAAGCCCGTAAAAGTCAATTATGCTCATCACGAAATGTAAATCCGTTGCAAACGTATGGCATCAGATTGCATAATATTTCAAGCATCGAGTGAATGCGATGCATGAAATGAGATGCGTAACGAATGAGTTATGAGCTGTAACGTCAACGTTGCAGTCGATGTCAGCTGTAAAGACGCCAGCGAAGTCGTTGATGAAGTTAGAAGACGTGCGATGATTTGCTACTGAGCTTCTTTGACACCGGCAATAGAGTGGGGCGTTTTGGGTTGATGGGCGACCTGACGATAACGTGAACGTGTTCACAAAGAAATGTCAAAATCATGAATTTGTTCCATTCCACTCGATGTTTCTTGTTCTTGTTGTTGTTGCTGCTACTACTCGTGTCGTCTCGTGTTAACACGTGCAACGAGCAGTTTTTTCTGAAAAAATTAACGAGTAAAATAATATGAGCCCATGAATCTTCTGATGACAGGAAATATTTGACAGTTTTTGGGCTGTCAGATGGCAGGAAAATCATAAATCAATTTGCATTTAATTCAGTTTGGGTGGTAAATATTTTGTGATTCTTATCGAATGGATCGTCAACATATTCGTCCGATCTATCGATTTTAGAAAAGAAAACGGTAACGTAATGAATAACCAAGGAATATATAAATTATATTCCCCCTTCTCTTCTCTCCACCAAAGCAATGCTTCTTCATACTATCATGCTGAGTCTTTGGTGTGAAATTTTTACTCAAAATAGACACCAAAGAAGGTTTTAAGACAACTGTGTTTTTGTTTGGGACAGGTTGACCGTTCATGAAATGGCTTTTATTTGATTTGGGATTTCCTCAAACGAAGCATAAAATTTGTTATTCCTTCTTTGCAACCATCCGGTTTTCTTCCGGAGAGGTGCGGTACCGGTTGTAGAGGCTGTACAGGTTTTCATTGTTAAACATTTTCTTTTGTGATTATTTTCTCTTGATTTTGTCTTACGACCAATCTCCAAACAATTTTTGTCTTTCTATCGCAAAATTTGTTTTTGACAACAAAAATTACAACAAAAAAATTGAATGTTGATTAAAGCAATGGCCTTTATGAAATGCGAATTATGCGGGTTTATTGAAAGATTTGAGAGAACTCAACGAATTATTAAATCAAAGCAAGCAATGAATTTCTAAGTCTGATTAGTTTTGATTAACTAACATAACCCTTTTCGTGATTTGTTCTCATGCTGGTTTGATCCCAGGAAATGTAGCGTGACCTTCATCTGCTACTGGACACAACCTGCTTGCATGATGCGATCTGTTTTCTTTTTGTGATTGCATCAGCTGCAATGAGTTCAATTATTTTCCATAAAATGTCAATTCACAACATTTCGGATTATTTCCTTTGAGGGTCCAGAAAGGCAGGCAACGTAGAAGGGAAACGATATGAACGCTAAGTTTCTTTTTAAATTGCTTTCACTTTCATCGGTTCAAAACACCCTGTTTTCATTGTTGTTTTCTTTGTAGTTTTTCTTTTGTCTTTTGTTAGAAACGCAATAAAATAATTTTGTAGGAGATTCCATCAGCTGCAAAGGCAAAGTTGAGAGATTTTCCGTCCCTCCTGCCTGCGTTTTTGTGACTCTTTGTGACTTTTAATCTGTTTGCCGTGCATGCAGGGTTATTCTTCTTAAGTCTTTTGATTGATTTTTCCCAAAATCATTCACAACGTTTTCTGAATCAGCGTTTTTGTTCATTCGCTTCGCTTTGCGATGCAAAATGCAATCTATCAAGCGGAGCGGAGCGTAGCGGGTTTTCCGCTTTCATTGTATTGAAGAGACAAAAACAAGTTTGAAAAAATGGTAATTTTTCAACTGAATCTTCCATTCAATCTTAACAACTCGGAGACAAATTGGCATCCAAGCCGATGTTGGTCGATCAACCAGGAACGGATCGTTTTGGATCGGTTTGGACGGTGCGGTGCGGCTTTGTTTACTTTGATCTTTACAATTGCTCTGCCAATTAAACAATAAAAACTACTAATCGCACAAATATCATTTTGGTGCGTTTAAGACAAATTGTCGGGTGACATTTTTGCCGTAACCCCAAATGAATATCTTAAGCCGTAAACGAGCCGTAGCCAGCTGCTTCTGCCGGCTGTCGACTCAACTCGTATATACCTTAAAATGTTTGATTGATTTGATTGTTGCTTTGGTTGCCGTTGCTTGTATTCTTTAAATAAAACCCAAGATAAAGATAAATGCGAGGACATTGTCTCGAAATATTGAGCAATGGCATTTTACCATTTTTCCTAAACAATTTTCATTCCGTTTGAAAGAAAAACAAAAACAAAAAATAACAAACAAAAAACCAAAAAATACAAAACAGAGAAATAATGATGACAATTACTTAATGTTCGTAAATTGAATGCACCGACTGAAAAAGAAATGGTTCATACAAAGCGCAAATAACTTCAGGCAACAAAAAACAGCACGAAACTGCAAATGGAATAAGAAGAGTAAGAAGAGAGGATTAGTCATCAAAATGATTGAAAATGTTCGGTGTGCGACTCGGTTTGAGATAAGATTATTGAAAAAAAACTTCAAGAAATACTAATCAAGGATTTCATTTATCTTGACAGTTGCCACAAAAACAATCATGTCGAGTAATCATGTTCGAATATTCATTACTGAGATCACCAAACCAAATTTTCAAACGAACCAACCAACCATCCAACCAACTAATGAATCAGCCGGTCAATCAACCAACCAACCATCCAACCAACTAATGAATCAGCCGGTCAACCAACCAACCAACCAGTTAACAGTCCATTCAACCGAAACATTTCCTCGATTTGGATTGGTTGCTTTGGTTAGTTTTTGCAGCAAAAAAATCGTTTTTTTATTGTCCTCCTCAAATTATCTGAACTCTCCTTTCTCACTCAATATCCTTAACTAAGAATATCAAATGGATTTATTAAAGAAACTTCGGTTGAAACAACTGCAATGGTTTTTAAAAATTGTTCCGCTCTCGTTTGCGGAAAATTATTTGCGGTAGAAAGATCTTGTTTTCGTTACAGAATTAATTCGGATTTGTTCGGAATAATAGAATGCTGAAGTCTACCGAAAAATTAATAGAATACATATCGGAATCATTCTTTGGCAAAAATAAGTTAAAAGAATTCCTCACCTCTTTTTATTAACCGCATTCGTTTCCATCACGTAAGCTATTTGTTTTTAACTTAACATTGAAGGGGCGACCTTCCCCTAAGGAGGAAACCCTATCGCTAATACTACTGAAGGGGTTCTTCCGCACGGTTTTCCTGTACCGTTCTTTCGCAACAATGGCATTATTCAAAACTACATTCTCGTTTTAAACGATTACTTCAATAATTATTGTCTTTTTTTTTTTTGTTCTAAAGTATTTTTTACTCTGCACCCGAAGGAATAGGACATTCTCACTTCGTTCTTCTCTTTGTAACGCATTAAAGGAGGCGTGCTGGGTATAAGAAAGTATATATATTCTTATTCAGAATAACATCGTGAGTCGATTTAGCGATCATAGCCCGTCATTTTGCCGGTTTGGCTGTCCGTCTGTGTATCGGTGTGTCAGTCCGTCAAAATCAAATACAGGGTGTAGGGTATATAAGCTTTGGCCCGGCCGAATTGTTGTTATTGTTGTTTTGTATTGTGCGGTAAATGGAAAACATACTCTAAGACCGACTAATGGTATCGTTCGAGGAAAAGTTTTGGAATTATTTGCTTTAAATTCAAAACCTCTGAATCAGCTTGCTCTATTAGTCGGCGTTAGACATGTCCGCGGGGCAGACGAGGCACAACACCACCAACTGTTGTCTGGTGCTGTGTTTTCTCTATGAGGGGGTATTGCTTGGGGTTGCATCGCGTTGCATTGCTTCGCGTTGTCTCGCATTTCTTATAATTCTTTTTTTGCTTTTTTTGAATACATATCCATTCCTACTTGGCTTACTATTTCTCCAAACATCATTGAGAAAGGACTACGCAACTCCGTTAAAAAGTTCATCTAGCTAACTTCTGCTTCCGTCGCGGTCTTGTTTTCAAAAACGCGGATCTTTTGTATCTTGGGGCGCTTTTGGTTTTCTGCTTTATTTTTATTACTTTTTTATATTTTTTTTTATATTTTTTTCGCTTGGCTTTTGACAGAGTCTGACTTTTGGTTTCGTACCGTCTTTTTTTTTGTATATACTTTTTCCCAATTAGCGTTCTTCAAACTATTATTAATTTATATTTATTTACTTTGTCTTTTTCCCCTTTTTTCGCCGCAAGCAATCGCCACCAGAATTCTCTCAAGACTCTTTCCCTCCCCCGAGTATTAATGCTTTAAATAAAAGATAACTTTCTACGAGTTTATTAAGAGGTAGCCTTCTTCAGAAGACAGAAGCCACGGAATTCAGTATGTTGCGAAGTTTATGGTTTAGTTTGGTTTAGGTCAAGATCAACTAAGAGTGAAGCACGCGCTGACCACCGGTCCCCAAACGAAGAACCCCGTTTAAGATCTATTCTCCTTCGGCACTTTCGAAAACTTGATAAAGTTTGGTGGTGAACTAAAACTGACCTCGAATGTTCTATACCTTAAGTATCAGTCTCATCATCCAATCGGAATGGAGTTGTCTCAATCTGATTAATGAGACTAAAAGTATCATTTAATGCTTACATAAGTTTAGGTTCTCATTAATCCTGCCTCTGTCGCGTTTGTCAATCCGAGAAACGGGCTAGTAAATGTTTAAATTTATAAAGAAATCAAATAAATTTTGAGATAATGAAAAAGATTTCGGGAGACGATAAGTTCACTTCTGACCCGTCACTGAGGGAACAGCAGGACAGCAGACTGAGCATGACTCTGAGAAAATGTAGCTCAAACTGCGATTGACAAGAGCTTCAACATGCAGAAGATTTCAGCGTGGTATATGCTGATTTATAAGACTCAACGAAAATCTTGCTAAAATTTCGCCAAACACGTTTGGGGAACGCAAGTAAAGGCAAGCAAGTAGCAGGCATCTGACGATGGGCGACTTGTTAAATTCAAATGAAATCATTGCTTTTTATAGTTGAAGGAGCAAACGTTTGATTTGGAGGAGCAGCAAAATTATTGGTCTCATCAAAGGTAACCGAATTCATTTAAGTTTTTAATTGGATACTTGCGATAATTTTGTTTTAATAATAAAGAACCTTTCCGCGACTGGGTTTCTGAAAGTATTTCTTCTGTCGAATTAGCCTTCATGGTATTTTTGTTGACGAAGTAATTCTTCTTATAATTTATGCTGCCCCAAAAATTGCTGCCTTTTCATACATTAGCTTTACTACCCAATCACGTCTGTCAAAGGCGTGACAGCCTTTGCATTGACAATGATAAAATCGTAACAGCCGCAGCATACAAACAGACACATCGTCAGACATCAATAAAGACATCGAGAATGATTCGGAGAAACTGGCGAAGCCCACATTCAATGATCTCATTATCGCGATCTTTTCAATCGATCTATTCAGATCAATCCAAAATCACTGCAATCCAGACAAAGTAAAACCGCTTGTCAGCCGTTTAGCTTTTCAGGAAACGACATTCAAAATCTATTGGACAATAAAGACAACAGCAGTATCCCCTTTCGATGATTGTCTCGCAAGAGAAATGTGTTCCGTCAACGATCTTAAGTTCCAAAAATTATTCACAATCTGCGGATCCATTTTCGCCCCATGCGGGCCAACGCAGATGGCAGGATATGTATCAACCTTATTCGTGCCTTATAAAAGCCCAACAGCAACAACAATAACAACCGCAACAAAAACAATAATAAAAATGGCCTTACGAGAAGCCATTCATTAGTTAGCGAAATGAAAACAACTCCAGTTTGCCAAGCTCAGATCGGAGTAGTCAATAATCGAAGCAACGCAAACGTCCATGTCGTCAATGTCGTCAGTGTCGTCGACGTTGTATTGGCGACGACAAAAATGCAAATTGTTGATGAGCAAGCAACGGGGGCTCACTCGGCGGACATGGCGATACTATATACAACATAACGTCTCCACACCTTTTGACCACACATCAATGACGTGGCTCATAATTTTAACCAGCGAAAAAACCGAGGGGGCCGCGAGATGGTCACGTTACCGTCTCCAGTTTGAATCGAGTACGATCGAGCTGACAGATTTCCAGGCAGACATAAACGAAAACGACTACAATTGACGATGATGACAACGTTGTCGAAGGAAAGAAAAAAAAAAGAACCGAAAAAAAGCAAAACAACAATAACACGAGAAACAACAACGACGTCAGCGGCAAATGATCGCGCGAGTGTGGCAATTTCATTTAATTTATTCTGTGAAGCAACCAGAGAGCGAAGCAACCAAGATTAGTCGCCGATTAAACAATCAGGCAACGATTTAAGATATCAGTCGATCAGATATCGTATGGACCGGAACGACCATTGGACCAATGGACAAGGATTTCCATAAGGGAAACGATTAACTGGCTGACTAAATGACTGAGTTTGGTAATGATCGACGTTGTAGGGTTCATCGTGTATTCCTGTCTCCCTCAACGGACTATGGGGAGACAGTATCGAGGCGGTTTCAAGTTCATCAGCTCAAATTAAATCAATTTAAATGCTAAACAGTTTGGCTTCTCCTCCGCCTTTTTTTCCTTTGAATACGAGTACAAAATACCGGGAACATTTAAAAGAAATGGAGGAAGAGATTGGCAATGGGTAATGGTGCGAGATAACTTGCTTGTTTGTGCCTGAAGTCTTTTGGCAACTAAACGGCCGTTCTTCGTCTTTTTCTTCTTGTCTAGAACTCCTTCTTATTCTTCTTTCTTCCTTCCTCTCCCGATTTTCTTTCTCACATAGTTAAGTGCATAATTCATCATGATTTTATTGCGTTCTCCGCCCACGGTTGTTTTAAGTTTCTTCTGTCTGTCAAGCCTTCTTCTTTTTTTTACTTGTCCCGTAGACTGAAGTTGATTCTTTTTCCACTCATACTCTCACTCACTCACGCATACATTCATTCATTCGCATATCGTTTGAATGCGTTAACCTTTGGAAATTTATGGAGGTTCAAATTGTGTTGCCAAATAAGCCCACGCAGAGCCATGCCTCTCTCCCTTTTCTCGTACTTCGCAACGGAGTGATCGGTAGCAGATCGTTGGCAAATGTTTTTGTGGAAACATTCGTTTATTTTTGAGGGTTGTTCTTAATTAAACGCTTGATTTAAATACGTGGTCACCTCTTCAAGTGTCTCGCAACTTTTGCTCCGGTTAAAAGTCGCAAATCATTAAAAATTATTACACTTCCTCTGATAATCCTCAGCCGCTGCTTGGAGGATTATCTTCCATTTGGAGTAAGGAAAAATTCAAGCTTCAAATATAATTGTTGCACGTCGTAACATTTTGCGAAATTTCTCAAGGTTTACTTCGAGGACAAGACAAGAACTTCTTTATTTTAGCTGACCCACCGAACGAACGACCATCTGACCGGCCGTTACGTGCATTAACCTTCTCATCAAGAATAACTTACATATCTTCTGTCCATTTGTAGACTGCATTCACCAAAGTCATGTCAGTGTCTGAGTTCTGTGTTTCCTGACTATCTGTCTATTTGTGTGCCTGTTTTTCAGTGTGTTGCCACTTTACTACTGTCTGTTTTATTAGGCAAATCTTGGCAGGAAGCAATGTAAGCAGTAACAACGGAAAGCAGTAATAATGGCAGCAATAGCAATATGTGTTCACAAACAACCGCAATTTTATGACCCAAACAAATCTCTGTACTGCGGTCTCCTGCAGTATGCCTGTCTGGCAAAGATGTCTACAAACACATACGTACATTTGTAAGAGAGAAGCTTCCTTATTTTTCAAGTCGCCAATGAAATTCTTGCGCTTCCCGCGAAATAATTTTAAAGACGATGTAAAGTTCGTGCCACCAAAAATCTACTACCGCTGCAATGTTTCACCAATTGCACCAATGGCCGCACCGACGTCCGTGTCCGTAGCTAGTCTGGTCCGTTAACCACCCCGAAAGGGGTTTAATCTACAGTTTCACCATGGGTTCGAGCTCCAACTTAATCCCTATCTATTACGGACGCAAACAATTTTCGAATGCACTTGAGATCGTCGCATGAAGGCGATGATGATGATGATGATGATATTAAGATGCTCGCAGTAGGTGTAAAATGGGCGAAATTTATGTTCTGACAAGTGGCTGCAGTGGCACAAGTGCCAACAGTGGCAGACAAGCCGCGGCAACAACTGTTTGTCTGCCAGTTCTTCGCTTTCAATTTGCACTGCTTCGTCTTGCCTTGAGCTCCGCCAATTGTTGGCGAAAGACGGCATTTATGCTGTTTGTTTTGCGAACAATGGTCGCACGTTTTTTTTTTAAATTGTAACAAATTTGAACTCGCCACCTTTGAAGGATTTGGCCGGTGTCAGGAGGCGGGAAAGGAACAGAATTAGACACATAGTTTTGTTGGTTTGTTTATTTATTGATTGTACTTCACCTCCTAGCCGTTAATATCTAATTAACACACACACTCGCACACCCACACACACACACACACAAACACATACACACACATACACACCGACGCAGCTTCTGATGGAAGTTCGTTAACTGCCACGCGCTGACATTTTGCGCAAAAGCTTGACTCACGCGATCCGTTCGTCGAACAAATTCGCCTACCGCTTAACCCTAACGTGACGCCTATTTGAATTCCAGATCGTTAAATATAACATAATGCGATTACCACCTTGCACTTGCGCCATCTTCCGGCGTTAAATAGAAGTAACTTCAAGTGATAAGATGAATAAGCGCGATCAATAAAACTACTTGGAAATATAAGCTCTCAATGTCTTTTCAGTCCTTTACTTCTTGTAAATTTGTCCAAATCTTTTTAAGAATTAGTGTAATTTTTTCAATATCTCCAAACTCCGAATCATCGAATGCACAATTGCACGATTGCATGATTAAATGAATGAATGAATAACATACAGTAAAAAGGATTCTAAAACATCCATTACGTTTTATCAGTAAAACTAAGAGGTTCCCGTTTTGCGGCATCCCCAGCATTTTAAGAATTTAACAATGGCGTTTTTGTGCCACCGTTTTTATGGCATCGAAGTATCGAATGCATCTCTAATCTCCTTTCTCCGTGAATTTCAAGATCGAGATTTGTCTCATTATGTTACGATCGTTCATTCTTTTCGATTTCTTCGAAATATTTTCACTGACAGCGTTGGTGATGGCGGCAATTTTCCGCTTCCTCTTCTAACAGCCTTCTCCGCAAACGCTTTTTGGTCTAATCATGTAACCGACGCATCGGCAAGAAAACCGACAAGCGTAAGAATATATTTAATTGTGTGAAATAATCGAGCGATTGAGAGGAAATTCTTTAAAGAGGGTTGTTTTCGGTCTATAAAAATAGGAAATAGGAGAAAGAGGAGGAGCTGGGTATGACAGGTATTTCAGTTTCGTTTCCAGACTGTTTTAATTCAAGGACATAGAGTGCGTTTCTCCGTATTCCATTGAAGCGATTCCGTGCTGAATAGGTTTTCTTAATTCCTTTCAAAGGAACAACAACAATAGCATCAACATTCCTCTGCAACATCGAGTTACAACCTCGAGCAATGCCAATTTCAAAAACGAAAAAGATGTCGTAAATGTAATTCAAGACATAGCCATTAAAGGATCAACTTTGGTTGTATTTTTTGTTATTGCGAAAGGTGCGATTATAATTTCCAAGCGATTTGTTTTATTTATGTGAAAAATAAGAAACCTTAAAGAATTTATGGCTTTTCTCATCTTTCTTCTTTTCCCCCTTTTATTATTTCTCTGTTTTGGTTTGCGTTCATACTAGATGACTATTCATTTCTATCATTCCTATCTTGTCGTATAAATACGATACCTTAACACCCGACATTATAGACTTATTATTTTCCCGACACAATTCGCTTGGCAAATAAAGCTACAAATTGGTCGCGCGGATACATATTTTATTGTGCTGTAGCAGCAGTTGTTACAAAGAATCCTTTTTCGTTGGATTCCGCATTTCATTTGGCGCTGATTCAGTTAACTGTAAGAATTTAATAAGATTTTTAGAAATGGCGCTTATTAAATAAATTCAAATTTATTTCTTATGCTCACTCTTTCAAATTCAAGAGTCGTTACGAGCTCGAAAGACTTCGTCTTGGTTCACCTTTTCCTCGATTTATTTGAAATAATTTTGGAAAATCATCTTAAGGATAAAATATTACAATATTGTGCGACAAACTAGACAATGTTTTGCTAGTAGTGCCAATATCTGAATAGTCTTTGGTGAACATACTTCAATATTGTATTAAATAAATAAAGGGTTTTCCAATAAGAGCGGGTCGATGTTGAAATGGAATAAAACAAGCTGTGCGTTAGGCCTTAACAAATGCTTCATTTATTCCTAGGCTATGTTGACCTCGAGGTCATCGGTCGATTGCAGGTTATCCGTATAAACGTGCGACCTCAGAAAACCCCACAAAAAAAGTTTGGCGGGGTCGAATCGCACGATCTTGAAGATTTTTTTATAATTTTTTAATACATTCGCAACTTTAAGTGTATTCCATATAGCATACCTTGTATGTATATTTTTGAAAAATATATATTTCCGTACAATGATTATTAAAATCATACATTCCGGTTTGCAATAATAATAATAATAATTTCGAATAAACACGAAAAATGAGCAAAACCAAAAAAATTATCTACAATTATTGAAATTGCAGAAAAAATATTAATTTAACTTAATTAATGCGGTGGAAATAAAAAAAGCCATTCAAATAAATAGATGCATAAATTATTCACTGAAATTCGTTTAGCGAGAGTTAAAACTTAAATTGAGAATAAATGGTTGATTATTTACTCAGACATTTTGTTATTTAAATGACCCCGACGTAAATATTTGGAATATTTTACCACAAATTTTGTTCTTTATTAATTTTAAAGGTGAACGCTATGAAATTAATGTCAGTAATGTTTGAGAATGAATGTTTGGTATTGAATGTTTGATAATGAATGTTTATCATTTATGGATGTATCTTTTGCTTCCTTTCTTTTATCTCCAGCTTCTTCCTGAACACTTCCGCAATTCCTAAAAGAGCATAAGTTTTATATATTTATGTTAAATTTTATAAATCTTCTAAGAAACAATTGAACGTGTTTGTCTCAGAATACAAAAGCGTTCGGTTTTAATCGCTTTTTGGTGTTGCAACGTGTATTCATCGCATTCCTTACTCTACGTTTGGGAGAGTGGGATCATTCTCTAGTGACCAAATACATTCTCCGTTTCTTCCATTTTGTCCACTTAGCAACAGGCATCACATCAGGCTTCCGCTCAGTTTGGAGCAAGGAATTATAAGAAGAAGAAGAAAACGTGTAAGGAACAAATCCGTTTTCTTGTCCTTTAATTATTTGACACCAAAGGGAATCTCGGTATCGATTTGATCGTTGTTGTTGTTGATGTTGTTGTGCTTTTTGTTGTTGTTAGGGTTGTTGTTATTGTGTTTTGTCTTATGTTTTTGTTTTTGATGTAGTTTGTTTCAACGAGTCGTCTCCATTCTTTTTTTTTTTTTGAAATTGAAGACACGATCAATATCCATAAGTGAACTTTAGCTATCAGTGGTCGGTAATGATGGTCGGTTTTGCCTTTAATGTGGATTCGTTTTTTTCTTTTGTAAATTTTCTAAAACGAAATACTTTGGTAATTTTTATATCCGTTATTCATGCTCTAGACACTCTAGAGACCTTTAGGCCGTTTAATTAACTAACTAACGGTTAATTTGAATTCGAAATTCTTTCTTAATTAATTACTTCGCTCACAGTGAATAAATTACGAATACGATACGAATCGATAAACGTTCGGATGGAGCGTTTCATTGGTTTTCTTTACGAGCTATTTAATTGTCCTTAAGGTGAACTTTTTTGTTTGTGGTCATCGTTTTGTAAGTAAAAATCCGCAGAGAGCTGTGTCTGATTTCCTTTCTTGTTTTCTTATTATTTTTTGTTTTCGTTTTCGTTTTCCTTTTTCCCTCAAATCTTTTTATTTTTTTTTTAACGAACAACAAAATGTTGTTTTTGTTGGTGATTCCAATTAAAGCATGTCCCATTTGTCGCATTCATTTTCTGTATCTCTTTACTGGGATATGTAGCCGAAGTAACGGGCTAGTTGCTGGTTGTTGTTGTTGTTTCAGTTCTATCCTTTATGTGCTGTTGTTGTTGTTGTTGTTTCGATGTTGCTATCGTTGGTTTTTGTGTTTTTCTCGGTAGTTCGTTCGCACCTCCGAGGGTTAAACAACTAATTAATGGCTGGCGTGTTCGTGGAATCATTTGATTTTCCTGATTTTAACGTGCATTCACTTCATTTCGCACCTTTCGGCCGTTAATGTCGCTTGCCTCTTGCCGCTTGACGCAGCACCAGAATCACCTTTAGGAACGAATTGTTTCATTTTGTTTCAACTAATTTGCATTACCCGAATACGAAATTTCGGTGAATTTCTTAAACGAACTGACTCCTCATCGTAGGCCGTCTACCGTCTGGGCTACTGAACTCACCAACTGATTATAGATTCAGTAACCGACCATCGAGCAATAACAATTAATGCTCGTTTAGCACCCCGCTGCCGGGGTGCCCGCCGTAGAGAGAGGTAGTGCTCTCGTGTTTCATAAACATTGCACGGTGAATGGCTCGGTAACTTCGTATCGCCAATTGCAAAATAGATCGCGTTAACGACTTTGTCGCAATAAAAAAAGCATCGAATCGTCGAATGGATTTGAAACGAACATAAACATTAAAATTAATTTGATTTAATATAAGCCCGTTCGTTGTTATGCTTGGTCTTATTTAATTTAATGACGAACATAAATTGTGCACAAAATAGTGTTTATAAAGCATAAATATTCACGTTGGTCGCTTTAGAATATATCAAGAGGAATGAATTCAATTTGGAATCCACTTCGTAAGATTAAGTGTCTCAAAATCCTGTCTTTATCAATTTATTCTCCTTTTGTCCCAAGGGATTAACCTAAGGGTAAGCCCTCCCTCCAGTCGGCGAATTTAATCTTAATAAATCGTCCTCGAAAGGTTAACGCGCTTTAGTAACCACCTAAGTCTGATGCTCCTTCAAACAAAGTCTATAAAGTGCTTTCAAGATCTTCCAAATATCTTGAAACAGAGAAGGAGGGGAGGAGAAAGAAACGAAAGGAACATAAATGAAGGGTATCTATCAGTAAGAAAAAGAAACCTTTAGATGGAAAAATATTTTAGTATTAAACATCTCGAGAATCAATTGGAAATTTAAATGTAATTACCTTTCACGATATGTCGGATCGAAAGTGTAAATGTTGAAAATGTCGTAATACCTTCGAAAGCTTCCTTCGCAACACCTGAGTATGAGAATCTGTTCATGAGTGTGTGTGTGTGTGTGTGCGTGTATGTGTGCATGTGCGGATGTTATAAGTCAACCTCTCTATCACCGTATGAGCTTCTTAACGTAAGCAATTGTAGTGCCCTCATGACACAGTTAATCTGCCCTCGAAAGTCTTCTCTACGAAGCCATTTATTTAAGTGAAATTTTTTCCATTTGACTGAGCCTCGTAGATGAAGTCTGCATTCACTCTCTCACTCCCTCTCTATCTCTCTGTCTCACACAAACTCTTGGAATGGTTTTCCTCAGAATGATTTCTATTAATTTACCAGCAATCCTTGGAGTTTCGGAGACCCGGCGTAGCTCTAAAGCTACAAATGAGTCGGGGGGGGGGGGGGGTAAGTTCCATTATGTCGAATATGCTTTTACGAAACATTAAAATTTAGATTAGAAGTCGGGATAAGCACCGGGATTGGGTTGAGTTAGTGGTGCTGCCAGCAGTACCAGCAGTAGCATCAAAGCCATCAGAAACCAGTCGGACTGGGTGGTTACCGCAGTGCCAGAAAGTTTGAGACTTTCACAAAGCATCGTTGTTGTTGTTGTTTGCTTTGTTTGTATGATCATATCATCGACTTACTTTCTTTTCCTCTCCCCCTCTCATTCTCTCATTCTCTCTCTCTCCCTCTTCTGTGCTTAAGTTATGACCACTTATGCGGGTGGGCTCATTGTTTTTGCTGGTAAAAAATCAGCAGTAGTGGGTTACTTTGACAATAAGAAGTACTTGTCTAATTGCCATTAGACAGTTAACAGAATAATGATAGCGGATGGATGTAGAAATAAACGGATGATTGAAATAGCGATTTGAGAAAAAGCTGGCAGAAGATTTCGATTTCATTTTTAGTTAAATGAAAATCATGAAGGATTTAGGAATAAGACCGTAAATAAATTTTCTTCACCCTGTATCTAAAGACCGGCCTAATCATAAGTGATAAACATTACTATCGCTGCTGCTGCTGCTGAACAATATGGCGCAAATTTTCCAACTCACTTCCTAACCTCACATTCATCGCCTCTAATGATTTTCATTTTCATATCCTTCATCCGTTTATCTGTCCATTTCCCGGCCATGTTTGCTCGTTGCCCGTATCAACACGAACAATCGTCCTAAATGCATATAGTTTGAATTCTTTTTGTTTGCACAAAAACTTCTTAAAGAAGCGAATGGATAAGAATAAGAATAAAAATGTCACACCCATCAGTCAGAAAGCAGGTGAGTAGCGGCGTTATCATTTGGAGGAGAAGACATCTTTGTCTTCAAGACACGACCATCGTTGTCACATTTTAATGTTCAAAAGAAACCATTCGAACAACATCACCAACAATATCGCCATCCAGCAACAGCAGTAGTAGCACCAGTAGCAGCAGCTTAAGATACTTGAAATAGATCTCATTATAGATAACGAGTCACAAAGACGTTCGTACAAAGTTTAAGATGGCAAAGTTTTAATTTTGCTTAAACTAAAGAAGGAAGGAAAAATAAAAGAAGAAGTATGAATAAGAAAAAGGAGGAGAAGGAAAGAAGAAGAAGAAGGAAAAATAAATGAAAGGAAAAATTTACGATTATGTGGGTTACGAAATAAACAAGATAGAAAAATAACTTTTTTCTCAGATTGAAAATTGTTCGAGGTAAAACAACCTCTAGAGCTTTAACGTATCAAAACGGAAGGATAATCATGAGCGCTTAAGCTCGCATGGGTAAGGGTAGAGTCAATTTCCTGAGAAATCCATGAGAAAGTAATTATTTCTACCTCGTATTACATAAGCAAAGGTATAATTATATATATTATTATGATTATATAACCAAAAAATCTTAAAAATATTAATTTAATTTTAGACTAAATTTAATCTTGGATTAAAAAAGATCTGTTTAAATTTTGTTTGTGTTCCAATGAAAATTGTAAAAAGATTTTACAAATTAAATTTAAAATTTCAAATCAATATTATACCGATTTAAATCCTTAATTTTTTTCGAATCCAATCTCATTTTAATTTTTAAAGCTAAATATTTCTAATTAAAAAAAATTGTGTGCTTTGTAATCTAACCCGAATCGAGGATGAGGAATAAGGAATGAAAAGAAAAGAGGAAAAATAGGAAAAAAAGTGAGTGGAAATAATTTCAAAGCGCGAGTCCAAGTACGTTTTTCCTCTTGAAAATCATCTTCATTGAAGCGTGCCAAATTAACGCAACGTTGCATTTTCCAACCAAGAGCGTAATGATTATTTTTTGAAGCGCATTTTGCAAAAGTTCACTGGTCGCAATTGACTGAGCCCATAAATTGTTTAACTTAAATGTTGGCCATAAATAGCCGCGTGTCCCATTATGAACGCTTCACGGCACGGCACACACAGTGACAAATCGAGAGCAAAATGAGGATGGCTGAACAAGTGCGGAATGAAATGTATTTCGAGCAAATAGTGCTTTAGGTTGGGGTGGGGTTAACTTTTGCAGCTGTGGTGGTGGATTTGATGGCTGGCGTTGCATGCAAGGTTCTTCTCTCCTTCCCTCGTTATGCGTTGCGTTTGTCAGTTAACTTGCTTTCCATTCGGTGTTCGATTGCAGTTTTTACACGCACATGTAAAAACATCGCCGCTCAGAGAAAAAATCAATGCGGTTTTGTTTAGCGACGTTCAAAAGGAATTCATGGGTCGTATTTTCACGGACATCGGTCTGAAAGTTTGAAGCGTTAGTGTGACGGTCGGTTACATCGGACGGCAAGGCTTTTTATTGCAAAGTCTCAATTCCAGTAGATTTAATACGTTTTCGTAATTTCAGCCCGAGAAAAGAAAATAAAAATCGACCAATTTTTGTCCGTATGAGAATAAGAAAGAAATAACATGATAAGGAAGAAGAGGACGGGAAGGCTTATAAAAGCGCAAAGCTCAAATAAATCATGCTAGTTTTTTTGTTGCCGATTCGGAAATATGTCAAAGACATTGCATTCTTTTGTGATTTCAAATAAACATGAATTTTGCATTAAAATATTACTTCTTGCACGGATACAAATCGCAACTGACTCCAAGAAGGTTGAACGCCTTGCGAAATGAAATTCGGAGACTGAGCTCCAGGACGGCACGTCCTGGGGTGTTCCTCTTTCTCTACTTGCAAAGGGTAAAGCATACTCACTGGGGCAACAGATAAATATCTCATGAGTCGATAGTTCGATAGGAATCCAGTGGATAAGACAATTAGCGCTTTATATTTGGAGCAATATCTGATTTCAATTTATTTATTGGATAAACGTAATAGTCAAATAAAACTTTTGTGCGCTTGGCGAAAATCTGAATGCCTTTAATGTCGCGAAAACGCCGAAACACTAACCAAGGTCAACATTTCTGTAATGATGATTATTATAAACGAGCAGCATTGGGTATTTTATTGAAAATTAATTTTAATACCGTAATTTTGAGTATTCTGGTGGTGGCAATGATAAAGTAACGGAATCCAATTTAGGTCACGAAACCAATCAATAAGCAAAATATGTGCGTTATTGGACATTATCAATGTCGCATATTCTATAAAATACTCCATCACAATCACGAAAAGCGACCGTATGTTATGGATTTCAGGACCGAGGCATGAGTGAGAGTGAGTGAGTGAGCATAAATATGATTGTGCAATTCGATTAAACGTATTTAAATGCAATTGTATGCATTGCACACTCAAAGCTCGCTTAGTCTGTATTTTACTTCAACAAAAAATTGTTATGCCCTAACTGGAAATCCCTTCACGAGTGAAGAATAAGTTTTAGGAATGGTTTTAGGAAAAACTAAACACTATCTAGAACTCAAGTAGCGACTCCTTCAGAAGGAGATCAAAGTAAGAAAATTCGAAACAATGGAAGCTCTGATTTTTAAGCTTCATACGAACACTTATAAGGTTTATATTTAAACTTACTTGACGGTGACCATTATTTTAATACACAAAATATATTGACATTTTTGTTATTTACAAAAATACATAATATTGCAAAAACATGCTTTTGTTTTGTTTCGTGTAAAAAGTAAAAAACAAAATTAATCATTTTAACGATTTGTTAAATTAAAAAATGGTGTCCGGATTTATGCCAGACGTTGTAGTGCTTTGCATTAACTAATTTATTTTTTGCCGACGAAAAATGCGATAATATTAATTTTTGTAATTGCTTTTATATTCGCGTTTCTTTGTATTGCACTACATGGGCGCTTATCATCAAAAGCGCGAGCATTAAAATTCTGCAAATAGTTCACGTACGAGCTCGTTCAATTCCGCACACGAATATTTAAGCAAATTATTGTCGCTGGCGATGTGATGCGTCAATACTCGTAGCAATGTCGGTCTCCGTCGCACACAAAAACACACGGTCATACCGCACGTTTCACACGCACTCAATTCGGCCACATTAAATAAAATTTATTAAATTATACGAACAAACAGAGCAAATAAAAACAGCCGCAAGTAAATGAATTTCTCATAAATAACGTCAGGAAATATACCGCATCATCTGTCTGCCATTCAACACAGTCCAACGGTTCCACCCAATACTTCGGTAACACTTAGCTCACAATGATCGTACGATTCAAACACCCAATAGCCCCACCCACTCCAATCGCGGAGAGGCTACTTTGTAGACCTAACCGAGTGTTTAATTAAAAAACCTCGCAAAATTCGTTCACAAACGTGCGAAATGCAACAGCGTGACGCATGCTGCATGCTTCAGGCTGTAAGCGTCAGGTTTGGGTGATGCGATACTGACGTTGGCAAAGTTAAGCGTTATAATTACTTACAGTGTCCGCCACACACGCACAAATCATCATCATTATCAATATAAACATCATTATAATCACCATCATCATCACCGGCTGCATCGGCAAAACCGAACGTAAAATGCTATAAAATTGTCATCGCAGCAAAAACGTTCAACTTAACTTATTATTAACTGCAAAGTGCGTCAGGGCGTGCAAATAACTGCTGGTCATTTGGTACACTATGGAACCGGAGATCGTAAAATTTAAGAAATGAGTTCTGAAGATGACTTCAAACGGTCCTTCAATACGTTTTCGATGGTATATTCGCGACAGGCGAAGCAGTCGATCAATAATAAACATTTTGAAGGATCAAATTCGTTAGTATTTTTCAATTTTCTTCGTAGAGACAAACCGGTTTGGACAAAACATTTGCTCTCCAATTTTAACTAGTTTTTGACTTTTCACTAGGAGTGAGGTCATCCTTAAAATATTAACTAAATTATGCCCACCACACTGAAGTTTTTGCGCCTTTAGCGACACAACAAGAGTCACGCAATTATGTCCATTTCACCACCCTTGTTCCCCGATATAACAATGGCCCGATGGAAGGATGCTAGCAAAATTATAAATGCTATTTATAGAGAAAAAGAGAGAGGGGGAATGGGGAAAGAAAAAAATATGAGAGAAAATGGGACCGAACTATGGAAGAAACTTCATAATATTGCTACAAAAAGGGTCAGCTTTGACCAACAACGGAACTTAATGACCGGTGTTCGTTTCGAGTGTGCTTTCATCTCGAAAAGAATTCACAGGAATGCAAAGAGTGTCACCAAAGCGAGACCGAGTTGCCAACTCTTCGGTCGTCCTCTTCGTGAATGTCATTTTCATAGTAATAAATGTCACTTAAAATTAATAACATTAATAACGAAATAATGAAATGAACAACAGACAAAGGCAACAAAAAAAAAAACAGCAAATAATACGAATAAGATTCAATGAAATAAAATGAAACGAAATGATACAAAATAAAATTGAATAAAATTGAATATGCATTCGCGTATTCCGTCGTGCGTATTGAAAGGCGCGTAGGTATGCGTGTGCGTGTGTGTGTTTAATTAAGGATGTTTCGCTCCGATTTCGTTTGATAGCTTGCAGCACCGGCACGTCGTAGACCGTACAAATATTTAAAATGAATTAATGAGCATAAGTTTGCTCTTTATTGCAGAATGCCTCGATTTGGTGCGCATCGCTCGCTCGATGAAATTATAATGGATTGTGTATAAGTGTGTTTAAGCGTGGATGAGGATGAGGATGACTACTTCTCATCACAGTAAACCATAATGAGAATTATGCTCGCAAATACAACGGAAATGCATTAAAATGCGGTTTTGTAAGGATTTTAAAGGATGCCGATAATGAAAATTTCGAAAATGTCACGACAATCTGCGATTTTTTTATACTCGACGAAACCAGCGACCGCCATCCTCAGCCACAGCTCCTCTGCTTCTAATTTATTCTCAGGATTCTTTCAAGTGGATCCCATTTGGTGGCAAAAGTACTTTTACAACTCTTTAGCTTTTGGCGTTTCATTCTATTTCAAGGTTACCATTCTCTAGTATCACACGTTTGGTACAATAACGAAGCAGGTCACACGGAGGGCAAATGCGTCAACACTCGAACAACACTCTTAGCAGCGCTTAAACTTCTTTCGTTCGTAAAAGTAACGCAAACGTACCTTCAAATTAGTAACAGTTTTCGTTTGAGCACATGCTTGCACAAACGAAGACGCAAACAGCCAAAAATATGTGCGATAGCTATTGCAACGAATCCGTTCAGGTGGAGTCTAACTTAAGAGTCTCCAAATTGGATTTTGATGAGAACAAACTGCCTGCCCGCATTTGCGGAAAAGGGGTAATTGAGACTGAATACAAGCTCATACATGTTAAAACAGTAAAACGACAAAAGGTCGCCTGTCAAAAGAAAGAGGAACAGGTTGGCAGTGGGCGACGGGGTTGCCTACTTTGGCATATTCATGTTGTAACTGCATCTCGAGCACCGCCCAGATTCCGCGAATAGCACCGTGTTCGCTGGCACAAGCTGGTTTGACGGTGTCATTCTATTTGTGGTTTGTGCTTCGCCTCACGCAGTTTCAAGGGATCGCCTCATTGTGAGACATTTCTCAGAATGTGAACAAAATGCGTTTTTCTTGTAACTGCATTTTTCTACGACAAATTCTGTGACACTTTTCTTTCTTGTCGCTTTCGTTGTCTTTTGTGTCATTTTTGGCATCTCTTTCGGTTCGAATGCTTGTTCTTCTTGCGGCATTTTTCTTGATATATTTTGAGGTTCCTTGAAGTGGATGCTTCTCCGTTTTTAGAATTTAGATGAATGGATGATATTGATGTTGTTGGTATTGATGTTGTTGTTGATGTATGTTGGTGTTGATAATGGTTGCCATTTGATACAAAATTTACGTTGATAACGACTTGTCAAGGAAACCTTCTCGTTTCCCTTTCCAAAAAATTTCGAAACACTTTGTAGTCTCGCGCGATCTATCCTAGCAAACTTGTTTCGCTGCAGCATCTTGGAGCGAGAAACCGTATCTACGCCTCTAATTGAATCGGCAAAGATATAAAAATTGGAAAAATTCAAAAAAATCGGCGACTAAAGTGGATGATTCAGGACATCGGGTATGTTAGAAGTGTGTCAGCAACTATAATAATTTTTTTGTTTTATTGAGGATTACATGATGATTATCCTGAACAGTTTCATCAAGCGTGATTAACTTTTATTTTTACCGTCAAGCAAATTATAATGACTGGCAGTTTGATTTTTGTTCCCCTTCATGACCCACTTTTTCGCAATTGTCACAAAAGCAGATCCAGCGGGAGCACGTCCAACTTTTTGCAATCAGCAATAACGGAATGAAATTATGAGAACTCTTTAGTTTTTGTTTTTTGTTTGTTGCGGATTACATAAAATTTTTTAAAAATTTACAACAAAATGCACTTTGCCAATTGTCACTTTCCCTCCTCATTGTTGTTGTTGTTGTTGCTGTGCTGCTACTGGTGCTTTTACTAAAAGGAGCTTGACACAAATTTTAAAATGTTTTAAATTTTAATTAAAAACTTGAAATCTACAAAAATCCTGACTAAACCTAAAAACACGAAAACACGGAGGGAATGTCGTTAAAGATGAATATCGTCCAATGTCGAAACATCATTTCACTTTTATCTGCAACATGTTGGTGCAATACTGACGGATGGATGGACGGATGGATGGACAAACTGACGGACGAAAGCACGAATGGACGGAGAGATATTACATACATCTAGAGAAAGTAAACGAACGGACGAATAGTCCTCTAGTAGTTTTACTGCTTAATGCAAGGACACCACAACTTAAGCATCAGAATGAACGAATGAATGAATAGATGAGCGAATGGACGAATAAATACGACAAACAAGAAGATTGCACTTTGCACTACAATCATCATAATGACTGCTGAGGCATCGCGCGCCCGAGGCTTTCAATGTGTGCTTTAATCCGCGATTCTCTCGAGCCTTACGACCCTTAAAAGCCACATCCCATACCCACACCCTTTACACGGAAACACAAAATGCAGGCAGCGCGAGAACAGAGCAATATGATCTAGGCCCTCTCGAGTATTTCGCATTTTTTTTTACTCTTGGATTGAGGTTATTCGATGAGAAGAAGTTATGAATTTGGAACGTACTTGCACTTGTTGTTGCTGCTGGAATTTTTATTGAGGGTAGAATAAAACTGACATTCTCGCCTCATTTTCGAGCAAGAGGTCTCAATTTTTTTTCACCAACAGAAAAGGAACATAATTTTGAAAAATAGTGAAATTTTACGATGTAGATTTTTTTAATTGGATCGAATTAGATTGCATTTTGGGTCGTAAACATGCCCTATTTTTGAAATGATTAATTCTAACTTTTTAACGAAAATCAAGCAAAGGTTCGTGGGGTCAAATAGAAAAATACAATTTTCTGATAAATTATTGATTAAATTTCTCTCAAGACAAAATTTCTGACAAAACTACAATCAGGATGACTAAAATTAAGCAAGCGTCATTAACGGGCTTTGGTGAGAATCTGAAATTGCGATCTCAGTAATTTTCTTAGGAGTAATAAAATTTGTATATATTTTAGATTTTCGAATTCTTCAAATTCAGTTTTGAAGATTCCGTGTATTTTAGGCAACTGTATTGTGGTGTAAGTGTATTTAGTGCAACTTTAGCGCGACAACGCAAATGCGACTCTAAATATCAACGAATCAGTATTCTACGCGTCACATCAAAGAAATTCTGAAAAATGAGAAAGAGAGGAAGTTAAATTTAGTCAAATGCATTTTTAATTGCTTTTATTCCGAAGTGCATTTTTACATCATTACTTCAAAGCAACGATTTCGCAAACGTATTGAGTGCTCCGTTTTTCTTACAAGTGAATAGACGAGATGATTGACTCAAGCACCCTGCACCCGTCCCCCCACCCTCCTCGAGAAAATGGACACACAACCAATGAACATGAACACCATTTAGAGATGGTGGACTTAGAGGTGGCCAGCTAAGCCCGCTGCTTCACCAGAATACCAACAAAACAACCGAAACGTCGGTTAACCCATTCGATTCACAAGACGAATCACAACCTGTGCAGAAGCCAAAGCAATCCGAGAAAGCAGTTGGCCGTGAAATTTGTAACTGCGGAAATGAACTTAAGCCGAGACAAAAACCGAATTTGAACGGCAAATTAAGAGACTGTTGCAAATTTCAAAAAAAAAAAAAAGAAAATATCGCATGCAAACAATCGCTGGAAGATACGAAGGATGCAGACGCAAACAAAGAACAAGGATAGACCAAAGTTGGGAGAGAAAAACGGGGAATTTGTAAATGGCAGGACCCGAGCAAACAGTTAGAACAACTCAAGTTTGCAATCGAATATGCTCTTGGTGAGGGGGGAGGGTGGGCGCGGGGGCTATTAGTAGTAGAAAAGGAATAGAAATAAAAAAAGGAATTTATGCAAATTAGGCTAGCTATTGCATGTCACTCGCAACGACATATTCGAGGTCGTGACATTTGCTCGGGTGTTCCCCAAACGCAAAATCACACTCCATTTCCCGTTCAGTCGCAGGATTGGTCGTTTAGACACGTCATTTCGTCGCTTGTTGGGTCAGTTCTCGATTGAAAAGGGTTGTACGTAGTTGGAACACGTCGGTGGGGTTTATTTACACTAGAGCACACAAAGACCTAACAACACAAAGTCATAAAATCCAAAACCAAAACAAAAAAAATGGAGGAAAATCTAAAGGAAAACATTTATTCTCTGGTGTTGCTGTTGTCAAGTCTGGTGCACGAAACCGTTAGTGGCAGTGAGTAACGCTCCCTATCGAGGAAGTATACCCTCTGAGTCATTCTTATGCCACGAAACCTCGGAATTCTAGAAATATGAAAACTTTTTCCACGAATGTCATGTCAGGAACCAAACCAACCTTGTGTGGTAGAGACTATTCTGAATCATGTGTAATCGATATTCTCGCTGTTATCGTTTTTGTTTATTATAAAAAAACACCAAAAGCAAATATACTTTTCTAAACATATTTGCAATACGAAAATATTGATAAATTTTCGTAATATTTCCAAGATTTGCTTCTCTTCAAAGACTGGTTTTTGGGAGGAAAAACACAATTTGTTTCTTGTTATTCTGCCAAGACCACAAAAGATATTCAACAAAAAGAAATGTTCCCCCTGACAAATAAAAACCAGAATTATATTGCCAGCTTTAGATTATGAATTGTTGCTTTATTGGTATTGTTATAGTCTCGTTACTTTCCTTAGCCGACATCAGGTAATGCTAATCAGCTGAATTATTTATTCGCTCTCTTTTTTTTGGAGCAAAAGTTTCAGCATAATGCAAGAAGATCTTTAGATTTATTTTCTTCCCATTTTAAAATCCTTCTTAATATGTCCTTTGCTTCCTGAAGAAGCCTGCCGAAACTCAGTCAGCCCTTAGCCATCGCTAAATTTTTTTTCCCTTTTGCAAAAAGTTCGGCATCTACAGAACAGAAAAATATGCAGAAAATGCAAAAAAGCAAGCAAATATGCTTCGAGGATTTTGTGAAGTCAAAGAGCTTGACTATAATAACATCCTTTCGCAAGACTTATTGGCATTTTATCCATAGTAGTCCGCTTGCCAAATTGCTCGCAAGCCTACGAACACGAGCGCGTGACTGGATGGCAACACAAGCAAGCAGACTAAATGTAGATGTTACGGTCACGAAATACACGTTAAAAAACATGTTGTCTAAGAATATTACATTGAATTATAGAAGAACAATATTGGTGCAATCATGTATTAAACTGCTGTAGCCGGTTTAAAAGGGAAAAATAGTTTTTATGACGATAGTCGATAACGACGATAGTCGGCAACCAATTAGCGCTTTTGTCCAAAATAATAGTATTTCCAAAAAGGTTAGTTCGATATTTAAATGGAATTAGCTAAACTATGTTTGAAGTGAAGACGAAATGCTTTTAATTCCTTTAATGGAGTTCACGAACGATATATCATACGTATGAATGCCCGCCACGTCCTTTCACTATGGAGTAGATATGGGTGGACTATTTAGGACATAAGCTTACGATTTTGGAAAGCCCGACCTGGGTCAAACAACTTTCAGCGAAGTCGATTATTATGAAATGTGAAATAGATGTAAAATTGTTTTCAGTGTGAAGCCTTCTAGATTTACTTTCTTGTTAGTTTTTTCCTTTGTTTGCTGAATTCTTCATTGTATCTGGAGTGTGTGTACATGTGGGTGTGTTTCTCACTAGATCTGCATTTTGTATGATTTCTTAACGACAGAAGAAGAAGGAGGGGAAGAAGTAGAAGAAGTTATGAATATTTGGTAGTATAAAGAGAATTATAAGTTTTGAAATTAAAAATAAATAATTGCCAATAATCTCTCTCGCTATATCTCCCTCTCTCTCTCGCCCTCTCTATGTCTCTTTCTATTTATCTTCCTTCCTTTCTGGTAATGACAATATTAAACATTTTATTATCTTGAGATATATTTACTCATTTTGCTTTCATTATTTTCATAAGATTGAATAAAAGTGTTAATAAAACTCTAGTCATTTCCAAGCGTTCCAGGAAGGCCAAATTTTTTTCTATCTTCTTCCCCCTCCTTTATTATTAATGAATTAAAATCCGAGAGTACAAAATTATCACGTTTAAAATCATCAAAATAAATCTGCAATTATAACAAACATTTCAATCAAATTCGGTCGCATATTATTTGCTTAAGAACATCGAAGGGAATACGAACGGGAAGAGGACACACCGTAGTGGTGGTGTGTCCTCTTCCCTTTGTATTCCCTTCGATGTTCTTAAGCAAATAATATGTCAGTTCGGTATCACAGCTCGAGGGGGTATTTGGCAAAGGTTGCGCTATGTTTGACCAAATGTCAATCGTACACTTATCGTTGCTTGGGGAAATTGTAACACAAACAATCACCCTCCCCAACCCTCCCCACCTGTGTCACTCCCCCTAAACAAATTAACAAACATTTTTGTCACTCAACCCACAATAACCTGCGCTCACTCACGAACCTTTGTCAATAAACAACTGCTCCCCCCGCCCACCCCGTCTTCGCTGAACAAATTATTTAACAGTTAAGAAACAGAGCGTTTGGGGTGGTTCCCCAAAAGGAGCGCATAGAACAAACATAGATAGCCGAGGGCTATACGTTTTGCGGCCAAATGCGTGTAAACCTAAGCATAAACGTTTTTAGCCCGTTCAGACTGCGGGGTTAAAAGCTTATAGTCGGACACGTGCAAACATGAGCAACTACAACAACTACAATAACATTAACAACGGCAAAACCAAGAAGTAGTATTTGTCAAAGTGACAGGAAACGAAATTTTACTGCCGCCATTCATACGAGGATTATTCTGAGCCGAAACGTATTGCGAGCTGCGTGCTTCTAATTAAATTTGTATTAAACGCACAGATGTCGCTCGTGCTTCCCGATGGCATAATATGATGGATGGAGAAAAAGAAGAAGAAGAAGAAGAATGCCGAGCTGGGAAGGACTGGACAAGTCAGTGCATTGCAGGAGGGTCGTTTGCGAAGGCGATCGTCAGGTTTCATTGCTGTGTCAGAATTAGTACGTACGAGTCTAGAGAGAGATGGAAATAGAAAGAAAAACACAGAGAAAAGAGCAACGAAAAATAGGAATACAAGGGATGACAGAAAACTGTTGCCCTTCATTTTGTGAACATTTTTAACCGCAATTTATCCAATTTACATTTGTCGGGTAGTGTAAAAAGAGTCGAGGGGTGTGAACAATGTATGACAGACGGTCGAATTCCACGTCCTTTAAAGGATGCTGAACATCAAGAATTCAGAATCATGAATAAACAAGGATTCACATTGTAACTAAAGACTAAATTTCAACCGATTAACATTCTCCGATGTCGAGAATTTATTATTCGGTTTTTTTTTCTGAATTTATTTTCGTAATGTCAATTCATCGCATTTGTTATTGTTGTGTTGTGTTTGTTTTGATGTTGACGGCGATGCCAATGGTTTTCTTAAGCTTCCAAATTTTCACTTCGAAAGAAATTATTTGGAAGTGATTGTTTTCTTATTTTCTTGACTTGCGAGTATTTGACGTTCGTCAAACGCCCAACGTCCCGCACTCAAAATATCTAACACACATTTTTCACACGGCTCTTGGCTGTCAAGCACCATCGGAAGGACTTTTGACATAGACTCAACTCATCTTCACCTGCTCTTTATCTCCTCCCCGTTCTCTCCTCTTCCTCCGACTCCGTATCATCTTTCGTTTTCTGTTTTCACTGACATTTGAAATTGAAAATTGGACATAATTAAAAACCCATCTCGAGAGGTTTTCCGCCCCGCCCCATCTGTCAGTAGCTTAGATAGAATAACCAAAAAGCAAGGCTTTGTTCGAGCCGGAGAATGATGGAGAATGTTAGGCAGAGCACGGTGTAGTGAGCTTCTCTTGACTTTCATTTGTCACGACGTACGTCCGTCAGTTTTTTTGTGTTGAAAAATTAGAAACATTGTTCGCCTGTCAACATGATATGTGGCAAAGGATGGTGTAACAGATGTTCGTATAAAAAGATTGCTTTAAAACAGGGTGCTCGAAATGAGAAATAAGAAAAAAAGCCCAAAATTGCAAACACTTGCAGCGTCAAAACGGAATCATTACAGAAGCTCAGAACTGAAAGAGTTCAACTGGATGAATAGAGAAGTCAGTTGGTGGGTGAAGAGGGGGAAGGCATAGGAAAGGTGCAAGCATGCTTGACAATAACCCAAATTGGAAAGAACTATTTTTTTCTTACGTGAACTTTTTCGGTTCGGCGTTTTATTCAGGACATCTAGAGAGCGCTTGGATAACAGAGTTGGATTTTAAAAATTGATGTGGTTGCAGTTCATACCGATGTTGACGATGGCGGCGATGATTGCGACAATGCACTAGTTGTCTTCCCGTCAATGCTCTGCATGTAAAAACTATTTGTGTGTGTGTGTCGATCTGTCAATGACATTTGACACAACTCATCCATCTAATGATTGATTGAAATTGTTTTTTCTGTGACTTATGGTAAATCGAATTGGCAGCACAAACCCTGGCAATACTAACGATATTGAATACATTCATTTCATAAGTTTTTAATCGACTCACTTTTTTTCTGAATTCTATAGAAAATGAATGATTGCGAATGGTCGAATGTGGTGAATGTTGAATGAAAAAAGAATTTTAATAAATATCGTAATATATTTGAGAAACAATACCAACTATATATCGTAATATATCATAAGAGTTAAAGTTGAAGTACGCTCTGCTTTAGACCTTTTCTTCAAGTCCGCTTTCTTTAATCCATCAGACATGCGGAACCTAACAACCTAACCACTGTTTGGTTGTAGGAAAACCTAACAACTGTTTTAAACAAAAGTGCTTACAAGTTTAAATTTGTTGACTTCAAAACTATATCCTGTATCTTCACTAACATCGCTCTTTCTTTTTTCTATCTTAATTTCAACCTCCATTATCAGCTCTCAATATCTTTCCCTGAATCTAGGATAAATCGGCGCTTATTTAACATTTAATACAAGCATCGATTCTACCAAAATCCCAAATTCGTGAAGTAATTCAAAATAAAAAATTGATGAGGTCGTTTCGATGCGAGCGCAATGTTCAATATATACTTAAAGTCATGGATATAATTATCATTAACTGGTATGTAATTATGATGTAAACAGTTAAAATCTTACTTAATCATTATAATAATTACCAAAAACACCAACAAATTTTTCTTTGAAATTTCAATTTCTTTTAACACGGAATTAACGATAGAAATCACTTCAAAATTTCACACCTAAATCATTGCGTTGTAACGCTAGTGGCTTATTTTTCCCAATTACGCCTTTCATCTTCTTTTTCTTCTTCAAAATAAACGTTATCGATTATGCCGGAAAATTACCTTCGAAAGGCTTCCAATTTTTCGACAAGCATACTCATTTATTTCAAAGCTGAATATCTAGTAATTATTGCAAGCGTCGATGGAAATCAGGTGCTTAATAAGTCTAAATCCTTGATCCGGTAATACACCTTCTCTGCTCATGGAACATGCCCTCCCTTTCGCACCTCCAAAAACGTTGGTCTGGATTCATTTTTAAAGACTTTCAAAATGTTTCTTCTCCGAAATAGTTTGAATCTTATGTCTTTCTACGTAGTCCAGAAATTATAATTTTTATTTTGTCTGTCTATTCATGAGGTCATAATTTCGTTGAGCATTTTCGCGACAGCTGCAATTATGATGAAGAAACTATCGTTCTAGATTTTATATTCGATTCATTAATAGTAATGTTCTCTTGCGTTGTCTTGCCTTCGTGTTATCTATTCATAGAAGATTCAATAAAAGTTTCTCGATCCCTTTAAGCACGATCGATTTAAGATCGACGACTGAAAAATAACCAGAAGCTATCGATAATTGCTGTCGTTGATGCTCTAACTATTACTTGCCCGTATCAAACGACCACACGTCAAGATCTGAGAAAGTTCGAAGAAACGGCCATCTGGATTTATCCGTCCGATCCCACTGGGACAATAAAAGCGGTCGGGTGCCCATACCGCGAATCTTTGTTGATGCTGCCGGTTATCCTTCATACATAACTTTTCATTGCAAAATAAACCACAAAGAAAAATTGCCACCTTCCTCGGGTCGAGCCGCCGTCGCACCGTCTATGGCTTTTCATAATTTTATTATTATGCCAACGTTCGCAATTTTCGTAACAAATTTTCGTTAATTCGTCCAAATGTAATTATTTAGGATGTAAAATTGTGTACGTGCGAATGGCCACCGCGATTCGTAGATAATGATAGAGGGCACAGCACAGTTCGCGACAACACCTTTTGACATCGTCGTGTACCAAAAAATCGACAAAATCTTGTCGGCCCCATGGGCCAAACCATCGCCCGCGACTGACCGTTTTAAGCATGAGCTGCCATAAGGTGCTTGTCGACCCATGTGCGTGAATGTGTGTGTGTTTCCGTATTTGTGTGTTTGTAACGCGTATGTGCATCTAAATGATCCGTCTGAATGACGGAAGATATGGAAGAAGCAAACAAACTAATTTGCAATTTTGCCTCGCGATTGAGACGATAACTCTTTCGTAAAATTTATTGTATGCTCCGGAGACCGCTGGACGGGGATGGTGATTGTTCATGGAGTATTGCGGTAGTGAAATTGACGCGTACAAAATAATTACAGTGGCCAACATTAATTTAATGACTGCGTTACGTGCCTCGACAAAGTTTTCAATCCGGAATTCGAACGTATGCATTTTTTCGAAACTTATCGCATCGCATGATCGTCGGATGGTTTTGCGAAATAAATGATGATGACAACGAACAACGAACAGCATATTCAAAACTCTTCTGAAGCGACGAAACGCTTAAGAACGAAACAGTGTCAGATGTATGAGATTTTTAGTACAAGGATGCAAAATTTAATGAAAGAAATAATCAATTCATGCGGTTTTACGTATTTGAGATCGTTTCTATGGCAATTTTTGTAATACATTCTCACTGGAAAATGTGGGCGCGGCTTCTGATATTCGCTCTTATGACGCAGTACTAAAGCCATCAAATTTGAGTTTTATTTTAGTCTAATTTCTTTAAAAGTCACAAATTTTCTTCTTAAAAATCGTTCGGACAAGAAATAATTTATAATAATTTTATCAAAACTTCAAAATTAAATGAACTGAAAGTCCAAATACTGTCAAAGGGACTGCATAAATATTACATCTTTCCCTATATGGTCAACCTCACGGTCACCTGCCAATTATTATGTCATTCGTGCATTTTAAATGTTCTACTAATTTCTTTCGTCTCGCCGAAACGACAATCGCGGGCAAAAGGACGTGCAATACAAGGCGGTACTTCATGCACTCCAGAGAGTTTAGTACGTGAGTTGGGATGGCTTTATTAAATCATCTCGAACCATGTATTCGTCAATCACTTTATGAGCACCGTCGACGGAGACACGGCCGAGAATAGTGCAACAGATTCAATCCTCTTGTTTCTTCCTCAATTCTGGCTAAAGACTCATTAAATCTGCTCATCTTCAGACACGCACATTTCGTCCATCGCAATCCCCTTAGGCAATAACCGGTATGGCATGACAGGACAGGACACGGAGCGGTTGTCAATCGCTTTTATCGTTTGTTCGTTCGGTCGATGATAGTTGATTGTCCCTGCAACAGGGCGGGAAACTGGGAGGTAACAACAAAATTATGCTAAATGGTAAGCAGCTGACAAACACACATGAACACGATTACACGCATATACATATTTTGAACATGTTGACCGACTGTCCCAACGCAGAGAATTATTATTATGCTAATTTGTCAGTAACTGCGCAAATTTCGCGATTGTACCGAAAACTCTTCTTCGTTCTTGATGGAAAATTAACAACGATTTTATGCATTAATTAAGAGTTCCAAGCATACACACACGCGCACCTGCACAGACACACACACGTAAGCACACTCGAACGTGTAATTGTCAGAAATAAAAAACTTCATGTTTCCTTGTTGTTGAAAATGTTGCTCGAAAGTATTCAAATGAGATTCCGACATGACCCCTCTTTTTCATTGATTTTTAATAATAATTTATTATTTTAACGACAAGAAACGAATTTATTTAAAAGTACAAAGACTTTGGATAGTCCTTTCGATCATAAAGAGATATTCAGGCCACGTCAATTCTTACATCGCACCGAGGTCCAGAATAAAGAAAAGTCTGCAGCTTTGGATTTCTGGGTTTAGTGTTTTAAAATACATCTATTTCGGTCAGAATATGTTCAGGTTTCCGCAAAATTTACCCATAACTTCATCCTATATATTACTTTAAGAGTTATGTGTGTCTAAAGTTAAATATTTATTGACTTTATTTATTATAATAAATATTTGTTTAAGAGTTATTCCCCATTTGGTACACAATTGTATGTATTTTATAGCATCTTAATATTACATTTTTATGCAAATTTCTCTCAACTTTCTTATCTCGAACTCCTTCGAGACGTAGTTTAAGAACCTTCGAAAACAAGATTTCAAGATTTATGAAATATAAGTAGCTTGTAAACCAATAAAATTCTCCCATAACCCCTTTTAATACCATTGAAATTCTTTTGCGAAATCATCCGGTTAATTTTGGAATATAATTTCAGTTGTTAATACTCGTAGTGTTCTCGTAGTGTTCTCGAAAGTTGGCAGAGCGACTGACATGGAGACGCCCAGGCAGATTTGGAGGACAAAGTTCAATTAGGAGGTTATTCTAAGTAAAAATATACGTACATTTCCCTACTTTTTATGTCCTCCATGGAATGGAAGGGGGCGGGGGAAAATTGAAGCATAATGATGAATTTCGAATTATATAAAAAAATTTAAAAACACCGCAACCCGTTCTACGTAGCAACGTTTAATATATGTATCAATGTGTTAAGTGGTTACGGTCTTTATATATTATTTCATATAATAATCTAAAATTGTGTTGAATCTTGATCTTGTTGATTTGTCGTGGCATAATTATCTTTATCTCATCACAGACACCATCATCATTGTCATCACGTCAGACATATATCTTTTAAACCAATACTAAAATCCATTCAATATTCCTTCGTTAGTATTGTACACACAACTAAGCACCTACAATTTGTACTTATTATAAGTCCTAATACAAATTGCAAGAATATTTATGAGATAAAATTCTATCTAATCTTCGGCCACATGTTTTGAAGAACCTTTAGAATTTCACTAAAACACATTGATCGACTATCGGCCTTCAACTCTGTTGAAAACTGAGAATGCGAAAAAAAATGAGAATTAGCACCATTACCTTAATCTCACATTGTTCGATGGTGTGAATAGTTTTACAATACAAATTTAGATTTACACTTAGAATGGATGGTTGACTCTGGTGGCTCCAAATAAATATACGAAGCTTAAGAATTAACTAAATTATGAAGAATGAATGTACACGAACGTACTTCAAACTTCTCTTGAGCCACACAAGAATTCTTGGCATTACGGGCTTTGCTAATGATGCATTCGTTCGTTGGTTCGGTCGTTCGTTCATTCGTTCGTTCGTTTGTTCTTTCGTCCGTTTGTCCGTTAATTCATTCGACGCCGACAACTTTATCGATTGTATTATGATACTCATGCAAATTGAGGGCATTTCATTAACACCATCGCCGGACACACTTGCAGTGGATTGGTGTTAATTGCCCTTCGCCATCAAGTGGCAACTGATAGACGGTGAGCGATAAATTATGAACAAAGAATGAACGTTTCGCTACAATGAATTGCCATAATTAACAAGATCATTTCGTTCTGGATGATTGTCGGTTTCGTGAATTATCATTGACGTGCCAAGAGAAAAAAAGTCCACAAAGAAATGATAAAGACAAAGGAATTTACTTTTAAGTGTGATCTTGTGATTCGTAAATAAATATATTTGATTAATAAAAACAAGTGCCTACTATGACAAAAACTTCCCTAACGACCGCCTTCACATTCCTCGCTATCATCGCGTTGGAACAACTTCAATTGTAAAATTTGATAAGACTTTAATTTAATTTCCTTCACAAATAATTTTCTAAGATGTAAAATGGTATCCAACGATAATCACATCGCAGTTTTAAAATCGTTTTAATTAGTTTCCCAGCCAGTCAGCGACGGTAACTGTTGCATACTAGTAAACGCTTCGTGTTGCTTTCGACCGTAATTTGTTGAATGGCTCACACTATTTCGGTAACTAATTTCGCGGCTCGTTTTCGGCGCCTTTCGCCAGTGCACTAGACTCTCACCCCCATTCACTTTCTTCCGCTATGTCAGAGCTTCAGTCTTATCAATTCATCAGTCTTACTAACTTCTCGTGTGGGTCAGACACCGCGTTTGTTTGATTTTACGTGGAAAACGAATCTGAATCCTTAGACGATGTATTTCAGTGATCGCTCAAGGCAGACTATTTTTAGCACACATTATCGTCACATCTCCCCTCTCTAATGACCCCCTGTTCCCAACTGCGACCACGCCTTCTTTTACGCCTATTTAACTAACGAATGAGTCAATGAATAGTATTTAAACGGTAAAGATCACTCAAGCAATGAAGGTTATTGTTGGCTGGCGGCTGGCGACTATTGGCCGCCGGAAAGATACTAAGCAAACGAAAAGTCTGTAATGAAATTTATTGAAATGTACTTTTTGTTCTCGACCTTCTTTGATTGGTAAAGCAGGAGGCGTGAAGCACTCTTTCACTATAAATATAGATGCAATTTGGGTGCAGCGTTTTTGAGCTGCAAAGTAGCGTCAAAGAGGTAATGCCACTTTCAATTAACTAGCATTGCCAAAATCGCTAATACCAAGAGAGATTAATGTTTACTCGAAGGCATCTCGAAAACTCAAATCAATATGTGAAGTGTTAAATATGTACATATACATCTCAAGCACCATGTGGTGCTTAATAATCCCCTTTTGCTCCAGGTTTGCGAAGGTATTTTTAGACATTTCGTTCCTGATTGGATTTCAAGTGTCAGCCTGAAGTGGCCAACGTTTCTAATTCCAGTTGATTGTTATGCCAGTCAGGCGTTCTAATGTCCGGCCTTTAGATTGTGAGTATATTTTAATGCCCCCTAATGTTCACATCTTGGCACCATCGCCGCCACAAACTTCTGACTCGAGTAAGATGAGTATCCGCCAATATGTATCTTCGTAGAAAAATTCTCCTGGATAAATCCCATCCTTTTCTACTTCTGTCGGTGGCTCGGCAGCTCTTCCTCTGATTCCCGGTACTCCAAATCGAATGACAACCGTTTGGTTTTGATCACTGGGTGTTGTTTAAGTGTTTACTGAAGTGTTCAAAAGAATCCGTTTTTGAACTGGACATGCGTGCGTACGTGTGTGTTTGTTTACTTTGTGTGTTCGTGTGGAAGAAATATTGGAGTGCTTCTACACTTATGGTCGCCAGATCAAGAATATTAAAGAATCGTAGAAGCACGTGGTAGTAGGAGGGTGATGAGGGGGGCACGATTACTTCGGTAACCGCTTGCACGTACACAAATGACGCTCATTCATACAAGATGGTGATATTAGTGAAGGTACTTATCTCCCAAAGTCTTTCGTTTGGTTGATGTATCTTAACCGTGATTGTTTGCAGTTCGTGCCAGCGATAAAGTGGTCGGTCGATTGTGATTTAGTTTCTATATAGGCCATAGCATATCTTGAGCGAATCCTCCTGAAGAGATTGCCGTAAATCAAGGCTGAGCACTTACACGTATACCACTGAAGTGATGGTATGGTATTGGTGGCGGGGCGGCTCAGCATGACGACCTCTTCCATTGTTTTTCCGTTTACGTCTGTATCACATTCACCAATATCACCAAGACGTTAACTATGTCGGAGACATCTATGAAGAATTTAATCAAACAATTCTAATCTATTCGGTCGTGCGTTCAATCATTCTCGTATCGATATCGCATTGCATTGCACTGTCAGTGATATCGTATTGCATGGGACGAAGAATAATTATCACTAGATAAAGGATTTACCAGAAATTATCGGAATAAATCCATTTCTTCAACAGATGAATCGAATTCAGTAGCCGTTCCGGTGATAGAGGAGGAGTTAATGTGAGAACGAAGGCAAGGATGGCGAAAGGTGATGGACTGAATTTCTGCAAATGCAGCCACTTCGTAACACACACACGCACGCACACACTTATCGATTTACCGAGTACCGAAAAAGAACGTAAAGTCATTGAAGAAATGAAACTAACTCACGGGATATTGAATTTTTTCAAGTAGTTTCTCTGCTGAAACCTCTAAGAGTTTCCCGCCTTGTCTGGCCATCTGTCGATCCATCCACCTGTCCAATTTGCTCCTGCCGTTTGGTGTGTTATCGTTAATGTTTGTGCATTAGGTGCAAGCAAGCATCATTGCTGTTGGCACGCAAACGTATCGTCAACGCGTCACGAATGATGCACGTAGCGAGGATGCATGGTTGCATCCTCCGAGGAAGAGGAATACCATAATATTGTTACGACTTTGAGAGTCTAGGAATTTCTAGATACACTTAAATGCAAAATCATGCAAAACGTCGCATAATCGTAGCAGTTGTCGCCTGAAGCGACACAAATAATATTTACGCAGCTCATTAAGATCCTAAAAGGCACATTCATAACGCGCAAATGTTGCACGTGGCAATACTTGCAATACCGTTGAAGAATGCGAATCTGGTGATAATGTCTGCGACGTTAGCGATATGTGTGAACAAGCATCGAGCTGGTTTTATTCGTAGCAGTGAACGTACTTCAAGTGAACGTAAAATTGTGAAGGATATTCATTAACGATATTAAAATTAATTTTAAATTTGCATACGTTATTTAGCATAAGTCGTCTTCCGGTTTGTCCCCTCTACCTTCTTCCTTTTTACCAGGAAAAAAGGCCGCATCAGATATTCAATTTAAATTTTACAGGGTGCTGTTCAGCAAACTGACAAATGATTCCATCCTGTTCTTTGCAGAAGCAAATAGCGCGCAATTACGTCGCGTACTTAAAGTCTGGACTTATGGTCGAAAGCATCGCTCGTTTGTTTCCGACAAATAAAGTGCCGTAATAAATCAATTTAATTAACTTTAAATCAATCTGCTACTACCACAACCTTTCCCTCCACCTCCCCTCCGCAACCTCTTGCTTCATCTCCTTCTTCACATTGTCCCTAGACTAAATTGAAAAAGCTCGCAGCGTGTTGCAACACTACAAAACATTAAGATAAAATAAAGGCAAATAATTTCCATAATTTCCACAGTCTTCCCAGACTTCTTCATTTTCTCAAGGCTGAAAAATGACTAGACGTGCAAATTTTTGTCTGAATAAAAGATTTTCTACTTTAGAAAAGGAAAAGCTTTGGAAAGTTGAAAAGAACGGCTGCTGCTCAACATCGAGTTGCCGGACTGTGTCGCTATAACGCGCTGCAGCTGCTGGAGAATGATAGAGGTAGGGCAGAGGCAGAGAGAGAGAGAGAGCGAGAGGTAGATAAAAAGAGACGGAGTACGTGCGTACATTTGTATATATTTTTGCATCACATAAAGTTCAAGCAGCGGAAGAACTAAGCCGCATTTAATGGTCTTGCAATATTTTCTTGTAGCCTCTTAATGAACGCGGACTTCGATTCGATTGATTTTTTCAATAAAACTTTAATCCTGGTCATTTCCTTTGGCGACATTCAATTTTCCAGAATAATATCCAAGCAGACAAAACGATATTGAGAAGCTGATAATGGATAATTTCCTGTATGATTATGCAACAGAAATTATCGCAGGCCTTCCAAAATGAAGGGTTTTTCAATAAAGTATGCCATTACGCGTGAAATATACCAACGTTTAAGTGTCCGCCATGTCTTTTCGTGGTGGAATCGATTCGAGTGGCTCCATACTCAATAACTTTGCCCCATAGGACCCGGCATCGCAGTGATCGCAGAGGGGGTGTGAATAGTGGCCTGAGTTATGTTGATTAACTCCGTCTCGGTCATTCATCCAAAGAAATCCATACAAATAGATTTATTATCGCATTGAAAATTTAATTTGTTTACAAAAGTTCTTCCTATTCTTTTACAAATTTTTCAGTGCAAAACCGACACGCCTGAAGTCCATAATTTCATTTCCAAACAGATCAGACTTTTCTTCTGGCAAATATTCTCCGCAACGTCTATGAAATGAAAAATGAAATCGATATCATGACTCAGCTGGATACAATCGAAAGGTGTTGTGGCGATTATACGATGCAACCTGTTCGTCATTCTATCAGTTAAGTTGATTCGTTGGGACTGCATGGAAGCAATTACTTTGCCTTTGCGGGTTTTCTGGTCTCTTCAGGGCGTCTACTGGATCCATTTGTCATATTCGATTCAAATTACGAGGACTGGGATTTTTTTAGGAATATATTTTCGGTTTTTTTATCCTCTTTCTTCTTTAAACGGAGCAAGTCATTCCCAATCATACCCAGTCCGACATTTCGGTTCGAATCATTATGAATAAATTACGGAGCTCGATACACGCGCTCCGTAAATTATATCAAGCATAATGTTAACTCTATTTCAATATTGACCTACATTTTGAACGACATCGCGCCGAAGAAAATGCTTTATTAGTTTTAGAAAGGATTTATGATAACCTATATCTCCAAAACATATTTCCAATCTTCGGGGTGGCTTCAGAGATATGCAGTCTACTTCTTTTACAGCTCGTTTCCTTCAACCACCAAACGTCTACAGAAATTTCCGCGAACTAAAAACTGTAGGTCATAACTATGGGCAATCATTTATGAGTTACCGGCTATCCTGCAAGATTTATTACACGGCGAATTTGAACGGCGTGGTGCAACGATATTCGATGAAATGACGGGCATTAAGGTTGCAATAAGTACGACACCACGACAAAGCCACAACAAATAAATGCACATGTTCATCTGCACAGATTCTGGTGACCGCATCCGATAACCGTGCCCGAAATGAGCTCGCATCATCTACATTCACAAAAACGTTCTATTCTCAAATTCATAAATTAAGCAATTTTGAATTGTTTGCACATCGAAATCGAGTCCAGCCGTTGTACGAGAGGTGTGTCATATGTCAGTCCTCTGCCCTTGTCGTTGCCATTGTCCAAAATCTATTACGCCCTCTGGAAATTTTATGATTTCTAAATGGCACATAGACAGCACGTGCATGCCCGTCCTATTCACGGACATTTTCATTTCGAGCACCCACGTTCCAGTAATTTTCTCAGACGAACGTTCGTGCGCCGTCCTTCCACACTCTGATAATTGAGATCACGTGATTGATCGTTCCTTGGACTGGGAGTTGTGAATAAACAAACATACCTCTTACACACCTCAGCTCGTTTGTCGTCGTCCGTTGTCACTCAGTCCAAATGAAACGTCGCGAAGAGTAAGCCTGGATCTGAGTTCGAGTTCCAATGACGTTGACGACGGTCACGGTGTTGGCAACAGAATCAACAAAACATGAATTTACGGAGTTGTGATCTGCGACCTTGGCTGATACTGCTTGCTTGCATACGATCGGATCTCTGCGGCTGCGCTTTGCCTTACATTGACTGCACTGCGTTGCTTGGCCAAGAATATGCCACGGAATGGGATTCAAAGTCATACTTGAAGTAAGCGATGAAGTAACTCACCATTTTCATGAAGTAACCGAAGAACAGGCCAAAAGCGACAACAATAACAAATAATAATAATAATAATAATAATAATAATAATAATAATAATAATAATAATAATAATAGCGTCTGACAGTGTTCTTTATGGCCTCTAATGTTTCTGTATTGAATGAATGAACGGAATGCATGACGATGCTGAAACAATGTTTTCATTAGGTTTGTCAGGATTGTGTATCCAGTTTGCCAACCCCCTCGGCAGGTATCAGCCAACCGTCTATCCATCCCATCAGTACACGGTAAGGTCCATCGAAGGGTCAGTTAAATGAAAATGGAGGTGCAACACAAAACATAGAAGAGAAAGGTCGTCGTCGTCGCTTAATATCGTAAGAGTATCATACGAACCGATGCGATGCAGACGCGAATCGAGACTTCAAGGTTACCAAGATAGTTTTCTGTGCTTGTTTTTGTTGGTTTTCACTTATCGCCTGGGTGTGAGCGGTAGCGCTTACTTAATGGAAACTATATATTATTGATGATGTTCAATTACACGCTTCGGACTCATCATGTAAATCTGAATGCATATTTGGTAGCTCAGGCAACGAGAAGATCAGACGAATTAAGCCATGAATTCATAACGCTTTCCTTTTATTAATAGATTTACGCGTGTATAATACTATGCTTGTCGTCATACCCTGGAGACTTATTTGAAATATAAAGTAAAACTTCAAACTATCTGCGACATTGACGCAGGCGACATTAAAAATATCACAAAAGGCGAATTATGAAAGGGAGAGAAGCTGCTATACCCGTGCAATACCCGTGCATCTCACTTGCGCTCTTACGTAATAACAGGAACCAAAAAATGGTTTGAGCATTTTTGAATACTAAAATGTTTGAGTCAATAATCACAGAGAGCAGTCGAGGAACGAATAAGAAAACATAAGAATGGCAAAGTTCTAAAAGCATTCTCGACGATTTCTGAACAACCTATAATGATAAATCGATCGATCGATTATTCCCTCACTGTTTTTTTCATTCATTTCATTCGCTACTTGAAGGATTATGAAGGTCCAGACTTGGCATAACATAAATCTCATTATTGAATATTTTAGATTTGAAGATTCGTGATTGTTAAGAACATTTTCATTCTGAGCTCTAGGTGGAAGTTACGCATATATTTAAAGTATATATTCAGAGGAGAGTCTTATGGTCATTAATTTAATTCCGTCTGTCAGGTCAGGCTCTAGATTTGCTCCATATCTAACACTTTTGTTTACAGAATTCATCCTTGGACTTTTAAAAGAATAAAATATAAAAAAATCCCATCTTTGGACATTGCTACAAGAGCGAAAACACTCCTTGTTGTTTCTGTGAACACATAGTCTGTTAGATTGACCAAAGCACCGGATTGTTGCCGTCCTGACTAGTATAATAAGACTACTTTTGTTGAGTCCATCACTGTTTGTCCATCACTGTTTGTCAGTCCACTACTGTTAAGTCTGCCTACGCGTTGAGACTACGTTGGGTCTGCCTTAAATATATTTTAGCGTGGCGCGTTTATATAATTGGATCCCCTCCCCTCCTCTCATATTATGCACCGGCTGCTAACGCTAATTTTTATGTAGCCTTTCGTATCCTATTTCGCCATCACCACGAAATGGGTCAGCAGGGTGTGAACCATCTTTTAAATCTTGCGAATTCAATCGATGCCCGCAGATATGCTGCTCACGGATATTAAAGTGTGCGAGTGCGAACGTACACTTACCCATGGAAATCATCGTATGAAAACGTTGTCGGCAATGATGGTGATGATCGATTTTTATCGGAAGCCACGAGTAGCAGTTAGGAAAATTATATTTTGTCGATATTTCTCGAACGGTACATTCGAGTTTAGCATAGAACATAGCCAGTCGGGCATAAGTAGGCAACAGGTCGTTATAACGATAGCCCGATTACTATTACAAGCCTAAGGTCTGTAGTATCGTTTGTTAATAGATGGCGTTGTGACGGCATCTCTACAGCAGCACCCAAACCAGCAGCTCTTCTCTGTTTCTTCCGTTCAGAATCGATTGTCGATGATCATCAATAACTCCGGATGATCACTAACCAACCACTCTATTAAATACAATCAAAGCAATGAGAAGAAATTAATGCCAACGCTCGTCGTTAGACGCCGCGACGTCAGTTTCGTGTGCTTGAGTTCATTTAGTTTCGATTGAGGAATGGTGTTTTAGGAGATCTTTATGCTAGCTGGATGTTGGCGTGTGATTCTGCGTGTTGCGAGTCGGGTGTTGGGTACACGGTTATTGGAAATATGGTCTGGAAGTACACTCAATTTCCACAATAATTTCTAGACAAGTCTTTCAGTTATGACGGCTTTGAAGTTTGCTGCGATATAAAAACTAATAATTTTGATAAGATAAGATTGATAAGAGGAACAAATGTTACCCCGAATGATGCTGCACCAACCATTTCTGTCTTCAAAATATATCCAGATAATAGTTCCGACGAATGATCGTTTCGAATCTATTTGATTCTATAAACGATCACGGCATTCAAATATCAGTCATAATAAAATATTCTAACGATAGTAAATCCTTGATTTGCTGCATTCCTTGTTTCCTGAAACTCAAGTACTCATTCGGGTCTGAAGACCTTTTATTGTCTTGAATACCCTTAATTACATGCATTACATGCATAAATGCCCTTTCAAGGTCATGTAACGCCTTCAAGCAATTGAAAACAATCACACAATCCCTAAGTTCTCTGCTTACGAAACTTATTTATTCTCCATACATAAAAGACCCTAAAAGCGTTTACTTTGCTCTTTTTCAACGTTTAAAAGCTCCGGAGAATTGTTTCATTGCGTTCCGCATAATTTTTTACCCTTTCAGAATGCCCGCACGCGCGCGTGTGTGTGAGTGTGTGTGCCGCCGGCGCCATTAAATTGCCATTGACATCCACTCCAAATGACGAAGTCAAGTTTTAAATTCATTTTTTGTTCGTACTTTATTCTCTAAAGAAAGTTAGCTTCCTCCCCAGAAGCCTCAAGTATGGTGCGTAAAGCGTATAGAATGCGTAGCTACCACGCCCACTGTGACGTTAACATGTAAAAGGGATTTAAAGGATTACAAATGAAACAGTCTTGAGTGTGTGTGTATGTGTCGATGGGGTTGGGATGGTGCCCTAGTGCTGGCGCTGGCGGTGCTGCGAGCGGGCGTGGATAAACGCGGTGATGTTTGTTTGTATGTTTATACGAGAAAACCTTTTGTTACAAAATATCGCCTCTGGTGGCAAATCCTTTTTCACTTGCTTCTATCTTCCTTTCATTCTTTTCATTCATTTCAAAACGAACTAAATGCTCTAACTTTGTTGCTTTACCGACGTTTCACCAACAAACGCATCGCTCACGAAGCGCGTAATTAGATAAAAGTCGTGTATGCGTGTATAAAACAACAAAAGAGACGGATGACGAAAGAAGTAAAGGCAGAAGAAAACGAAGCAAATGAGGGAATAGAAAAAGAAGAAGAAGGAGCACAATGGCAGCAATTAAAAAACTCGAGTATTTATAATCAGGAAAAATAAGGGAAAGTCTATTGCAAAAGAACAAAGGGCAACAACAACAAAAGCAATAACAACCAAAACAGAAAAAGATCGGTGTTGTTAAAGTCATAATTATATAATAATAAACCTTTTTGGGGAAGGCAGTGTGGCAGTGCGTGGGCGTATCACTTCAACAAACGAGTTGTTGCAGCGAAAAAAGGTTTAATTGAATGGCTTAATAATGTAATATCGTAATATTACGTAAACAGGAAACCTCAATTTAAATTTGGTTTCAATATTTTATTTAATAAAATTTATCCATCTATCTTTTTTCAATATTTCCCATAAAAATACCCAAAAGAAAAATAAAAATATGAAGAAAAACGAGAAGAGTGGAAAAAACAAACTACAGAATGAAATCAACAAAGTCTACACCAAACAAAAACAAAATTAAATAATAATGATTGAAAGGCGGCAGATGCCTCTTGCTGTCACATAAAGTTCTTTTTCACCCGAAGCAACGGCCTGCCTGATAAACGGAGTCAAATAAATGGAGGCAATATAACAAGCACACAACACGATGAGGGTAGTCGCAGCAGCAACAGCAGCAGCAGCAGCGACAGCATCAGCAACAGCAAGTTCGATAAATATCGCTTCAACCCATTTCGCCTTCGTTCCGAGATGAACAAACAACACTCGAGGCAAATTAATTTAATTGGATGACAATTGGAATTCTTTGACAGTTTAAAATTTCAATCCACAATAAAATGTTGGTGTTGGGTTCGGGGGCGGTATTTGGGGGTTTTGGAGATGAAGAGTTCATGAGGCTTTATTTTTGTTTATGATTATGATGAAAGCTTATTCATTCTTATTCAGAATGATCTAATTTATGAATATTATAATGAGTAGACTCCTATTCGGGATGAAAAAATTATATAGCATAACTTTTTTTGACATCTTCACACGCGTAGACAAGGCAATTCATAATCGAGTGAAAATATAAAGGAACCAACATATTTTTTGCTTTTATCTCTTATCTTTTTGGATACATAAAATTTAATCATTAATGAGCTCAAATTTAATGAGTGTGATGAACTCCGGCTCTAAGCTTTCGCGACCATTGCTATTAATCAAACGAATAAAGATCGATCCATATATCCCATAAAAATCTCTTGCTTGCTTGCTCTTTTTGTGGAGTCGCAAACATTGCCGCATCTGCTGCGATCTATTCGAAATTTATATGCATGAAGCGACGCAGATGATGATGAAGATAAACAGAAACGATGACACCAAAACTCCCGACTTCATGTTGGCTTGTATTCCTTTTTTTTGCCTTCTGTCCTTGAAGATTGATCATGATCGGGGCACATGTACACATCTTTTTCATGCCATCACAAATGCCTGGTTTGTTATCATTTGTCAGACATGCGTGATGGTCCAAATCGATCAAACGATAGAGATACGATGAAAAAATTCAAAACCTGTCGTCGAATAGCTTGGATGTAAACCATCGTTGGGAATACTTGAGACAGATAGATAGAGACAGAGAGAGAGAGGGGTAGAGAAAGAATTTAAATATTGATTTATGCAATCGTGCCGCCCGATATGTCGTCAGTCGTCTACACATTCGTCATCGACCATCGGCCCTCAACTGATTACAATCGTTGGTTGGGTACTTCAGCAATTTCAGCCCGACTGCAATTCTCAATTGTTCGCTTCAGGGCGAAGTCGTTGAATGACTGAACTGGAGCGATGCGTGTGCTTGACCAATATGATCTGGTGCTCCACAGTTTCATCCACAGATTGTTGTTGCCGGTGGAAATTGTATGAATAATTCAAATTCCCATGAATGTTTATTTGTATCTGAGAGATTAGGCATATCTTCGATCGAGTCTGATCGTGCATTAAGTGAAACATTTTCAGGCATTCACTGCTTTCAAATCGTCAAGATTTAATCATGTTTGCTTACCATTTAAATCATTCCTTTAATAAGAAAACATTGGAAGAAAGTGGGGGCAAAAGAGAGGAGAAAGGCGGCCGGCGGGTAGATGGGGAGAAGTTAGGAATCAGCAAATATCGAATTGTCTTCAAGAATGATCATCTTCATCGACATTAAGTAGATCGTTGGCATTTTAAAATGATCGAATGATTTTGGCCGGTGATGAAAAAGATCGGTGTTGTGTCTTTTTCTCCTTTAATTTCCTTTTTTTTATATTCTGCCTTATATCGCTCAGCTATGACGATGTTACGCTTTTAAGCGCAAGCTGACTAAATTCACATAACGTCCATTAAAATTATAGATTTATGTATGAAACATCTTGCCTACTACATCATACTTACATCATTATCTTGTTGAAGTTCTTTAGATGATTATTATTATCAAGTTAATCTGAAAATTTCATTATGAACTACGTTGGTCGTGGTGGAGAAAGCACGAGTTAATACGCATTTATTTTTAAGTGGAATGACCAGATATCTTTTGAAGATTGCATTGAAAAAATTAAACCGACTGCAATGGAATCGGATTCATTCTCAATTGCATACACGCCCAAGAAGAGAGGAGTGTTATCGGTTCCTTCTCATATTCGAAACTTTTTTCTTTTATCACGAAAGGAATTTTGTAGCATTCGTCTGGGACTTTCGCCGACCTTGAAAACTATAGGAAGGTGCGGTTTTCTTGAAAGTTATCGGTTTGTTTTTTTTCTTTTTTTTAAATAAAGTTAAAAGTTAAGCTCAACTAAATGCAGATTAGGGGTAAATTATGACATAGTTTGACCCATCGCTGATGATGTGAAATCGTTATTCGATGAAATAATTCTATGAAACAATTCGAGAACCAAACCACAAGTAACTCGAAAGCCACATAATTGCAAAATTTCAAAGCCCAAACATTCAAGTTGATCAACCGTGAACTCACTCGCTGTTTTAACGGTTTTCAATTCGCTACATTGATTTGTTTAAGTGAGCGTTACCACTTTTAGGCCTTAAAGTGCTCTCCATTCATGGTGAGTCAGAGTCAGATACACGTTGAGTTAAGTTTCGTCTTAATTTCGTAAAAGTTTTCGAATTTCATCGAGCTCCAAAGAACTGACGATGCTTTAACGTCTTCCTTTGTAATCATCATTGTCATCACAATCATCACCATCATCACCATCATCAACATCATCACCTCCATCGTCTTCATCGCCACTAATGCTGTCGTCATCGTTAGTTTAAGGCAAACTTAATCAAAGTCACTACGATGCATCGCCAGAATAGTTAGTGATTTGGCACGTTGTCTCGTAATTCGTTTAACTATCGCAACCCCGACCGGTGTTACCCCTAAGGAAAAATAAATTTGCAGAAATCACAAAATAATGCAAAACTTTGCAGACTAATTGGAATGAATTTAATTTGGAAAGTGCACCCGTTTGGAAATCTCTTTTATTTGTTCCATTCTTCTTCCTTTCATTCGACGATAGTATGCACGGTCTTCAGATTCCTTTGACAATGCCGCGCAAACCGCTGTAGCAGCTACGTCGCCGCATCGGAAGCGGAAGTGAAGCAATTGCCTGTGTGGACTTATAAACATAATGACGCAACAAAGTGCTGCCTTTCTCTGAGCGCACATCTGTCACCGTCTGACTGCGTTCAGCTAGTCTGCTAGCTGCGCTCTTTATGGCACTTATTTGCGACAATCACAAAAACAATAAAACATTTAGTACTATTGATTAAAACTTGGTAATCTTACAGGTACGCTCACACACATATACACTCACACGCATACTCACGCACCAAAACTAGCATATGCGACTTTAATGCCTTTGACTTTTCTTCCATGAGCGACTTACATAAAGAAGCAAAGAAACGTGTTTTAACGTGTTTAGTTATTTTTACTTCAATCATCATCTTTTGACTCTTACCATCACTCGATTGGTGATTTGTGGCGGTTATTTTCGTATCCATAATCCATAAAGAAATACACAAATAATAACAAGCTGAGATTAAACTAATTAAAAATGAAGAAAATAATAATAATAATAATAAAATACAAGCGATGTTTTCCTAAAGCTTTTATCCATGATGGTGAATTTTATGTATGAAACGTACATCCAGTTGTTTATTCCATCCCTTTCATGCCCTCGGTGTTGTCTTGTTTATTCGTTTCACTTCTTTTTAAATTTTTTCTTTTATTCCGATGAAAATTGCTAATTTTGTTTTACTTTTTTACAAGCTATATTCGTTAATATTCGTCATCTTCTTATTATTATTCTCTTCTTCTTCCTTTTCTCATCATTGTCGTTGCTTTTGCTCTTGGTAGAATAAATTTGAAATGTCCTGAAATTGATGACGAATTCAGCTCAACTGAATTGTACTTTTTGGCAAAACGTGCCAGACCAGTCAAGCCAAGCCAAGCCAGGATAGCATCGGGCCGCAGCCAACTTCAGTCTTCATTAATATGGAACGATGTTGTAGTAGTTGCAGTTGTTGTTTTTGTTGCTGCGGTTACAAGTTTCTGATCGTTGTTTGTTACTTGCTAGTTGTTAACAAGTTATTGTTGTTGTTGCGGTTGTTTTTCTTGTCATAATTGGTCTTCCTCTCTTTCCCTCTCTACCCACTCTATCTCTCTCTATCTTTCTCACTCTAAAAGTTACTTGAATTTTTGATTTGATTTTGGCAAATCGAGCAAAAATAACCGTAGAAACTTCTCGTTTCACAATATTGCTGATGTTGGTGATGTTGGTTGCTGATGTTAGTGTTGTTAGTGATGCTGATGTTGTTGTAATTCAATTTGGCAACCTTTTGCAAGTGTTTTCCTTACGACCGAATACACTTACTTTTTATTCCCGGTCGGGGCGGGGCCAACATTAAACATCATCATCATCGTCATCGAATTATATCACAAGTAGAGTAGTACCTCTACTCTATCCAGATCCAGTAGTACCTCTACTCTAACCTCTACTAATATCCAGATACCCTTTGATTACGGTGCTTAGGTAAAGCGAACCGTGATGAATTTTTCGTTATTGAATTATTTAATGAGTTGTTGAAAATTCTTCGAAAGATTATTACTTTGCAATATTTTCAAATTGTGAAGCGACGCCACCGCAACGTATTCCGGGGGTTGGCCTTTGGTTTCAGGATTACATCCCCAAATTTTCTTTGTCTTCTTATTTCTCTTCTCCTTCCGGTTTGTTGCTCATACCCGTCCGATCTCTTCTGTTTAGTTCTGCCTCTTTAACGCTTTGCCGCATTTCATTCAATTCTTATGGGATTTCAGCAAATACCGGAAATTGATTTCGTTGAATATTTCTCGATGTTGTAGCGATGGCGATTGATGAAAGGCGAAAGTAAGGCAGAGTTTACTTTTGATGCAAAGCTATAGCTTTGTTTCCGCCAGTCTTCCGGGATTAAAAATTAATTATGATAATTGATCGAGACTAAAAAGCGCACCACTAACCCTGGTGGGTCGAGGAGAGAGAGATTGAGATGCATGTAATGCTGAAGATGAAAGAAGGTGTTAATTATTATTCATGTAATTTTTAAAAATCATTATTAGTAACTGCTAAACCAAAAACTTGTATTTCCGTCTACATGATTTTGGCTAAAGATTTTTATTATTATTTGTTTGTATTGTTGTAATTCTTATTACTGTTAGTTATCTTCATTTCTTTCCCATCTTATTTTTCTTCTTTTTCCGCTCAATTTCGGTTTTTTATTTGATAAAAACTATTTCGAGTTCCAAAAAGTATTTATTCATAACTTCTTCTTCAGCCTCAATTTCTTCTTCCTTCGCCTTTTTACGTCTAAATTTCTTCGTGTTCCTTTGATTTTTATTCATTTTTTCTTGCTCTTACTTTTACTTATTCCGTCGTTCTCAATTTTCTTTTTCTTTTTGTATTCCATGGAATTCTTTTCAGAAATTAAATTTATTCATTCATTAAACTTATTCATTCATGACCTCTTCTTAACTCGTTGAGGCCGGCCGTCAATATTTAGGTTCTCCCTCCCCCTCCCGGCCCGGGAGGCAGCGTTTAAGCTTCTGCTAATATACCAGACAAATACATGGGACAGACCCAGGCCCCAATGGGTCGGGTCATGCCTGCGTCGTCAATGTGTTAATCTTTCGTTCTTTTCCTTATTCTTCGTTTCTTCTTTTTCTCTCTCCTTATTATTCTTCTTTTCATCTTCTTATCACGTTTCTTGCTTAACCTCTTCTAATTTTTTTATGTCATGAATATTATTAAAAGATTCAAAAAAAGATTGTATTCATTCGTTCTTTTCCTTAATTTTCTCTTCGACTCTTCCGTCACTTCCTTCCTCTCCTTCTTGTTCTTTCTCCTCGTGGCCATAGTAAAATCTCGTACTTTCGTTGATCCTTGCAATTTTTTGCTTGAATTCAATCTAATGATAAGGATGTCATCGTTTCTGTTTCCTTAAGACATCATAATCCTAAAGAAATTGGCAAATATCTGCAGCAACTTGTCCATTCCTGTCGCACCAATCATTTTCAGCAAAAACCTTAAAGACGAAGTCTCGTTGACTTTTGGCGCGGTGGGGCGGTTTATATTTTTTAGTCTTTGGAAAAAACCACAAAGCACAAGAAGAAGGAGAATCCAAAAAAACAACAAACAAAGACAATTGATTATTTTGTCCTGATTGTTGGATTGTCGGCTTTCATCACGATTCTATTGAATTTGTGACACGCCTTTATATTGCCTTCTAATAGAGAAATCGATTTATGGTTAATGAGTTATATACATTTATAAAAATTTGTTGTAGACTATAAATTTTTAAAAAATTGTGGAAAATATTTACTGCACTGCCTCAATTAATCCATCGCATTCAATTGTGGTGCGTTGAAAACCACGATGACGATATTCTTGTTAGAACGTGACAGGAATGGTATGGGTCGGGGGTGGAGGATGGTGTTGGAAGTGGGTGTTGTGGTGGTGGTGTTAGCTGACAGTCATAGCGGGAGAAATGAAGCGGTGAGATGTCGCAACTTTTGGTAACCCCGGATCCCGCGGGGGAATTAGTAAACTTAATTAAGTCTGAAGAACCAGAACCACATGCTGAAAGTTTGCCACATGTACACGCACGAACAACCGCACACACACATACGTGTACATACGTGTAAGGCTCCCAGTAAAGAAGAAAACCTCGATGAAACCTTCTCTTCCCCCCCCCCTTTTTTCTGCTTCTTCTTGTAGAGTCAACATCAATATCAACACTCGTTACTTGTTATTTGTCACTCCCACTTTCTTGTAAGTGCTCGAATGGTGATGAATCTCTTCCTCTCGCTACCGTCTCTCCCAACCATCATCATTTTTGTGGCTTGTTTCATGAGAAATTGAACGCATCGAAATTTGTTGTCGAAACTATTTTCGAGATCATGCCGTACGTCGGGCTTTCCCACACATCGTCACAGACGACGTTGTTATTTATTATCGTCGTCATTTTTGTTGTTGCCGTTGTTGTTGTTGTTGTTGTTATTGTGGTTATTGTTGCCACTGTCGTTATCATTGTCATTGTGTGTGTATTAGACATTACACCACGATGACGACGGCGATGACGGCGACGTTTTAATTCAATTTTCGAGTCAACCGAAGAAGCTGCATTGTAACAAGCCGGGAGCACTGCATCCGGGAGATTATTTTGATTTTGAAAATCGCATTCAATCCGTGAATTCATTTTCGTCGTCACTTTTAAGAGTGCGTGAGCTTTTTGAAACTTATGCAAATATATTTGTGATCATTCGGAATTTTTTTCAAGTAATCGAAGAGAAGGAAAGAAAATGAACCAGAGGGAAGCGGAAGGGAGGAGGGCAACATTTGTTATTAGACGATCTTCTTCCTCTTTTCAATTACGTATTTCCTCAAGTGATAACTCTTAAATCATTACGAGTCAATAATATTGTTTTGTAGGAATTTGCACAAATGTTGTCTTAGCAGAAGATTTAAATAGAAATTTTTAATTACAAACCGATTTTGCTTTGTCACCAACATGATTGTGATGAACACAATTCAGTGAGAGGCGTGCAATTTTTTATGCCGAGCCTTACCGCTTCGAGCTCCGGATGAAAGTTATTCAGTCATTGCATTTGTTTTGAAATCGTGGTGAAAAGTCGAGTATTCTGTGGAATGGGTTAGTCACGACTCATTACTCCACCAATCAACCAACCAACCAACATTAGTTCCAACGAGGCAACGATGACAAAGACTTTGTTGAAAAAGTTGAAAGTTGTTCAGACAAAGTGCGCAATATGGCCGCAAATGCGCAGCTCAGCTGTCGCCACTTGATCCCAATGTCGTCGAAACTTGTCCCCAAAAAAATGAAAATATCACTCTCTTGCATGGAGCCTCTCGAAAGGGCCTCCATTGTTGTTGGTTAACACTGGACGGCAGCAGATGTTGCCGTTTGTTTCTATTGCTATTTTTGTTGTCAAGTGGAAAGCGATGATACAGCGAAATGATGCAAAAAGCAATAGTTCCACCCAGGCCTCTGCACAAATTAAAAGCAAACTTTATCTTTGCCAAAAATTTGTATTAATTTCGGTAAAAGTATTAAAAGTCTTTTGTGTCCTTCTCTGTCACTGTCTCCGACTGTTTATCTGTCGTGGTCTCTTTCCCTCTTATTCCACTATTCCATCTATGGCCCTTCAGGATACCTCTTCATCATCATCATCATTATCATGATTAGTTTGTTGATGATGATTGCCAGTAGCGCCAGACTTAACAACTAAAAATGAATCTCCGTGGAGTTCTTCAGGTGCGGCACAGATTTATGGAATTTATACGAACACGAAAAGGACGAGACTAGATTGAAAGGATGGAATTAACATCCCCTTCGTTCGCAGCACAGGCAGCATCGGTTAGTTGCTTTGCATTATTTTCAAAGACAAACGCAAAACTTGTCTCGGTAAGAAGCTTAAAAGAATTTCAAATTCCCGAAGGAGTAGATAAAAGTAAATTTTGTCAGAAGGACCGAAGTAAAGAAAATGTTGCTTACCGATGAAGAACTTCAAGTAAAATTTAAATAAATTATTTTCAAACAATTGCTAAAGTTGCGACAGTAGTTAAAAAGAAGAAGAGTTATGGAATTAATATTGACTAAAGACAAATAGAAAACCTAAGAGGCTTCAATTTGAATTTATTTTTTATTCGTGTTTTTTGTGACACATCTCTTGGAGTTTATTAAACTGAATCTTGACGGTAAGAGCCACGTTGGTATCCTTGGTCCAGCCCTTCCTGTCATTAATTCTTCTTAAATTTATTTTAATTCTTAAGCTAAATTTTCCTAAAAATCGTTTTGTAACATTCAAAAAATGTTTGTTCCATCGCAAATCCGTGTCCCAACGACTTAACTCCTGCTGAGATTCTTCGAGGGTCTTTGCAGATTTTGCCTGATACGTCGCCGACTGCGGCTCCGACGCACGGCTTCGGCTGATGTTTCTGCTGACATTGAATTTGCTTTTTGTTGTTGATTTTGTTATTACTGTTGCTTTTGCTGTTGGCTTTGCCGTTGATGTCATGTTCGTTTGCTGTTTGAGTGATTTACTTAACATGATCTCGATGTATGTACTTGTATATAGTTCAAACTCCTTCCTAACTCTCGCGACTCTCTACAAACGCAATTACAAAATGTGGCCGCCTAGAGAGCGGGTTCATGACATGGTGGATGGTTGTAGCTGAACGAGATAGATTCCAATGTTCTTCGTGCGCTTCTCGAAGTTTGAAGAGGAGCAGATGTGTCAACACATCATCAAAATTAACATCATACGATGCAGAGTTTGCAGCACGATATCACCAGAAAAAACACGATACTATCAGATGCGATACGATGCGATACGATACGACACGAGATGTGGCAGTATTCGTGAGTCATGGCGTGATTTGTGGCAGAGTGAGATAAACGGACGGACTAGCACTCACAAGTGAATTACATAGACGGTAGTTCGTTTGGTTGGTATGTCGGCAAGAAGTCGGAGACTAGCCGACGGACAGGCAAGCGGGTGGATAACTTTCCAGTGTCAGAACAGGCAGTGGGAACTTAATCCGACATGACATTTTAAGTGTGTTCTTTATTATTTGGATTAAAATTTAAATCCGATTTTAATTTGCTCCATGAGGTTTTCATATTTCTCTGAAGGGAATTACTTTCTCGTAGGAAGATAGTGAGCGCGACAGTGGGTGGGTGGGTGACAGTACAGTGAGTGAGAGATTTGAGGCTTGGCCAAGAAAATAGTGGATAATTCTCAACCGATGAGTAAGGGATTGCTTTAATAAATAAATATAAAGAAGAGATTTACGAGTCACTGATGGTGATTGATGCTCTGGGTAAATTTATTTTATGAATTCCATCTGCCACCATTCAAAGGATGGCACTGTAAGTCACAGCGAGATTTGTCGGCGCAGATTCTATGGGATTAGCGAATGCGAAATCCACACACAAAGCATTCTTCAATAACATGATTCTCGAAATGGTCGATCACCGCGAGATATTATCGGCGCTTAAGACACGACATCGCAACATCACAATCGCCGATGCTGATGAGAATCGTATTAACAATAGCCGTTGCAGATTATTTTTCAATCCCCCCCGAATCTATTCCAATGAGAAGTGATTTCTCGCTGAAGGAGATTAACCTGAAAAAGGTGCCTCTTCGTTGAGCGTTAGAGTTACTCTTCCTTCGGAAGAGTGGCCCTTTTTTTGAAAAGAGCGCACTTTACCAATTGGTCATTGGGAAGAATACCTTCTCATGGAAAAGTGCAATCCTTTGCTGAGAAGATAAACCTTTATTGAAGTGAATCTTTGCTGAGAAAAGCCACCCCTCGTTTGGAGGAATATTTGTTCATTAAAAGAAAATCTTATTCTAACACTTTTGGTCATTGATCCAAAAGGCTTCTCGAATTCTTTTCGTGGTCCTTATCAGCTCCTGCTTCCTCGAGAAGTTACCTTCATGGCGTGACATATTCCCATTAGTTTTGTTCATGACTATGAGAGAACATCCAGCTTGTTGTGTCATTTCGGATTCAACTGATCGCACACACGAATGATGCTGCTTTTGTGACACCAAGTACGAGTGATTTTAACACCTATTTTCTTTGCATTTGTTTTTGATGACTTTCCAGACGAAAGCAGGGAGGTTGAAGGAAAGGCCAAAGCAGTATCAGTTTCTTTCGCTGCCGGAAAGATAATTATCAGGTGTGTGTGCAAATGCTCGAAGTGGGACGCCCAATCAGTGACTATGTATGAACACTCATTACGCTGCTCGGCCGACACGCAATCAGTGAGACTTTCGGGCTCGTGGTCAGCATTCGATTGTTAGCCTTATCTCTTTTTCTTTTTGCATTAAAGGAGGCAACGTAAGGAGCACCAAAGAGGGAGTAAGCTCTCTAATAATCTTTTTTATTCTTGCTGATGGTTTCTTGCCATAGCTCCTTTGCTTTTTAATTGTTTTATGTCTGTATCGTCGCTGGTTTACTTCTTATTTGATCCTCGCTCACTCGATCGACGCATCGGCAACAACATTCCTTACTGCCTTTTAGCTCGATCTTTATAGTGTTTGCTGATTAGTTTTTTGCGAAATTGGTAGTTCGAATGGGCAAGATCACCAGCATGGTCTTCAGCCCGCGTGCAAGCATTAATTCGTTCATTTGTTTGTCAGCTTCTTCGTACGTAAAGCGTGTTTTTTCGTCACCCTTATTTTCTATGCGTCCGATTATTGTCCCCGCTAGAAGCGCGGTAGTGCCATGATGGCAAGATCACTGGTTCCACGGCTTCCGTGTGTGCAAATCGCCGACCGTTTTATGGTTTATTTGCCAGACTCGTTCGTTGTCTTCAGATTCTAATTAAAATGAATGCAAAACACTAAGTCGCTTAAGGTCCGGATGGGCATTCGTATTTTGCTATTTGTTACTTGCGCTATATCGGATGGCGCATGTGCATACGTTCCATACCATGGCGACTCGTTCATTTGTCACGCAGGATAGGATATATCGTAGTTGGTTATCCGTTGCATTTTGTATGCCCTTTGGAGACCATGTTTCTTTTAATGCGAATTACTGCATTTTTAATTTAATTCTTGCCCTGCATGATTGCAGTGGGGAGGCTACAGGGAGCCTGGTAAGCCGGCGTCGCCGGGAACTCTTTCAAACGTGTAGCCAAACACCGAACGTGTCGCTGTGTTTTAGTCACAGAGTGCGAGTTACGCTGCTCGTTGTTTTCTTGGAAACAACGTGGGAGACTCTGAAATTGAACTTTCGAGGAAATTGAAGTGAAACGATCGAACGCGCCGCGCCAGTGACTACCAAGCCTGCCAAGAATATTAAGCAACTCTGTCGGGGGAATGTTGTGATAATACATATATAATTTTTTCGAATTGGATTGATTTATTGTCGGTCTAGATCACTTTCCAGGGATCAAGTCTTTTCGAGGCGTTGAGAGTGGGTCAGGAGGGAGGGTCATTCAAGCACTAAAAATTCCGATCTCGCAGAATTCCATTTTACGTATCGTTCTATCAATTGATCATTTCATTAATCGATGGACATTCCGATGCTGAGATTCAGAATCTGTTTTGTTCCTCAGCATTGTCACCACCATATCTTGCATCGTCTACATCTTGAGACATGTGTTCAGTTTTCAGCTTCTCGAAAGAATGAGAAGAGGCATAACAACTGTTCGAATTTGTCGTCGCGGTCTTAAGTGCACACTTCATTAACGCAGAGATGCATCGCCGAGTTTATTTCGGTCACCGACAGGGAATCATTGAATTGCACTTTTATGCATTAATTCAGACATTTTGCAAGCAGCGTCTGTGACTGTGCCAAAAATGCGATTCGTCCCAGCAAGTCCCCAGAGATTTATGCCGCGCAGTATTCGCCGCCATCTTAGTTTTTTGCAGCATCTGCTTTGTCTTGATACTCGCGGTGTCTGGGCTGTTTTCGAAAATAATGCTTTGTATTTGTTCACCCGGGTAGGCCGAGGAGCCAATGTTGAATGGTTGCCCAAAAAAAGTGAGGAAGGGAGTTGAAAAGCTAGAGGCAGAACATGCAGTCGCGATCTATCTCCATCAGATTAAGACATTTTAAATTTTAATGAATGAATTTATTTCGCATTCTTTTCGTTCGCATTTTCCGTATTCATAAGAAGTCTCACTTATTTCTTTATGTGTACCACTAGCTAGCGCTGGGTTGTGGCAAAATACTGACGACATGATAAGGAATGGAGCGCACCCCGATATCGAGTGCACCACAATGTGCGTCGGTTCCAATTGTAACTAATTTGTACTGAATGGAATGCGATTATTTTGCAAAATTTAAGAAGAAACGACGAGGATAGAATGAAAAGAGGAAGAGAAGAAAAGAAGGTTTTTTTCTTCTTACAAAACAGGGTGCTCAAAGAAAAGCAATAAAAATTGCAAGACTTTTAGTAATTGTTTGAATAAAAATTGTTCTTAAGAGCGCTACTAAAAATGGATGCTCATTAAAAATGCTAAGCAGAATAAAAACAAAATTTGCATTAACTTCTCTTCCCTTCTCCCTCTTTCTCACTTGCCACTTTCTAACACTCTACAATTCTGTCATAACTCATTCCAACGTTATGACAACGTTCATTCCTCTTCTGCCCCGGAATACATTCGTGTTCAACAAAGCACCTCCTCATAAACGGCATAGACTTAATTTATTTACGCCATTCTTTTGACATTTTCAAACGTTGCTTTTTGTCTCTTAATATTCGTCTCCTCCCCCTTTCGTTGAATGAACTAAATCTTAATTGAATAAACGACACTGCATCGTGATACTGCCTGCCATCGCACCACGCATTAAATTCCGCCGTCTTGAGGCATTTGTGCTCCACACAATTAATACTAATAAAATGAGAATTTATAATTAAGAATTTAAGGCAGTGTCCAATTTTTTTTTCCTTTTTGCAAATTGTTTCGTTATTGTCATTATTACGTGAAAATAACTTAACGAAGACCAAGACGACGGCTTGTGTCGTGTCTGAAGGATGAATGAAAGAAGCCTTTGATGGAGAAGAAGAAGCCTTTGATGGAGCAGACCACGATCCAATGATTTAGACAAGCTACGAAAAGTCCAAGCGACGAAATATCAGACATGTCGGTAGCATTAAATTGTCGCACATCGATGTGTGATTCGACTGAAAGTGAGAGATTTGACGAACAAGCTGGTAGCATCTCCTCTCATCAACTCTTTGAGCTTCCGAAATAGGCAAGACATGCTGCAGCTTAATAAACCAATAACGACCCTTACTTCTCCAAATGACATTATTCTTCCCATCGGTAGAGATACCTTTTGCTGATTTGCTGATGCCCTTCCCCGCTTCATTTCATTCATACGACCAAACGTCGCGTTAAGCAAACATTCGTATATTGTCACCAAAGGCCTGACACCATCCTGCCATCAACGGAACGGAATGAAGATTCCTTTTACGCTGAGACATCGACGTTAATGTGGAAACAATATCAGTTTGTTGTTCTGCTTTGCCGGGCCAGAGAGCCCGCAATGCGTTATTACGACTTAACTTGAGTTAATAAATTGATAATTAATAAAACAAGTACTGGCAACACTTGGTCCGAAGTACGCATCACGAATACCTAAAGAGCGTACCCAAGGGCTAAGCTCGGCTATCCGGCCCTCCTTCCGCTCATGCACGTGACGGCTATGTTGTCGAAGTTGCCTCGTTAGCTGTCCCAATCTTAGCCTGAGAAACACCGCTGGTGGCCCCAACTGTCATTCTGTCACCATAGCATGTTCACTTTTGTTGCTTGCTTGTTGTTATTGTTGTTGTTGTTGTTGTTGTTGCTGTCCATTTAAACAGTGGTAATGAGCAAAGACAGCAATACTACCAGCACCGCTGGCACCTTCATCACCATGAGCACCAACTATACAAACACATCGTAATATTGGCAACATGTCCCGATGTTGCCATGTCTCCAACAGAGCCAACACAAAGTCAACACTGCCAACAACGCGCCAGCAGCATTTGACCAAGCTTTCGTGGTGCAGCAACAACGACGACAACAACATCGCCAGGCGCAACAACAATATTTTATTGCGATTGTGGCAATTCATCTTCCATCCACCAGAAGAATTCCATGTTTGTTTTGTGTGATGCTTGTTGAGTGACCATGTTTGTTGTTTTGTTGGTTTTTGCTGCCGTGCCGCTGCCGGTTTTAGCTGCTGTTGTTGATCGTGCTGCTGTTGCTGAGTCGGCCATTGGAGCCGCCGGTGCTGTTGGAGTCATAAGAGAAGCAGAATAAAATGTTTATTAATTTCTTTTAATGACCTTTTTCGCGTTTGTTTGTTTTTCTTTTTTCATGTTTTGCTTGATTGTTGTACGTTTTTTTGTAATTCATAAGTTGCGTGAAGAAAACTTGTGTTGGCGAAAAAATTACAAAATCTTTATAATATTCTTAGATGAAAAAAAGGTGTTGTCGATGAGCCACGTGTTGTTGATTACTTGTCCGACATGAGAAAAACGATTCGCGACGTGCCGTTTTTTAAATGGCGTTTTCTATCGTTAATTAAAATAAAATGCTCAAATCAGTTCAAGGTTTAAAGAGGCGGTTTTAATGACCCACCAATTCCAGTAAGGTTAATTTTTTTTTTGAATGTTTAACTCTCTTAAACAATTTCTAAAATGACTGCAATTAATATTCCTTTTTTTAAGTTTTAAACTCAATTTTAGGTAACCCGGAGGGTCAAATTAGAGGCTTCATCAGAATTGATTAAAGTTGTTAATAATTAATTTTCTAGTGAATTTGATCGCTTTAGATCGCTTGATTAATTTTCGGTAATCATGATTCATTTCAATAATCTCTGACAAGACGTTGTCTTCTCCTGTGCTCCTCTTTCATGGTTCGTTCAGTTCCGTTTTAGCCTTTTCTGTCCTTCATCATTATCGGCCAAAATACGGTCATAAATTTAAGAATCTGTTAAAAATTGTGGAATCAAAATCAAAAGAGTATTCTCGACGAGTCGTCGCTGGTTGGTAGCTGGGTAGGGTTACTTCCTAATGAAAGTAGAGAGATGCAGAAATGGCTCACCCGACACTCGTCCCCTCGACCTCCCTGCGTCTTTCTCCCTCTTTGCACTTTTCGATGGACCTGTCAAAAAAGTTGTAGCAAAGTTTGACAGACGATCGTTTATTTTAATTATGCACTACGAACGGAAATTGAGTAACATCGTTTGACTTGGCTTAAGTGCTTTATAATTCGCGATCCTCGATTGTTGTTGTGGAATTGTTATTGTTGGTTCTACTTCGTACTTGGTGACGATCTCGAACCCAAACAGAAAACACGTAGAGAGCCTACGGTTCGACCGCAAATAAAATAAGAACAAATAAGAACACTAACTCCCGCCTGGCCGACGCTTACATACACCCTACACCCGCAGTATGTATTGATGGTTTGAATCAGATAACCAGTGGGCGGAACACTTCTGTTTACCGCAAAGTTATCATTTTAGACTGTAAATTGTAACATATGTTCAAGTTTTCTGTTAAAACTGAAGAACTTAGCTGTAAACACACATAAGATTGTGCTACTGTGCAATAATGATCCACACTTTCTTCTTGGATCTTTGTTGTGGCAACATAAATTCAGCTTATGTTTGCTCTAGGTACTAAGAAATTCTTCCCTAAATATTTATCAAGTCACATTTACTACGCAAAGTGAGCGTGGTGCTGTTACGAAATTGCCCGTATTAAATCCCAAACAAATTAATATGAGAGAGAATACTCGTGCCAAACTTTATGTCGATATTCCTTTCCATTAGGCTGTATTCCCGATCTCCACAGAACGACGCAAACACAGCCATACAGACTAAATCGACTCAGGAGGTTATTCAGAGCAAGAATATATATACTTTTCCATACCTACACGCGTTTTTTAATATGTCACAAACGGATGTACAAAGTGAATGTGCTCTATTGCTCCGGGTGTAGGGTACCATGAAGCAAAAACCAAATTACGTTTGCTTAAATGCGCAATTAAAGATTTTCATCTGAAAACGCATTTGGCATTTGGCGGTTTCTTTACCGCGTGGTACGGCTTAGATCGGGGGGGGGGGATATGACTTCGAAATTAGATTTTTGTTTTCATTTTTTGTGATCGATATTTTTCGAGTCAAACAGCACCGAATATCAGATAAACCCAATGACGTCATTTAAATGGGTACCGTCTACTAAATAATTATCTCCCGATTCCCAGGAGGACTAAAATTGTTAGATACAATCATAGGAATTTTTTAACCGATTTGGCAAATTATGCCGGTGCGAGGGAGAAGGATAGAAACCAATTGAAGGAAAGAGGAAGAGAGAGGGAGAGAGTGGAGCATCACCTAACTCTCTTTCAAAATCTTCAATTCCATTTCCTCTAAAAAAAATTTAAAATTAAATCAAATGCATTTTGAAGGAAAAACATAAAATTGAAAGAAACTAAATTCTCTCGAGAATTCCTTTGAGCTTTCTTTAACGACTTTCTTTAACTGATTATTTTACTTTACTTCAAACTCCCTCGGAATTTCATTAAGTTTTAATAAACGATGTAATTTTTTTTTGTGCCAAAGAAAAGAAGATTGTTTCATGCTTGATCGAACCTATTTGTGCTTCGCAATTTGAAGCTCCGATGATTTTTCAATTATTAATATTTACCAAAAAAGCGTTGAAAAGATCCTAAAGCAGAGTCAGTACGAGGGGAATAATCAGGCGGGATAGAGAAAGAGAGAGAGAGAATGAAGTAGAGACAGAGTGAAAGAGAGTATGAGATTAGGTGACGATGACAACCCCAATTTGTAAAAAAAATTCTGTTCTCGCCTGACGTTTCTCAGAAAACAAGTTGCAAAACAAAAACGAAACTATTGCGCTCTTCCTTCCGATTCATTTGATCGACCCAAAGAAAAAGAGCAAGCCCTCGTTGTTTGACGGCGGTTGACTATGAAGGAAAACATGAGGAAATGTCTGTAGGATAGGAAAAACGTTACGGCTTTGGATATGCCAGGTTTCGCTTCGATTCATCGTTTATTTAAAGCCTAAAGAAAAAAACAGAAATGTTTTTGTTTGCTTTTTTGGGTTTTTGTTTTTATTTTGTTATTAATTTTTTACTACTGTTTAGGGATTTTTTTAAGAAAAAACAACATTGTTTCCTTTTCTGCTCCCTTTTGTTTATTTTCGAATTTTTTCATTGTAGTCGGTTAGTGTTTCGCACTGAAGATTTTCTTACTCCGATGCGGTGTTGCCAATTTCGGAAAAGTTTTCTATAAAAATTGATTGTGTTTCCCTGTTGTTGTTGTTATTGTTTTTATTTCAGTTGATATTGCTGTTATTTTGTTAGTTATTGCTTTTCCCTCCCCTCCCCCTCTTCCAATTGTTTACTCGCGATAAAGATACAAATAAGAATTTGATATAAACAACAAATTCACAACCTCGGCGGCATCAACAAAAACAACATTGATCGCAAAAACGTGTGTTGACAGCGTTTTATACCAATCTGCGGAGTGAATGTAAACACACATAAAATTCTGTTAGAAGAGGAAAGGAGCGGAAAACAAGAAGTAAAACTAAAAAGACGAAGAATAAAAGGAAGAAGATTACCAAGGGTAGCGCGAATCTAACACTGACAATAACACAATCACTGCAAATAGTGAGAAAGTGTAACATACAAGGAGATCGCAGACAGTGATAGACAATGCGGTGCTTGAGGGAAGCCAAAGCGACAGAATGACGTTGATTTCTAGGAATAAACATGAATCAACCAAGTAAACAGAATAATAATCACATGCGTGCACACACTGGCGTATGCACACACGGCCACACACGCAAATACACAAACGCACACACGAACGTTTAGGAACAACAAACGGCTTCCAACAAAAATTCCTCGCGGCGAATTGATTAGCTCATCTTACAGGAATATAAAGGAATCGAATGGAAGTAATCTGGGTAAAGCAACGGAACAAACAACAACGTCAATATCATCAACAACAACAAATAGTTAACAACTAATACTGATTAGTCGACATTCTCCATGACTTTTCCGCTAACGTCCATCGAATTAACTTCACGAGCAGATCAATTCAAAATCTAATAATTTGATGTGATTTCATTCAATGTCGATTCTTTTACATCCTTCATATCGATGGTCTTGTGCGTATTACCATTGAATATACGCATAATACGTGAGGATCAGCGCTAATCAGTCGCTCCTAAAAGACAAATCCAAATCCACACGAGAGCAATCAAGGAATGTTATTGTTGTATATTATATATATTCCTCGATTGCAAATAACACAAAGCAACAACAACAACATAACATAAAATAATTATGATGACAACAAAAATAATAGTCTGCAATAATTACACTACAATTACTTTAAGCAGCGTAAAGTGTCAAAAGGCTTAGTGAGTGAATAAGATGAACCGCAAGAGCAAAAGAGAGAGAACTAGAAAGAGATCTCGGCCATTGTTCTCGACCGTTGGGCTTGATCATTGCATGATCGTTGTTAGTTAACTACTATCACCGACGATCGATACAAATTTGTTGATTTTAAATTCATTTCAAACACATTCAAGGAAGAACAAAAACCTAACCATGGCAACCCTTTACAGGAAGGCATCCTTTTTTCAATTTTTTTCTAAGACAGACGATTTTCTTGATTAAGTGAAGAATAATACTAAGAAGAAGTCGAAAATAAGCAATAGTTTTTGCTTTCTTTGTTTTCTTTTCCTCTTGGGTTTCGCTTTACAAGTTTTGTGATTATTCTAAAAAATGTAGTTGTTAAAAATACTTTTTTAATATTCTTATTTCTATTTCTTTTAGTTTGTGCTGAAATTGTAAAAATCATCGTCGTATCGGATGATGATACTTTTGCTACTCTTGTTATTCTTGTTATTGTTGTTATTGTGGTTGTTGTTGTATGGGATATATATATATGAAAAATTGGAAACATTCTCGCAGGCTCTTTTCTGTAATAACGAGAATTTTTTTGTACTCAAAACAAACACGTCTCGAAGGAACGCAAGGAAAGCTCCTTTCATATCCTTCCGTAATGATATCAAAACAAAACACTAACAACAACAACAGTGCTGACTGCTTCTGCAGTGCTGACAACAACGTGTCAGGTGTAGAAGCGAGGATGAACTATATATGTTTTAATTTCTCAATGGACTGATTGAAAACTTTCTGACGATCCTAAAAAAAGGAATTAAAAAATAATTTAATAAAACAAATGTATTTGTAAGAAAGAGGTTAATCGTCTCAGAGGATTTTTTGGGCTTTAAATTGTATTTGTATGCATTTAAATTATATTGCATAAGAACTTATTTCTTTAAATTAAATTTTAAAAATAATAAGCTGACTTCTACTCAAAAAAAACCAAACAAATCCTTAAGAGATTTATGAGATTGAAAACATCTGCTTGCTTATTTGATTTTTGGGGGAGACGGCAAGCAAGAGATTTTTATTCGCTTGCTTTTATTTCTTTGTGTTATAAAGTTCTAACATCACTTTGAAAACAACCCTTAAAACTTTTGTACATGCCATCGCATGCTAACACCGTTGATTTAGAAGTATCTCACGAATGTATCCTCACGAGAACATTTATATAGAAGGAATGTTCTTTTATGCTATCTCGGCTTATTTCACGTCAAGATTAAGATCTCGGATTATTTCACGTCGAAATCCACGAATAGAAAACTGAAACGTTTCAATGAAATACGAGATTTTTTCTATTGTTATAAATGTTTTCCTAAAAACGCTTGATATAAGAGAATATTCACGTTGTGTATTTTATAATCGCATGAAGCGAAATATGTCACCGCATTTCTTTTACGATTGTATGTCAATAAATTACTTCACACAATTTTATCTGAGAGGATAAAATTAATGGCACTCTTAATTTTGATTAGACTGCGTAGTGAAACGATCGTTATGATCAAAAATTCGAATGAAATTGTACGAACTCCATCCATGAGCATAATCATTGTAACAACTTTGACCCCGTACTGTATTTTTCAGCACATTAGCCAATGAAGAATGATTAATAATGCATTTCTTCCAGTGAAAAGGAATCGTTGTTTCTATTGAAAAGCCAGGTATCTAGGTTGTTTTTTGGCAAAATGTAAATACCGTTATTTCATTTTGAATAGTGTTTTATATAGAAATAATATAGATATCAAATATATTCATTATGATCTTTAATCTTTTGAAATGTTCTAACTGTGTTCAAGGAAATAATTACTTCAAATCAAATTCGGATTTCTTTTCCAGAATTTCTATTAAAACACACATGCTTCATTTGAAAAACATATACACACTCTATAAAGACCGATAAAATTTCTAATAAAAATTAACGTTTCAGTTAAACAAATTTATTACGAGCCAAATAGCGACTCATTAAATTGATCATGTATCTGCTTCTTTTAATTTCCATTAAAATTTTCGATTAAGAGCTCCATTTTCAATCTTCGACTATCTTTTCAATCTTCGCTTCCTTTCTCTGCCCCCTTCCCTAGCCCCATCTCAAAAACATTCTGATCGTAATCAAACCACCTGGTAGCCGAATCTGACGACTGACAACGACTTCTCAATAAACACGATCCCAATTCAACGTGTTATCGCCGATGCCATAAACGAATAAACGAACGAACAGACTTACTAACGAACGACGAACTAACGTACGAATGAAGACCGAGATAACGACGCGATGTAGACAATTAAGCAAATGTAATAAATCTTCATTCAAATACGAGTTATCGACATCCAATCGATGTTTACCTTCGTTTTATGTCGTTATCGGTTAACCCGGTTAGCTTATGGTGGCAATGGTGGTCGCGGTCGTGGGTGATAGTAAAATGAGTTGCCAGCCGTCGAGTCGACGTCTACACGCCTGATACTAAAACACAATGAGATTTTATTCGTTTAATTTATTGATAAGGTTGTATAAATGGTTGATAGATTTACCAAATTAAATTGAAATAAAAATTTAAGAAAAGCAATGAAAAAATAAATAAATGATAAAAATAAAACAAAATTATTAAAAAACCGCAAAACAAAAATAGTAAGTAAGAATCCAATATTGAGATGAAACAATAAAGAATAGATCTTGATATAAATAAGAAAAACATATAATCAACCATAGGCACATTTTTATTATTTTTTCCCATAGGGCCAAAGGCTTATGAGTAAATAACAAATCAACCGACCCTCAAACTCTTGGTGTCTTGCAACAGTTTCAATCAAACTCGAACTTTGTTGTAAGGAGAACACAGTGGACTTCTTGGTCCTTCCCACCCACAAAGCTTTCCCCAGTTTTCGCAACAAGTTGGAGTTTGATACGCGCTTGCGTTGTGTTCGTTGGTTTGATTATTGATGAAACACTCGAACAGGAGACGATGTACTTCACTGCATGATAGAAACAGAGAGAAACTGAAAATGAGAGACGAGATTGAGAGAATGTAAGAGCATGCATTCTGTGAATCCTTCGCGATTAAACCCTTTAAGCAAATAACCTCAGTGAAGGTTTAACAGAAGTACGAATCTGTAAACGGCTTCTGCCTTTAGCTTTCGAACGTTTCTACCCTCCTCCAAATCTTTCTCTTAGAGCATTATTCTCCAATGCAACAACAACTACAAACATAATCCAATTAAGGGGCACACACATTCACAGACGTCTTTTACATCCGAAAGTTGGATGGTCTCCGTACAGGCGGCTTGCGTGGATTCTGGCAGAATGTGTGGAAGGCGTCTGCAAAACAGTTTTCCATAGACTCCCTGAGGTTTCGGTTCTGTGTTTGGTGCGTGTATTTCTGTCGATTACCGCCGCTTTTCAGTCTCACAAAAACAACAAAAAATTATAAAACATAAGCCAAGTAGAAAAACGTTTTTGTTCTTTTCGTTATGACGGCTGTGTGACAAAGAAAGGGAGAGAGTTACAGGGTGTATGTGTGTGAAAGAGAGAGAAAGACGACGTGAGCGTAAGTGATCAGTACGCGATAGAAATGACAGCAACAACAAAACAACAAAAGTAAACGCGTGTTTGAGTTTGAGTGATTTTCGTTTAATCGATCAACGGATAAAAGAATTCCTCGGAAATCTTCTCTTCTTCGTCTTCCATTAAAAAGGTTTCACATATCGTCATGTATCTGCATCTGATGGTTGCATCGCAGATAGGAAACATTTCGGGAATTGTTTGAACATATTTTTTTTGCAAATATTTCGTAAAAAATATCACCGGTTTTGGTTAAAAATACATTTATTTTCCATTTGACGGTCACTCCTATCCTTCCCGACCCTTTCAATATGCATCAAACTGCATGTGCCTCCCAATTCGCAACAAACTATTGCTACCATTCTTCCAAAATGCTCCAATCGTACCAAGATGTTAATACCAAAATGTTAATACCAAGAATTCGCCTTGATATGACGCTGCTGATTTCATTACTCTTGACCGGATTCTACGTGGTCGAAATTCATGGCAATCCTGCAAAAATCATTCGAGGCATATCATCAATACGTGCGCAGCAATGCCGAGATGGTTGCATTGACGAGGTAATGATTTTTCAAGGATATATATTTATGTTCATTATTCATCGACATTATTCATCGAATCGGCTTGCCAGTGATTTGTTTAACGAGGCACCAACGGGTAATAAAAATCTCTTGCCAACCATTAGAGTTTTGTATCCATTCCACCACATTACACTCACTGCCACTGTTCCTTGTGGTTACCCCTCAAGTGGTTACCCCCTGAGTACTTTCATTTTGAAGCCAGACTCAAATGAAATGCCCTCTGAGACATCCTGACAGAAATAAAACGGCCAAAATTGAGTGACAAGGACACCTCATGTAGGAGTAGCGACGTCTTCATCCGTGTAGAAACGAAAGAAAGGAAATGTGTAGAAAGGAAAAAAGGAGATAGAACGTAGCGTTAGTTGCCTTTTCCGATTTGCATTTTAAATTGAATCCCAAAAGCTTGCTCCTCTTGTTCTTCTGTAAATCCCTTTCGGAAATTGTAAATCCCTTTCGGTTGAGAATTGCAAATTGTTAGTTCCCTCAATACTTCATTAAAACGTCACCCCGCTTTAAGATCACAGAAGTGTGATGCATTTCACAAAGTTTGCCAATAGGAAAACTGGCATTCTTTCGAAAAAAGGAACAATCTTTAGTACGCAAATCAAATGATCCATCCTCTTCAAAAAGTTTAACTCAAGAGACAGCCAACGATTTAATGAACTTTTTCGTTTGAAACTTTTAATTAACACGCTAGCGAGAGAACAAAGAATCCTCTTGGTCCGAGCGAGAATCTCTTGAAAATCCAATTTCGTTTTGAAAAGATTTCACAAAAGTTGCCAACATTGGTTTTTTGATCTCTTTGGACGAGTTGCTTCTATAGCGGGACAGAATTGAATTGAAAACCGATAATAATTTCATAATTATCGGGGTAGCACTCGTAGTTGTGCCAACACTTTGCGCACTCAGGATACAGTTCACTGACTTCAGATCCTCCAAGCTCGAGCCTTACAATAGATTCCGCTCTTGAGCTGATATTGAAATTTTATCAAATTTTAACCGAAACAAAAAAAAAGGACACCAAACTCTTGAAACACATCCAGACACACTTCCGGGCTCTTAGTGATGGGCGAATTCAATTTACGAATTGAATTGTTTTGGTTTATGGCTGTTTGTGTCTTCGCTGTTGGCGAAAATTTAACTTCAATATCATTTTTTATAATAACGTTTTCTGTGCAAAAATTCAAGCCCACTTCACGAATGAATGAGTAAATAGAGCTCGCCTGCCTGTCTGCCCGCCTGCTTGCATGCATCGCTGCCAGCCTGCCAGCAGCGTATCGACCGGCAACATTGAAAAAGTTGTGCAAGTTCAAGTGGACACAGAGGGAGCTGAGTACAACGGTACACACTCACACACTCTCACACACACACATACACACACACGTACATACATCCGCAACCTTCATCCAATTTCCAACTCCCGACATTCAGCACCCAACACCCTGCAGTCGTCGTAATCTAGGCTTTGCAGCCGCATCAAAAGCTCAAGCGTATGCATTCAGATGGACTTCGTATGCGCCTGGTCTTGTTGCAGGATTTGATCCGCCCGAGGAGAATGGAAAGGGAGAAAATTGCGAATGGAAGTGTGGGAAAAATCGATACTTTGAACCAAAGCATAACCACGTGCATGAGAGAGAGAAAACGTGCATACTTTAATAGAAAAGGGTGACGAAGCTCTTCGGATTATGCACTAGGATTTGTTTGGGATTTGGTGGGATACGTTTTGGCCCCCTTACGAGATGCACGATTTGCTAACACGATATTTGCTAATCAAATAATGGAGAATGAAAGAATAAAAGATGTGAGCACAAGAGAAAGAAAGAGAGCAAAAGAGAGGGGTTATACGGATATACGAACAATAAGGGATAAAAATGCAATGGGTTGATATGCCGTCTGAAAGCCATTTTGTTTTCGATGGCTCAATTAAAGCGATTCATAATAAATTTAAGACAGAATTGAAGAAGTGCAATAATATCCAAATGATTGCAAAAAGTGCCAATTAACGAACCCAAATAATGGGCTGTTATAAAACCCACCAAATCGAACCCAAGGAACGTAATTTTCTTCGTGTTGCTCGGATTTTGCCCTAGAGGTGACACATTCTTCTACTATTCCTTCATTCCCGTCATCTTAAAGTCATTCATTCTACATTCCTTCCTTCTTCCAAAATTCCTTATGCACTCACAATATGGTCACAACAAGATGCAGAATTTTGTGCAGAACGTCTCTCCCTGAGGGGAAATAATGACTCTTATATTTTTGCGCTTACAATTAATGGTCTTGGAACTTCAGCGGTAGCATAAGACCGATTATTAGTGACAGAGGCAGTTTGCTTGTCAAATGTAAAAGAAGAAGAAGAAGATGAGGAAGAAGATAATTTACATTTAATTATATATATTGATAAAAAACAGCGAATAAACTCGAGAAATTTGTTGGACAATACGTCTGTCGTTGTTGTTGTTGAGACACATTACAATTCAATAAAAAGCTTCATTCTAGAAGGGGTTTTTAGGGAGGGAGGAACCCTCTTTGAACCTACACGAAATCGCTGCAAGCGATATAAGCCGCTTGTTGAGCTAAACTGAAATTAGTTCTAGTGATTTTAATAATTTTATGTAAATTTAATTGTATTAACATTTATTAAACATTCCATCCCTTTAATGGCTGCAAGGGACCACAAAGACGATATTACACTCCTCTCTAAAATCGCCTTTCCAAACTGTCCTTATTTCTGAGAAACATTCGATAAAGTTCCTTGAGAAAAGATAACCGCGATTAAAGAAAGTGATTAAATTCGATTGTTTGATCGATATCAGTTTCGAAATAATGTCTGACAAGTCCGCATTTTCGTATGCTCTGACATAACATTATTTCATGTTTATCGTATCCTCTTTTCCTTCTTCGCCACCATCGCAAATGTAAGACCAGATACATTTTTATCTTATCATCTTCTTCATCTAAGAGGACAAGAGGCCAATTCGTTACGATCTCGTGTGGATCGATAAACCGATCGATACCGACGCCGTAAGCATGCTCCGTTGTTTTCCTTGTGTTCCCGTAGAAGATAGAGCACAAAGGGAAAGAAAAGCCTTTATACTTTTTCTTCTCTTCATCATTTTCGGATTCATTTATGCTACGACGTACACCACATATTGCCATCTTAGTTAATAGTCATAGCATAAATCATAATCTCTACCGGCGCGACGGTTTACTGAGTCAGTCGGGGAAGGCTTTACCGGTTGTTCGCCGAGTTTAGTGGTCGTGTGCTATTTGGGAAATGTTCTGGGTCCATCCATAAACGTGTTGGGTATGCGCTTTCAGATTATATTATTTTTGACGCTGTTGTTGTTATTGTTGTAAAACATATGGATAACATACAAATATTTGACGAAGCTTGTCGTGATGAGATAAAATTGTGACTTTAGAACAAATTTTGTCTCTGTATGCACTTTATATAAATCATTACTTTATTCATTAAGATCAATAAATTACATTTAAAATCTATTTTATTTTTGAGAATACGAATACGATTAGTCTCTAAATGCAATACAATAGAATCCAATAAAGACTCTAAACACGTACGATCGTATCCAAAACCTGTGAATACTTGCGACAACTTAAACCTGGAAATAATCGTCTTTTCAGAAACAGTTTTCTGGCATAAGATATGCAGGGGTAGAGGATGGATAGCTATTGAAAGTAAGTCATAAATCGAGACTTTTTAATAAAGGCTAAAGGCTAGAAAATGACGATACTTTCAGTCCTCGGATATGCTAAGTATGACTAAATATACTCTAACGACTGCGGCAAGAAACGATCACATAAAATCAAAAGGACTTCCATTGATGATGTCACAGGACCGTCTGTATAACTGCGAATTATAAAAGTCCCCTAAAACGCAATAAGCTTTTTTCATTCCGCTATAAATTCTTTGCAATTCATTGGATCCAGTCAATCGACCATCAAGCATCTGTCAATAAACCAGAGTATTTCATGTACACAAATTGACAGGTAGGACAGACAATTAAGGGAATTCATCTGCTTGTTCGTTGCATTGTTGTTGCAGGGGATACAAACGCGGGTACACGAGCATGATATTGAATGTGAAACTATCAATCGATTGCCACCGCTTCCGACAATTCCGTTGAGATTACTACTACTACTACTACTTGTCCGCTCTGCAATACTAATGATTAATCATAACTTTTACGGAATAATGAACCTTAATATTGTTCAGGCGCTTGCAACTCCATCTCCAGCAACTACTCTACGGATACCATGACCATCAACACAGTCGCTAATAATTTTATCTACTCACCATGCATGAAGCATCTTAATAATAATCAACGTAATGTTGCACGCTTATTATTATTACTGCAATAAATCCAAATCAAAAACCAATAAAGCTACAAAGCGGAGCACCACGTTTGCGGTAGCGGGTACGATAGGGCATGGCACGGTCTCACGTGAGTGACCAAAACAATGCAGTGTAGGACAGAATAAGACAGAGCAGGATAGGAAAGGGTAGGACAGGACCGGACAGGACCGGACAGTACAGAAGAGACACATACATCAGCAGCTCTAGCCAGTCACGGTACGGATGCCAAGATCCATTCATCCATCTATCCAATCCAGCCCATCGTCGGGCAACGTCGATTATTGAATTGCAACAACTTCTATAGTTGCAACGTGTCTGCAACTCTTTCCAATCGATCGATTCACTGCAATCGGTTCCACTCATCAACTTTGATCTGCGGACAGATCACGAAGATGACGTTACGATACGAGGTTGATTGTACTCGTATTCCATTCTCTTTGCTTTTCTATGTTTGCTGTGCCGCTTATGGACCAAGGATGGAAATCCTCACAGACCTTCCACTGACTAACGGGCTTTTTCGATTGATGATTAAATCCTAACATGCAGACATACCAAAGCGCCGATGGACCATCGGTCAGATAATGATCCTGCTGACTTAATTCCCAGAATTAGTTCTGAAAGTCAACCAGACTATTCTGTGCTTTAATTCTGAACGCAATCTTCTGTTGCTATCCAGCACTTTTTGTAGTTCCGCTAATCAAAAAGCAAAAACCAAAAAAAAAAATAATAAGAAATCAAAGGGGGCGATGTAGCGGAAAAAATTGAAATAAAAGATTGAAAACAAATTTAACATGGGAATAGAAGCAGAAGAAATGGAAGAGAAAAATGAAAAAATATTAAAAATCCAATTTAATCTGTTTATTTAACGTTCGGGTCGAAGCCGAAAATGAAACCGAGGGCATGAAATTAGATTTTTAGAAACGGAGGACCTCAAAGCTCATTCTGAGTAACATTCGCTGAAAGAGAGAGGAAATGACATAAAGTAAATCCAAAATTATTTGGTAATGAATTTACTGTTTAAAAGAAATTGTTAAGCAAACGAGGGCAAATCTGAGCTCTATGTATTCCACTGTTCGAAGAATTTCAAATGTAAATTTCTGTCCTTACCAACTCTTTAAGTAATTTGAGGAAAATAAATTTTTTAATTTTTACTGGGATGAACGTTCGAAATGTCAAAGACATCATCGGTTTATGTTCTTGGAATGCGAGTGGCAATAAATTTAAATCGATAAAAATAATGATGACGATGATGATGATCAATCTATTTTATAACAAAGCCTTGCGACAAAGGCGAGCACTAGAAAATGTGATCGGATTTAATTTTCTATAGTTTTCTACTCGCCAGAACGTTGAGCACAAATGAAAACTAAAAGAGATGTAATGTTAAAGGCTTTAATATGACCATTATACCACCCGCCCACCCCCTCCTCCGACTCATGCCTTCATTGTTAGTTGGCACAAACACATTCTTTTATCTGCCCTTTCTCTGTTATTACAAATACTTGAGTGTAATTTTATCACTGCGATGACGCTGAAGTTTCTGCGGTTGAAGTTGATGAGATATCATCAAGTGTACACGGCGATGGTACACCTCATCATATACCGGCACCGATGACATTACATTGCCTTTTCATAATTGCTCTCCATAATTACTCTTTTATGCGTTTCAGTACAATGACGGTGACGATGACGATGATGATAATGCAGAACACGCAAAAAAAGAACTTAAAAGAATTCAGCCTTTATCGCTGATGCTGATTGTTATTCCGTTGTGATAAAAATAAAGCGTAATGATCGGAAAAGAAATCATCATCTAAAAAATAAATAGTAATACTAGTTTTTCCGCGAGGATAGCATGCGGGAGCAATAATGCAAAACTTAGACCAAAATGGAATTTTTTCTCCCTGAAAAATTTCAACTAGGGCAGAAGGTACCACGATGCTTCATCACATTGGGCGTTCACGTATCGCGCTCATGAAGCGATTTTTTTTTCTTCTTCTTTTGTGAGATAGTTGTTATTATTGCGCTTATTACTTTATTAATACGATTACTCGTGCCGACATTCCTTTTTATTTCTTTTTTTCCAATTTTCTCTCCGCATAATTTGTGTGTTTTCATCCGTACGCTATTAATTCTTTCTGGCATTTGGAATAGTCAGTGGAATATCACCATGAGAGGGGGCAATGTTTCCTTCAATCCATTTTAATTCAGTCATCAAAACCCCGCGAATTTTAAAATAATTTTTTTTAATTTTCCATTGTTTGAAAATTATAGACATTCCCTTCCAGGAGCTTAAAAATATGCTTTCCCCCTCTCGTTCTCTATCAACGTTTGGTCATATAATGATAATAAAAGTTAGACCCTTTCGTTCTCGTTCTCGATGTATGGAAACGAATTAATTTGCGATGTATCCTTTTATTTCCACATGAGTATCATCACGATACATAAAGAAACCCTACGATGTTTGAAATTAAATTCATGCAGCTCAGAATTTAGCCAGACAGCAAAAACGCCAATAAAAATAATAAAAAACGGCAAAAAATCAATCAACAAAATAAATCACGATAAAATATCTGACAGCAAAGACAGCGCAATATACGATTATAAGAAGGGCGAGTAGCGAGTAACGCGGACTGCGGTTCGTGAATCGTGAAAGATAAACAAAGCGTTTCAAGTTTTGTTGAAGATCGTAGTCATTAAACAACGACCACTGGGCGGTATTGGGGGAAAGGGGGAGTGGTGACATCGAGAACTTAATTCTGATCACGTGGTCGACTGTCAACACTTCACTGCAGAAGCACGAGTAAAAAACACAAGGAGAACGCAAACAACTTTACCAACAACAACAGATTTCAATTCTGCTCTGACGAAACCTTCAACTGCTCGTCGATTCCGGCTTCAAATTTCAGGTGGGTCGCCCGAACAGTGGCCGAATTCAGTTCGACCCGCCTCGAAATTTAGAACTTTAGCACAAAAAGCGCTATTTTGTTAGAGCCCGATGATAAGCTGTAAATCAACTTTTACTTGAAGTTGGTTGCGCTTTTGTCAAACTTGCAACCGTTCGATAATAGTTAGACAATGTTTGTTGGTGGAGAAGGAAAGTACTTTGAACTTAAGTATAAATTCCCGGGGAGAAGAATAAGAACAAAAAGAAGAAGAAAATGTGAATTTGGTTGTGGAAGGATATGAAGTAGGATTAAGAGAGAAAGAGAGACTTATTTAGAAAGTTTCTTGTATTTGGAGTAAATTCTTTAGACATCTCGCAATTTGACAACACTCACCTTATACTTCTAGTTCTTCTTCTTCTCTGTTTATTATTCTACTATATACCTTACACCTGATTTTCCCCTCAAAAATCGTTCTAATGCAAACGAACAATTTTCAGCAACTTCTGCAATATCGATAACAAAAATATCCGCTCATTAAAGTCTGGATGGTCGGATGAAGAGGAATGATCACTTCACTATCACATGATCACTTCTGTATGAATTTAACATTCAACAAAGTAGGCTTCCTCCTCCTTTCCCTTTCTCTGAAGTTTGTGCGCAATTACTTTTCCGTGCACACGCTCAGGCATACACAAATGCCTCTGAAATACACACTCACACACATACACGAACGAGTATGTAGGGACATATTGTGGCCATTTAAGCATGAGACAATCCACTGAATACCTTCTCTTTTATATCAAATTTCCGCTATCGTGTCAGGACTGTCGAACAATCAACGACATCAACGATGCGACAATGGAGAACGTTGGAACGTTTGTGGAAAGGATCTGTTCACCATAAATCAATCAATCACACAATTAAGTGAGTCCCTCTGACACATTCAGTGTCCAATTTGAATAGCTTTCCCGTAGAGTTGAGTCGGGGCCAGCAATCGAGGTTCAGTGCAATGCAGTTTGTTAATTGTCTAAATATCGTCTCTTTAGGGTGATACCTTTTGCCTAGCACCGAAATTACTGAAAAGAAGATTGTTTCTGAAGACAATCCAAGAATATACGAAAGCAGCAAACCTGAATAACCATCAGGTCAACAGGTATAAAGCTAAGATAAAGGGCTGATGCATTGGCAGAATAGAGTTTGTGACAAACGCAGAGATACAGACGTAGGCTGTGGTAAAGAACAAAGGCACTAGGGGAGGGTACCGACAAAGGCAATACTATGTAGAGAGAACATTTGCAAATCAACACTGCAGAGTCAGTCTGTCTGTCCTCTTCTCTCTAATGTAATTTCTCAACTTTTTGTGTTTCCGATTGGTTTGCGGTTATTGTGGCGCAACCACATTTGTTTGGCAGTTACCACACGGTATTTCATATCGATTCATTTAAATACTCTTTTTCCATTAGTTTTTATTCAAATCGTTGGAGAAACAAAGATGAAAAACTGCAAAGGTATTTTATGCCCTAAATGTGTGCAACAGTTTTGTATTATTTATGGCTGCAATAATCGATTGCGAAATAGGAAGAAAAATAACTGAAATGTCAGTCTAGAATAGCATTAATAGCTTTAATTTTGACAACATAAAACGTCATTATATCTATAATATAATATAATATATCAATAACGATCGTGACCGAGGGATCGTTTGTATATAATTAACGGATACAGATTTTAAAGCTAATCGTTTTATATAACTGTCTCATTCACTCTCCCTCTCTCTCTCTCTTTTTCAGTTTGCCGCGAAAGAAACTTTATGTGAACAAATAACTGAATGCTTGACGGTAAGTTTTTCGTTTTACTATTCTTTTTTCTTCTGTTCCTTCTTTCCATTTTTTCTTTTTGCTTTTCTTTTTCTTCTTCCTGGTTCATTTTCTTGTTTTGTACAGATTAAATTTAATCCTTTTACGTCATGCCTTTTGCTCAAATCCGAGTAAGACAAAAAGGAAAAACACAAAAGAATGAAAGATATCCCTGGTTTTTGTTTGTTTTTTCTCTTTGCTCAAGCTCGTGCTCGTATTTTGTACTATTGTCTAAAGCTGACCAATCCGTAAAACAATGAATATAGTCGTTTAAAGCATAATAATTTCTGGAGATTGAATATATTTCATTAAAAGGGTTTGCTTTAGAAATCTGCACGAATAACAGAGAAGAAGATCGTCGTAATGACTTGCGACAATGACATTACGTTTCTTTTGGGATATTAAACTGCAATAAATAATTGCGACGAGCGTGTATAAGGCGTTCGTTTGCGCCGCGCCACGTCACTTGTCGCGTGTCTAGCTTTATCGGAAGCGATCATCATCGCATAAATTATAAACTCGAAATGTCAAAATATGTTCGTCAGAATGAATGAATGAGTGAATGAATCACATCATATTCGTTAACATTCGTTGAAATATTAAAATGAGTAAAAAAAGGAGTTTTATAACAATCCCTTATAAACGAGACGGGACGGGGCGGTGCCAATAAACCCGTATACGCAGTGGTGTTAGGATTGACGCTTGACGATGACGATTTTACTGGTGAGGATGACGAGAATGATGGATGATGGCGTCAGTCAAATTAAGGTTAATTTTTAAGGCCGTTCTAGATCTTTGTGTTATAACCGACAACAGACAGATACGGCGGACGAGCGACTTACGAATACGTGTTTGGGTTTCTCATCTGCTCATTGTTTTTTTCTTGCACGCAAAATATATTCTAAGGTTTGATGGTGCAGTGCGGTTTTAATACGTTTCTGTTGTCCTTGGTGCTATCATTATTTTTATGTTTCCTCTTTTACCTTGTAACAAATTCGTAGTCGTTACTCATATTGAAGTCGTTATGTCATTCACCTTCATTCCGTCCGTCATTCATTGCTTTTGCAATTTCTTGTGACTTCTTAATTACATCTTTCGACCTCGTTCTTCATCATTCATTTCTCCCTCAGGTCGAAGTACCACACACATACTCTCCCGCCCACAACTAACCACTTCAGTTCTCCCACACGCAATTCCATTAGGATTTTCCCTAAGATGTTGTTGTTGCTTTTGCTGCACGAAAAGCGCTTGAACTTGATTTCCTTGTGCATTTTCTTCCTTCATGTTTACGCAATCAACATTGTCCCTCGCTAAGTCGTAACACATATAATACGTACGCGTACCCACACACATACGCACACGCACACACGCATAGCCTCACACAGTCATAGACGAACGCATAAGACTCTTGAAAACATTTGAGTACGACGAGATTCATCAGAAAAGTGAAAAAGTGGAGCAAAATGAATGAAAGCTTTTCGTTGTTGCGACGCTTTCTATTTCTTTTCGCAGCAAAAAATGCAAGCAACAAGTTACCTACGGGTAACCAAAGGAGTATTCTAAAGGAATTTCCTCATAGATGGTGACAAATGATTCTGTCAATTGATGTTTTGCTTCCTTTATTTAACCTTTTTTTGTAAGCTTTTTATTATTGTATAATTATTTATCACAATGTCCTGACACTGAATGTCTAGAGACGAAGTACCGACGGAAGGGAGGAAGAAATATTGATGATGAATGAAGTCGATATGTCGAGAAAAATCCTTTGAAATTTTATGTATGAGGACAACAGAATTCATCGAATTGATTCGGGAACGCAACAAGTCAAGCAACGTAAGTTTACTATGAGCGACCGACATATCAATTTCATCAATCGCAACTACTTTTCGATACTAAAAAACTTCATTAAAGCAGAAAAAATTGATCTTTGGTAGATATAATTATCTTGTCGCTGAAGAATGAACGGAATTTCAACAAAAGAAATTCGGTACCTCATTTTTCAAGGGAATAACTGAAATGCTTAGAAGGCATACGATGTCCGAAAAGGATCGGTAGCCTGCGAAAATCTATCATCAAAGAATTTCTTGATGTTCTCTTCAAAAAAAATGACATCGCTCGTCAAAAATTTTAGCGATCGCCACCAAAACATTCGGTTACTTTTGGGAAAGACAACGACAATGACAACGACAACAACAACAACAACAACAACAACGACGACGACGACGGAAATGACGACGCCACTAACCACTAGGCCGACTAAAACCACGCAAACAGCAATCAAGTCTGATCAATTATATTGCCGGATGATGTACCCGAGTAGATCCTTTTTTGTCGTTTCGATGATTGCACCAGCTCCTCCTTTTAGTCACTGAGTGACAGCACCGGTTTCATCCTTAAAGCAACCGGACTTTGACAACCAGAGCTGAATTAAATTTGAGTAGATTCGTTTAGGTTCGGTCTTTGTACATTGCGTCGCGTCTTTCAAGATGTCAAATAAAGCACAAAAAAGGCGAAGACACTGGACGGACAAACGGATCTCCAGCTATTCAATATATCGTAAATCCCTCTACCGTGAAACCTCACTCGTCCGCCCCTCCTTCCTCTTACCGCCCTCCGCCACCTATCGCTATTTGCGTCATTCTCTCTCACTTTCATCTCCTACAAACATCTTTTCACGTTACACCAAATTGGTTGGATTACGTTTTTTTTCGCGAAACTTTTTCGAGTTGGGAGAATGGCCGGTCTAGCTTACGGTTCGGTTCGTGTGTTGCACGATCAGAGAAATGTTGAAGACACGGTTTGCTGTCTATTCAATTTGATGCGTATAAATTTCAATTTACAGACATTGAATAAAAAAGGAACTCGAGACTCGTAGAAACGGACGGCTAAAATCTTTTTGGAGTGAATTTTTTCACTGCTCTTTGAAGCCTTTTTTAGTTTCCAAAGAAAAAAAAATCTGAAAATTTTTTTAATTTTGTGAAATTGATTTAATTGCTTTTCGCGAGTGGGAAACAGATCGGTGAAACCCCTGGAGGAAATTGGTGAAGATTCAGATAAGATTAAAATCAACAAACATTGATTTTTATACGGGCAAATTATTAGCAGTTAATTAGTTTTTGCCTTTCTTTCATTCTCTCTGTTTTCCTGATATATCCTTTTCAAAAACTTGCGAGTACGCCATTTTTTCACAAAACATAATTACTTGCAGATCCACATGCGCACGTATGCACGTGCACAAATACAGCTAAAGATTCAGAAACAATAATTTGCATTGCCGTAATTTTGCACCCTATTTTTGACACAATTTTACACCATTTGACACCATTATCTGAACATCAACACGAACTAGAGTAAAAACAAAAAACAGCTGACTTTAATAATTTTCATCATAAACGCCAAAAGATTGGAAAACTGAAGAGGCAAAACTAGAGAATGTCCATTCCACAGAGTGAGATGAAAAACGAAAAAAAAAAATCAGAAAAAGTAAGTGCTCAAAAATTAGCTTAGATTGCGCGGAATATTTGGGAGAAAACCGCAATTCATTTGGTATTCATTAGAAACATTCCAGAGGAAGAATAGAAAGAAGAGGAAACTAAAGCAAATGAAAAGAAGAATTGCCAGTGATTCTCCTGATAGAATGCCAATTATATAATCATGAACATTTTGGTATACAACGAACCACCCACCAACGCAGCAGTGAGCACTGAAGAGGGGGAAATGAAAAAAATTATTAGCTTTATTTGGATTTCGAATTTCTGTGATGTCGCTCATGGAAATGTCATTTCGTTGACCATACAATATATATTCTCTGGAACTTCTCTAGGACTTCTCTACGACTTCTCTAGAAATATCATTCGAAATTGTTAATCTAGTAATTGGAATATCCCGCAGACTTTGCAAATATTATAAGATCCCTTTAATTTATACGACAGTTACGCGACAGTTAGCAGCGTATAGGCGAACTTGTGTCGAACGTGTGTTTTTATGTCCACGTAATAAAGCAACAGCGGTAGTAACGACAGGATAAGCGAGCGCTTCTCTGAAATTCGAGTTCCTCGAAAAAATTGAATTAAATAAATCCAGAATTTTGTATTTTGACGTTCTTTTTGTATGCTTCAAACGTTATTTGTCGTTTATTTGTTTCTACAAATCCCTCTTCGTTGACTGGTTTGGGTACGGTCGTTATTGGACGTTTGACTGGATAGCTGATTGTTGTTTTTATTGTTGGTGGTTTTGATTTTTATTGTTGTCATTGTTGTTGATTTTATTGTTATGATTCTTAATTTTATAGCTTATTGTCGTTGTTCTGTTTATTGTTGTTGTTGTTGTTGTCTGGGTTTTTATTATGAATAATTGAATTAAAATCAAAATCCAAAAAAACATGCCGAAAGCGTCATTTGATACTTTATTCGATTTCAACTCAAAAACCAAACCGCTGGTGGTTGTTACAAATGTTCCCGTTGTTGTTTAAGTGTTGTTGTCTCTTTAAAACGAGTGGTGGTGTTGAATGAACGAATGACGGTATAAATTTGAAACGAAGACAACCAATCAAACTAAACGAAAACAACAGCAACAATTATAGCTAAGACAGCTACAATAAAGCCAACAATGTCGATGACACAGCGAACAATAATTATAATCAAATACAGATAAAGTTGTTTGTACCTGAAGGAATTTTTTATGATGCAGAATAAAGACAATATACTGCATAGGGGTATAAATAAATTTAGCTTTCACCAAATATTATGAAGAGGAAGAAAATGGTCCTTTTTTTTCTACGTCATAAATCTTAGTTCCGTTGGAGTCATAATAGATAGGATTACGATCAGAGAAAGAAATTGTATCTGACCCTGTCATCGAATCGAAATAGTTTTTTTCGATAATTTTTGATAAAGCCTCGCAGTTAAGGGATTTGGTAGTAAGGGGAGGAGAAGTAACAATTTTCATTGGAGATAAAATTTGTATGAATGAGCCGCAATAAATTTCTATTGTGTATTTATGAATTCTTTTAAAGGGTATAAACACGACGTTTTAAACAAAAATTTAAAATAAAAAAAATTAAAATATTAAACAAAATTTCTCAGAATTTTTAATTTCATGTCAGAGAAATGTAACTTAACTCATTAAATACGATAAAACCTTCAAGATAGCAGATGTTTTACGATACAATTTTAATTAAATATCGATCTAGTAGACGAATGAGGAAATATTTTACGAAATTATATTGGTTTATGTCGCAAACGGAGCATGTAATGACTAGCCTGAAATCTAAGGCGTCTGATGGCGAGGCAAAAATCGATTGAGGTACAAAAAAGGAAAAAAGAAAAGAAACATAAAAACATACAAAACATAATTTGAAATTATTTTGAAGCTGACAAAGGCTGAAAAGTTGAGAAAGGACGACAGGAAATTTGGCAAAATGTTCGATTTTATGGTTTAGTATAGTTATGTTTCATTTTTATCACCAATCACCTCGCAATCACTACGTATTGAACCTAACGTGATAGACCTACGAGTTAATACAAACAAGCCCTGCCATTACAGTCATCAAATCGGGAACTTCCTTCCTCTCCGAAGAAAAAGTTAGAAGCTAGGAATTGCCATAATGATTGTTGAAATTCTAATGCAAAACACCGTCTCTACGCCATCATTAGATAGATAGAAGACTTTCATTGCCGACAGATGTTGATCCCATTCATGTTTATTACACTCGATGGCAGTCTATTTGCTTTAAATGGCGAATTGTACAGATGCCAAAGGAGGAGGAGAAGAAGTAGAACGTGCATACACATAATGTGAGCTCGTATTTTGTTCATCGTCTTTTGTTTTGTGCTTGAGTTTGCTTGTGTTTTTGATGGCCAAATGTTTATATGGATCGATAAATATCTACCTATCCTTATACAACATAGGTACACATGTTTACGAAAAGGACGTAAACACTCACTATGTTAAAACGTAACGGAACGTAACGAAATCGCACTTTCATTTGGTCAATAAAAAGCACGCAACTGATGGCCGAACGACATCACATCTGCATGACTTTAGTTTCATTATGAAAGCATCGCATGGCTAAATCTTCGATAGAGGAGGCTCTTTATGGCTCTTAAAGTTTCATCTCCCTCACTTCTTCTTTTTCTTCATGCTCTTCTTTTTCCTTCAACCTCTTCCTCATTTACCATCACTTAATACCAAATGTCTGAACATTCGTTCCGAGTCTCCTGTTCGATATTGCCACATCTTTTGGTGGGGGTTGATGCGTCGTTACCATACAAAAGATTGTGTCCTGCACAATTCGCTACAGCATTACACTCCGAAATGAATTCTCTGAAACCATTTCTGTAGTCCTTTTGAAAGGAATGGTGGCCACTAGGGAGTTTACTCTTACAAACTCATTTAGATGAAGATGACGGTATACATGGTGGAGTAGCAACAGCTATTGCAGTAGACCGCATACTGTACAAACAATCAATCAAACAAACAAAGAAACAAACAAACAGGCAGAGCAACAAATAAATATTCAGGATCCTTTTCGTTTATTTTAAGAGGGCAAACATTTTATCAGCTGCTCCACCCACAATTTCCTCTCAGTTCATTCAACGAACACGATTTTTTTCCAGTTTTTAATGACTTAAATTGTTCGTTCGATAATCATATCTCCATTGGATTAGTAGTACGATTATATGTATCTGCGGATATGTGTTTTGTATAGACTTGTTCAGTCACCAAGCAGGAAATTACTTAATATTTATAAAACTCCACAACAATTTTGTTAGAAAAAAGTCTGAAGGAATGGACAATATAAAAATTTACAATTATATAAAGACATGACAATGACAATTTTTGATTATATTAAATACTATTCGAAATATTTTCGCAAAGGGAAAATGATCGAATGATTTTCGATCGAAAATTCCTTTCGAAAAAGATTAAAAAAGTTTGGTACGAAAGGGAGCAGGGGTGATCAAGATGTCCACCTTCTGAATAAAGTTATTTCACAATTATTTAACGTGTATCCCTTTATCGAAAATCCCTAAAAGGTATTAAACGAATCCTTATTTGTAACACTTTTTAGGAAGGAAATACCCTAAAGGCCCGTCATTTTTATAGCTCTTTTAGTTTTTATGTAACTTTTTCATGTTATATAACATCCACCCCTTTCCTGTTTAGCTCAAAATTTTATTACCAAAAAATATCGTTCGAAAAGAAGTGTCCTTTTACTTTCTTGGTATCTTCTGCTTTTCCTTCCTATCTTGTTTTTTATTGTGTGTTATCTTTTTGAAGTCATTTCAAATTTCAATCGACACGAAGTGTTTTAGTTTTGAAGCTTCGAGAATATAACTCTTTTTGTTTTTTGTTCCAACCTCTCGCAAGGATAATCGAACATTTTCATGTCATCCATGAATTAATTCATTCGTAAAGTTTTGTAAGCTAAGACTTCATGTAGAACACTCGTTACCAGTGCTATCCACCATCCTGTCTACGCCTACTTCCTTTGCCCCTTCCTCAAAATTCTTCCCCCTCCTCTAACACAACGGATGTTTGCCCACAAATAGAAAACTTTTTATTACTTCCTCTGCCTGTAAATCTAAATTGAGTATTGATGATATGCTTCGGGGGTTCTCAAACTTTTTCTATTTGTGAAACACAAATTGAATTAAATGAATTATCAAGAGATATATATTAAATAAATTTATTAAGGAATCAAGACATATATATTAAATCTATTTTATTAAGGAATTTATAGATTGGTTTAGAAGAAATCCGAAATAAATATAAAAAATTATGAAAAACTGATTTTAATAAATTCTCCTTCAAAACTAATTGAACAGAAAAATTAATTTCGATAAAATATATAACAAAATTTTTAATTTTTTTAATCGGTTTGAGAGTAGAATCGAATCTCCGAAGAGGATCGATATAGTTTCTCTCGAAAAACCTTATTATTCTTCTCAGATTCACTCTTTCTCTCTTACACTCGGTCTCCCGGTAGAACGCCTTCTCACTTTATTTCTGTTCCCGCATCGCAGATTTTACTAAATTATTCTATTACTACGAATTTTCAAAGAACCCTATGCAAATCATTCTCACAGAACTTCAACAAACTTCCTCCTCCTTCCTTTTCTTCAGAGTTTTCCTCATAGCCTCCTTCACTACCTTTTGGTCTCGCTTGCACCTTCCCTGATTTTTCATAAAGCTGAGGAAAAATGTGTGCGTGTCAGTGTGTTTGAAAATGCTCTGACTTTTCAAGGTAGTCGTCCTCTGTGTTATCCAAGCTCTTTGCAAAACACACACGCACACACACATATATACACGTATAAATGCACACGCACTCACAACGTGCCAGCCTCCTGCTGGAATTGCAAAACAAAACAAAGAATAGACATAAATTGAGAATTAGAACACACAAGGAACAAGAACAAGGAATAACAACCACAACAGCGCAACAACAACAACAAGAGTAATACAATTTTATACAGGTTGAAGTTGCTACAAGGATCGCTGCTACCGCAACTCGGCGTCTGCGGGACGTTTTAAACTTACGATGCGCTGAAAACGTCAGAACATAAAATTTCGTTCGTAATTGTGTGTGTGTATGTGGCTGTGTGTGTATGTGTGTGTGTGTGCATGTAATAAATGGTTAGGGATGGGCTGGGCTGGGTTGAACTGATCTAAAAGCGGGAGAATGAATGGGAATGATGGGGTGACTATTGCAGAGAGACTGTTGCCAATATAAACGGACGCACAAACTCATACAACCATTTGCATAACCAGTCTCAGTTTACCGGACGCTCGGTCGGTCGCTCGTACTAGTTGCGAGGAAGGCTGGGTCGGGTAGTGAGATAAGGATAATGGTGAAAATTACGTTACACAGACAATGTATGGCCTGCCTGCCTCCTTGCCTGCTTGAAGTTTGTTATTGCGTTGTGTAGAACATAATCATTAATTAGGTTGACAAATATTTGCGCACGATATTAATAAAAACCGGTAAATGGGAGGTGAATGTGAGGAGGCATGGTCTATGAAAGGGATACAATACATTGACACACAGATACAAGACATGAACGACGAAGGCTTTGTGGAGAGTTTATAAAGTGGATTTCGCGTGGCGGCATTTGCGTTAAAGGACACAACGGACAAGAGTTGTTTTTTTACCTTTTTTTATTTTTTTGCTGAACACAGAGAGAGGTATATAGTCTCCAAATGGCGTAACGGAATGGTCTCAATTGACATTTCATATATATATATAATCGGTATCTCGATATGGCTTATATATAAAATATTTACGAACGCATTGTGTAACTTTTTCCAAGCATATTTCTATTGTTTCAAATACTTTTATCAATTCTGTAAGAGGGCTGTTTGTTTCGTTCGTCGTAAAAACCAAAAAGGAAAAGCAAATCCATTTTTAGATAAATATCAGAGAATTATGTTTGAACAATGAAATCGAGATCGAAGTTGGAGATGCAGCAACCACGTCAAACCTAATTAAAAGACAAACAAAATTCGGAGCCAGACAAATCCAGACCAGACCCGACGAAAATGGCAAACCTTCAGAACCTCGCCTTGCGCACAACCAGTCCACATTATGTTCAATCACTGCAACTGAATGGCAATAACCAAAGACAAGCAAGAAGGATAAGATGGCAATGATGAAGAAGAAAGGAACTTACGAAAAAGAGAAATGAAATTATAACAAATTTTCTCGGGCGAAATACAAAAGTTTCAACTTCAGTTCGTTGCTTTTTTATTTTTTCTATACTTCTTCGAAATATTTCACCCCATTTCTTTCACATCGTCGACCTTTCTTTCGGAAGGGAGGTCGAAATGTAGAAGACCCTGTTGACCATAAACCGGTGATACTGCTTCTTTTGGGCCGCGAGAACAGAAATATCATTATATAGCTTTTTAGCTGAATTCTGTTCTTAAGAAATTGTGAAAAACGCCGCCACAATGCCGTAGGGGAAATGAGTGGAAGAATCCAAAAAGGCGAAAGCTTAGAAGCCACCCTGCCCGAAGGACACTCAACTTTCAAGCACGTGGGTTTCTTTCTCTCCTTAATAGAAATAAATTGGCATCGAATCAAATTCTTCAAATATTAGATTTCAGATTTTTGATTAAAACTTTTTAATTGAGCCCTCGAGAAATGAAAAGAAATACTGAAAAATAACAGAATTTATATCTCGTAAACCAAAAAAAGATTTGATATTAAAACCATAACCCAAAAAATTAAAACAAATACAATATTATCATCGATTAAAGAGCTCTCGTCCGGTAATAAAGGTTCTTAAAGCTCGCCGCAGGCATGGATCCCAGACGACCATAAGAAATTGTTTTCAGCAGAAATGAACCGCGCGATTGACACAACAATAGCGTCCATCGAGTCATGGATAAAGAAACGACTTGTAGTGGTTGAATTTATTTCACTGGAATTGATCTTGAAATGTCAACGAAAACTGCTACTCACTCGAGGAGAAAACCCAAAGTGGTCACAAATCTCGTTCGACCACTACGAGGCGAAACAACGCCAAAACAATCAAATCAATCCGTATAGCTATTCACATCCTCCTCCCTATCGCGGGAATCTCATCCGTTCAAAGGAAATGTATATCACAAACAACGAACGAACCCCTACGTATACGAGCAGAACCTTTCCGGCATTACAATTTATACCAAGCGGCGTCATAGCAGTGTTGTGAGACGGGGGTAGGTGGCAAGAAGGAACGTGGTCAGGGTTAATTTAAAAGGACAATTTTAAACGAATGAAATGAAATGAAATTGCCTAAGCCTCAGTCCATTTGCTTTTGTTTGGTACATTTAAATCGTGCATATACGAAAACAACAACAACAATAATTCCAACAACAGCAACAAGAGCAGAGGTATCAGAGTTCCTTGTGCACGATTATACCACACTCAGCTCACTTTTTCGATGCACATGCGCGTGCAATAACAATGACAGCAGCATCAAAAACACTAACTGCAGCCACTTCGAGGTGACTGCCATGATAAGAAATTTGATCCTTTTAAATGGAAACATTTTTTTCTTACACTAGCCTCGAAGCAATTTCTTTTTCGCTCTTCCATACTCTTCTCCTTCGTCTCCATGGACTGGTCCTGCTTATCCTCCTGACTGCTTTATCCATGTCCCTCCGGTTGAAGTCACACAACTCTTAAACCGCACGCTTTGAAATTGATCCGGATCTTCCCAATCAGCTTTGGCAAGACGTGCTACACACAGGAGTATTCAGAGAGTAGGTATCCATTCTGACAGGTGCGCAAGGAGTGAAAGGAATTAGGCGAAACTTATTAAAAAACAATCCCTATAAAATTCATAAAAACAGCGTGACCATCTGGCTCCCATGGCTTTGGTTGGATATTCGAATGACACGGCCTCATTGCCATACTTTTCGCTATTTCTAATCAAGCACTTAATGACGGACTCCCTGTGGAAAGAGAGTGGAAATGACTTCTCTATAGCGTTGGCTGCCGCGGTCAGTCGGGCCAGTTTTGACTTTGGAGTCCGAATCAGAAATAAATGTCTTAAGTATTTGATACATTCGGGGACTGCTTGTATTTGTTTATGTAGTTGATAAAATCGGGACTAGCTTTGCTTCAAACTGTTCAGAACTTCGCTTGATGTCACCTTCGTTCACATCCACCCATTCACTCATTCAGCATTTAGGTGGCTTTCTTCGGGAGATCAAGCACACTTTGTGCTGCAATTCGCCGCAATTGAATAAAGCTCGTTCAATGGAAACTACAGGAGGTTTTTTTTCGTCGACAAAACAAAATTCATTCATCGCAATTATAAATTAATCGAAAAGTCGTGATCGTCATAATCATTCAAAGTGGGTGCGCCAGGGAATCCGAGGCCCCTATGTCCAAAGTTAAGAAAAAATTTGAAAGTTATATTAATTTCCGGCGAAACATAAACCAGATGGACAGATCGATCTCTAGAAAATAATCTCAAAATGAGGAGGATAAAAAATAAGGGAGAATAAATTGGAACCGCTTTAAAAAAATAATATGACCAGATGGTCGCTGATTTTGGCAAGATTTTGGTAGCATCCCTGATTTATTGATCAACTGACAAAAAATTTAAAAATTAATTTTAAAGTAATTTAAACCGAATTGTACCAACTGGTCGAACTTCTCGTTGGCCGTTTTCATTAAACAAATAATTTTAAACGACTGGATGAAGAGAGAGAGAGGTGCTTGTCCACAGCCTCTTAACAAAACACATTCTTAAAGATATGCCTTCCTGGACTCTGTTCAAAAAGGGCATGTCTACGCATTATTGAAGCATGTCGATCTCTACGCATTTGCGCACGTAGTGGATGAAACTAAAAAATGAACAAAAGAGAAACAGAAGAAGAGCAAAGAACAGGAGAGAATGGAGAGCGTGGTGTGGTGGTGACATGGTGTGACGTGGTGTAACAGCCCAAAATTTGTTCGCAAAGTTCATTCCACCGTTCGGTTTATTGTTTCGACCGGATGACGGTTTATTGCTTTCCATTTCACAAGTTATTTTTTGACTTTCAGTAACTCCATCCATTTGCACAATCCTCTCTTCTCTCCCCCCCCCCAACAGTTTGGTCATTCCGCACGTTCGTTCAATCGTTCATTCCTTCAATCGCCATCTGTTTCGAGAAAATTAAAACTCATCCCACAGTCGTTTCTTTCTCATTATGCTTTGCGTACGTGACCATAAATGATTCTACTCTCAGCCAGCCCTCTGCGTTCCCATCTCATCACCTCACCAAATAGTCATCGCGACGGTTTTTATTCTTCTCACCGTCCATCACACAAAGGCTTTTTCACTTTAGTTGAAATTATGTTGTTGTTTATGTTGTCGTTCTTGCCGTTGTTGTTGTCATTATTGTTTTTGTTAACTCGCTGTATTCCTAAATTGAAACATCAAAATTAACGACTTCGCAGTTTAAAATGTTTGTGACCAAATGGTCGGCCGGTGACCGGTCGGTCGGCCATTCAGTTACTCATAAAAGTAATTTCAAGAAAACTTCAATATTTGCTGATTAGGCTGCCGCGAAATAATAGCAAAAGTTGCACGTTCTGTAGTAGAGGTTGAGCCCTAATAGCTTTGAGGATAATCCTGTATCGACAGCGACAAACAGACGCGCGTGAAACGTGCTGCAAATGCATAATGGCATTCACTTGCTCGGTTACGCCCGACAAACGCTTGAATGGTTTTTCACGGAATTGAAAAATTATACTTGTTCAGAAGTGGACTCTCTCGAAAGATTCCCAATTTTAGAAAAGACTTACCAGCACTGAAGAGAACGTATGAATACTTGATTGTGGATTTCCTTAAAATGGAAAAATTAAAATCTTCTAATGATATTTTAATGAACATTCGCCATCTATAATTCTATTTTATTGAATTTTATTGAATTTCATTAAAATAAAAAATGATTTTTATTTCGTTAGAACGCAGTTAGTTCCGAGCCATAAAAGTACCCTTGCATTTTCATTCTGACAATGAAAAAATCAAAAGAATCGAGCGAGAAAATAATGAATGAATTTCATGAAAATAAAGTGGAAATCAATTAAAAAGTTATTTCAATTTTCAGCACTTTCGAAGTGTTGTCACTTAGTTTTTGTATTTTAGAGCACTCCTAGTTTCGTCCTCATTCTCTAACTCGCTGCCCATTCCTCCCCCTGCCTCCTCCTTCTAACAACAATACTTCGTCAAGACTATCGCCGCAACTGTCATAGAAATTTTTAACAATGGTCTCTTTGAACCTTTTCGTGAAAGCGTCGCCAATATCACCGAAGAGTCAGTCCGCATTCGTTTTAATGGCCTTTTCTTCAATTATATTTTCACTTTTCACTTTAATTTGCGTTGAATGATTGTATGTTTTGTTACCGACTGGGTCGGTAAATTGGTCGTTCCTTCGTTCGTTTCGTTGTTTGTTGTTATTACTTTTGCCGCTTCCATTGCTGTTAATTCGTCTGCGGGCAAGCCACCAGCATTTCAATGAATGTCATGGCAAGCGACACCTGCGTCCACCTGGTGCCCCATAAAAGTCGAAATATTACACGTATTTCTTTTTCGCTTTTTCTTTGTTTCGGTGGGATTAATATATTGGATAATTTTTTTGTTATTATTCAAAAACACCTCTCTCTCTCTATTCTGGCAACGTTGGCTTTAAAATGACAATTAAATTTTATTAAAGTGACAAAGCCAGAATACGAACAACCATCAAGTAAAAATAACGCAAAGCATATTTTGTGAATTACTGTCGTTGCAATTGTTTTTGTGATTATTATTGCATAACGACAATAATAGAATATACAGAATATAATAAAATTTAGAATATAATTTCAAATTGATTAAATGCATGCATCATGATGATGACAGTCACGCCACATCCGGTGCATTGGTTGGTACTTGTTTTATGTCAAGTCGTAAAACAAAACATGACTAATTTTATAACCACAAAATTAATTTGCTGACCATAAAGCGTGTGCTATTACATGACAGTTTTTAATTAAATAAATTCTATGACATTTTCCTTCATTACGCATTTATTTGTTTCTACACTCTTCGACTAGATGCGATTAAGAGAGTCTTAAGATTATGAAAGCAATTCGGCAAAAAACGTTTGCGTTTCTTTAAAACTGAATGACAGCCAGTGAAATCAACAATGAATTTCTTATCGCAAAAGAATTTCTCGTATGACCTCACATAGTACTTACATAGCGAGAAAATGGTTCGATGTAATTCTCAAGTCTACGACTTAACAAAACCAAACCACTAACAACTTCTCAGAAATCTTTAATAAAGTAAACGATATACGAAATATAAATTTATTTACTTCATTTCGTAAGAGTGTGGAATAAAAAAACGATGGTAAAGAATGTTGAAAAAATATTAGGTATAAACAACAAAAGCAGCCTAATGTGTTTAATTAATAAACACTAAGTTATTACACAAAGTTGTAAGACTTTCTCAACGGTTTTTGTTAAATTTATTCTGGAAAATTTTAACAAACTTAAAACTATATTTTCGTAAAAGTTTACAAAACTTACAAGCAGGAAATTGAAAAATATTTAAAATTCCAGAGAATTGAAAAAACTCTCAACATTTTCTATTAAAACTGTTGAAATCTTTCGATTCCCTCCGGACCTTTGATTCATATTTAACAGTGATGTCACTGCTTTAGCAATAAAAGTGCAATTTACTTGAAATTTATAATTTCTGCGTTTTAACAAAACGTTAAAGCTCACAAAAGTACTCTGTGTTAGAAATTTTACTTAACCTACCTAAGAGATAGCTGAACATAATTTTTTTAAAAGGTTGTTGACCCTGTACGACTTTGTCCACGAAGGGATTGTACCTTTACAACCCCACAAAGGTTTTTGAAACTATGCGAAATGACTTTCTCGTTGTACCTACGCCTTCTTTAAATAACTCGTTGCTTTAAATATGAAATCGTAATCGTTCTCGACCAACAATGTATTTAATGCGAGAACCTTTGACTTCATAGGAAAGAGTGGTGAGTTCATTTCTCTGGTCTTGACATTGGATATATTTTGGTCTAATTTACTTCAGGACTTTCTACGCTTCGCTTTTCCAAATGCAAACAAACATTTCTCCGGAGACCATTCTCTCGATACTAGTCCGTCGTAGTGATTGCAAACGTACAAAGATGGCTTTTATCTTTCTTGTCTTTGCCTCCGGGAACGATGCAGCGATGTCAAAAGCATACCATAAAAAAGAGAATAGGAATAAAATTATGTAGATTGTTGGGGAAGGGGCAGGGGGGTGAAGCGGGCTGTTCTGTGAGATGCAGAGAAATGAATTCAATGCACTCGTCTGGTTGCGTCTTTGTTGGTACGCTATCGTGCTTGGCATCATTGATGATGATGATGATTATGATACCGCTTCCTGTGCCTCCTTACAATTGAGGAAAACGACTCTACGATTCTACTGCCGTCTCTCACATCAGACAATAAATGAAAATGAAAGTTTTTCATTTTTTCTGTTTTTCACTTGAGTTTCTTCTTCTTCTGCCGAAAAACAATCACAATCTTGATACCGATATTCCTTATGTAGAAGAAGACGAGACTCACAGCTTCTTCGGGTCTGCCCAAAAGTATTGTTCATTCTTTTCTCGTTCGATTCTGCACTTAATACGCCATTTTTTATGGCTATTACGTGGTGCTCTAATACCGCCTTATTAGACCGATAGAAATATGAAAAGAGCCCGGGAGGAATGGGTGTAGAGACAAAACCGAAGAGAGCATAATGGAAATAATAAAAAAGCTAATAAAAAAATACATACGAATATTTGCTAAAGCTTTAGGGTATTCTTTTCCAGCTAGAACTTTTCATGGGTGTGTCTTTGGGAAAACATTTTCACTCTAAGTCGCAAAGAAGTTTTATCGTGGGGGAGGAGGTATTACTTGGAAATTTAAGTTTGGAGACATACTTTTGTGTGTAATGAATACTAATTATTATTATTTTAAGGGTTTTCTACCCTACATCCCAAAGAAGAGGAAATATTCACTTGCATCTTCCCTTCTTTAGGGCATTAAAGGATGCGTGGTATAAAAAAGTATATACGCATTTCTGCTCAAAATCACCCTCTGAGTCGATTTGGCCATGTCCGTCGGTCTGTCCGCCTCTATCTGTTTGTCTGTACCGTCTGTCTGTCTACGGAAATCACAATTACAGTCGAACGAAGAGAGACATCGTCGTGAAATTTGCAACGAGTATTCTAGACTGGAATAAAGAAATACGCTCTCGTTTTATAATAATCATAAATTAATTAGTGTTTATGTTCATTTTCTCAAATGTTAGACCACTTCTGAAGTTGCGATATTTCTGAATAAAACGTTTTCGTTGAAAGCATATTCACAAAAATAGCCGCCCTCGATTGAAGGTTACGTTTACGGGAAAATAAATATTTTACTTTACTCTTTAAAGATAATACGTATTTATCTGTGTTAACGCCTCGATACCTCAGACTGTAGGGGAACATTATAGATAAGGTCTTGCATTCATCCACGAGTCCACGATTTATTGCAAAATTATACTCCCAATAGTGAAATTGATTCGCGCATTGGCTACCGCGTTTAAACCATAATTTTGTTAGGGATGTAGAGTATATGAGATTCGGACAAGCCGAAGGTAACGATCCTGCTTATTTTAGTTTACCTTTAGAGCGAGTAAGTAAAATTCGATCTTAGGATTTTGCAATCTCCAACGATTTTCTTAACTTAAAAGACTAATGTAATGATATTCTATCCAATGGCTTCTGTTTTAGTTTATTAGATTGCTCTTCGTTCTTTTCATCATTTTATAAATATATACATATACATTCTCTACAACTCCAGAAAAAGTTATTAAAAGTTTCTTTTGCAATAACCACAAGAATGGATTTAAACGAAAAAGCGTAATTGCTTCATTCTGGTGTCCGCAATGCGCCATCGGGTGGAGAACGCGATTATTTCTTTCTTTATCTCCCTCTTTTTCTCTCTCGCTCCCTCTTTGTTTTGTATAAATGAACGACTAATTGATGATCGTTCTTTTGCCCACGCCATCACCACCTGCTTGCTTAGCCTTCGTTTGCAACGGCCACCTGCTGATTGCACTCAAAAGAAAAATCCATCGACCATTATGTCGACCATATTCGACCACGATCGAAATGCTGAAGGCTGAAGGTTACTGCCGGCTTTCAGCCTTCTAGCTTCTAGAGGCCAAAATAAAAGGCCGTCATTGTAAAGGCGTGGAGGCTGTATAGGATAGTTCGGCGACGACCACGGCAATAACGATGGTGGCGACAATGACGTTGGCGATGAGAGGAATTGAGACGAAGTTACTGAATTGAAGGAATAAACGAATGAATGGTTGTTTCGTAAGTTGTTGTCTGCTTGTTGGGTCGGTGTTGTTGACAGGTCCTCCACCCTTCTATCCCTTCCCACTGGGTGACCCACTTGCAAGTAATAATGTGAAACTCTGACATCGGCCAACTTCAATGTTTCTCGAGCCGAGCACCTGCATTCAAATTCTGACTTCACTCTGACTTTGCAATCTTTGAAAAATGTCGTTGGTAATAGTGCTGTTGGTGGTGGTGCTGTTGCGATGTTGTTTATTCTTTTTTTTTTGATTTTGTTTACTTCATGATGTTATTAAGTGTCAGTTTGTTTGTGTTCGTTTAACCTTTCGATTTTCAAATGATCAGCGGGTTTAGTGGATGATTGCAATCATTTGTGCCAAAACGGCAGTGACAACAACAACAGCACCAGAAACAACTACTACAACAACAGCAGCAACAAAACTAACAATGAATAATCAATAACAATACCAACAGCCAACGTGTGAGCTAAAGCCAACGTAATATTGATGTAATAAATTATTGTAATTGGCCACGTTAATAATTTACTGTCTTTTCATATTGATTTGTTTGATGTTTTCTGTTTTTTTCTTCTTCTGTTGTTTTTGTTAATAGCCGTTTTATTTTCAATTCGAAAGTGTTGCCAATTATCCTAGAATAGTTGTTTGATGAACAAAGTCGAAGGGGGGGGGCGGGGACGAAGGCGGCAACGATATTGAGGGCGAGTGTCGTGATTGCGGCAGGGCGGTGTGCTATTCCATAATCCTGTTGGTTGTAGAAGCAACATTTAAATTACAACAATTTGCGATAATGAGGACTCTCCCATTCATCCATCAATCCAATGGCGCTTTCTCGTAAATAATTGATTGATGATTGCCGGTTGTTTTGCACATGCATTCATTTGTTGGTTTGTCTGTCCGGCTTCCCCGTTTTTTTGGTCTCTATTTGCTTGCTTATTCTTCTACCCGTTGATTATTTCAAGCTTTTCCAATTGATTTGAATTTTTAATTAATCGATTGCACGATTGAAATCATTTGGTGCCGTTTGTGAAAGTTCACACCAAAGCAGAAAAAAAGAGCAATCAATCGGGCCAACAACGAATGAAATTGGCTTCATTAACCGATCAAAATTAACAAAAAGAGCAAAAAACTATATTACAAAATGAAACATACGATTCGCTTTTTGATTGTGTCCGATTAATTGTGGATTGATTAATTTTGACAGAAGCAAAAAAGTTCATTTAAAGAATTTTATCAATTAGAGACGGAATTTTTGTTCATTTTTTCTATGGAAATCCCTTAAAAATCCGTAGGATTTAAAGCGTAACGCTCAAATGTATTCTCGTGAGCATTAAAATTATTTGGTACAATTTCTCATCTGCTCAAGTATCATCGCAGCCATCATTATCATCGTCGTCATCGATATTACATCGTCATCATTAATTTGGTTATTGCTCTTAATATACCGTCGTGTATATTCGTGGGCGTGTTGTATAATGGGATGGGCGACAGAAAGAGCCAGAGCTCGTTACGTGCTATGTCGTCGAAAATAATTGCATTAAGATTATGTCAATGGATTTTGACATATCCGATGTTTGTCATCGTGCCCTTCTCAATCTTGGACAACCTATTTTCTGATTGTTAACATGTCACACCGTCAATCAATGGCAAAATGAACTGATACCTAATTTGCATATGCATAAATGATTGAGAAATGTGAATCGATAGTCGAAGAAATATATTGGTCTGTATGCGAAAGTATACGCACACGCATACACGTGTATACAAAATTACTTTATCCGTAAGTTTGTGGAAGCGATATATAATTTAACAAAAAGCCCTTTTGACTCCTGAAATAACGCTTGAATTTAATAAAGCTGTTAATTTTATATAAAGACATTGATGTCAATTTTGAGTCTTATTTCATTTTTGCAGGAATTTATTTGATTGATATACAAATCCATTGAATAATTTCAAATGAAACAACACCGAGAAGGGGCTTTATTTCATTTTCTAGGAAGAAAAAATATTCAATTTGTTAAAATGAAATAAGTCCTAAACTTCCGATTGAATAACTCTCTTTATACAAAAATACTCGAAGGAAGATCTGAAGACTAATAAAAGTCAAATCTCGTGTTTTTTGGAATCCTTTTATAGCTAAGGTTTGCTTAAATTAGTATCTCGCAGCCATCAAAAAGTTTGTCTGGTTTGTTTGTCCAAAAGTTATTCTAGGTCCGTCTGTATCTCACTAACTTTTCAATAAGATTTCTTTATATTATCGGTGACATTCGCAGGAAGGAATCAGACTCCTTTCAAAATTAAAACTAACGTATATATATTAGCGACATTTAGTCGCTGCAAGGACGTAAGAGCCTTAAATGAATCGACAGACGCTACTTTGGTGGAATTATGTAACTCTTTAAGAAAAACTTGAAAATCTTTCAAAATGAAATAACTTCCACGAAGGGTTAAAAGGGGATAAATAGTTTATATGTTTTTAATTATGTTTTAAAATATATGTTTATTTTTTAATTGAATTTTGTACGTCAAATTCATTACAAGACATTTCAAGACGAAATGATTTTCAAGACAAGACATTCATTACAAGACGAAATGATTTTATGAAGAAATCGAAAGCAAACATCATTAAATCGTTATCGATTTATTACGCTCCAATAAACATTAATAAGTCGGAAATATTTCTAACTGCGGGATTTCTCCTAAGTTTTTAATTTACACGCGGCATCCATCAATCTTCCGCTTAAACAATCTCTAAGCTGTCCGTCATAACTAGCCGCACCTATGAATCGGTCACACTCACTCGCTCACTCTTCATCTTGTTTCTCCACCGGGAATCGATGCCCTAACAGCGTACTCAGTGTGCCGCAAACGTATATGTGATGAAATGTTCGCATATATAGCCCATTGCAATTGGAAACTGCTTAATAGATTTTGTCGAGGTGCCACAATGTTTTGTTGATGGTCAAGTTGTTATTTCTGCTGATGTTGGTACTGCCGATGCTGCTGCCAGGCTATTCCAGCAACCAATATTTATCCTTCCTTCATTCCTTCATTTCCTTCATTCGTTCCTTCATTCTGCTTTCACTTGATTGCGAATGGTACAATTTTGTTCTGCGCGATGGCGATATTCCTCACGGTACTGCCACAACGTGCGCCCTTGCTCCAAGCTTCGACTTCATTAATTTCACTCGCATAGACAAAGCTTTATTCACAACAACTACAATGATGGCAATAAGAGACAGTATGAATAACAACAAAAACACCAAGAAACAGCATCAGCAATTGCGGATGGACCCCCACGGGCGCTTGGAATCTACTGCCGCAGCATTCGAATCCGAGTCTGCCTGCATGAGTTTGTTTTATAGTTTTTGTTTAATAAATAACTCCCTCCACCGCGAACCCTTCAAAAGAAAAAAACAACATTGATCGCAATATCAATAAGCCGCAAGAAAAAAATGTGATTTTGTTATTACTGTTTGTATTGCTGTCGTTGTTGTTGTTGTTGTCGTCGTTACCCACATCACCCTCACCCCACCACCTTCCTACTATCACTCCCGCCCATCTCACCTCCTGAAGAATCTCCGAATCTTTAATTATTTATTCGAACCGCATCAAGGGGGGTCGGTCGGTCGGGTGTATTCCACAATTCAATTGAGTGGAAGCAACAAGTTGAAAATTGTGCCTGCAGAGTTTTTGCTTTGAACGATTGCTCTGAACGATTTTTCGACGGCTAGAACGGCACAACCAAAATACCGAATTCAGTTGAAGTAATCGAAAAAGCTGGAACTCCAAGGTTTTCCATCGTTCTTCAGCAAAAACGACGCTTCGGAATCGTATTCAAAACGGTGTTCCGTTGAAGCTTCGACATGACACACGTATGAGAGGCGGACGTGATTGAAAAAGTATTGCCTCATACGCGTTCAAATGAATCCTAAATTGAAATCCCGGACTTGAAAAATGATTTCATATTTTCTTTAATTGAGGCAGATGCGGGTAATGCAATATATTGCCGAAGTTGCGAACAAGCGGCGAGTAGAGGGTGGTGAGAGAGGAGGAAGTAAGGAGCTAATTTAAATAGAATGTATCGTCGAGAGAATCAGCGACCAAAGTCAACATACAAAACAACACCAGCTTTTTTTACCATCACGCTGAGCTGGCGGCCATTATGTTGTATGTGCTGCAAGGGGGTTTTGTGAGGGTCTTGAAGCGAAATTAGTTGCGGAGAAACAAACAAGAAGACGGGAAATTAATAAGAAACCGAAGAAGAAGAAGAACAAGACGAAGAAGACCGAAAATAAGGAGCATCGCCAACATAACCCACAAGAGCAAATACATCGTGTATTATCTTTTTTAGAGAGAAAAGCATAAAATGGATTCAGTAAGAGGCAAACATGACAAAAATTAAATGTGCGTATCCACTAAAATAACTAAGCGAACAACAACAACTATACGAACATTTTATTTAACGGTACCAACCAGTATTAATAACAACAACAACAACAACAAAGGCGACGACCGCAAATCACATAAATTATTGCAATGAACAAACATAATCGTAATAAAGACGATTTACGAGCGAATCTTTAGGCGTGTAGAAAACCACACAAAAACACACACCGTCACACAAAACACGTAAATACAAATACACATGCGTACACACACACGCACACGCATATAGATAAACACACTCAGAAATATAAACACAGATACGCACTAAAAAGTAAATTACAGGCTTATGGAAAGCCATATCCTCACCGTTTACTCCTCTTCCCGCCTACGACATTACTGATGGGGAGGGTGTGATATATTGTCAGTCTAGATCTTTGCTAAACATTCGTTTGTTTGTGTGGGTACGTTAATATATGCTTTTGTGTGTGTGCGCATATATGTGCGTGTGAGTGCATGCCTGTGTGCGTGCAAGTGTGTGTTTATGATATGAATGATATGAATTCATTCATCCGTTCGCTTCCAAAGGGTGGTGGGCCTCGATCGGGAGGGGAAAACCATCAGACAAATAATGCTTCATGATATATGACAAGCTTCGAAGCACAAATTCGAAGTCTCGAAGAAGAAAATTGGCAGGGTGGGGGAAGGAGTTGCGATGAGATAAATTCGAATGTAAAGGAAAAGCAAAAGGACGAACAACGAAGTGAGGATTCATAAGAGACTACTCGAGTGTAGGCGCGATTCTCTTCCTCTCCGTCTCTTTCTCTTTCTCTCTCTCTCTTTCTCTGATTGCTTTCTTCGCCTCGGGACAAAGTCATTAACGTGATTGCGAACTTGATAACAAACTCATGAACAAATTGAATAATTCGATGCTTTCAAATGAAATTGAAAATGTCTAGAAAATACTCGAAAATATTGGAATAGACTAATTGAGGAATACAAATCGATTCCTTCGACTTTTAATACTTTTTACTTTTAATATAATTTATGATATTAAAGAAATAGTGGCGAAATCTCTACTAGAGCAAAATTATAGTATATTTCATAAGAGCGCTACACCGTTACCACCAAAATATGTGCTTCTATTTAAGACCAAAATATCGTATCGAAACCAGCAATTAATTTACGTCAGATATCCAACATTCTTTTTTACCTTTCCTTCTGGATTTCCTGATTTTGAGGCCACGAATTGGGACCGACCGAGAATAACTCGAACATTTTGCTCAGACAAAAATGTCCAGAAGGAAGAAAATCTATGTAGAACAAGTCGATCCATTCCGACTCATTACTGTCGTCGGTGCGTGATTAATTGATTTTGCTGAAAACCAACAATCTCTTATTGAGTCACAAAAACAAAAAACAAAAAACAGCAATGAATACCCTTTCACTTCGATTACGAACGACATTTCATTATTATCGATGGATAAATATTCTGAAATTGTATTTAAAACGTGTTTAATGGAATTAATCCTATCGTAATTAAGCCTGAAATATACGCGTCTTTCATCTGGAGGAAGTGGTTTTCGTTTTCCCTTTGTTTTCCTTTCTTTTTTTTAAATCTGACGTGTAGTGTCTTACAAATCATTACTAAAATACATTGAATGCAATAAATTCTCATGTTTCTTCGTCTCCTTTACAGTGTTGGGATGATTGCGCCAAACCGTCACCACCGAAGATTAATAAATCAATACGTGAGACGTGGTCCTTACATACGGTCTCGATGCTACAGCAGGACTCGCTGGTGCTGGTCGACGTTGCTTGGACGCCCTTGAGCACGCCTAACCAGTGTCTGGTCACTTGGGAAGTATCTGGTGGCGGATTGATGGGTAACCTGTTAACCGAATCGTTCGGCGTGCAATTGTCATTATGGCCCGATACTAAATATCGTGTACAAGTTACTTGTAAGAACAAGGTAAGAAGAGGAAGAGCAATTAGGAGACAAATTTAATATCGTTGCAGATAAATCGAACATTTACAAATATACAATTTTTTCTCCCTTTCTCTCTTTCTCTATTCCTTCTTTCATTCTTTTTTACAGCTGACTGGCGAAATGTCCCGATCGCTGCCTCTTACCATCGATACAGCTGAAGCTACGGTCGCCGTCGCCGCCACCGACCAACAACAATTTCAAAAGCAAACGTCTACGATCGTACCGCCGCTGCCGTTTGGGGTACAGTTTCCAGAGAATTTAGATGTAGATTCCGTTGATTCGACAAGTCGGACCATTTCCGATGCTCCTCCTACCGCAGAAATGCGAGGTGATCACCAGCAGAAGGAATCGGCCATTACGGAGAAAGTTGGAACGCTTAACGACGTTAACGCCAGTAGCGAGAATAATGTCAACCTACTACACGAGGAGGAGCAATCCGAAGAGCAGACTATTCAGGAGCATACGAATTTCGTTTTTGACTGGCGTCGGAAAAATAACGACGTTAATGTCATCGAACCGCCGATTAAGGCAGATCTAAATCTGCTCACAATTGCTGCGTTATCGCAAGTACAAAAACCTCTGATATTCGGTGTCATCGCCGGGACAGTTTTGTTGGCAATCGTTCTATTAATTTACATCTGTGTGACAAGTCATCAACGTCTTAGTGGTGACAAAATTGCTCTGATTACTGGTGATGTTCATTCATCCATGACGTCACTGCCACCGAGCATTTTGGCTGCCGCCGCAACGAAGTCGCGTATCACTAAGGCATCACTGGCATCATACAAGGACGTCGGTATGAATACGTCAGCGAATTGCAAATACGCCGCAACGTGTTCACGCAATGCTCTAAAAGTTTAAGACTGTTGTTTTTTCTGAGGTGTTCGAACGAAAGCAAAGACGCCAGAAACCACTTTTATTCCTAGAAAGAAACTAGAGCGTGGGCCGCGGTGCAGTAGCAGCGAAATTTGTGAGCAGATGCAGTAGCGGATGCAATTTTGCTACGCTAGCAGCAGCAGCGATGGCGCGCCAACGCAACGCCACTCACTCAAGCAATTTATACGCCATAAGAAACAGAAACAAATAAATCAAATACGAAAACAACAAATAAAACAGAATACAACAAAATACAACAGATATAAACTAATTATAAATTAAAACAAAAATATTTATCTATAAATAGAATTAAAGCGTAATTGTCGCTCCTACAAATTCAAATAAAAATATCAAATTTAATGTAGTTTGTTAAATCATTAAAAATGTATTAGCTCATATTGCAACAACAACAAATCTACTAACAGTTTAAATTTCTTTTCTACTAAAACCAAAATCAATTGCAAATAAAAACAAATTGAAAGTTTTGAGCTGAGGGTAATTAAATGAATGAGAATTGCCGCTAACTGAGAGCGATTGATGAGAGAGAATGATTGCACGCAGAAATTAGTGAATGAGTGAACCCTTCTGTTAAAAAAGAGCGAGAGTGATTGAAACAAAACTTATGTACGCGGGAGGGACAGGAACCTTTTACAGGAAGGCACAAAAACTGGAATTTAAAAAAGTGTGAAATAGGCAGAGTGAGTAAGGAAGTGTGTGAGTGAACCTAACAAATTATTTACTTGTAAAACCTGCAATAAATTGGATCATCAGCAGTTTTATGTTTGAATTTTCTATATATAATAAAATATTTTTAACTGCTACAAAACTATTGCAAAATTGAAAATGGAATTAAGTTGATATAACTTTGTTAGTCTATACCGCCCCTAATTTCCTTTCCTTTCTCATGACATCGTCACCAATCCAAAAACAATCGCCTCCTCTTCCATTTTTCCAAGAAAATAAAAAAACACCATTTAAAGACTTAACCTCAAATCGTTAGCAAAAATAATCAAAATTTAGGACAAAATTCGATAATGGAAAATTTTAGGACGTTATGGAAAATTGAAATTTGTACAGTAAAATTATTGACTTTTTCATATATTATTGAATTAGCTTTTTAATTTTTTAATAAACCAACACGATATTTGATATCGATACAACGAGCTCCCGGGAAAATTAGTTAGCTTTGCAAAAATTTTGAATATAAAATTTTGGCCCATATAAATATTCTTCTTTTTTAGCTAAATTCTTTGATACGAATCAAATATGATTTGCTTTGAATTGAAAATCATAAAAACCAAGCAATTCGAATCAAATTAAATCAAATCAAATCGACCGCAATCAAATAGAAATCAATCGAATCAAATAAGCCTCAGATAGAATCGAAATGAGTCGAATTAAATCGAAACAAATCTTATTCAGATCAATTCAAATTAAATCAAGTCAAATTGAATCAGATCGAATCAATAATGAGTTGAATAAACTTCATTTCAATTTATTCGCCTAATCAGGTTGAATCGCAACATATCGATCCCGATCAAATCGAATTGGATCGAGTTAAAAATGATTCGATCAAATTAAATCGTATGTAGATCGGTTCGTGCTAAATCAAATCAATTCGAATCAAAACGAATCGGTTTGAATCGAACTAAATCAAATCAAATCGAATTAGTTCGAAATGCAAATTGAATTCAATCAAAGTAAATTAGATAAAAGAAGAAAGAAAAAAAATACAAAATTAATCAAAGAAAAAAGAAATCAATCATGAGTTTGTTTCTTTTCCTCGGTGGACACTTTTAAAACTTTGCAACTTGTAATCAAAAGCCAATAAAAATTGCATCCACAAAGGAAAAGAAACAAACCCACAAAAGCCAAACGTAAATAAAAGTAAAAGACACAGTAAAATAAAATAAATTAAAAGTTAAACATAAAACAAACTAAGAGCACGATGATATTCCTTAAAAAATAAATATTAAAATATGTTTTTTAAGATTTTTTTTATAATTTCGAACTTTCGGCAAAATTATAAAATAAAAGAGAAAAGACATTTGGAAAAAGACAAATAAAAATTTCGGTGAAAAAAACCTAGACAGACGTACAAACCCTCTCACCAAACCATCATCGTTGCACCAGCCTAACCAAATGATATCACCCAACCATTGCCATCAACCAACCCTACCACCCAAAACAGAAATGTAGATGAAAAAGTATAAATACACGAAGGGCAATAGATACAACAACAAAAACATATACAAATATAAACAACTAGAGTAATAGAAACTGATACAAACACAAATCAACTGCATACCTAAAGCAATGCATTTCATCACGTAGACAAACAAAACGAAAATGAAACAAATAGAACAAAGCAAAACAAATAAAACAAAACAAAACAAACAAATCAAAACAAAGCAAGCAAAAGAAACCAATAAACTAAACAACCAAACGAAATAAACAAAAACAAAGCAAAAGAAAAAAACAAGCAAGCAAACTATTGTAACTAATATCAGAGATTATTAATCAACGAGTACAAACTAACTAGTACTCACTCATACATAGTTCTTCTCTACGATTTTGTTGTTGTACTATAATTATTGTAGCGAGTAAGGTCAGTAGATAACGAAATAGATGAAGAAAGGAAGACGGAAATAAAAAAAGAAAAAAGAATAAAGGAAAAATTTGAAACAAAAACAAGAAAAGTGAAAAAGCTAGAACATATAAGTTACAATTTTTTTCTATTTTAAGTTTTGTAAATATATCATAAAAATAAAGGGCGCAATAAACGCTATGGGTAGTATTACCGTTACTCGAAGAAAATTTAAAACTAGTAAAAGGAATAAGAAAAAGATGGGTAAGGAAAATGATATCAATAAAATGAACGTGCATGTGTGGTAGTATATCCTTCATGAGCCAGAGTCGAAGGCGGTGGACTGGCAAATTTCTCACCCTGGTGGCATCAAGTCCTAACGGGTATACTTTGATAATAATAATAATTAAAATAACAACAATAATTAAAATAATAATTCTAAAAAGGAATACTAAGATTACCTAAAGACAATTATCAGCGATGTAGTCATTGCTTTGCATATCGGTTTTGTAAGATTTCTTAGCAGAAGTTGTTTAACATTTATTTTAAAAAATATATATAATTCTAGAATTGTAAGCTCAGAATTTCTTAGTAAATTTTTAATTTTCTCATGAAAATAATATCGCATACAATAATCGTACTATCGCCATATCTCGATACGATACACAACGAAGTTGTAATCACTCTAAACAAAATTAGGCGCGAGATTCACGAATCATGTACGAATCACGCACGCATGATGAAATAATCCATCATTCACAAACTACTCAGATTCGTATTACCCAAAAGAGAGAAAAATAAATAAATAGATAAATAAAAACACAAACAACAAACAACAAAAACAACAAAATTACTACAACAAAATCAAATACAATTTAATTTAATATAAAAAATACAATTTTTACAGAAATCATCAAAACGTTTCACGTCGTCAAGGTCTAAATGTTAAAACAACAAACAACAACAACAGCAGCAACAACAAAATACAAACCTATGTAAAAACAAAAAGCTCATGAGTTTATCAAAAAAAACTATTTATTAAAATATATTAATTCTCTTCCAATTAATCAAAAAATGTTTTATGACATGCTTGTTTTATTTGGGATAAAAAAGGAGGAAGGAAAGGAATTTCAGAGTGAGAATTAAGGTGAATAAGGTGATTAAGGTGAAGAAAGAAAAAAGGGGGGAGGGAGAAAGGGTAGGATGATGAAGATAAATGATTGGATGGAGATTTATTTTGTTCGATACTAACGGAAGTCAACGTAAAACAACAGCTGTTAAGTTAAATTTCTGATGATTTTAACGGTCTTATTTAAGCCTTTGGGAGAGTCAGCCGCCCTACTTCAAATACCTATAGTATAAAACTTTGTTACGCCCATTTCATTCTAAAATGGTGGATGGTGAACATCATTTTACAAATAAAAAACTTGGAAAAACAAGTTCAGTAATTAATCTCTCGAAACAGATAAATTATGTCGTCCCCACAGGACGAATGTCGTGAAATGGGCTGATTATCTCCATTTCTTTTATGTTAAGTCTTATGTGATTATAACGTAAATAAAATGACAAAACAATAATAATTAGGAAACGCCGACTATTTTCTGATCATTTTCTTCTTGGTTGCGTCTAGGAAGACCGGACGGCGCTGATCTGGATACGTAAATAAATCAGTCACCTAAACACACTTCTACAAGCGACTCGTATTGATTTTCATCGAAAATTTAGAAATATTTAGAAGAAAATTAAATAGAAATTGTTTTTAATTGCGTGTGTTTTAGCAAGCATAAATGCTGTTGCAGGTGTTGCAACCGTTGCTTGCGTTGCCAGCTTGGCAACGTCATTAACAAATTCACGAAGCTTGATAACAAAATTAAATTTAACAATTTGTTATTAAGTTGACAGCTAGAATGGAGGCGTGACAATTTCATATTTTCTCTTGATTTAAAACTCACAATTAATTGGTAATTAAATGATTCCTAAAAAGCAATATCATTCGTTTTCCTTCGGGTAAATTCATCTTGTAGGCAGTCAATTGATATAATTAATTATCAAACGATAATAACCAAATGAAATTACCAGATAAACAGCACAGACGCAATTGTTGAGGTGCGACTTTATTAAAAGAGAACTCCCGCCCAAAAGTTTGTTAATTTCATGAAGAATGACATGAACACGATTTTCCTTGATGAACGTTTTTGCCAATTCCTCACAAAATAGTTGTTGGGACGATAACGAAAACGGAAACGCATGGAGGAAAGGAATCGTTTAGGAATTCGGAATAGAAGTCTGTATTTCTGTCTGTCTGGTTATTGTTGTTGTTGTTGTTTTTAATGGCATTATAGTTATTTGGTTGACAAAAAGGGAGCGAGGGGGAGAGAAGAAGAACGAGTACTATTGGGGTGTAAGAAGAAAATGTCTGCTGTTTCAATGTTTTGCAACGAAGACAAATCTTTTAGGAATTTTCGTAATCTCTGAGAACTGACAACAACTGAAATAGTTCATTATTTTCTGCCTTTTTCCTCTTCCTCTTCTTAACACACTAAATCCACCACTTTCACGACCACGCACACACATGTAGTAATGCTTACACACAACTTCCTTCAACGCGACAACGTCAACAAATTGCTTATGATTTTTTTTCTCGATGGATCTGTCGTCAATGAAGCATGTTATTGAAAATGGGGCAACCTGTGGCGTGAGGAGGCGAAACGAGTTAATTCAGTAACTTCTAAATACCATTAGCAGTGTCAAATCACAAAAACGCTTTCCACACCAACCCGCTTAAGCCTGTCGACGCCTTACAGCCTTGCCTTTATCTTATTGCTCTTGCTTCCTATCAAATGCTTCTTCTTTATATTGTATTTTACTGGGGCTTCTTTGTCATCGGTGACATTCAAAATCTGATTATTTTGTTTATTTTGTCGGAAACAGTATCATCCGGTTAGTCAAGGAGTCAGCCGTCCCGAATTAAGTAACAAAGAAAACTTCTGTAATCAGTATCAAAAGCGCTGCCACCAACAAGACCACCTTCAGCAACACCAACAATGCCAACCAGCAACGACACCAGATTGAGCTAAAATATAATGATATAAAGGAAAAGATATGGACAAAAAGGACGATAAGACGATATCGATTGTGTCGATTTGAACGATACGGAATCGGGGTAGGCGGAATAAGAGTGTTACGAGAGATCAATGAGTGGGAGGTGGGAAAGAATGAACTTCCGTTGATGCCTAGATGCGGCGAAAGACGTAACCGTAAGACGCCGTCGTTTTCCCTCAACTTCTCCTCGTTTAATCGTTTCATTGTGAAGAGATTCTCTTTCGTTCGCTCATTCGCTCACCCTGTTCGTTCATCGTGAGCCACGTAATCCCTACAAAATGTACGATTTTTTGTGTTTACCTGAGCGAAATAATGACGCTTCTCGAACCATAAAATCGTTAAAGGACTTACTGTCATATAATAGAAGAAAGTGCTGAAGACACCGTATGGTGCCAGCAAGAATGGCTGTCACGTCCTTGGCTGGAAACTGCTAAGAATATCAGAAGGAAGCTACGATAGAAACGTCACCAGCAGACAAAAGGAAAGATGATGGAAAAAATTAAAGAGCTGATGGTGATGGTGATGATGATGATGTCGTCCTCATTGTGTAAATTGGTTCTATTGGTTATACTTATCTTACGTTCGCCATGCATAATAAAAATACCATTCAATCATTTTAAGTGTTTCAGAATTTCCAGTCATCATTATCCCAAACACCATCATCATCATCAATATCATCATCGTCATTAATGATGATCATAATGATCGAAAGGGTACTAAATTTTTGTTTCGTGGACCGCTTTTGTAAATTTGGACCTGACTTCTAAATTAATATACGATTGAAGATTTTTTCTTTCTTTAATAATCGCAGAATTAAAGCTTAATAAAATGTTCAATATGAACAAACTTTAATCCTTACTCCTTCGTAAATCTTGCCACTTTCAATCAACGAGTACCGGGTGAATTTTAGTCAACGAGTGCCAACGAATATCGACGAGTACAACGAGTATCAGTATGAGCTCTAATAGACTGCAGTAAGAAACACGATAGTCGCGATGCAGCTTGACCGTTAATAAACACAATACTCGCTAGTATAACTTGATTGAATTTTGAAGATTTTTGTTCAGCGGCTAATTTTTCGGCTTTAATAGCTGAAGAGGGCAATTTTCTGAAGAATAAGACACGCTCTCCCCCAACCTTTTTCCCATAAATCCATTCACCTTTTTTATTCCTTCCATTCCTTAAGTCCCCAAAGTCATGATTTAGAATAAATTTTATGAAAAACGCTTAATAAGTTCGTTAAGGTTTGAATAAAATGGTGGATTAAAAGATGGATAAAGTGATGGATGGAGGAATAGATAATAAAAATTACTGCAAAAACGAACGATCTTTGAAATAAGACTTGACGACTGGCTATATTTGGATGCAGAGGTACCTCAACGAAGGCATCGAAAACGGCCGCTCAAAAATTGCGACTCCCTCTCGTGTCTTTGCGTCTCCCGTAAGCCCTTCCATATCCCTGTCATTGCGCTCCAATTACCTGCGTTACGTGCTGCATGAATTTGTGCACAAATGACGCGAAGTAATGATGGCAATGTCAAAGACAATGACGACAATTGTAATGTCACGGCCACTGATATTGTTGCTCGAATGATGTTGATACCCGTTTGATAAGTTGTTTTATACGTACCCCGGAGGGACTTTAAAGTCATCGCACAAAGATGGCAAGAAGACATTGTGAGGCATCCGTCGAAGCATGGCCAGCAGCAGCAACAACAACCGAGGCAGTAGCATGTTTTCCTATGCGGATTTATGGCGCAACAAGTGATCTGTTGCCGCGACCTCTTTGGTCTGCGAATGATTTAACAGATCAGGGAATTTCTAACCGAATCATTATTGAAACTTATTCTTTTGTACCTTCCGCAGATAATTCCGCGTCTGCCCATCAAAGTTTTGTCAAAATTGTTGACAACTTTGACAGCTTAAAACGAAGTTTCGTTCCAAGCCACAGAAAGAGGGCCTCTGAGACTCGAAGGCCGAAAATAAAGATTCCTTCCGAACCACAAACGAGAAAATTGTTTGAGATTTGTAGCAGAAGCAAAAACGGCAGCAACAGTGGCAGCAGCAGCATCGGCAATAGCTCCTGCTACAAACCGACAGGCAGTGACGCAGCTAAGGATCGTACTGCGCGATTTATTAGCGGACACTGACACCGGCACTGGTACACAATATTCCCACTATGGTATTTACAATTCATGAGCTAATCCACAAGATATGACTCCCTTGAATTATACTCGTAGTTAGTAAAAGGATTTATCCAGCTATTCTCGCTGCAATTGTGTATGCTTTTGTTTCAGTGCGTTGACTTCTTCAATCATTCGTAACACGCAGTCAGTGGAGGAAAAAATAATTAAGTTGACGTTTGGCTCAAAGTCGTTTGAAAAGATTTTTCATAAATTTGCCGAAGCCAAATGAAGGAGCAATTTTTTTAACGGATTCAACTCAGCGTCGGCACAACGTCCGGTCGCATCGCAGTCGAATGCAATCGCGTCTATTAAAAAGAATTGCTTATTCCTTTGGCAACACATAAAGCAAATACTTTATAACATTCTATATAATTACGGGTCTAAATGATATCCGAGGCAAGGATACATCGACGTTGTCGTCGTCGCCGTCGCCATCGTCATCATCGTCACAGTCGAAGCAATTTCACCAAACGTCGGAGGCGACTTTTATACGCCTGCAGTTGTAGCAATTTTATTTAGTAATTTAAGTTCGTTTGTTTGTTTGAATATCTCGAAGACAAATACAAGAATAAACTTTACGAGCTTATTGTTGTTGCCATCGTAAAAATTAATTTCCAATATTGACTGCCCTCCGGAGTGTATTGCCAATATATAGAATGGAACACATTGCACGCGGGCAACCGCAAACGAACCCAGTCGAAGATCGCAAAATACATTTTTATTGCTCGGCAATAATTCTTCACGTGGCTCGGGATGCGGTAAAAGCGCTTGGCACGGTACACTTGTCCCACGATGCCGTGGTGCCGAAGAGGGGTACGACGAACTGATTGGTTGACTAACTGGCTGACCAATCGATTTTTATTCGTGAATCTGAGTAGTCTGAGAAAAAAAGTGGCGAATATTATGAGTGTGTGAATGAAATTAGAAGAATCAAGAGAAGCAACGCTTTATCAACCTGCTTGTCAATTTGTTTGCTTTTGTTCCACCTCGCGTTCTGTGTCTGTCTCTTTTACAACGTTTGGGGAACCGCACATGCCTTAATGCTGTTTGTTCAAGCGAAGAGAAAGCGCTAAAGTAAATTTGACTAGTTTTTGGTCATTACTGTCAGATCCTCGCAAACAAGATGCAATAAATTAACCCCCAGAAATTCCTAGAGACTGCGTAGGCGATGTTTGATTATAATATACTGAGTGTGGGTGCTCCGTGGGAGGTGTCACATGTTGCAGGAGACATTCGAGAAGCTGTGACGCTTTCGGGAATAGTTACATCAAGCGACCACCGTGTCCATGTAATTTTTACACGACCTGATTACTGGACTACCTTTCAGCACTTTTCCGTCGACAAATCTCGAAATTATAACAAACTGATTTGTGATTAAAAGAACTTTTAGGCATATGGTCAAGCATCGCTTGTATATAATTTGAGAAAAACCCATCAAATAAATTTAAACAAACTCAAATTATGAACTAATCCTTCATACTCGTGGCTTGATCGCCACCAAGGTTCTAAGACTCGTTATTTCCAGTTCAGTTTAATCTCAGCGCGTCATACAACAAAAACCAGAAGAAGAAGAAGAAGAAGGCAAAAGAGAAGGTCTCTGATTAGATCTTTATGAAATTCTTCGTAAAATCTCGATGCAAAGTCTCACAAAGCGATTTTTCATCTCCTCGCATGGACTTCATCGAATCGCAAAAAGGCAATCCTGTAAAGCAGTAATGGCATCGTATGAATAAAAGGTCTGGGATAAAATTGAAAATTCATTAAATAGTAATACATTTCGAATTGCAATCATTTCCCATACTGGCAACTCCGCCCCTACGCCGCTTGAGCCACAGGTGATCTCGTTCTTCGTCATTCTTCTGACTACTACCCAAATTGAAAATTTCCTGCCGCAACAGGGAGGATGGTGATTCGATCGAATGCGACGATCCTCGATGGTCATGCGTCTGCTGCCAAACAACAGCCAGCCAAATGGCCACAAAAGCTGAAGCTTCAGCTTTGTGCCGGTTCCGATTAATATTTGCTAAGATTTAATGAAAGGAAATTTTTCGCGATCACCTGTCAATGCAACCTGCTGCGATTGCAAATATGGATTCCGCGACCGCTGGGCGACGGCGACGATCAACGATCAACGATCAACGATCAACGATGGCTAATACGCCACGGTACATCGTTGGCTTCTTCTTCAGCCTGTGATTGTTTCTTGATTGTTCGTTCGTTGTTTTGTTTGTTTTTCTTGCATACACGATCCTTCTCGTTCGTTGGTTTGTGCGTTCGCTTATTCGTTTGTTCGTTTATTGGTTTATTCATTTAATTTGTTGTTGTTCGTTGTTGTTGTTTTTTTCTGTGATATTTCCTTCGTCGCAGCACTAAGGAAGCTCATATTGAACGACACTGTTATCGGCGATTTCATTCCCGCCTTCGCTCTCCAATTCACGCTGATGAGTTTTTATCCTGAGACGATTCGGAGAGTCATCTACGATATTGCCGTTGGTCCGATGGACCAGTCTATAATTTATTGCGAAAGATTTTTCAATAAACCGATACAAGTTAAATACCTGCTGCCGCCGCCGCCTTTATTTTGTATAGAAATTGAATTCGGCCTGATGGTGCTGCCGTTGCTTGTTCTTTTGCTTATGCTTCTTCTTATTCTTCCTTATTTTATTATGACTGTAATGATTGCATTAAAAGCATTTCCGTGGAATTGAAGTGAAACAAACAGCAAACAAGTGAAATTCGCTGCATGAGTTAAAATTGACCTTTCTTCCTATCTATCCCCTACGTTTCTTCCCTTCTTCCCTTCGTCAATTCCCACCCTCCAGTCATTTTCCTTTATGTTCTTCTTTTCTTCCTTCAAAGTGTTGCCATTTATCATTGTCTTCACGTCGGGTCGCTTTCGTAGCGAAACCCTCTCGCATGTGTCTCACATACGAAACGGCCTTGCCTCCATGAGCTCCTTGTAATCATCGGACACAACTGGAACATGAGTTGCAATCGTTTATAGAATATCTCATGAGATAAGATTAGATTAGACTATCCAGCCAGGTCTTCAGCCATCGAGCCGATTGATGTGTTCATTTTCAATCGTCACGGTCTGCTCTTAAGCCACATTGAAGCAATACGAGCGCATTTCACCGAGATGCAAATGAGGTCCAAGCCCAAGACTTGTCCACTCGAGCTGCCCAAGCGCCTGCAGTCTTTCTGTATCTTTAACTGTTTCGCAACCATTGATCGACGACGACAATGGCGACGACTTTAGTTGCTTTTAAGGCTTAATCGGTTTGCACGGTAGTTTGCCGTCTTAGCCCTTTTTGCAGTAATCTTCTCTCTTTTGAGCTTTATCCCATTCGCACCGTGGAAGCAATGCAAGCAAATGGAAACCTATTCAACGCTTGACGAGCAAGCGAAAATGAAATGGGATGTCGATGTTACCGATGATAATGATAATGATAATGATAATGATGATGATGATGATGATGGTGATGATGATAACGATGACGCTGGCGATAAAGCTTCTTTAATGGTGTGAATGATACCAAAAATGCTGCTTAAAAGATTAAATACCCGAGATAGCCCCGACTGGAGCAAGCCGCAGTTTGGAAACTACAAACTAAAAATTGCTAAGAATTGATATCAAGCCAGAGGAAAGAACAATTCATGTGTTGACTTTTATTGCGACAACAATTACATCATTATTTCTGAAGAAATCTCTTTGAATATTGTTGAGGATTGCGACGACAGTCTGATGGTGAAATAGGAAGATATGACGACGTGATAAGCCCAACTTTATGTGAAAGACGATGTGGTTAATACCACGGTAATTAACTGTAAATTTTGACAATGTAATATTGACACAAACAACAATAACAACAATAACAATAATAATAACAACCATATTGGTATGATTTTCGAAGGTAATTAAAAGGATATCTCCAGAAATTTGGATCAATTGAAGATACGATAAAATAAAATCGATAAATTTAGTAAAGACAAGTCCAGTTTGGAAAGGCTTAGATGAAGTAAGATCCATCTAAATTAAGGTAAATTAATATAAAGTAATCTAGAGTAAGATAAATTAAGGTATGAAGCAGGATGAGACATGATAGGATAGAATAGAGCTATTTAAGATAAAATAAGGCGAGGCAACATACGATAAGATAACACAAAGTTAGATTAAATAAGAAAGGTAAGATTAGATAAGATTAAATAAAATAGATAAGATTAGAGAGGATTCGATAATGTCATATTGGGCAAGGTTATTAAGATAAGGTAAAATAGCTTTATATATAAATAAATAATATAAAATAAAGTTATAAAGAAAAATTAAATTACGTAAGATCAAAAACTTTGGATAAGATTTGACAAGATCAGATAAAAAAATAATAAAATAAGAATAGTGTAAGAGAACATAAGACTAAGTCAAGTTATATAAAATACGATAAAATAGAGTCCATTAGATAATAGATTAGATAATATTAGAGACGGTTAGATAAGATTAGATAATATAAGGTAGGAGATATACCTAGGAGAGATACCATAAGATAAGGACTCATAAAATAAGGTAAGACGCTACAGTGTTAGATATACCTATAACTCATTAAGAGCTCAGCTCTCTTAGGGAAAGCTTAAAAAATAATCGTTCCGACTTTCTTTTTTTTTGGGCTTTGATGAAATACTAAAATTCATGGAACTCTCCGACCGAGAGAGAAATTAAACTAAATGTTCTCAGAAAAGCAAAAAATCTAGAATGCGTTATAAATATATATCTGTCCACGTCAGTGAGTTCGGAAGGGTTTTATTTAAAAAACAAAGCGCCGCTCATTCAGTTCGCTTTTTCGCCACACTTCGCGATATTTTCATTGCCAGAGGAAACCAACGCGTAGTAAATAAAATAATTAAATAAAAAGTAAGTTTGCTTATCGAAACAGCAAACGAGAGAGCAGGCTTGCAGGCGCGGATTGAATTATTGAATTTCAGTTGTTTCACGAGTTTCACGAATGAAATTAAGAGCGGATCAAACCAATTGTTGATGTCACGACTGGGCTTCGGAATTTCGATGCGTGATCGTCACCGACTGCGAGGCAGGTGCTTGTGTGAAAGAGCTACGTAAATCCGAAATAAACAACTCTATTTATAAATTAAATATACCAATATTGCCGGTATTGACAACAAGTTCGCTGTGATACAAACAATCTGTCGGTGATACCAACAACTTCTAGGTAATGGCAACAACTTCCCGGTACTCCTAACAACTTTTAACCGCTCATACCAATAACTACGCGCGAGAAATATTGAAGTAATTTTTTTTTGAAAATATCGACAACAACCTTTCGGTGATACCAACAACTTAATCATCGCGCGGAAACCGAAACGACGAGGGAGCAACAGAATGCAAATTTTGCTAATTATCGCTTGGCTAATCATGTTCCATTTAGTGCAAGCACCATTGCCAACGAAAGCGGCAACAAGTCGCTGCATCAGACGATGGTGTGATCCATTTCGGCCAGTCTGTGCCATCCATAAAGCCGAGCATCAATTCTTTTACAGTCATTGCGCGATGATTCGAGAGAATTGTTTGACGGGCGCAAGTAAGTTTTGTTTATTGACAAACAAATATGAAGTTTATTTTCTTTAATTAATATTAAATTTCTCTTCTTTTGCTTCCTTTACATGTGTACGTGTGTTGATGTATGCGTAATATTTATAACTCGATGCTGCTCAGGCTGGAAGCGAGACTTTTTTAGCCATTGTAATATTTAGAATTTATTTATGATGTGTATTACTCTCTTCCACCGTTACTTCCTCTTCTTCTTTCTCTCTCTCCTCTCGCTCTCTTTTTCTATCTCTTTACACAAATTAAAATTAAAATAACTCGAATAAAAATTATAAACGTCTGAGATTAAACTGTTTCAAAAGCAAAAACAACCAAAATAAAACAACACTTCAAAAACGCTGCTTTGCAATTGTTTGTTTGTTTGATTGATTGATTGTTTTTTAAATTCGCTTTCTATTAAAGTAAACTGGATTTTAATACTATTTAAAGTAATTTATTTAACAAAAATTAAATCAAATTAAATCCACAAAAACGGCACTTTGTGTTGGCAACACAAACACAAACATCGGCTTCCAGTCCCTAGAGAGTGAGAGAGGGGGGAGATACATCACTGCTGCCACCTGTATCCCATTCTTCCAACCGCAGTCTCCATCTCTGTTTCACAAGCTTATACACACACACTGCCGCTCACCCTCACTCCCTTCCGATTTCCACCACATCCGCCTGCTCACCCTATTGTCTGCAGCCCCTCACCGGATTTCCTCTGATTTGCTACAGACCTTAACTATTTCGAAAAACCTCAAAAACAAAAAAAAAACAAAAAACAACAACAAGCCAGCGAACCAAAACAAACCATCAGAACAAATCTATCATTCTGTCTGTCTGGTTTTCTGTTGCCAACTTTCACCAACCCCTAAGAGTTATTCGGATTCGTTTCAGCGCAACGCGTCAACAAATTTAGTCATGAGTTAAAATTTAATAGAACCAAAAGCACTTTTGCCATATCGTCAGTGTTGATTTTTCTCCAGTGTTTTTACTGGATCTCTCTTGCTGTTTCTTTTTCGTTAATTCCATATATTTTTTAATTTCTCGTTTAACCTCAAATAAAAATATTGCATGGTCTTGTGGTAACATGGAACAACTAACGGTATCAGCAGCAGTAGTAATTCCTCCAAATGGAATTCAGTATTTCATCAAAGAGTACCCAATCACCCCCTTCACCTTCACCCCTTTCAATCAAATGCGGTAAAGCATGTAACAAAATTAAAAATGTTATGTGGTAAAAGGAAGAGAGAGAGAGAGACTGGGGACAGTCAAATTCAATTTGATGGTAAAACAGAGATAGTTATTAAATTAAGTAAAAACATTCAAAAAAATGTGTAATAAAAGTACAAAAAATTTAGCGAGCAAACATGAAATGTTTTAATGAAATTAAAGAAAACTTGTTCTCTCCTTTTAACACCTCTACCGTATTACTTAAAGGTGAAAAGCAATTGTGACAGCTGTGGGACTTTAAAGTTATCGTGATCAACCAGACTTAACACCAAAGGCACAAAACAGTCAACGATTTCAATAAAACATCAATCATTCAAAAATCATTCAAAAATCATTCGTTCAAATAAAAATCACTCAAACAAAAAATTAATAATCGAATGAATAAATAAATGAAGGATTCATTATTACAATAGTACTACGAAGATGTCGGTCTGGCAACATCTAAATGAATGATTTAATTGTTGTTTTTTTCTATTTTTTGTTTTGTGTCAGTGCATTGAAAGCGACTGCTTGTTTTTTTGCCAAAGAAAAAACAATAAAACACCACCTAGATAATAAATCGTTATTTGTCGTACGTTAGCTGTCAATTGACGATCGTTGAATCGCATAGAAACCATCATCGTGGTTATTGTTGATGTTCGATGGAAATGGTGTGCGTTGGGAGATGGAGTAATGGGTGTGCGATTCATTCGAAACAATCTGTTAGACGTTAAACGTTCGAAAAAGCCATTAATTAATAATAAAATTGCTTTCAATTGCGTTGCCATTTCATGGAAATTATTGACTGATTGTGTGGGTGATTAACTGAATAACTGAGTGAATGCTTTCAATGGCTGAATCGTTGTTGTTGTTGTTCCTGCTGCTGCTGCCGCCGTTTTGTTGACATAAAGTGACAAAAATTGTTGTGCGATGACAAATTCCATTGAAGAAGATTTCATTAATAAAATTCAAAAACAAAATCGAAACCAGAATTTTATATCTTTTCTCACTCCCTGTTTCTCCCTCTCACTCTCCTTCTGTCTATCGATCTTGCTTACACTAATCAATAAAAATCATTAGAAATTCATTAGAGGTTAACCGAAGTTAGCTGAACGAAAATTGTTCGTTTCAAGAGAGTTAGTGAGATAGAGAGAGAGAGACGAAGTGCTCAAGAGGAAGGAACAAAACAGTTTGGGTAGGAAAATCAACAAAATCTCTGAATATCGGTAAATAAAAATTCAATTTGAGGACAAGTCATATTTTTTTCTCAAAATTCTTTTTTTAATCGAAGGTTTTGTTTTCAATTTGTTTGCAACTTTGTTCGGAAATTGCTTGTTTTGAACTTATTTTAATATTTCTACACATCTTAATCCTTAATCGTCATACGCCTACTTCTCGTCGGAATTATAAGCATCGTTTAAAAATAAAAATAATTGATAATATTCAGCGAAGAAGACTCGGTTAATGCTGACATTTATGGCATTAAACCGTCTTATCAGTACTCCTACCACTGCTCAAGGCCGTAACAAAAAAATCATATTTCTTAAATTCTTATAAGAATCTTTAATCATCAATTATATCAATTCCTTTTTTGAAAAATTGTTTTTAAAAGATTCTTCTTTTAATAAATCGCAAAGCCTAAATTAATTACCGATTATTAAATAAATGGTTTTTTCTAAAAAAACCCAGAACAGACCAAAAAAGAAATATTCAAAAAAACGTCTTTAATTCATTCTTTCTCTCTTCCCTTAAATGACTCTTCAACAAATATATTCATTGAAACATTTCCATCATTAATTTTAAAGAACAATTTCTTCTTCAGAATGAAAAGTAGAATTAAAAAGGATTTCTTTTAATGTTATCCAACAATAGACGTTTAGATTATTCTACCTCCAAACTGAACCTCTTTTCCGTTCGCTAGGAGACCGATAATAAAGCCGGTGCTTAATAGCTATTTCCATCCACTGCCCATTCAATTAAGACTAACTCCTCATCTTCCATCACTCTCCCTCCCTCCCATCACTCTACATTCGCGTATTTTCATTTAATAGAACTCCAGTAAGGTTCGTTCACCGGCCCGAAGAGGCACCAGAAGCAAATTCTATAAAGCCAACAGAAGCAGAAACAACACTGAGAAAGTCAGATCAAGGGTAAAAGCGGAAGAATCTTGACGCAGAAAAATACTCTCTACCGAGAAACGCGTTGTCTCGAACGCACAGCGTTGCCACGATTATTTATTGACTCAATTATTTTCTGTTTTGCATAAAAATATACACAAACGGTTAAAACGACCAACGATCGAGTTTATTTAATTTCATTTATTTCTTCTTTTTTTGAATTTTTAATTATTTATTTATTTTCATTTATTTATTTATATTTTCGTATTTTTTAAATGAAAACGAAAGAGAACTTTTGGTTTTTATGAATTCTCACCACGATGAATTTCTTCGAGTCTTCCCTTTCTCTTTTTATTTCAATTTACATCGGTGTCTGACATCGCATTGAAGGACACGATGACTTACCCAGGATAAAAAAGGATACCCAGGACACAATGAATGGCAGGCAAAAACGCCAGCAATCTAACCGAAGAGAATTTCAAGAGAAAAAAGTAGGAAAACAACACCAAATAACAACAACTGCACCAACGTCATAATAGCACCAACAACAACAACAAAAACAACAACAACAACAACGACAAACATAACAATCACAATTAGAATTATTCGCTGTGAGGATGACAAATAGCAGAGAAAAAAATTGTGGAAAAATGTCCGAGATTGTAAAAACAAAGTGAGTGCCTAGAAGCCAGGCAGGGAAGGGGAAATTAGAAGAATAAAAAGAAGAAGAGATAAAGGCGAAGACGAGCAACAATTGTGGTCGTTGTTATTATCATTATTATTATTAATATTGCCGTAGTTTCTGAAAATGTTGAAAAAACTTGAACAAGAATCATGACCGTCTTAAATTATTTAGCGCCCGAGGATTACGTATGATGTGAGCGCCCTCGTCACAAGGAAAGGTCATTGAAAAGCTTTTAACTTATTAATAATAATATTAATATCGGAAAAATCCAACACTCGGGCGTGATGTAGGCACGCCCTCTAGGAATTTTAATTTGTTTTCATCGTGAAAAGATTTTGGATAAAATAAAAATTTTGTCCACCCAAAATTCTGCAGCGCCCGGTCTGCGATTGCTCCCCAATTAAGATTTCCCTCGCGGAAACTTGATAATGCGTCTGGTCCTGAAATGACCGCAGTAGATGCAGCAGAAGCAGAGATACTAATTTATTCATGTTTTCAGAGCATACTTTCCAGCAGCAATAATTTAAAAGCAACTTTTTTTGCTTAAAACAAAACAAAAAGCAAGAACTATAACAAAAACAATAACAACAACAACACTGGTAGCAGCACAGCTGCAACTGTAAACAGAAGCAGCAAAATGAAGTCCCATCAACTGGAGGAACCGACCGAAGAAATAGCTTGGATTTCTGGCCCAGGAATGACCGCATGATCGAGCCATGGCAGGAGCGATGGTGCTAGCGGAAAATAATGCAATGGACAAGCGAACCTTACTCCCACGCCCGCGGCTCACACACAAATTTCAGAAAACAAAAGTCAACAAAAAGTAAAACCAAATAAAAGCAAAACGAAAACCAACAGAGGTTTCCTGTCACTTTACGTCAACCATTCTTCGCTCCATATTTTATATTCTATACAACAGCAGCCCATTGCAAGTGGTTGTTATGGTTGCCATTTTGTTGCGTGTTTTGTTATGCTGTCGACTTCTGTCGGCGATAAATTCATCTTATACTGTTGACACTTATGTGCCTTCTTCTTCGGTTCGTTGCTGATGCAATACAATGAAAATTACTGAGAGGACCTCAATGGCTTGAGGAGGGAGGACCGATCGGGATTGGAACCGAGATTGAGACCGAGTGTCACCAAGTGTTACCACTCTGCCACTTCACGACCCAGCCAAAGTTAAGAACAATTCACCACACTTCACTTAACGCAGCTCCTTCACAGCATTGCCGCCATATGTTTGCGTTGATTTAAAAGCAATGACCATCGTCTAGCCATCACCATGCGTCGCAGCTGCATTTGATATAAACGGCATCCGAGGACAGTCCGTGGTAGTGAAGTACAGTAAGTCCAAGCAGCCAAAGCAAACCCCACGCAATAAAATCGGAGAAAATTTAATGCTTGATAAACAAAAACAAAAAAACAGGCGAAAATTAAATTAAAAGTAGCCTATGTTGTTGTTTTTATTGATGATGATGACGGTTTTTTGATGATGACGGCTTTTGTTAGCTTTGTTGATGCTGTTCCGTACTCTGTGATTACTAATGGTAAATGACGCGACTATCAGCCGCAACAGCAATTTCAGTTCAGTATGCAGAAATGTATTGACTGACAAAATCAGGAGAGAGGAATGTCATGTAATGGACGGAGGGAGGAGGTATACCAGGGGACGGAGAGTGCTGGATTTTGTAACGTTTGCAGTTTTTAAAATTGCTTCTGTGAATTTATTCGTTGATTAATTGGAAACGCATGTGATATACGCGGCGGCTTAATTTACGTTGCAGATTATCATCTAGACCAGCGTGCGCTTGCCAGCACACATAAAAAGGCACAGCATAAGCGCGAACCCTGCAATATATAATCCTTCTTCTTCTGTTTAAACCTCTGTCTACAATCACAAAATAATTGCTCTGCAACGGATTAATTTCTCAACTAAACAACTCCACACTTAGTTGTTCTCATTGCCGCTTCATCCACTTCTCCACATCTGCATCGAATGTCAATCTGTCTCAGAGAATTATCTGTTTCATTTCTTTTTGTAGTAGACACACGTTACGCACAACGCTATCGTATCCTTTCAGCGAGCAAAAGCGGTGAGATGCGGCGCAGCGTAGTGTGGCGTGGCCGATCTCATCATTTCCTAAAACCTTTAGCCGATTGCACCTCGCACCACTCATCCATTACAACAATATGGTCGGTCACCCACACCTCGTTTGTGGCGTAAAAAGCACAACAAAATTGTGTAGTAAGTCAACGGTTCCAACATGGGACGGGACCGGACCAACCAACCGACAAACCAACGATGGATCCTTTTTGCTACTTGTAATCCGTAATTAATAAAACAGTTGTTCGTTCTCAGACACAGCAGCACCAGCAGCTGCAGCATCAGCAGCAGCTTTTAGCCGCTTCATCCCCACCGTCTTCACCACCACGGTTTAGGATTTGCGATAATGGAGTTGGGAATGAATTGCAGTAGAAGCGAAAAAAGCAATGCTCAATTTTGGTTGCGCATTTATTGTTGCCGATGTTTTTGTTGGCAATGTGTCGGTTTATTGTATCTTTGCAGATAGAGCAATAACAACTGACATCGCCAGCGCTATTGCCGCCGCATGTTTTTGTGGCTAAAGGGGCGACAGGGTGTTTTTGGTTGATGAAGTTTTATTTTATTTTAAATAGCTTTTTTTCTGTAAATTTCTAATTGACAAAACGGGCGTTTCGAAGTTTCAAAACCTTTCGAAGTCACAAATATTTACTTTTTAACTTTTTGTTTTTGGTCGGAGAAAAAGTCTACGATGCGTAACAATATTTCCGGTCTTTTCTGGTTAATTACGACTATAATACTTACAGTGATGATTATGATGAGAGTGTAAAGAATAGGAGAAAATTAATGCGCGACGTTCGCGCTAGTCGTGAATGTACGCTACGGTTAGTTATTAAAAAATTAATAATAGAAATTCTGACTACGTCCCACGCCTCAATAAACGCAAACGTAACGCTGTACGTAATTCAAAACCACGTCTTTAATGACACCCTGTGTGGGACAAAGCCATCAAATTTTCAATATAATTTTGCAACGGAGCTCAAAAGTAAATAAAGAAGTAAACAGAGCAAAAGAGTGAGAGACATAGATAGTGGCAGACACACAGAGAAAGACGCCCCGACAAGTCAACAGGAGGCAAATAAAATGATGATAAAAAGTGCAATGTTGTATAACAGTCCTCTGTCAAAAATGTCGCATCGCGCGGTGTCGCGTCAAATGATTTGTGTCTTTCTTGTTCACTGTCGTACGAGAATTCCTTCGAAATAACTACGCAATATCAAGAGCTTAGATTTCCAAATGGTAATTTACCGCACACCACCAACGCACCACTGTTGAATTATCTATTGCACGACGCGACTATGCTTCCTAATTCAACGTCGAATATATCTTATGTGGCAACTTCATCATGCGGCGCCGCGTAAGTTTCGAGTTCAGCTTGAACTGCACACGCTGGCACGCTAGCACGCTGAGTCGGTTACCCTACGCGTCAATAACAACGACGGTCAATTCATGCATACCGATCGTAAACATCATTGCTGTTTGCAATGCATTTATTTCTTTTTTTAATCCACTTCCCCTCCTTCTAACCACGTCTTGCCGTCATACTACTTCCTGGTGTTATCTCCTTTCGCCCCTTCCCCCTCCCGTATTGTTTATCAAGCTGGCGCCAGCAAAAACTACGACGCACTCGTAGCAACTCGTAGCAGGCTGACGCGTTGAAGCACTCAACAAGCGTTGTTTGCGGCATTGCTTGAGCCGCCGTACTAAATAGCATTCGCGCAGCGATTTAGCGATTCGTAATGTGCAATTATTGGATGTAATTTCATTGGTGTCGCTTGTTCGCTCACGTGTTCCATTCAATAAAAACGCAACCTGATGGCCGGAAGAGGCGCCAAAAATGCTTGCAACGCACACGTATTCACAACAGGCGACACAATCTTTTCAAATGATCTCACGACTTGATGCGCGTTTGCGCAATTGACGGGTGACGGGTGTAAATTTCAATATTGATATTTGATCGGGGTGTAAATGCGCCAGACCCCGTCTACACCACTATAGCGTAATATAGATGCAAACAATCTGATTAGATATTTAGATCAAGGGATGGAGAGAGAAGAGGAGAGAGAGGTAAGGTGTAGCCAATGACTAGAAGGAAGCCCAAGGGCCGAAGAAGCTTAAATACATCTATAAAATAACTAGAAAAGATTAGCTTTCCTATTCTCAAAATTATCTTCAGCTGCCGCGGTATCCTCGAGCTGTGTCGAGCATATTTGTTTCCCAACAAATCTCCCAACGACTATTTCAAGGATGACCAAGCAAGCACATTTAATGTGAAACTACAAGCAGTTTTAAAAGACTTCTTTATATTCAGAACGTCCGGGCATGGTACCAAAGTTGCAATGGTGCTCCATTTGTCATTTTGGCGTCCTGTAAATTTTATTTTGTAGCTTTTAAAAGGCGCAAAATTAAATAAATCGTCATGACGACAAACAACTCAAACCCGATGAAGTAATTTTTGTTTTCCACTTTATTTGTGCGGAAACGTCTAACTGACTTCAATCGCTTTTCAAATTGATTCGTTTCTTGCGTCATGCCTGACGGTATGGCGTTATAAAAAGCACGTTCAGATATGTCTATCACGTCAAAGACACATAGTTTGCAATTTATGGACTGCGGCATGCGTGGCGAGACGTGCTGCGGTTCTGCCCTAAAGGCAGAGATCATAAACCGTTTTCTTTACTATCCAGAAATGTCAACGGTCACTTTGTATGCACAGTCTTTCCTTAAAAAAGCAATATTCCATTGAATGACGTATGACTATTTTTTCCAATATTTAAGAGTTATCGCGAGCTCCGACGCAAAACCAAAAAATCTACAAATCTGTCAAAACAATCCCAATCCATCGTGGCATTAACGGATGAGAATCTTCTGTGGGGAGAATCGCCCTCGCCACGCCGCAACCACTGACATGCCACAGTGACTGCTGTCGCTGCGATACGGTCATTCTAAGAGTGAGCCTCATCCTCTCAGTCAAATATATTCGTAATCGCTAACTTTCGAAACACTCCCTCCCCGATAAATTGCAGGTTGTAATTGCGGATTCTGTGCCGAGCTTCACTCGAATTACTTCACTCGCCCAGAGAAAGGCAGGCAGTTGCAAGTATTACGACCGCTAAATTTACATTTTCATTGATCAGGTGTGGCATCGCCTCGGTGGAATCGAAAAATGAAATAAAACCAACTGGTCTGGTCGTCTGGTTTCCTTTTCGCCTTTTCATTTTCTCGCTATTCGATATTACTCGTCGCTTCTTGTCTTCGCGGCATCTCGCCTCATCTCTACGTGCGTTTAGAGTTCAGAGAATCGTTTAAAATGCAAAAATGATTACGCTTTGGCTCGATACACTCGAATGTAGTCGGTTCATTGAATTAAGCGACGTGACGGACAAGGTGCCATACGGCTCGATTCTATAGTCAACAGCAAACCACACATGGATAGAAGGACGGATAAAGGAATGGGGCGTTGGATCTCGAGTATTTTTTGGCGGCCTACGAAGGGTATCAATGCAAATAGTCGCGTCGGTGGCTTCAAATTTCTATTTCACCAATCCATCTAACTGCTGGGCAATCACAGGTCCTAGTACTAACTTTGCCACCCTGCCCCCGCACCTCTCTAAACCTTCTTTCTTGCCAGCACGCGACCGTTTCAGTTCCTCAAATTTTTTCGAAAACGGTATGATTTTTATTTTCGATACATGAATTGATATTGCTGAATCAACAATGTTAACGTTTGTTATTCCTATTGTTGTTGTTGTTTATAAGAGTCAGACTGATAGATGTGAGGAGAATTGTAGGGTCTCATTCGTCTTACAGGCTGATGTTGGACACTCAGCGTTCTCAACCACGTACCTACGACTGCCTTCACTCGCATCTCCCCCACACCGTTGATTAAAAGACGCTCAAGAATACGTTTCCTATGCATCCGCAGCGTCTATCAAAACTCCTCGTAACAAGACATTATCCTCCTCCTTGGCTCTTCTATTTATCCACCGTTATTGTTCTTAGCGTTATTGTTTTGAAATTCCTTCAAGAAAGGCATTGCTTTTGATCCCTATGATATTATTTTGCAATATCATGATGTCTCGTATGAGTATGAGCACAAGTCTGTGAACCATATGTTTGCTCTTCTTTTAAGCAATTCCAACGAGAGAGAGAAAGAGATACGAAGTAAAGAAGGAGAAGAAAAATGAGGGAAGAAAATTACTTTATCGAAACTTTGTAAGAAATTAGTTTTTTGTGTTTATTTGGTTTTTCTTTCCGCAATTCTTCGCAGAAGAATAGACGAGATTAAGTTGAATTCTGTTATTCCGTCTCAATCCCAGACAAAACAAGTACCATAAACACCACCCAACGATTCAGGCCAGGAAGAGGGATAAAACTCTTTTTCGAATAAATGAAAACGTAATTTGCTACTGCAGTAACGTAAATGGAAAGAAGAAAGGAAAGGAAAAAGGAAGAAAGAAAAGGAAAAAGAATTGAAGAGAAAACCGAAACAGAAGAACCGAAAAATGATAAGTGGCATCAACCGAAATGGCAGTCCAAAGACTGCATTTGAGCATTGCATTTTGACGTCGGGGCTCGCTGAACCCACCCCCATCTATCGGTGTCTGGTTTTTAAGGTTTACCACACCTCTTCTGACCACATTCTCATACGAACACACACACACACGTATGAGTTCTTTAGTGGTTGTCTTGCGGTAAATGCAAACAAAACGTTCTCAATTCTATTTTAGCCAATTTCACAGAATGCGGTAACGACGGCAGTGGTTGCGGCGACGCCCTCGTGATTTCCATTTCTCAGTAACGATAATGGCAAATTCTGTTTATATAATTAATTCTGTTTGTCCGAATTATGGAAAATTAAAAAATTTTTAGTGATAAATTTCTCGCTGTATTTTTTTAGAATTTCATTGGCAGCACTGTTTTCAGGCAAATATCTTCGTCGTCTGAAAAATATTTTCTGGTATTCGAAAATTCTGTCAGCGATCGGAGAGTTAGGAATTCGTACAAAGGAAAGCAATTGAAAAGAAAACCACTATTACCGACTCAACCGTCATGAATGGCATTGTCATTGTCCCCTCTATCACCGTCGTTATAACTTATGGGGTCACATCACTTCATTTCTTCTTAGACCCTACCCCTTTTAGGTTTGTTCCTTACTTTTATTTTCCCTACCCGCCACCGAATCTTAAATTCTACGAGAATCCGTTAGATACTTTGACGGACATTGATGGAAAGAATTCGAGGAATCAACCGATTAGTTCACAAACGCGCGAATATTTTTAAAGACGAAATTATTTTTTGCCATTGGAAAATCACAGAGAGATTAATGATAAAACGAGAGAAAGGAAAGATAAAATTGGATATTTTTAAAAAATATTACATTCTTTATCAAAAACCAGGACATTTTTTTGGAAACGAAAACCGACACCGCAAGGCACCGCTATGAATAATCACGATCATTAGCCATACCCACACGGTATCATCCATCTAATAATGTGAAGCGAATTGTTTTTTTAAAGCAAATTGACAACGACACCAACAACAATCAAGGCGAATTAAACGGATAAAAAACGTACCGGAATGATCGCATTATTTCGTTGTAATCTCGACTTTTATTTTGAAAGAAATTCTTTATCTTATCAAAAGTTACGCCCTAATTTTTCATTTCTAAATACCCACAACCCGCGCTCCCCCTTCTTCCACCCCCCTCTACTGTATCTTCTTAGTCGTCTTTTGCCGATCATAAATAAGCCTCTTTCCGGCCCCGTATCAAATTATGTCAAAATTTTTTAATTAATAGCCAACATCATTCAACCTCCGCGGCCTGGAACAACCTTCTTCCTTGCTTTTCGCTGCGAAAGACAAGAGAATAAATAATCAAAAGATTACAAAGCAACGAACGGGAATATCTTCTCGAATTAATATCCGTATAATTTTCTCACTTGGCAGACAGTGTCCTCTGCTTCTTCTGATTCTGCTTCTTCTTCTGTTTTAGTGGACGATGCTGAAAAAGGTTGTAAAACTAAAGGATTTTGAAAGGAAAGGGAATTTCAAATAAAGATAAAACAGTATAAGCAGCAAGAAAACAAAACAACAGCAGCCTCAAGTCTTCGTATTTATTGCCAATGCATTTCTAGCCATTGGCCCATAACCTTCTTCTTAATTGAAGCCGCAAAGTGAGACCATTGCTGTAAAATTTTTCACTGTAATCAAAACACTGCATCATTGATTGGCTATGCCGAACAGAATGCTTCGAACTGCGGCGAGAACGAAAAGTGTGCAGGAGTGTTTGTGTGTCTGTCCGCATGTGTCCGAGACAGTGTCATAATATTTGCGATACATCCGAACTGGTCCCATGCAATCAACAAAGTGAGGGTATTTTGAAAGGTTTGAAAAAGCCCTACAATATCCCAACCTTCCTTCAATTTTTCAAAATATCAAAATTCTTTGATCTTCCGGTAGAGATTTAAAGTTTTGACAGATAACACGTGGCTGACGACTGATGACTAATGGCGGATGGTTGGTGTTTTGACCGAATGGCACTCTAACTAATTGTCAGTGCTTAGTGAAAGAAGATGCACTTGTAGGAGTTTAAATACGAGCTAATTATAAAACGATTAACCGTAATTCCCGAAATATCATACAAAGGATTATAACTCGAATATCTTAATTATTCATAAAAGTATTCAAGTATTTTCTCATGGTGGAAGAATGATGTCCGACCTAAGGAAGATTCAATCTTCCGGAGGTTTTTTGCTAAGAAAAAAACAAATAATATCACTCCACAATTTATCATTGTAAAAATTCTAAATAAACTCCATTACGATCTATCGCAGCTCAGTCAATTTTCAATCACTTCTGCGCATAACTCCTAAATCAGTCCTTTGAGAAGCTTTGAGAAGCGCTTTGAGAAGCATCCTTATGACAAAAATTTCAACCCGAAACAAATCAAAGAAAAAAATTCACTAATGGATTCATCGTTGGTGAGTGTGTGTGTGTGTCATCATTCGATTGTACGTCCGCAGATGTGACATAAATGACAAGTGACAATATTTGAATACAATGGACCGGGTAACACTTCATTTCAGGAAGACAGAGCGTAACAGAATACAACAGTTCCTGACACAGTCACAGCCCCCAGCATTCGTCTCAGCACCAGCCATTTCAATCACATGACGCTGTGCAACGCATAATCACCCGAAGCGACGCACCTACAGCAACACATCGCAATTGGACGATCACAATTGAACGATGTTCCGATTTAGCATATGTTGTCCCTGCCCTGTCACCATACACAAATTCAGTTATTTGGGCACCGGCAAAGAGACCAACCATACAAAGGTGTTCCATACTAAACAATCACTGACTGACTGATGATAAAAAAACGCCGCAAATAAAGGATAAACTGTCAATGATGACATACGATTGTCGGTTTGCCCAAATAATATCGAAAGACGATGTATCGGATGAACAAGGCAGCGATTTTTTGTGGTCTTCTTCTACTTATTCTTCTCCTTGTTTGGCATTCTTCTTCCTTACTTCTCTACTACTTTCATAATATTCCCTCTTCACCACAACACCTTCTTCATCGTGAGGCACATGCATGCAAAGTGATTACAGTTTTGTGTGAGGTGTGTTGGGGAGAGGTAGAAGAAAACGAATGAGGAAGCTTGGGAACTGAAATTTTGAAATCTTGCCTGCTCATTCAACAAGTAGGCGACGTATTGCGGCGAATATGCAAAATCGCGCCGTAAATTGTCATCAATCAAATGCATCGACAGTGGCAAAGAATGATATGTTTTGTCTGCGACTTCTTCTTCGGCGACTACTGGAATTTATCACAAAGCAACAATCATCTCCGATCGAAGTGACGCATTGTGACGCTATTCAAATATCTTGATTACTGACACCTAAAAAACAATATCGATAACAACAACAACAATAACAACAACAATAACAACAACAACAGCGGAAACAACAACGATACTATGATCGCCGGAGAAGCTGATTCTCGACTTGAGATGAGTCTCATCCAGAGGAATTGGATGGCTTCTCATTTCTCAAAGAATGAATCTTCTAAACTAATTCGATTAAGCGAAACTCACTCGGCAATGGATACAAATCGACATCGACACCGAGGTTAGGCAAAAAAACGATAAATTTGGGGGGGAAACACGATACAAACCAAATTCTAAACGTGCATTAAGTGCCAGGGTATTGCGGTATTATCGAATTAATGATCATCGATTGTGTCGTGCCGAACGCTGGGTGCTATCGGAAACACAAAATTAAGGCAACCAACACGTCTCGAAACTTCACACTTCGAAGAATTGGCAATAACTGAAATTGCGGAATTCCTGCAATTTCATCCGGACTCCGAAGGAAGCATCTGCTTGTAAATGGCGATCGTGCAATAAACCCCAACGAACTTTAAAAGAAAAAAATTCAAAAAGCCAAAAAGGAGGCGAGAGGAAGAAGGAACGATTGCGATGGTATATTCTACCAAACGTTGCCAATGCTAATTCCAAACTCTGATCGGCAAAGCAACACTGCTTAACAGTCCCAGCAACAGCGTCGAACATGCCGCACATAACTGCCGTCACTTGAGGTTGTGCCGCCCGAATGTGTTGACAACAGCGTCGTTGTGGTGCATCACTTATCCATGCTATGAAACAATGCCTGGCAATACCGCTAAAGGATCGATCCTGAGGTCGCCGCTTTCATCGCCTTTGTCATCTTCATGGCTGGTGGTGTCCGTCCATTTTCGATCACACCGAATGAACACAGCTCGCTTAAGCCAACGTAGTCTAAGCAAGGAAGATGTATTTGCGCATGGATGACGGCAACGACGTTATGCGGTGTGCGGTGTGTCATGGCTTTGGAAAACACGTGTACCACTCTAAAGTCGTGCGAGTACAATCTATTCGGGATCATGTATTAATTGCACGACTTTATTGTGCCACAGACGTAGCCGTAACCGTCATAGCTGGAGAAAGAGCATCCGGCGTGGCGACGTTGGTGGAACCAACTGTTTCTTCTTAATTTTACTGTTTTTGTTTTTGTTGTTTCCCTTTTAATTGTTGATTTTATTGTTATTGTTGCTGTACAACAATTGCAGCCAGCAACATTTGTTTGCGAGCATTCAAAACAACCTTGTTCATTCAGGTGCATGCATCGATCCTCCGATATCGCAAAGTAACCCTTGCATTCCCTCAAGCAATAGGTCTGGAACGGATGCCTTCAAGCGAGCGTAATCGAATTATATGTACCTAATATAGTCAAAAGCACGAATAACGCTAACACAACAATAAAAACGATAAAAACACAAAAGCGCGACATTCATACAAAGACGTCGCGCATAAAGGAATACATTTGCATTAAAGTTGGGAATCAGGTTTCACGGATGGGGAATTTCTAATCGTATGTAAAGCTGCAGTTTCTTTCCATTTGGTTCCGTTTCATTTTGTTTCGCTTCCTTTCATTTCGGTTTACTTAGCTTCTTTTCATAAACCTTTCATAACTATTCACACCGTCTTATTCACCGTTAGATTCATTTTGTTGAAAATCGGTAATCATTTTATCTCGTTTATATAATTTACCTCGTTTCCTTTCAATTTGTTTTATTCCATTTCATTCCGTTTTAGATTGTTTTGCTTTCTTTCATATCATTTCAGTTCACTTCATTTAATTTTCGATTCACATCGTTTTTCCCCTCGATTCATTTGGTTTTACTTAGTTTAAATTCGTAAAATTTAGTTCCATTTTCATCTTACTGAATGAGAAATACACTGTAATGGAACATAGTGAAATGAAAATAAGTGGTATAAAATGAGAATTAATGATACGAAACGAAGCTGAAATGTGGAGAACTTTTAGCTTCGGTTCATTTTATATATTCCCATTTTGTTCCATTTATGTCCATTTCACTGCATTTCATTCCACATCATGTAAATTCGTTTCAATTAATTTCAATTCCAATTCATTTCATTTGATCTTATATTCCTTTGTATGAATGCATTTAATGTGGCTTAATTTCTGTTTTATTTTCTACCATTTCTTTTCCATTTCTTTCATTTGATTCCATTTCATTTTGTATATAATTTCATATAAATGTATTTAGCTTCTTCTTCGTTCCATATCGTTGCATTTTCGTCTCAATTCGTTTCAGTTCAATTCGCTTGGTTAATTTTATTTCGATTGTCCTTCAACTTCATGTCATTTCAATTCATTTTATGCAAATTTTGTTAATGTTTGAGCCATCTCTTCTTTCTTTTTATTCCTTTTCGAAATAATTTTTTAAAAACTGAACATTTTCTGATTAAAGGCAAAACCCATTTCAGTCAAACGAATACGTTCAGAAACTTCCGGTCAATGCAGCGACTTCTAAGCAGATTACAAGAAAATTATTAAAAAACATCAGTATCATTCTTTTTTAACAAACTTCGTGAAAAACAAGGACACTAAAAGTGCATTCACTCAAACAATCCGCTACCAAAGAACCTCGAGTAGCTTTTGCAAGCCCTTCGGACGAACGAACGAACTTTTGGCGGCAAATGGAATGAGCAAGCTACTTGAAACAGACGGCATTTTGATGACCTCATTTACACACGGACACGGACATCGGGTTGTCCTACAACAACAACAATGAACAATAGCATCAAAAGATCGAAAATCGATATCGCCCAACGGCATTGTTGCGGAACTCATTGGCGTCATCACCGGCAACAAGAAGAACAACATCGGCTCGTGCGTAAATGCATCGCGTTCAACATCTTCAGATACAACCCGCATTGAGGGCGGCACCGGAACGGCCTTTAACGGGAAAATATTTGAGATTGAAGCAAACTTTTCGGTTTTTAGATTCTTTTAGAAGCCCGCTGGTTTGGCAAGACGTTCAATTGTTGAAGAACACTTTGGCGGCAACGACACCGGAACCAACACGCCGTTACGACACCTATAGTAGAAGGGCTATAGTAGTAGGGCAGAAAAGAGTAGAAAGGGGTTTGGCATCAAAATCAAATCCGGCGAAAAAACAAAAATAAATAAAGAGAGAATATTTTTTGGAAAGTAGAACGAACATAAAATTAATTTAAGAAGAAAACACTTTTACGCAGCTTTGCTTCCATTATCATTATTTTTGTTGTCTACGCCGCTTTCTATCTCTCTCTCGCTCTCACTCTGTCCTTGTGTCTTTTCCTGATGCAACATTCTTTGTTGTGAAGGCTCACCATTGTTGCAATTTTCACCGCAATGTACGTGCTATTGTTGGTGTTCCATTGAAGTGTTATTCTTGTTGTTGTTGTACTCTATTTCATTCGCTCTGGTGTTCAATTGCTCTGGACGTCATAAATTCTAGATGTTCAACAAAGAACTAAAGGATGCGGAAAAGACAAAGTGGCCAAGAAGAAAGAAGAGATTACTGGGCGCGAATGTTTTACAAAAAATGCACGCTGTTAACTGCATGTCGTAAATGGGCAGACACGACACTGTTCCGATTTCGATCGATCATCGTCTTAAGAGCAATTCCTGCAATTCTCTAACTGAGAGTCCTTCATGAAAGCCCTTCCTCCGATGCTCCTACAACAACCGCCCAACCCAATCTGAATTCAAACTATTTCGAACTGGGTTAACTCAGAAAATTCTAAACCGAGCGGATCGTAAATAAATATGAGCTGAACGATTCTAATCCTTCCATGCATCACGATTATATGTCGCCAACGATATCAAAATGAGTTTTATCGCTTGTTGAAAGTTTCTCAATGGAAGAGATAAAATTTAATTGCCTTTTACTCAACCAACGACTTCGATTCCGACTGACGCCGCATCGCAGACCAAACCAGAAAAGTTGCAGCTTTTTAATAGTTCGCACTTATGTTCAATTTCCTCGATGAAATGATGGGCGTAGCATGCCCGCAATGTAGTCTTGTGATGAAGAATTACATTGTTGTTTTTGTTGTTTTCATTAAGAAAAATTTAATATTCAATTAAAAATTATGATGAACGCGGTTGTTTCACGTGATTCAGAATCACGGGGAGATTAAAATTCACTTCGCTAACTCCAGATTAATTATGATTCGAAGAACCTCAAGAAACGCAGAAAGAAAGAAAGATATAGTTAGACACAGAAAGGCAGAGAGAGGGGGAGAAAGAGAAGATTTACCACTTTTGTCAGTATAGAAATTTTTCGAGAAAACCAACATTTTCTTTGGCTTCGACTTCTATAAGTCCCAAAATATTCCCCTAATTTCTCAATGAAAGGAATTTCCATGAAAATCCGAGCACTTTAGTTAAATGAAAATTAATAATAATAATTAATGCTCTTCACACATTCTTGTCCAGGTCATTACTTCACGCCGAACAGGTGTAACGTCGATAACGTTGGCACCAACTGCTTTTAACGCTTTTGTAAATTTCTATCCTTTTAATTTATGAATGAATAGATCAAACAATTTCCTCTTATCCTTACATTTCACCCTTACTGCATGCCTTGCAGAGTCCAACGCTTCTCCCCCCCCCCTTCTGCCATATTACCGTACGGTATTCAATGAACCGACAACCGACAAGTTCTAATTAAAATTTAAAACGGCGGCCTTCGAACAAAAGCATCATTCCGGCGCCATTCAAAGATTATAACGAACGAAATCATATCATTAAATTTAATTAAAGTTTAATTGAAAAGCTGTTGAGGCTATTGAGGTTAGCAAAAGGAGAAATTCCAACCGCAAAACTTCAAAACCGCACGACCATTCCGGTTAGCGATTGGAATGGGACAGGGAGAAAAAGAGAGATAAATAGAGAGAGGGACAGTGAAAGGGGGTAGATATTTAGTTACCGCATGATAACGATAGCAAACCGCTTCACGGCAACGCTATTTTATATTTCATATGCTGAAAAACAGGTAGACACAAGAAGACACAAGAAGACACAGGAAGACATTTCCTAGTTTGCCGTCACTCAATTTGACACTGATTGCAGAGGAAAAGCTTTAGAACTTAACCAAAAGAATCACGAAAATAATTGCTGAATTATCAAAAATAGATAAAGATAAAAATGATGAAAGCTTCAGAATGTCATAACTTTTGACAAATTCTACGAGTTCGCGATTTTAATCGTTTTGTTATTTTCTTGCACCAAAACGACAATTAGTGGTGTAAAGGACGTAACAAATATTATCCATTTTATTGCTTTAAATGACTTTATGTAAATCTGTATGGTTTATACCAAATAGAATTCGTTTTAATTCGAGTCCTTCGAGCTCCGTAGAGCCTCTTTTGCACAATGCTCAAACGCATTACGAGCACTAGCAATTTTCGCTCGGTCATTACAGAAGCGATAAATGAAAAATCAAACGTGCTTTAGTTTAAATGCGATACAATGCATCCCTTGATAAAAGCGAGCACGCACACAAACCCAACCATACACACACATGCACACACGCAATCGTCGAGACATGAAGAAAGAGTATGACCCGAAAACAAACGTTAATAACGTCATTTTTGCAACATTATATTTGTTAATAATAATCGTAATAATGAAAGCAACAAAAATAACTACAACAAAAACAAAAGCAACAATAAAAATCCACATCAAAAAAATTTTCGCACGCAATAGAGGCGGTAATGATCTGAAAATCAGGAAGGAGGGCACGTGCACATACTGCACGCCGTACACAGTATCCAATTAACGCTTTAAGCCCACTTGGTTGAATACGATCACGCCACTCCTCCTCGCCCTGAATTGGCAATTTTCGTATACGACTCACAAACCTAAAAAAGTGGTCGACATCCAGGCGGGGGGTGTGCGGTGGAGAGAGCAGACTTGCTGCGCGCCACGCGGTCAAATTGTCTGTAAAAACCGCCGCACAGTGGCAGATATTTTGAAATAGCGGTCAAAAGTCTATATCTTCTGAACGCGTTAAATTATTTAATTTATTTTTTTTTTCTTTGCTACCCTAATCTTTAGCTTTAATTTCATGCTACAACCATTAAAATTGACATGGGGGAACCAAAGATATGACAGATTTTATCAACCTACCTCGTACTTTTACTACAATCTAAATCTTTCTAAGCATATCCGTCATGAATAAAGAACACTGCAAACATACTGCGTTTTTTTATAAATGTTGTGTTTTTTGAATACTTATATTAATTATTTATTATAATAATAAAGGCAAAATACAAAGATATATAATTTAAGATTATAATTCAATAAATAAAGACAAAATATTTACATGTGTATGCAAACTAAGCAATTTTTACAAAATGTTCAGCAAAATATTTTTGTTGGTCGTCTAATAGTAAATTTTTAGCATCATTATCCAATTCAATTGATGAAGACTTCCATTTTTGACGAATATTCGAAATATATGGATCTGATGTGCAGAGCAAAACTGTAAGAAGATCCTCATTCGTACAATATCTTGACATTTTTCTTGTGTTGTGCTCACGAAAAAATCTATAATCCTTATTTCTTTTCTCTTGTGCTTCTTCGGAAAGATCACCTAGTGGAAGCAGACTATGTTCAATTACTTGTTCTCCATGATACAGAACTTTATGTATTGTTGATGGCATATTCCTCCAAGGGTATTTTTCGTTATATATCTCTGCGGTTTTCTTAGCATATATTCCGAATTTCTTCGCATCAATCATTTTGCTGCATGCTATAACTTCTATAATTACTTTAAACCGCCTTATTATTTCAATATCCACTCCTGTTATGAAAGCTGCAGTCTCAGGATCAGAGAAAAACCTTCGAGCAGTGTTTCCATCATTTGTGTTACCCTCTCCTTGTTTTGGTTGGTCAATTATCAGACCTAGTTGACGATATTGCTCCTGTATTTCTCTTTTCCTTATGTTTCTTTTTTCCAGATTCAATTCATTTCTTCTAACTGTTCCTGTAGCTCCGAATTCCAAATCATAAGCCAATTTGAGAATATGTTCCATGAAACGAATTCTAGTGTGAAGAGGGGACAATCCAAATTCGTACGCATCTTTACAGTCATTATCACTTGGTGGTACTTGGTTCAATTTACTCGAGGTTTGGTGACATATAATGCAGCTAGATGATGCCTTAGTATCCGTTAAGGCTTGTCCTACTTTTCCATCAATCATAGTGAGAAGAAGTTTGAAATCTATTTGAATACGATGTCCATAAATCTCAAAAAATACTGGCTGCAGTTCCTGAATTTGGCTTTTTATTTTATCAACTTCTTCGACTATGACATCTTTTGTCTCCTTTTTGAATGCAAATTTAATTGGTCTGCAATATTTTGTTGAAGAAGGTGTTTCATTTCTCCATATATCTTTGCTGGTTGACGGCTCAGGTTCTATTTTATTTTTCCTTAATCGCAAAGGAACAAAAGAACTCATAAACAAGTTGCCGTCATTTGAATTCTCTGCGTTAAATTGTTTATATTGCTTCTGACCAGATGATCCGTCACATCCCCACTTAGAAACAAGAGTAAGATTGCAATCGCCAAGACTTTTTAGACAATTTTCATCTAATGAAAGCAATAATCTCTCGGCAGTGTGCTCTAGAAGATCTTGTAATTTAACCTCTGCTGAGCTTGGAGTAATTTCGATCGCACTTTTCGAAGGTAGGCAGTCTTTTTTTATAGCAATTATTTCGTCGTATGATGGAAAGATGTTGCATTTTTTTCCATTGGCTCGCTTGCGTAATTCTATATACTGATTTTTAGTCAATTTTAAATCTAGGAATAAGGCAAATGCTTCATCTGGGGTAAACTTTTTTTCTTCAGTTGGAGTTTTAACGTTGGTCAGTAATCTTTTTATGCGTTTAGGGGTAGCTTCCATTACTTTCTCAATTAGTTCTACCTTGTCCTTTTTATTTTTTGATGGACCTAGTTGATGAAGAAATGATTCCTTTATTATTTCGGTGGATATTTCTTCATTGATGTTGCCAAGTTTGCGCCTTCGAGATCGTTCACTGCACTCATCAATCGATTTCCTTGGTCGACCAGTCTTCTCGCTGCCTTTATCAGTAGTTTCATTTTCAAAGACGAGTTCAGTTTCCATCCAATTTTTATAGCGTTGGTACATCACCTCTTTTTTTCGATGCACATCCTTATATCGCGTTTTCAAATGCGACAAAAAAGTTTTTATTTTATTTGTATATGTTTCAATACGTTCTTCATTACAAGAATCGCAAAAAGTTTTACTGAGAATATACGAAATAACATCTTGGTCCTCTTTTCGTACAAAGTAAATATCGGCCAAAGTCTTATATGTGAACTTCACCATGTTTTTATCAACACTACAGAAATTATATTTTGGCAGCGCTTTAAATACTCTAATCTTCACACATCCTTAACAATATTTGTAGGTAATTATTTGGTCATAAAATTGGTTTTTTTCTTCATAAACACTGCTACCTGATTCATCAAAACGTTTAAACTTTACTTATACCCATACCCTACCATTACCTAATGTTTTAGGTACCTGATAATTAAGTATAGGTACCTAATAACTAAAAATACAACACTTATTTTTCCAACGAAACAATCATTTAAAGAAACAAAATACTCATAATCATTTAACAGCCAAAAAAAAAAAACATGAAATAAGAATCCTTTAATTTTGCATTAGATGACTTTGTGTCATAAAAAATACTCCAGGTACCACATCCGCAAGCTTCCGCAAATAAAACTATATACAGAATCTAGAGAAAAGACTCAGCTATGCGATCGTGTAAAATTTGTTCTGGACGACGCTGGCCCTTTTGATTCCCGATCCAATTTACATGAAAATTTATTGAAATTTGGTACATTTTTTAAATACCTGTTACATATTATTAGTAACGCTTATTTAACTTAGTTTAATATTATTTAAATATAAAATAGATTAGAAAAATAAATAAAAAAGACCGGAACTTAATATCAGCAAAACTCGCCGAGTTATAATTATTTAAACTATAAAAAAATTACAGAAAATCAAAAATTTTAGGCCAAAACAGAAAAGGACTAGCTTTGATTGTCCTGTTTTTAGTGAAAGGATCAAATTAGAGCTGTTATTTTTTGGCACCCTAGGTTCTGATGTATTATCTTTCATATAAGCATACTAATTGTAAAATTGGCGACTGTGAAAAAAAAAACTTTTGGCCGCTATTTCAAAATATCTGCCACTGTGCGCCGTCAATGAACAGCGATTTTAACGACGCACAACTACGTCTGCTCGTGATTGTATCAAAATTATTACGATGTGATAATTTTATGAGCGAACTGATACACATTCATTTCGCAACAAAAACAACGCGTCGAATACGCAGAAGCAAGGATGCACGTTGGGTGATGTTGGTGTGGTGTGGCGCACTTGGGCTTCTAGGGATTAACAATCTCATTGTAAAATTACACCGACATAATAGTGGGTCACAGCGTACGATCCTTAAAAGCATCCTGACTATAAAAATGTTTTGTCTTTTTTTCAAATATAAATTGAGTGCTTTATTAAAAAGTAACGAATAACTAAGGATTTCTCGCTTCTTTATCATCGCCTCGATAATTCCTAATCAATGTTCTCTAAGGCGAAATATTCATTTTTAACTTGTTGGGAACAATTTCAACGACTGCGATTTATAAACAGACAACGGCAAGTTTTACTCATAAATGCAAATTTCAACGAGAGCCAACAATCGATTGCTGCCGAGAGTAATCATCGCTTTTGCCTGCAGTCTTTGACGCTCATGATAACGATTATTGTTATGGGCTCTGATTACCGCAATCAAATCAGGCAACTTTAAATAACCACAATATCTTCTTTGCCCCCGCCACCGACCATTAGCTTCGAGATCATTTGAATGGAAAAGTGAAGAAATCGACTGAAGACAGTGAGAGATAGGCAGAGAGAAAGAGGAAGCTGCCTAGTGAGTTTATCGCATAATCGGTGTATTTTATGGCACGAGGAGGATACACGACCATAATTAGTACCTTTATTCCAGCACCCTAAAGAATCCAGGGCGAAAGTATTCCCAAAACAAGCACACAAGACTTAGCGACCACTGTTTATAATAAAAATTTTCGAAAAGGATCAATGAAACGAAGCGCGTGAATAAAACCGAAAATCCAAATGAATCCATTTAAAGTCCGTTAAATCAGAATTTTATTCAAAAACCTTACAATCAGGACCTTAAGCCGAAAAGAGTCCGCACTCTTTCACGATGGTTTCCTTTTATATAAACATTTTTAGAGAAACTACCTTCCAACTAATCTGCGCCGTATTGAGGCACTATTGGTCTGGATATGCGCCCTAAACACAAGGCTCTTTCTAATTTATTAAATTGCAATAATTATTGGAAAGGGCTGTAGGAGAATTCATCTGATTGAGTGAAGTGTAGGTGAAGCTAGATAACAATTATCCTTGATATCATTACAATTTTCAAATGTGAAATGGTATTGCGCCTAAAGGAGTTCTTCCTTTCAGAATTTCACTTCGGAATAATTTCATTTAATTTTTAAAGTAAAAATAACTACAGCAACAACAACAAAAACTAATTGAGAGCAAAACAACTCGTTTGCTTCATTCACGTATGCGCAAAATTCCTTTTGTAAGGTAGCCATCACACGTATCGACATAACATTTAAAGCGAAACATTAAGCCGATTATCATCCAAAATATGCAAGAAACTTAACAGATATACGAATAAAATAATCTAAGCGATATAAGGTAAAGATCTCAAGGTAAATATAGCGATAAAGCTTATTCGCTGATGGTGGTATGTTGATAAGTTTTATTGTTCCAACTGATACAGGCTCCGCAGATTTACTGCCGTGGAGATTATAAAGCCTTAAAACCTTAAACCAACCTTAAAGGTCCAAACTGCTTCTGTGTAGATTTAATAAAAGAAGCCCAACATACATAATATGAATTCTAAATAGCTCTAAAACACTCAGAAATTGATCTAACCAGAGTAAGTAATTCAACCAGGTTTAAATCATTGAAGATCTAACTTTAACTCAATCAGACGCATAGAACTAAACTAACCCGTTGCTTGACATTTTAACACAAAATTAATCAATAAAGGCAATAATATTCGACTGATATCTGAAATTTTTTAAAATGAATTCTATCCTAAAACGAACAATTGTAATTACGTTAGAACACAACGGACACGCGGTAGCTTTTTCGCAGACGCGGTAGCAATCTGCGAAATCCTTTCAATTTAATAATACCCGAGTCTGACTGAAAGCTATCACTGAAATTTCAACAATTATTTCATTTCGAAATCATCAATTGCATTTTCATTTCGTATCAAAACTCCTCCTAATTTAATTTTAATCTCTTACGAGAACGCATAATTATCATTCTTTTGCATGCATTTATTCAAATTGAAATATTGATTTATTTTCTGCGGGGCAAAACAAACAAAAACATTGAATAATCGAAAGGGGAAGAAAGGGAGAAGCATTTAATGGAATACATGACGATGACGTGGTCATTGTGCGACATGCCAGCAAATGACGGTGTGGAGACTTGTGGTTTAATCAAATGTAAATTGGAAAATTGCGGTTTTTGTTTAATTTGTTTGAAGTGGGCGGAAATGTATTTATGACAGTTTTAACAATCAACAATGTTAATTTTTGATAGAGTTACCGGTGATCGGTTACCAACAAGTTGAGTGGATTGCAATCGCGTAGCCCGGTAAGCAGTACAATTATTCCTTTTTGATGTTTCCTCGTTTAAAATTTATCAATTAAGGATGATTATTTATCCATTTGTCATTGCTGTTTGTTATTATTATTGGCGAGCCGATACATATTTATTTTGCAATAACAAAGAAGGAAGGAAGGCAAAGACGCTAATGTTTTATTTTTACTCGTTCTTGAAAATGTATTAGTAAAAGTCTAGCAATAACCAGCTCGCGAACGGCAATGCGAACGTGCAGCATTATCGTTACAACGATGGTATTATAACTCGTTATTAAAAACAACGAAATTTAAGTCAATTTTTTGGCCAAAATGGGAAAACTCTTTAAAATTTATCACCCAAGGGTAATTACCTAACCTCTATAAATACTCGTTAGTGTTACGATATTAGAAAACAATAAACTCAAGACCAGTTTCCGGAGCGAAAATTGTTATTCCTTAAAATATTCGTAAACTTAAGGTTTATCAATGGGATCAATTCTATTCGTTATGACATGATATTGTCACTTATTATTAAAATCAGAGAAATTTAGCTATTGCAAATCGTTATTGCCACCCTGTTGCTACTCGCTATAAAAAACAACCAAATTGTGACCAATTTCGAGAAGAAAATTTGCTGTTTTCCATAATGGTCCTTAAAATTTTAGGTTGAACAGTCAGAAATAATTGCTGATTGCTATTGCTACTCGTTATTACTGCGATATTGCTAATCGGTTTGGAAATCGACGAAAAATAAGCGTTAACCTCATCATATTTAGCAAAAAAACAGGGACAAAATTTAGGGTATTTTCAATAGTTCAAGGTCTGTTATAGACATCAGAGACATTTTGTAATAACTACGAAATATATAAGGGGTCACCCCTTGAGGTATCACCCACATTATGTAAAAATTATTTAGATGTTTTATTTACCTTAGACCCACCTACTGCTAATTTTCAAGTGGAAACAATTAAAAATGTAAGCAAAAAAGTAAATCACTAAAAGTGGTTTGCTTTCGTTTTCATCAATCATCGTTCTCTCCTCATCGCCCTCCCTCGTTCCTTCATCAATCAACTGTTTGTGTGACAACTAATGACGGCAAATGAACAATTAAATTTTTAATTGAAAATCAACTGAGCGAAAGGGCAAACATATCCTTAAAATCGCTTTGTAAATAAATTACATGCGTTATTAATCGAGTGTGAGTGCATCGATGTTCGAGCGCGTGTGAGCATGTGTGCGCATGCAAGTGTGCGTATGCATTTACGTATAATCCGCGTTCAACGCAAACATTCAGTCACTGCGTGCATTTCTAATGAAATGACAAGGCATTACGTCATGCAAGAATGAATGAATGCATCTGAATGGATTCAACGAATTCACTATAATGCGTCGTGTTTTGTTTCGGCCGATAATTACTTGATTAATAACAAGCCATACAATTCCATTGAAATATTGAAAGATTGAATGAAAACGATTACGGAAGATTGGTCGATATTTAAACTGAGAAGTCCAAAAAACAATTCCAAAAAGTTCTGAAAGTCCAATCAAAACCCTAAGTCGAGAAAATTAATATTCTTGCTGCGAAATACTTTCATGTAAAACATGTCCTTCTGCTTTACCGCAATCATCAATAATCACCTCAAGTCTGTCAAAATATTCCATAAATCAGTCTGAATTTGATCAGGCTCTTGCGAACACCTCCCCCAGTATGATGACGATACCACACGACGACTCCATGACTCCACTTCGCCGGAGAACCGCAATAAACGAAAAACCAACTCCTCGATCGCCAAAAAAAGTGTATCGAATAACACAAACGGCTGCAGATAAAAATAATCGCAGACCTTACGCTTACAACCGATCCATCGATACACTGATATACATCGATATACTCGCTCATTGAAATAAACGATCGATTTCACAGGGGGTGACCTCACAGACGGGGGTGGTTCCACGAAGAGGGATCACAAGAAAGACAATCCTACAGAAGAGGGAGTGATCCCACATTGAGCAATCTCGCAGAAGACGATCCCATAGAGGGCAATCCCACACACATTCTATACAATATCGGCGACATATTTTGCAGCAACATGCAACAGACTAAAAATCCCTCGACGATTTGTCATTCACACTTCGCACGCTGTTACGCTGGTCGTGCCCGGCTGGGACCATTGCGTTTCGCTTGGAGAAGACCGTATGTGTGAGTGTGTGTGTGTGTGGAGTCCAAGTCCAGCCAACGCGAGAACAGCGTTACCGCATGTATCTCATCTGTCTCAATGTTGGTGAAATTTTGTGTCGCTCATTCTGAACACGTACCGAATGTCATTATTAAAAATCATTTTTATTATTTCAATGAATTTTATTTTCTCTTATTCTTTCTCATCTCCTTCTTCTTTAACCAAAGACTCCCTTCACCAAAATGAAAGGAGCAGAAAAAATGAGACAGAGCACGAAATCGAGCCACAGATAAATATATTTATATATATATGAAGGCCTGATTTATGGGCAACACAAAAATTTAGGAGCGCTATTAAATGAAGAAATTAATTTCTTTCCAAAGAACTTTTGACAACAACAGCTGTCTCGGAATAAAAAGTCGCCAACGTCGATCGGAGGAGATAAAATGAATGAGCGAATGAAGAGAGACGGCAGGAAAGGAGATTGTGGAGTTGCGACAGACTTTTTTCTGAAATCAACCTCACAGAATGAAACTAACTCCACTTTCCCTCCCACCACCCCTTTTTTTATACTTCAAAAACGCGTAAAAATTATATTGGAAGAAATGGATGATGTATGAAATTTGTAAGATCTAAAACTAAGTAAAAGTGAAAATAATTTTCTTCCTGACTAACCGCCGCAATCGTTCCCGCATTAAATATCGCCCGTTAGAATTCATTAAGCATACCGCCCCCTAGTATAACTAGGCGGTCTCTTGTCCCGTCGCTTCAATCAAGATGAAAATGTCGTCGAGACTCATATTTCAAACGACTAAAAACAAACACGACCACACAAATTTATGACAAATAAGAGTAAGGCGACCTGCTTAGATGCCAAATTAATTTCTCACAAAAGGTCTTCGAAAGAGATCTGAACGAAGAATCTAGCATCTTCCAAGAAGCGACGACAGTCACTCAAGGCAAGCAACTGAACAGGAGGTTATCCTAACTCGTCTAGTAGGAAGTAACGAAGGAAGCTCGCTCCTCCATCCGTGAGTTTTCTTAAACTCTCACCGAAAATAGACTCCCCGTAGAATGCTCTTGATTCGCACGTGGCACCGCCGCTCCATCGACATTCATTGCCATGACCTAGATACCTGACTATTTCAAACCCTGCCTGTATTTCGCAGGATTACTCGTCCACTTATTCAAAGTTTTAGTCCCGCCACCGGTGGACCATAGGTAACTTGACTGGATTGGCCGTATGCGATTCACTCCTTCTCCATCGTAGGCCACGTCGATGAAATCGCCGATCAATTTGTCACAAATAAAAAGTATGCCTTACGAAATCGAAGCAAGTCGCGGCAACGTCGAGAGGACACTAAGTCGCCAGGGTAGGCCGCTTTCCGGCCGCCGTTATCAAAGTGTCTTAGCCAGGCCACAAGTGTCTGTCAAAACTGAAGTTAATTGTAAGCCTCAAGCAAAATCAAAGAGGAATTCTAATGTAAGAGCTTATGCTTGCCGGACGGGAAATCAATTGACGGTAAATTATTAAGGATAAAAATAAAAAAATGAAGCGATATTTGATCACGAATGTCGTTTCCGTTGTTGTTGTTTATAGTTATTAATATTTAAGTAAATAACAGAGGACGGTCCCGATGATCCCAATGAATATAATTTACTCAAAAGATGAGACAAAAGAAGAGCAAAAAAAAGAAGAAATAAAAAAATGTATGAGTGTGACTGACTAAACGCTTTGCTTAGAACATGACACAATGATTTATTGGAAGAAGCATTATAATCTGAAGTAAGTTGGGCAACCAAGCAAGTCTTACCGTCGAGAAAAGCTCCAAGGCGATTATTCAAAAGATTTGCCTAAATATTGCGGTATAAAAAGCACACCTAACTTCATATCGAAGTTCCTTCTTCCGATTAGATCCGAGTAGACTTTATTGAAATGCTAAAATTAGAGGAAACTATATAGCCCCCTACTTGGAATCTTATATGATTTTCGGAACTTAATCAAAATCCAAAGTGCTCGACAATTTAGCTGTTCCTTAGCAGAGCGCACTCATAATCAAAAACCTCACACGCATCTCAATAAAGCACACACACCATTAGGCGGGAGGGGAAGCGGGTTAAAAGAAACTAATATTCAGTTGAAAACCATTACAAGAGGACGATTGCAAGGGACTATCATTACACGAGGACCATCGAAGAAGTCAAGGAAGGAGGTCGTTGAGGGAAAACACTGAAGAGAATTATCTGGAGCGCGCATTGTGTGTATCCTATTCAGGGTTTGGGATCACGGCGCTCCCTTCCGGCGCAATACTTGGCAATTTCAATTTATGATTGGAATCATACAGTCATACCCCAACGACCAACGAACTAATTAACCAACTCACCAAACGGCCAGACGACCAACTAACCAACCAACCATTACCTAACCTTCTTCAATGTGATCGTTCGGCCATTCAACAGCAATTCATTCGTTCGTTCCGAAGTTCTGAAGTATCTTCTTCGTGGAATTGCAAGGTTGGCCGGCATATCAGCAGACCGGAGCCGATCGGAGCGGAGCCGGACCAGACCATACAGCGCGCCACGGCGTATAATAATATTAATATACCAATAAATTGCATTACGATGCACCGCTGTGTGGAGTTTTTTCATTGTTCTACACGTTTCATCCGATATTACCGTCTCCAAGCGGAAGGTGAGAGGACGATGATGATCACGGACCGTGCTCCACGGTGGCGATAATCTTCTAGTAATGTATAAAGCATCAGCAGTAATAGAAGCAGCGCCTTCTTACGATCATTTGCTTATCGCATTGCGACGATGAAATTTACAATAAAAAATCCTTTATTTCTTCAAACGAAAGCAATTAAAAATCTGCAATCATATTTTATTACTTTATACCATTTATGGTCTAATCTTCTTCTTCCCTGCATCAAACTGGGTCTGTACCTTCTTTTCACCAAAGTCCATTTACAGTCGGACCAACTTCGTATCATTTCCCTTCCAAGACTTGACCACTTCGATTTTACAATGGTTTCAAAGTGGCTTGAATTGAGTGAAGAAGAACATTGTCGGGGCCGAAGCTGAAGACCTTCCCGAAAGCCACACTTTCCAAAAAGGTTGAATTCAATCGATGTTAACATAATAATTACTCAGTTTTATTTCATTTCATTGCAAATTATATAATGCGATCATAATCGCCATCGCCATCCTCTTCAAACTCATAACTTACTCGATTCCGACTCCTTCAATTGACACGACATACATCGGCTGATACAGTTAGCGACTATTATTCCCTTTTTGTTTTTTCTAATTTCTTTTTGAAAGCTTAGCGGTTCAATTACGTTACGTAGACGTAATCAAGCGCTTACCTCTTCAAACAATCGAATCATTTAATAATCGATACAGAGCAAGGCCCAATTGGCACGCCCTCAATTAACCATTTTGGCGCGGCACAACGATTCTACGAGTGGTGGTTCAATACGCATTCATCACGATTATCAGCGAATATACTCGCCAACAACTACTACTACTCGTACGGCACGGCTAATCGTATCGTAAATCGTTTTCCGCTTCACTTCTCCAACGAACTAAGTAATCTATAGTAACGGTTGAGGCAAGCATGGGCGGAAGGAGGGCAGGGTAAATGCACTAACCTACACATTCGCATGATTTTAATTTCGAATCGTGACTCAATTTCCTCCAACTACTCTAAAGGATGACTTCAAAGTACGCAAGATGCTCTCGACTGTAAATCTCTTCCGCAACGAAATTAATGGAATTATGGTACCCTCAGAGCTGCAAGACTATAACTGAGATTAGATTGGGAGCAGACGAAACCATTCTACAAAAATTAACTACTTAAAACTGAATTTTTCTAATTAAAACGGAATACTAATTTACATCTGAAAAAAAATGCTGGAAAGTCTTGCAGCCAACTTCTGGGCAAATTATCCCCGATGTTTTGCGCAAGAATTAGGTATTCATTGGACATTTATCGTGGCAATAATACTGGAAGTTGGCCAAAGAGCAGGTTCACAAAATTAGAAAGCAGCTCTCAGTCGCTTAGTTGCTACTCGGCTTTGTCTGCACTCAAATCAATTTGGCAAAGGAACTCGCAGTAACTCGTCTTGAAAGGCATGGAAAGTGAAGACGAGAGGTTGGGTCACATGACAGGAAAGCAAGGCAGACAGAATGCGGCAAACAAACGAGACGGGACAAACGGAACGAGACGCAAACGGGTCACGTCAAGCCACTGGCAGACGTGTTTTACCAAAAACATATTTTCTTCATCTTCTTGGTACCAGCAATTAAGGTAAACAAATACAAAATGCGATGAAGACGGGCACCAGATGCATCGGATGCTTTATTCTGACTGATTTTGGATGGCTTTGATTGACTATGGATGGCTAAATTAAGTTGACTTCTTCGGTACAATGTTGCAGAACACCGTGATCGACCTCAGACGGAATACACAATGGATTGTCTGTAATGGTCCTTGATTTTCTTTCTGCCCGCAATATCTCTCCCGGCGCTTTATTATCGAATCCGTAATGCTGGAATAGTTCGTTGTCATCACTTTGATATCTGGAATACTTCGTATATTTATATTTCTTTTCCTTTTTTCTTATCGCAAAAAGTTGTTCCCTCACTCATCGAGAAGGCCACCCATTAAGCTCAATCGAGATGGCCCTACTGCCCGCCACTTCTCTTAAATGCCATCATTTATTTATTCCCATAATTTCGAACTTTAAAATGATTAAACTGCGCCACAAACGTAGATTTTCCATGTTCGTTGCACTCCATCTAGCTTCGCTGCGATTAATGCTGAGACTTCATTGTCTCACCGCCGCCCCACCCCTTCCCACTTCTTTTCCACCCTCTTCACTGTAGTCCCACCGTAATAACTATTGACCGCTAGCTGCTGAACGCGGATCGGATCAGATCGAAATGGATCGGCTGCAACGTGGTGACGTCTACGAAAACAACAAAAGCAAGAGCAGAGACGACGACGCCGGTGATGATGTTATTATCCGTATTTCTGGGGCCAGGCTAGTAATCGAAGTGCAATGGAATGGTAGAGAGAGCATTGTTGCGACGAAGTGATTGGAGGTAGCCCGTCACGAATTTTTTGGCGCTGGCGCATTGAAAAATGCATCTGAACGTGGTACCAAGTGCCGACTTGTGCCCACATTTCTACCAATTCATCGACTCTGGTAGAAGAAACTACTAACAAACGTAAATCCTGCGGGTCCTACGACGATGATTCCGACCAATCAACCAACCAGCCAACCAAGCAGCCAGCCAAGCAACACGATGCCAGACAGCCAGACGAACACGAACATTATCAACGCTTACATAAGAAACACGTGTTTGCGATTGTTTATTTGATTAAGTCATGTCCGGAGCCATGTTTGATATAATTGAGCATTAAGGAGCGGTAGAAAAAAATTGAGAAAGCGACGTGGGCCAATTTTGTATAAGACAGCCAGTGACCAAGCAGACAAACCATGAACAGATCACGGGACAGCCTCCGGAGAGGTCAGACATTTTCTGGAGCTGACAATAAACTAAACAAAAGCTTGATTTTTGATTGTTGCGAGCCGCTTGAAGTGATCATGCTTTTTCACGGTGGGCGGCTTCACGCACAAAACCGTAGTCCACGCTATATTTTTCTTAATCAGTTATCGTCTTTTGTATTGGCTCGAATTCACAAAAACGCCGTAATTAGCTTTTGATGCGCAATCAGGTGCGATCGCCCACCCATAAAAAGTTAAATAACACTCTAACAACAATAACAACAACAATGCTACTACTACTAAAACCACTACTATTGATACTACTCTCACTAATATTACTACTATGGTACTACTACTACTACTAACTAACCACTACTGCTACTATCGCTTGTATTACTACTTCTGCAACTGACACTTCTGCTACTACTGTCCCTACTACTACTACAATCACTATTACTACTACTATTACTATCTTTCCTACTACTCCCACTACCAAACAAGGTTGCCGACAATCAAAATAATACTTTTCGGCCTTCTTTATCCAAAACTTTTACATTTGCATTGGTATGTGACGAATTGACTGAAGAAGAAATGAAGCACCAAAGTCTTAATACCAACAACATTTTGGTTTTTTGTGAAAAAGTTTTCTAACCGCGAGCGTTAGTAAAAAATTACAAAATTAGATCCGTCATTATCTATCTGCATTAAAATTATGCAACCTACTGCAATTTTTCAATTAAATTTTTTCTGAGTTCGCAATTTTATGTGACTTCAGTGCGTTCATATTTTTCAACGATAATTGCGGTTAGGATGCCATACCGCATAGCCAAAGAAGGCGTTTTTACATAAGCGATACAAATTCTTCACTGATTTTAAATTCAATTTGTTTCAATTGCGTTAGGTAGTGGACAGCTGCCCACCTCCGCCCACCTTACTTCTCCCACCAACCCTTTGGTTCACCGTTATTTCTTTACCACCAATGATTTTAATCACTTCTTCTCGTCACAGCGGGCGTCGTAAATAATAATTTAATAAGTCCACAAATTACGAAGACTTGCGTTGTTTCGATGCCGCAAAGTGAGCCTTTCGGACCATTGAACGAAAATCGATAAAAACCCAAAACGATACAAAGCGATGCGGTTCGAAACCATCCGGAGTGGTGGCTCATTAAATATAAATTGAATGAAGACGCATTGGATCTGATTGTCAAGCGAACGAATGAATAAATCAAAAAGAGAAATAAAAATTTAATTGCATTCAGATATTTATTTAATTTTCATATTTTTGCGTGAATGGAGTAAATAAAACTATTCCACAAGCATTCCCCCACTCTCATCCCACCTTGTCCTTGACGAGCCAGTTTACAGAATGGATCTTCAGGGATAATAGAATTCTGTCATTTGGTGCATTTTCTCTTTCGCCTTCTTCGTTTTTTATTTTCTTCTTAACGATCCCGTTTCCACTTCAGCCCTCCGCCCATCCATCTCTTCAGAAAGAACCAATTCAAATTCAATTTTCCCAATGTAGCGCACTCAAGACAGCCAACTCATGTCTATAGCTACTCGGAAAGTTTCTGCCGACAAAGTAGTCGGTCTCCTCTTCTCTCATCATCACGTCCTCAGCCATCAATCCACAGAACCTCAATCCCGTAGGCTGCGCCCCTAGAAGCACCCTTTTAAGTCACTTTCTTATTCTCGCTGAACGAACAGTAAAATATAATCAGAAAATAATAAGAAACATAAAACTTAATAATAAGAAAATTGCTTCGCAACGACAAACAAGACGACCGACCGACCGTCATCGTCACAAGCGATGGTCTTACAGAACGTGCACAAGAAACAGGCGTCGACAGTTGTGAAAGCAATCGGCAACAACAACAACAGCTCTCGCTTTATAAATCCATTCCTTTCAATTGTAGTCGCGTCCCTTCACGCGCCACAAGCCGAGCATCCAAGTGAAGGCTTGTACGATCCTTGAAACCCATTCTGAAGAGAATGAAAATATCCCACAAACGTCGCCTGCATTCGACGTAGACGTAGATTTCAAGTACAGACAGCGGAGAAAAGTCACAAAGTCGCTGTTGTTGCAACTCGTGAACGAAACATATTTCCACAAAGTTTTCTCGAAATAGCGAAAATAGCGGAATGGAATCAGTTAGCGAGATTGAAAATTGATTTTATTTTATTACCTCATTTTCTGTGCCATTTTTCTTTAAAATAATGGCGGAAAAAAGAAGAAAAAACTTACCAAGAAATTGTGTTTACTATTACAGTATTTTCCGTAAAAACTAGAAGGATCGTTTTAGAATTTTTAATGAGTCTGCTTTTTGGGATTTTGTGTAAAAAATCTTTAAAGAAAAACAATTTGTAATTTATGTCTGCATCCATTTCGACGTGTCTAATATTTTCATATTCATGTTAGTAACTCCTTTGCCACCTTAGGAGGAAATAGGCAAATAGTAAGGAGAAGAAGAAAAAAAGTTGTGCCATTTTTCTTCGAAAAATATCTAGACTTTAAAATTTGTTTGTCCTCAAAATTTATTTTAGTGTTATTTGTTGTTCCTTAATTTGTTTTGTTGCTTTCTTTAGTTTTACAATCTCTTAATGATCTCAAAATAAATTATAAGAAGTTTTTATGGAATTTTTAGTATAAATTTCTAGGCGAGCCTTTGCTATTTCTTTTCTCTACAACCCAGTGTTCCCTCACTCCGGTCCTTCTTAAGCTCATGCAAGTCTTAAATTTTTTAAAAAAATGAAATATAGATCCGAAATATCTCTTCTGGTTAGACTCAAGTCGCTTGTGGTTGTGACCGGTTATTTTCTTTATTCATTAAAGTTTCGAGCTATTTAGTTTATCAAATTTATAAGCTCTCTCTTTCTTCTTCTCTCTAACTATTTTTTCTCTCTCTCCTTCTTTCCACCCTCTTTTTTCATTACTTTTTCCTCGTACACAGTTTAGAGACGTCCCTTTCCAAAGGATATCCTCGTGGCGTGTCCTGCGAACTGAAAACGATATGTTTTTACAATCAATGAAATTGTTTTTGTTATTGGTATTTTGGTGTTTTTTACGCTTTTTTGTATACCGTTATTGCTTAATATTTTTACTGTAGCACTTTTTTCCCCTCGTGCTTTTTCATTTTCTCTGTCTTTCTCTCTCTAACACACTCTCTATCTTCTATCACCTTTTTTATTGTTATCAAAAGCAATTTTGTTTTAACGTTGAAATAAAATAGAGGTTCCATAGATGTTCCCTCTTACTTTTCTTTACCCCACCCCTTACCGCAGCGAAGCACCAGCAACGAACTCTCCAGCAACAAAAAACAGCAACGGGTTCTAATGCGTTGGGCGGGTTGAAGCTGTCGCTGAAACTGCTATTACTATTACTATTGTTGTTTTATTATTGTTTTGTTGTTGTTACAGAGGTTGTTGTTTTTTGTGTGATATTTATTTGCTTGCCTGTTACAACGCTGAATGCAATTTATTCCGCTCAAGTCATTCCGTTATTTCGTTTCGTAATGTTTAACGTTTTCCCTTTTTTATTTCGCGAAAAGTTTTTTGTGAACCGAAATTGAATTTTGTTATTTATTTTGGAGCGGGCCGTCACGAATCCTGTGCGGGAGGGAAGTGTGACAGAGAGGTAGAAAGTGGAATACCGAAGGATACGTATAAGAAAAAAACCAATATTGCTAAACATTCGCTCTTCATTCATTTACTCGTTGGTTGTTTTTGTTTATTGTATTGCCTCGTTCATTTATCTTTGCGAATACACGTCAGTGAAGTGTCGAAAAGAAGAGTTTCTTCAATTTGAAAATCGGCGTCTTAACAGTTTTTCGAAAAAAGTGAAGTTGAAAGTAATGAGAAAAACGGTAGTGAAAGGAAATGTGAAAATTAGAAGAAAGAAAAATTTTCAATAATTCACACTCGCGCCTTCTTATCCTCACAATTCACATCCTCACTCGCAGAGGCACACACTGGTACGCACGCATGCTGCATACACGCACACATACGCCACATGATGCGATAAATCCTAACACATGACTTTTTCACAATCTGACACATACTCTCGTATTCCAACCCTCTCTGGCGACGGCTTTAAGAAGAAAACAATCCAGTCAAGAAGAAACGTTAAACGGAAGAAAGATCGACTGTTAAGAAATTAAGGCAGGCTCCTTCGACCCTATGAAAGTGCACCCTTATGAAAGTTGCCAGAGTAGAATAAAAGGATTGCTCCAGAAAGCGGGAGAGCCGGAGCAATTGAAGCAACTACAGCAGAAGCAACACCACCCCACAAGAAATTCAATTATCTAAAAAATATTCAATTCAATTATCTAAAGAAAAATCTATGAGAATTCGTTAAACCGCGATATGATTTTAAGTGAATGATAATTGAAATGTGAATTTAAAAATCTATCTGCTTCCTTTCAGAACAACGAAGTGACGCTTTAAAGATAAACGCTTTAAAGATAAACGCTTAACTACAGTCGAGGGGGCGGTAGTGAGCAGGGGGAGTGTCAGCATACAATCGCAAATACAAGAACTTTTACAAGTTCTGCAATATCCTTTCCTTATTCCTCTTCATCTTTTTCAGCTTATTCGAACTCTACTTCTTTATCATCTTCTTCTTTTTCGTATTCCCTTGGATAATCCCATAAAAAGATTAGTTAGAATTCACAAAAAATTGAATTCATGTAGCTTTAAATGTTGAGTGCGAAAAAGTGTCCCCTACCCGCGTAGCCTGTCTAGAGGTTGGGCTGGATGTAAAGCTACAACATCTGTTGACTTCATAGATTTAGGTTTGTCTCTCTGCCGCTTGCCGTCATGTCTCCATTCCGTCTCCCGGACGTCTGTCTTCTGCCACGCGTGTCTTTTCGAAAATTCAATTAAAGTGTCGAAGTTTACAACATTTGAAAATTCGACAAAAAAGAGGAAAAGGAAATACAAAAACACAAAGACACTTACGCGCACACGTACATCCGTGCAAACAAAAGGCGAGGATAAAAGGAAAGGATGAGAGGAATGGTTTTTCGAAAAGAAATCAGGAAAATCCCGATCTTTCTTTAAGTCTTTTCAAAAGGGTAACAAAGAGTGACAAAATGTGACAAAGATGTCGCCTTAAAATGTCAAGATCGGATAAAAACTAACCACGTTTTTCTTGATTTCCTAAAAACTAAAAAGCGCGAGTAAAAAAACACAAAACACGCTGAAAATATTCGCTTTGATTCAATTAAATAAGAATATTTATATAATTTTGTTTTCAAAAAATCACAATTTTTTTAAAAAATTATTTTTGCCCACATCGTAAAATTTTTCGAAAAGGCCATCGAAACATCTTGAAACATCTGCTGTCGTCAGTTATCGAGCTTTTTGCCTTTCAAACGACAAAGAATTAACAACACTCGCGAAAAAACGAATTCAAAACGCAAAACCTAAAAGCATAAACTAGAAACAAAGAAGCATTTAATTACAATGAACATCAAGTCGCTTTGTTAAACAAACGCGACTTGAACCACCGGAGCGATTCTTCGTAACATCGTTAAAGACGCACCACACCCAAAAAACAACAAGGGAAAAAATGCCGAAATCATAAAGCCATAAACTGAAGAAAGAATCTCTAAAAGTGGCAATAAGAATGAGAAAAAAGAGGTATTTTACACCATCTTCTCCACCCCTCCCAATTATCCTCACACGTTCATTCATTTATGGCATCACATAATGACTTATTAATCATCAATAATCATTTCAATTTTTGCGCAGGGTCCAAAAAGAAAGAGGCAAGGAGGTAAATTAGAGAGAAGGGAGCGGTTAGCAATGAAATATGGATATTATCATTGTAACTCATTAAGATTGAAAAGGCTGGCCAGGCATGAGTATGTACATATGCATTCCTGCAGGCGTACACCCAAACGCACACATACCCACACATGTTGCCAAACACACACACATCCTTCCTTCAAAAGTAATTGAAGTACGTGTTTAATGTAAGCAGCAGCAATTCATTTTGAAAACTTTTCCAAAAAGAAGCTCCTCCAATTCAATTCAAATTATCTCCGCTTGTAAGTCATGGCGCCGGGAGTGTGCGGGCCAAACTGATTTTTGCCCTCATTACAACGAAGTAAGGAATAGAGAAAGTGCAGTCGGAATAACGTGACTTTTCGCGAATTCATTTTCTTCGCGAATTAAATTTATGAAAATAATTAAAAAATAATCTGCGACGTAGCGATAACTATTCGCCTTTTGTAAGAAAAGATTTTACTGAGCAGGAATAATAATAATGTTGTGGAGGGAGGAGATGGAGGAGGGTGAGGGAGGCAGGCGAGTCTTTGCAATGAGGACAATAACGACGCCACCATTTGACCATTTCTGTTATAACCAAATTATTTAGCCTTCTCAAAAACGTACCCGATAATAATCCTTCCGGGAAGAAACCAACGGATTCTTTGGAAATATTATAATAATTTATATAAATGGAATTTACTTAATATCAATTCTGGTTTAAAAGAGTTTAGTTATTCTTGTTCGTTAAAGCCAACAATTTGTGTTAATGGTAATTGCATTCTAGGCTAATCAAAGATCTTTTTCTCCTTTGTTAGCTTGGGTCGCTCAAGCAAAAACAGATCATCCATTTCCTTTTTTTTTACCTTCTCTCTTTATCTTTATTAGGTTATTTTTTTATAGAATGAGGGTGAATGGATGAGATCTTATTTTAATATTTTTATCCAACGAACATTAACGACAAACTTGCTTCTATATCAAAGAAAAATTGAATGGAAAGCGGGGAAACGGAGAGAACAATAGATGAGGGTACAGCTGGATCCACAGATTACCTATTTGTTGTTGTTGCTGTTTTTTCAATTTTTTTATTGTAAACCCGTGTAACCGACTGTGGGTTTATTGATTGTCTCTTGAGCGCACTTTCTTCGCGGCGGATCAACTACCGCGAGCGCATTCAATAAAATTAAGAAGTTCTTACACGATATGATGTTGCTGTTGTTATTGCCATTGTTATTATTGCTATTGTTGCAACTATTGCTATTGCCGTTATTTCTGTCTGCTTCTGCAGCGATCAAATGAGTTGATATCTCCTTGTTCGGTGTGAATGCAAATTTCTTCAATTACGTTGCCCGCGGATACAATTGCAACAATTTCAAACAACAGTAAACAGCAACAACAACAAGAACAACAGCCACGGCTGCAGCAACAATTATCGTGCTTTCATCAGTAGCAATAACAACAAAAACAACCACAACACAGACAGGAACAACTTAGAAGAAAGCTAACAGCAGAAAACTGAACATAAAAGTTAGTTCGACAACAACAACATCAACAATAGCAGTGAACAAGATAACTATTGCTTCTGATTGTTCCTGAAGCTGCCGTTGCCACCATTCTCGCTGTATTTGTTTGTTGTTGTTGTTGTTGCTTTTGCTTCCTGTTTCAGAAGTTTCTGCATTATTACTCTTACACTTTGCCCCTAGTCGGTGCTGGTGCTGTTGCAACTGCTGCTGTAGCCACGTCGCCCCTGTCACAAATGGGTCGAAGCGGAAAATTGTTTGTTGTTCAAATTCCATTTCTTTGCTTCCCTCACAGGAAATCCTACCTCAACCCCCTCTCTCTTTATCCATCGTCATCACCTCGACCGAAATTCAAAACTTACGATGTTCAGAGCGCAAGTGCAGCAGATCACAGATGACGCGACATCGCGTGGCTTTGCCCAAGTCAATTTAGAATGTATTCAGCATTGCACCAGCTCAAAAGCCTCATCGTTATTGCCATCACCATCATCATTATTATCGTTATTGTCATTCCCACCGTCACCATCATTATCGTATCATCATCGCCATCATCATCATCCTCAACGCCGTCGCCGTTTTCGTTTTGTTGTTTCCTTACCGGTTTTTTGCTTTTGTTTTGTTTTTTTCGTTTTTCGGTTTTTGTGTTGCTTTTATTATTTGTTATAATTATAACGCTTTGTAGGTTTTCGAGGGCAGAATCATAATGCTGCGACGTTGCTTCTGCAGTCGAAGCTCCATAACTTTTGCAGCTACTGCTGCTGTTGCTTTGCTGCTGCCATCCAACTGCAGATAAGTAAATCGTGTTTATGTAAATTTTCGAAACATTTTATTGTTTATTGTTTGCAGTGTTTTCGATGTGGTCCCTTTTTCTTTTACTTCACAGAAGCATTTTCCCACTGCCTTCCCTCGTTGCCGTTTTCGCGTTCGCGCTTAACGTTCAGATAGCGACTTTCATTATTTATGACATTTTTTCCAGTATAGTTTATGATGGAATTAAAACTTGTTGCTGATAACCTAATTGGTTCATAATTTAGACCACTTATATTGAAATTGGGAATTCTTTACGAGATTGTTAAATTATTCCAAAAAAAAGTGGGAGCGGCGAAGCGTTTAACACAATGGTACTAAAGGTGAAATTGAAACAAGTAAGAACGTTAACTTCGGCCTGGACGGATCTTAAATATCCCACAATCGCATCATAAATTCCCAGCATAAATTAATCGCAATAATCAGTGAGCGACACGATCACGACAGTTTTTTATAGTACGCCAATGTCCGAGACGTTCGTCCCGCTTATGAAATGCTATCTTCAAAACGGCAATGCACTGCACTGCAGAGAAAAAGAGACACCATTAAATCGACCCAAAATGTGATGCTGAGCAAGATTTTATATACTTTTCTCTACCTACCACGCCTCCTTCAGTACTTTGCAAGGGGCGGCACAAAGTGAGTATACCCTCTCCCATCGGGTGTAATGTACAAAAACGCAAACATGCTGAAAATAAAACTACAAGCGTTTTTCAGGCATAAGACGAAACGATGTAGTCATAGTCCAAACCATAATTATGCCGACAACCTTTAGTCAGGACAAGAACCGATTTACATGCATGAAGGGGAGTGCTCAAAGGTTATTCGAAAAAGCGGTGATTAAAATTCCGGGGGACCTTTCCCATCCTTTTCGCCTTCTAACCTTCAGTCTATTCGTTTTCATGTTTTATAGATTGCCACACATCCAATATTTTTAAAACTTCTTATTAGTTTCCCTTCCACCTAGTTCGAATAAAATTTTTAAATTGATTTTAAACTAACTTCCCGACAAGCTAGAGAACTGAAATAGCTCGGAAATCATGACTCAGAAAAAGAAGCCAAAGGATAACTCCAAAGCCATATATTTTTTATCGTTATCTTTCGAGGTGATCTACATCTTCCAAACCACATTCCGCTCAAATTATGCCTTAATTCTCTTTGTTAAGGCAAAAGGATAACAACACATGCTCAAGGTTGTCTTGCATCAAAACATCCCCCTCCATTACTGTCTCTATTAAAGAGCTTCCCTTGAAATTATAAATTATCAAAATCACACTTGTCCAGACTACTCCGGCTGCACCAAATTTTAGGATTAATACACGGTCGGGTCGGCTACCAAAGCAATCGCACTAATTAGAAAAAACATCTGCTGTTCTTGCTGCTGCCTGCAAACGACGATTAGTCAAAACGCACTCATAAAGAAAATACGCGAAACCTTAATCAAAGCCAGCCGTAGCGTCAGCAGTGGTAGCATTTTCCACACTGTTTAACTTTTAACCGTCGAGTGTCGTGGACAGATTCTAGCTACGGATAATAATATTCACAGAATCCACCAATTTAATTTAAAAAAGTACTTCAATTCTGCTATTTTGAAGATGTATCAAAGAGTTCAAGAACACTGTACGGGCATGCACAGCATGTAATATAAAATAGGTGGCCACCCGCAACTTCTGGCTTTTATAAACAGAATTGCAAATCGTGGTTATGTCATTAACGCTCAACTAGCAGAACCAGCCAGCCGTCTAACTTGTCACGGATACACGTCCCGAGACGAGATTCAAACCTAAAAAGAAACCTTCAACGCGCAGTTTAAACGAAGTTAAGGAGAATATGATAGAGATGAAAAGGAAAAAATGAGGTTTCAGTTACCCAAAAGTTCTAGAAGGAAAAGTATCAAATAGTGATTTAAAGTTGTTGCGGTGGCATACGCGATTAAAGACGGCACTACTAAATCATACAAATCCTGTTGTCCATCCTGATCGACAAGGACGATGTCTAAGTTTTTCCTCGCTTAAGAAATTCGCGAAATTATTTGCCTTTAAGAATTGAATTAACCAATATGGTTTCCGACTCATTGAATCAAGAGATTCTTGAGAAGAAATCAATCGAAGGAATTACCGACTGAAATGCAACACTCAATTACTCGGCACGCAGATCAGTTGCAACAACATGTTGCACGCCAATTAGCAGAGTGGCAAAATACGTCATGGCACGATACGGTATTAAGGATATCTAAGACTAACCAAGCGACTGAAGAATCTCTTCAACTCTGAATTATCTCAACATCTCATATTCTCAATCTGGCGATTAAACATTCTACGACTCTTGTTATTGCTGCAGACGTATGAAGACTTACCTGGGGGATCACTGCCTTGGGTGACTTAATCCTGCCAGAAGGATTTTTTTATAGTGGCTAAGGGTAAGAAATAGAACGCACAGTAGGCGGGGGTGGGGGGAGAGGAAGGTGTACGGGAGGTCTTCACTTGAATTTCCATTTGACACTTCCACGCACTTTGCGCACTCAAGGCACGGCGTCAATTACACACCGAGAGCACTTTCCTTGAATGCACTACATCAAACACACAAACGAGCACACATACTCATGTACCCCTTTCCCAACCAAACGCGTATCCACACATATACGCACATATCCATTAAAAACACACACACTGCCTGTTGCATTTTCTTACTCGATGCATGCACCGCACCGTGTGTGGTGGCGTGCATGCATGCACTTTGCCGCTTTACCGTTTCGACGTCCATCAAACACCATTGCTGTCGCTGGCGACACAAAGGGCTCGTAATCGCATAATTTCTGCTTAATCAGGTGCCTACGCAACGGGTTGCTTTTAGTTGCCCCCTCCCGATCTTTGTCACTTCATCCATTAGCCATTTTCCGTTTACTTAAGTACTCGTGCGGTTACAAGGACATGCAATGCGGTAAGTGGTGACAATGGAATCGTAAAAGATATTTAAAAAGTGGAAAAAAATAAGTACGTCGCGACGTGTGTCGAGTGCCAGCAACGCGTCTACATTTATGCGTGCGTACATGAAGGTTCCTCCCTGGGAATACAATCGGATTGAATGCTTTTGAATAACCCAACAATAACACCAGTAATAACATCAGCAACAATACCGGCAACGGTACGAACAACAGTAACAACACCATGCAACAAAAGAAAGAACAACGGCAGCAAAAAACATTTCAGTAATTTTATTTACCAGGGAGAACTCGGAAAATGTTACAAGATTACGAAGATGTTAGGACTGAAGAATTTCCACCCCTCCATTATTGCGGATCAAGCTCCGATTGAATTCTTTTCAAAATGGGTTTCTTAAAAATTATGTGAGCAATTGTCCTGAATGATTCTTCTCTTTAGTTATACAAAAGTCATTTAAAGTTCCGGAAAAATCCCTTGATGCGTATAAGTTAAACTGAATTTCAAAACCCTTAAGCCGCCAAGCTACTCATTAGGAAGTAAAATTCCATTCCTATTACAAATCACTTCAAATAGAGAGAAGGGTCAAGGAAAATTTATTATTAACTTCTTTTTTCATTTCTTAATCGGTTTTTACCCGAGAAGAAATGGCTAAAATGTCAGCGAAGAAGATCGAATTTATTTAAGTGGATACTCGAAATAATAAGAGGAAATAGTTTATGTCACATAACAGTAATTACAATTGAATGTAATTGTAATGCAATTCGAATGCAACCTCAATATAATTGTAATGTAGTTGTAATCGAATTGTAATGGAATTGAAATGGAGTTGTTATGCAATTGTAGTGTAATTGTAATTCAATTGAAATGTAATTGTAATTTATTTTAATGTAAATTTAATGTAATTGTATTGTAATTGTATTGTAATTATAATGTAATTGTAATGCTATTGTAATGTAGTTGTAATGTAATTGTAATATAGTTATAATGTAATTGTAATATAGTTGTAATGTAATTGTAATGTAGTTGTAATGTAATTGTAATGTAGTTGTAATGTAATTGTAATGCAGTTGTAATGTAAATGTAATGTATCTGTAGTGAAATTGTAATGTAATTGTATTATCCCTTTGGAGCGCTCATGACCAAGTCGACTTTCACGGTATTCATTTCTGTATCTAGTTTCGGTTCTATTTCCGTCCTATAGCACAGGAAAACTCTTCCGTCTTTCAATGCATTATGACCAGACGTGAAAGCCAACAACATTCAATTATTTTTCTAAAATCTTGAAAACTCTTCCTAAAATCTTCAAAATTATTTCACCGTTTTCGAATCTCCTTCGGGATTCAATTAATATTTACCTTTACGAAATATATTTACCTCCTCCCTAAAAATATAGAAACTGTTATCATAAATCGAGACAAGCACTGAGTTGTTGGAACACACATGTATATCGTATAATTGTAGTCACGTATATGTGCAAACAATGTCTGGATAGTACAGGTTTTAGGTAGTAGCATCCAGTACTGGGTAGTACTAGGTAGTATGATATAGGTAGTATCCGTTTTATTCGTCATTGAAAAATAAGTGCAACATCTGCTGCCCCTCTTCTTTTTCTCGTTCCTTTCCTTTCTTCGCTACTTCCTTCACATCTCCTTTCATAACCTCCTTCTTTCCTTAAATCTTGTCTTCCTTTCCTCTTTTCTTTCCCGTCATAGCACTTTGATTCACGGGGTTCGAGGAACTTTAGCAAATTATGTTTTTGGTCAATTTGTGTTTTTCAGGTCAATCGATTTTAAGGCAAGAATGTTTTGCGGGAAAACAAAATATACAAGACGAGAGATTAACTTACTTCTCTTTTTGATTTTCATTCAGACTTTATGAATTCTGATGGCAAACGTTTCATTTAATTTTGAGACTCTTGTAATGAAAATTGCAAATAAAAATTTGGAAGTGATTGTGGATTCAAATATTAAAGGTATTACAAATTCCTTTAAGTCGTTAGGAAGATGAAAATCTGTGAATTTTGAAAATTGGTAATATATTGATTGAATTAAACTAAAATTTCGGTGTTTATTCTTTACTCATCTTAGGACACTTTATCAACAGGACGAAAATGTACTTGCCGACATCGTATTAAATGACCCTTTCATACTTCTCTTTCGTTCTTTATTTCCTCTATCAATTCTTGAAATATTTTTGAGAAGGAAATGAAATGGTCACCAAATCTCCGATAGAGAATCTGACAAAATAATAAGACAGAATACAAAGGATTTATGTATTGCGTGCAAATAAAAACTTCAATAAATCGACTTCACAAAACTTTTTTGAAAATCCTTAAAACAAATTCCGTGAAAAGATTCCTGAATATAATAAAAAAAATTAAACAGATATTTTAATTTTAATCAGAATTCCTGAGATTTTTTCTTCTTTGTTTGATGTTTATCCAGATTGTCATCATCATCGTGTTTCAGCTTCAGCTTTAGATTTCAATAAATTTTGTGTGCTTCATCTCTTTTTTTTTTATATTAAAGGCGGATAAAAATCAAAGGCGAACATTAAAAACATTTAAAGAGGTTTCGATGTCAAACATAAAGACCGCAAAAGGGACGACAAAATGGGATTAAGTACCCTTAACATGAATGAAAAACGGAGGGGTTCATCTGGTTTAGTCTCGTCTGTCCAAATACGAAACGCACGCAAAAAATTCCGGATCGGCTGATTGACAGAGTTTTTTGTGTTCGAATTTATAAAAAAAATTGTAAAGAAGAAAAACAACAATAGTAACGACTACAACAACAAAATCCTGAAGACAAATTTAATAAAAAGGGGTCGTTGCTTGCTCGCTTTTTATTTTGCCTTGAATAGCCTGGCGCCGAGAAGATGGACGGACCTGAACAAGACCCTTTCATGTGTTTCATATTTATATAAAAATAAAAATAAATAAATAAATGAATAATAAAATTAAACTAATCTACTAATGAAATCTTTTAAATTATATTTTCTGACATATAGCGAAATTCTAATCAATTAAATTAAAAAAAACTACTCTTCTAATCACTAACAATAAATCCATACCAAACCCATTCCATTTTTTCAATCAAAAATTTTTTTCTCTTATATTTATTAAACAACGCAAGGGGGAGTGGGTTCCCCCCTCCTTCATATGTCTTGCCACCTTACCGTAATTTAATCCTCGAAAAAATTCCTGTGGCATTTCATCACTTGTTTCGAACTTCCCTTGACAACTTTTGTGGATACTAATGTTCAAATTGCACCAAATCGAACCAACCTACACCATATTCTCCCAAACCCAAAGTCAAACGATGATGTTCTCAGGCGCGCTTGATACTCAGGTTACGGTGCCTGATTTTCAATACCAGTCAAACCAGTCAGAAATAAAATGCAACGAATTCAGAAAAGCAGAATTCAATCAAATCTCCGGAGCGAGAAACGGCCAACAAAAGCGCATCAACATCAATCAACAGTAAAACAAATGCAACAACTACAACCGCTATAACAGCGAAAAGAACAAACGAACGAATGATGAACACGAAAAGAAAAAAAATCCATTTTAGATGAAAAACAAGTCCTGAATGAGTTTCTGTTTCAATTTCATTTTCATCGAGAATTGCGAGAGCAAAAGAACGTCGCAACAAAACGCAATGCCAGCAATTTTCACCGATTCTTAACAAATTGTTGTTCGACGAGGTTTTGCTAACTCAATTCAATTCAAGCAGAATCTAAACGAACTCAAAAGACCGAAAAACAGCCCAGCCCGCAATTTTACCAAGAGGGCTCCCCAAAAGATGCCCACAAATGCTCACAATAAAATTAAAATAGCCCAAAACCAACTTCGAAATAATGAACAAGAGCGAACCGGCTACGCGGCCAGTAAAGCCTGCAAGTGGCTCCTAACAAAAAAAAAATATGGGATGACTATATAGGGAGCACTGTAGGATAGCAGGCGCAATGCTTCCCTCTCAGTGACTTTGGGTTTGTTTGATTTTGCAGACATTCGAAAACTTTTGACGAACAGTCGCGTTAAGGGCACTCACACACGCACCACCATGCAGAGCACGCTCATTTCCAACACCTCATCTACACGAGATTTACATGGAGATCATCTGAACAAGCCTGTTCGGGAGGGGCGGATGGAGAATGAATGAATAGATACGCAAAGTCAACGTGGCGAGCAATTTGCTTCCTTCCGCTTCCGTTTTCCAAAATGGTTCCTTTTGTGTTGGCTGATTCGACACAACAGTTAACAACTTTCAATTCAGCGTCGACCGTCTCCCTGACTATGGTCCCCCTCGCCGCGAAAGTATCCGTCAAAGGATGAATTTGAAATTTCATTTCGATCCCTCTCTCGTCGAGCTCGTCTCTTTTCTTTCCTTTCCGCTTCTTTGTTCGTTCGCTTGTTCATTCACTAGAATCGGTATCAGAATCGAAAGTCTACTCTCTGCAAACCCCTTCGCTCAATCCTTCCTTGAATTTGGCTTTTTTGCTTAATTTTTGTTTTAGATTTAGTTTGGTTCAGTTGATTTTGCTTCGTTGCTTAGCTGACACATCGCCCATCCATTTTAGTTCGTAGCAACACATGTTCACCAGAGAACTGCTCGGGGGGAGGGTACGGTAGAGATAATTGCTAGTGCGTACCGAATGTCCATCGTAATAAAACATTACCATTCATTTTTGCATTTGATTATTTCTGTAAAAATATTTATTTGCTCTCGGGCGAACTTCGCTTTCGAAAAACTCCTCTGGATAGCTGATTCTTACACACAGACGCACTGATACATACACACGCACATGCACACACTTGCATTTCATGAGAAAAATATCTCAAGGGAGAAGGACCTTAGCATAGACACACTGCCACTTTCGCAACCGTCAATGGCAAAAGCATCTGCCTAATTGTCGATCCAAGGCCACTTAATATGCGGGCAAAGGGGAAGAATAGAGATGAGATGGTTATTTTTAAAGTTTCAGTTTTGATATTTTTTAGAGTCACTTTTAAATAACCATGGGCGTCTAACTGTTTATTTGTGTTGTAATAACGAATCCCTCCACGATATGAAATAGTTAAATAAGCCTAAGCCTTTCTGATATGGAGGTACTGTTTCAAAAACCCACCCACACTACTAACATCTTGTATAATATCCTGAATAGCACGCGACCACATATATTGTATAAAAGTTAATATTAAAAACATTACATGAATATTCAAGCAATAGCTTTATATGTTAATTTAAGGAGAGGATTACCCCTCTCTTTTTAATACTCCTTCTTAAGCCGAACTCATACATAATACCGAACGAATCCCAACATAAATCCTACTTCTAAAGTCATGGAATAACTTATTCCTCTTTAGTCAACGGAAGGATCCTTTTATTAATTTAAATATATTTTATTACAGTTGTTGAAACCTTTTTCAAAAAAAATTCAACAACAGGCGAATTCAACTCCATAACTTTTTTAAAGCTCTGTATCTTGTGACAAGGCGAAAATACCACAGTTGCGGCAGCTAAAGGCGAAGCAAGTAAACCAACCCAATTTTGTTACTATGCAATAGAGTAGAGATCAAAGCACAAGTGTGAATCCCCAATTTAGTAACCGATTCCTTTATATAATAAAAAAAATTCTCACAAAAATTGCGCTGCATACCATTTCAATTGAATGGAAATGGTGCACAATATGTTAAATTTCTGTGTGTATATTGATATTTACATTTAACTAACAACACATAATTAACATAGCTGCACCAGAGACTTTTTTTAGAACGCACAAAACATTTAAAATTACAAAAGTCTAAACAAAAAATATGTAATGAAAACTGAAAGATAACGGAATTTAAATTGTTTTCTATCAGAATTTTTACTGGCTCATACCGTGCCTAAGCATCATGCTTCAAAACTTCTCAAACAGTAGCGAAGTTCGTGCGGTGTGAAACTTTGCTAACCACTTTTCTAATTTTGGTACAATTTAAAAGTATGAAGTATTAGGCAAGTGAATGTGATTTGTAATTTGTAATTTGGATGTAATTTGTACTCTACATGACAAACTACTCTACATGAGTAGTCTAATATTCTTCGCTAGATTGCCTAGAATAAGAGAGTATAGGTGTTTCTTGATATCCGTTGAGTGTTCCGATAGGGTTTGATGTTAATATGTTTTGGAACGATTTTCCGTCATCCCTATTCGATTTTGGTTTGGAGACAAACCGGTTTCGGCTATGTATATGTAGAGTATAGGTAGTATTACGCTTAAATTATATTTGCGGTGTTTATAGAGAATCAACCATCACCTTTGAACCATCACAGCCTTGAAATGTGCGTATGGGCGCCTAAAATACAATAGTGTAGGTGACATAATGTATAAGTTATATTCCAATGCAGGAAATGGATTTTCTGTTTTTTCAGGAAGTGGATTTTACTTTGAAAAAGCTGTGTCTTGGAATAATTTGAAATTCATTTATTTAGCAAAAGTTTATTTAACAAATTAATTAGTCCATTCATAAAACATCACCAGAACTTATTTTTATCAAATTCATCTGCTTTTTCTCCTTCAGTGTAAAATGCGATATACGTCAGAAAAATACTGACGACATCATAAAACCGATATTAAAGTTCTTTGACGAGGATTTCAATCACTTTGGCAGAGTCTGGGCACTGCGTTGGACGCAAAAGAAATGCGACTAATAAACCAAGGTTTTGAAAGCCATCAATTCACCTCATTTTAATGAGCAATAAACGCCTAATGTAGAGTCACCAGTATACACGGGATATATTTTCCATTAACTAAGGATTTAAGTTTAATTAAGTCACGTCTCCGCGCATTAGTGTATACAACGACTCACCCGGCATGCCACCACCACCACCACACCACTTAATGAATAGACCAGACGGCGACCGAAGCAGTAACGGCGAGGAAATCGCCCAAAGCAACAAGAAATCAATTCACCAGCCAACCAACCAACCAACCGGACATAATAACTGTCCGTTATTGTATCTTATGGATGCTTATACCTAAATGGTCTCATTTCGTGATACGAATAGGTTTCTCTCGGACAGGAAAGTTTCCCAAAGATACTGCGATGCGGCAAGCGGCAAAAAACCAAGCTATACAAATCACGCTAGCGACGTGCGACCAGTGTTGGTAACAAACGGCTCTTTAATGGTATCGAAGAAAAAACTAAGACTAACTGCTCACGTTCCTAGCTTTCTCATCTTTTCCTCTTCTCCTTCTCATCACAATCCAGGCTCCTTACAGCGCCCTTCTACACCGTATATCAAGGACAAAATAGCAGGCAGCACAAATCGAAAGGAATAATCATAAACATACAACAAAACGAAATGGCTGAGACAGCGGGAAGCGAAAATCGTACTCGTTTGCTCGCAATCGGAATCAGAATTCGGAACATGAACCGCAACCGCTGCCGAACCAGAGTCTCGGCTCACCTTGTGATGGTTCTCATTTGCTTCTTCTACTTAGAAGCTAGTTTTTTCTCAAATCCTCGAAATAGACAGGAAGGTAGCCCAACGTGCCCTCTCCCGATAAAACGGCAACGGCAACGGCAACGAAATAAAGTCCAACCAACTTCATTGTCAACTGCGTAAAGAATGGCCAAAGCGATTAAATGACTTTTGCTTCTACTACGAACGTTTTTCTTTTCATTGTTTGCGACTACAAAACTGTCGCATGTTGTGAAATATTGATGATGATGGCAAGCATGGATTCCTAGTGGTTTAGGGAGTTGAGCGTAGGAGGAGGGCGGAGGGTTGAAGGTGGACGGAGTTAAGAGTAAATAAAAGAAGACTAGAATAAATGGACAAATAAACAGATATGGCCCATATTTTACTAAAAGGTGGACCATTCGTATGTATGTCTGTGCGTATGCCTGGACTAGTTTTAATTAATTTGGTGATAATAATAACAAGAAGAGCTCTTACGTAATTAAGTAAAAGGTTTTCTTAAAATAAAAATTATTTACATTAATCTATTTTAACTTGTGGCATTTTTTCCAATTTAATGATCTCTCTTATAATCTGTTTTTTATTTTTAAAACATAATATTTGGATCACCCGAATGACCACCTTATGGCACATCATACCACTGATGACGTCATAACTGAACTTCTAATATGCATTTTGATTTAACCAAAACTAACTAGAATCAGCTAACTAGAATCGTCATTATTGTTGTCTTCATTATCATCATTATCGTGTTAGTTCGTATATCATTCTTATAACTGATGATTACTACCAATCATTGACATCGCCCTCAAAACTGTTAACGTATGAAAAAGAGGGCGATATAGGAGCAAGTGTGAGAAAAGTGTCGGGTACAGAAGCTCCTGAAAAGGCTTTTGCAGAAACGTGCGGTGCAACGAGCGAAAAAACATGACTTCAAGATGCGTCGCTTACATTTTCACATCGCAAAAATTATTCGTCTGTTCTTTAGCGAATATATATCAATTCAATTTTGAAATTAGCTGTCAGATAACATGAAAAAATTCAAAAAAAAAGAAAAAGATTGAAAAAAACTGAAGCTGACGATGCGTTTGTAGACGAGAGAAGGTAGAGTTTGTCTGCAATGAATCGCGCAGTAGATGCAAAATAACACGACAATAATTCAAACAATTCCTTGTTGGATCTTTCTCGCAGACGTTCATCGAAACTGGCATGTCCCGTCAGTAGGATGGTATGCACGGGTTCCGATTGGATGCATGCCTGTCAAGGAAAAATGATTTGATTTGATTCGAACTGACATTCAGGACAAACTCATTAAATTCGATGTCGTCGATATTGTCAGCGCATATATTTGTTCATCGGTCGACAAAATCTCTTCCCATTTCTTTTGGAGACAAGATGGATTAAAAACAAGTGAAAAAGGAAAGAGTCAGAGAAGAAAATCCAAGCCAATCCAATCCAACAAAATCATGTGATTGCAAGTACGTGCGAAACATCCGTCTTTGTTAATTAACAGCTCTTCAGTAAATTAATAAATTTCCAAAAATTACGACCTAATTTTGAGTTTAATTGGAGTGCTTCGAGGATAGTCGCTCGAGAGACACGCGGGCGTGGTTGAACGCGCTCTATCCTTACAAACATAAATCTTCAATTGCCTCTCGCAGCCTCTTTCCCACCAACTTTTCTAACTCTTAAAACTGTTTAATAACCATTTCTGATTCTCTTTTTCTCTCAAAATTGTTCATTATATCAAATATAAAGGAAAGCGTAACAGAATAAAGAACCAGAGCTCCACAACCGATCTACAATGTGATGGTTGCCTAGCATCATAATTAGCCGCAAGCTTATTAAATTTTAATTAAAATACCCAACCAAGAAAAATTTTTCTGCGGTTTAGTGTTGGATTATATTGCTATTGCTGCTGCTGCCACCACTAATATTGCTGATGTTGACGTCGCTGTAGTTGTGCTAAAGAATAAAATCGCCAAAGTAGATATAGCCTTAATTAGTGTGGTAACGGTCGTGCCGTAAAGGAGCCCCCCGCCCTCCTAGTCACCAGCACGTCACCATATTCAACCATCGCCACCCAACCTCGCTCACCCACTCGTCAAAATAGCAATAGTTTTACAGATCGTTGCTATAAAATGCTACTTCTACTTCTTCTTCTTCTTCAAGATTGTTAATCGTTATTATACACAAAGTTAAGGCGTAAGTGATAACGGTTTTCTTAAAGTACTTGAACATAAAGTAAGCCGCTGAGGCAGAGCGAGATAGCTTAATGAATAAAATGAAAATTCTTAATCAGCCTTTCATGAATTTAACATTTCTGTCAAGATAAAGCAAAATTGTAAAGAAGTAAAGGAGTAAAATGAGGAATAATTAAAAACAATTCTTCCACGAAAATGTCAGTGAAAACTCTTTTTCATTTCCTGTTTTGTGAAAGAAGGGCAGTGGCGGAGTATTCAATATTGTTTACTGCAATTGCTCGCTGTGCCTTCGACACAATAAAATCTTTATTGGTAACGACTTTTGTAATGAATTCCTGGCAATAAGTTAGTCCGAAAATATCCTTCCTCTCGAATTGGATCAGGCGTTTTAACTACAGGTGTAAAGGAAAAAGAAAAGTAGGTGAAGAGGAGGAAGAACACGGTTGAAAGATACTATATATTTTACTTCCTAAAAGTGCAGGCAAAAAACTCCTTTAAAGGTTTTCAAGAAGCACGAGGGGGGAAATGCTTCTCTCATAAATTATTTAATAGAATAGGTTCCACACCGTCCCTTCTCCTTCGCTTTTTCTAATAGATTCCACACCATTATCGCAAGGAAAAACTAACATTAAAAGTTCTAGTATTACAATAGAGCACAATAAGGATTCATTGCTGGTAATAAAGAAAACAGTTGCCTCCACTTTCTCGCTTTTTACTAATTCAACACTAAAAATTTTTAGGGCCACTTAAAATTCATTCGAGCAGTAAAACGTAAAAATGAAATTTCGTTCGGAATGTCGTTGTTGTTCGTCGACGCATTAGTACTCAGAGAATTCATTTGACGGTTACGACACCACTCCGTAATGAAAATGTGTCAAAGGAAAAATAATGTCTTTAAAATAGTTGTTGATAACTCAATCTCCTCGAAGAGAAGGAAAACTCACAAAACGAGGGAACAAAATTCCCAAATAGAGATATTTATGTTGCTAGTGATTGGCTAGAGCAGCAATTTTATATAATTTTCTGATGGATCGTTAAAGCAATTATTAACGACGTCGACATGAGTTCCTAGCCCCTTGCCCTCCCTTACCGTCCTCCCATAAAAGTGCATATGCGAAAGTTATATATTCCCTATACTGCTGCCCCAAATATTGATTTAACTCCATACCAGCAATCTCCCTCGCCCCTTCCTCGCCTCTGACTCCAACATTCCCGGTGCATTGTTTTCAACGGGAATACCACTGACCCGATTTCAACTTTCACCGCATGCTATCGACCACATTCTCCTACGCGTTCCCTTCAGTCGTCAATATTCTCTTTCATTTGCTCTTACTTTCTCTCTTTTCTCTTGCTCTTTACCCTTTTTCATGGCTTTCTTCAATTTTATGGCAAACAATTAAGATTGTATGCAAGGCTTCCTTCCACGAGTGGCACAAGAAGATTGACAAAGCTGCAACAGCACCACTCACTGACTGTGCCACACTCACCTCTGACCTCCAACCTCTGAGCTCCCACTGCACCATTCATTCCTCTAGCCTCGTCAAAAAATAATTCATTGCGAAATGAAGGCAAAATGATGGCTTGCATTGAGTGCTCCGTCAATAACGCAAACCCGGTGGTAAATTTTTATTTGTTTCTCGAGTTTTCAAAAGAAAGGCTTCACGTCCATAAAAAAGTTGATTTAAGCATTTCCTTTAAGGAATTCATTTTATAGTTTTTAATTTGCTTAATTTTTATTCTGGTACAAATTTAAAGTTTTCTAAAGGTTTTTTGTTATTTAGAAATAACAGAAATAGTGTAAAATATAAACACTTTATTATTGATTTTACCTAAACGGTAATAATGTAAAATATTTCACAGAAATTTGTCGTCATTAAAAATTAAAACAAAAATTTTACATGCTGAATATTTTAATTTAATTGCCTACAGCCCAATTAGTTAGAAACGAAAGAAGGGAAAGGCAATGGGAGAGAGAGAAACGTCTCAATTATCCCAAAAAAATCGTATCCCAAACATTTCTTCACAAAAAATTTGCAAATTTCACAAAGAAATCTCTTCATTCAAAAGTCACGCCTTGTTAGTAAACATTTATTCGCTCCATCGCAGCGAATAATAATAATAAATAATAATCCTTCTCCTTCCTCTATTCTTCAGAAGGCATAGCGAATAAACGAATACTCGCAAAGCAGCAAGACCCAATAACAAAACGTAATGAGAAATCGAGCTTAAGAACGACTTCCGCTTTTTAAAATTAAGGTTCAAATGGAATCTCTTCAGTAGCGGCGAACAACAACAACAACAACAACAACAATGTTAATAGAGAAAATAATAAAAGCAACAATAATAGCAAGACTAATTACGGCAACAATAAAAACAACAAAAACAACGATCACCACATTGAAAGCAACAATAGCTACAGTAAAACCGTCACAAACAGCAAAAACAATGGCAACAACAACACAAAAGGCAACATATTTCAAAACTCAGGAAAAACTACAAAAATATTCAGCAGAAAAAAACTCGAAACAAAACCGAAAGAATATGAATGAAGAACAAATAGAAATGATAAACGATCGAAAATAAAGTCACAGACAACAGCAAATAAATTCTGTATCCGAATAGCGCCAAGTCTTCGCGACTATATTAGTTCCATCGCAACGGCACGAAGTGTCTTGTCGTCTGATAGAATTTTGCAAAAGAAATACGACACAAGATGGGTCTAAACTCGATGTAGATTGGTCAAATATTTTGGACCATACGAGCGAGCTATTCAATATATTTTAAAAGAAAAATGTGACAAATATTATTAGACACAACACCAAAGTACATGCGTCAAACTTCGATCAATGGGGTGACTCTATGGTGAAAACTAAAGACGATTATCTAAGAAATTCCTAAAATTAATTGAAAAACTAATTGACTAATTGAGAGAAATTGCAAGTAGCCATGGAGTAATTTTGTTATTTTTTGTGCAAAGAAATGAATAGGGTGCAAGTAAAGGTTATAAGTTGGGTGATGTGTTGTAAATATATTAAGTAATCGTACAACCGTAGGGTAGTGGATGAAACAAGGAAATATTTCCTTCAGTTTTATGATGAACTCTAGGATATTATGCTCCAACAATATCACTTGACCCTAACAAAGTTAATCGCCGATTTCGGCGATGTTCATTCTCCAATTTTAGTTCGGTTAGCGGTTTTGAATAGAGAAGACACTGAAAATAGCACGTCACTAAAACCAGTTTGCCTCCTATGCAAATTTAACAAAGCACGCCGGTAATTTTGCGCCAAATTGCATCACAAAAACAGCTGATTTGATAAGTCCATCCATCCGATAGCTGAGCACAAAATTGACGTCGTCAGACCTTGTCGCATGATTTCGGACCAACAAATATGCCGTCCCTTTCGTATATAAGTTACGCAACATTCGCATACACACATATATACACGCATACACATACAGACTCACATACACAATTAGAAAAGGGAAAGGAATCCTTGAAGATATATATATTCCAAGGCAACTCGTAATCGTATTGTGGCAATGCTGACTTGACTATTCCTACGAAATACCATTTCAAGTTGCTCGCTCATGAATTTCCAATTTTTATCTGTCGCGCGTCTTTTGCACCGAATCAAATTGGAAACTTTTTTGATCATTTGGAATAATGTTTGTTCTTTGTTATAAAGAGTACCAATCGTTTATGGCTTCGTGTTGAAAATGATAGACTTGAAAACTGTAAAATGGTGTTGATTATAGATTTTTAATTTTGTATATGTTTTTTTTTGGAGTTAGTGGGATAGAGGTATTTTTGTAGTAACATTGAGAGGTTTATCATTTTAACAGAGACAAATTTAATAGAGGACACTACCGAATGTATAGAAGAAAGTCCATTTAGCTTAAACATAATCAAGAAAAAGAAAAAATAATCGTCGGTTCGAGAAGGGAAGGAAATGAAAGAAAGGGCCTCTGAGTAAATTCTTCTTCAATTCTTCATAATATCACGCGGAGTATATAAATTTTTACTGACTGCAAAAGACCTCTTTTGTTTGAGTTGACAAAGTTCGGTTGAAATTCAAATGAAGCCCCTCTGTCCTCGCCCCATTCTTGATATTAAGATGACTTTTTTACGAGCGAAGACGATCAATTCATTGGTGTTTGTGTCCAAAATCCTTTAGAACTTGTAGAGCCTTACATCTTTTGCAACGCGCTAATGCAAGCTTGAAAAATGATTAATGATTTTGCATTCATAAATCGCTAGGTCGCTTATGTCAGTCGCTATCTGGTCCTCGCCACAAATTCTTACCTGCTAATGCCTTTGCCGATGCCACTGATTGTGATACGGCCAGTGGTGCTCCTGATGGTACTACTACTCTTCATTAAACCGTCAACCCTCCCTGAATAACAAAATTGCCTTAGACCAGCTTTCTTCTAAATCGTTTTTCCTTCTTCAATCAATCTTTATTCCTACGCCATCACTGCAACGCATTTCACCTGATCAGCTCCTCCCCTTGCCTTCTCTAACTTTACCAAAAGAAGCAAGAATTTTTGTATTCTTTTTCTTGTTTTTTTGACACTTTTAATACCCTCGACAATGACATTTTTATGTGCGCGCCAAAGCCCAACCGAGCAGGAGTCAATCCTCTGACACTCAACGTTGTGCACCGGAACATGCTGAGCAGCATCCGGTAACATACAAACGAAGCGAAACGGAACGAAAGCAGAAAAAAGGTACAACTAACAAACAACAACACTCGCACATCCACTGCCTTTTCAATTCAAACTCCAAAATTTCCCCCCTCTGCTAGTACCCTTCCCAACGGCAGAGCATATTGGAAACCTGGGCGCGTTTCCATTTGCAGCTCTTGATTCGCCGCTTACCGCTCGGTAACCATGCCTTTATCAAACTGAAAGGAGTACGTGGGCCGCCACCGTCAGACTTCAAGCAGGTGCCGGATAACGTAACGGTATAGGGTCCTGTGTTTATGAGTTTTTTGCCCGTCTCGCCGTGCGATGCTGCAGCACATTGTGTACGCGACGCGTCGCGACGTACAGACACATGTATCGTCGTTATCCTTTTGTTGTGGCGAAAAAATTGGTAGCATTACGAGAAATTTTATCAGTTACTGCCAAAAAGCTTAAAAGAACAAACGGCGGCAAAAGCAACAGCAATATTTACGGCAGCAAATAAAAAACTACTACCGAAACAGGACGTAAAAAATGCGACAAGGAAACACACCAAGAAAAACCTTAAAGCCAACATGGAGGGCATGAGCCGGATGTGAGACGATTACAATGATCAGCTGAAGGAAAGGGATGAAAAGAAGGATAAATTAGAGATATGTATGCAGCTCTAAATAGTTCCCGTCTTTGGTTTGACACCCTACACTAGAGCATTTTAAATGGTTAAAGAGACAAAACGATGCCGGTAATCGCATGTGAGAACCAGAAGAGCTTAATAACAAATTTGTGCCAAAATTGTGAATTAAAAAATCCGACAAAATCTTCTTGAAAACTACTCGGTGATTCCAACCGTATATGAATCATGTCATAGATTCTTTTATGAATTAATTCGAGAAGCAAACATCCAAAAATACTTCACTGTCTCTGCATAGGATGCCCACACGATCGTGTAGAATTATCTCTGTGACCAACAGCTTTGCAGTGAATCCGAAAAAATCCAACGAAAAATGAGCCCGGGAACGTCGGCTCGCCCGCCATCATTTCAATTTTTTTCCGGCTTCAAACATATCGCGGTATTTTTCTTCTTTATTTTCTCTTTTCCCAGAATGTACACAAAACACGTAAAATATATAGAAATGTAGGAAAGAAGAATAACAAATGAGGTGGGCACAGTGGGACGAATTGGAATAAATGCACAAACAAAATTCTGCGCTACGAAAGAGCGCTTGTCAGCGTTTTAGAAGAATGAAATCGCATCGCTTCAAGCGGCTACTGTGCCACCACGCAGCGCAAAAACAAACGGGGAAGTGTGATGGAAACATCCAACAGCAACAGAACCAATGGCAGGCAGCGCTGCTTGAAAATGTGATTAACGTAATGAATGTAAAATTGCAGCACTTTTTGCTGCAGTAGTTGTTCCGTCATTATTTTCACTTTTTGCAAATAACGAAGAAAAAAATTTGAAATATAAATAAGAAAAACACTTTTTATGAACTGAAGTGAAGTGAAATGAAAATCGCGTTTCGCTCCCGCGGCAGCAGAAGCAACGCGGCAACGGGGTAGCGCGATAACGGCACCACGAAAAACGAAACAACATGAAACATCGAGCAAGCGTGTATCATACATTTTTCATTAAATGGATTTTTATTCTCCATCCGAGCCTTTTGCACTTTATGAATTCATTCTGTTTTGGTATTTATTTTTTTTGTTTTCTTTTTTTGCCAATTTGTTTTTTGCCGATTTGCTGACGTTGTCGTTGTTATTGTTTTTTGTTGTTTTTGTCTTTATTGCCTCTGTTTGCTGTCACGAAAATCCTCTTTTTTCGTCTCAGTTCCCTTCCTCACTCACACTCTCTCTTCATCATCTTTCCCGGGTCAGAGAGTCATAAAATTTTACACTGATCCTGGTTGCCCCTGCCCCTCCCCCTTCGAATGCACGGCTTTTTCAGTTTCGACCACCCCTGATTCTCCTACTACTTCAATACGAAATTGTAATTTATAAATACGTCATTGCAACACCTACTTCCGGTGTTAATGAACTAAACGTCCGTCCGTCACCGGACACCTTCTTCTGGTTGGACCGAATCCGACTCTAAGAAGGATGCGCCTTATGTGATGAGCTCAGTTTAATTTATGTGAATGTAAAAAAAACACGAGCTGTGGGCGGTAGGCGATAGACTGACTCTATACGTTAGGATAACGAGAGAAGGATCAAAAATGGTACATGAAATTTTATCATAGGATCGCAGTCTAAAGACCGGAAGGCTATAGTAATGATGCTCAAAACAATAAAACACCATCAGGGGGATTGCTTTAGCTAATTCCAAGGATACCCGTTGACGGAATCAACTCACGCAAACACACACACATACACACATACACACATACACACATACACACACAAATACACACGGTACTTAATGAAGAAACGAACGTTAGAAATAATCGAGTAAAGCAAGTGAAGCGTTCAAGAATCGATTCTCATTTTGAATTCGATACGGCAGTAGCTAATCACGATTTTTTTTCATGCGTCAGATGCAGTCTAAAATGTTGAGGCAATTCATAGGCGCCGTGAATGATTTGGCTCACGTACACGCATTCCAATTCTGCAGATGAATAAAATTTTGCAGTCTGGCAGTCTGACTGGCTGGCAATGGGTTCTGATGGGCTGATTCGGTTCAATCAGGGAGTCCCTGTAACTCTTCCTGAAAGGCGATGGTGATGCGGCAAGAGATGGATTTCGATGTCTGTCGTTTTTCGCCTGCTTTTATTTGCGGGATTATCGAAATAAGAAGTTATGCGAATTCAAACATGCGATTCAATTTCATTGCGCTTTTGCCCTAGCCGGGAGGGATGAATACCAGTTAGACCGAACGACCGTTTAAATTGAGGGTGAAGACCAATGACGGCGAGGTTAATCTTATGACGTCGCTGAATTATTGAAAACATTTGTCATGATTAGTCACCGCTGATACGGTACCGATTACTTTTTGTTTTTACTTACCCTGAAGCAACGTATGCAGTCCTTTATTGACCAGATAAGGGATACCGGCGTCATTTAAGGTGAAGAAAAAACGATGACGGTTGAGGTAGGGTGGTTTCAGATTGAATGTTTGTGACATTGTAAGACCGATCAGGACAATAATGACTCACAGATCGAAGGACAGCATATTTTAATTAAAAGCAAAGCCGCGCAACGCGACACAAGTTTAGTGTCCGTGCTTACAAACCATTGCAGGCGATTATCGAAGGAAAGGAAACATAATACGAAGTGACAAGCCCAAACCTCAAAGTTACCTTAGCGCACCCACGAGCACTTAGACTTGCTACTACCGCGAGCGATTAACTAAAACCAAAAGGGTCGGTGAAAATGATAAAAAAAACATTAAAGACCAAATAGCACAGAAATGCCGCGACAATGATAACCATACCGCCACGTCACCGCAGCAGTTTATTAAATAAAAGGTCATTTATCACGGGAATAGGACAGTTTTTGCAGTGGTGAATACAATGCTTGCACCATTAAAACATGCACTTGCACAACACATCCCCCCACCCCGCTCGCTGCTACCGCATCATCATCATCGCAACATTTGAAGGTTATGTCCCTAAAATGGTCACTCGTAGTAGATGCATCACGTTCATTCCATTTCCAGTAACCATAAAATATGTCGACTGCAATCGATCCGGCTGGCAACGTAATCACGGCCGTGATGCTGGACCCATTAGTGTTGAAACCAAGAACACTGGAATGTTTTGAAATGACAGAGGAATTAGGTTGCATCGCTGTCTGATGTCTGTTGGGCATGTCTATTCCCCGCCGCTCATCCGAGTGGGTCCTAGGTGATAACGTAATTGCTATTTTATTGCGATCAGAGCCATGACATGGTCACGTTCATTTCATGATACAAACTAAAAAAGTGTCATAGAAACGTAAAACGTTCACAAAAAAACCAACAAATTGATAGATGAACGGAATACACCATAAGATACACGATTTAGAGTTTTGAGCTGGACTAGAGAGCATCTCATAAATTCTAATCAAAACCCAGACTCATTCTGAAAGAGATCGTTTCAGAGCATGCAATCACATAATGCAGCAATACGGCGACATAATGGCGCAGCCTTTAATGGCTACAAATGACAGTTTTACAACGTTTCGACATGCGCGATTTTGCAATTTTAAAAAGTTCTAAACACCTTTGGTGAGTTAAAAGAATCCAAGGCAATCAAACGATTCCTTAACAAAAAACAAACAAGAATGAATGGACGCATTGCAACCACAAGCGATTAGTGGAAGCTACAGTGTCGAGAAACAAGTGTTAGCCTTGATTTTATGTATTTTTTTAGTGTAGTAAAACCGCGATAGAGCAACGACGCACATATACCCAATCAGTTGCTTAACATTATCAAATTTATGGGGACATATTTTTCCGAGATTGGTAAGGATTCCTTAAAAAATAATACTTCTATGAGGGAGAGTTTTTTACAAACGCAACGAGTTACATTTTTTAGGAAGAGTTTAAGACCCATTATGGACTCTTATCGATTTTGGACACATTTGTTTTTAAGAAATTTTGAAATGTTCATCAACCAAATTTAGATGATTTTAATAAAAAACAAAAGGATTTCCATTACAGATAAATTTAACTTTCTAAGGTTGTTAAGCCCTTCCGGCGTCTAAGAAACTTTAATATTAAAACACTTAAACCATAGAAGATGTTTGTTTACAGACCTTCGTAGAGCTTGAATCTCTTATAGTCGCCAGAGGTCGCTAATATTAAAGACTATTAGATTATAATGGCTGGTGTAATAGTCAGACTTCTTACGAACTCACTTAGGACAAGAACGTTGCTTCACCGCAACCGATTCTCAGTAACTCCTTAACCAATAACTAATCGATTAGCCCATTTTCAATATATCTGGCACTACCTAAGCTTTTCTCGTTCGCTTTTTGGCCCAAAAATAGTTAAAGTGCTGTACAATACTTTAGCAATCCATCGAAATCCAGACTTTTATAGTCATTATATCATATTTGTATGCTCTGTTCATGGTCTAAATCATTCCACGGCAATCAAAATGGCAAATTGAGAACTCTTCAAAATTTTTGAATTCTTATCTAAATTTAATTCCGCCCACTTTTTTTAAATTTCTTTAATTTATTTTAATTTTGTTTTAATTTCTTCACTTCTTTTTGATTTCCACTTTTTCATTTTGTTCACCCATTTACTCTCTAGAAAATAAAGAAAATTGTTTCTTTACAACAATGAATGCACTTGCTGCCAATCAGCCTGCGCGAATGAAACTCATTACGCGAACCTGTCGCTATTCATTCATTCATTACTCTCGAGCATGCGACTTTGTCAAACTGCCAACCATGCTGCAATTTTCAATTCGCAATTGCAGCGGTAAATGCGTTAAAATAGAAACGATAAAAAGATAAAGGATGAAGAGCTGCGAGGAATGGATGAGGAATGTATGCAAAGATGTCAGTACTCTCTGTATGTCTGGCTGCTTGTCTATATCTTCCTCTGTTAGTCTATTTGTCTATTCATTTGTCTTTACTGAATAAAGTGTTTATGATGCATACTATAATTTATGGAAATAAATTTGTACATTTCAATTTTATTGCTGTTTCTAAGAAGAAGAAGAAGAAGAAGAAGAAGTCGATAACAAGAATTTGTATAGTTTAAGTTCCTTCTCACTCCCCGCCTTCTAAAATCGTAGGCCTGCAATGCGTTAGACACAGTTGAAGTTTATCTGGTGCATTTATTGCATCTGCCACTTCCAATTCGTATTGCCTGCCGCAAATATCATTTTTTATGCTGCTCGTAATCGACCCGTCGTTGTTCTGAAGTTGGGGGAACCAATGCGAACGTTTCGGGCATGAGGGCATTCAATTTCGCTAATATTAGCCAATACATGAAGTGTGCCGTCATCGTGCGTTTCTTCTAAATGCTAATGGAGCACAGCGGGAGACAAGACAAAGATATATCCGACACATCAGGGGGAGGTCTCTTTCTCACCCTCTATCACTTTCACTCATTTTTTCGTTCTAATGTTGTTGTACGACCAACTTTATATGATCGCAATTAATTTGTGAAAAATGCTAATTTGCGTCGCGTAAAAATTTCAGTCGACAAAACTTTATTATTCTAATAAATTAATATTTTACGTACCGAGCTCAGCTCAAAGGACGTCGGATATATTTAAAGATTTATTTTTATAAAATTTTAATAATTATCGTTGAAGAGCTTTCCCACCAAGACCGAAAAATTACAAAAGAAATATTGTAAACATAGTAAATAATTCAATCCGCATGGAATAGAAATCCTACACAAAATCATTCGAAAATTCTACCAATTCAAATCTCATACCTACAGCCCATTTGATCTCTTGTTCTGCAATTATTACCCACCACGACCACGAGCAGAGAGGTGAAGCAACGAAAGGTGTATAGGTGACGAGAAATAAGTAAATATGTTGCGTGCCTCGCATAATTGATCTCGGATAATTCAATCTCGTGCATTTCGCACACGATTTCATATTCGATAAAATGTGGTCGCCCAACGACACGGTGGCACGACGCGATAACTTGCAGTAGTTGCAGGTGTTACAATCTCCTCACTGCAACCTCACAATCGCCAACGTAACAGCAGATCAAATAGACCGCAGCAAATAATAATTCCAGTGCTCATGGTGCCAAATTAAACTATACTGAAACTATCATAAAGCGAATGCAATGCACCGTGTACCGGTCGTGTGTCGCGTATACGGCGTGTATCCTTTGCCGTGAGCTAACAGCAGACACAATAAATTTAACCGAGTGTTTAAAATTCGAATGGATTGTGGTTACCAACAATTCACTAACACGGAGCACGGCTATGGAAACGGTGGAAACGGTGATGCACTACCATAGCACTATCAGTAAATTTGCAACATGTGTAACACCAAAAACCCTTTCCTAGCAATTTTAATCACTTGCATCGACGACAGCAAAGTCCATCACTTTTCGATGCCCACCCACACTCGACGCAGTAAGGGAGGGATGTAGGTGGCGGAGGAGGTGGAGAGAATTTTCTAAAGAATGCGATTGCATCGAGCGAATGATGTGTATGCAAATTGTATGATCAAACGACTGTTTTATATCTAAGGGCAACCGAATATCTTCTTGCAAATGTATCTCCTACACATCCTCACCCGAAGAACTTGATGATGTAAAGAAGTTCACATGGTTTCTACCTGCAGATATAGATGCAGATCTGTAGATGTCATCAGCATCGTCACCATCATTATCGTCAATATAATTTGATGTTCACATCAGGACTCTCGCAGTAAACAAAAATCTCATAAAATTTTAATGGCTTTTAAAACCCTCAGAAAATCTAATCAATTACATTTTTCGGAGGTATAAAGCAAACGAAGAAGAAGAAGAAGAAAATAAATCACGAAAAACATCGATTAAGATTATTTTCTCGATTGTTCGAGACAATTACTTTGTCGATTATTTGATAATATTAAACGAAATACAAGAGTTAAGCCACCTTTTCAGAATTCTCTTTAAATAACTTTATTTACGATAAAGTAAAGCAACGCCCCTTTTCCCTCCTTCTCCCTTTCCAAACTATTTCCATTGATAATCACATAATCGTAAATGCACAAATGAAATTTTTTGTGGTGAAACAGATGGACAGGACAGATGGTCGAATGAACAGAGTGGAACGGACGGAAACGAACGAGAGAAGGGCGAAAGGGTAGACTTTGATTAAAATCAAATCGCTTGCTACGGAATCCGAAGTTTCGGACAGAAACACCTTCATTCTGACACCTTTGTTAGTCGGTGTCGGTCAGTGCATGTGCATCTGGCCATTTTCAGGAGCTGATGCCGCCAAGTTAACGCAAACACAAACAAGAACAAGAACAACAACGACAACAACAAAACCAACAACAACAGCATCAACCATCGGTATTACCACACTGTGTGAACAAACAACATTTAATCGCTCGCTTTAAATAATTTAATATTGCTCCAGCACCAAACGAATAAATAAGTGAATCAATAGAATGAAAGGAATCAATGAATGAATGAATGAAGGAAGGTACGAACGTTTGATGAATATTTCATAAGAATTGGAGGCACACAAACATACAAACACAAGGAAAAGGTAAATTGAGAGCAGGAGAGAAATGGACAGACGTGCTGCATTTATTCATCGGAACCAATCCACCAATCTACCACTGCTTCCAAACCTAGAACCGCCTATCCACGAGCACCTCCACATAGCCGAATGACAAGACGAATGAGAGGGAATGAAGGAACAGAAGGCAAACGACTGTATGCGTAAATCAATAATGATTCTCTTTACTTACACGCATTCATTCACACGTATAATGGGTTGGCTGACTGACTATGGATTGACTGACATGCTGGCTGGTTAGTTGACTGTTGGAAATTTTGGAAATTGCATTACTCGGCGATGACCTTTGTGGGGTGTAGAGAAATTTCGTGTGCTGTATTGGGCATATTATTCATGTAGTTGCAGTTTTTGCTGTCATTGCATTACTGCTATTGCCGCAATCGTTGTTGTTGCTTATTGTACTGTAATTGCACCAAGAGTTTTTATTGTCAGGGTGTCAAAATTCTTACAGGTAGGAAAACAAATGCATTCGGGCGCACGGTTTCCACTTAGTTTTATTTATTATTTCTCCTATTGTTGCTTTTGTCATTTATTGTTACTCTAGTTGTTGTTGTCTTTGTCGTTGTGGTCAAAAAATAATTTACAGGCATTTATATATATATATATATATATATATATATATATATATATATATATATATATATATATATATATATATATATATATATATATATATATATATATATATATATATATATATATATATATATATATATATATATATATATATATATATATATATATATATATATATATATATATATATATATATATATATATATATATATATATATATATATATATATATATATATATATATATATATATATATATATATATATATATATATATATATATATATATATATATATATATATATATATATATATATATATATATATATATATATATATATATATATATATATATATATATATATATATATATATATATATATATATATATATATATATATATATATATATATATATATATATATATATATATATATATATATATATATATATATATATATATATATATATATATATATATATATATATATATATATATATATATATATATATATATATATATATATATATATATATATATATATATATATATATATATATATATATATATATATATATATATATATATATATATATATATATATATATATATATATATATATATATATATATATATATATATATATATATATATATATATATATATATATATATATATATATATATATATATATATATATATATATATATATATATATATATATATATATATATATATATATATATATATATATATATATATATATATATATATATATATATATATATATATATATATATATATATATATATATATATATATATATATATATATATATATATATATATATATATATATATATATATATATATATATATATATATATATATATATATATATATATATATATATATATATATATATATATATATATATATATATATATATATATATATATATATATATATATATATATATATATATATATATATATATATATATATATATATATATATATATATATATATATATATATATATATATATATATATATATATATATATATATATATATATATATATATATATATATATATATATATATATATATATATATATATATATATATATATATATATATATATATATATATATATATATATATATATATATATATATATATATATATATATATATATATATATATATATATATATATATATATATATATATATATATATATATATATATATATATATATATATATATATATATATATATATATATATATATATATATATATATATATATATATATATATATATATATATATATATATATATATATATATATATATATATATATATATATATATATATATATATATATATATATATATATATATATATATATATATATATATATATATATATATATATATATATATATATATATATATATATATATATATATATATATATATATATATATATATATATATATATATATATATATATATATATATATATATTATATATATATATATATATATATATATATATATATATATATATATATATATATATATATATATATATATATATATATATATATATATATATATATATATATATATATATATATATATATATATATATATATATATATATATATATATATATATATATATATATATATATATATATATATATATATATATATATATATATATATATATATATATATATATATATATATATATATATATATATATATATATATATATATATATATATATATATATATATATATATATATATATATATATATATATATATATATATATATATATATATATATATATATATATATATATATATATATATATATATATATATATATATATATATATATATATATATATATATATATATATATATATATATATATATATATATATATATATATATATATATATATATATATATATATATATATATATATATATATATATATATATATATATATATATATATATATATATATATATATATATATATATATATATATATATATATATATATATATATATATATATATATATATATATATATATATATATATATATATATATATATATATATATATATATATATATATATATATCACCCCAACGATGAAAACATTATTTTAAGTAATAAGCAAAATTGAAGTCAATGAAAAAACAGCACAACACTTGGCCAATAAAACAAAATAAATGTTGTTGCCCTTTTGACAAACAGCAACGACAACAACGTCGCCGCCACACGCCATGACGTTGACAGTTACACGATGAACTTTATAACTTGGTGGATAAACGTACGCCGCCTGTTATCTGAGGCATCTGAATCGCAAACATGAGAAATACCGTTTAAACAGTTAGTTGATTGGTTTTAATTGAGAAAATATTCGATATCGCATCGTTAGTCGCCAATTGTAAGAATCGTCGCAACGTGCAATGTTTGCAAAGAAGAGCAATGAGAAGAAACAAGTGAGGAATTTCGTGTAATTTGAAGAGATTTTTCAACTTTGGTTGTTGTATCTACTATTCATAGCATTTCACTGACAGAAAATTAGAAAAATTCTCTCTTGGAGCGCTTGCCTTTCCATTTTAATCAAAAATCATCGATCACCTACGTGTGACCGTTTTTGTATGTTTGAAAGCAGGCTTGATTACGACAAAGGCTTGGCAACTGCAACAACAACAACAAACCCGATACATCTCCACGTAAGGATGACAGCGAACGATTCGGAGGGAAGCACTTATGATTTATATAAGCCTTTCGTTAATTCTTCACTTCATGCAATAGCCGCACCTTGGCGGCAACGTAGCAACAGGAGTAGGCACAGTAAAAGCAATAACGAAAGCAACAGATTTCTTAGTTACGATTGTGTGTGGAACGACAATCGATATGGGATTAATTGTGAACAAATTGCAACCAATAACCACAGTAACCACAGTAGAGTGAGAAGAGGAAGGGCGGTTAAGATGATGGAAGTCGATGATGGGAGAAATGGTTTCCTAAAAAGAAGATTCAGCAAAGATGGATACGTGGGTACTTTGGCAAGGCTTGTGCGTATGTATATGTGTGTGAGGGTGAATGCGATTATGCGTAGGAAGTTGATCGCCTTTCAAGTGGGCGGCAGGCTATGGAATGCGTTCCATTTGAGTTACTCGCTGCAGCATGTATTTTGAGACCAACAACGTAACCAAAAATAACAGCAATTACAGCTACGACCGCAACAACAACAGTGACAATAATGATAATAATAGTAATAATAATAATAATTATTATCGAAATAAATATCTAATTTTTAACATTTTCTCTTGATTGGAGTGCAAACTTTCAAAACGAGTATGTGCTCGTCGTAGTTCGATAGCAATCGAAGCGAAGGGGAGGAGGGGGGATTAACATATTTCGGTTAAACAAGAATCACAAAACCTGCGACTAATTGCCGCCAAATTAAATATAACTATAGTGGCTGCTGAAGCCAGTTCCATTTTTATGATTCTACAGAATTAGTATCATTTGCGAATGTGTCGGCTGTTCTCCTTTTCGTTATCCCTTCCATTTTCTTATCTAATAATCAGAAATATCACCATTAGGTTGACCTGGGTGGCAGCAGAAATGACAACATGGCAGCCGTCATCAATAATGAGGTTGTTGGCGGATGATATATTCAAGGAAAGATTTAGATCTTTCGAAGCCACTTCGAATGTGCTCGAAATGACAGCAATAATTTATTGCATCTGCGCATCGGGTTTGATTTATTATTTGGAAAAATTGCAAATGTGTTGCCCGCAAGCAAACCTTATCGTTGCCCTCCCTCACCCAGGGAACCACAAAGTGCCTGTACTCAACCGGCGGTTACTTGCGATTATAGTCCAGGAGTATTTACATATTCCCACTTTTTCTCCACTCTCCGCTCCTGTCGCTACTTCCACCCACCTTCACTCCTCCGATTCAACCACTCGCTTACTATCTGAATAAAATCAAATTTTTCATGACGTTGTTTGTCTTTCTTGCTTTCGTGCTCCGGGTGCCGATTTGTTGGCGGAAAATAAAAAGCGAAATCGAGGAAAAGTTCGATTAATCCATGATTTCAAAATTATATGCACTCATAAATATTTATGTAGCTCGTTTTTTAATATTATTATTTTTATTATTATTTTCATGGTTTGCACTCGCTGAATAAACTCATCCTTTTATCGTCGACTTCAGCAGCAGCAACTGTGGCGGCAGCAGCAACTGTGGTGGCAGCAGTTGAGGAGGCGACAACTGTTGAGAAGGGAAGATCGAGTGTCGTCCTTTTGTTCCATCATCCGGCTGGCTATAGGGATTTGTTCGTTTCTCATTTTACTCGCTCACATTTCGTTCGATTCGTTGGTTTCGTTTATCCCTTGAATTTCATCTTTAAAATATTCAATTGGGTGCATCCAGTGACTATGAGAACAACAACAACAACGATAACAACAACAGTTACAACAATTTGATTGTGTTCTCAAACAAAATGTAGTCAAACAAAAAAATACCAAAAAAATAGTCATGAAAATAACAGAAAAAACAAAGAGAACACACAAAATCGACCACTCTATCGATCCGAATGTAAAAAAGCAATTTATATGTTAAACCATGAGCAGGTTTCAAGTTTCCCACCTTCTCTCACGCCCACGCCAATGACAATCTCCTTGTCACCATGAGATGAAAAAGGATACTGAAGTGTCAAAACGATTTTGAAATTGGAAGGATATCAAAGATTATCATAACTTCCTTTTGAAAGGATAATGTTGTAGAGAAATATCGCTACATCAATAAATCGATTAAAGAAGACTACGCTTAAACAAATTATGCAATTAAATAATTATTTTAATGGCTAACTTGTAGCACTTATTAAATTGTTTTGCACAAATCGAGTTGTCAAATTTAGTTCAGAAATTATCGAATATAATTTAGAGATAATTTTTATGTCAGGAATCGCCATTTGTTTCTCAGAAATGGCTATCAAATTTAAGCCTATCAAAAGTATTTCGGAAACCGTCATTTGTATTTCAGAAATTACCAAATTAAGTTTAGAAACCACAAAATTTAATTTAAGGAAAAGTCATTTTTTGAAAAGTAATTCGTCATTTTTATGAAAGAAAGGTCTGAAACAGAGAAACAAGATTATGCGGATTCTCTCATGTTTTAGGATCAGGAGAAAGATTCTAAGCTATTTGAAGTAATCGCAGACTAAAGAAATAGATTCCTTTAAACGGTCCCTGAAAACAATTCTATAAATTATCAATTATAAGAGAAAAATGAAAAGATTCTTTAAGAATTATTTAAGAAAATTGCATGCATTTAGATAAGGAGGAAAAAAGACACCTCCTCCTTTGAATGCTCTGCAACAAAGAAAATGAACACCGAGTTTCAATTCCTGCTGCAGGAGTATCCATAGAGAAAAGGCAGGATTTATGACATATTTTCTTTTTGCAAAACATACTCATTTTTTTGTCCTTTTAGCGTATATAATTCCTTCGAAGCACATTGACCTTTTTTGAGTGCATTAGAAAACGAAATACCCTGAGCTCACGAACGTATTTGTTTGTTACTGGCGCTGACTTTCTTGATGCTTTTTCTGCTGTTATTGTTGTTGGTGTTGATGTCATTACTATTGTTGGACTATGGTGAAAGGCAAGAAATATAAGTTTAAGATATTTAATATCTGAAACTCCCTTAGGCATTTTGCACTTAAGTGTGCTTGAATATGCGAAAGACATAAAATTAAATCACAAAGTTTTTATGACTAAACTCTTATAAAAGGAATAAAAATTTTACTACTTTTCGTTGTCGCAAGTCCAAAGTGGAACATTTATATATATGTATATGTGTACATATACGCACGTAACACAATGACCAAAAAAAATTTAATGAAATCCAAATTCAGATCCTAAGAGAAATAAAAGAAAGAAAAGGAAAATCATTGACTTTTGGGATTTTAAGGACATTACTGATAAACACGCATACTCGCACACACAACAAATACAATTTACTTCGCAAAAAAGTCCTGAAATCAGCAGTCATTACTGCTGTTTGGTAGAGTTAGTCGGTTAGTTTTAGTTTGCTCGCCTGATTTCAATGACCTCTCTTTTTTCACATGCCACATAAATTATTTCTGTGTCCCGTCTACTCAATTTTATTTTTCGTATACATGAATATTTTGCATTTATTTCCGGTCTATGAAAAGTCAATGTGATCAAAACTGGTCCCGCTTTATTCTTCTTAATCAACGACTAACAACCGACGTATCACAACCAATCACTCTTGCATGTCAACAAATTCGAAGAGCCTAGAACTAAGCTGGTCAAAGGGTTTTTATACTTTTTTTAAAAAATTCAGAATGTGTTTGTTTCTATTCTGAAAAAACGGAATTTTGTTACCCTTCTTTAGTGATCATTCAAAATCGACGATGATAACAAGATGACAGTACTTAGTATGATAAAAGAATAAATACGAAGAGAGAATTAAGAAGGAAAATGCTGCCCACAACTAACACAGAGACACATGCACCCTCCCATGGATAGACCCTATGAGTCCTTGCATATATTTTTCCCTTACGTCTTCCCATTTATATACAAAAGTTTTCCTTTGTCACGTACAAAGAAAAAGTTCCTTTTATTCATCAACTTTTATTATTCGCAAGACCACCAATCCTTTTTTATTTACTTGTTTATTTTTTTAGTTTCATTTGAAGGTCGAGAACATAAAGGGGCGTAAATGTTTTATGGCGTTAAAGGGCGTTGCTCTCGCCCCAGCTTGCTATCGTTTTTTTTTTAATCTTCTCGACTTTCTCTATTAAATATTTGTTAAACTGCTTCGTAGACTTCTAGAGAAATCCATTGAGATTTGTAACGAATCGGGCGATTCTGAAATTCTGAGAATTCTACAATGAGGGGATGCTTAGAGGAAGCGGTGCGAATTGTTAAATCCAGAGAGTTTCGAATGGTTGGAGCTATTGAGATCAAGAAGTTATTGCTCAAATCTCGAGCTCGAGGCTTTTAATAAGAAATTCTGACAACTTCTTAACAAAAACATATGTTTGCCGTAGTCACGATGTTCGCTTGTAACGTCCCTCACACCTACTTCTCCCTCGAGAAAATTATAACGACTTAACGACTTGTCGCGATGTCAAGTTGTTGACATTCCATCAAGCCCGCGATGCAGCGCAAAGGGAAATTTTTAAATTACAAATATTATTTTGTCTTCTTATTCTTCTCATTCTTATTCTTCTTCTTATTCTTCTTGTTTTGGTGAAACAGCAGTGAACATTGTCAGGATGGTGAAAAAGGAGAATAGTTAAAAAGAGAAGGAGTGATAGGTAGGATTGAGATAGACAAATGATTTGAGCACTTTTCGAAAAAATCATGATTCATCTGCGACATACACTAATTTTTTGACAGTCGACAGAAACGCGTAATGGATAAAGAATTTTATAATTACTCTTTATTGCTCCCATAAAGAGAAACATGACAATTTTATTTTTAATTGTCATATTTTTAGAAGTTGTCTGCTTCAGAAGAACCGAAGTGGATGTTTCGTCCTCTAAGGAATAATGTAATAGACCTCAATTAAATTCAACTTTTTTTTTTAAATTCTCTTAGAATTTTTTATAAATCTGAAGTTCAGAAATTAATAAATAATAAAATGAAAGAACTCAACATTATTCAAATATACGAATAAGTCACGATCTTCATGATTAGTATTTATATTTTCGAATATTCGAAATTTGAATGTTCACGAAGAGAACTAAGAAGCTCATTTAGGAATGACCAATTAGAACGGCAGTTAGGAAGTTTTATGGTATACGACGATGCACGACGTTCGGACCGAATCGACTTCTTTGCTTCAATTCAGATGTAATTTTCTGATATGACACGATCCCACCAACTGCTTTGGCTTAAGCGGCCGAAGTGAAGACAACTAATTGTGCAGCACTTCGTTTGACTTTTGGATTTGGCTTCTCGCTTGGTCGGGACTGTATTACAACGATTTGGATAGGAGCTTCCTCAGCATCCAATTAAATTCCTTCATATCGCTTCACCGAAAGTGCAATACTGATAGCCATCTGGTGACCGAAGTGAATCTGATGTCTGTTCGCGCATCGCGAGGCGACGTTTGTGCAATTTCTCAAAACCGCCTTCCTGGCATCTCGGGCAATGTGGTGATGTGGTAATGTGGTGATGGTACACCGTGGGTACATTTGTTGGAGCCACTTGAACGTTGCTATGCCAGTTTGTTGTAATGGAGTGTTAATAGTTGTCGAATGTCCGCAACACAACCAACCAACAACAGCCACTCGCTTCTGACATTAATTTTCGTCTAGCACCAACGGAATACTGTCGAACTGAACCCACCTCCCAAAATTCCTGACTCAGTATTTTGCAACGAATACGAGCAGGCCGGTAGAATGTATGGCAGATGAAGAAAGAGAGAGAGATAGAGAAAGAGAAGTGAAGCTGGGACCCTTAAGTTCAAAGTATCATTCTGAAAACAGTATTTTCGTGAAGCTGTGAACAATAAATGACTTGAGCACCCCGCGACGACACTTCTCGAAATCACTAGTTGCTCGCCGGCCTGTGTTCGCACACGAATTTCATGAACTCGCTCCCGTAAAGTGTCAAATGCCATCGTTTGCGACAGCGCGCATCCAAATACCGTACACTACTATCTGTACCGTACGATCATCTCGCTAGCTTCTAAAACGACTTCACAAGTTGGTCATATATTCGGTCTTCTACTCACCTCCCCTCCTACACTGCTAGTGATCAACAAATGTTTCCACAGGGTGTCTCATGCTTCTTAGCAAACGCCCTCTTTCCCTCGACGTAATCGCTACAAGTTGCACTAACTTCAACGTTTTCCAACTTTATTTATGAGTTCGTTCATCTATGAAACAAACATTTCCTTACTTAAGAGAACCGCAGAAGCAGAAGCATCCGACGTGAATTACAGGAGTACAGTCCATTGTTATCGCTGCTGTCATAACGCGATGTTTATCTGATAAGCAACAAAAATTATGTTCAGGCAGTACAGGCGACAATATTCTCCATTGCGAAATACCTAGAAATTGCGAGAGGTGTGAATTTCTATGACGTTCCGCATTGTCAACCGGCAGTATCTTTTCCTGAAAATCTATCTATAGAAAACTCTTTCTTTAACTCTCGCCCTTTCATTCTCTCTTCATCGTTTAATGATCCCCAAATCGCGTCACGAACCGATAAATCGATCATCACAAATCCTTTTGTGATCACAATTGGTTTGAATATGTCTAATTATAAAACTCATAAGTATTTCAATATCATTTCAAAAAGCTAATCGTCGTCTATGGCTTCACATCTAACTTCACTCGCCAACTAATACTTTAGAGCTCCTTCTCTACAAACTCTCTCTACAAACAGTGTCGTAACCCTATTACACATTGAACAGCTCCTCTCCATCCCTTTGCATCATACGGACCACCAATGAAGTCTTTCGAAGCTTCATTTTTAATTTGATATCTTATCAACATTTTACGAGAACGCGATACAATACGATGCGATGATATGCGACGTTCAATCTTACACTCTAGTTTATATGTTACGACGCGATGCGTCATATGCTCGAAGTCTTGTCGCACCTCGTCGAAAATAAAATTTGTTTTTCTTCTACATTACTTTTCTCAATGCCAAGAGCCGAAAGGTTGCGCAAAGCATGAAGTCTTATGGGTAAAACCCAAAAAGATAAAGTCAGTCAATTTATTTAAATTGTTTTGTGTACAAAAGATTAAAATGATTCAACAGGAATTACGCGAGATAGATTACGTAGATTCTTGCGAGGCTCATCGAAATTAAAGTGCGGATTCGTGCGAGTCATTATTGAATGAGAGATCAAATATTGGATGACGTGATATACGACTTATTATATCGAAAATATCGTGCAAGTTGACGCAAGTGATATGACGAAGAGTTAAAGCAAATTCTGAGAATTTCAATAAATTTATCGCAGAGTTATCACAATGAAAAATATTGCTTTCAACGAATAATGGCTTTCTCCGCCACTCCAGCCATTTCCCCTTTCCGATAATCTCTCCATAAGAGGCCTGTTCCTTTAATTGGGAACACCGCCCAAACTGCAAGCAGAACCCTACGCGAAACATTTTAATTAACGGTATCCAAAATGGCCTTTCACGGGCACGGAGGCCAAATAGTGGGGACATAATACCCTGCACAACAAAGACTTGGTATTGCAACCAATCCGAATAAATTATGAATTAACTGCAGGCCAAATTTACCTCCCAGTTCGATCTCTTTCCCTCCCTTTCTACCTTCTCGCAGTTGCTTCTAGCTTACCTCTCGCGAATACGTACCATTTGACTCCCGGTAATAATCAGATGGTCACCCAGGGACGCTCCGATGCCTGCCAATACTCTCTCGCATGTTTCTTCCAGGTGTTCATAGTTACTCTCGTATATCTCTGGATTACTTTGTCTTACCACCGTTTGAAGTACGTGTTAGATTTAATTGATTCTCATTACTAAACGGACGAATAAAACCTTGAAGACTTATCTTGAGAAATCATCAGTCCAAAGAGAATATAAAAACTATTTACGAATTTGTTTTCACCACCAATCGGTAATATTTATTGCATGAAAATGTATTAGATAAACTCGTTGTATTCTATGGCCAAAATTCCCTTTATCCACGGCGTCACTTCAGAGACGCGTGTATAAACACCAGGCTTATATGGCAAGGCACAACTAATACCCCAAGAAACAATACCAATAAGTTTTTTCTGAAGGACCAATGGGCCACCAGAATCCATAGTGCATGCATCAACACCGCCCTTAATATAACCCGCGCACAACATCCGGTCCGAAATGCGTGATGTCATCAGCAGATATTTACAAGTTTTCTGATCCAAAATTGGCACCCGAGCATACTGCAGATATTCTGCTTCGGGTCCATTTCGTCCCAAGTAACCCCAACCAGCAACTATAGCTAGACTTCCTGGCGGCACAAAATCGTCACGATTTGCCAATTGAATTGGTTGAACGGTAGCGTCGAAGGCCAAATCACTAGCAAGCCGTACCAGTCCAACATCATAATCCATAGTCATCTCTGTCCACAAATTGTGACGATGAAGGGCCTTCACAGCTACCAAATTGCCATTTTGAAATTTACGACCCTTGAAACCCACGCGAACCTTCAGCATTCGTGGTGTAAGGAAATCCAGGCAATGCGCGGCTGTTATGACTGTGCGTTGATTGATAATCGAACCACCGCAAATATGATGGCCAAATATGATCAACGATACGATGTAAGGAAATTCCATACCATCAGCTGGCAGACCACCGACAATGCGTGGACTGGGCACCGGCAAGGATCTCTCATATTCAGCGGAAGCCGCAATAGGCAAAATACCAATAATCATAAGAAATCGAAAATCGATCATTTTGCCAATGCGATCTTAAACGAACTGACTTAATACTAGACCGACTGATTCGAGACGAATAATGACTAGGTGGAAAAATATCGATCGAGGCGATGGCTTCTATGAATCGCAATAACAAGTTTTTGTTTAAAATTTATACCGATAACGATAACAGCAATACAATCGAATACAATCGGATGTCATTAAGTGATAATATCGTTCATTGATACCAATGAGCGCAATACCACCGGATATTACTCGCTAGCGGTTGACAGTAACGTTATGAGAGTGGTGAAATGGCTTTGGAGGGAGGAATCGAGGAAAAAATCTTGAGTACACAAAGCATTTCAAGTTTTCAAGCAAACTATGGTTTCATTGAATAAATAAATGTAAGTAAATAAGAATTGTTAGAGCTCAAGGAGAGCTGCAGATAATTTAAACAGTTTGATAGCATTTCAAAAATAATGACGTTATGCGTTGGTAGTAGTGTAAACTCATCCACGCTCGTGCAAAGTTAATTAATCATACTTTCGAAGTGTTTAAAAACTTGGTGATTTCCGTCATTTTTGCAAAATTCTAAGATTTTATTAAATTTCCGTAACTTTGGTAATATAACGTGATATTAGTAAGTCGCTGCTTTTTATAAAATCCCCTGACTTATGAAAAATCCCGTGACATGTCAAATTTTATGTTGTTTTAAATTTAGATGGCTTTTGTATGATTCCCGTTTTTTCCCTGGTTTTTATAGGACTTCATGGCATATTTAAAAGCCTCTGGTTTTTTTTTTGGAACTAACGAACCCTTATAAACTAATAATTTTAACCGAGAATACTTAAAGTACTCAACACTACTCGTCGCCACTTTTCATCTTAATTTACAGAAAATAGCACAATGGAAACTGGCAAAATCTCTAACGTAGAAATGATTAAGTGTGAATACTGCAACGAACATCAGCTACCATCGATAAAGCACGTCAAAATCAATCAAGCCTACCGTCGATTGCTATTAACTGGATGCTTTCATACACTCGAGCGTGCCCGTCATCGATCTACGCGTACATGATTTCCACTTCCCGTGGATCTCTCCTGAATTACAGCTTCCTGGTTGATTGCATTCCATCCATTTTTGTTTATTATACTTTCATACATTCGATGTTTCGCGATTTTCGGACGATGGACGATGGCGAACGATTTCGGAGGGAAAGGATTTTTGAAAACAAAAACCGCCTTGGCAATTTATACGTTGCTATCAATAAAAGCCGCAATACATGACGCAAGCATGCAATTTTCATTCACATCCTATCACACTATACTCGTTAAAACCAACATAATCGGTCATCGGTCCTGGGTGAGACAAATCATCGGGGTTTAGGACATAGCAGTAAAAGTAGCAGGGAGTAGCAGGGGAAATCATCGCAAATTTCAATTTGGTTGTTCACTTTGTTTGCTCCGACGATGTTGTTGAAATGAGAGCTGTTGATAATTATGTTATCGATGATAATGATGACGATAATATACTCCATAATTTCAAATGAACACTCAATAGAAACATTCAGTCCCTTACACAATGAGCTCGTCAAAGGCATCTAGTAAAAGCAGCAGCATCGCCGTCGTCATCATTATCATCACCGTCATCATCACACCATTGTCGTCATGTCGCGGCGACGCACAAATGTGGAAAATCTGTAATTATGAAACATGAATTTTCGAACAGTAATTACAACGTCTCCTTTTGTGCCTGAGGACATTTTAATCAACGATCCACGGCTAGATAATAGCCAAGGCTTAGATAGTTTTATTGCGTGGCAATATTTGGTCTACTCGGGAAGTTTTACGGTAAGGAGTAGGATGGCACGAACTGTGAATTTTAATTTAAAGACAATTTACCGAACAACGGAAAATTATAACTTTAGTCGGCTTCCGTTTAATATAGAAAGGGATCTATTACGTTTATTTAACTTCACTTTTAGGTCATTCCTTCGATTAAGTTATGCTTATTGTTGACTTCAAGGCACTTCAGTCCAGGAAGTCGTCGGAATATTGCTGATTTTTTCTCGGGATTATATGAAATTGCTTCCACATTGCACCGATTTCGACGCCGCTCCTACCAATTTACTGTATTTCCTTCCTCATAATTTCACGACCAATCAATTACAAACCAATGATGGAAATCCTTTTTTAAATTGGCCCGTCATTTTACAAAATATGAGCACTTTATCTGCGGTCAGATCCACAAAAGTTTCTACAGTTTAGTCTCCAATTTATTGCTATTCCCTCTTGGCCTCTTTCACTGCTTCCCGACGGATGTGATGCGTCTATGCTGCGCGAATGCCGCACGAAGGCACATCCGAATTTTGACTTTAGGCAATATCTATGTACTTACTGCATTGTGCTAAGAGCCAAGTAAAGCATTCCATAGGAAAATTTGTACGCCTCACGGCAGGAGAGTACATTTGCTCGTGTACTCGCTCAAGCGAAGGATATGAAACAACGATTCATTGTAACGATAATTTCAACGAACAGCTTCAACGAACTACTTGTTCAGAAAACCGCAAAGAACGCTTTGAAGATTCTAAACGAATAACTTCGTTCGTTGTGAACAAAAGCTTTCGAGATTCAATGATGCCCCCCACGGTGTCTGGCAGTCGGTCATCGGAGTAGACAAAAAATTGAACTCAGCAAGACGATGGAATTTTTGGGACACTTGAAAATTGCTTTGTAATATTTAAGAGGACTGGTGCCTCTGGCTGCAGCTGATTGCACAACTGGGTCACTAGATTTCCTACAAAGGAAGTTCATTTATAATAACTGCAACCATTATTAATTAGAGACTTAAAGTTCACAACAAATTTTAAAGAATATACTGGTGGAGACACGGGCACATACGCTTTATTACAACTGATTTTCACAAGTCTCCCGAAATCGAGCATATCAAATCCCCATCGACCCTCTGGGGAAAATAGCAAGATAACAAAAGAATAAAATATGCTCCTCAATCAACGCTCATCAATCATTGAAATCTAATTAAATCGTCTAAGTAAAAGTTAATCAGTCAGTCAGTCATCCAGTCAGTCTGTACTTCCGCTCCGAAACGAATAATTAAGAATAATCGAATGCACTGAGCGAAAATCCTTCGCGGACGTCACCAAATCCGCCCATTATCTGTAATCGTACGACGCGACACTATTAGCATCACATCAGAGTTTTTACAGAGAAATCGCAAATTCAAAGACTCACAATTGTCAGTCAGTCGGCACTCAGCTATCCGACGACTCGCCGAACATCCTTGCCAAATGAATTCTTAAATACGTCATTAGCGGATGTAGTAGAATGTCCTTGTGAAAGTTCTCGCAAGAGAAAAAAAGCGCCGAAGTGCAAAAACGAGCCAAGAAGGAAAATAGCGTCAAGAAAAGCTCCAGACGACTTTTTTCATTGGATACTCTGGAAGTTTCGTAGGTCGTTGATCGACCCGCTCTAACTCATTGTGCACTTAAGCACGAACATCCGAAAGTACCCGGATCGCCACAGAACCCCACAGCCAGAGTTTTGACTTTATATTCATGGATTAGGAATGTTGAAGGAGCTGCCGCCACGCCATGCCATGGATGAACGTCAATTAATTTTCATTAAAATGCGATAAACGGAATTCAGCTATTTTTCCTCTCATTATCAGATCAAAATTGTGATGGGTATTATCGAGTAAACGATAAAAAATAAAAGGTTACACCTAAAATCATATTTACTTGAAATTGAACGCGTTGAAGGGTGTCTAGCTGAATTTTTATCTGACAAATACTTGACGAAGTTTTGGAGTGGTTTTGGGAATTTTAGAGCTTTGGAAATTAATCAGTAGAGAATGTGTTTAAATCCTAAAGGAATTCTGCATAATTTAACATTCCTTCCTTAGAGATGACCCGCTTTGAAGTTCAGAAGTTAACTCTAAGTCATCCCTTTTTGCATCAAAGGAATAGCTTTAACTGTCTCTCACTCTTTTCCTCTCTCTCTCTCTCTCGCTCTCTCGCTCTCTCCATCTCAGTCTCTCTCACTCTCTTTCTTTGTATTCACTCTGCAGACATGGTATATTCTTCAAAACGTTATCTTTCCCCAGGAGCCACGTTTGTCGAAGAAATGGAAACAATAAAAAACCCAAAATTGGAAGACATCTCATTATTTTGAAATCTCTAACCGGGGGAAAAACTCCCCAGATGAAAAGAATTGAATGAAAAAGGGGCGAAGAATTGAAGGAGTGAGTAACTCACATTGGTGGTTATCGTTCGTTTGCTCCTGCAGCTGCTGGTGCGGCATTTCATCGTTCAGGCTAAGACGAAGCACGTTACGAAAGAATTCTTTCGCGAATTTCACTAAATGATGTCGCCCGTATTACTGTCTAGCATTATCCCTGCGGCACGAAAATTTATCTTCCATTTCTTTTTAGGAAAAAACGACAGACGGCTCCTTTGTGAATGAAAGAAGAGTCCTTTGAAGAAAGTACTGTCTCCTCGAAACAAAATGTTCCACTGCTTCCTTTTCCTTTTCTCCTGCTTTTTCTTTTTCATATCCTTATTCCTTTCGTTATTTTTTTTCGGGTAGGAGGGCACTATGCAAATACGAGTACGGGCCAAGCTTGATATAAAATAACGGGAATGAGCCCCTAAATAATATCCACAAATATCCAGATCATTATTACAACTAACAGATCCGAAACTGCGTTAAATGAATGGAGAACACCCCGAACTCATTTTTATTCGCTGCTAAAAAGAATCTATGAATACAATTTTAATGACTTCAGTTTTTTCCTTTGTGTTATAATTTTTAATTAATCCTGCCAAATTCTTAATTACACAACGGCCTTTTAATTGAGGTCGCTAAAACCACGACTTTTTCAATAATGGCATGAAAAGCTTTATTTTTTTTTAATAATGGCATGAAAAGCTTCCTTATTCCGCCGAAATAACCAAAATTTTTGTCATCAATGGATTGATATTAAGTCAAAGCTCATTAGATATCGGGAAGTTGTTCATGACGAAGATCCCGTTACTGCGAAATACCTTTAGACATGAATAATTTATGGCATCCTTCGTTAAATTTCAGCGGCAATTCAGCAATTTCTTCTGGCTCATACCAAGCATTCCCTGAATGATCCGAACTATTTCTAGCACACTCCTCGGCTTCATACCTGGCACATACCTTCTCTTCATACCAAACACTTCCTTTTGGTTCTTTCCGAGGACTTTTTCTTATCAATTTCGAGCACTTTGCTTGCAGTCCATTCCGCGGAATTTCATCTGGTTCACGCCGAACACGTCCTTCTAAACCATTTCCAACATTTCCTTATGATACAGAAGATGACAATGACTGACTCTTGCAACGATATCGTCATCGTTGAAAATAAATATGCAGGAATTTTAAAATACTTTCGGTTTCTTGGTCTCCCAGTTAACGCAAAGTGCAATTTTAACATCAGGAATGTACCCCATCGGAGTCCTCTTGGGTTTGCTTTGTTTCTACTTCGAATTTAAAGTGCCCAGGTGTGAAAGTCATAGAAATGTCATTTTGTCCTCGCTTCATTATTATACTTTACATGATAATGATCGACAATACAATAAACATGAGCGTGAAATAACTTCTTAATTATTAAAAACAATAATTCATTCATCCATTCGTTCATCAACACTTAACGAAACAACAATAACAACAAGTATTTCTCTACTTTTAATGAACTTCCGGATTTTTTGCAACAAACAAAACAAAAGCTAAAACTAAAGAAAAAGATGAAGAAAACACGGAAGAAAGCATCAAAAGCTTACGTACTCGTGTATCAATGCAACCAATGGTCATTAGGTCTACACCGAACTATTTGCCGCAGAGATTCATAACAATCGTATTAATTGATCTGGCATCGCTGCAGTTTTTTGCAACACTAAGGAGAAGGAACGGCGTCTATTTATCTTACCTTTAATGAATTCCCGGATTTTTGGAAGGAAACAAAACAGGATCTAAAATTTGATGTATTTTTAAAAAATCCTACAAAACAGAAAGTCGTGCAAAGAAGAAAAGTAAACAAAATACATCTAGCAAATTGACGGAAGGATACAAACGGACGTTGATTGCAAATTTTATTCTATTCTCGAAAACGACACTGACGAAAAACATTGCAAAAGGAACGAAGCTGAAAAGGTCCGACATTCTTAGGATAAAGGAAGAAGAGGTGTGAGCTAAAATTTTTAGGGAAATTTTGATGATTTTTTTTGAGAAAGCAACTTTTGATGAATGTACTCTTCGAACGGTACAAAGAAAACGACGAATAAAGGGAAAAAGAAAAGAAGGAAGGAGAGACAAAATGCAAGACCTGGGTTGAATTGGCGTCCCTGAATGCAGGACAAGTTTCCTTAAATTGTTGCAGTTGGTGTCGTTTCTCGTTATTTCACTGTTATCGACTTGTTGTTGTTGTTGTTGTTTTTCGCAGCTTTTGCGGGCAATGGTTGCTTTCTTTACCAAACGCTGTACTTTCTGTTATTATATAACTGTTAGTTATATCATTTTAACTTGTTGTTATTGCTAATACTTAGCCGTTTTGTCGCGTTGTAACTGTTATTGTTACCACAATCGTTATAGAGTTATTGTAGCTATTATTGTTGTTATTGTAGGTGTTATGGTTGTTGTTGTAATAACTGGCTTTGTTATTGTAGCTGCTGGTGTTCTTGTTGCTGTTGTTGAAGTTAATACTGTTGTTTTTGTAGGCGTTATTACTGCTGTCACATCCGCGATTACTGTTATTGCAATGGCTAAGCCTGCCTATTCGTCAGTGTTGTTGTTGTAAGTAATGCTTTCATGGCGGCCCCTAAAGTCGGTGAACTTATCAGAAACATTTTCACGTATTGATTTTTCTTTTTTTTGCGCCATCCCCTACACTATCAATGGTCTCACATTTTACAATATAATTTCTTCAAGACCGCAACTCACTCTCCTTCTCTCTCTACTTCCACTAGTTTCAATAAATCTTGATATAACTGAAAAAAGTCGTAAAAAATCATCTCGCTATTTGTGATTTCGAGACGACTGCTTTTCCTGTTTTCTTTCAAAGTAATTTTCTAATTTTTTTTTATTTTTCTTTTATTTCTTATTTGCATTAAACTTTAATTCTAACGAACGCAAGAATGTCAATCCACCACTGTTACCACCACTCTCGCTCGCAACGCCCGGTCTTCGCTCTTACTGTAATGAGAAAAACTTCTCTTTCGCTACCGCAGTTTGCGGACGCGTACATTCTAAAACTTTTAATAGCTTTTCATCAGTGACGCAAAACGATCATAAAACTGACCGACTGAACGCAATTTTGCAGAAAAGTTTACTAATCCTTGAGTTTATGATTCGTTGTGGTAACCGGAACCGGAACCATTATCCCCCCACCTTTTGGAATCATTTTAATTCGTCGTAGGATATAAAATGGGTTGCTCTGCTTGGTGTTTGCTATACGCCCAGCTCTTCCTTTCTGCCTCTCTCTCTCTATCTATTTCTCTCTCTATCTCACTGTACTTTCGATTTATATCAATATGTTTCCCAAGTCGATCCCTGTCCCATTCCCTTTCCCATTCTGTTCCTGCCACCGAATTCTACTCTGGACTTCCACATTGTCTCTCTTGTTGTCCGAGAGCCGGCAAAACCACATAATACGATATTTATTTTAGTCGATCGTAAACCTTTAAATGATTTTCAACTAGATACACAAAACACATCGAAAACTTTTGCCAAATCCGATGCAATGGTCTGGAAGCTGTTTCCAGTAATTGAAAAGAGCAAACAAATGAACCCAAATTTTCACCAGCTTAACCATCCGTTAGAATGGTCATCAAGAGAAAACCGAATCGAATACATCGGGAACAATAAATGAGTTGTAGAATTAAATGGATCGAAATGCGTGTAATAGGAAATTTATAATGAAATCATACAGTTATCCATTAGGTCATATAGAAACCGTCGCAAATTGTGATGAATTACGGACTTGTGCCTTAGTTAGTTGAAAACCGAAGAAAGTTAGGATACAGGAACGAAGAAAAGAAAGACGAAAGAAAAGGAATTATCCTTCTTGTTTGTAAGTATCTGAAGGAAGGAAATAATTTAGAACTTCTAAAGGATAGGATTGAAGAGGTACTAAAAAGGAGTTAAAGTGTATGAAGATCTATGCGAAGTCCTTTTCTCTGAAAGCTATTTTTACGAATCTTTTTTGGAGCCTTTAATTCCTTCCAGAATAAACCTAAAGATGATTAAATAAAATATACTTTTTTACCCGCAAAAACTATAATGCCCAGTTATGGATACATAACCGCCATTGCAAACAAAAATGCCCTCAAATTCGAACACACACATGCACGCACAGAAGCAAAGTCATATGGCGTTCATGCGGCTCCACAAAATTCTGCGGCAACCGGTCCGTACCATAACCGTATACCACCCTTTGACAGAATTGTAGCGCATGATTATATAATTTAAAAAACGATTTTAGTTTATTTTTATCTTTGGTATGTGTATACGCGTGTGTGTTTTATTTATATTACATGGCAAGGTGTTATGCGTGTCTCGGTATCCGGAAAGGCGTGATCAGAAGCAGAAGAAGCACCACCAGCACTAACGTACGCCTAAAACATATGCTCGCCACCTTAACCGAAACACGAAAACTCCTATGAAAAAAACCCCGATCAACAAACAAAACAAACAAACCGGATCAGCCGAAGGAACAAACGAGAAGCCAAGCAAAAAAAAATTCACATCATAAAGTTTTTTAGTTTTGCGGAATTTTATGCGAGGCGCTTCGAGCTGAATTGACATTTCCGGTAAATCCAGGAAGGACACTGACTGCAGTTTACGCGATGACTAGCCCTCAACTGCCCCTAAGGCTTTACGTGGAGTAAGGACTCAGATCATTTCGGCAAGAATGAGTCATAAAAGGTAAGAGGTTTTCATTTTATTTTGCAAACATAAATCGCGGTTCTGCAATGCGGTGCGCCAAAACCAACGACAGAACGACAACAAACAACAAATTCCTTTACCTCGTTTTACACGTTTTCAATGGGTTTACTGGTATGCTCATCATACCTGAGTATGAGTGTGTGTGTATGAGTGTGTGTATGTTTGTATGTATGTGAGTGTATGTATTTATATATGTTTACGAATACAAATATTCATACATGTTTGTGTACTCGTTCGGATGGAAATTGTTGCCAACAACGTTGAAATGTAAATTCCGGGTGATTTAAAACTACGAATTGAATGGCCTCCAAAAACCCGGTTTAGCATGTCTCCAACTATTGCAAAAAATAAATATGAGAACCGACAACGTTCATGTACTTTTATTCGACATGACGACATAACGACCTTGCATATGTTTGCCTAGGAGGCGGTGGATTTAGCAAATAAATTTGCGGTCTCGTTGCTGTTGATGTTGTTGTTGTTGTTGTTGTTGTTTTCGGCATTAGTTATACATTGTATCGATATCTGTGTGCCGTATCTAATTTATATGCGAAATAATGTTAAGCTGGCAACATTTTATGCAAATCGTACAACAATAACGAGTACGTCTTTATGAAAGGCACCAACTAGCCGTTCTCGTATGGTGATTAGTGCGGTGGGATGTAGTATAGGAAGGATGATGTATTATAGTCCTTTCAAATTACCCCAAAAGGGACCGGTCGAAGTTTTAATGACAGATTTGGAAGGACGACATTTCAACAAGTTCGATCAGTAATGTTTTTTCTCTAATCACAATTTGCCTTCTCAGGAATACCGTGTCACTCTTTTTTAATGAGGAGATTAAGTGGTCAAAGCTCTCTATAGTGACTAAATACGACTAAAAGTCGCTGCCAAAAATCGATGGGCAAAACCAGGAATTCTTTTAAATCACTTCAAATATAGTTTTGAAAGTTTTATATCATAAAGAATCTACGACTAACTTTTAATGTTTCTCTCAAACTTGCTTTTGCATGTAACCCTTACTTATTCCCCCCCCCCCTTTCTGTCTACACCCTCTTTTTAAAGGGCTGACAAATGCTCACGTCGAACAACCTGAGATCGACACCATCTGCTCGAACATCAATATGTCTTGCCCTTAGTTACGTCTGTTCTCCCTCTGAATGTACCACTAGTGTTATCATCTTATTCCTCCTCCTTATTCCCTCCTCCACGATAGACAATAAAACATGGTAGACTTTTTGGCAGCGGCTGTTTGAACATCGAACAAGATTTCGATTCATTTTTATGCAATACAAGGAAAAATTTACATACTCGTACCCAAAAAAACCCATGCCCGAAAAAAAGTTTGCATTTCGACAATTTGATAGTACTGCGCCGCAACATTATGGCATTGCGATTTGATTGTGGGATACAATATAGCTGTAGTTTTAGGCTTCAACGAAACTGGGAACAATATCGACATCTCGATATCACAATTTCCCCATTGGTACTTACTTTTATGTCAGCTGCCAATTAGAGTATTCTAGAATTTTATTCCGTTTTCATATTTTTCCGCTTTCATCCTCTTCTCGTTTAGCCTTCTCGCTAACCCACGTATGGAATTGAACAAGGTCGACACAACTGTACCCTCACCAAAGGTCAAGCTCATCAATGAAACCTTCTTCAAGGGTTTCAAGTAAAATTCTATCATGGATTTCATTTATTTGCAAATTGGAAATCCCGCTGGTGAGAGACGGCGGCCATATACTATATTATATACATGAAAAATATATCCCTTAACATTTACAATACACTTTTAATATAAATACCATTCCTTCATATCATTATGTTCCGTATTGGAACACGCCAGAAAAGGGATGAAATACAAAAAAAAAACATTCGACCAATTTCCAAAAATCTCTCGTTTATTCTAATTTCCATTTGACCATTTCGGCTTTATCCAAATACATTGGATTACTTCGATGATAATGTCGTCTTAAATACTCGAACCCGAACAGGAGCAAGAACAAACACAAACACACACAGAGGCACACAATACAATAATCCATACAGTTCGTTGGGCATGACAAAAATTAGATTGTTCAGCAAATCACCCCTCACGGTCACAAGTTCTCAACCCAACGAGTAGAACTCGTCAATAACATCAGCTCTTAGCACCAACGTCAGCACCCTCCTCATAAACATCAGCCCCATCCCGCAGCAACCCTCAGCACCTAGCATGCACTTCACTTTTTAAATCTTACTTTCATCCTTCCACCGCATCGCTGCAATGCAGAATGCACACGCTGCAACGGTCTGTCCAGGCGGCTGTCCATGCAACTAAACATGCGATTGTTCGTACGACTAAGTGCATTGCATTGGATTGTATTTAATGACATATGCATGTGCGTTTATCGCGTGCCTTAATCCTTTTTGCAATTAAAGGCAAAGCATAATAATTGGTTGGGAAGGGATTGATGGCGACTAAAGGCGACAGCTACAACCACACCGACGACGAAAACGATGATGGTGGTGTTCGAAGGGATGGTGAAACGATCCAATATTGGTTTATGGAAATGCATCTCATTGCATTGTGCAGTAGTGGTCGAAGCGGTCATCGTATGAGATTTTCATGCGTAGCAGAACCCAAAAGCTTTATCCCAGAGTGATTGCTGTTTATGTTGTAAATGCTTTGAAGTATTGGTAGTTATATAAACACATGCATACCTACCTACATATGTTCATTAATATATCACAACAACAACAAAAACAAAAACAACAAGTACGCACACATTCAATACATCAAAGCAAAGATGCCGCACAGCAAAAGCATACACCGAGCGATGACGATGATAATCGATCCCCTTAGACTCTTGGGGAAACTCGTACAGGCATAGAAAAAAATCCTGAATAAGGACATAACGAGCCATCTCATGCATCCATTTTGTACATTTCTCTACATAAACAAATTAGTTCCTGGCAAATGATTCATTTATTGCGCAAAGAAATAAAACTACCTTGCTCACGGTCTTAAAAAGCTACGAATGATCAGGTACCCCGAAGCCTGGACTTCAAAACACACATGCATACGTGCATACTATACACTCTAACGATAATATTTCCCCAAAAGTGTATTTTGATCCCATCTCTTTCTCTCCCCAGAAATACATACGAGCACGTTTACATAGATTCATCCGTAACGTAATTACGCATGGGTGACACTTGCCCGTTTGCCAGGATAGCACTTCAGATGTTACTGCTATAGAATATCGAAAGGTTTAATTTTTGCTTTAAAATTATGCCACGTCATCCGAGGGTGACGTTTCCGAATAGCCGTCACCCTCTCGTAGCTACGTTCGTGGATTTACGGAGTTTTCTTTGGACATTTCCAAGCACTTTATGGACTGGCCTTCAGTCAAGCATTCATCGAACATTTACCGTATCAGAACATGAGGATATCATATATACTCCTCATCCCTTCACAAGGACGTGGGTTTGAGTATAATTATTCACTCATTCATGGGGTGATCCATTATCGAAAAAAGAATAAATGCCGCGTAAGATTGGGTCTCACAAACGACAGCAATTTCCATTAAAACAAACAACAAAGCATTCTATTAGACGATCTGAAATACCGTCATTTGTGGGAGGGGGAGGGCGGTAAGGCTACAAAAGAAAGTTTTAAAGTTTTCGAGCTATGTTGACCCACAACCAGCCAGAAAATCTATTGTTAAATTATCCCCAAAATTTTTTAAATTCAGAAATGTCAAAAATTTCAACCCCAAATAAAAAGTGTCCGCACATACCTGAAATATTATTAGAGTCCTTCTCTGCTGAATATCTGGAAAAAATTGGCAATTTTTCCACTTTTCTTCTCTTTTCTATAGTTTCAGTGTGTGTGTGTTTGTGTGTGTATGTGTGTGCGTGTGTGTATTATGTGTATCGACGACACCATCCACTTAACAATACCGCACAATGACCGAGGACCGACACACATTACCTTGTTGTGTGGCGTAACTTTATTGAATTATGAGAGCGAAACAATAACAGTCAATTGAGTGTATCTCCGCACTCTCCCACCCCCTTCTCTCTTCATCGTCCAAAAACCATGTCAAATATTTGTGTTGTGTTAATTTTGATCCTTTTCTTTTTTTTTTTTTTTTTTTTTTTTTTTTTTTTTTTTTGTTTGTCCTGCAAAAGCACCAGCGGTTGAGTTACTACTTTTTTGCTTTAGATTCTGCCCGGTTTGTTAAGGTCGGTTATATCTATATCTATACGAAATGTGTGTGCATGTGTGTGTATAGGTGGAGAGGCTTCCGTTGGGCAGTTGTGGTTGTTTTGTGTTTGCGTTGAGTTTATAATCGGTTGTGGTTTTTTGTCATATGCTTGACCATAAAAATGTCATCAGTAAGCTAATGACTATGATGTTAGCATTGTTCACCTCATAACAATATCATAATGGAATTTTAAGGAGCGAAGTCACAGACGTTTCCGGTGTGTTGTGTAAATCTGCGAGTGTGGGTTTATTTATTGAAAACTAAAGAAGTGAGAACATTCTTCAACATATTTGACGTTTTTGTTAAGCACAGAACGTCATAAGGATGACCGGGTGCCCGATCAGTGTCCATGGGGAAGTCACGCTTTATAAATGAAACCATAGCACATTCCATTCTGCATTATATGAATTGCTTCTTCATTCTTTCAATTCTTACTCTTCACAATAATCACTTTATCAATTCACGATATTTCCACGCACGGGTATAAAAATTCATTTTATTCATAGCTTTCGATAAACTACGTCGCAGAATTAAAACCTAGCAGTAATCCATTTGTATTTTTGGTTATCTAATTGAAACTTAAGAAGCAATCGAATTACTTGAAATTTAAATAACGCGGGAACTATTTGTTTATTTTCACGGAATTTTCACTGCTTTTTCACTTTTTCAACCCGCCCGATTTGAAAAATACTTAACGAGTAAAGTTAGCGACGGCAAAATAATAAAAATTTAAATATTTTTATTTCACCACAAATGCATTTAAATAGCCAAATTACATCGAGTGATTTGCACCTGCTTTGAATGCACTTACTGACATTGAAAGTTTTTAGAACTCAGAGAGAAACATCTGTTTGTCTACACAAGTAGAAGAGGAGTTGACACAATCAAAAACAACAATGCTCCAAAATAATCGGAATAATTATTGAATTGAAACACGAACATTAATCGCTCATTCTGTTTTGAATCTTTTGCTAAATATGGCGGAAATATATGGCCGTAAAATTCGAACGAAATGAAAAAAAATGATCTCAATTTGATTTTGTTGTTACCCAAACTTTTGCTGTCAAATCGACAGTGTGTAGCAATTATGGAGCTACCTTTCGTCTTTCATAAAACTGTAAACCAGAGAGAATTAAACACTCGCATTAAAAGGTACAAGTTTCTTGCATGGGAATCTTATATGCACGCCTTTGGCACTCGCATGTGATTTTTTGCACTGGTGAAAAACTATAGAACATTTTTTTGAATTCATTGGACATAAAAATTATTATTTCTTTTTCTTAATCATTTGATGAATAAAATATTATTATTCAGTAAATAGAAACTGAAAATTAATATAGTTAGAATTTATTTCATTATAATAAGAACGAAAACTGTAAACGGTAATTGTATTTCACTGTAATCAACTTGGTGGTGTCTTGATGTTAAAAATTATATATATATATATATATATATATATATATATATATATATATATATATATATATATATATATATATATATATATATATATATATATATATATATATATATATATATATATATATATATATATATATATATATATATATATATATATATATATATATATATATATATATATATATATATATATATATATATATATATATATATATATATATATATATATATATATATATATATATATATATATATATATATATATATATATATATATATATATATATATATATATATATATATATATATATATATATATATATATATATATATATATATATATATATATATATATATATATATATATATATATATATATATATATATATATATATATATATATATATATATATATATATATATATATATATATATATATATATATATATATATATATATATATATATATATATATATATATATATATATATATATATATATATATATATATATATATATATATATATATATATATATATATATATATATATATATATATATATATATATATATATATATATATATATATATATATATATATATATATATATATATATATATATATATATATATATATATATATATATATATATATATATATATATATATATATATATATATATATATATATATATATATATATATATATATATATATATATATATATATATATATATATATATATATATATATATATATATATATATATATATATATATATATATATATATATATATATATATATATATATATATATATATATATATATATATATATATATATATATATATATATATATATATATATATATATATATATATATATATATATATATATATATATATATATATATATATATATATATATATATATATATATATATATATATATATATATATATATATATATATATATATATATATATATATATATATATATATATATATATATATATATATATATATATATATATATATATATATATATATATATATATATATATATATATATATATATATATAATTTTCTTTAAGATTTTAAAAATAATATATTTCACATTGATTTGGAGGTCATCCATCTTCGTAATTCCCCATTGATTTTCTTAAAATAAAGCCTTTGTTTATGGTTTTATAAAATAAAACCAGAATTTTTACGTTTGATGAAAATTATCTAGAAGTAGAAGTTGGGCAAAGTGTTTCAACACGCTCGACGCCGAATATAGCGTTATACTCGTTATCAAACGCACAGCAAACAAGAACTGCGTCGGGCGGGTTTTCACACATTGTGTCCGTGAATTCAACAAACTATAAAAATGGCCATTTTAACGAATTTCTAATATACAGCAACGAGTATCGATAATTTGTTGAAGAAGAAAGTTCAAGAGGGAACAACGGAATATACGACAAAAATAATCTTAGATCTCAATAATCAAGCGTGTGTCTTCAGTTACGTAAAAGAGAGGAAAGTTCATTCCAAATTCAATTTCAGAAATATTTTTCAGAAGGCAAAAATAATCCCGTTACCTCTGCTCATACCTTTGACCACTTTGAATAAGCTCTAAAAGTTAAAATGTGAAGCCTCTCAGGGCCAGCTGTTTTAATTGATGCTGCATGAGATCAGATGTCAATGGATGAATAATTGCGGTACCGCCAAGGTGACTATATTTTTTCTCTTTTGGAGAATTTATTAAGCAGAAATTAATAACGATTGATTTCATCGACATCCACCTTTAAAGACATTGCTCCAAGACAACAAAATTGAATCTTTTGTAGAATTTGAATAAAGCACCGTTTTGTATTGAACATCCCTTAAACAATTCCAGAAATCTATTTATATATTTTGGCAATATCTGTTAGATCTCCCTAACATCATTTAGTCACGCCAACAGCTTTTATCCCAAACCAAAATGTTTTGTGGTAGATCGGAATGATTTGAGGTAGACACTCAAATGCCTTTTACCAATGTTTGGCAATAACCCAATTATATGTTTTGGTTTACAATGCATTGCCTCTAATAGTTTTGCACGTCAGTGGCACCGTTGTCAACTCGTTTGATTAATATTTCGATATTTCGCATTCCAGACTTCGTTTCGTGAGCGTAGTTTTTATCACCAAGGTTTTCTCTTCACCACCTCCTTCTTCCCCACCACCGCTAAGTCCTATGAAAATTTGTTTGACAGAAGCACATTGTTGAGGTAATTAAAAACTGCATGGCATCGACTTGGTTTATAGAAATACAAGATTTTATAACTGCCGGTTTTTTGGGTAAGATTTACACCCATTTATTTTGAACCATGAATAGTTTGAACCATGTTAATATAAATGAGAATTTTTAATAAACCTGTACACCATCCTCTTTCAATTCCCTTCGTTTTTTCACAATACGGTCTATTTAATGTCTTCATTCTTGGTCGTTGCAACGATAACGTCCTAATCGTATAATAATCACCCAACAAACTAGGGCTCCATCGAAAAGCCTCATTTTGATTAACACATTTCACGACCCGAAGGCATCGAAAGCCGCAGGGAGGAGGAGTAGGCGAGGCTACTTGAATGATTTCACGCTAATGAAGTTATTAAAGCTGGAAGGTTTTCGTTTTAATAAAAGAACGTTCGTGTTTGCATGTATTGGACTCTATAAAACGGAATATTCATAAATTATGTTCACGCTATTGTAAATTGCCTCCAATCTTTATGCCGCACACTCTCCCTTCCAATCATTCCCAAGTATGCTTCTAAATTTTTCAGAATATTTTTTTTCGCCTAGCGACTCTGCTAGGCGGTTCGGGTGTGACGACGTTCAGATGGCTTCTAAACAACGAATGGTCTCACATTGAGTGGAAATTGTGTATGAAAGATATTTTTAAAAATATCTAGGAGAGGGTAGTGAACTCTTAAAATACTTTAATATTTAATTATTTAATATTTATAAAATCGGAGACGAACGAGAACAAACTAGAGCGCTTTCGGAGTAATTGGAGGACAGTCGGGGATTGTGAACTCAGGATCAAGTATAAAGGATTTTATATTTACGATTACGGGGTGGTATGACGAAGAGAACCACAGGGGTAACCACTTTGGCCTATTTAATTTTGGTAATTTTCTTTCCGTGTTTTGCAATTTTGAAAAGCCTGTTCATGTTGACGTTCGTGCCGCACGTTGTCAAACCGCAAAAATCAATCAAAAAGCAATGCATCTGTCAATTAACCGGGAAGCGCCATTTTCAATTCAAGTATAGACTCCATTGCTCTTTGAATATATCGTAGCTTACATCCCACAATACCGCAAAAGCACTCCTTCGCCGCATCAAACCAACCAATTGTGCCGCTGATCGATCCAATTATACTCTCGATTGTAGCCATTGTGCAGAATTTTTTAGTATCCTACAAAGTATTTCTCATCATTGCCACCTCTTGGGGCCTGACTTTCGAATTCACGCTAGGAAGGTTGAAATGAAATCGAGCTGTGTCGTATGTGTATGTGTGTGTATGTGTGTGTATCCAATCGGCTTTTCGAGTAGGATCGCGAGCTCGCACAATCATAATCGATAGTTGACATTCGATGCTCCAACGTGTGTGCGTGTGATGGTCGTGTATGATGGCTTGATAGATGAAATCTTGCAATTTATTCATGAAATGGAACAACGTCGATTCTGCCATCATTGACGAAGCGTGAAGTTTGGTGGAATTAATTTCGATGAACTTTTGTGTGCATGAAAATAACACAAAAATTGAAGAGAATGGAAAAGCATGGAATTGGTGTAGAAAAATTGGGTTAAAAACTAATTGAAATTTTACTGAGAAATAATGGCTTCTAATGCAGATCATAAACTGCTTATAAATTCAAAATATTTTACTAATATTATTAAAAAAATTTTTGACGAATGTTCTGTCTTCTGAAGGGAGAAACGGTATCATACATATTCTTTATAATTTAACAATTATTCTCAAGTATAATACGCTTCTATAAATTGCAATCTTTTTACTCCTCTATTAAATTCTTACGACTCAAAATTACCATAAGCTGGCCTTGGGAGCAACCACCCTCTTACAAAATAAAATTATTTGAGAAAAGTGAGAAAATTGTAAAAGCAACTGCTAATGAAATCTTTTCGACAAACAATTGACAAATAGCAACAGATGTCGTATGCAATATTTATTACGTTGGCACACTTAATAAAAAGGGCCCGTTTTGTTTTGACAGTAGACGTCTGTAATTGACAGCCGGATATCCAAAAATGAGAAAAAGGAGTACAGAATATAAAACTTCGGAGGTATTGAAGATAAACTTTTACAAAGCAATCAACATCAAGTTGAGTAATTGGTTTCTAGAGGGCGGAAGAAAGATGTTTGCAAAATGTAACAAAATGTTTTTGGATTCCTTTTCAATATACATTTATCTTATGTCTGCATCCTTTTCCTCTGATTTACTTCATTAAATAATTATTTTGACAAATAGCTGACGTCACGATAACGGTAACTCATTTGAAACGGGTAGATCGTAATTGGAATAAACTAACGATGCTTTTATCGACCTCAAGTAGAGTATTTAACACCACAATTTCCACTAATGTACTGATAGTAATGATGAATAATTAAGACTTCATCACGATAAAAGTGATGTCTTAAATATGTTATGACCACACTTTGAAGAATATTTACTAAAATATATTAAAAAATTACTAAAATATTTGTAACTACCAACATAATTATTATTGCAATAGTTAGAACGAAATAGAATAGTTCGAATAATAATAATATTATTATTAACATTGATTTATTAGCTCATTCATTATTATTTAACTGTTAACTCTTTCAACAAGAATAACAACAACAACAACGATACCAACAACAACAACAACAACGATACCAACAACAACAAACAGTTAAGATTCTTTTGAAACGCATTATTAAGTGCGTAGGAGTGTGTGAGTAAGGTCTTAAACCCGTATCTCACCCCTCAAAATCAACACAAGCAGCAGATTGTATTTAAAGGCATTTAAAGCGTGTTTTAAAAAAGAAAGCGTGTGTGGTTTGAATGGATGTGTGTTTGTGTAAGCACTTAATTTGCACTTTTGCATGCAAATTTTCAACTGCGTGCAAACTCTCTCTCTCACCCTCTTCAGCTCTCACACTTTCTCAACAACAGTCTTTAATGCGCTCTTTTATTCGTATGTGTTGAAGCACAAAAAAGCAGATTGCATTCAATTACTTCGAGTGTGCGGTTCTTCAAGATAATCTCTCGTTTTGCTACTTCTTTTTTCTTAAACTTTGTTAATGATGCTGTTGTTGCATTTGTTGTTATTGTTTTTGTTGCTTCAGCGTTTTGTTATTTATTTGTTTGTTCATATTCTTGTTTTAAATTAAGAATGAAGAAAAGTGGATAGATAGATGGATAATTAGCTAGACAGAGACAGACGGAAAGAGTGTGGGAGAGAGACTAGCAGTAAAGATAGATACACGCATTCTCTTTACAAAATCATTTTCTTTCAACTTTTAATGTTATTGCCGTTCCCCTTATTGTTCTTTCTATTGTTGTTATTTATTATTGTTCTCATTCATTTTTGTTTAATGTTATTGCTATTCTTGTTGTTGTCGTTTGTGCTGCTGTTTCCAAAACTTCAAAGGCGTTTATTAAGAGCCTTTAAACGTGATCTTTTATTAGCTGTGAGTTATTTTTAGTGTAATTGCAATTTTCAGCACCAGCATCGCCACTTGCACGCACACACACACGCATTCCATACATATTTTCACAAATAGATTTTCACACGTTTCCACCAACTCTACTATTTCGGAGCAAGATTAATGCAAGACATCGTTGCTCCTTCGACAACCCCATTCTACGCTTCCCTTCTGAGGCCAACAAGTATTCAAACAACGTATAAGAAGAGTGGGTGGCAGGTGTAGGGGGAAGTTGCTGAAGGAACTTTTTGACAGCCAACTTAACTCGAGGCGAAATTAATTTCAATTCATTTCATATCAAAATGAAAATGAAAATGAAAACGTACAGGCAAATTCATCAAATTGATTAATTTTCACAAATTACAACAACTGCAACACCAACAACACCGACCGTCTAACGGCATACTGTTTATTATGCGAGTCGTTGAGAAAAAGGAATAGAAAGAAAATTATAACGATGTGTGCTTCTGCTTCTGCTGTTGCTGATAATGATGATTGTGATGATGATGATGATGATGAAGATAATAACAAATGTGTGAAATAGAAGAAGAATAAGTAGATGCAGAAGAATCAGCAGCGGAAGTAAATCTTCATAAATTATTGGCGCGCATTTGCAGCAACGCAACATTTGCGTTACAAGTGAAGAGATAGTTGGCGTTGCTGATTGCGATGTTATTGCCGTTGTTGTTGCCATCGTTGTCATTGTTGTTGCTGTTCTCGCTCGTCTTCTTGCTATTCTCGCTTTTGTTGTTGGGTGTCGTTCCATTTAGTCCCCCTGCAAAATTTATAATACGTAATGCCATTAATATTCATTAATTTTCATCAAATTTCGTAAGACCTCTTTTGGTTTTGAATAATTTTCAACATCAATTAATAACGTCTTATTAACGATAGGAAATTATAAGATAAAGAGATACATCAGTGACACTTTCAACAACTTCAAAGACTGTGACAGAATTATCAGATCCAACAATTAACCAAGAAATATCGTTACTTCGAACTCGTCGTGAAAAAAAACTCCTGACTTTGAGCTGAGCGTGAACTGATATTGGTTATTATAATTGACAATTAAATTTAAAACATTAATATTAATTACTTTTTCTTTTCTGCTTCCCGCTACATTCTCTTCCTCGTCTTTTTAATCTTTTTATCATCAATAAGAAAATAGGAATAAAAACAGAATGTTGCAAAAACACGACTCGTACAATTAAGAAAAAAATTAAAAGAAAATTCATTGATGAAACTGCTAAATCGGGCATGATTTACTATCACTCACGTATTACCTCACTACATAAAATATTACTGATAAATAATATTATATTGTAACAATATAAAATCATTAAGTTTAATAAAGTGCATATAATGTGCATAAACACACACACTCACGAACACTCACACGAACACACACACTCACACAAACAGAAACAACCACATAATTGTAAATCTGCATTCAAAAATCAAATCAACCTTCTAATATTCCTACAAATGTGTGTGTGTGCATGTCCTTCTGTCAACACTTAGGTGGTTTTCGTATGTTTTGAAAATAGTTTCCACTCATCCGCGTTCTTTATTGTTTTTCCAATAATAACGACAAAATTCGTGGAACCTCTCGGAACAAATGAAAAAACTTCGAAATGGAATGGAAGAGTGGAAGTAGAGCAGATTATACAGGAAAATTTTTTATAGAGAGAATAAAGATGAAAGTGAAGATGAATAATAATTGCAAAAATGAGTTTGTAAAACTTGAATTCCAGCTTCATTCGTTTCTTTCTTCTGCCTTCCCTGCCGTCCCTCTCTACCTCGTTTCTGACCTTGCTTCTTTCTTCCTTCCTTTCACTATTTCCCCTTCTAATTGGCCCTTTAATTTCTTCCATCCTCTTTTCCTATTTTCCTACTTCCTTTTCCATCTTTCCTTCTTTTTCCATTCTTCATCTTTCCCAATTCTTCCTCACCTTTCTTCCTCCGTTCCTCACCTCCTTTCCTTCACCATTCCCTTTTTCTCATTTTCCTTTCATTTTTCTCTGTTCATCTTTTCTTTCTTCTCATTTTTTCGCCCACCCTACTTTACCTTCTTTGATTTTTCTTTCTTATTTACATTCAATCAAATTTCATTAACATTTTCATATACGAGTATTTGATATTTTTGAGTATCTTGTATACTTTTGAGTATTATTTGAGTATTTTATATTTATCATCTAAAAAAATGGTTACTCACAAAAATGGATGTGGTTCGCTCGCCCCCGTTTTAATATTGAACAATTATAAAGTTCTAACGAAATTGTGGGGTAAATAAATTTCATCGACGAATGTGCTTTGGATGGAAACTTTTTCTGCAGCCTACACAAATGAGGTCAAAATTAAAGGCTCATTTAAGGTTATCTCGTACGTAATTCATTTAGGCTAATCTAAATTCTTATCTCCTCATTATATATTGTCAAAAATCCTTCTTAGATCTGTTGTCTCTAACCAAATACGATAAAAAGTCGTATACATTTAATTCGCTCAATTCGTAAAATTTAAACAAATATGAATTATTATGTGATAATATAGAAGATAATCTATAAATAATCAAAATAAGAAGACGCTCGACCGTATATATAATACATAGTCGAGTCTTCATCTTCATTGATCTGACTGATCTCCATCAAACCGAAAATGTCTGCAACGATCAGTACTTTATCGTGTTTAAAAATAATTGCGACAATTTTCAGCATTCTATTAGGTTTACTCGTTTATCGTCTCTATCAAAATCTCTTCTATTGGAGAAAACGTAAAATATTCGGCGTCAAAACGAACTTATTGATCGGATCTCTGCCCAAAACATTTCTCGGCAAATGCAGTATCTCGGAAGAACTTAATGAAATTTATTTGTAAACTTATTTATGAAAATAATTATTCTCGCTCTCATTCATAACATTTTATTAAAACAGGCAACATAAATCGAAGTATCAGTTAGTTGGAATTTTCAACGGAATGTCTCCAAAATTTCTGATATTAAATCCCGAACTGGCAGCTGGAATTCTAAAGAAAAAATTTCATAATTTTCATGATAATGAAGCATCAAAATGGGTAAGTGCAAATTGCTCTCACTCGATCGTTCTCGGTCAATTCGTTATCAATCGAATCGTTCCCGATTAATTCGTTATCAATCGAATCGTTCCCGATGAATTCGTTATCAATCGAATCGTTCCCGATGAATTCGTTCTCGATTCGTTCGTTATTGATCGATTCATTCTCAACCGTTTCTTATTAATCAACTTTCAATCAATTTCAATAAAATCTTGTTTACAGACTTCGAGTAAGGTTGAAATTAACAGAAACTATAGCCCTCTCGTTTCAACGGGAGACGATTGGAAAAACAAAAGGTCTGAATTAACACCCGCCTTGAAATTAAGCCGTGTAAGTTCGTATTGTTTTCATTGTTTTTATCGCAATATCTAACAGTTACGTGTAATAATAGTTACGTGAAAGTGCTTACCCAGCATTACGTGTAAGCGCTACTAAATTAATTTCGTTCATAGAAATAAATCAAAAGATGGGGCTGCCACTAGATATCACTGAGGTGAATAGAGTTTAAACATCAAATTAATTTTTTGTTAACGATCTCCCATTGCAGATCATTTATAGGTATACTACTGATTTTACAACAAATCTTATTTGGAGCATAGAATCTAATGCTTTTGGTGATACAGCGTGTATATATTATAAAATTGGTATCCGCATGTTATTCCAGGCGACACGTTGTGTTAATTATTTCAGTGCTACCAACATTTTGCCTTGGCTAAGAAAATTTTGGCCCGTGCGTTTCTTCCCTCAACAAGCTGAACGTTTCTTTCGCGATACAACTCACTCGACATTGAAAACTCGTCTCGACGGACATATGGAACACAATGATATATTCAATTATTTCGTTCAATTACGTTCCAAGAAAACGCTAGACGATATGAAATTCTCTGCACATATCTCGACTATATTTTTCGATAGTTTTGGATCGAGTGCGAGTGTGATAGCACATTGTTTGTTACTGGTAAGGCTTTCTGATAATTTGATGGGAGTAGAAGTACCCGGGTAAAAGATTTTTAATACTTTTGTATTTCAGCTTTCACGAGAAAGTCGCGTGCAAAAAAAATTACATAAAGAACTTCAGGCGTATGAAGATCTAGATGGCGAACAAGCATTGGAAAAGCTCGAAGCCTTCACGTATTTGGATCAATGTATAAACGGTATTCAATGCACTAAATAGATTCCACTACTATCAACCATAATTTATTCGTCCATGTTTCCTATATATGTTCGTTATTAAGGACCTTCCTGCTTTCTTTTCCCTCCTTTTTCTTCCAGAAACACTACGCATTTTCCCCCTACTAACTCCCTTCAGCAAATTATGTACGGAACGCATTACGGTCGACCTCGATCAAAGTAATGCCATCACATTCGAGAAAGGTGATATAGTCTATATTCCGCCTTTCTCGTTTCATCGTGATGCCGATTTCTTCGAGAATCCGGAAAAATTTTGGCCTGAGAGATTCGATGAGGAACGCGGTGGTGTTAAAAAATATCGTAATCAGGGTACATTTTTACCATTCAGTGATGGTCCCCGGATGTGCATGGGTAAACCGGAAACTTGAAATGAACCGGAAACTTGTATTGAAAGTCAATAATGCTCTCCCTCTCTCTCTCTTATTTAACGAACAGGCATGAGGATGGGCTTACTTCAAACGAAAGTAGCCGTAGCTGAGGTGATACGCAATTTCGAAGTCGTCTGCAGCTCCTGTACGAGGACGGACAATAAAATAGCACCTAATGAATTTGTAACGTCCCTTGAGGGAGGAATAAGGCTATATTTTAAGAAGAGAGAATTGAGAACTGCAAAGTGATTGCTGATTCTGAATATTTCAGAAATATGTGAAAAGTATATACCGTTTAAAAGAATTCTCAAACTATCAAATGGGTTTTCTTGAGAGCTTAAAAAAAGAAAAGCTTTTCAAAAGCTTTGCAAAAATATATTTTTTAAAAAGTATAATTCCATAAATGAAAACTTGCATATAGTATTCTTTGACTAAAAGGGCTTTATTTTAAAAAAGTATTTAAAAGCTTTCCAAATCCATTGAAAGTTGTTTCCTGATGACTTTCAGAAACAATCAATTCAAAGTGTTTAAATATAAGAGTCTTGTGGGGGATTTTGTGAAAAGATTTTTTAAAAGAAGTATCCAAATAAAAGTATATGAATGAATATTTTCACGAGTTTTTCAATAAAAGAGCCTCATACTAATATCCTTTTTAAAGAACGCCTAAATCTATTAAAATGCTTTCTAAGTGATTTTTAGAAGACAGGGCCTAATATCCTCTTAAATACTAATGAAAGTGAACATCTTTCGAATATTTTTGAAAAGCTACTTTAAAAAAATATTTTCGAATAGGTGCATATTGATGAAAATCAACAAAAATTTCTCTCGGTAAAAATACTTCCTACTGAAATGGTTTTAAACGGCATTTAAATCCATCGGAAAGCTCTTCTGGGCAAATTTTGAAAACAAGAGTTTCTCAAAGATTATTAAAAGACAATTAAAAGTTTTTAAAAATGAAACCATCTAAAGGAAAGTATATGACAAGAAACTTCGAATAAAAGTCTTCTACTAACATAGATACAAACAATACATGGATTTTCTAAATCAGTTCCAACCTAAAAAAGGATTTGTGAAATTGTTCTTATTGTTTTCTTTCTCTCTTCCGACCTTTGTATACGTTACGGGGTTATAATAATTTTGGAAAAATAGATCAAAAATTATATAAAAAAATATAAAATAAAGATCACCCTCGTTCCGTTCTTTTAATCCCTGTCCCTTCGAAACAGAAGCTTCCCAAAGCGAATTGGCAATGCAATAATAACATTCGCAAAGTGACCAAACATTCATTTGTTTTTATGTCGTTTGCCAGCCCAGATGTCATTTTTCATCTCCCCAACAGAGAGACTTCATCGTTAGCCTTTTCTGAATTAACGTACCGTCGTACGACGAACTCGATAGTATCACCAATAATCCAATCTAGGCGAAAGATGTAATCAACAAGAGAAGAAAACAACGAATCGGCAACAACTTCTTTGTGTCAAGAAGCATTCGAACCCTGACAGCGATTGATGCTCTCTGACGGTAAATATATCGACATGGAATTACCGTGGCCAGCCTCTGTCATCCCTCATTCATTCAGTGCATTCATCGTCTCTCTGGAGGTATCGTTTGGATTCTACTGTTTCTCGAGTTTCTAGAGGGGAGATAACTTTAGCAATAACAATAGCAATAACAACAGCAACAATAACAATAACAATAACAATACTAACACTAATACATTATATAGTCAATACGATCTATTCGCAAATACAACTTCGTCAAGAGACCTTACCAGTAGTAGAGATTGTTATTCATACACGAGGCTGTCACTACTGTACAAAAGTAATAAATTATTGCGTTGAGAAAATATGCAGAAGCCGCCTTCTTCTTCTTCATCATCATCATCAGCATCATCGTTATCCAAATGCCGACACGACGCAGCAGGAGGTCCGGGCAAGTCCGTAACTCCGATGGTCATTCATCTCTACGAGTCTAGATTAAGATCTCGAACGCAATAGAGCAATGAAACATAGCGAATTATTGAATTAATGTATGAAATATCTTATCATCAGTTTTGAGAAATTGAATGTGAATGTTGTTGAAACTTGCACCGCACTGCACTGTGTCCGAAATGGACGGAGAACACGGCGAGCAGCTGACTGATTGATTAACTGGAAATGTTCTCGAGTATATATTTGAAAGCTAGAGTCAATTAGAGCTGGAGGTGGTCACGTATTAATCACGAGTATCGTTTCATCTGTCCCAACTGCTAGAATTCAAGAATTCTACCCAAGTCAGAGGAAGAATAAACGGGAATACGCTGAAGCAATAAAATTAACAGATTTTCTGCTATCCGTGGACCGTGCATCACCGGGTCGCTGTTTCGACGTTGTAAAAAAATCATCACAAATTGACTCGAAATACTTTTCCATTCACAAATGAAAATATTTTATTCCAAGCGGCAAAATGCCGTTTGTCGTTTTTTCCTATTACACCAAAAGTATTTCAAATGCTGTCTGGGCAAGGCACGATCAATTCCAACCAATGGGTTGCACCATTACATGTGTCACAACATCCAAAATAGTCATGACGCGCGGTGGCATGTTTATTTAGTTACCTCAACGATTTCAAAGCTCTAGCGCTAAAGTCTAACGGCATATGGTCGCGGATAATCTTAAACATTAACTCGTGTGAGTTGACAGCTGTGATGGTGGTAGTCATGAAGACGGTGGTTGTGATGGTGGTAGTGGCGGTTAATGCTTCTCCATATATCCCAGGACGGACGTGTTTCCTAAAAGTTTGTATTGCAATCGATTGGTCAATAGGTCTATCCTAAACAAAGTGACAGCTAGAAATTGTGGCTTCGATTTTCACAAACTTTGCAGAGATACCAAAAAAAGTTACGAACAACCGAAGGCAATACAACAAAAACAACAAAGAACGAATGACGGAATGAAAAGAAGAAAGCCGAAGAAGAAATGCTTATTGAGCGGAGACAGACACTCCAAATACGCGGAGGAAGCTGGTTTGGTGTTTGGTTCTGTTGGAACTGTTGCCGCAGTTTAATGTAATGTAAAGCTGGAGCAGCCATAGAAGGGATCACAAATCATTCGATTGGACATTCGACGTTCGTGCCGCATTTTACGTTACTGCACACTCTTTGGCCGTTTGCAGGTAAGCAAAGAAATCATTTTCTGTTGTTTACCGCAAATTCTTTGTCGCAATTTCGCTCCATTTCTACATGAATTTGTATCTGTTGAAGAGGCAGCAGCGAGAAAATGCAGGAAAAAACTAAAACGGAATCAAACTCAAGCAACTCAAGCAATACTTTTGTTTGCTTCTCCGACGGGGGCGAAGGCGAAATGTAAAAGATACACAGTGTACGGGATAGAAGTGCTGCTGGAGTACCGGCTACGTCCGTACGTAGGTCGTACTTTCGGACGCAAGTGACAAAAGGACCGGCTTTTCAAAAGAGCTTTAGTTTCATATGAAGTTGAATTTTATCGTTGCCTCTCGGAGAGTTTGTGGCAATTTCGTTCTCTCTCTCTCTTCCGCTTCTTTGTCATCCTTTGTGATTCCATCTGGAAGGCACGTTTGTTAGTTGCCCGAAATCCATTCATTTACTTTTGTCTGAAAGTTGAAACCGAAATACGAGTCGACAATGGATAGTTTCGTCGCCATCATCGTACTGAACTGGACCAAGCCTGGCTTAATGCAGCTGCCACGGGATGCTGAAAAGCTTCAGTTGAAAATGAATATAGTGGCATTATCCCGTACTCACTGGTCACTGGTACCTGCCGGCCTGCCTACGACACCGACAAATGCTCGTAACCGAATTCATTTCTGACAGCACTGACTCGAATACGTATTAAAAAACGGACAATGAATGGATAAAGGTATTTAATTTATGTTTGACGTAGCGTTGCCGGATTACCACGTAAACAGAGCGTGGCCAAAGCTCCGTTTTTGTGACAGCGTAGCAGCAAACAACTATAGTCATAACCATAGTCGGTGACAGTGCGAGAATGATGTGGGAAGTGGTTGGGGATAGAGGGCTGACTGTTGAAGAGAACGAGCGATATAGTGGTCATGTTTCCTAGACCAAAATCTTGCTCGAGATTATTTCAAAATCCGAAACTAAAGCATGTGTAACCTCAATTCATTATCCATTTTAGCTCTTTCTCTACGACTCACTTTAGAACAATAAATGAAATAATCTTATTTTGACGGAGGGTGGCCAGAAATATTTTGATACCATCTGCGATATTAAATGCCATTAGCAGTAATTGCGTTTTGTTAATGGCGGATGAATTAACAGCTTTAAAAAAATTGGGTAATGATGGAATTATGGAAATTCTTCATCTTACGGGCGCGTGGAAAGTCATTCTACTGAATAGCAATCCCTGTGGGATTTTTTTTTTTTGGTATAAATTAGACTAAATGTATTTCCTAGAAGGAAAAAGGCCATCTTCCGTTTCCTTTCCATTCAGTGAATGGTTGTAATAATCGGCGTAGTCTACCTTAACCCAACCCTCACGAATTTGAAATCATCTTCGCAACAAAATCTCCTTTTGCTTTTCCATAAAATTCAAGCAATTTTTTGCAAAACAAATTTCATTAATACTCAAAAGCAGAATAAAAGACAACCAAGAAAAAGGAAATAAATACAAAAGAAAAATGAAATGATTTCTTAAATTTTTCCTGCAAGCATTCTTGCCTTTTTTCTTCTTTCTGCTCAATTTACTTTGTCCTCTTTGTTTCGTTGAATCTTGTGATTTGTCCTTTTGATAAATTCTACAGTAATATTTGTAAAACCGCTAATAAAGGGGGGAACCCCCTTTCATTTGAGTTTTGCTGGTACAAAATATTTGACATTTCGTAAGGATTTCCGCCAACAGATAAAATAAAAAAAGGAAAGAATAAAATTTTTGATCTTGCATCTTTCTTTCTTTAAAAATTCGGTCGCAATAAAAAATATGGAAGGATCTCTTATCAAATTTGTCTAAGACACAAAACGGGAAAAATTAACGATTTTCTAAATCTTAATAAAGAGCTTTATTTTTATTGCAGGAAACTGAAAGAGCTTTATTAAAAACCAACACTTCGTTACGAGGCAGGGGCAGTTGATTCAGAATAGTATTTTGCCATCCAACGATTCATTCTACCTTCCCCCACATCCCCCACCCACCACCTTTATTTTATAACAAGTAGCAATATCAGTTTTTTACTAGCAATCAATAAAGAATCTAAGGTTCAAAGATAAACTCCAGTAGTAACATTTTTAGAAATTACTCTGCTAATTCTTCAGTAGTTATCACTCTTATAAGCCCGTCTAGCTACCTGCAAAGAAGCAATATATGATCTTAGGCTATTCCTATCATAGTTTTCCTTCACAATTACCATAATACCACCGTCGTATCCTCCCCTCCATACCATATTCATGATATCCTTGTAGTATTTACATTATCCTTACGTGCGTACTACCGCCGGTACGTAATAATCCCGATTCCTAACGATGGCGAATTACAAAACGAAATAAATAAACATAAAATAAGAATCGTACTGGCGGCGACGGGGATGGCAAGTATATCTACATACATATATCTGTAACCATACTCCAACGTATATAGTTTATTATACATGCATTTTGACATGCTCGGAATGCTAATTTTCAGGCCTTTACCCTCAAAGCCTCGAGCTACTATTTGGGTATTTAGTAAATCATGTCACACAACATGGCAAAATCCTAACTAAATAATGAACTTCGTTACCGTTACTGTTACCGTTGCCTCTTCCCTCGTATCTCGCCACCACTCTCTCTCTCTCTCTGCCCCCTCCAAATGCCACCCGTACCACCCTTTTTGAGGCCTTGTCTCTTCAATGGAAACCGCAAAAGGGTACCCTTAGTTTTGCGTATACCCTTGCTAGAATCTCACGTAGATGTCATACCATCACGCCCTCCCCCTTCCCCCAACTACCCCCGTCGATATTTTGACAGAACAGAAGCTCTTGATTGCAAACTGCATATAGTGCGAGCGTGCGTGGGTGCTTGTTCCATATCTCCCTTTCTCTCTCCCTTTCTCTCTCTCTTTCCGTCTCCTTCTCTATCTCTCTTTAGCAGCAATACTCCATCCATTATTCTTATTGTCATGAAGTGAAACGTGAACGTGATATCGTGAAAGTTTTGCCCAATTTTTTTTCTTCCCACTTCTTCTTCTTCATCAACGTCAAACAACACGACACTGCAGCAACAACAACACCAACAATAAAATAGCTTATAAAATTGTCTAAAAGGAAAAAAACGTTAGCGTGGCATTCGACAAGATGAAATTCTTGTCAAATTTAAAAAGGTTCCTCGCCCAAAACGTGATCCGAATACGTCTAGAAAGTCCAAGAAATAGCAAAGTTTCCTTGACTGATAAATCGTATCATATTTATCAACATCAGACAGCCAAAACAACAACTCCATGTGCAGGCGCTAAAATCGATTTAATATTAAAAATAAAATAAAATAAAAAATTAAAAAAATTAAAAAATTTTTCTATCGCATATATTTATGTTGACAATGTCAAAAAAACCTAAACGAATTTTATGAAAACTGTTGTAATGTACTTGGTCATCCTTGTCAGGTGCAGCTTTTTTGGTGATGCGATTTAAAACCGCCGAACTTGTTTGTTTTTGCATCTTAAATCTCAGGACACAATATTTTTCAATACTAAAGAGGCTGAGCAGATATTTGAATTAGCACGCCGTGGGGTTGGGTTAGTCTCCACATCAAACTTGTCAAGGGATGGTAATAATTCTGCCAAAGTAATTCCTTCCAATGCTAATACTTTATAGCTTTTATAAAAAGGAAGAAACCAATCAATGGCGCGGACTCAGAAGAGAAGAATAATGACAGGATAATCCAAAATTTAATAAAACATGTGATGTCGTCAAACTAGAAATTAGGAATAAAGGTGGGACACGTCCCTCCTCTTAGTTCTTCTGATATTTTGAGTTGTATGAAAACTTGATTAAAGCTTAAAGGTCCTGAAATAGAACAACAATAATGCTTAAATAAAAATCTTCAATTATTTATTTGTCTCATTCTATTTTCTTTTTACGTATTTTCCCTTTTTTCTGTTCCAAAGACAAATCACGGCTAGGGGGATTAACAGTTAAACGGTATCTAAGAAGCCTTGTCGATTTTCACTAAACGGACAAACACGCACTGAAATGATGATGATGATGATAATGGCAATTGATCGTAATAATAATGATGGCACATAATAATGACATTAACTAGTAATATATGTCTACTAAACAAAAGAGTTTATAGATAAAATATTAGAACCTATTTCCAATTAAATTAGAAGTAGAAGAGAAAAATATATTTATTATCAAATCCCTCTCCCTGCCCCCCTCTCTCTGTCCCTGTTTCTCTCTTTCCTCTCTTTACCATTTTCCCCTCTCTCTTTCTCTATCCCTCTGTGGCTTCCAAATAACGCATTAACACTCTTCATCCGAATGTTTCTAAATCTAGAATTAAACCGGTAAATCCCTTTTGAAGGTAATCTTCAACTTTTTTCGTGGAAAAATCTCTAAGTAATTTTTTCCTCCTTCATTATCCTTTCAGTTACATAGTATTGAAATTTTATTTATTACTCTTAGAATATCTCCCTAAAGGCAACTGATCATTAAATTATGCCTCTAAATCACTATCGAAGGCTTTTGGAAGGTTTTATAAAGAAATGGCTATAAAAACTCGACGAAGCAAAGCGAATAACATACACGTCTCTCAATTAATCAAGATTATGAAAGCATTACAATGATTTGATACTATGCAGACTGAATGATGATAATGATGATGATGATGACGAAAGTGGTGAGCTACCTAAACGGAGGCACGACTCGTTTCAATGACTTCACAAATACTAAAAGTACAATTCATAGAAAACGATTTACCCAAAAAAGATATTTCACTGAAGTAACGAAAGTAACGAAAGTAATTTTTCAGCCAAATCCAAAAATCAAAAAGGAAAATAAATAAATATTTCTCCTTTAATGATAACTTCATTTTATACCCACACTGACAACCGCTAAATCGCAGAAAGGGAACGCCCTAGATACGCCCACCGATCACACAATTTTTCTTTTCCCCACCTCCTTTCCTACGCTCTTTCTCTTTCCTTACGGCTTTGAGTAGTTGTAATAGGAGGGTTCTCGGCCAACTAAAACGGGTGCTGTAGTGGTGCTATCTAATTGTATGTGTTTGTTGTAATTTGTTGTTGTTGTTGTTGTAGTGGTGCTATATAATTGTATGTGGTTGTTGTAGTGGTGCTATCTAATTGTATGTGTTTGTTGTAATTTGTTTTTGTTGTTGTTGTAGTGGTGATATCTAATTGTATGTGGTTGTTGTAATTTGTTGTTGTTGTTGTAGTGGTGCTATCTAATTGTATGTGTTTGTTGTAATTTGTTGTTGTTGTTGTTGTTGTAGTGGTGCTATCTTACTGTATGTGGTTGTTGTAATTTGTTGTTGTTGTAGTGGTGCTATCTAATTGTATGTGGTTGTTGTAGTGGTGCTATCTAATTGTATGTGGTTGTTGTAGTATATTGTCGTTGTTGTAGGGTGCTATCTTACTGTATGTGGTTGTTGTAATTTGTTGTTGTTGTTGTTGTTGTTGTTGTTGTAGAGAGCTATCTTACTGTATGTGGTTGTTGTAGTATGTTGTCGTTGTTGTAGGGTGCTATCTTACTGTATGTGGTTGTTGTAGTATTTGAGTTACACTCAAAATAGTGTAACATGAGACTTTTCTATTGCAGTCCGTCAGTTAGCTATGCCTGTCCTTTGTCATTCGTTTGTTGATATTTTATTAGGTAATAAAAAATATTTTTATGATTTCAAAATTCGGCCCTTCGTTTTCGTTTGTTGGTGATATTTTTATTAGGTAATAAAAAAAATATTTTTTATGATTTCAAAATTCGGCCCTTCGTTTGGATGGGGAATTCTATAAAGTCAACAATTAGTTGTATTGCCTAGATCGATTTGGAGTGTGGTTGTTGTAGGTCATTAGTAAAATTCAAACTTGTTGGTGAGAAGTGGCGATGGAACCTATAAATATTTTCATATTCTTGAATCGAGTTGATGATTTTTTATTTAAACAAAAAGGAAATGTACTTGACGAGCATCTCAGTGAAATTCACCGATGCTGTGAGAAGTTGAGATGTTATGAGCATCAAGTATTATTATTAGATACGAATAATGGGAACCATTTCAACAATTGCTGCTGGTCTTCAACACAATGTTTTGAAGGACCTGACACGTGTGCTTGCTACATGCTGAAGCATGATGTTGTTAGAATCAATAAATTAATGTCATTATATAATAGATTGAATAGAACCTAAACTGTTGGAAAAAATAAAAAAACATTTTTTTTTTATGTGATGAATTTACGATTGCTTTTTATAGCTCTTATTAGCTTCCATATCTTTTATACTTCATCTATGTTAAAGTGTTAAGAGTGACCTTAAGTAGGGTCAAGCCAAGCCAATGCTTAGTTTGTGCTGACGATCATATTGCGCGTGAAGTGAGCCAAATAATTGGGTCAGCATAACTCCGAATGTATGGCAATCGAACGAACACCAATACCGCTTGCGTTGCATTTATAATTAGTTCAGTAATTAAACGATTTATTGTAAACAATCGATTAAGGGATAAAATCCCTTACTTGACAAAATATACTTAGAATTATATTTGTATGTAAGAATTAACAGTCAAAACTATGGAATGATTTTGTATAAATACCAGCCAAAAATATGAATAAACCAGAGGCAATTCTGATCTTGAAAAGAAAGAACTCTCCTTATTATTCGGCTCTTTTGGGAGCTCAGATTTAATTCGGCAAATTTATGCTAAGAACTCAAAGTCGTGACAATGAGTCATGGAAATAATCGGCTGGAGAGCTTTGTAAGTACTCATTAATTTTTTTTTTACATAGAAAAGGAAGATTTATTTTATAAAAAATACACTTTAGGACTCAGAAGGACAAACAGTAACAGAAGACCAAACATTGCAATATTCTCATACACAGAGGTTTCCTTTTTCGAAAAATCTTATAGAAAATCAGTTTCTTGTCTTCATCGAAACAAGCGCTGTTGTGTCTTCAAAAATCAGAAAAATTCTGTTTGAGTGTTAGAAAGTTTTCCAAAAAAAGTATTTTTTAATTAAATAATACAACAATATCCAATTTTATTAACAATAATCAATCACAATAATAATCAAACCAAACTATTATCATAATGAGTTTTATATGTGAAAAGTGCGACATCTCCTACACCACAAAGAGGAGTTTATTGCGCCATGTAAAAACAAAGCATGACGCTAAATTGGAAAAATGTAATTTTTGTAATAAAGCGTTTGGGCGAAATTACCAACTCGAGGCGCACAAGCGTAGCGTACATCCGGATATGGTTATTGGAACTAGTCCTTCAACCATGGCTTTTCAAGGTGCTAGGACTTTTTGTCCAGGATGCAAAGAAACCATAGGAAATAAAAACTGGTTCTATCATGTCAGAACCAATAGGCATAAGAAAAACTGCTGCGTTACCACAAGCGGCAGTAGTTTAAAGCTGTTAAAAAGCGCCTTCAATAGAAGGATTGAAACCTTCATTTACGAAAACAAAGATGAAGGTAATCTTATGCCCAAAATATTTTTCGAAAGAGGAATGAATGATATAGTGCAAGTGTTACAACAGAGCTTAGAGAAGCACATATCATTCAAGTTTAACTTGGAAATATTTTGTGAATATGGTAGAATCACATCTGATGATGAGATGAAGATTGAAATAAAATCTTTCCAATCAAAAATGGAAATAATACGACTAGACAATGAAATAGTACCCATGTTGAATGACCAATTTGAAAAACTGATTAATAAGATGAGCGAGTTCCAGGAAAGAGACAGCGGGTGGAGTTTATTGAAAATTGATCATTTAGAAATAAATATTAATCAATACAAACCATTAAGGGGATCATCATATATACCTCTGCCTAAAGCCCTGGATAAAAAGAAAGCATGCATCAATATTAAAAATAATGACGTTTATTGCTTTAAATGGGCGCTAATTGCGAGGTTGAGCCCCACCGTAAATCATCCCTATAGACCTCAGCAATACAAGATAGCAAATATAGAGGACGATAAAATACCCTTATCAAATGGAATGGTGTTAAACTTTGAAGGCTTACAATTTCCTCTTGCCTTGAAATGCATTGCTATTTTTGAGGAAAAAAATCCGGATATAAGCATCAACGTGTTCGGATACGATGAACAAATCGGAGCAATAATTGGACCTTATTACAACTGTAAAAATGAGAAAAAATTCCACATCAACATGCTTTTTATTCAGCACTTGGAACGATCGCATTATGTGTGGATTAAATCCATTTCAAGGTATGTACAATACAAATCAATACGTCACATAATTGTTTATGTATAATTGTTTTCATTTGTATTTATTTTTCTATTGTGTTAAATATGTATAAATTTTAAAAATCTAATAAAATTTCCTTTTCATATTTTTAGGCTGGTACGATCCCAATTAACTAGGAAGAAGAATAAGATGTATTTCTGCAACACATGTCTGCAATACACGGCGAATGGGGACATAATGGAGCAGAGGCATAACTGCAACAAGATGGTGACAATTATGCCAGAACAAGATAAGTCGATAATATCATTTATAAATTATGAGCGTACATTAGATGTACCAGTCGTTGTCTATGCAGACTTCGAATGTATTTTAAGTAGGGATAATAATATAATTTTAAATAACAGTAATTTAGTTAGTAAGCATATCCCTATAGCTTTTAGCTATAATATACATTGTAGGTTAAATAATAGGTTCAATAAATTTGTAATTTATTCGGGGGAGGATGCTCCCAAAAAATTTATAGAATTTTTAGTTAGGGATATAGAAGATATTTATAATAGATACTTAAGCGAAAATCGACCAATGCTAAAATTAACATCTATGGAGTCACAGCATCAGGTTGAATGCAATTTTTGCCATATTTGTAGGAAGGAGTTGGGCGCAGATAGGGTTGCTGACCATTGTCACCTAACTGGTGAGTATAGGGGTCCTGCACACAACAATTGCAATCTTAAATTTCAAATTGCAAAGTTTGTCCCTATATTCTTTCATAACTTTTCCGGGTACGACTCTCACTTGTTTATTAAAGAACTTAACTTATTTGAGGGTAATATTAATGTAATACCCTTAAATAAGGAGTTGTACGTTTCTCTTTCGAAGCAAGTGAGAGTCAACGAAAATAAAACAATAGAGCTTAGATTTTTAGACTCATTTAGATTTATGGCCGCAAGTTTGGATGATTTGGCTAAAAATTTAGTAAAAGAGAATTTCAACACAGTCCGCTTAATGTATCCAGACGATGAAGAGTTTAATCTTCTAACGAGGAAAGGTGTATTTCCATATGAATACGTTAACTCGTTGGATCGTCTTAAGGAAACCTCTCTTCCAACTCGTGAACAATTCTTCAGCCGACTAACGAATAAAACATGTAGTATCAGTGAATATGAGCATGCAAAAAACGTCTGGCAGAAGTTCGGTTGCAAAACCCTTAATGAATATATGCTTCTATATCTGAAGACAGATGTTCTTATTTTAACAGACATCTTTGAAAACTTCAGAAGTGTTTGTAAAAATATTTATGAGTTGGATCCTTGTCAGTATTACACTGCTCCAGGACTTTCTTGGGATGCTATGTTGAAAACAACCGAAATCCAACTCGAATTGTTGTCGGATATAGAAATGTATAGGTTCATTCAGAAAAGTATAAGGGGAGGTATTGTCCAATGTTCTAAAAGGCATTCAAAGGCAAATAATAAATATATGATGGATTATGACAGCAATAAACCATCAGAATATTTGATGTATTTGGATGCCAATAATTTATATGGTTGGGCAATGTCTCAATCTCTTCCTTATGGGGGTTTCGAATGGATGGCGGACTTTAAAAATTTTAATGTTGAAGCAATTCCCGAAATTTCCGACTTTGGTTATATTTTAGAAGTAGATTTAGTTTATCCAGAAAATATTCATGATGCACATAATGACCTGCCATTTTGTGCTGATAATAAAAAACCTCCTAATTCAAAATATCCTAAATTGATTGCAGATTTAACCAACAAAACTGCTTATACAATTCATTACAAAAATCTACAACAATGTTTAAAGAATGGTCTAGTATTGACAAAAATTCATCGAATTTTAAAATATAAACAGTCTTGTTGGCTAAAACAATATATAGATTTAAATACACATCGTAGAACTTTAGCGAAAAACACATTTGAAAAGAATTTCTTCAAATTGTTAAACAATGCGGTATATGGAAAGACCATGGAGAATGTCGATAAAAGAAAAGATGTGAAAATCGTCACAGAATGGGAAAGTAAAGGAAAACATTTAGGAATTCTTTTCAAATGTGTTTTTCGCTAAAGTTCTACGATGTGTATTTAAATCTATATATTGTTTTAGCCAACAAGACTGTTTATATTTTAAAATTCGATGAATTTTTGTCAATACTAGACCATTCTTTAAACATTGTTGTAGATTTTTGTAATGAATTGTATAAGCAGTTTTGTTGGTTAAATCTGCAATCAATTTAGGATATTTTGAATTAGGAGGTTTTTTATTATCAGCACAAAATGGCAGGTCATTATGTGCATCATGAATATTTTCTGGATAAACTAAATCTACTTCTAAAATATAACCAAAGTCGGAAATTTCGGGAATTGCTTCAACATTAAAATTTTTAAAGTCCGCCATCCATTCGAAACCCCCATAAGGAAGAGATTGAGACATTGCCCAACCATATAAATTATTGGCATCCAAATACATCAAATATTCTGATGGTTTATTGCTGTCATAATCCATCATATATTTATTATTTGCCTTTGAATGCCTTTTAGAACATTGGACAATACCTCCCCTTATACTTTTCTGAATGAACCTATACATTTCTATATCCGACAACAATTCGAGTTGGATTTCGGTTGTTTTCAACATAGCATCCCAAGAAAGTCCTGGAGCAGTGTAATACTGACAAGGATCCAACTCATAAATATTTTTACAAACACTTCTGAAGTTTTCAAAGATGTCTGTTAAAATAAGAACATCTGTCTTCAGATATAGAAGCATATATTCATTAAGGGTTTTGCAACCGAACTTCTGCCAGACGTTTTTTGCATGCTCATATTCACTGATACTACATGTTTTATTCGTTAGTCGGCTGAAGAATTGTTCACGAGTTGGAAGAGAGGTTTCCTTAAGACGATCCAACGAGTTAACGTATTCATATGGAAATACACCTTTCCTCGTTAGAAGATTAAACTCTTCATCGTCTGGATACATTAAGCGGACTGTGTTGAAATTCTCTTTTACTAAATTTTTAGCCAAATCATCCAAACTTGCGGCCATAAATCTAAATGAGTCTAAAAATCTAAGCTCTATTGTTTTATTTTCGTTGACTCTCACTTGCTTCGAAAGAGAAACGTACAACTCCTTATTTAAGGGTATTACATTAATATTACCCTCAAATAAGTTAAGTTCTTTAATAAACAAGTGAGAGTCGTACCCGGAAAAGTTATGAAAGAATATAGGGACAAACTTTGCAATTTGAAATTTAAGATTGCAATTGTTGTGTGCAGGACCCCTATACTCACCAGTTAGGTGACAATGGTCAGCAACCCTATCTGCGCCCAACTCCTTCCTACAAATATGGCAAAAATTGCATTCAACCTGATGCTGTGACTCCATAGATGTTAATTTTAGCATTGGTCGATTTTCGCTTAAGTATCTATTATAAATATCTTCTATATCCCTAACTAAAAATTCTATAAATTTTTTGGGAGCATCCTCCCCCGAATAAATTACAAATTTATTGAACCTATTATTTAACCTACAATGTATATTATAGCTAAAAGCTATAGGGATATGCTTACTAACTAAATTACTGTTATTTAAAATTATATTATTATCCCTACTTAAAATACATTCGAAGTCTGCATAGACAACGACTGGTACATCTAATGTACGCTCATAATTTATAAATGATATTATCGACTTATCTTGTTCTGGCATAATTGTCACCATCTTGTTGCAGTTATGCCTCTGCTCCATTATGTCCCCATTCGCCGTGTATTGCAGACATGTGTTGCAGAAATACATCTTATTCTTCTTCCTAGTTAATTGGGATCGTACCAGCCTAAAAATATGAAAAGGAAATTTTATTAGATTTTTAAAATTTATACATATTTAACACAATAGAAAAATAAATACAAATGAAAACAATTATACATAAACAATTATGTGACGTATTGATTTGTATTGTACATACCTTGAAATGGATTTAATCCACACATAATGCGATCGTTCCAAGTGCTGAATAAAAAGCATGTTGATGTGGAATTTTTTCTCATTTTTACAGTTGTAATAAGGTCCAATTATTGCTCCGATTTGTTCATCGTATCCGAACACGTTGATGCTTATATCCGGATTTTTTTCCTCAAAAATAGCAATGCATTTCAAGGCAAGAGGAAATTGTAAGCCTTCAAAGTTTAACACCATTCCATTTGATAAGGGTATTTTATCGTCCTCTATATTTGCTATCTTGTATTGCTGAGGTCTATAGGGATGATTTACGGTGGGGCTCAACCTCGCAATTAGCGCCCATTTAAAGCAATAAACGTCATTATTTTTAATATTGATGCATGCTTTCTTTTTATCCAGGGCTTTAGGCAGAGGTATATATGATGATCCCCTTAATGGTTTGTATTGATTAATATTTATTTCTAAATGATCAATTTTCAATAAACTCCACCCGCTGTCTCTTTCCTGGAACTCGCTCATCTTATTAATCAGTTTTTCAAATTGGTCATTCAACATGGGTACTATTTCATTGTCTAGTCGTATTATTTCCATTTTTGATTGGAAAGATTTTATTTCAATCTTCATCTCATCATCAGATGTGATTCTACCATATTCACAAAATATTTCCAAGTTAAACTTGAATGATATGTGCTTCTCTAAGCTCTGTTGTAACACTTGCACTATATCATTCATTCCTCTTTCGAAAAATATTTTGGGCATAAGATTACCTTCATCTTTGTTTTCGTAAATGAAGGTTTCAATCCTTCTATTGAAGGCGCTTTTTAACAGCTTTAAACTACTGCCGCTTGTGGTAACGCAGCAGTTTTTCTTATGCCTATTGGTTCTGACATGATAGAACCAGTTTTTATTTCCTATGGTTTCTTTGCATCCTGGACAAAAAGTCCTAGCACCTTGAAAAGCCATGGTTGAAGGACTAGTTCCAATAACCATATCCGGATGTACGCTACGCTTGTGCGCCTCGAGTTGGTAATTTCGCCCAAACGCTTTATTACAAAAATTACATTTTTCCAATTTAGCGTCATGCTTTGTTTTTACATGGCGCAATAAACTCCTCTTTGTGGTGTAGGAGATGTCGCACTTTTCACATATAAAACTCATTATGATAATAGTTTGGTTTGATTATTATTGTGATTGATTATTGTTAATAAAATTGGATATTGTTGTATTATTTAATTAAAAAATACTTTTTTTGGAAAACTTTCTAACACTCAAACAGAATTTTTCTGATTTTTGAAGACACAACAGCGCTTGTTTCGATGAAGACAAGGAACTGATTTTCTATAAGATTTTTCGAAAAAGGAAACCTCTGTGTATGAGAATATTGCAATGTTTGGTCTTCTGTTACTGTTTGTCCTTCTGAGTCCTAAAGTGTATTTTTTATAAAATAAATCTTCCTTTTCTATGTAAAAAAAAAATTAATGAGTACTTACAAAGCTCTCCAGCCGATTATTTCCATGACTCATTGTCACGACTTTGAGTTCTTAGCATAAATTTGCCGAATTAAATCTGAGCTCCCAAAAGAGCCGAATAATAAGGAGAGTTCTTTCTTTTCAAGATCAGAATTGCCTCTGGTTTATTCATATTTTTGGCTGGTATTTATACAAAATCATTCCATAGTTTTGACTGTTAATTCTTACATACAAATATAATTCTAAGTATATTTTGTCAAGTAAGGGATTTTATCCCTTAATCGATTGTTTACAATAAATCGTTTAATTACTGAACTAATTATAAATGCAACGCAAGCGGTATTGGTGTTCGTTCGATTGCCATACATTCGGAGTTATGCTGACCCAATTATTTGGCTCACTTCACGCGCAATATGATCGTCAGCACAAACTAAGCATTGGCTTGGCTTGACCCTACTTAAGGTCACTCTTAACACTTTAACATAGATGAAGTATAAAAGATATGGAAGCTAATAAGAGCTATAAAAAGCAATCGTAAATTCATCACATAAAAAAAAAAATGTTTTTTTATTTTTTCCAACAGTTTAGGTTCTATTCAATCTATTATATAATGACATTAATTTATTGATTCTAACAACATCATGCTTCAGCATGTAGCAAGCACACGTGTCAGGTCCTTCAAAACATTGTGTTGAAGACCAGCAGCAATTGTTGAAATGGTTCCCATTATTCGTATCTAATAATAATACTTGATGCTCATAACATCTCAACTTCTCACAGCATCGGTGAATTTCACTGAGATGCTCGTCAAGTACATTTCCTCTTTGTTTAAATAAAAAATCATCAACTCGATTCAAGAATATGAAAATATTTATAGGTTCCATCGCCACTTCTCACCAACAAGTTTGAATTTTACTAATGACCTACAACAACCACACTCCAAATCGATCTAGGCAATACAACTAATTGTTGACTTTATAGAATTCCCCATCCAAACGAAGGGCCGAATTTTGAAATCATAAAAAATATTTTTTTTATTACCTAATAAAAATATCACCAACAAACGAAAACGAAGGGCCGAATTTTGAAATCATAAAAATATTTTTTATTACCTAATAAAATATCAACAAACGAATGACAAAGGACAGGCATAGCTAACTGACGGACTGCAATAGAAAAGTCTCATGTTACACTATTTTGAGTGTAACTCAAATACTACAACAACCACATACAGTAAGATAGCACCCTACAACAACGACAACATACTACAACAACCACATACAGTAAGATAGCTCTCTACAACAACAACAACAACAACAAATTACAACAACCACATACAGTAAGATAGCACCCTACAACAACGACAATATACTACAACAACCACATACAATTAGATAGCACCACTACAACAACCACATACAATTAGATAGCACCACTACAACAACAACAAATTACAACAACCACATACAGTAAGATAGCACCACTACAACAACAACAACAACAAATTACAACAACCACATACAGTAAGATAGCACCCTACAACAACGACAATATACTACAACAACCACATACAATTAGATAGCACCACTACAACAACCACATACAATTAGATATCACTACAACAACAACAAAAACAAATTACAACAAACACATACAATTAGATAGCACCACTACAACAACCACATACAATTATATAGCACCACTACAACAACAAAAACAACAAATTACAACAAACACATACAATTAGATAGCACCACTACAGCACCCGTTTTAGTTGGCCGAGAACCCTCCTATTACAACTACTGCTTTGCCAAGCCAATTGAAATAAAATAACAATTAGGGTTTTACACTTCGAATAATGCCATGCTTTCCCGGGTGCTGTCTTGGTGTGCCACACTCTTTCGCCACCGCTCCCCCGACGTAGTCTGGTGGTGTTTGATGGTGTCGAATGGAGGTGTTGATTTTATTGCCGGATCTTCGGATTGCGTTTCTGACAAACGATTGTATCTGAAAGATGATGATTCAAATTTCGGAAAGAATGAAATTAAACATTATTATCACTACCGTCTCGTGCGAAGGCTTTCGTCGTGATATTGGATATCGAATATTGGGTGGCAGAATACAATTTAAGGGATGAAATTGGTGGGACTTTCGTTGAACATTTGTATGTTTGTTTGCAAGTAAAGCTGATTTCGTATTCCGTTTGCGTTGCCTTTTCTGAAGATAACTGATGGCGGAGGATGGATTACATTTCCGTATTATTTTGGTTTTGAAAAAGTTAAACTAATAAAACACGTGCCTCCTTTTCGCTTCCGTTTGACTCGTCGGTACTTTCTATTGCTAATAAAGTCACTTCATTAATTCCTTTATTCCTTTAATTTCGTATCGAAATATTTTGCTCGAACTGATAATTTTTATTTTTTCGTATTTCTTCTTTTATTGTAAAACAATATTTTTGAAAGTCTTCGTTTATTTTTTTACTCGTTCTTTTTTTCGCGTCTTCCCCCGATTATCACAGCCACAAACTAACACTCAGCAACTTATCAATAAATAATTTAAAACATTTTGTTAAAAAAACACTTCACAGACAGCTCTTTCTTTAGACTGACTTAACCACTATCTCAAGAACATCATTATCATCGTCGAGAATTCAATTTAAACTGTTTATATCTGGCAAAGAGATAAAAAATTAGATTTCTCTTAAAAGAGTCTTTTCAAATATTTATTTATGACAAAGAAATCTGTTGAAACACTTTGCAGAATGTAATAAAAACAGTTTGTTATTTCGTATAATTTAATCCATACGCACACGTACACCTACTGATGATACATTTCCACCCACATTATTAAAACATGAGAAATTCCAGAAGAAAGCAAAAAAAGAGCAAGCATACCAAATTTAGTCCAAAGATTTTGTGTAAAATTCATATAAAACTCGTTTCTTACGTTCGGAGTACTAACATCGAACAACAACAATAACAAGAAACAACAGAAATACAAAAACAACAACATCAACAATATTGAAACAACAAGCATAATAAAAGCTTTTAAAAGGATTCAAGGATTCTTACAATGTCGTGCGTGCAAACACAATAATAGCGCCACTTCCGCTGCAACGCCAGCCTTAAACACACTCGCACACTTTCACATACGCACACACACACTCATGTACGCACAAATGCATTTGTGAAGACAAGCAACTTTCAGGCAGCCAAACAGCCAAACATCCAGAGATACAAACACAAAACACGCAAGCGGACGAGCGCAAATAAAATTCACAAACTCTCACTCACACACACTCATCCCTTTCTTTCTTTATCACCCATACAAATATTCAAATACGTCCATGTACTTCGTTAAGTGCACAACAAACGAAATCGGATTAAAATCAAGCGAAGGAAAGCACAGAAAATTGCAATGCATTGCATAGTTTAGATGTTGCCCGCAGGAGCAAGAGAAGAATCCTATGGAAAGAGGGCGAGATAGAAAGAGATAGATTGAAATGAATCAACTCATTTAATGATCACCATTTGATGAGAATGATGGTGGCGGCAAATGTAGTCGAGTCGCTGGAAAATACAATACGTGCGCATCAAACTTTCTACGTGAAGGAAGTATTGGCTATTCAAGAAAAGATAAAACTCGAGAGTCGAGACTCTTTATCTCCCTCTAGCTTTTCATTAATGAATTAGAACACCCGATCCATAATTGCACCCACATCTAAGATCCACACCTGCCACATTTCAGAACAAACATATATTTAATTCTACAACCCTGTAGGAATATGGAGCGGTTTTATTTTAAAGTGACATTATGATTGTTTATTTTCTACAATCGATTTGTGTTTATAGGGAGTTATTTATGATGTTAGCATTTCGATATATTTAAAAATATTGATTATTGATAGCATACTATTTATGTCCTCCTTGAGGGAATCCAGACCAGCGGAGCATCCATGCCTCTTACATATCGTTACTCGTATGTATTTTACAATATTTCACAAAAATCAATTAAATAATAGTGTATTTCGTTATTTGTAAAATATATAAAAATAATTACGTATAATGACATTTAAAAAGATAATTATCTTCTATTCGATGCCACTATCTTGTCAGAATATGCATATATTTTGCAAAGTTAGTTCATGTCAGAAATCTTGTTTAAAAAATAACACTTGCTAAGGAGATTGGGCCACGACTGCCCGATTGTTTTGAAGACAATCGTACTACCTTACAAATTCTACGAAGTGCGTGCCAGTACGCAATGTATCAAAGCAATTGTACGTGAAAAATAGGGCACATATTTCCACTCCTACTACTGTTTCCTCTGCTTCTGCTTCTGTTAGAACGGAAAGCAGCTGTCGCTGCGAATATAAAAGAGAGTGAATTAAAACGCTCCAAACAACAACGGTAAACGATGATGACGATGATGATGATGATGATAGTAATACTGTTTCACAACCGGTGATGCGGAAGGAGCTCTGTGTCAATAGAACTGGCACAAGGAATTAGACAATTTCCATAAACGAATGGATACGAGGTGATACGAGTGTATGATGACGTATATTGAGGTTGACTATTGATCATTGTATGAGAGGAAAATCCAAATTCTTTCGATCAATCTCGTTGAATCACCGGGTAATAATTCCTTGTCGGTCCTTGTCGGTCGGTTGGTCTTGCCTTATCAGTCTGTAATAAAATTGGCAATCAATGCTGGAAAAATTTCAAAAACTTCTCTTTCATCCGCTAAATTTTCAACTCGTGTTAGAATTTATAGAAATGCTAGTTAAAACAATTGAATTCACAATAACGGTAAAAGTGATAATTACTGCCTTACTGCCGATATAATTTCGTAGTGAAGACCCCTTTAGCCGCTCACAAATCTATGATAGAATGCAATATTACATATATACTCCTCATGATTTATCAAAAGATAAACTATCACCGAAGTGTAACGTACACGCTCACATTAATTACATCCACCCCCCCCCCCACAAATCACTGTCATTCGACCACTTACAAACAAACGGAAGTGATGACATGTGACAATGCAATCGGTAGTGATGGATGACCTCAGGACGTGTGCAATAATCCTAGTCGTTATGTCATTACGGAGGAAATTGAATAATATGATACGAACAATTTCAAATTGCAACACTCGCAAAATTGTCCATTTCAAATGTCATCAAGCAGGAGGGAGAGAAGATTATTAAGCGATAGGACCATCGGCTAGTTTCCTGAAAAAATACCTTTTTACCTTTTTTACCAACTTTTGCTTTCTCTGGATTTAGGATAGGATTTAAATAACTGGCTTTTCTGACCTTGCGAAGAATTTATTCTGACGACTTTCATTCTGCCACGCATTTCCCACGATCCTTGTCTCTAATTTAGCAAAACCACGAAATATATTGTCTGTAAATTTTCAGGTGTTTCTACCTTTCAGAAGTACTCAGACGGAGTAGAAGCAAATCAATTAATCAGAATTAATTAATCTGCCACAGAAGGTAATTATTATCATTCCATTAGACATGTCATTAGTCGGGAGCAATTCGAGAGCAATGTGAACACTTCTTGTTTCCAAAATAAAACAACAATTGAAAATTTTCGGATTTGAAATTGCAAAAGGACCTGATGGTCCCGATACGCTTGTGTGAAGCATCGATGCTTTTCATGATATTTAGCTAAAATTTCAAAATTGCATTTTATTCTCTAGCAATTCTCTCCTGGATGTCTCTGCCATATCTACACGGATGTGCCTTGCGGTCAGCAAATTGTCTCAAATTTGAAAGCCTTAAATTTAATATTCGTCGTAGAGCCTCGTTAGCAAATAGTCAGACATGCAATTACGGACAAACACTACGCCCACAATACGCCCCTTCTTGGTGCGCCCCCCTTTGAAGCTGTCACCTTTGGCGAACGATCATCGAGCGACGCCCGACGTACGCGTTTTATTTGTCTGTCTGTTCTTTCCATTAGTGATTGCAGTCCGACGGTGCGTCCATTGTATAGTGTTATATGCAGGGTGGCGGGGGGGGGGGCGTAAGTGCGAGAAGGAATGTTCAATGTATAATTATTTCGCCAAATATGCTTGCTATTCATGACCATGTCGGTATGCCGATGTCGATGCTGCAAAACCACCAACTGACGATGATCTGAGACATTTTGATCTTCTCACCCACACACACACATGCATATATGCGCCTACAAGGCAAACGCCTATTTGTGGGCCGGGTATAGACACACGTAGGTGCCGGCATCTTTACCAGTACAATTTGTCACGCATCCGAAGTGGTTCAATTTGTGGATATTGTGCTGCGTGCGGTTTCTGTCAAATGAATCGACATTCTCAGGAATTAATTTTCAAACACTGCAGGCCAAATTGTAAATGCTGTTGCCCGCATGCTTCTCTTGCGAATACAACAATTTTCAAATTTTGCAAACTTATCAAATATTCTCGTCCAGACAAAATTTTGGGGCACGTCTTATCTTCTTACGTAATGTATGCCCAATCTATAGAACGCGTGTCACAGCTGGCACAAGAAAAACCAAATAATGATACCCTCACGTTACGATAACTATAACTATACGTCTAAGATATATCCGATGGTGGGACACTTCTAAACAGGTACAGAAACATATAAGTTCTTATCCATAATCACCTCATTTTGGTGATGGTTTTGGTGATGGTTTTAATAATTCCCGTCCATCTGTCGATGGAAATAAAGTTTACGGAAGTATCAGGTTTACAAGTCTTCAGATTTACAAGTATCACACCTACTCGAGTGGATGCGCCCTTATTATTCTTTTTTATTCAACTTGTGAATTTGTGAAATTCATTTAAATCTGAAATATCATTTCCGACCCCACCACTCACTAATGGAAGGAAAAAAGGTTAATTATCCCTGACGCAGTAATGGGTTTCCACAGAATACATGAAGTATTGAAAAGCTAACGTAGAACGTATGAATTTATTTTTCATAATTAATTGAATAAGAAAATCTCGACAGTCTGGTAAAATAACGACCATTTTTTACCAAACTTTAACTAAGAGGCACAGACTTCTTCATTAACATTTATATAAAAGCCCGTGTGTGTGAAAACAATTTGTTTTACCACATCCTACCGAATTTTTAATTTCATAATATATGCGATCGAGACACGAACGAAATTGCATGGAAGTGAGCATTGGTACCGGTTAAAAGATGAAGAGGCAAATTTTTGAGAAAATCGCTTAAACTCATAAGAAGATACATAAAAAACAAAGTGTATTAAGCATATTTGGAAAGAGCGAAATTGGTTCTTTACATGTTTCTTGAATTTAACCAATAGGTTTAATTGCTTTTGAAAAAATAGTGCTAAAATATATTACTTCGGTCTAACTAAGGTTCGCTAGAGATCAATATTTAAAAATTTTCTAAAAATTACTACCACAATTCTGACTCGATGGGCGCAACCTTACTTCAATTTTCGATCACAATAAATCTTTTACGAAATTGTTCGTGCTAATCGTGCATATTCGTAGCGGAAATAAAATAACTGCTACGGATTGTTGCTGAAAATTCGAACACGAACCCGTTAGTTTACTGCAAATACTGAAAATATTGCAGTTTTGGAGAGATTCAGTTTAAGATTATGAATTCTGCCTAACATCACTGCGATGACTCTATATGAAATCACGAATCATGCATTTATTGTCAATCCAACTAATCTGTCTTTACTTTGGAAAATTCGCCCGACTATCAAAATTTTAATCTTGTCTCCTTCGTAATGAAGTTTATTCTTAATTATTTTGATTCCTTTCAACCGTAGTGCATAAATTTTTCATGAGATGGCTTTAGATGGAAATTGAAAGCATTTCTCAAATCAAATAATTGCAATTTCTAAACAATTTTAATAAAAAATTCAAACAGTCACCAAGTAGAATAATCACAGAAATTGCTTACTATAAATTTTCACGAGTTTTTGAATTTGCGTCGGCGTCATGAATATAGATATTTATTCTTGTGATCACAAATAATTGACGATTGTTTACAAAAATAAAAATTCTCTTGGATATTATTAAACAAATAATTTGGGAAAAGGATGGATCCATAGGAGTTTTTATTGATTTTTTACAAGCTTTTTAAACGATATTTCAATCTCGACCTAATGGAAATATCCATTAATCGGCTTCGTAATAATATTCATCTAACAGTAAAATTTTATTAATAATTATTGTAATAAATATGATATTCAGAAATTTCTCTCATAACAATCAATTTATATTTCATTATCAGCGAATTTTATGAGCTCATAGCAATAATTTTTAACTAATATTCAAATCTTTAATTTCATTTGGCGAGATTGGCGAGAGAGGCGAGAAGCAACGGGAGCCTACTAATAATGGTTAGAATATCAAAAGACTCAACTCCTAATGCAAATAGATTCGTCATCACAAGCACCAAATATCTTCCGCTCATGAATATTTAAAATTTCCATAATCAACATTATTGAATTGAATTTGCGGATGTAAATGCGATTTCGAAAATTGAAATGAAAAATAAATATTTTCCTCCCTTTCTCTCCTCCCCATTCCTTAGGAAAGTTAATTTAGATGATAATTTCATCTTGACGAACAAGATTAATGTTAAGAAATCAATTGGTAGTTTTAGCGTCGAAACAGGAAACCCACCCTTCTCTCTTCTCTCTCACCATCCTCGCAAAAACCATCTAAATCACAAGTTTCTTTTGAATTCGAATTTTATTAGAAATATTTTTTTACAAAGTGTGTGGAAACTATCGAGGGGTTAGGGGTTGGAATTTAAGTCAGAATTTGGAACATAAATTTCGGATAATCACAAATTTTTACTTTATATATTAATAAGCGGTAAACTGATGAAAATTCCAAGAACAATTGTTTTTAATATTTAATTATGATATTGGAATAAATTACTCGTTATTTGTTACTAAAGAAGGATAAACATTATCGTAATAAAGGGAACTATTTAAGATTTTAGAAGATATCGTTAACGAATTACAATTTTTCTGCCTTCAAAAGATATTTGAAGTCGGTCATTTATCAAAATCGTCAAAGCAAATCCATTTCCATCGTACCACCACTACTACTATTGTCGTCATTGCCACCACTACCATCATTACCATCATTATTATCGTCATTTTAATGATCAGGATCGCATGATTTGGCCAATCATTCTTTCATTGCATCGCAAGAATCAAATCATGGCCGAACTGAACGACTCTTAAAACTGAAGCATTAAATTTGCATATTATGATAAATTGCACCATTAAAAGCGTCCAAGTCGAACAAGAAGAAGTATAAAAAGGAGACGCATTTCAAGAAGAAAAATGAAATGGAACTTTTTTCAAATATCAAAGAAAAATCACACAAAAAACCAAAAATATTACTTTCTGAGTTCATTTGAATTCAAAGAACTGGAAACAAAAAATGACTGAAGAAATACGGGAGGACAATCGAAAGACAGAATAAAAAGTATCCTTTATTTTCATTATACTCTTGCCTGTCTCTCTCTCTTTTTTATTGTCTATCTCTTTGCCTTTTCTTTTATTTTAAAACAAATAATGCACGCAATTCATTGATAAACAGGATAATTAAGTTGATATTATCGCAAATAAATCACTTTCAGAAAGCGAAACGAGATGGAAGCAGTAAAAACGTTGGAAGCGACATAACAACAAAATCAGATCTAATTATTGCATTATAAAACTTTGGTTACAATTTGATTACATTTGAATAAAATCTAAGGTTCTTAGAAGGACTTCCTTTGGTTTTATAATTAATGTTTTTCTTAATTCCGAGAGATTAACGTTATAAGAGTTTTCTAGATAAGTCTGAAAAGTTTTGAAATTATCGAAGCTGTTGCGAAGTCTAGCTAAACTATTTATTGACAATATTTAAAGCTATTGCTAATTATTATTTTCTGTTAGTGAGCTGTTGCAATACATTAAGTGAAGAATTTTTCCATAAGGGCATAACATAGTTTCAAAAACAAGAACAAAGTTCCAACACAAGAAATTTTGGGTGTACGTATAAGTCGATTTCATATTTTGAATAAATTCAATAACGCACGTATGTAAGCTAACATCTTAGTGCGAGATCTATTCAACTAATCGCTGACAATAACTAATCGTGCATTGCAATCTGCTGAAATGAAATGAAGGTTCACTTTAAAATTAGCATTCTGATCAATGCGTTATCTTACATACATATAAATAACCAGGTGTTATTATCGTAATTCAGATTTATGTATTATAGGATGACAGTATGTTAAACCGTTTATTACAGAGTGGGTGGATGGGGTGGGTTTAACAGTAATGTTAAACCATTTATTACAGCCGAGAATTGAAGAAAATTGGCGTGCACTGATCGAGAACGGAGGTAGTAAACAATTTTCAATACTATAAATGTGCTGACCTTGGCTAATAACGTGCAGTAGTCAGATGCCGAAAAGTTTTCAAGGACGCGCACGCATTAAAATATATAAAATGTTATGCACATATTGGAACAACCGATACACTTATGGAACAAATTTAATTAAGTTGAATTTAACAAATAATTATGAAACAATATTAACTTTAATTCAATTGAAAAATAAAAATAATATTTATTTTATTTCAAATTTATACCTTATTTTCATTGTAGTTCAAATTTTAATGCAATTTTTCTTTTAATCCAAATTTAAAACCAAACTCAATTTTAATTCAAATCTTAATTTTTACGCAAATTTCAAACGCATCAAAATTGTAATTTTGGTTTAATTGAAATTTAAAGACAATCTTCACTTTCTCCAAAAGTTATGTCCAAATTAAGTTTGGTTTTCAGTATAATTTTCTCAATAATCTTTGCTTATCTTTACTTAAAATGAAATTTAAAGTTATTTAACAATTTTCCAATTATCTCTCAAAGTAACTCTTTATTAATGAAACCTTGTTTCCGTTTCCGTTTCCGCTTATGATAAACAGTTTCTCAATTGAGTATCACGCACCTCTTTCACCTTTACATTTGCCAAAGCACATTGGCTTTATTATTATGGCCGCCCTTTATCCTGAAGTTTAGCATAAATCCATCTGCTGCATGTGGTTTACTGCATCAGTGCTAAGGCACAAATTTTGTACTCAAAACTTCATCATCACAACATTACGAGATAGAAGCCAATATATTAAAGATTGCATTCAAGATTGTTGTCTTTGTATTGTTAATATTGCTCTTATTGTTGTTGCTGTTGTTGTTGTTGTTGTTGTTGTTGTTATTGTTGGCGTATTATATCTCTGCTCGGCAATATATGTTCGTTTGTTTGTTTATTTATTTAATCTCGTTCGTTAATGAGCCATTTTACTATATTAAATTGCATAATGCAGATTATGTCGTTAACATTCTGCTGCGTTTATTTGTGGCATTTAAGATCAAGATGGCAAGATTAGATTAAACGGCCGGTTGGTTGGTTGGTCGTCGGACATCATTCCTCTTGAAGATGCTTTTGTTCAATTAATTCGTTCTTCCGCTCAAAATTCAATATAATAATAATACGAACCATATCATTACTACGAATGTATAAAGCGTAGGATGTGGCATAAAATTATCTTTATTATTACATTACGTATTACTATTATATAAGTAGTACCCACTCAATTCGTCCCGTTTAGAGAATTTTTATTTAAATTTAAGGACACGAAGGAAGAGATGAAAGAAAGAAACAGAGTAAGAAACGAAGAAAGGAATGAACTAAGGAAGAAAGGAAAGAAACCGAAAAGGGGGAAACTTGGGAAAAGGAGGAAAAGGGAAGAAAACAAGGAAAGAAAGTTTTATGGAAAAAAGGAAATTATGAGCATTAATTTTGTGTATTCTATCATTTCGTAAATAATAAATACCACCTATCCCACTTAATGGGTCTAAAACATAAACTTTTTGGAAAGTATTCGTCTAACACATTTTTCTTCTTACTGACTTACACAAATCCTCTTTACCCTAACGATACCCTAAACGTTCCAAACCCGATCATTCGATAAAATTAATAACGTTCTGAATCCGATGATGTCAAAATGGTAATACAGGCATAAACCAGATAATTTCTTTATAACGAAAAAATCATCCGAAACCCGACGATGCCATGAAGCTAACAAGGTTGACCATGATAACGTGTCATACTACTGAAGACGACGTACAAATAACTTCAAATCGGTTGGAATTTCAAATCATATAATCGAGAATTATTGCCACTGGCTTCGGAACGCAATCTACATTCAGAAAAAGAGGGTTCATTTTTTAATTCAATCAAAAACAACACCTGGTTTGTATTAAACGAAATTTTAATTAAGTAAAAATTACGGGTATTTTTCCAGTGACCTTTAAAAAGTTTCAGTGGACCAAATACCAAGCATTGTGTTCTTAATGAAAATATTCTTGGTTAATTATTAACCATTTAATTAGTCACTCCTCGTAACCCAAACAAATCCTCATACCATCAACAAAGTCTTCGTGGCGGTCCTTGCAGTGGTCGAAAGAAGAACTCATTCTGAGGCATTCAAACGGAAAATCCAAGTGCCGTAGCAAAAGAAATGAGGAAAATATTAAAAAAAATAGATTTGTTTTTAAAAAAAAATATATAAAATATTTTATTTAACAAAAGTTGCCATTTCTTGATTATTTACTCAAAAGCGCCTCGTGCTCTTGTTCCGGAGTGTTTCATTGTTCGTTTGTTCAGTGGTTTTTGCTCTCTTAATCTTTATTCCGTTATTGTTATCCTTATTATAATTTTTGTTGATGGTGATTGTGATGGTGTCGACGGTGTGGCAGTGGGTTGTGATGGATGTAAAGGCAGTTTTCTTTGCGTATAACCGCATAACCGCTCAAGTGAAAAGCAATTTATAAAAGGTCAAAAGATTGGTGAAGGTGATTTCTTTTGCTTGAGGGTTACTTGGAATTCATTCTTATGTAAAATTGAAAACAATACATAATTTCACTCGACAACGGATCAACTCGTTCTAAATGAAATTCTAAAATAATTTTTTTAGTTTAACTAATAAAATATTTTTAGAAGAAAATCAGAGAAATAACTTTGATACTTTGATGCACAAAGAATTTGCCTTTTTAAATTATCACAAATTCCTTTGGTTTCTTTCAACAAACGTTGAAATTTCGAGATACAACCCGAACCCGAGATACCTCATATACATACCTCACACACCTCCGACCTTATAACCATACCTCATACAACCGAACCCAACTCGTACAACCTAACTCCTACAAAAAGGATTCATCTATATGGAAAAAGATTGCCATTGCAAACATTTAGCAAGTTTTTTCTTCATCAGGAATGTTTATACGCTTCTCTCTCTTTCTTTCTCTCCCTCTTCTTCCAATAACCAACATGTCTTGCAAAATTTGTTTATATGGTTGTGGATGCGAAATTAAAGTAAAATCTCATTGTTTTTTTTTGCCACTCCTGCCAAATTATAATTTCCCAAATGAATTTCAATCTTTTGTTCTTCTTCTTCTTCTCTTTACATACTAAAGTACGAACATCCGGTTGCTTCACTTAGTCGTTAGCAGAGTTTTTGTTTGTATTAAGGTTGGACTAACGATCAGTGTCATCTTGTCAGCTGGAAACCACATTTTTATACAATAAAATTAATTGCTTGTATTGGACGGGATATTCAGGCTTCACACAGGATGGCACTAGCAGATCAATAAGGGCAAGTTTCTGTTGTTATTGTTGCGACATTTTCCAGTCCAGTCCATCCCATCCATGATTGCAATCCTGACGAAATCACTTAATAAATCGTATATATCCATATGCACACTTCAAAATTTTCATATTACCGACTGTCCAGCATCTTTCTACATGCATGAATAGTTGCTTTCTCTTAATTACATACATGTAACGTCCTTCTACTGGTTTACTTAACACACACACAAGCAAAAGTGAACAACATTTTCGCCTTTCCATCACTAAAAGCCTTTTGGCATCTGTAAATCAAGCGGAAGTCAAATTGAAATTCAAAAATGCAAACATCCTAGAATTCCAAAGGGATCGTACCAAACATATACACACAGAGAAACATATACACGCACACAAGCACATACATAGGCACACACACACATTCACATACGTACTCATCAACACCGCAAGAATCATACGGTGTGCATATGTAAATATTTGACGCAAATCATGAAGGCGTAAAATATAAAATTGAAACAACCACTGCCGCGCCTTCACGACCGCTTAAATCTGATCACTAAAGAACCGTAACTGCGGGGCCAGTCCCAACGCTTGCCACCAGTCCAACAAACTGGAAGCGTAGCACACCTGTAAAAGTAGAAGCAATGGCTGAAGCTATGAGAAACGCCTACAGCCGCAACAACAACAGCTACGTCGATGACTCAACTACAGGAATACACGCTTTACCGTGACACCAGAAAAAACAGTAATAAAATTTCTTACTTCTTCAAATATATCCTTCGGGAAATTACGGACCAGCATTTGCTTTTGTAAATAAAAGCATTTCAAAATGAAAAAGGAAATGACGAAAAGAGTTTGTGGAATTTTATTTTCCTTTTCTCTTTTTGTGGAGAAAATTTGCATATTTTTACGTTTCTGCAAAACCCCAAAACCCATGCCGGTACCAAGGGCCAAAACGAAAAACCTTCGAAGGGAGAAAAAGACATAAACGAATAAAATCAAACAAATAACGGATAATGGTAAGGCTGTAATAGTGGAATAGCGGGGCGGGAGAGTTAAATGAAAGTCGTGGCGCCAAGACACCAGAGGCAAATTCGTGAGCCCGTCGTAAGAACAATGAAAGCGTTAAATAAATATTTATTAAACTACTTCTATTTTGTATTCGAGAATTTTTATAAATTCTTTTTTTTTTTCGACGAAATGCTAAATATGTTGAAACACCGGGGGGAGAATAGGAAAATAAAAAGACACAGTTATGATAGAGGAAGAGGTGAAACAGTGGCGAAAAGAATATGTCGGAGTATAGATTTAGCCCCTCGCATAGAATGAGATAAAAGCACATTGCCGAAATTTTGATAATAACGGAACTAAAATACACATTATAGACTTCTAATCCTAGCTCTTTGCTCCCCACCGGCTTGTCTCCACACTGAATTTAAGAAAGCGACAGAAAGTCGCGCAAACTCTTTCCAAATTGAAACAAATAGAATTACACATTTCTTTAAAAAAGGAAATTTAGGAAAGCGACACGTCACTCCAAAATCCTTCCAAAGCGATACAAAAAATGACACATTTCACAAAAGAAAATTTAGGTAAGCGACGGAAGGTCGCGTCAAAATCATTTCAAACTAACACAAAGAGAATGACATATATCTTTCAAAAAAGAAAATTTAGGAAAGCGATAAAAACTAGTTCACAAAACTAAAAACAAAAATTTGCAACCTTGGGTTTGCTCCGTTTCTGAAAACCGCATTTTTTATTATAAAAAATGAACACTACACAATTTCCCAAAATAACTTCTGTTTTTCTTCATTATTAGAAAGAACCGTTACTTTCAACTCAAACGGAAACCATTAAAAACGACACTTTTATCTCCATATCCGTTAGCTTTGTCCTTTCCCTTCATCCTTCATTCGAGAATTATATCCAGGATATTATTGATAATCGTTATTAGAATGGCTAGCCATCCGGAAACTAGGTTACGATGATGATAAAAAAATGCAAACGGCAAAGAGGAATCAGAAGACTACAAAGCAAAAAGAAACGGCATGAAAACTGACAAGGAAGTAAGTAAGGAATATCGCAAAAAAAGGACTCAAACGGAGAGAACAGGAAACAACTGAGTAGAAAATAACAATTAAAACCCAATCTCGCATCCTTATTCTCTTGATACCTAACGAAATTCGCTCCAATGGTTTTATGGGGCACGATTTGCCGCATGAGCAATTATTCTTCCCTGTGTCCACATTTTACCTCACCCCACCTTACCTTCTCGCACCATCAAAAGACCTCAAAAACAGACCTAAATTTAAGTTAATATTTATTATGTTACCGATACCAATCACTCAACGAGCTACTAAAAAGAGATACAAGAAACGCCTAATATCTGAAGTTTTGCCTCATTTCAATTGACTCCTCCCTTGCCGGAATTGCCTTTCATTACCTTTCACAAAAAGTATTGAATTTCTATTTTGCTTTGGGCTGCGATTTAATCAGCTAAAAGGCTGCACATTAAACTGGAATTAAAATGGATTTAATATACTCGAAATTATCTAGCTAAGAACCGAATACTCTTATACACACATGCACACAGACACACACAAAGGCACACATTCATGCATTCATACACACACGCGCACACAGCAAAGAACGACCGACCTATCGACCTACCAAACGATGTCAGATCAGATTGAAAAGATTACAGTTCAGGAATTTTATTATTGAAGTGGCCTAAATTGAATACAGACTAATTTCCAATTTTATTCTTTCACAAACGAGAATCATATATCGAGAAGAGGAAGAAGAAAATCCTTTGAAAGGAATAAAGATGGATTATCTGAAAATGAAAGTTCACAAATGAAAGAAGAAAAAGCAAGAAAACAAAGTGAAGATAAAAAACGGAAAACAGGTCAAATCAGTTTAAGGTTTAAAAAGCTTTAAATCTTATACAAATGTAATAAATCGTGAAGAATCAATATAATAATCAGATTTGTTTGTCAGAATTTCTCAAATAAATAAATATAAGATCAAGCCAAAATTAAGAATTTAAGAAAAGTTTTGACATTTAGACGATTTTATTATAAACTATTTAATGAATTAATCTCAAACCAGAAATAACGTCTACATATGAATATTTTAATATATTAATATATTACTAACAAAATGTAAATTTATTATGTAAAATATTATATAAAATATTATATAAAATATTATGTAAAATATTATTATGAAATATATTGATATTATATAAAAAATCACTTCCAAATTTTTGATTTTTTTTCTTCTAAGACTTGTCATTTTTTTAAATCATTTGATAACGACTTTTACTAACTAATGGGTAAGTGATTGGTTAGTTAACGTCCTAATACAAAATTTGGGAAGATATTTTATCTACAATTCATTCAATTCAACTGCAGCTTATTTTTTTCTACCGAATAAACTATACCAATTTCTCAAATGGTTCACTTTAATGGGTGTCATTTGTTGATTAGAGATGTGCGGGGATAACTGGGTGGGAATGGGTTAAGGTGGAATGAACTTGAATAAACTACAAATCTATCATTTGTTGAATAATTCTCCTATATCTTCCCTCTACATCAGAATAGTGGTGGGTAAGTTTTTGGTGAGGGGTTGTTACTTCCCTTCGATGATATTGATGATGATAAAAAGGGTGGAAGAATGTTTTGCTCGAATAACATCGAATGAAATTGAATGTTTTATCAATATTTAAATAGGACACTCGATATCGTTTCCACCACACTGCTCACTGCCAATATTGGTATTTGTTTCAGTATTGAAGAGCTCCAAGAGCAGCAAAAATAGCAATAAAACCAATAAATACGACAGGCGCAACAACAACGCCTACAACGATGCTAACATCGACACTACCATCACACCACTACTATCACACACACTCACACTACCATTATCATTACAATCACTCGCAAACGTCAAAAACAACTAAACCGTAACAAATACCTTTGACAAATCGTTCGAATACTCTACTAGTCCTGACTGGGTGTTTTCATTGTAAATTGAGATAAATATTTGCACTAAAAAATATCGTTCGTGTCATCCTTCTCTCCCGCCCACCGGTATATTTGCAATGCATTCAGTTTAGTAATAACGGTAGTATATTAGGATTTGCATATTTTCAGTTATATCTCGGTATTTATTTACGTTTAAGCAATGCATTTTCCGGCAAAAAGAAAATATTTCATGCCAATATTTCTTAGCAAAAATTTAGATAAACAATTGAATGGTTGGAATGATGTTAGTATACCCACCCCTGTACGGTAGCAAATACCCGAAGTATTAGAAAATAATAGCTTTTAGGTCTTTATAGAAATCATTCAGGCGGTAACGAGCGTCAGTTCTGTCGGCAATTTGAGTGAGCTCAACTCAGTTTAATACCAGTCGACTCCGATTCAGTGATGCATATTTAAAATCTGAAACTCAACACAAAACCATATGGCTGGGTTTTTTTTTTGGTATTTTGTTTTTTTTTTTTTTTTTGGTTTTTTGTTCTTTTTTTTTTTTTTTTTTTTTTTTTTTTTTTGTTTTATCTTCTTTTTCTGCATTTTGTCTGAAAGCATTCGACCAATATTTGCATATTAAAGAAAAGCCCATTAATAAAAACCTCAAATGGAAATTTAAACAAAAACAAACCCGAAGCGAAACGAAACGAAACCATACCAAACCAAACCAAACCGCAAACCTTTATCATTCCGCCACATAACGCAATGGAACGCAACGTATTAAAATGACAACGCAATTCAATGTAATATTGTATGTCATCCTATGCTTCCCCTTCACCCGCCCCTCACCCACAGAAGAACATAATCGAAATCTCATCGAAACGCATCCGGTGCGTCGATCAATAAAAGATTAATTGAAACTCGTAGATTGTATGCAAATAATTATTGAATTGAGATCGGTATTATTTGGATTAAAATGTTTTGGAATACCCTGAGCATACGTCCGCACGCACACTACTCACCCCTTCCTCCCCCCCTCACTTCCGACACCCTTAAGAGCGGTCAGCCACACTGCCATTTTCATATTTTATGAGTACTCGCTCATTAATCTCAAGTCATCAATAATTATTTCAGGACGGCCTGTGGCCATTTGATTCATTTCATTTTGTTTTTTGAACTGTGGGAGAATTTACGGTAAATAAAATAAACAAAAACGCGAGTACTTTTTAATCAGAATATTAAACAGGTGTCTTTGTGGGAATTATTTAAACATAAAACTGTTATCGTCGTTTTCATTTACAATGGCAATTACCCTCAGCCTCCCTCCACGCAATCGAGCTAGTAAATATGACGTTGTGGAATCTACTCGCTGATTCATTAATCAGTTATTGAATATAATCGACCATTTTTGAAAACCGCAAGCTTCAACTCTCTTTTGAAAACCGTAAACCGTAAAAAATGTAACACAAAACCCGGAAATACCTCCCAGCAACCATTTTTATTTGACACTGACGGAAGGTAGAGAAAATCCTCGATATCTTCGGCGGCTTAAACTAAAAAAATGTTGAAAAAATTTTGAAAAATTTCGAAAATCTAAGCAACTGATTGTCTTTATTGAATTCTATTTAAATTTTTATTCAAGATTTCTCTAATGAAAAACCAACAATACGGGTAACCAAAAGGATATTTATTGCTCTTTTCATTCGCAAATGAAAACGAATTGAAAATGTATTTTCAAAATTAATATTCCTTTTTTCAATTTTCCTTCTTTTTCGAATTTTCTGCAAGAGCAAGGAAATGTTTCAAATCAAACGCAGCAAATCTTAAAGGGAGTAATACATGCAGTACGTCCTGCTGTTGCTGAATGCACAATTATCCTCATTTTTTTCCTTTAATGTGTCTTCTTCTTCTCCATTTCTTTCTCATTCTCTGCTTACCTTTATTTCATTCACTCCAGCTCATGAATATGCATGTATACATAAATGTTTGTATGTTTTCTCTATGCATCTCTTTTTTTTGGCCATTTTTACCATCGTGTCTATCGTGTATGCGGTATCTTTCGTTCCTTTTTCTTTGTGTTAGTTAATAGCATGATCATGGAAAATGATTCCTCTTTTTCGGCAACCGGATGCGTTTATCCGATTTTCTACGTTCGAAATCAGAAGACAATCTCATTGGACATCCGTTCAAGAATTAATCCGTTATCTGTTTACCTACGCTCATTCTTCTTCTTTACCATCAACCTACTCAATTCTACCATCCCTTCCTGAGCTCATTCTTCATGAGTTCATCAATAAAGTCTGTTCTACAAAATAAAGAGAAGAATAACAAATAATTTTCCAAATGAACCAACAAACCGTTTCATTTCTAAAACATTCTCTAATGCAATTTTAATCCTGTACACAGGATGAGAAGAATGCAATTTCATGATAATGCCTTTATCGGGAAATTCTTCATCATTGTATGCCATAAGCATGACCATTAATCGCTGCGGGCTACACTTGCGGCATTGACGTAGCAGCGAATATATGAATAGAAGTTCCGGAATTAGTAAATTACATTTGAATCGCACGAATCATATAAATCGCAGCAGTCGCATCAGTCGCATCAAATTCTTTTCAATTGTTCATTTATGGAGCAATCATAAATTGACACAAATTTGTAGATTTTTTTGAATGTGAATGCATAATATATATGCATGCATTTATATATGTTTGTATGTATATGGGTCGGATAATTATTCGGAATAATCAGCATCATGATAGCGAATTCAGCCAGAAGATTTCAGCTTCGGATAAAGCAATACAATTCACCGCTACCTTCCAATAATTATGAGATATTCCATGATGGTCGTTGTGATAGTGGTCAGTCGGTATATAGGTCACATTTAATGCGTAATTTATGTTGTCGTTAATTGTGGTATCTAATGAATATAATTCATTCGATTATTATCAATTTTAAGAATATATGGCGGCCAAAAGTTACTCACAGGAAATTATGTAATAATATTTTAGCTATGTTCGATCCCTCGATTTATTCTAATTGAAAGTTATTTGCATTGGCGCGCTACGTAAAATATATTAAACTTTAATTCGATTTGAAAAATTGCTCTAAGAATATTGATCGCAATACGTGATGGAAAACGCTATTTGACATTACTTTTCGACTATTTCTCACTTTTTCACTTACGGAAATAGTTTGCACATGTTCATGATATCACGTATCCCATCCTGACTATTTCGTGTTTTTCATTTTTCCAAAAATATATTTCGTTCCTCCATGATTAGGTCTCATTCTTTTACGATTCTATCGCAAACTGTTCCGCATGTTTTCCAGACTTTTTTGCTTTCTTTCGCGAATATCCGTCCGTATTGCTCCCATTTTTCGATTATTTTGCATACTTTCATGAATATTTCGCTTCTTTTCATGATTGTTTCTCTTTCTTTCGCGATTATATCGCAGGCTTTAATAATTATTTCCCGCTTTTCATTCATTCTTCGCGACTATTTCGCATTCCTTCACAATTTATTCGCACTCTATTATAATTATTACGCATTCTCTCACAATTTATTCATATTCTTTCGCAATTATATTACCTCCTTCGCGATTATTATGCATGCTTGGAAGGCAATTTGAAATTTTGTATTTACTTTGCCACGATCGGTCACACATTTTTCGCATTTATTTCATAATTATTGCGCACTCTCTGATGTCGGAACTTTAATTCTTTTGCGAACATTCGGCATTCTTTCATGAATACTTTTCATTCCTTTATGATTATTTTAAATTCTATCGCAAATATTTGCGAAATTTCTAATTTTTTTATTTATTTACAACTATCTTGCATAAATTCATGATTATTTTACATTCTTTTATGACTCTTCAGCTATTTCCGTTCTTCTCTACGATTATTTTACATATTTTTCTTAGTAATAAATTGTTACTCTTTGCATTCTATCAATCCTTTCATCAAAACTCGTATTCATAACTTTCAATCAAAAAAAAAAATTAAACAAACAAGTAGTGCAATTTGAATCCATTATGCTTATTATTTTCAAATAGAATTTTCAAATTCTAATTCGTATTACGTAATTGCTGCCATAGATGAGAATCCTTTCAACTCTCAATTTAAAAGAAAATTATATAAAAACCAAAACCAATTTCTCCGCACCTCCAAACAAAATGAAGAAAATCTCAATGGAATTAAATCATAATAACGATTTCTATGAAAATTGAAAAAGCCCTCAGGGATAAAAAGATTTTTTATATTATTTATATATAAATACAAATTCATTGAAACCAACTCAATTCCACCCGTCTATACAAATTGGAATGCAGCATTCTATTGCACACAAGCACACACACTCAAACGCACACGCCTAAAAAGAAACAAATAGAAGAGAGGACAGAAACCGGATGGGATTACATTTTAACAAATATTACTGCAATAGATGACAACTGAATGAAGTTTGAAGAGCTGTGCCCTACATCCCATTGACCGTAACCACACTTACATGATCAGTCGGATAATTCTCATAATCATACAAGTAGTAGTAGTAGCAGTACAACCTATTTATTCAAGTATGAAGGACTTCAAATTGTAAAATTACTGTAAGAGCCAAACATTTATAAATCCACAAATTATTCGTCGAAAATGGAAAAAGCAATATCCAAAAATCGAATGGTCATCCCTTAAACGGGTCGATCTGATATTTTCTTTAGGATTAATAGACCTTCTCTCATGCTTTCAAATTATAAGTTAATTTTAAAAACGAAAAATATGTTCTGCAAACAAAATATCGATTACAACAACTTAGAAGAAAAGAAATTATGTTGAGGAGAAGTATGCAAAATATTTCAATTTATAAAAAAAGAAACAAGACCAGTTACGCCTAACAAAAATTTTAAGAAAACATCAAAGAAAAATGAAAGAGTTTTTAAACTTTTCAGAAAAATTTCATTTCATAACAGCTAACTGCTTTATATCTATTCCCACAATAAATCATTTGCATCGATTTTTACTTTCCACGAGATACAGTGTAAGAGAGAGAGGTGAAAGAGAAAGAGAGAGAGAGAGCACCAAACTCAAAGTCGAGCAGTGAAGTTCAAAGTTTGTTAAGAAGTGAGTAAATTCTGCAAACCGTGGTCCTCTCGTATGGACTTGCTCCAGCGAGACAGCTCTCGTATGGATTGTGGAGTATCTCGAACATTTTCATCGACCGTCGCGTGCAAAATTTCTGCTCAACGTCAATTTTGCGAAAGGCATTTCTAAACACAATGGTTTCAATACAACATCTGGTTACAACCTCCACAAACATCAAAGAAATACGTTCGATGTTGGAACCAGTGGCGTAGTTCATTAAATGGAAATCGCTCAGGGTTTTCCAAAAGGTTTATTCATTTCGAGATTTTACCATTATTATAACTTCGTTATATTTTCATGAAATGTTGCAATATAGGATTTTTTAATTATTCTGGGATCATCGATTTTCAATTCAGTCGAAGTCTCCCCTTCCTCCAAAACCTCGGAAATACGTTTTATTTTTTAATTAATAAAAACTTTCGAGAGACTTTCATCTTCTTCTAAACTGCAAACTTCTGCAAGAGTTTCATATTGAAGCATTTGTAGTGCTCGATGATCCCCTTTCACATTTGATCTAATTGAAGGTTGTCCCTTCACCGTCACCACCATTGAAAACGAAATTGAAATTTTCTAAGACAGAAGCTAGAGAGCGAAATATTTGCAGATTTGATATTCTGCGCAGAATCGCAATCTGCACAAAAAAACGGAGGAGTATTAAGTTCGTCTTCTCCACTACGAAAGGGGATGTGTTGCAACACGTTGCGTAAAAGGATCGATCGAACATGTGCGCGCAAAATAATGGGGTTTTTTTTCATCGTGCATTCAACAGATACAAAATATGAATTTGTAACAATGAGAGCGCTGCTCTTCCTATTGGCTAAATTATTGTCAGCGGTATGAGAAAACATACAGGGTGTGTTCCACGGTCAAAGAGTAAGCAAATCAATATAACCCTATTAGTACTTATGAAATTTTGCATATCACGCAATAAACAAAATGGTATTAAAGCATTATCCAAAACACAAAAGTTAAATATTTTAACAAAATTATTTAAAAAAAAAACAAAATTCTTTTTAAAGTTTGTTTGTTTTTCTAACAATTGGTTTCATTAATATCATTAATTTATTTATGAAAAAATCTATTAAGACACCAAAAGAAACAAAGCTTATTTTCTTGTCAACGCTTTAGCAAGACTGGCCAAATTTCTTAAATAATCTTACAAACTCTCATAAAGTCTAAACTAAACAAAATAAACCAAAGTTATGACTTCAAACCCTTTGCTTCCCAAGTTTTCAATTCTTCAATTTTCTCCACCCTTCCTTTTTTTCTTCTTTTTTCAATCTAACGTTTGTTAGATTGTTTTTCGTTTTCTTTTTTCATTTCGCCGATTTTTTTTCTGTATTTATATTATGAAAATTCCATAAATTTGGTTTAGCTTTTGGAAAACTCGAAATCCCTCGTCAAGAAACTATTGACGCATTAGCTCTTCTTCTTCTTCGTCATCAAAACAAACTTTTTAGTTTGGTGCATTTGTTGAAGCAAATGTTGCACTTCATGAATAAAGCATTAATGCTCCTCGCTCATCGATAAAGTTTATACCGTTGCGATTAAAAATTCCCTCGGCGATGATTTCCGGTCGAATTATGACTGACTGAATATTTATAAAACAAAAAATCAAAAAAGAAACCCAAAAAGAAGTTCAAAAACTACAAGCAATCTATGATGAAAACTACTTCCAATAGAAAAATACGTGTTGGTTGAGGGAGGAAAATTTATGATGATGTGGGTGAAAGAGTGATTGATTATCTTATTTATTTTACCTTATTTATCTTATTTATTCAAATTCAATCGGCTTATCTTTGAAAATTTGAATCTGAAATTGATTTTGAATATTTTAGTAAAATTACCTTAGAAATAATCTAAAATTTGCTGGAAAGTAATAAATTCACGTCTACTAAGCAGCAGTTATCAATACACTGAAATTTTTACTTCAAACTCTTTCATTTTACAGCATTATTACAAAAACAACGATCATTATAATGGCATTAAAATGCAAAGCAAATTAATCGACAATCAATCGATTAACTAGAAGATATTTAACAAGTTTTATTTTGATCTCGATACGCGATCGCGATTGAAACGATATTGAAGTGTTTGAACTTTTGTATCGATAATGCAGTTTGCTTCCTTATAGATCGTAAAATAATAATTAAAATTCCATAAAAGCAACCTAAAGGAAATAAATAATATTTTTCTATTTTCGTCACGTTTAATTTTTGTAAAAATAAAAAATGCTATAAAACGCTGACGTGAATAAATGAAATAACATTACGATACAACTACTATAGCACAATAGCTGTATATAATTAAATCATTGCTGTCAGACGCCCCTTTCAGCCTTTTTTAGAGAACGTAATGACATAAACAAAAAAAGAAAAACAAATGCAACAACTAATGACATAGAAAAATGTGTTATTATATTTAATAATAATTAAAGGTTTCTCGCCAAAGTAATCAAAACTTAAAACTTAAATATTAACGTTTCATCATGGCTGTAATAACAATATTTTTTATTACAATCCATGAAGATTATTGGCCTAAGTAACTAGATCAGATATCGTCGAAATGATTTCAAATAAAAAATGAACAAATTAAAATTATAAACTCATAAAGATAATTTGAAAAAAAATACAGAATCAGTTTCATTTTGAGTAAAAGTTTAGCGTCTGATAAAAAGAACGTTAGCGATAAATACAATGAACGTAATCATTAATAATTGTGATGATATAAAGATTAAGAACTTATTTTTATTAATTATTAAGTAAAAGAGACCTCAAACCAAAATCTTATCGCAATGATAATTGTGTCACAACGAAACCTTTGATATATTTAAATTACGAAACCTTCATCTAGTCTAAAAACGCTCTTTAGATAAAAATCTCGAATGCTAATTATTTAGATGTTTTATCAAAAATGAATTAGTAAAAGATTGTACAAATAAATCACGATTAACTCAAGGTAGAAATAAATACTAGAAACTTTACTAGATAAAATGATGTCTTTATATTCTATTCTATCTGTTAGGCATTGTTAGACATCTTACAAATATTTACAACCACAAACGTTTTAACGAATCGTATTCACTTAAAATGAAGAGTTGATAGTAGTCTGATTGCCATACATTTTCTATATTACAAAGCCCCAAATTATGAAGTATATTCGTTTCTAATTTAATTATTATGCTTCTACTCATTCACCGATTGATTTTTGTCACCAATGGGCATACCACTATTTATATCTATTTCATAGATTTGAGTGTGTTACGGATTTTAGCTCCAATTACATCCATAATGCATTCCACAAAGCAAACAATCCGGAACGAGTTCATATTCCTTAAAAAAAAAGATGAGCTCTATTGATAGGTTTTGATTCCCTTTCTCCACTAAATTTCTGATGATGTGGCGCTTTTATAACTATATTACTTTTCGTTCCCGCGAAGTCGTAGTTTCTGCAGATGATCAGGCCAACAGAAGCCAGGTGAGGGCGGAAACGGACATGGAAACGGAAAAGTAAAAGGACGGCCTGAAGGGAGATTGAATGGATATGGAAAGGACTCAGAAAGTGATTTTTAGGACAAAAAGAAATATACTTCTCCATACGCGCTATCTCTCTCAATGCGCTACAAACGGAAGAACAAAATAAATACTACCTTAATACTTCGAGACCAATAATCCCTTGGAATATAAAATAATAACTTAGTCACGTTCCTTTTTCATTTGACTACTATTTCATCACAGAAATTTGCATAAAAATCTAAGGAATTATTAATAAATTTGAAATGTATCTTTACAATACTAAAGTAGTTGTCAGTCAGCTTAAAAATTTATGTTCAAAAAGTTCATAAATTTTCCAAATTAACAAATTTCGTATGGATAAATTTTTTACAGCAGTCGTAAAAGATTTACGCTCTCGTAAGTGTGCAAAACTTAATGCACAAATTTCTAGTCGTTTTACAATCTTTAGTCTGTTCAATTAATCTTTTATGTTTCTAAAACTTTAACATCACTTTTTCATCCATAAACAAATTTTACACAAACTACTTAAAGGTTGCTTTCAAAACTTAATCACGCAAACTTATACTTATAATGCCGTGAACAAATTTATGCTAATTCATGAATTGCCTTTTTTATGGATGTTGTTTTATGCATAATCTAAATTGTATTAATCATTAAATAAATTATATATTAATTGTAAATACGTGTGCAATCTATATTTAGAATATTAAAAATATAAAACAAAGGATTTTCATTAATTTACTAAATAAATATTTCAACAAATAATTTCGATAAATTACTATAGGTGCCTATATAGTTTTACATACACACATACATATGTGCGAGTATGTATGTACTCAATTAATTTTATATATTATTATCCATAATCGTAACAATTTGTTTACTATTTAGAATTTATGCATATTACCATAATTTCAATGAGTTCAACAAAATGAAGCATTTCTCATGGTACATTCTCCTGCTCGCCCACCTCCTCCGCCTGCTCTTGATCCAACTTCTTCTTCTATGCCTTCTATTCAGCCATGTTACCACTTAATGAAACAAAACTAAGCCGTGAGCCTTATAACGGAAATCGCATTATTACATTATTACTCATATCATTATTATATTCATATGTACTATACGTATTGTTAAATATTAAAATTTTCGACAAGTTAATTAAATAATATAAAGAGGATTTATGCATATTAAAGTGTAAATTTACATTACAATAAATTTTGAATTTATTTTTAAATTACTCCAATTAAAATCGTAAAAGAGAAATTCTCCATTTTTTGTTTGCTAACAATTTATGCTAATTATTGTGTATGTTAATAATTATGAATTTATGCATCAGTTATATTCAAATTTAACCCCAAAATATTTATAAGCTATGATGGGTAAAAGTGTCAATCTGCGCTATATATTTTCCCAGCACAAATTCGAAAATTATTATAGATTATTATAAAGTTATTAAAGATTATAATATTATGGTTTTTATCTATTTATTTATGTACTTTAATTTTTCTTTTCGCCTCCTATTTATACTCTTCTCTCATTTATCTCTCTTTTCGCGAAAGTCCGAAAATACCAAATTTTTAATAACATTGCACTTCAAAAATATTGAACTTGTGATAACGTCGTATATTATTTAAAACCTATATGAAATTATCTTTTTTTTAAATTATACAATTTTTTCTGAGTTCATTGAGTGACGTCTGTGTTGAAAAAAGAAAGAGCCATTTGAGGACATATAACTGATTAACTAGCAGACTAAGTATCAAGCATACGAATCTTAATATTTGATATAATATAAATGCTAAAAGCACACATTTTGGCCATTTTTTCAATCAGTACAATCTTAAACAGCAAACGAGCAAGAACGAAAGAAATTGAATAGAATTATTTTAGAAAAAGAAAAAATTAAAAAAAGAAATTCATATTAATAAAATTGTTTTAAATTATGATTATAAAGAAAGATCAGAACCTTTCAGTGCCTGAATATCTCAATAACCAATTTTTCGTGAATGCTTTAGAAAATGGACTGAGAGAAAGTAAAATAATAATAGATGAAATTCATTTTGAATGGGGCAGTAATCCGGGTGATAATTATTGCTCGAGCATCTATCGCGTATGGACTGTCTTTAAGAGATTGCAAGGTGAGAACGGAAAACAAGAGCGTATGCCATTAATTGTAAAGACTATACCCATAACACCTCATACACAATTCCTTGAGAGTGCTGGAGTTTTTATTAAGGAATTAATAACTTATTACGATGTGTTACCGAGAATGGAAACTTTGGCTCATGGAGAAAAATTTGGTGCTAAGTAAGATAATAAATTCAACTCAATCATTATATTGTTCAATAAAAATGTTGTTGCTTTTTTCCATTATTTATATAGGTGTTATTATACGCAAAGGGAACCAGTAAATACGGTTGTGTTACAAGATCTAACTGAGATTGGTTTTAGCGTGGCTTCTCGACAAGAAGGTCTCGATTGGAATCATTCGAGTTTTATTCTTAGAAAATTAGCTAAATTTCATGCCACATCGATGGTGCTAATTGAAATGGTTAGAATAGGAAACATATGCACATACAAATTATAATTATTCTAATAAAATCTTTTCACTAGGAACCCAAACTCAAAGAACGTTATAGAAAGGGAATGCTGTCTGGCGAAAATATCAAAGGGACGCCCACATTTTCAAAGATTTTTGCTACTTCCCTTAAACAATTAATAGACATATCACGGAATTGGATTGGATTTGAAACAATAAGAAAAAAATTGCAACAATACCACGAACACTTCGGGGACATAACTTCGAAATTTGACCAACCGCACGATAACGATCGATTTAAAGTTCTCAATCACGGCGACTTGTGGACCAATAATTTCATGTTCGCTTACGATGATGCTTCCAAACCGAAAGAGCCAACGCGTGCTTTATTCGTGAGTTCGAATTTAGATAACTCTGGGGAATTATATTGTTTTCAAATGCACATTTTTTTCTCCTTTAAGGTTGATTTCCAATTGAGCTTCTACGGCAGTCCCGGCTGTGATATAAATTTTTTCCTTAATACTAGTGTGCAATTGGATGTATTGAAAAACCGACGATGCGAATTAATAGCTGGTTATTATGAAACATTAAAAGCTACGTTGGAGGATTTACGCTATAAAAACATTCCCTCTTTCAATGATCTTCAGACGGAATTGCGACAGCGTGAATTGTATGGCCTATTTGGTCTCTATGCGTTTCTACCAATGGTAACTATGTCGAAAGAGCTTTCCACCGATAATTCTATAGAAACAATGGCAGATGAAGAGACGAAATATAAACGATTCGCAGAAGTTTTTGCAAACAAGAATCTGCAGGAACATTTAAAATATAGTTTAAAACGTTTAGAAGATTTACGAGTTTTAGATGAATTGTAAAAATTTGATAAATTGAAAAATTGATAAATTGTAGAAATAAATATGTTTATATAAAGGCTATAATTACTAAATATGTTATATAACTTTTAAGAAATCCTACTATCCTACGAAAAAACTATTTCGGATTAATTTACCAAATACGGTTTCACTTAAAAAACAAATCAATATAAGTCAAACCAATATATTTCAATCAACCAATAAAAATTGAAAAACAAATTATTTACATTTAATAAGCATGTAACTATAGCAGTTGAGATAAATCATTATTAATTTTTACACAACATCATCATTACAAACAAAATATTTTATCAAGCTTAGCTTTTAGAACCAAACAATGAAAATATTTTTTGTTCGAATTAATTTAATGCAATCTCGTCAATTTATATCATTCCATTCTTGAATTCATCATTATCTCCACTGCACACACCACCCGCCCGCTCCACCTGAAGCTTTGAATCAAAAACTATTGCAATATTTTTGATTTAATTGAAATCAATTAAGGCTGTCCAGAAGAGCTCTTGGCGGATTGACTGAGGCTTCAAAAAATGTCGGATGAAAGAGTATTAAAGGGCTTTCAAATAAATTGCATTGCAGTTTTAAAACGTTCTTACTTCAATTGAAATATTATGACGGAAAAGACCGGTGCATTAATACCAGATTATTTTAATCATAGTTTCTTTCAAAACGCTCTTGAATTCGGTTTACGTGTCACCGATATTGAAATCATCAAATGTGACATTATGCAATCTTTGGCAGGTGGAGAAAATTATTGTAGCACTATATATCGTGCACATTTGCTATATCAAGTACAAAACGGAGAAAATATTGAGGAAATATTTTTGATAATAAAATATTTACCCAAAGAAAAACAAGGATTACTACGCGACCTTGAAGTCTTTAGAAGAGAAATGATATTTTATCTGGATATAAAGACTAAACTAGAGACTCTAATGTGGCAAGCAGTGGGAGAAGGAGAAGAAGAAGACAATCATGAGAACGAAAACTGGCAACTGGGAACTAAGTATTTTTTTAAAAAAAGTTAATTTTACTTTCATATTAAAAAACGCTTCTTTACAAACAAATCCAGACATATTTTCTCCACGGCGCGACCAGAACAAATTATTATCTTAGAAGATCTCTGCCCAAAAGGCTTCCAACTAAGAGAACGTCAAAAGGGTCTTGATGAAAATGATGCAATTATTGTTTTAAAAAAACTTGCTCAATACCACGCTTGTTCGATGGCAGTGGCTAAAAAGGTTTGTGCATTATAAAAGAAAAACTGTGATCAAATCATCTTTTAAAATCATCTAAATTAATATATTTTAATCTATTTAGGATTCGAATATGATTATGGAAAACTATCAATTCGGTTTACTAAATAAATCGTCAATAAATTCTCCATCATTTAAAGCACTTTTTGGATCTCAACTCTTAAAATTAGCTTCGATCGTAGCGGAATGGCCCGGTTTTAAAAAGATTTCACTTAAACTTCATAATTATTATGATAAATTTGCAGAGATAATTATGAACTCAGTCTATCCTCTAACTGGTAACATCAACGTACTTAATCACGGTGATCTTTGGATTAATAATCTTCTGTTCAGCGATAACGAAAATGATGATGCTAAAGAGAGAGAAGTACGCTTAGTAAGTGTATTAAGCGGTTATTCGTTTTTAATACAGGTTTTTATTAATTGTTTCATTTAATTTTATTTCAAGATTGATTTTCAATTGAGTTTCTACGGCAGTCCTGGCTTTGATTTAAATTATTTCTTCAACACAAGCTTACAAATGAATGTACTTGAAAACAGTAAAGATAAATTATTAAAAATGTACTTCGAAGCTTTAACTGAAACTCTATTAAAACTTAACCCCCCGAATATATCGCCCCCCTCGTTCGATCTCATCAAAAAAGAATTTGAAGAACGAGAAAGCTATGGGTTTTTTGTAGCATTCGGATTTTTACCGTTAATGGCTATGACCGCTATAGATTCGCATGATAATAGTTTAGAGAAATTTCACGATAGCAGTTTTGCAACAAAAAAAATTGAGCTTATGTTCGAGAGGAATGGAAGAGCTATAAAAACTTTAAAATATATTCTACAATATTTAGATAAAAAGAATTTTTTTGAAAAAATTATATATTAAACACAATAGAATATCTAATTAAGAGAAAATAATTATTCATGAATATGACAAAACACATTATAAAATTATTATTTAGTATACAAGATAATAAATTAATGTATATAAATATTAATCCAACCTCTATGTATAATCATTCGCGGCTTATTAAATGCAAAACACGTCAAAAACTAAACAGACTCTGTATAATTTCACTTTAATTAAATACTGAAAATTTTATTGTGTGCAATTAAAACAATTCAATTCCGTTGAAGCAGTTTTGTGTTTTCTGAAAGCTTATATAAACAGTATTATCTTCACGAACAGCATGACTTTATAAAATATAATGAGAATGAAAAATTCTAAACTATACCAAGATTATAAATGACATATGAAGCAATCTTTAAAACGCCATATTATCTAATATAATATCAATTACCATGAGATGCATCCACCCAAAGTCACTTGATTTAGTTATTGCGTGATAATTTTAAATTATTCAACTGTTTTTTACGATACGATACGATGCGCTGCGGTAACGAATATGAATGCGAAAACACAATTTGTTCTGTTAAATACTATGTCATTTTATATAAGACTAGAAAAGTATTTAAGCAACGGTCAGTCAACGGTCCGATATCATTTGAATTTTCTTCTAAGATGACTATTGAATACGGAAAGGATATTGAGGCAGTGCCTTTACATTTGGATTTAAAATTCTTCGAAGAAACTCTTGAAAATGGACTTCGTAAACAAAATTTCAATATTAAAAATATTAAATTAACGATGGGTAGTTCAAATGGTGAAAATTACTGTAGTCAAATTTATCGAGTTATTATAGATTATTCGATAAACAAGAAATCCGATAAATTTAGCATTATTATAAAAAGTGTACCACTAGTAAATGGAACGGAATTTTTGGAAGATCTTGAAGTATATCTAAAGGAAAAGATCTTCTACAGCACTGTTTTGCCAATCATAGATGTATTCCTAGGTCCCGGACACACTTTCGGACCGCGGTAAATTGATAAATATTTTATTTGAAATCATCACAAAATTTACTAGTGCACACTTTCAAATATAATTAATTGCTTTCATTATATTTCATAATATAAGACTACTAAATAGCCTTAAATATCCGGTGAACACATTAGTCTTTGAAGATCTTAATGCTCACGGTTATCAAATGGCCTCTCGGGAATCAGGTCTCGATGAAGAACACTGTCGACTTGTTATGAAAAAATTGGGACAATTTCATGGTATTTCTATGATTCTAAATAAAAAGGTAACATTGTAAAATATATGAAAGACATTTATGGCAAAATTGACCTTGTGTTTTAACAGAATCCCGATATAATGAAATTTTTCAATAATGGAATGCTGGCTAAAGTTGGTCTGGAGCGTGATAATAGCTGGCTTTTAAAATATTTTCGTGAAAATCTTACCGCTTTAATTGAGCTTATTAGCTCTTGGGAAGATTTCGATCAGATCACCAAAAAAATTCAAAAATATAATTTAAATTTAAAGGAGAATCTTTGCCGTTGTCAAGCACCGATTGATGATGAAATTAAAGTTTTAAATCACGGTGATTTATGGGTCAATAATATGCTCTTCAAATATGAAAATCAAAGCTCCAAAACTTTAAAAGATGTAGTTTTTGTCGATTTTCAAATGAGCATATGGAGTAGTCCGGGAATAGATTTGAATTATTTCTTTTACACCAGCTTAAGGCTAGATATTTTGAAAACCAAATATGAATTACTAATTAATGAATACTATAAATCATTAGAGAGCTCTCTACGTCAGATGCACTATACGAATATTCCCTCCTTACATGATATTAAAAGAGAAATTCAACGGAAAGCATTGTACGGATTCTTTGCGAATTATGCGATATTTCCATTAGTATCAATGGAAAAAGAGCATTGTGCCGATAATAAGCTGGAGAACTTTTTCGATGAAGAATTTACACGAAACAAAATACAAAAGATGTTTTCATCCAAACGTTTAGAGGAAACACTAAAATATACTTTAAGAAAGTTCGATGAAATGAAAATATTTGAATTAGATGAAGACAATTGATTTTCTATCAATTAATATATAAGGCAATTACAGTTATTATAGTAGATAAGTTTAATCAAAATGTTAACATCTAGTTGGTAAATAAAAATATCTTAACGATTTAATACCACTTAGTTATTTTCTAAACATATAAACATGTACTCTATCATTTTTCACCTTGTAATATATACCCAGCCTATAATATAAAAGGTACAAATTAAATATATGATCCCCATCCAATATACATGGCCGCAAGATTATCAATATCAATGGCTTCCTTTATCAAAAAACTCACTTGCCCTTCTACAGAAAGTGGAATGCTATTTCCCAATGTCTTATTCACCTAAGAATTAAAATACGTTAATAAAATCCATTAAAATACATTAATAAATTCTAAAACGTACATAACCCTGTAGTCGATCCTCAATACGTCGTACATCATTCATCGCTTTCGGGTCAGTTAACTCAACTTCTGTGATTTTTCTACTACTTAGCGTACGATTTTGGAAATCATATACGAACGGTCGCAGCAATGACATTAATGTTTTAGATTCTTTTTTAAGTACACGTAAAGTAATTTCGCAACTCTTCCGATACATGCCCTCTACTCCTAGAGGACCCATTGCAAATACCATATTGTGCGTGAGACGAAATGGAACTAATTCCGGATAGGCAAAATTTTCACCCTGATTGAAGAGACAGCTAAAATCAACGTGGACTACTTCGCCACTACTCTCATCGAAGAGAATATTTTCACCATGACGATCACCAAGTCCGAGAATATAACCAACCATCGACATAACAGCTACTGATTTCACATACGAACTACGAGCTTCGTACCAACTGTGCGGTGTGGGAAAGCGTTGTCTGAACCACTCATGGAAAACTGGGGGATGCCTGGCTAATAAAGTACCGATGAAAACAGATCTCTTTTTCTCGATGGGATCTGATTTGGGTAAGGCAAGCTTTTTTAAATGTCGATCCTCGATACCCAAACCACGACTACGATAAATGGAACTGCATATGTTGCGAAATGAATCAAGCTTTGGTAGCCACTCTACAAAACCACAGTCTTCATTAAATGGTATGGCGGCATAAGTACGAATGTGTAATCGACGATGTCGAGCCTAACATTTGTTAACGAACGAGAAATAAAGTAGGAACATATACAATACATATCAACATACCTGAGAGTCTTGATGTAAACAACGTTTTACCAAACCATTGAATTCCATTAAACGAAAATCTTTACGCATGTCGTCCTTTGGTTTTACCATAACTTCATAGGAGACACCATCACTGCACTCAATAATAATCTTTTTCGGTTTCGCTGCAGAACGCAATACAATGACCTCTTCCTTTATGCCAATTATATATATCTGTTTATATGGAAAGGGATTGGTTGGCACTGATGCGGTGCTAAAAGATTCTTCTCTACCCGTTGGAAAATGAAGTTTCTGTGACATCGATGCCGACAGAATAGGTAACGAGATCTGCATGTACTTTTCAAATGGTAACAGTATTTGAGAAAAACTCGGATCAGTGAAAAGTTTCGGTAATTGCCGAACGAGTGAGCTCAACTCATAAGTACGCTGAATAACGACCTCTTTATTTGTGAGTTCAATTAAGCGTTCCGTTAGCATATTGAAGTCTGTTAATAGTTTTTGAAAATCCGGTGCCGCCAGACGACTATCCGTGAAGATCAATCTGCAACGTTTCACTCGAGTTGTATTTGATGATTTAAAGCTAGGCAAAAGCATCCAGAGCGACTGATGCGGGTAATGAAGTAATAATTTTATAATTATATTTCGCAAAACATTAAAAACATCAATCGAGGGATGGCAAATGCGACTCAATAGCTGTGAGAAAGCGGTATAGAATAACGATGTTGGCAACAATGAAATACAACTCTGAATGAGATCATTCATTTTCCGGGCTAATTCAGAAAATGAAGCATCAGCAGCTGTACCATCGTTAAGCGCTGTGCACCGTGCCGTGAAATCTAGCCATAAACTAAGTAAACGAGGCATAGACTGATACACATTTTCAAAACCATATTTTAATGATCTAGCATAATTTAGCATTATTTCATAAATCAATGTCTGACCCCTTTCACTATCCTTTTGCTCAGACGTAAAAGATTCAAATATTTTCTCCATATAATGCGCCAAATGGACATAACATTTTTCCGACCGTTTATTCCCGGCAATGGCCTCTTTAAAGTAGCATAGATTCAGCTCCGAACAAATATTCATCGATTTCGCATTATATGATGCTTGTAAAAATTTTGCTTCTGCATATAGTGCTCGATCTATGGGCTCCAAATTGCGTATATTCCCCTCACACTTCAATTCAATACGTTCGAGATTCTCTTCGATTAATTTAAAAGTATTTTTATGATCTCCTTTCTCCCAAAATAGTTTCGCTTTCTCTAAAAATAGCATTTTCGGCTCATATTCTTCAGCTTTCATTATTGATAAATGTGCCTGTTGTAAACCACCTGCTTCACGATTCATTTGCGCACTACGTATCCAGAGTTTACCTATTTCATCATTTATTAAAGCAATTATTCTTTCTTGAAAATCATTAGCGTTCGAATATCCCTGACGAGAAATTAAAGCTTTTTTAGTTTCTGTAAGTAAATTTCGACGAAAACACAGAATAGGTTCCACAACACGTACATCCGGTTTTAATATACATAGTCTTGAATCCCAATCAATAAAGAATTCATTCACTTCCTTAATACAGGATCCACTACTTGTGTTGACATTACATGCGATTGCTTCTTCTATACCATTTAGAAGCATTTTGCATTTTTCAATTTCGCGCAATAAATGAAGTTTGATGACTTCGTCGTAAGAATTCGAATAAGAATTGTATGTCACTCCTGAGAAGGTACGCATGGAATTTAGAATATTACTACGTATACCATCAATCTGAGAGCAGAATTTATCGAGAGCAAGATTATGTTCAGAATTCGGTTGACGAAACATTAGAAAGGCTTCAGAACATTGAACATTCCAATTTGTTGCCTTACGACGAACAACAGGATCATCGAGAATATCTTGTAGTTCCTCATAACGGCATAGACGCCACAATAACTCAGATTTGCATTCCTTGAAATAATCATCCGTATATTGTTCAGTATATTTCTGCCAAAGACCATCAGCAAGCAGCAGTGCCGTTTCTGGTACTTCCATACGAAGGTAGGAATTTATCATTCCTGCAATATGCTCCTGTTGGAACTCTTCACCTTTCGAGATTAGTTGCTCGTAACAGCTGATGGTTTCCTTAAGTAAATACATGATTTATTTTAATATTTGTTCACTTTTTTGAGAGAATTTGAGGATGCATTAATGATGATGAACTGTAGAGACTTTTCGTCATTCATTAAAAAGTTTGACTTGAACACAAACCAGTGTTTTTTGATACGCCACCTCATCTCCAAACCAAATTTATATTATTACTCATCGTTACTAAATAATTATTTATAATGGTTGAAATTTTACTTATAAATTAAAACGCCTACCTGTGGGCGATCTACGATGCTATTCACAAAGATCTCTTCAGTTAGACGTAAATTTGACTTTTTCAAATAAACGGCACCTTCCACAGAATCAGCATCCCTTAAACTGCCATGAATTTCGATAAGAAAGGACAGTTGATCTTGCAAGCGAGTCTTCACATCCTCCTCGATATATGATTCCAAATACATCAGAGCTCGTGAGAATTCTCCCGAATTGTAATTAGCTTTCGCAATTAAATGCTTATCCAATTCTTTCGTAAATCTTTCTATACTTTTATAATGCTCACTTGCTTCCTCCGCAATACCGTTAGCGATGTTGGTGCGCTTCCACTCAAGTAGCCAGCGATGTAAGAAATCTACTTGTTCAGAACAGAGTTTCACACAAGCTATTGTAATATCGCCCCCACCCACTACGTCGAATGTAACATCTTGTCTATTTTTCCGTTCATTTTCGAATTTTTTATCGTCTATCGTCGACATAAATTCTTTCATTCCGGAAGTTTCGTATTCGGGTAATTTATTCAACATTCCACGACTGCCACACTCGAAAACAGCTTGAAATTCTTCCATGATTTGTTGTCTCTGAGCTTCAGAACACTCTTGTAGAGCATGCAAAATAATGTAAGGAAAGAGCATAGCTAACGTTTTCCCATCACGTTTTATGCTAGGCCTGAAAGACTTTAATAAATGATGAGTTTCATTTGTTTGAACAAAGTTAATTAAACGCGAAGCCCATGAGAAGGCCCACTCCTGGTAAGAATGACACGAGACACTCTTAAAGATGGGATGTTCTTTACAGTTGCTGTCTCTGCAGGATGCAGTATAGCATGAAGTCAAAAAGGGTTCCATTATTTTGCGCATTGATTCTGGTAAAGCATTCCACACAGCTACTTCACCTTGATCCTTCGATGATACACCGCACATCAATAGTATTTCTTGAATTGCTAATGAAAAATTATCGACATATTTGGAATCCTTTTGGAATTGGTATGCGCGGCATAATTCAGTAAGAGCCATGATGGCAAATTTATCGGTGTGAATACTAAGTGACACTTCGTTGACTTGCAAATATGAATTCGAGGGCATATAACTAGGATCGATTGCACCCAATTCACCAAGACATTTTGCAGATTCCAGTTGTAGAATTCTATCCTCGTGGCGACAACCCACTAACAAAACGTCTACAATTTCTTGAAGAAGGGGATCGATACGAATTTCTTCTAATATCATCAGATTTATATCCGTTCTATTATTTGCAAAAAACAACGACATATGAATCAGGCCATAAACTCGTACTTCAACATTCTCTTTTGTTATTTGACTGTACAGAAACTGAAGCTTATCCGATGTGGATGATTTCTCTTTTCTCACTATATCCATTTGTCGTGAAATAGATCGTCGTATTTTTGGTTCCACGTCTGGTAAGTGCTCTACGAAATAAAGATCGGGTATATGTGCTCCCAACAAATTATCATTTTTTAAAATTATATATTCATAAATTGAATTTACTTCTACCGCATTGCTCTTCAGTAATGGCTGAATACAAGCCACTATCCGGCTTACCGAAGGGCCCAATTCTTGAATGTCTACAATTTTCAAAAATATCATCCAAATTTTTAAACAAATATTTTGTAAATTCTTGTCGTTAAGCGTTAGAACGAATGCTAACATAGCAATTATTTTAAAACGAAATTGTGTAACATGTTTGGCTCCAACAAATCGTATTATTTGCCCAAGACTGTACATGGCTTCCTCTTTCAATGATTTCTCAAAATTTGGATCACCCAAACAACTTTGAAAATATGTAATTACGCCTAGGAAACGATCAACAATAAATTTGGCAAAATCTGTTGATAGCTGGCTTCCAACTAAATCCACAGCATTATCTTTCGGAAGAGGTTTGTCAGATATTATTAAACATTGAAATGCTTGCATAACAAATTTGGGCATTCTATTAAAATATATAAGAAATTCAGAGACAGTTTGCTAAAAGGAAAAAGAATTATAATTGTTATTGTTTGAATATTTTTAAAAAAGGCAAATTCATAATTTGTTTTAATAATTATTGGATGCACAAATAAGTAATAAAAAGGCTTTTTTGTAATTTGTAAAGGTTGTTCTGCAATAATTCGGTAAAAATTCTACAATGCGATTTAATGTATATTTGATGCCGTCTGCTGAAAAGCCTTCCAAAATTATTTGTACATACAAATATAATCACTAATGATGTCAAAATTTATTGTATATAATTTTATACATATATTACCTTAATATCGGTGCTCATTAGCTTCTGCAGGCTGAGAGAAGTGCATCTTAATACCATATCAATGCATTTATCAGCTATATAATCATCCTCGGTCAAATAAATATGTGTGTATATTCGAAGGAATGAAGCAACAAAAATCTGTGGTATTGACTTCCTAGTCACTTTACATATTGTGACAAAACAGCCTTTACAACGAGGCTCTTTCACGCAATAGGGTAAAATCATTGTTGATAAAAGTCGATAATATTTGCATATAAATTCCTGAACACAAGAAAATCCAAGCATTTTTGTAAGCTATGAAAAAATGAAAATCAGATGAGTTTTACTTAAAAAACATTTGATGAAGAAACACACCAACTTACTGGTCTAAGAGATCGCGTTAGTCGAACACCATTCTTCAAATAAACATATAGAGCAAGCTTGATAATTAAATTCAAAGCATCTCGTTTATACCAATGCCAAAGATTTGTTGGCTTGATATTGTGATGATAGCACATCTCCGTAGCAACCAAAACTGCCTCGTGTACCACCAAAGAATCCGGATGCATTAGATAGAAGAAGGTAGTTTTGAATAAATGATAAAGCCACTTCTCGCTTATGCCATCGATTCTAGCAGAAACTGATATCATTTCCAATACTTGCAGTTGCATGGAAAGGCTCCCCTCATTTAAGGACTTATTTGTTTGAGAGAGTATAAATTTCGACATGGTCTGCAGCAGATTATCTACATCAGACGACATATGTTGGATATATAATTGAAAAATGCGCATATTGAAAGTCTGCACATTATTCTGTTGGGTTATATTTAATAAGGATATATCACATAATGAATCAGGATTGAAATGGTTAAAAACGAAGTCGAATTTTTCGTTGTTTAGAAACGTTTTTGGTAAGCATTCTTTAATCACTGGTAGTAATTCTAACTCGAAATTATTTTCTTCGTTTCTGTTTTCGAAGGGCCATTTAAGGATGCAGGACTCGTTTCTTTCCAAAAATGCTACGGCAAATTCAAAGATACCCTCCTGGAATGTAGTGCATTTTTCACAAATAATTTCATTGATGCAAGGCTCTTCCTCGTGCTGATTTCTTAATGTCTTACGAGAAATGTTACTGACACAAAACACCAAACAATTACTGGCGCAACAAATGCTCGGTAGAACACGCGCTAAATTTTCGGAATTATTTTTCAAACAATGAAAACATTTTTTAAAAATTTGTGTAATCGTAAGTGATCCATTAATAATGAATCCTTTTATATTATCGAAGAATGCAATACGAAGATCCGAGACGAACTTTGAATTCGAATCAGGATTAAAAATACGCATTAAAAATCCATTTACTATTTGTGATAGATGTTTACTTATTTGATGGTTTGCACTGAAGGAAATACTACCCAGAACGTGTATGGCCACATGACTGATTTCTCGATTATTTTGTATTTGCAAAGAATCCATTAGCGCTTTTGCCACAAACGAAATCAATTGTTCCGAGAGCTTTGGCTTCAGTAATCGTTTAAACAATTCTATCCTTAATAAATCCCCTACAACTTCTACGTACTGCGGGTAAAAGTGTGATCCTTCGTATTGTTTAGCATTATTTAAAAAATTTTGAATTCGTTCATCTAATATACGCTCCTTGTCATTTTGTGTATCGCCTTCAACCCAACAACACATTTTTCCAAAAGCAGTTTCAGAAATAGTAGTCTCCACAACGCTCTTCTCTCGAAGCGAGGACAATTGCATATATCGTAAATGATTCAATTCCATCGAATATAATGCACGCAAAAGTGCCTTTAAATATGCAAAATCATTCATGGAGGTCATCTTTCTTTCGAGATTCCAAGCTAAATTTTTACGTAGAATTAAAAGAGTTTTTGGAAACAGACTCTCTGAAGCTCCAACCACTGCTGAAATAACGTAAAGAATCCCGCAATTCTCTTGACTGAGTTCGAATAACGCTGCTGTTTGATCATCATCTAGCCAAGAGGCTTTAAATGGTGAACGGTGAAGGTATCTTATGAATAATATTAAACTGTGTTGCAGATCCAACAACATGTTGACACATTCTCTATTCTCCATTTTACATCGCGTAATCACTGAAATACTCCTTAGGATGTCCAGAGCCATCTGGGAAAGATCCTGACCATATTTCGTGCGTACCTCAAAGCGATTGAATTCATTGAGTATTTGTGATGAAATACCGGCAAATGCCTCCATATCCTCAATCTCTATGCAATCTGCGTGTAGCCATAAGGGCATTTGCTCCCATAATACCTTTAAAGCTTGCAGAGTATAATAATAGCAATATTCCAACGTGTCATTCAATTCAATTGAGGACTGAAATAATTTATAACAGTACTGAAGACTTTTCAATTTTATTTCTGTTTCACCCTCACGAAATGCTTGTAAAACATTGGCAAGGGAATCAGCGAACAGTTCCGGATATTCCTGATAGCCAACAGTGATGGCATGCATCATTATATCCAGAAAGCTTTGGATTAATCTATCAATATCAGTTGATCGTATTTGAATTGACTGATATTTAGTCTCAGCATCGATATCTTTCATACATTGATCATCGCTTATGAACGAATTCAATTCCACAATTGTATCTCGCTCCGTCACGTCTAAACTTAAAGAGAGGGTTAATATTCCAGACGCATAACATGACACAAGTTTTTTAAATAGGATCGATCTGTTCACAAAACAAGACGTGAGTATTCTTCTTTGAAGATTTACGTTGGCCAAATGTAAGCTGATGAAAAGTCAATGATAATGCAATCCAAATTAAGGACATCGTCTCACTTACCCCTCACTAAATTGCTGACTAAAATAACTCACTAATTTATTAATAAGCCATGTTAGAAATGCATCTTGGAAATGATTATCTAAAATTCTCGTTGAGTAAGACCGTATTAAACTGGGTTCTTTGCATAGGATGTCATCGACAAATGAAAACACTTCATTCAAATCCGTGTCAGTTCTATTGACGAGATTGTAAAGAAGCTTCCACATATCCTTCCTTCGATTCGACATGATACTAACTATACACTTATAATCATTAAATATTAATTCGTTTTAAAATTCGTACAACTAAACAAAACATATTTCAAGACTTCAAAAAATACTTATTTGGCGGTTGAACCTTAAGGAAAGTTTTACTCCGGGACGAGCTTTGGTGAATAAATATGACAGCGTTGGAAAGCAGGAACTAACAAATTGCTTGGTGAATTAGGTGAAATAGATCAATTGTTTGCGAAATATGTGGTTTTGCAAAAATATGCTATTTCTACAATATAATGAAGTACAAAATTTTATGCATTCTTATTCGTCATATTTTACATGCATTTCAAAATATATTCTAAATACAGAAGGTAAATAATATTTCAAGATACTCTGACTACTGAACACTACCTAGTTATCGATTATTTGCCTAAAATATGCTCCTTATTAGCCTGAACACATAGAAATTACTGTTTCTGCCGGCAGTAGCAGAAATGTCAAAATTTACATTGGCTCTTATGGGAAGTGAGAAAAAAATTATTTCTGTCGGGCAGTAAAAGCAGTTACTGCCAGGTAATAGATTGAAAATTTCTAATTTTACTGTCGTCTGCTACCCTTGTTCTTCTTATTTTGTTTTTGTTTTTGTTTCATATTTGAACTGTATGAACGGAATGTTCTCACACAAACTTCTTGTTTACATTTTGTAAAGCATTTTGACATTTACTGCCTTCTGCCCGAGAAGTCTATGTGTTCAATGCTGAAATGCTGTTACTGCCGTCTGAAACAGTAATTTCTATGTGTTCCAGCTATCAATTTTATGTATATCTCCTTCGGAAGGTGAGACATTCTTCATGTTTTGTCCTCATCTTTATAGTTGTTTTAATGCTCCCAGGCTGCCGAATATGTATAATGTGAAATCTTCATCGTTTAACAGACCTTATTCATTCCGTGTAAACCACCCGGAGATATTTGGCAGTTCGTTGCTATTAAAAAGCAAACGATTTCTTTAACCCAAATGCAATTTTGTGATTGAAGTGAAATTTCGAAATGTTTAGTCTCTTTAATGTCAAAACAGAAATTAGTTCATTTGCAAATACAAAATGTGCTGAAGTATTTTTTCAAACAGTTAATAACTTCACAGTTGTTTGCACGTTTTGTGATATAAAAAGCTTCGAGTTCAATGACTTTTTGTTGCATTTCAAAAATGTTCATTTAGAAGGAATCGAAACAACTCAAACACCTGTAAAAAATGATGAGATTGTGTCGCTTCGGGAGAGGGATGAAGATTTGGATTGTAAAGACTCTATTCAAAATCTCGTTGGTATTGATACTGTTTCCGGAAAAACTAACAATGGTCTAGAGTTCAATAATGATATCAGAAATAACCATGGACTCACGGCTTCGTGTAGCGATTTCGGTAGTTCAGACGAATTTCTTCCTCTAGATGATAGTAATGGGGAAAGCAAAGATGTCGATTATGTACCAAAGGTAAATTTCCAGAAACGAAATTTGAATGTAAAAATTTCAAATTCATACTTTTCAAGGTTCTTAAACGGCCTACGGTTGACGTCGTACTGAAAAAGTATGAATGTCCTGAATGTAAAAAAGCATATAAATTACCAAAATCTCTTAATTATCACAAATTAAGATGTCACAACTCAAAAAAAACCCTGCAATGTTCCCATTGTCACTTTGAGTGCAATAATGAACGACTACTCAGCAGACATGTGCGAAAGGAACACAATGAATTTCCATGCGACCAATGCGATAAAACATACAAGAGTCGAAATAGCTTAAAATATCATAAAATCAGGCATACTGGAGAATTGAATTTTATTTGCGAAATTGAAAATTGTGGGAAGGCATTCTTTCACAGCAGTCGATTAAATGCTCACAAAAACTTTGCTCATTCTAAAGAACGAAAGTATGTGTGTGAAATGTGTGGTTTCGGTTTAAAATCGAGGCAGGCTCTTGATATTCACACACGATCACATACGGGAGAAAAGCCATACCCTTGCCAGGAATGTGGTAGACGATTTGCTTCCACTTCTCAACTCGCGGAACACAAAGCAATGCATTCTTCAGAAAGACCTCATGTTTGTGATGTATGTGGTGCATCATTTGGCCGGCCAAAAGCTTTATATCACCACAAGCACCTCCATTTGGACATTAAGAAATTTGTTTGTAAGATTTGTGGCAAAGCATATGCGCAAGCAGCTGGGTTATGTGGGCATATGCGTCAGCATAAAGCGGAAAAGCCTTAGTATTAATTATTATCCCAAATAAATTAATTATATAAATAAGATATACAATATTTTTAACAGAATTTTATAGTTATTTTAATGAAAAACATCCTCACTCTGTTCACTGTGGAAATTCGTATACCGGTATATAAGGATCCGATAAAAATTCTACAGTCCAAGTAAACTTTATCTGTTTACTGTAAAGTGTACTTCCTGTCGTCAACATTTTAAATTAGGAACTAAAGGAACGGGCGATGGGAAGTATATTAAATTCAACTCAAATTACTTTTTTGAGGGAAAATGTTTATGCTGTCTTGATTTTGGTAATATGTTACTGCCTGTTATGTTTACTTCCAAACTAAGTTCAATCTGAGTATCGTTAGATATCTATTCCTTATGGCATACATTGAACAAACAAAATGTCAATAGATATCACAGATTGTTTCATTCAAGTTTAACATCGATTATCCTCCATTAGACATCGTTCTATATCCGAAAATTTCAGATCCACCACAAATTCATCAATTCTTTCTTCCATTCCGATAAAATGATAACATATTGCATCCTTTAGACCATAAATTAAATTTGTCGCTATTATTAAATACATTACTTTATTTAGATTCATTGCACAACACTTCTACACCAGTAAAAAATAGATTTGACAAATTTCGTATTTTGTGAACCAAAAATTAATTATTATTCTAGGAAGTGAATATTAATTCCAAACTAAATCCGCTTATCCTCAGCTTTTGTTCTTACTTCTGTTATTGTTTTGCACTGATCTTATACGATGATAAAATTGCAACTGTTCTCGTGGTTTGTGATATAATTTAAGGACATTTTTAGCTCCAGACATCAGCTGAGTATCGTTTTTGCGCTTCCATTTTTTTCAAATATTGCACTGCATCGGATTCACTCATACCTCCTTTCTCCGAAAGAATTTTAACTAAAATATTTCTAACATCCACAGCCATATTTTTAGCATCCCTGAAAGTAAAATTTTTATAAAAAAATATATTCTGCAAAGACAAAAATCAAACGAGTAATACCCGCAAATATACAAATGACCCTTATTTTCTCCTATTATATTCCATATTAAATCTGCATCTTTCTCAATTAGATGTGTCACATAAACCTTCTCTTTCTGATCTCTAGAGAAGGCAGTCTTTAGCGTCAGTGTACCATTCTTAACATATTCTTCCAATTCCTAAAAATTTAAAAAAATTTAATTCAAAAGATAGGTCAATTTGTAACATGTACTTCTTATACCTCTTCATAGATAAAATCCTCATTCTTCTTTCTACAACCGAAATAGAGAATGGTATCACCAACTGTTTTGCCCTCATCGCGCATAAATTGTCTTTCTTGTATGAAGCCCCTGAATGGTGCCAGCCCTGTGCCGGGGCCGACCATTATAACAGGTGTTTCGCACTTCGTAGGTAAACGAAATTGGCTTTTTCTAATGAAAACTGGCACTTTTGGATCTTCATCATTTGGTTGTTTCCCCCTCAAGTATGTTGTAGCGACACCTTTATTTATCCGTCCTGAAGGAGTTTGATACTGTACTAGCACAGCTGTTACATGAACGTGCAATGGGTACAACTATAACAGTATACAACAAAAAGTTATCATTAATATTGATGTCATTTACCCGATGTTGGAATAATTAAACTATTACTTACTTTGGAAGACGATGAAATCGAATAGTATCGTGGTTGCAGACGTGGTAACAGTTCGCACAAATGATCTATAGGCGGCTTGCATGATTTAATGTCCTCAAGAATATGCACGATATTCCTGCAAGCGTCTTGAATCCACGTCTGATATTTTTCCTTACCCTCAGGAGTAAGTGAAGCCATATTTCTAAGCATTTCCTTATCACTTTCAACAGTGCAATACTCTGCCAGTTCTTTAAGGATATGAGTTCGTGGAATAGCAGTTATCTCTAGGTAATGCGTTAAAGCTGTGCGGTAGGTTGTCGGACAAGGAAACGGATGCTTTTTGCTGCTATCCGTATCCGTATTAATTAACGAAAATACAGTATCTAAGTTGGAATTACATAATTGGCCTAACTTCTCAACAAGTGCTTTGTCGTTGATGGGATACATTGCTACATGATCTCCAGCGTCATAGCGCATTTTTGAACCTTCTATGTTCAGTTCGATGTGCATGCACGAACGGTCTCCACCTTTGTGTAGTTCACGATTGACCATAATGGGAGCGAGGAATGGATTCTTTGCATCGAACGGCGGTCGTTGATTTTGCATAGAATGCAAACGTGCAATTTCACCCGTGTATATACGATCGCTTTGAACATCGGGTTGTTCCAATAGACGATATTGGCGTATAAGAACTTCCTCACTACCGCCTTCAATATCGAAATAATCGCATACGGTTGGCCAGAAACGATCCTTCCAGGTAATAAAATCATCTTCAATGCTAAATGTTTAAGAATATTTAAATATCTTGTTAGGTTTTGTAAATGCCACTCAAAGGCTAAAAAAAAACTAATAATTCTTAGAACCGGCCACTCACTTAGCGTCATCATCACCCAAACCCAATTCAAATACTCGATTTGCTCCTAATTCTTCTAAACGTTTATCCACATAAATCGCAACTTTGTTGTAATGCTCATACGTCTTATTACCTAGGCCAAAGACCTGTATAATAAAAAAATAAGTTTAAATAGATGTTATTTAGAAAGCATAATCAAAACATTCTGATTACATAACTATTTAAGACGATTTTGCACTCTCTAAAGAGTAGAGGCAAACTCCATCGTAGGCGAGAAATTTTATTGTTAAAAACAAGCATTTCAAAAATAATTAAAAACTTTTTCGTTTCCGATGAAAATCAATCACCTGCACTTTACACACGTTCTTATTCCTTTTAAAAAATAGCACACCAAAGACAAAAAGACGGGCCACTCACAGTCCCCACTACACAGGTGAAAAGTAGTTTGGTATCTATATTTTTTGCTTTGCCAACAACATAAGCCCTATACATGTGTTTCTTTCATGTGTTGTTTTTGCGCGCTGTCATTTGGTACGTGGAAAATAACACAACAGGTGGAAAATACGCACCAGAGATAAATTATTTCCAATTTACGCCACGCTACTGCTATTCCGCTAGCTACCAGCTATCGAGCTATTTCTAAATATTTGTAGCTGTTGAAGTATTCTCCTTTCTTTCACTTTGTTTATTTTTATGACAATTCCGACACAGCAATTGCTTTCAATTTATGCTATGAACACAACCTCGCGACAGTTTGAATATCCTCGCTGCGATTTGTCAAAATTACATAGTCTCACGGGAATTGAGAAAAAATAAAACTGTCACGCTGTTGAAGCGTACGACAACGACAGTAGTATAAAATTTTCTAATTTTTTTTGGTTGTCGCTCGTCTTGTTCTTCTTTTCTCCGTTTGTTTACCTTAATTGACATTAGCAATTATTAAAATTGTGTTAAAATTACAGACATGTTCTCTGCTAACTTCAGCAACAGCAGAGTTTTGATGTGTCGACGCGACAATTGTCGCGAGGTTGTGTTTATATTTTTATATGTGCTATATTATTTTGTTGTTTTTTACACTTGCTATTTACTTTGCATATTTTAATTTAATCACTGGATGTTATCGTCATTTTCAGGCACTGCTAGATGCATGCTGCTATGGTTGTGTTTAAGGTTTAAGGTATATATATTGGATTTGAGCACCTTGCAGAAGACTCCTTTGATTCCATAAACAACATAAGCTCAACAGGACGCGTATCCCGGCGAAGTACGAGATTATTGAGATTATTTATTGAATCGCGTATGCATTCGTCGAGAGTGTCCTATCTCTTTACATCTGTTCAAAAGCACATAGTCAGAAAATAATCAAACGACGATCGGAGCGATAAAACCTCTCATTTTCACTACAATTCACTTCAATTAATTCACGAATAAAAAGCGAATAAACCTGTCAAATTAAAAGTAGAACGGTTGCTGCAGATGAGCGCAAATTATTTTTTTTCGGTTTCGATGTCAATGTAATTTTGACAGCATCACTAGCTAAGCCCTTGAGGGTATTCAGCTTAAAAATCTGTTCCATAAAATGACTCATGAGTGTTCGCTGATTTTGCCGCTTTGAAACTGATCTCTATAATTTTTACAAGATCTGATTACCAGTGCAATCACAAAATGGGGTATGCAACTATAAATTTTATTAATACATGTAAATTTGACGAATCTGCGAAATATTTCCTGAACACCAACTGACGCTTGGATGTTAAACAATGAAAAATTTTTAAAGCACGCTAATGTTAAAAACAGAATTGCTATGTACATATCGGGAAAACCCCGCAAAATATAGTGTGTATATATAGACAAGGTTTTTTTTCAACCTGACAGTAATGAATAATGAAATATTTACGAAGAACTGATTAAAATAATTGTAAATTAAAATTTAATTATCTCTCAACTGCTTAATAAAGCTTTTAGTTAATTATACAATATAATTCAATTAATTTTCATACTTTATTATTATTCCTTAAATTTTGGGTTCAAATTTAGATTTCGAGTTATGTTACCGAATAGTAAGATATGCAAACATCATCATATATCCTACACCCGTAGTACAAACTTAGAACATAAACCTAAACACCTCCTTTATTTTTCCAGTTTCTTTTTTGTTTCATTAATTTAAATCCACTAGCTCCTCTTCAACTTTTCTCAAGAAGGTCAACCCATGAAGGTATAGTAAAATAGTTATAGTAGATAGGTATAGTTAAATGGTTAGCCTAGCCACTTCTTATGGGTTCATAATGACGAACCACGGCTGTTTTCGACAATTTCTAGAATGACGTTACGAGCACTCATAAAATTCCATTTAAATATCTTAACACGTTTACGAGATATTGCTACCTTTCGTACTGATGGGGGCAACCAGCCGCATTTTTACAAAATTTCATAATGGTATTACATTTTCAAATAAAATATCGTTTTAATATCTTAAATACTTCTAGAAATATTCGACTTTAAGAATTCTGCAATATAAAAAGTGGGCGTGGCCACGACTGGATTTAGCCCATTTTCTAGGCAAAAATATATATACCCTTCTTTACCTACCACGCCTTCTTTTAAGCGTTACAAATGAAAGACCAATGTTAATATATCGTTCAACCTCCGGGTGTAGGGTGCAGACATATAAAAAAATTTACAAAAAATAATTTAAAAATTTATTTTCCGATAATAAAAGTTTTAATTACTCATTATATTAAAATAAGTCATTAGAATTCATGTCGTCTTCAAAACTAACCACTACAATTACAATCTTAATTCCTGGTCTCAACTCAATTACTTCAACTTTTTAAGCAAATAACCTTTTAAGCAAATATTAGAACAATTAAAATAATAACGTAATTTCCTTAAAAAGTCCTAATTGAAATAATAAAGATTTTATACAAAAGCAAAAAAAATTCTACTAAAGTGATAATAACTTACCGAATAATTCAAGCCGGTCAAATCAGCATCACCGTTTGTGATCCATTCATAAAATTCCATGGCATTATCTGTAGGATCACCCTCACCATAAGTTGCCAAACAGAAAACAGCCAACGAATTTGGAATATCTTTTAGATGCAAAAGTTCCTCCTGAAATATAAATGAAACAATTTTCTGATAGTTTGCTTTTTTTTTGAGAAATCACATTTTTGTAGAATTGTAGAAAACGACCTAAACCTAACCTAAAGACTTTTGATCCCATTCAAATTTATATGGTAATGCTAGTTGTACTTACCATATCACATTCTTCTGGATCAGCTACCATTCCTTTCAATCTATAGCGTATACCCTCCTTGGCCAATCTGCCAGCAAATTCTTCGGCAGTACCCGTTTGTGAACCATAGAAGACGACCAAACTGCGACCAGATGCTTTCAATTTTTTTATGAAAGAATTCTCACCGGCCGAAGCGGTGCTAACTGTGGTTGGCCTTGAAAATTGTATTGCATCAGTAGGAATTAAATTTAGGAATAAAGACTAACGATATATACGCACTGTATCGAATACGAACGAATGGGTGCTTCATCCTCCTTCTTTCGGTTACGCATAAAATACCACGTAGTTCCGATTACCAAGAAGGCAATCAAAACTATATCAAGTGTACCCAAAAAAGGTTCATCCTTAGAAGTTGTATCTTCCACTTCCACTTGTTCGATTCCCATTCTCGAAACGATGGAGCTATTTTCGAAATTTTGAATTGATCTGAAATGAATGCAATTGTAGAAATTGTAATAATTGTTCCATGCATGCATTCATATTTGAAAATATTCGATTTGAAAGTATACGCCTGAGGTACTTTTGTATAACTATTGTCAAGCAGTTTTGTCATTTGGTCACAATGCCAAATAAATGAATACTAATGACGGTATTTAAAATTTGCCTACGTGAAACATACGATTGATTGTCTTGATTCCTAATTATGAAGTTTTAATATTCATAACATTGGTATATAAATACTTTTATATATATAGTGACTTTATAAAAATTTATTCTTAGGGCTAAAAGGTTTATATTTATCTAACTTAGAAGCGCATGCTAAATAAGAGTTTAATGATAACTTTGTAGATTAGAAGGTACGTCAAATACAAGCAATCGCTCATTTGCGATAATCTTCATTTAAGCGAGAAAGAATTATTACTTCAAAAAGTTCTTAAATCATTATTGGTGGTACAAACTGTGAAACTAAATCAACAGTCAAAATAAATATATACGTATAAGGCTTCTATGAATATATAAACCTTACTTCTATCGAATAATTCATTATCCCCCCTCCCCTATTTCCCTTACTATTTAGTCTGTATTTTATTATTGCATGACATTGTAGGTGCAATTACTGTCTCTTAGGCAAGATGCAGCTTTTTATAAAAAACACTCATGCTCAGAAAAAACTCTCCTTGAAAATAAACAAGTTCGAATTGACAAACGCCTTATCAATCTGATAACGACTAAATTCAAATATAACAATCATATCTGACTAATTATATCATCTTTATCAAGGATACAAATAACTGAACTAAAACGTATCAAATCAAATAAAACAAAATCTAGATTGCAATTTAACGTTAACTCGGATATTAATTAACATTAACACTTCTTAAAATATTAGTATTTTCTTCATAAAGCTGGCAGCACCGTTGTGCAGCCGCTTGATAAAATTTTGCCTATTCAGAAAAATCTTGGCTGCATTTTCTGGAGCAACAAAAAATGATCTATAAACTCGTGTGACTTAACCTTGACCGTCAAACCGATAACGTCAATAAAGAATCATGACCTTATTTCTTGTAAATTATGATATTCTCTATGCATTCCAATACCTACCAAAACAAAACTATGCTCGGTAATACAATGGATTTATATGAGCTTTTGTCAAAATAGCTCGATCTCGTTCAGTCACTAAAGTCGATTGGTTTTTAATTTTCAATTTACCAAAGGTCGTTTAGGTTTTCATTTTCTAATATTTTATTAAAACATTTAGGTTCAAGTAATGATTGCAACACAATTAAACACTATCGTGCCGTCTATCAATTTATTTGTTGTGTACCTCTCTCTCTCTATATCTTCGATTACGAACAATTCTACAGCACACGCTTTGTATGCAATAAACGTTCGTTCGGATGCTATTTCCTATCCTTTGTAAAAACAAAACAAATCCAAAACGAATCCAAAAAGATTATATATGTATATTTACAAATTAAGGCTCGTGTATTACACTAAAGAGACAATCGCACGTCGATCGGACTTGAAAACGTATGAATGACTGAATTTAGCAGGCAGGCCGATCTCAAAGTGGGAAAGGCATTATAAACGAACAACAAAAACGAATACACAAAATTGAGTTAATAAATACTTAAGCAAGAATCTATATCTATGTGAACGCCTAACTACGTACAATGAAAACGTGTTTGAGTTTATGGGAAAGATACTGCGGACTGGACAATCAAAACGAAATGCTAGCGCACAAAATCAAATGCTCGCATACCTAAGATCCTATTCAAGATATAATTGATATATTGCATGCATACATACGCATGTTCGTGTATTGTCAAGAGTACTTATTAAATTATTTCCTTAAAATTTGAACTTAGTATTCATTCATTATGAATACTTTTACATTTTACAGATCTACAATTATACTTTTACGAAAAAAATACAGCAACACATGCAATAACGTAACGTTTCCTCTAACGTGAGGGCGAGAAGCCGGGCTCACATTCTTGCCGCAGGAAGAAACCACTTTTAGAGAATACCATCTATGAAATTTGAATAAAAATAGCAAAACTTCTAAGTATTTCAAGGGATGACACACTCGATCACGTATTTAACGTAACAGCTGTAACATTAGTTATAATTTAATAATATTGACACGAACTATCAATTTCGCTTCCGCTGTCAGTCATACGAGGGTATGTCATTGAATACTTATAATAGCCTGCATGCAATCTACCCGCTGTCAAACTTACATTGTCTGTGTTTAAAGCATTATTATACATTGTTTCTTTTGGAAAACGAGAAAAAATAAAATCTATTTGTAACTACTGCTCTATATCTAATAAGAGAATAACCGCTTGCGTGCTCTTAATTTTTTTGCTTAAACTTTACAAAGAAATGCCAGAAACAGATAGAACATCTTTCGCGATTTCGGTCGCAGCGATATGTCAAAAATCTTTAGTCGATAAAGTCCATGGAGAGGAAGAGTAAATTTGTCAGTGTAATGTCATGTGTCTGATTCCAATTCTGTGAGAAAAGAAGAACAAGACAAGCCACCTCGACAAAAATAGAAAATTTCAGAGTATTTTCAGAGGCGCTGAGGGAGGCATTTTTTACAAAAAACATTTTTATTTTGACTATTTTCTGGAATCAATATCGCGGAATATCTGTTTCTATTTTCCAACCGCTTCTTGACATGCAAAATTGTGTGGCGTAATGGCAATTCTGAGAAACCAGATGGTTTTTTGATGGTCTGAAACCACCCTCTTGACATTTACATTATTTCAAAACTATTTAATTTGTTGTATAAGCAACAGCAATAAGCAAAATGTAAAAACAACAACAAATACACACAATATAAGTATACACACACAACGAAGAGGAGCTACAAGGCTTGCTGCAGTCGATAAGAATTAGATAGATAGCAAGAACCAAGTTTGGTCAGCGAAGTGGAAATTAAACTTTTTCTCGATCTTCATAAGAGCCCATGTAATATTGACAGCGGAGAAAGTGAAGTTGCACCCTAATGCTCAGTCTGTATTTGAAGCCTTATTATCAGATTTAGGATATGCGTTATTTTACCATTCTTGTGTTTGCCTTTTGTTGATTTTGAATTATCATTTTTGCAATCTTGTTTTGTGAATGCAATCTTAGATGACAGCAAGTTTTCCCCGCTTAAAGGTATTAAAATTGTAGTTGGCATTACATTTCTAAAATTATTTTGAGTAGTCCGATTATTCGGTTATTATATTATATAATTCGATTATTATATTATATAGTCTTGGTTATTTAAAAGATGCTAGAATAATATTACAGAATTGTAGAATATTTGCGGCGAAGTAAAAATTTTTGTTGGGAAGTACAAATATTTTGGAAAAATACCTTGACTGCTTTTCTTTACTAATTAGAATCCATAGTGTGGGGACCCTAGGTATAATTTGCTTATATGAATGTGTTTACTCGAATAACTTCATTCATAGAAGACTACCAAAACGTCGCATCAAAAATCATTTAGTCGCCTATTTTTATGATGTTTTGACTCACGGGCACTATACATGAAATTTCCAAATTTGTTGTTGCTATCTTCTCTTATTCGCAGTATTGTTGCTTCTGGGTTCTTGTAATTACGTGCATTGAAATGTATCGAGTAGGCGCCAACGAGAATGTTGAATTAATTATGAAATTATTAATTAATTAATTAATTAATTAATTATGACCAAATTATGTCATGATTGTAAAAATCGTAAACATACAATTTAGACATCAAAATTTTTAAATTTCGTACATTAGCTGTTAACAGTTTGCAGAAATAGGATCGATATGGCGCGTAATTTCCCGGCAAAATACAATTTTTCGCCGAAGTTCCAGATTTTTCAAATTGAATTAGTAAATCGCATATACATGTGTGGTGTCCTATCTCTTTAACTCTGTTTTCGGTGTTCTTCCAGTTGTTTGATATTACTGTAGTAGAATTCTTTTCGATTGTAGCTATGCCAAACAGTTGAAAGGCAACAGAAAAGACGATGTTGATCTTGGAATAATCACATAATTTTGTTGCTTCTTACTTCGAAATAAGCTTTCAATTTCATTTAAAATTGTTATGATAGACGTATATCTTCTTTAATCTCGTCTTCCTCAAAGTCGATATTATTATTACTTTCACGACGAACTGCACCATTCCAAAGCAATTGAAAGTCTAAATTACATTCGTCAGCAATTCTCTTCACCAATGCTTTATCGAGTAATCCCAATGATTTCCAGGATATCTCCTTGGCAGCAAGCTCTTTTAAAACCCGCCCCGACTCTGTGTATTCCTTAGAAAAAACTAAAGCTTTAATTAGAATCGCCATTATATGGACATGTTTAATGGGTGGGATCTCGGCTTTAGCTAAAATTAAAACGAGAAAAACAATCTCAAATTTGTTATGATGAAATGAAGAGCTTACATAAAAGATCTCTGCAACCAGATATAACCATTTTATAGTCACCATTTTCCAATGCTTCCTCTAAGTCTAAAATGCGTTTGACCTCAGCTATGGCACGTTGGAGATTGTGAAGGGCTTGCTGTGAATGCGTTAACTTGCTTAAACATTTGGCGGCCTCTTGCATCGCTTTCAAAGCTTTCTGATAATTATGAAAATCTTCTATTTCAATTTGAGCACAGATTGCATAGAAGTTCGCTAAAGAATCGAATGCCTGACCCTTCGAATAAAACGTGGTAATATTCTTCAAAATGTTAGGGTTCTCTTGCCAGTTAAGCGCTTGTAAATAATTGGCAGCCATAATATATACTTCACGTTGTCTCGCAATGTTCGCAAAGAATATTATCTTCTCTGTATTTCCCGATTTCAGCAAGCTCTTCATGGCGCGTATTTTATCTCCGGCTTGAGTGAATTTTTTGGTAGCATTCTGATAATCACCTTGCTCTTGGAGTAGCTCGCCCAATTTGATTAATAATGAAGTATACATTTTATCATTGACATCGTTTTTATTGGGTGTAAGCATATCAGCTAATGCTTCCGTAATGGGAACATTCTTATCGGAGCACAAACGTAGAGCTCTTTCGAAATGCTTCGTCCTCGCGTAAAGGAGCACCGACTTTTGAGGTTGTTCTATATTTGTGAAAAAATCACCGCAACGAAATATTAATTCCGTATCGGATTCGTGTGTTAAATCAGCTGCTATAACCTCAAGAATTTCAGGCTGTTCCGATTGAAATGCCATTTCCAAAGCCTTATGAAGCATACCAGACCTATGATAAAGTTCAACAGCACGTTTATATGATCCATTCTCTTCGAAATATGCTGCAGCCACTGCTTTATCCGGACCTCTAGCAGAGCTAGCAACTGCCCACAATTCATCTTGGAAATCATTCTCTTTGCATATACGAATGGCATTTCCGAATGTTTGAGCTTTGCCGTAGAAAATTATAGCTTCTTGAAATTTTCCAATATTTTCATAATGACGTGCCAAATGATAGCAAGCTGCCCGATCATCAGATTGTCTAGCTATTGAATCAGCTTTAGCAATTTTGCCCAGATAGCAAAGAATTTTTACCTTTAAAGAATTTTGAAGAAAAGTTTAATAAGAAAATTTCCAATTTTCATGTAAAAAACCTGAGAGAACCAATCTTCCGCTTTACGATAAATCGCCAAAGCAGATTCCATATCACCTGAACTCTCCACATATTGTCCCCACCATTTTAACATTTGTGGATCCGAAGTATTCTCCATGTATTGCTAGAATTGAAATTAGATTGTATGCGAAATTCTAGGATAAGCAATTATTTTTTTCGGAGTATTATACCCTCAGCATATCAGGATTTTCCAGCAATAAATTTGTAATATTTTGCACGGGATTATGTGTTTTCTCAAAGTACTCTAAGGCTTTCTTTATATCGCCAGCGTCACGCATCTCTTGTCCCAAATGAAAATATGTATTTTTTAAATTAACTCTATCTTCTGCCTGGGATATATCCAGAGCCTTCGTTGGAATTAATGGAAAAAATATAAAAAATTTATATAAAAAATATAAAATACTGTACAAAATTGAATCACTAAAAACTTATGTTATGAGCATTTGATAATATCGAATTATATATATATATATATATATATATATATATATATATATATATATATATATATATATATATATATATATATATATATATATATATATATATATATATATATATATATATATATATATATATATATATATATATATATATATATATATATATATATATATATATATATATATATATATATATATATATATATATATATATATATATATATATATATATATATATATATATATATATATATATATATATATATATATATATATATATATATATATATATATATATATATATATATATATATATATATATATATATATATATATATATATATATATATATATATATATATATATATATATATATATATATATATATATATATATATATATATATATATATATATATATATATATATATATATATATATATATATATATATATATATATATATATATATATATATATATATATATATATATATATATATATATATATATATATATATATATATATATATATATATATATATATATATATATATATATATATATATATATATATATATATATATATATATATATATATATATATATATATATATATATATATATATATATATATATATATATATATATATATATATATATATATATATATATATATATATATATATATATATATATATATATATATATATATATATATATATATATATATATATATATATATATATATATATATATATATATATATATATATATATATATATATATATATATATATATATATATATATATATATATATATATATATATATATATATATATATATATATATATATATATATATATATATATATATATATATATATATATATATATATATATATATATATATATATATATATATATATATATATATGTATATATATTTATATATAAGTTCTTATAAATTTCTTCAACGTTTAATTATGCGCTAATTCCCGTTTCGTATGGCCTTTACTGTTACCTTTCAACTGTTTCATATTATTATGGATGTCGTCTTAATGAACAAGAATGGAAACAAGAATGGCAAACAGTTAAAGTTCAACTGGACAGACGAGACGATACGAAACGATTCGAACCTTGGATGGAGCACATTAATTTTACACATAGCACATAATTTTTTAATCCCGAGTATTATATCAGAGTTACCTTAGTATTATCTACTTACTTCGTTTAATTTCCCGCTTGATTGGAACAATTTATTACGTAGATCTCCTCTACCACAACTTTTGTACAGTTCATGCCCTTTCTCGGTCATGCCAAGTTCAATGGCTAGAACGGCTATTTTAGCATCCAGCTCCAAATCTTCATCGTCCATTGCTTGTCGGACCGCTCGTACTGAACGCACTTTTTCAAGTTTGCCCAAACAAACTTTAGCGATGTCCAAACGTTTAGATTCCACGCACATTTTAGCCAAGTTAGACCAAATAGTTTTCGATTCTATCGAACGTATACATCTATTAAAATATTATTATATGACAAATAATAGTCATTGAAATTTTTTGCAAATTTTTTTTTTCGGTAAACCTATAGGCTTGATCCATATTTCCTTCAGCAACGTACAAACTAAATTTAAGAACTGATTTTCGCGTATTTGTATCGCAGTTAAGATCCACAAAATCTTGTAACGGTTTGTTTATAAGTCCGCTCATATTCAAAATTATCTGATATTTTTTTTTATTAAAAAATAAAACATATTAATAATACTTACTTTACTAAAACTTAATTATAATTTTACCACATTCGGGATGCAAAGATTAATCAGTTGTTCACCAGAAATTAAATTCATCGTCTCGAGTAAATGCAATTCTTTATCCGAATAGAATAGCACTATAATTTTTGACTCTACGAAGTTAATTAAATTTCCTTCATTTGATGCGAAATTGTGAGTTTGTTTTGAATTTGAATTTTGCTGACATTCCTTCTGGCACACCGATTTAATTTCTAACGCCAAAAGACGATCCTCGTCGGTATCCCAATAAACACTGTAGGGCAGGCTGTACCAAACATTTTCAAAATTATACTCGTGATATATTTTATTGCAAAAGTGCTTTTGTATACAATCAACACTGTTTCTAAACATGTTCTATAGAGGATCATTCATATAAGTCACCGTGTAAAAAGAGGCAAAGTAAATTGGAAAAAATTAGTTATTTTACAGACGGACAAAAAACAGGTAGATACACAGACAGGACTCAATCTAATCACATGCTGAATTTAATACAAATAATCTACTTTTTTATATCCGTCATATCTTAAAAGGGTTGCAAACAGAATCATAGCATTAGAAACAATGAGGAACAAAATGAGGAACAGTTAAATTCAAAACCGTACTAACTTTAACAACTAATTTTTGTTGACAGTGTTAGTTCAAAATCGTGTTAAAAGATCTCTGTGGAAAAACAGAATTGAGTGTATATTATTAGTTCTACGGGTATCTACCTACCCTACCTTTGCCTTTGAAGCGTGCTTTCATTAATTTTGTAATCCATTAAAACGTTTCTCTCGAAATTCCAGCAGTACACAATTGACTTTGGTACAAGATTTTGATTTGCGATTATTATTGCCAAATGCGTTCCGATCGAATTACACTTTGCAATAATCACTTCACCAAAATCTTCAAATAAATCATAACCGCATTTACTGGGAAAAAGAGGTTTAGGATCATGGCGAGAAACATCATAAGTCCTAATAAATCCTTTTATTGTAAAGATGGTAAGATATGTATTCGTAAGGTCCAAACCAATGATCTTTCCTAATGATTACAAAAAAAATAATTATGTATTGAAATTATCGAAAACCGAGTATATATATGCTCTTATTCTACGAGTCACCTTCTCGTCTTGTTTTTTCCAGTTGTCTTTCAACAGTTTGACACGGTCTTATGAAATATAGCTACGTCAGGCAATTGAAAGACAGCTAGATAGCCATGGCGATAGAAAACTTGGGATAAGCACATTATTCTACAAGTCACCTTCTCGTCTTATTCTTTCCAGTTGCCTTCCAACCGCTTGACTCTGTTTTGTCAAATGCAGTCGTGTCAAACAATTCGAAGACAACTGAAAACAACGAGGTGACTCTTGGAATAAGTGTATAAATAATAGCTAAACCATGCTCACCTTCGCTATCACTCGCTTGAATCTTATTTAATATGATACCACCTATGGAATAGATCATCACATCATTTGACGACAGACAGAAAATATTCTGGTTTTGAATATAAATAGCTAAGCAATCAGCGCCAAACGTTTGTATTTTTTGCACATTAAACGTAGTAGAGGGATTATCATCAGATTCCTTTAGCGAGTTTTCACGGTCATTAACATTTATCTCGATTTTATAGGATGTTATCGAACGTCCATTGCTCAGAATTAAATAAAATTGATTTAATGTCAGAGCCGTTGTAGAAAAATCTGCCTGAACAGTGCACTGTTGACCGCTGGTATGCTCCAATTGAATTGATTTTGCACTCTTCTGAATAGCCCATAAATCTCGCGTGTAATAGAAAAGAAGTGGCTGCTCCTGGATAATGTAAAATCTTAATTAATACTAATAAATATTAATTCAATTCAATTTTCATACTCTTAGAATATAAACACTAGATGTGGAAATAATCATAATACAGGGTTTCGCCAGCTCGTTAACACCCCAGAAGCATTGTTTTACGCCTCCCCGTACAGAGGATATATTCGTTAATTGCCAGGAATTTTCAAAAGATGGAATGACTTGGTCAACAATCCGCTTCCAAATATAAACACTACCCTGATTCGTGCCTGCACACAGGGTTTGGTTGATCTGAGAATAGGCTAAACAAGTGAAGTATTCATCAATTTTAGAGTGCTGTTTGGGAATATGCTTCTTATTGACGTTATGTGCTTGTTGTTTTTGTGTCACATCCGCGCCAATGCCGTAGGAGAAGAGAGGGTCATTATTTGAATCACCATTATCTAAATTATAATATAATGTGATGGTTTCGTATAAAATGTATAGAAAATTATTTTATTTTTACCATTTTGTAAATCTATCTGCAAGAGAATATTATCCCCCTGTTCAACGTCCCACAGTCGCACCCATAATTCACCTGCCCATAAAATATAAAACAGCATTATAAATTCTTCTTGCGAAATGATAATGTTTATCCCAGAGTTCGGACCGTCCCGTTTTGCCACAGTTGTCTTTCAACTGTTGGAAGTAGTTATCCGTTGCATTCTGTGGTGAATAGCTATTCCAAATAGTTGAAAGCAACTGAATAAAGACGTGATGGGACATTGTAGTGACTTGAGTAATAACTTCATGATAATAATTTACCAGTTGTAATAGCTACTCCATTACCAGCCCATGCAATGATACTGTTATTTCCTGCTGATCTCCCATTCAACTTTACTCGGTCTAGCTCCGTTAAAATTCCCGTTGATTCCACCAAAAACATTATAACGGTAAAATCCTCCATCAAACATATAACTGCATCTCTGTTTCACAAATGAATAGTTTATGTAAAATTGTTAAACTCAAATTTCGTTCTATAGCTTAATACTTTTTCGGATGCCACAACATTTGCCGAACTGGTATCGAATTATTTTGCAACACCTCCGTTGATGTTCCAGCTTGATTTATGTAATAAACCACCCCCGATTGAGTCCCGACATAAAAGCAAAAATTCTCCTTCGTAATTGAATGTTGTAAAGCTCTCGATGCTGTTCTGGGTCGCCAATTGGTTAACGTGTCCAATGCGCTTTCATCACCCGCAACTGCAGCCTTCGCCAAATTGATGATTTCCTCATTTATTTCATTATCGATAACTTTGCGAAATGTTATGAACAGAATATGTTCACGTAAATCATGAGAAAACATTGTCAGGAATTGATTTTTGCCATTATAACGCCATCCCGTTAAAAGTCCCATAGAATCGGCCGATACCAGCCTGCCTCCCATCTCACTAAATTGAAAATAAGTAATGGCAGCTTTGTGGGGACCAGGAACGCGTGCAAACTCGCGATATCCAGTAAACCAAACATAAATGTATCCATTCTCCCATCCCGTTGTCAATACACGCGCTTCCGGGTGCCAAGCTAGGGCAGTCACTTGCGACGTTGGATCAATTGGGAATGTTACATCTTTCTCAGGTTCTCCCTACGTAATAGAGAATATTTAAAAAATATTTTATGCACTTTTTTCAGAAGTCGCCTTCTCATCTCGTCTCGCCTTTTCCAGTTGTTCTTCAATTGTTTCGTACTGCTGTGGGCGAAGGGAAAAGTCTTTTCTATTACAGTTATGTCAGGCAGATGTAAGGCACAGATTTTGAAAGACAAGATGAAACGAGAAAGTGACTTTTGGAATAAGCGCTGTAATGAAATGATTTCTATTGCTATTCAATGTAATCATACAATATCTGAAAAGATTGTAACTGATCCTCCACGCTCCTGACTATGCGATGCCACCGCAAAAATTGGCTCATTTGGGTGCCAACAACCAATCGTACTAACGGCATCTGAATCCAAAAACTCAACCCTAGAATCAAAATATAGAGTCATTACTTAATAAAAATTCCACAAACTAAATAAACGAGAGAAAGGATGTAATAAATGTGGATTTTTTGTTGAGTCCAAAACAAATCCTTATTGTCATGGATACCAACGGTTAAATCGATATAGCATTACGATGGCGAACTCTGGTGCATATATTTCTGGTGCAAATTCAGTTCAAATAGAAAAAACTGCAATGACGCAGCGTTTGTAATTCCAACTAAATCCTCATGTCTGTGTCATAGCAAATCTGTTTAATAATTGATAAAAAATATTAGTAATGAAGACTATATTTTATATACAAAATATATTATAGTACTCTTGTGTACACTGCGGATAGATACGCCAACACATTGCAAGTCATATTGCAAGTTTGTATATGTGCGTAAATATTGGGTCTGCACGAGAGGTTAGAAACTGGCTTTTAAACGATATTGTCCTCGCTTATTTTCTCCTCGAAATATGACCACCATGCTCAGCTGTGTGCGATATTATCGCTGTGGTAACAAACCGTCAATTATATTTATCTTAAAGCGAAAAGCAATAATCACAAAAATTACGAATCCGTAAAATACCCAAAAGGAGCATACATGCAGAATATATAAAGTGAGAAACTTATCAGTTGACTAAAAAATGACCATAGCAGTAGTCCCATTAATGTTCCCATAAACCTTTTAAGTAATGAACCAATACTTTTATATGTACGAGCATTCATTTTGGTATAGAATCGCGGCATAAACGTTAAATCATGCACTACTATAACTTAATGTGTATTGATAAATATTACAAGATAACCAATGCAGACCTCTAATAAATATCTATTAGATGTGAAACTCTTCAACTAAACTAAAACAATTACAATAGTACCAGACGTATTGGTGAAGTGAACAAAGGTGAGAATAGATTTTGTGTCCATTCCGGTTATATCAAAACAGATCTTCAGTTCAATTATTCCTCTTAGAACAACAACCAAATAATGAGTAATATGTTAAAAATTGCTGGAGCAGTTCTCTTGCCCAACTTGGGTGCAGCTGTAAATGGTCATATAACACGCAAAAATCTCGATAACTGGTATAAAACACTGAAATTTCCTTCATATCGCCCACCCAATTGGGCTTTTGCTCCCGTATGGACATCGCTTTACTCCGGCATGGGCTATGCTTCATATCTCATATGGAGGGACGGTGGTGGATTCAGTGGAGAAGCTAAAATGCCGCTCATATTATATGGTACACAATTGGCTCTGAATTGGGCGTGGACACCAATATTTTTCGGGAAACACAATATTAAAGGAGTAATTCGTTTGATTTATGCATTTATGAATCGATGTTAAACTTATATTTCTCTCCTTCCTACAGGGTCTCATAGATTTGATTGCATTAACTACAGCCGCCACTGCCTGTGGAATTCTTTTTTATAGGATTAATCACGTAGCTGGTTATATATTTATTCCTTATATTGCCTGGTTAGGATTTGCTTCAGTATTAAATTATGCTGTTTATAAACTCAATCCCGATAAGAAGGTTGAAAACGGAACTTTAGAGAAAATCGATTGAATAGTTTAAGTTTGTGTTGGCTTATGTTTTTTGATACTGTACTATGCTGTACTATATTATACTTAGCCAATTATCTATGATCGAATATACAACATATTCTAAAATTCGATTTGATAGTTGTAATGATTTCAAGCAATAATTAATTTCAACCAAATATTTTCAAGAACAATAAAATTTAACTTTATTGGCAAAATTAAAAAGAGACATTTATATTAATTCGTATTAGAATTGAATTTCATTGAATTTTCTATATTATAAATTCTTTAATTGAAGTCCTTGCGTGGTGGTGACCAAAACGAAGCAATTCGAAACCATTGAAAACATGTTTTCAAGGAGATCACCGCGACTTATATAGAACAATTTCTGAATCTCTTTATACCGTATTTCGATTGATTTATACTTTCAATCATGTTTCGAGGCTACCTGAACGGGTAGCAATTATCTTTTGCCACAACGAGAAATTAATTAAATATATTTGAGTTTTAAGAAAAAATGCAAGAACTAATTATCGATAGCATTAGTATATCCATATTGATGTCGTTAAGTACTTGTAGTTGGATAGTCCAACAGTTTATAGTCCCGATTCACTTCAAGATTTTGGTTCGCCGGTTTTTTTATCTTTTATTATATTCCCATCAGGTTTTAGTTTTGCTTGAGCAACTACCTCAGCAGTTTTAGATTGCGTGGGTGAGGAATTGGAAGCGTTTGTTGAGGGTGTTGCAACTGCTTGTCCCTTTTTTGCTGATGATGATGATGGTGACTTTAATGGCACGGTCGCTTGCTGCTTCGCGGAAGGCGAAGACGGAACCTTGTTTTTTGGCGATGCAGTTACTTTTTCAGTTTTGGTTGCATTAGTTGATGTTTTTGGTGATGATTGAAGCTTTTGAACTGTGTTACCAGTTGCAGATGGACTTGGTGATTTTGTTGGAGTTACTTTAGGTTTTGGAGTGGTGTCAGACTTTTTTGGACTAATAGACGATTTTGTAGCTGTAGAAGACAATGCAGACACTTTAGTTTGTTGCTTGCCGGAATCTTTGGTTGTTTGGCCCTTTGGGGCGTTAGATTTTTGCGCTGTTTTTGGAGGTGTTGCAGGAGATTGAGTATTCGGTTGATCATTAGAGATTTTTTCTGAGGCTTCTGACTTGTTCTTTTTTTGTTCAGTTAATACTTTATTGGTATCAGCTGGCGATGTTCCTTCAACTGAGGGTGTTTGTTTCTTCACAGGCGTAATTATTTGTTTGCTATTCGTTGCTTTTCCTACTTCCAAGCTTTCCTTTTTGTCTTCTAAGCGTGGTGATTTATTCTTAGCAGATTGCTGAACCTCTAAAATTTTATCCTTTGGCTTTTGCTCCTTATCCTTGCCTTGATTACTACCAGCCTGCTTCCTGTCCACACAGACCACAGGGGGTCCAGTAATTTTAGGTGCTGAAAACTCGTTTTTATTATCAATTCTATTTTCCTGCTTTCCAGGGCTTAATGCAATAGCTTCCGTTTGCATTTGCTGGGATTCAACTGCTGCGTCCATCAAACATGTTTTATCAATAGCATTCAATTGTTCTGACTGCCTTTCATCGTCATCATTGTTGTTTTCTTTATTGTGAGAAATAGAAACCGTAATTGTGATAGGGCTGGAAGAGTGTCCTTCGACCCCAATAACACAAATACTATCTGGATCTTCTAGCGATTGCGATGGTGATTGTAAATTTAAATCCTCATTAAAATCCGAATTTTCGCCTGGGCGTTGAAGTGCAATTGCTTTCGATTCTTCCGAATCATTTTTTATTTGCTTATTTTGCTCCCTGATGAATTCTTTAGAACCCACGTTGAGAGATATCTGCTGTACCCCATTGCCTTGATGAGATACACCGATTTCCACAATATTTTGATTTTTAGATGAAGTGGTTTCTGTATTTTGGCGGTAAGCGTAATTATCGACATTTACAGGATTTACTTCATTCAAAGGCAAGTTCTCTAAGATTATTGTTGCCGCGAAAGAAACGTCACCTTTCATATTCAAACCTTCATTAAATTCGTTGTCCAAATCGTCAGATGTTTTGGGACTAGCTTTTAATTTTTTATCCTTTTGAGTTTGAACAACACTTTTATCATTTTTAATTTTATTGCCCGTTTTCTTCTCGACTAGTGCAAGTTTTGACTGACTGCTTACACTCTCAACACCCTCTGTATTTTTACCAATGATTTGATTCGTCTCACCGGTGGATTCTATTTTTTCATTCTTAATCTTTGACCTTGGTAAAGAAATAGTGACAACATTATCATCCGAATCGTTATGATCTGAATCCATTTTCTTCTGTTGTGACTGAACATTTGAAGGAGCGAAATATTTCGATTGCTGCGATTCTTCCTTTGATGATTTTCCTTTAGTCAGATCTTCCTTCTTAGCAACTTCATCGAAATCGTTTACCAGCGCAGGAACATCATCCTCATCAATACTTCCAAGCATATTAGGACCGAATCTACCACCATTCATTTCCTTTTGATTTGTTGTCATTGAATTCGCAAGCATTCGCAATTGGCTCACATTCTCCTGACCCAATTGTGGTAATATTTCTGGTAACATTTCGACAACTTTTTTAACCTCTCCATGACCAGTTACCGCAAATGTATTAGCTGAAAGTGATGCTTGTGCTTTTGGATTATTGAAATGAATAACCGTAAGATCATCTTTAATAATATTGACTTCTTCTATCCCGGGTATTGTGCTGACCGAAAGTTTCTTTAATGAGCTCTGTAACTTCTTATCGTCGGCTGCCGCTGTCTGATGAATAACCTTCTTCTTACGGCGTGGTGTACCCTTGCCACCAATACGAACTTGCGTTTGCAAACGTTTCAATTTTTCAGCGTTCATCACCGGCTTTAATGGTATACAATTTGATATTTTTCAGAATGGAAGTGTTCTAGCAAAAAAATAAAAGTTACTCAACAGGATTATATAAAAATTCAATAAAACTCACTCTTATTCTACGCCCCTCGCAAAATATTCGTAATCGTCGGCGTTGACACACACAACTAGTTGCAACTTATGCAGCGAATACTTGATACAAAATGGTTTCTAAAGTATATTAATAACACGAAAATGCCTATAGATATCGAAAGCATAAACGCACAAGTGTACACGGACGATTATAAAAATAAACCAGCGGGAGTGAAATTAGAACTTAGAAGAAAGGAAATATGGCAAATGGTTGAAAAAGAAGTGGCATAGAATGAAACAAAAACAACAGCATGACAGATATTCTTATTCGGTTTTTGGTCGAAAAGCCATCAAGTAAAATGAGAAATAATAATATCGAAATGGGATAGGATAAAAATAAATGCAATGAAAGTTACTCACTAGCGGCAGCAGATGACTATTTAAATGAGAAAATTAAGTTGAGTTTATTGAACTCTTATTGAATTCTCATGGACTTACAAAAATGAGCAACTTGTTTTTGCGGAGTTATGCTTTTAGCGAATCTCATCGACGGAAGTGGGAATTATCTATTTATTAAATTTGCCAGTTTTTAATTGTCCCTTAGTTAATACTATAAATAACATTCAATGCTTCTCCGCATACTTATAAAAGTGATATGCGCTAAATTTGCGAATTTAATTAATGTCATGTATACAAATTTTGTTTATACAAAAGTAAATTCAATATTCTACGAATTAATGTTAGTTTCAGATATTTTGACGTTTAACTCAACCATTTTTAGAGTTTTCTTCATATCGTATAGCTTCAGAGATTCTTGCATTTGATTTTGAAGCGCTTCCTCATTTTGCGCTACAGAATTCACCATATCATATTGATTGTTTTCCACTTCTAGGGAAGCCATCATTATGGAATTCTGTAATAATAAAATTAAAATAATATCCCTTCTCCCAACATACTTTTATATTACTGATTTACCTCTAGGTAAAGCCTTTTCAAATTATCTATTTCTCCATCAAGTACTTTCTCATCATCCGTCGTGTACTTTCCCACATGTTCAGAATCTTTTGTTAGCAACACGTGTTCAGGTATGGAAAAGTTCTCAACATCAAGCTTTTCTATTGCTTTCAATGAATCTTCAAAAGTTTCTAACATTTTTTCGATTACTTTCGATTTCTGTTGATTCAAATGTGAAGCGGATTGTTCGGAGACGTATAGCTTCCTCACTACTGGTTCAAGCAATTCACCCAAAACATCTTTAATAGCATATCGTCCTAAAATCGAAGAATATGATAATTTACTGTCTCTTGTGGTTCTTCGTTTAACGGACTTTCTAATGATAGTTGCTCCGATGAAAAACCAAAATGTTGAACCTCGTATTCTTGGGATGACATTTTACGACGTCTTTAGACTATATTTTTAATTTCACTGTGAGACTTCAATAAAAACTTAAAAAAATGAAAATAATCAAACAAATCGGAAACGATAAATTTTACGTTTACATTTTTAAATTAATGCGTATCGACGTCACGCGTTAAAAGAGATTATTTACAAATTCTATGGTCTAAAAATTAAACACAAAACAGATAGTCCTTTCAAAAATGAATGCATTACCTGTGCCAGTGTTGGAAGTTGTTTTTATATATTTATGTAATTGGATCATAGATATAATAACCGTAAATAATATACGTAATTTTTTTATACCAAAACATAACTGTAAATTTTGGCAAAATTCTCTGAAGACGAAATTTATGTTCTCGATGTTATCAAAAAACCATTGGTACTTTCTAATGGAATTTAATCCGAGAGCGTCATTAGTTTTTAAAATCTAATAGCTCCGATCCGATGTTAGGCGTTTGCTTTTCACGATCGCGTTTATATATTCAAAGGGCTAAAGAGTTTAAAAGAAGATAACTTATCTTTTAATCTTTTTCATCCTTTGATCATAGAAACGCGTTTGTTGAAAAACAAGCAACCGGATTGCAACTATTAAATTTTAAACATTAATGATGCGCTCGTCTTAAATTACAGTAGGAAGTACCAATTGGTAGCATTCACAATTATCGTTTGTGATTTCACCAATTACTCCACCAAATTGGTATAATTTCTCACTAGGTTTTGCCTAGCAATTAAAAATTTTTACTCTCTATAAGACTATCATTACTCTTTTTAAAAAACTATTAATTTTAGGAAGTATTATTATTAATTTAAGGAATTACATTTTTAAAATTTTAGTGTAGAGAATATTGAGACATATACCCATTAGTATTAATTTGGTTGTTCCCAAAAAAGGAGTGTGGTGTTACCTTTATGCTTTGAAGAACTTCTGTAAATTGCGTGATTCCTCTGAGTCAGCTGACCAAACATAAAATTATGGCACCCAAAAATAGTGATCCAACAGAAAAGCCGAGTGAAAAAGACGAGAATGATCTGCTGGGTAAGGAAACTTGATCAATTTCTATTAATCACTTTCCAATATTTTAGAAATGGAAGCAGTTAATAATAAATTGGACGAATTAAACTCGGCGCTAGATTCCTTTGAGCAGCGGACGAACAATATACTTGCACAATTGAAAGAGCTTTTGCATTCCAATAGGGAATTTCGCAAAGAGATAGCTGAAGTAAACGGAGGCAATGGAATCGGAGACATCGCGGCCAATAAAGCCGAGTAATCCCTTGAGGGAGTTTCGAGCACCACCCTATTCACCCTACGTAGCCCCAACTAAAGTTTTAGAGTAAATTTTAAAATACAATTAATGAATTCATGTTTTAAATAACAATTTGAGAAATTATTTGCCTTTAAAACCATGAATTTTATTTATTTTTTAGAATGTTTCTGCAAGAGATTTCGAAAAGTTTTTTATTTATTTGTTGCAATTTACGTACTTCATCTCGAAGCTTTTGAATGTCTTCTCTGCCATCAGTAGAACTCCAACCCATAGCGTCGGGTGAATTTTCGCAACAGCTGTCGAGTGGGTATATCGCATCTGAGTTTTTTACACCTTCAATCTGCTTGTCTGAATCCTGTTCTATTAACATCTCAATTTCTTCTTCCGCTTCTGGCGGATCAATCATTCGTTTGAGGTTGCTTGTAAAAATCTGTGGTTGCTTCTGGTCAGGATTAAATATTATAAGACTAGTGAGGCGTAATGCTATATTAGTGACAATTCCTCGCTGAAGAAAAGTTTTAAGAAGCTGTTTACTAGGGATGTGCCAAATGCACACCTTAGAGTCTTGCCCACCAGAAACAAGAGTCTGACTATCTAGTGAAAGTACCAGACATGTAGTTCCACCTTCGTGACCAGCAAACCTATTATCAATTGAATTATCCATGTGATATTCCTGGAAATAATTTGGTATCATGACCATGTATATTATAAATATTATAGCTAATATTACTTTGGTCCTGGGTAATGAATCCGTATGGAAATTGTAAATGCTTCCCTCCGTAGTACCGACAAATACCGATGTCTCCAAACCATTCACTGTCACGCATCCTAAACCCTCAGGAAACACGACATTTAATAGAAGACTTCCATTACTTAAATCGTAAATCTTGCAACTACGATCAAACGATACAGTCGTCATATAAGCCCTAATACCACCGGTTCCAATATGAATGTCAGTCACAGGCAATCCGTGATCGTTGAAATTATAAAGTGAAGTTTGATTCTCATCGCTTTGCGTAGCAGCAGTCGTCAAATTCCATACCATTACCACGCCATCTTTGCCTGCGGTAGCAAAATGGGAACCGTCATCCGTAAACTTGATGCAACATAATTTTTGATAGTGTTTGGATATTGTATTAAGAAGACGGCCAGTCGAAATATGCCAGATATATATTACTTCCTGTATACCGGCTACCAGATAATTTCCGTGAGGGCATAAGCACATTGTATCAATTTTTCCAGGTACCACAAAACGCACCGAAGATAATTGTTCTTGAGAATTAATAGGCCAGACGTGAATAAGAGGTTTTGCATTATTTGCCGACAAAACATAGTGACTACCCAAGAAATTCAGTGTACGTTGATGAGCGCAACCGCCTCCTTTGTATATCATGAGATTGGTTCCTGTACGTAAATCCAGAGCGGAGCAAGTAATTTGATGCTCATTATTGTCACAGGTGAATAACACTTCAACTACTTCATTCATTATTTATTATCAATTTATTAGTTACTTAAAACCAAATAATTATTACACACGTGCATTTAAAAAGTGTAGGAGCTTATGGCCCTATTTTGTAAACACACTCATAAACATTGGCATTTTATGAGCAGAAATCTGCGCATAAAAGAATAAAGTCTACAAATTTAGTTTCATGATGATGCATTGATTTTTTGTTCGACTGTTAAATAATATATAATGGTTGTTTCGTTGTTTTGTTTCATTGTAATTTCTAAATTTAATGAAAAATTGAATTTAAGTTCCAATATTCAATAGTTTGGCATAAATATTTGAAATTCAGTAATAATAAAGCCCTCTGTTTACAGTTGTGTAAACCCCCTTAGTAAGATGGTGAACTAGCTCTTGCTTGAGGCACATGTATTATTTTCCTTGAAATTGTTTTTTAAATTTAATAAGTAATGATGGAAGGAAATGGGATAGCGAATTCAAATTTGCCACAGAAACGTTATTATCGCCAGCGGGCACATTCAAATCCAATCGCGGACCATTGCTTTGACTAGTAAGAATTTTATATTCCTTAAAATCATAATTTCAACAGTTTAATAAGTTTGTAAAGCCCGGCAAGGCCAGCGGATGTAATATGGACAGACCTATATCCAACAATTACTCCATCTCAGCAAGTGGAATTTGCCGATATTGGCTGCGGGTATGGTGGTTTCTTGGTTACTCTAAGTGAGATGTTTCCTGATAAATTCGCTATTGGGATGGAAATACGTGTTAAAGTGTCGGACTACGTTATGGATCGTATTAAAGCATTACGAAATCTGAACCCTGGCAAATATAATAATATTGCTTGTGTACGCACGAATGCAATGAAATATCTTCCGAATTATTTCACCAAAGGCCAATTATCGAAGATGTTCTTTTTGTACCCCGACCCTCATTTTAAGAAGTCCAAACATAAATGGAGAATAATCAATAGGGAACTTCTTGCAGAGTACGCTTTTGTTTTAAGAAAGGGGGTAAAATTTCATTTTTTAATTTAACTTGTCTACACCTTTTCCACTTTTACTTCAGGAAGCGTCACTTTAATTTCAGAAATAGTCAATTTAATTTCAGATAGTATCAAATTACTTCAGAAAGCGTCAAATGTACTTCAGAAGTAATCAAATTAATTTCAGAACTGGTCAATTTAATTTCAGAAAACATCATTTATTTTCAGAAATGGTCAATTTAATTTCAGAAAGCATCAAATGAACCTTCGAAATGATCAAATGTACTTTATAAATAGTCAAATGTACTTCAGAAATAAAAAATCTTGTCAAAAAATGTTATTCATATTATATAATCCTATATTATATCGTAAATATTAGTCTTAAGAATTCTTTAATAATTTACATTGTAATTACATTACATTTCTTAACATCATAATCACATTCCTTAGTTATATTAGATATCTCATTTGTAAATTACATTGATTAAATTTTGTTTTTTCTATAAAAATCAATAAAGTTTTTTATAATGATTATTAAGTTTTGTTTATATTCTCTTATATAGAAATTAAAAAACGCACAATTTAGTTAAAACATACTCGCCCTGTAACACTCTTAATTTATGAATTGAGATTTTTTATTTCTGAAGTACATTTGACTATTTCTAAAGTACATTTGATCATTTCGAAAGTTCATTTGATGCTTTCTGAAATTAAATTGACCATTTCTGAAAATAAATGATGTTTTCTGAAATTAAATTGACCAGTTCTGAAATTAATCTGATTATTTCTGAAGTACATTTGACGCTTTCTGAAGTAATCTGATACTATCTGAAATTAAATTGACTATTTCTGAAATTAAAGTGACGCTTTCTGTAGTAAAAGTGGAAAAGGTGTAGTAATAATGACGTTTACAGGGTCTTATTTACACAATAACTGATGTTGAAGATTTACATAAATGGATACTTCATCATATGCTGGAACACCCTCTATTCGAACGCATTAAGCCTGAAGAAGAAGTCGGTAATAAAAGCTTTAAGAAATTCCTGTTATCTTCACTATCTCCTTTATAGAGTGCCGATCCCATAACTCCAAAACTGAGCCAAAGTAGTGAAGAAGGTGCAAAGGTTGCGCGCAACAAGGGTGAACACTTTTTAGCCATATTTCGTAGGATCTAGAATATATTTCATATTCCGTTTTGCATTAAAATTAATTCTATTGCTCAAATATTACAGTTTTATTTAAAAGTCCAAGTCCTTGACATTCAAGAATGACGTTACCGTTTTCCTTTTCTGTCACATTAAATTTGACTCCAGCCAAACGTTCTGCTACATGTATAGCGGTCTTCGTATGATTGGTAAGCTCACAAGTATGAATACGTGAAATACCATTTCCCAAAGCCATAAAAATTATTAATTGATCTTGAACAAAGCGATCCACACAAATGTTACCATCTATATATGTTCTCAAATCTTTTGCCGCGTTTGTGCCCATTTCTTGAGCATTTATTCTTCGTTCACCTAGCGCAGACGAACCGACTACACGACCTTCTGTGGTTATCGCTTTCATAATAACTCCAGCACCATTGTCCCGAGCACGATTGTCTTTATAGTGCTTTATATTCAACGGATGTTTAGAGCCCAACTGTAGTTCTGAGATGGCTGCCGTTTTCATTTCCTCTGCCAAATGTACTGGCAGATTACCGGCCACGAAGCAAATACCGACCACGTCCTTAAGATAACCAAATTTGACGATTTGAGCTGCTTCTATAGCTTTTACTGGCGGTATTATAACTACGCACTCTCCGCCTCCTCGAGGGTAAAATCCTCGACGAATTATATCAACATCAAATGAAACACCGAAGAATTTCAAATTTGGTGCAACAACTTCAGTAAGGAAATCAATCTGAGGAGCCATTCCGACATTGGTACCTCCAAATAATTTCAAGTGTGTAGATGAAGGGCCAAAAATTAGCACAGGCAGTGCGGCTTGTAAAACGAGAGATATGCTAGCTGCAGTGCGAGTATCAATAGTATAGTTCCCAGAATTAATCTCAGATGGACAAAACTCCACTTCTGTTGATTTCATAAAATTTCCTTTGACACGAGCATTCGTTATTTGCTGCAGTAAATTTAAACCAAACAAGTGTTGATTCGATAATCCCGGGTTTGGCCGGTTCGAGCGAATATTAATAACTCGAACTGGGCGTTGAAGTATACTGCTCAGACTAAGAGCGTTTCGCAAAATTTGGCCGCCTCCTTCTAGATAACCTCCATCGATTTCCACTATACTTGCCATTAATAAAACAGCTTCTTATGGGAATCAATTCAATTTCAATTCTAACCAATAATAGTAAAATATCAAGAAAGTAGCGAGACCATGTCCGGCATTGGAAAATTTTCCAATGGGGTCCCCTTTGTTAGCGAAATTCTGTATACGAGACAAGTGACAATTAACAATGAAATGACAGCAGATGCATTTTATAAGTGCGCAACTATCGTTAAATGAGCATACATCTTATGAACAATTGAGGTCAAAACTTTTTCTCAACATAGCAAAATAAAAAGGTCTTCACTTTTATTTTATTAATGGGTTGTTTGCCGATAGCAACAACAAATGTGGAGAACAACAAACGAATAATGGCGATAACCTTTTAGTTCGTAAACAAGTTGGCACGAGGTTTATGGATTGGACAAAGAATATTCAGTGATCCTTAATAAAGCGGCATATTAAAAATTTATTCATTAACATTAAAAATGTCGTTTAACGAGGGGGATGTGTTTGATGCGCGCAAACAAATAGACGGCTAATGCAAAACAGACTTTATCTAAGGATAATGACAATTTTGCATAATACAAAAATTCCGAGCGTCCTTTAAAGCCTTTGTCACAGTCTTTTTATTCGTTTCGTTTTACATTATAAGGCCCTAAATATTAAATATCGGTAGTAGCACTTATTATTACAGAAATCGTATAAGAGCATCTCAATAAATAAACCTCTAGTATCAGCTGATTTTGTGGGCTGGTTCTTTACCGTTCTAAACAAAGGCCTTCAAAATAATATGGTAACACTATAATAGATCAATTGTTGCGACATATGTTTATTATTTTTTAAAGTCGATTTGAAAGATAGTGTTGAGAGATGTCCAAAGTGTATTTATTACCGGTTGCCGTTTTTCTAATCTTCCAATTAACTTTTATTGGAACGTAAGTATCATCAACTGCGGAAGCCCATTGTCGGTTTGATATTTGATCCTTTTAAGAATATTGTTAAGGTTGATTTTATTTAACTTCGAAAAGGTATATCGCTGCAGTTCTTCAGGGTCATGTAGTGCCAAACATTCCTTATATAAGCGATGCGGCTACATATTCACCCGAAAGCTGCGTGTTTGGCCAGCTGATAAATACTGGAAGTGTTCTACGTATGATTGAGTGTTTGAAGATAATTCGGTCCAGCCGTGAGTGACACGTTCGATTTTTTGTTGTCTCTATTTGCAGTGGGAATTACAATTTATGTGCGATATCGCCAAGTACTTGAATTATTTTCACATCATCCAGATATTGGATCGGGGGTTCTAAGACAAAATCGATTGGCCCTCTGGTTCGGTCTGGCTTCATGTTTGGGTATAAGTTTTGTGGCAAATTTTCAGGAAACTAATGTGCGAATCGTGCACTTTATTGGAGCATTTTGTTGTTTCGGGTTTGGAACGTTATACTTTTGGTTACAGGTAATTATGAAATTTTGTCCTCTATATATTTTACTTTCTCCAATACCAACGTTGCCATTATAGGCTTTAATTTCGTATATGCTATATCCGATGGCGGGTACTAAAATTCGAGCTCATTTACGTCTCGGAATGGCATTATGTTGCACTATATTATTTATTATTCTATCTGTTACGGGAGTTATGTCTCATATAATGTTCAAAGGGCAGAATCCCAGGAAGTGGTGGGTATCTTGATTATAAAAATGGTTCAGATTATCTGAAAGATAATTTCCTTTTATGCGACGAAACAAATGTGGCGATTTTTTGAGAGTTCATTTTATTCACAGGTATCCTTCTGATGGTGGTTGGTATTTTCATGTTGTGAGCTCGATTTCAGAATGGATAGTGTCAACCATATTCAGTTTTTACATTCTTTCTTTTGCCGATGAATTTCGTGATGTGCATTTAAATCATCCGCAACTATCACTGATTTCATATTCGATAACTTTATAAAGTTCTTAATAAGTGTAATTAAGATCTGGCAAACAAGTTCTTTTTAAGAATTTCTCTGCTTAATGATGTTCGAAAAGCTTATCAGTTTCTGTTAAAATTTATAAAGAAGTATTTTTAATTAAAAACAAATGATATATATGCATGTAGGTTTATCTGCTACATCTTATAATTTATTATTACAAAAATCTTTATTTTACATAGAAAAAAATATAAAATATTGAAACGAATAAAATGAACAGTTGTCTTAATGTGAGATTTGCAGTGAGCATTATTTTCTGTCTATCTTTTGCGTTCTCTTGATCGATTTCGTTCTCGATGCTTGTGACCATCATTGCATCCCCGAGAACCGTGGGAGCCTCTATGCGAATAACGACTATGCTTGCCTGAACGATGATGACTAGATCGAGAAATACGATCTTGATATTTATCCCTATCTCGATACTTATCTCCACCACCACCACCGCTACTGCATCTATCCTTATTGCTTGAATAAAATTCAGAACGTTCATGATCCTTTGACATGTTTTTTCTATAATTTGGGAAAAAAACACAAATAATGCAAAACACATTGCAAAAAAATTATTTTTATTAAAATACCGTTTCCGCTGTTTGGCATGTGGAGAGCTCGATGTTGAACGTGAATAATTTCTAGATTTCTTCTTTTTCGTTGGAAATGGAGAGCGAGAACGATCACGTTCACGATGTTTTTTCGAACGGCTTTTGTATTCAATACTACCACCAGATGCAGAACGTGATCGAGGTGAACGCGAACCACGAGAACGAGATTGTGAGCGTGAATCCTTTTCTGGCAATTTCTCGGATGGCAAAGGCAAAGGAACAGCTCGCTGAATAAACCCACCCCAAGCATTATGAGATCCATTATTGCGATCTACAGTGGTTACGGCAGGCAGCGTATTTAATTCTTGTTTTTTATTACGCGATTCCATATACCGAGTTTTTAATTCTTCGACAGAAGATTCCAGCTTTTCAACATTAGGCTTTAATAATTTATTGAATTAGTTTTAGTTTAAACTATAAATAAGATTACCACCATACCTTAGGTCTGCGATACAACTCCATAACACGATAGCAAATGTCGATAATGTCTTCCTCGGGTACACGAAAAGTTCCATACCAGGCAGGATTACCGGGAAGAGGAATTCCCAATTTACGAGCACTCAGGTATATGCAAGCACACGCAATAGTTTCGGGATTATAACGCATAAAAACATCCGTGCGTAATGAGTCGTTCATAAAATTCCAAGCCATTTGCATCAGTTGTTCGTGTTTTTCATACTTCAACACTTGTAAATACATGACAATCAATTTATGAGGATGCTTAACATGAACACAAAATCCAAGCTCTTTTAAGACCCTTCTCTCGGCTTTGATAACTTGCGTTTTAAGGTTTGTGTAAAATTGATCTAATATCATCGGCGTGATCTCTCTGAAATAGAGTGTGATTTTAAGAAAACGTGTGTTCTATTGTTCACAAATTATTTCGCTTACTTTTGTCCTCGCACTTGTTTGATATGATGGAACACATTAATAACATCTCGTATTCGACGTGGTGCTTCCTCAATTTTCGATGCAAGGCATAGACAACTCATTGCTACGGTTTCCATATTATGTCGCACGAAACTTTTGGAATAGAAAAAACGTTGAAATATTACTTGGCCAGTGGCCATGGCAACTTGTGGTAATTTCAGCAAAATGCCTGCTGTCTGTATCAATTCGCATCCCAGTATCCGAAGATCCTTCTCGGTTTCTGGATCCAATCCATCAATATTTGATGGTGTCTGGTCTAAATTTTTATCAGGAATTATGCTATTTTCCAAAGTTAGAACTATTTTATTGAATAATCTTGGAAATGTTTTCACTGCCGAAACCGTGTCCGATGTCGCCTTCATCGCGTTCGATTGATTACCACTCGACATCGACGTCACTGTTGGAGTTGGTCCGAGCATCGATGAAGCCATTGTAATTGTACTCACTTTAAGATGACCAGTTTGAATAATTACCATTTGTTACATAGCAATAAAAATATACTCCAATGTATGAATTTGAACAATGAAGATTACGAATTCCAACAATTTAACATTTCTGCATACGCAAGGCTAACTTAAAGCATAAGTCTGTTCTATTACATTTGAGCTGTCAAAATCGTTAAGAACTATGTGACAACCATAGTAATACCTTAAACACATCGATACAATGTGACAATTGCATCTGCGTCAAAACCCTTTCTCTATTCAACACATCGACGCATCACGCAGCTATTGTCTAGAGCCCCAAATTAAGTATGAACTATTTGACATTATGTAAATAAAGAATAAGAAACAAAAGGATAGGAAATGGTCAATAGATTGCTCGGCAGCAAGAGAGACATCCGTTGTAATTATTTTAGCGGCAATTTAGCTTTTCTCGTTATCCGCTAAACCTAATGTTATTATGTATTGCATCTTCCCGCAAAAGCTGATGCTTTTCGATGTGTCTAAGCCGTAAAATATTCAGCGTGTGATCATATGTGCATGCGAGACGGATGGCAAAGAAATTAGTTTGTTTTTAGTAAGGTAATTTTTTATTCTGAGAAAAAATTGTTGGTGTAATGTGGTGAGTGTATATAAGATATTACTGTGAAACGATGTAGTTATAATTAATTTATATAAGGAAATTATCAGTAACGAACTATATCAACTTTTATAAAAGGACATCACCACATATAAATGCTTTTAAATGCTTCACAGATTACTGCTATAAAAACTGTCAGGTATTCGTAATGAATAATGCTGCCACATTATCAAGAAACGAAAAGAAACGAAACGGACGTCCCAAATTATGTTTTCATTAACAAAAAATGACCCCACATTAGAGTTAACATAAAAACTTTGATTGTGTGAGTTCATTTTGTTGAGCAAACTCACCATTGCATAAATGCTCTCTCGACCACCGAAAATCAAATTAATTTTATGTTTCTTTTCATCCCTTTATTTTATGCTGACTTTTATTTTGGTTTAACGATTTTAATACAAACCGAAGAGCATACATGCATACGGAGCAGCATTTATATGTGTTTATGTACAAATGATTCTGCACTTATAATCATACACTTTTTGTTGAATTTCAGTGAAATGTTGAGTAAACGGGAATCGATGGTAAAATCAACTGATGAGTAAATATTCAGACGTTCGTCGGTGCTGTAGGCTTGTTATATTTTACGCGTTGCCTATAGTAGAACTTAAAATTAATTAATAAAAAACCCATAATACTGAAGGTTGGATTAGAGTAAATTAAAAAAAAATTGTATTAATTAAACAGACATGTGTTAAAAATGTTTTAAAAAAATTAAAGGATACTACGTTTAATTTTTTTTGTATGTACGTGCAAGTGATGAAACAAGAAAAAAGGTAGATATTAGAAGTGCATTAGAAAAAATAGAAATTATGTATAAAATTAATTCTGTACGAGCCACATGAATCTATAAATAACGCAAAGATAGAACGTTATTAATACATACTCACTTATATAAAGATACAAATTTCTATTTTACATTGAACAAAAAAAAAAAAAAAAAAAAAAAAGAAAGAAACCTTGGCTACTACTCGGTACATACACAGTACTCGGTGCGTTTTTTTTTGTTTGTTTGTTAAGTTCTTTCATTAACGGTAAAGGAACGGTTTCAAACAAAGGTGGAAAGTTGTATTAAAAAATCTTTTTTTTCAAGTCGTCTTTGTGTGAACTTCGTCTTCAAAAGGAAATTGTTAAGGATTAGAACAATGAGGTGATAGAAATTTGCCTAGAATGCAAAACGAAAATTTAAGGTTAAAATGTTTATTGTCAAGGTCAATAAAATGGAAAAGAGAAAACTGTGTATATTAAGATTTTTGCTATAGTTGATTTCGTTTTAAAAACGTATATTGAATCGATTTTGATATATTTTTTGTTAAATGCTTAAACTGTTTTGGGAAATCTGACTGTTAACGTTTATTTATTGTTTATTGTGCGTATGTGACGTTTCATACCTCGCGGTGTCACTGGTAGTAGGTGGAGGTCATAAACAGTACCGGAAGTCTAAAATTACTTTTAGAAAGGCATTACCAATATTTGAAAATTTTCATATTACAAATTACTAAACGTTTAATCTAAATACATTTCTTTTAATATCCTAAAATAAAATAGAAAAAATGCTAGACTAGACAATCAAAACTACAACCATCCAAATACAATTTCGTAATAATTTTTCGTTTAATCAGAAAACGAAATCAAAAATTTTCAGTTTAATCAAACATTTTTATGCATGAATAGATGTATGTGATTTACATGCGATTTTTCACCCCTTCAATTGTTTGAAAGGATGGTAAATAGTGTCGAGACCTAGACAATAGATTTACCTTAAACACCTGCCTACCTCGTCTTCACCCCGGAAGACTTTTCATAAATGTTACCACGAGTGCAAATGCGCAAGGAATATGATTTCTTCTTCCACCTCAGCTCTCAGAACAAATCGATAGCTCGTGTTTTATAAACACGGAATTCGCTCAAGGTGAATTTATACTTCTTCTTGTTCTTTATCTTCTTTTCTGTCATACGCAGCAACGTTAATGATAATGGAAAATAAAATAATTTCATTATTAAAGGAAAATGAAATTGAACAAAATATACTAAAATACTAAGAAGTAAACATTTCGTTAATGTCTTCAAAAATTTAAGAAACAGACACATAAATTATTGCAAGAGAAAATTATTTTTCAACATAAGAATGTAAGGGTGATAGAGAGAGAGACAGTGCAGTGCAGTGAAGAGAGAGTTTCTTTTGTAATAAAAATTTGCTAACGTCTCTTCCCCTCCCGACAAACGAAATATTTTTATTCAAAAAAAGTATATATTATATATTTTTCGTGGTCATTCTTGTGATATAATGTACGAATTGTCAAATTTAATAATAATAAATTAAAACTATTAATTATGAACTTATTTCAAGGAAATTGTTGTTTCTTCAATTATTTTAGTGTTTTATAAATATAATTAATAAATAATTAATTATTAATCTGTAATAAATAATTAATAATATAATTAAAAAATTTCAAAAACTACAACTAAATTGCAATGAAATAAATATGAAGAATTAATCGATTTATATTCGATATTATCAATTATTCAATTACGATTTTAATTAATGATAAGTGTTTAAATTTTATGTAAAATTTTAGCAAACGAATATTTGAAAAATAAGAAATGCCTGTTAAAAAACAAGGTAGGTATTAATTTTTGAATACATATTCCTTTTCTGCTTATTTTCCTATTAATTCCTTTCCTTTATTTCAAAAATGTAGATATTTTTTATTAGACAGGCTTGCCCCGTGGGCTTAAGCCCTAAGAATAATTATGAGACAAATCCTAATACGAAAAAAATATGTTACGCGTAGCATGTTCAACCCCTTTTCCCCTCTTTTAGATACAGAGTATTTACAGAAGGTCGAACTATATATTTAATTAATCACTGTACTGTAAGCAAATTCGATCAGGAATAAAATATTCATATTGGGACCAGTTTTCGACACCCCTTAGAGGCTGCATTAGGAAGTATTCATTAATTTTAAATCCCTGCGTATTTGTGTCATAAGGTAGATCTTGAATTTGTATATCGTAGAGGATATATCTGGCCAAAATTTCAGAGTTTCAGGTCCGAGAGCTTAACGGCTTTCCATTAGATACATAACAGTTTTGTATGTAAAAATGGTCAGATTGAAAAAAGCATTTTCAAGATTCGGCAACACTAAACGGTCACCCAGGACCATCAATCTTACGTACGTAGTAAGTTGCTACAGCTAAAACATTTATCGCGGAGTTTTCGACAGTAATAAATCTCTAGTCAGACGTTTATTATGGCGTTTGCCATAATTCGTGGCAAAATATTCTCTGCTAGATGTTCCTATATAGCGTAATACTGCACCCGTTTGAATAATTCGTTAAAAACTAATTGAAAATCAATATTGGTTTCTGAACGTTTTCACAAGTTGGACTTATTCTAATTTAAAACGATGTATCCTCACTAATTGGATTTTGCAAAATTTAATCGAAAATTTATGTTCAGATATATTCCGACTGAAAATATTTAATATTAATCATTAAAATATTAATAAACCATTTACGCGTGTTTACGATTTACCTCCGCCCACCACCCCCTCATTTCAATCAAAGAAATTAATTGGCTCGGAGATGTCTTACCGTACAAATGATTGTATCGTAATTTTTCTTTCCTATTTATTTTTTATGTAAATGTAACTGTAGCCAAAAATATCTGCACATTAATATCTACTGAACCTGATATAAATACTTATCAATTTTCTCACACTATTTTATATAATTCTGATATAAAATTGTTATGTACTTATGGAAAACCTGATTAGTGGTGCAAAAAATTAGAAAGCAAAAAGCTACTTGTTGAACTTTTGCCAATCAACTTTATGGTCACTTTTATGAACATTTAATAATGTTAATTTTTTTATTTTTATCCCTTCTTGCAAAATAATCGCAAGACCTAGAATTATTTTGCACAAGTTATTTTTTATTTTTCGATTGTGATAGACTTAGAATTAGTTAAGTAAAATTCTTAAAATTCTTTAAATATTTATTAATATTTCATTTCCAAAAATATCGCATATCGGATTTAATTTAATTATTATTATCTATAATAATTACAGAAGCACATCGCGCACTCGAGCTGCTCGAGGATTATCATTCAAGACTATTAGAGCCTCAGGATAAGGCGTTACGAACTGCTATTGAAAGAGTAATACGAATTTTTAAGTCACGCCTATTTCAAGCACTTTTAGGTGAGTAATATTGTTATCGCATTCTCTTACAATTTAAACCGAATTCAAATTAATATTAAGTAATCATTTAAGTCTACAAAATTTATTAAATGTTTTATTTTATTAAATAAAATTATAATTCGATAGTGGTGAAAATCTTCTTCTTTCTATGAAAATCTTCTAAAAATCTTCGTCATAACGGAAATATCCATGATATAAAGCCTAAAATTGCACAAAAATTATGGGAATGAAACTGCCTGTGACAACATCTCCAGAAGCGTTTGTGATTGTTTGAGAACAATAATTGCGCTAACATTCAGGGAGTAAGGTTTCTTGCACATTGAGGGCTCCTTGCATTTCCATGACAGTATTTTTGATTGAATGTTGAAATCCTTGGTCAGATGAAAAGTCTGTATAAACAGTACCCTGCAGTCGATAATTAAATCGATGGTGTCTTTCGTTTGAAATACGATTGTGACTCGGGGAGTATCGCCTTAGAGATTTTGCCCTTGAGAAGTCTGGTTTGGGAAGTTTTCCCTTAAGATTTACTTTTATTTTGGAGACGTAGTAGTTTTTAAGATTCAACTTTAGAGACTTCGTGGCCAACTATAATCCATCTTACAAATAATTTTATATAATAAAAAGTCGTCTGTTTCATTTATACCATGATAAATGATACGATGAAAAATGTAAATTGCTGAGCAGTCTACCACTGCAGAGGATGAAAATATGATTAAGATTCACTTACTTACTTTGTAAAACACAGTGTCTCTTTGTGTGTACGTCTGTCAGTGCCTGTTTATATTCTATGTAGTAGTAATACAATTTCTATTTATATGCAGAGACCCAACAAGGCGAATCCTTTGAAAGTCAATTTCATTTCCTTCCGTTAAAACTTTCAGACCTTCAATTTTCATCAGAATTGATTCGATAATTTTTTTAAATGAATTCATAAATAATAGAAGATATTTTTTCCCAACAAAAATATTCTACGCTCCTTCCACACTTTCTTGGAACAATTTGTACACTACGGATATGACTGCAAGGACACCGACACATCGAATGTCATCGAAACTGACATTTCGTATTTGCAATACAATATCGTACTGTATGATATTTCGTATTGTTGAAATAGAATGTATTACATGTATTCAAGTAAATTCTGACACATATCGATAGATTTATTAATATGTACGTGCTTCTTCAAAGGAAGCATTTATTTTGCCCTTGAGCCTTCAAAACTTTCAGTTAGAAATTTCTATAGACTGCTAATTGAATTCAGTTCGTCGTGCATTTACTTCCGCTAATGATTGACGTCTGTTTGAACTAACGTACCACGACAATGCCGGATCTGCCCGGTTCGGTTCAATGACGAACATAATATTATCCTTGTGGAATTTTTAGATTTTATTTCTTTTAACAAACGGAAAAGATTTCAAATAAGTTTCATTTTTGTTTAATGCTTTTTTTGTTCAATGTTTTGATCCTCCTGAGTATCCTCTCAAATGTAAAGACGCTTTAAAGGTTTTGTAAACGCGACACAGGATTATACGAGGTGTATTGAATGTACTCGGTGGGGACCTAAAAAGGTTTATTTCGTAGACGTCGTATTCAATAATTTTATCCTGATTAGACTGAATTCTTTGGGAGGATCCGACAATCCTTTTTTTGCGTTTCGTTCTAAGCTTTTACATGTAAAATGCTTTTTAAAAAAGTCCTTAATATGCGTGATAGTTTCTGAGTCCAACTAATATTTCCTTACCAAATTTCTTCTTTTAAAATTTGTTCCTTTTATGAAATTAATCTTTTTATTATATTAATTTTGTCTAAATCAGATTACTTTCAGATTAGACGGATCATATTTTCCCAATATTTTTCATATCTCCTTAATAAAAACAAAGCGAAATTATTATTTTCGTCCCGGCCGAAGTTTATACACCCTACGTTCATTGTGTGAATTTATAGTTTAATACAGTAACCAATGGGCGAAATATGTCTATTTTTGGGCATACATTTTTTAAGAAATCTGATGCAGCTTGAAACTCACAATAAGCACAAATCAATTTATATTTGTTTTAAAAAGTAGCAGGAGTGTCACTGATTCGATTCCTTCCGGTTTCAGGACTAGACAGTCGAATGACGGATAATGTATACGCGTAAATTTCTAAAACGACGAAGCTTTATTTGTTTTTCGATAATTTTGAGCTTTGATGCCACTGGGAAGACCACGCACATTTTTGAGAGTAAATTGTTGTCATAGAAGAAGGTCCATTTCACTCTACAATCGCGGAAAATGAGCAACAAGTCATAGATAAACTCATATTAGTGTTCCAAATCGACCTGACTTTGATCTGTTTTCGCTCGTTTTCAATACCAACGGTAGCTAGTAATTATCCCCGCCAAATTTAATGATAATACATATTTTTTTGTAATCAAGATTTTTTTGATCGAGAGGGCTAAGCAAATTCGATTACTGATCCTGAGACAAAATATAAATAACGTTCTATACAGTCCGTTCTCCTTTCGAAGCGTTATAAATGGAAGCATAAAATGTGTTCATCCCTACCACGTAGGGTGTAGGGTATGTTAGGGTGAATGTATAAAATTGGGTATAAAATAGTCCGAGCAGCAAAACGATTGAATTCAATCTCAACGAAAGTCATAAAAAAGGGCATAAAAAATTATTGTCATGTAAGCAAATTTTTGTTAACTTCAACGTTTTGTTTTACAGAAATAAATTCATCACAAAAAACAACATTAATTTACGTCGCCTTCGTTCTGTTTTTTGTATTTTGTTTTTTTTTTGTTGTTTTTGAATTCAGTTTGTTTTTCATAAATAAAAAATTGTGTGGCCTAAATAAAATTTGTTGATGGGATTTATGGTTTTCTACATTTTTTTAAGTTTTTTTTATTATAAAATATTTTGGGATATAATTTCATGTCATCGTTTTTTTATTTACTTTTGATGTTTGATAAAAAAGACAAAATTTGATTTTTAGTACTACAACAAAAACAAAGAAAATACAAATTTATAATAGGAGCATTTTAATAAAAAAACAATGGAAGATAAACCGCGGCAATTGTAGTAGAATAGTTAAAAAAATACAAATGCAAACATAATTTATTTTTAAAAATAGAACAGCATAATTCACCACGACTTTGTCGGTTGTGAATAATTGTGAATGTTGTAAATAATTATCGTACTATGTGATTGGGCATTTTTTCATTTACTATTGTGAATAATTCTCTGACATCAGTCTGAATAAATAACGAATGAAATGTTGGTTGGTTGCTACTAAGTTCGCTCAAGACAAATCAAAAAGTTATATCTGAGTTTAAAATTAGAAAAAATGAATGAATTGCTATTACGAACAGCTCGATTTTGTCCTTTTATATTACTAAGAGCTCAATCGAAATTGTTCCTTTCATTAAACGCTCTCGCAATTCAGAATATGTGTGCATTTCATGCTTACCTGAACCCACATCACATAAAGATGGCGCTCACGCCTGTGATAATGTCAATTTGAAAATGACAATTCCACTCGCTATGGATTTGCTTTAGTGAATTTTTCATGGTGAAAAATCTGCCGCATTATATCAAACGAAATCCTGATAGAAGAGAATAAATAGTAAAATAAATTATTGTCCGGTGTTTATAAAATACAACTAATACTGTCATGTTCGGCACCCTAAATAATTACCTCACGGGCGTGCAACGTTCTTGGTCTGCTCAATACGGCGAGTCGGTGGCATCATCAATCTCTCTGAGAGACAAGCACATCATGAATAGAAATCTATACCTGGAGATGCCTGAAAGTGCGGTGGAGCGTATATTGGAACCACCAATTGATGAAATTGTTTCATCTCATCTGAAGGTCCTTTACTATTTAGGCTTGGAACGTATGTGGTGTACATTGTACATTGGCTTATATGCATATTGGTCCAGTCGTTCAAAGTGTCTTTATAGCTAGGAATTTTCAAGAGGCATATCGCTGTCAGATGCAATGTATCCAAGCGGTTGTAAAAATGCTTCAGCAGTTAAAGGATGAGAACTGGTGCTTACCGATAATGTATACCGTCTGTTTAGATTTGCGTGTACTTGCGCAACGATGTGAACAATTTGGAAATACATCGAAGCCGGGCGAAATTTTAGAAAAGGCTGCAGATTGTCTGATGAGTTGCTTTCGTGTGTGTGCCGCTGATAACAGGTAGTACGCTAGTATAGAGAACGCATCTCGATTTGATATTTGATCATATTCCTTTTAGATCTTCAGATGATGATACTAAACGTCATGGAATGCTGAATTTAGTTAATCAGCTATTTAAAGTTTACTTTCGCATAAACAAGCTGCATCTTTGTAAACCATTAATACGTGCCATCGAGAGCAGCGCTTTTAAAGATTCATTTCCTTTGCCGGAACAAATTACGTATAAGTATTTCGTTGGGCGTAAAGCAATGTTCGATTCCGACTATAAAAGTGCCGATGAATTTCTCTCCTTTGCACTTGCAAACTGCCCACGCAACTTTCCGCGTAACAAACGTCTTATACTTATTTATTTGGTGCCTGTGAAAATGCTGCTTGGATATTTGCCAAAGAAACAAATACTCGAACGTTACGATGTCTTGCAATTTCACGAACTCGCAATAGCTTTGAAAGAGGGCAATGTTCGGAAATTCGATGAAATCATTCAGAGACATGAGATATTCTTTATTAAGTGTGGCATTTATCTATTAGTCGAGAAGCTAAAGTTCATTGTCTATCGGAATTTATTTAAGAAGGTTTATTTGATTAAGCAGACGCACCAGCTGGTATTGAACGATTTTCGCGCGGCATTGCAATTTGTTGGCGAGACCGAAATGTCTATCGACGAGACGCATTGCATCGTTGCCAATTTAATTTTCGAGGGCAAAATCAAAGGCTATATATCACACAGTCACAACAAGCTGGTCGTTTCCAAACAGAATCCATTTCCGGCCCTAAATACAGTTTCATAATTATTTGTTTTATGAGATTACACTTGCGAAATGTTAAATTTTTTTGTTTCAAATTATGAAACGTGTCAATGCATTTAAACCAAGTTTACTATAAGTTAATATTTAAAGTTTTTAGTTCAATTTTGAATTAATACAATAAAATATTTATAGAATATTGTAAATATTGTTGTTTAACTGATGTATGCTTTTTGGTTAATTAATTCTTTGTTGCGATAGTTATATCTTGCAGTATTTGTTTGTGTTTACAGATATACAAGAATTCTATGAATTGACGTTACTTGATGATTCAAAGACAATACAACAAAAAACCGATGAAACATTGCAAATAGCAAACAAATGGGAACAAGATGGACACGCAATTAAAATGCAAGAGGTACGTATTTTTTCATTGCTTGAAAAATAATTTTTCCTTTTTATTTTACATTTTCTTGAAATAATATTCCGCGTAATTATGAAAGACCGAATGTGATCAATTCATTCTCTTAGCAATCTCTTGATTTATTGTGCGTGGGTTTGCATCAATCAATAGCTTTATTTTGTCGTCATCTGCTTCAGCTAGCCTCCGATGATACGTGGCAACATGTAAAAGCTCTATGTGAAATTTTAAAATTAATTTGTGGCTTCACATTGTCAGATTTTTATTCCGTTGAAAATTAAAGGAATTAATTTAAACGGAGTCTTCATTTAGCAGAACACAAAAAGCTTTTGCTTGAAAGAAAAGCAGTTTTCATATAGAACTATTGTTAAAATGACCGTGTTGCTTAGATGTGAAGTTGGTCTTAGCAAAATAAAAGACTTCCTCTAATAGGAAAAAACGAAATTACTTTCTAAACAATCCTATAAATTACAAAATAGAACAATCGAAATAGCCGCTCAAACAGTGAAGCAATATCCTATAAAACGGCTAAAGTTAACACTCCTGCTTGTTTTTCTTTACTCCTACGTCTTGTCTTTCAATTTAATTTTATAGAAATTTGAACCTCCAACAATGGTTGGAATATTTAATGTATATAACGTTTTCCTTGAAGTGTTTCTTTCCGTACACTCCTCGTGCTACGGAATATTACACATGTATATTAAATATGCTTCAATGAATTGGTTAAAAGGATCGGACACATTTCTAGGACTTAATGAAGAGCACATTTACTGCGATACATTGTTTACTCGATTCCACTTCAGTTACGTGGTTCACTAAGTATATATGCGCATACATACATAAAATAAATACATACGTATAGATACGGATGACTAATTGATTTCCTTACATGCATTAAATATAAAGGCTTCTTTTATTTTTTCCGTTATTTGAAAGTTTGTGTGACTCTCGCCTACAAAAGGCAAACACATAAAGCTACATTTCTTCGCAAAGAAATTACGTGAGAACAAAAATAAATGTTATCCTTACAAAATATCCTTCTATACTATTCAGGGTTGTTTTCTAAAAAATTCTTTCACGGTTTTCTAGTGAAGAACAAATACGTTTTGGCCTTTTTAAACGCTGGAAGGACACAATGTAATAATAGTTCTGAAATATATATTAGGAGATAGTTAACACTTTTCAAAATTTACAAATAAATGAACTTAATAAATTAATTTTTGAAGTAAAAAATTTTTTAATAATCTTAAGAAAAAATGTTGGTTGCTCGAGAACTTAAATAAATAAATAAAATAAAAAATAAGATTAATAAATTATTTTTTTCTACAAAATAAATTTCAATGAAAAATTAAAACCTCAGACAGATTTGCTTACAAAACTAGTTTTGATAAAATTAAATAAACAATTTAATAAAAATCAACAAAAAAACTATATTAAAAGATATTAATAAATCGACAAAATATTTTTTGCGAATAAAATTTTAATAAAAAAAATAAAATATAGAATAGAAATTAATGAAACTCAATAAACAAGTATTATTTTGTAAATGAATAATTATCAAATATTTTTAAATTTTTATAATACTTGTCATTAATTATTGTTAATGATTTATGTTTAATGAAAAATAAATTAAAATTCTTACAGGATTCCAAACTTCGATAATTGATTTATTTTAATGTTCGCTTGCAATAAATTCGATTTTTCAAAACTGTTTCCTAAAACTGAAGTATTTAAGGCCCAATTTCTTTCCATTTCTTCGTGACTTCTTGGATGTTTTTGCAAAAAGAAAATTAATACCCTTCCTAGGGTATGAATTATTTTTTCAAAGCAAATAATTCCTGACATGCGTGTTTCGAGCATTCTGAATCTATTTATTTGACAGGAATTGAATTAGCATTTAATTACCTTCTAAGATTTATTCTTTTCTTTATTTTCTCCATTTCCTTCACGATTTTAGTCTTCACAATGCACTGACTTAATTTTCTGTTTTTTTTGAAAAGAATATAAAGAATAAATAAAGACCTAGATGGAAAATGGAAATTCTGAGTAAGCCATTCAATCCTCTGAAAATCTCTTTTGAATTTCCATTGTATAGTATTATTATTATCATAGAGTACAATACCACTAAGCAATCCCTTTAGGGGTAAGACACATTTCCATACGTCATGCAACGCTTTTGTGGGCAATGGTCTATCAGTTGTATTTATCGTCTGATTGTTTGCACACGCGCTTCTTCTGCTGCCACCGTATTCAAAGGCTAATAACAATGATGATGATGGTGATGATGTGATATCGTATACAACTCGCGACATATCGGGGATAGACAGAATTTATTTATAATCAATCTTCAGTAATTTCAAAGGCGTCAAATAGAAGAGAATATCAATTTTGTGAACTATCGAAATGTTCGCGATAAAATTAGGATGTAAAATTTATACAAAATCAGAAATTTCTGTTGAAATTATTATTTGTAGAAAAATATCGAATCACCATCATCATTAACAAAGTTGCGCGCAAATCGAAAAAATATCCAGAAAATATATAGAAAAACATATCTACAAGTAGTATATAGTTTTTGTGTATAACCAAATCAAAAATTAAGCAAAACACTTTAGAGAAAAAAGTGTACTAAAAATGATGAAGAGTAATATGATACATTTTGGAATAGAATCTTTCGGAATGGATTCTTGTACTCCTTGTGCTGAAATTCGTTGTGTGGAATATCCTTAAATTTTTCTTAAATTATTAAGATCATTAATTAATAAAAAATTATTAATTAATATTAAAAAAATTAAATTTATTAATACTAAAACAGTAAAAGAAATTGATGTTGAACAAATAACGTATATTAAATATAAATAACTCAAAATCATTAATGAATCTTCTTCATAATTTGATTCGATTCCTGACAGTTTCGAATTATCAAAAGTGCAATTTTTCGGCGCCCTTTTCTTAGACCTCACTATGCGTCAATGTATATACGAGTAATTCCTTAAAGACAGTTTAATTTTGCCGCAATAACTTTGTATATACCGCAAACCTACTTAGGGGCCCGCCCCATTTTTGTTTTCAAAGAGTAACTCTCAAACGTTTAATATTATTAAGAAAAGTAATATCTTATTTTGAGGAGTGGGTTGATTTCATAATAATGATTGATTGGGTATCGATTGTTCGTCATTCGCGTCGTCGTTTTTCAAATTATGTTGGTTCTCGATCACCGGTACGAATTCGACGTCGTAGACGGCAGAAAGCGTCGGCTCTGCCGCCACCACCACCCCCAACAACATCAGCATCTTCATCGTCCACTTATCGTCCGACATCAAAAGCACATTCACACCCTTCAGCAATTCAAGTAACAAAAGAGACCGGAAATCAGTGCTATTGTTGTTGTTCAAATGTAAGCGAAGTGCGTTGGAATTATTGGGAAGATTATTGGAATTTTTTTCTTTCTCCGTTTGGCCAATTTAGTATTTGAAAGACATTAAATTAAATTTGGCAAATAATGTTTTCATTTAATATTGTTTCCTTTCTTTTATTTCATTAATAGAATCAGCGATTGAAAACAGATGGTGAGGCAGAGGCCATTACGGATGGCTGCGCGATTACGGAGAGCTCGTATACACCGGATTCCAAGCAAATCCGAAGCACCAATAAACAGCAACAGCCAAAAGCGATCCAGCAGCAACAAGATCAAAATCAGGATCAACAACAACAACTACAGAAACGGGAAACGGAAATCGATGCCGTAAGTGCCTACGAAACCGTTGCCATGTATGTTTGTAGCTCTCAAATGGAATGAAAAACTAATGAAAACTAGTTAGCTAAAGCATTCGAATGTCTTAACGAGAATCGGAAATTTTTAGTTTTTATAAATATTTATAAATGTTTATAAATTATTATTATTTTTATTTATTTATTTTTTGTCATAAATCAATGAACGCACTCAGGATTTTGGTTTAGAGATCTGTTTTGAAAAACTGAATTTTGTTGGTGGGTTTGTTTACATTATCGTATCTTTTTGAATGCGCTGTAGAATTTAATGATTAATGAACACACATTTATCGCAAAAATATTTTTGAAGAGTAATAGTAAAGTATACGATATTTCAAATCAATTTTGAAATTTGTTCTTGTGTCGAACATTTTAGTTCATTGATCTATGAAATGAAGAAGCAGAAACAAAAGAAAACCCCGTATTACTCCAAGTAGTATAATAGTCTATGCATCAATTAATCGACGTGAGAAATATTCTCACGCATTGACCTAAAAACTCGTCAATGAGAACTTGTCAGCAGCGTTCAAGAGCATTGGGCGGAGCGATAATTGGAAGTGTGTTTGTGACGTCTGTGAAATTTGCTGAGTCTTCATTTGCTTTAATAGTTGGCTCGCTCATAATTGTACTTAACGTTCTCTTTTTCATTTTGTATATTATTTCATTAAATTTTTAACTGCATTACCCCCAATTATTATAGCATGCTAAAAGCTACTTTATAATCAAATGAATTGTATTAGTTTTTTTTTTGTTCTCGATTGGATTGCATGCTTTATTCTTTTAAATTTGTTACTACAATTTTGGTAATTTTTCACAATAAAATCATTAAAATTTATTGCTTATTTTTTGTTTTTCTTCTTATGAATAAATGCATTTATATTTTAAATAAGGGTAAGTTTTGAAAATATTTTAATTTTGACTTAAGGAACAAATCAGACCTGAATATCTGGTAAAAAGAAAGCATAATTTCGCCAGCGGTCGTGGCAGGAGACAGTGAAATAAAGAAGGGGCGTTAAAGAATAAGATACAGTGTAAAAATTGATGGTATTAAATTTCACTAAGTTCCTTTAAAAAATATTTAAAAAACTAAGGCTGATTATTAATTTAGTTCTAAAAATTAGAAGGGTATAACAAATATTATAAATTAACATTCTTTTAAGAGATCTGAATTTTAATCAACGCTTGTGGAACGGAAGGTTGATATATTCGTATCGTAAACAAGGAGAGGAGTGCGCAAGCCACAATGACTTGGTTTGATTATTTTTAACATAAACGATAAAAAATAATGAATGAAATTATTAAAATCAAGAAGTAAAACTTTGAAATTCATATGGTGAGGTTCAGCCTAAACGATGCTTAGCATGGTTTTCATGGAATATCATCGTGTTATTCATGCATACTTTTTGAAACAATTATTGGTTAATCAGGTTTTTGTTGTTTACATAATTTTAAGGCATACTCATTTATTTTATTTACTATAGCAGTTAATTTGTTTGAATTTGAACATTCGCTTTCACAGAGCTTCGAAATTTGATGGGTTAAAATTTTAATGTTTTTAAAAATTTTGTTTAAATTTTCACCGGAATATTAAACCACCACTTAGTGATTATTTCTTTACATAAATAAATCTGTTGAAATATACTCAAACAGTTTATACTTTTGGCCGATATAATGTCTACCAACATATATTAAGGCAAAGCTATTCGTCACTACCAGGAGGTAGTTAAACGTTCAATAAAAATTGACTAAAATTATCGAGAATCTTTAGACAAGGACGGGAAGGCGGAGAAGAAGTGGATGTGAATGTATTTTTATGAAAGAAAACGTTCAACAAGTTTGTATACGAGTATATAAACATAATTTGAATACAAAGAAAATTTTTACAAAATACTTATTCAAATTTTGATGATCGTTCTGAAAGAAAAAGGCAGTACTAAAAACACTAACAAGTAAACCAACATTTCTTTGTAGTTTCATCCCTGACGAAGAAATAACTTTTGACTGTTAAAGTGAAAAGGCAACAAGTCATACGAAACACTCTTCTAAAAATACCTTTTCCTCTCGTACACTGTTCTCATTCCGACGCCATTGTTGCTCTGCCGTCGTGGGTACACTGCATGGTTGCATCGGCCGTAATTTCTCGATATTTTTCGGCTTCATTTTGTGTTTATAAAAAGAATATTATTAAATTAAACAATATTTTAATGAAATCCAAGTAAAATTGAAGTGAATTTTGTGTGAAATAAGTTCGGAAAAATCAGATTCTTACATTTTACTCTACTACGTACAAGGTTATTGAGGCGACCTCGGTCTAACTACTATTGCCCTTTTCTGTCAAGTTTCAATGTTTTTTTATTTATGCATTACGATGGAATGCAGCAACGAAAACTCGGTTACAAAAGTGGAACAAATAATTTCACAATATAAATTTGAATAAAATTATTTGAAATGAAATAAAAAATTTAATTATTAGCAAACAATAAACAAATAATTGCTACCAATTTTGAGTGTTAAAAATCGCGCGCCTCTCGAATTAGTCATAGTTCGTAGCTCGTTGTAAAATCGTGGTTTATTCAAGGTGCGGAAGAATTTATAATATAAATTCCATTTCGGACATTAACCCCCCGCGTACATTTTCTATTAGTAAATTAGTACGACTCGTAGAAAACTGCGGGCACTTTTGACGTGGCTGAAACAAATCCAGATCCAGGCGACAATTTCCTTCTATGGGAGAGTGTATTTGAAATCTCAAATGCTTTTTATATGAAATATATACAAGCGAACGACATGGCTACCTGTTAGTTTGCGATCTAAAGGAATTTTAATTGTTTGAGATCAATACAAAAGCGAAACCGGTAGGTCTAGCCGGATAAAGTTATATAAGAATAATTAAAAATAATTGCAAACTAAATTTAATCATTAATGTGTTCGTAAGCTAATAAAATAAAAATGTTCTCATTTCGTTTATGAGCATTATTTTTATCGCAAGGAAAAAAAATTCTAAAAATCATTGCACTCATGAAAACAATCCTATTAAAAAAGAACTTCCTGTTTTGAAATAAATTTCACAGGAGACGACGTTTAGTAACAAAAATGAAGTGACTAATTATTAAAAAACACCCAGTTTGTTAGTTAGTCCATCGCGTGTGTGTGCGTGTTTACTCTTCAAATATTTTCACAAAACAATTATCGTATTGTATCGTATTGTTTATTCTCGTATCTCGAATCTGGCGTTCGCGTTGACGTCTCTTTTAGCAAAATGAACGAAGAGAAACACCGAGTTAGAACTCGTACGGCAAGATTCACTTTGTGGAATTTCTGTTGCCTTCTTCTTCATCTTCTTCAAGATGTTCGGCATTTTCATTGAGTCAGTATTTTCCATTGAAATCGTAAGCAGTGCAATAGACGACGAACGGCGGGATAGTCGGTGTGTTTAATATTTTTGTATTTTAATTTTAAAGAAATGTATTTATATAAAATGTGTTTTAAATAAAATAAGTTATGTTTTAATAAAAAATAAAACAAGTAATATAAACATAAAACGAAAAGTAATAACAAAATAGTGTTTAAAATGACAACTCGCAAGAAGAAACGTTCTGACGGTAGCGGTAGTGGCAGTGCGTCCGGAGGTGGCGTCGGCGGTGGTAGTAGTGGTAGTGGTGGTTTCATCAAGAAAGTGTCATCGCTCTTTAACTTGGATTCGGTAATGATTATAAACTTATTTAAAATCAATTTATTTTTGAATATATTTATTTATTTTGTTAACACATATTTATTCACTTGGAAATATTCTTTCTTTTGATTTTAATATTTTGAAAAATGAAAATTATTTTATATCTGAAAAATGAATGAAGACCATCCGATGATGATACCATCGTTTATTTTTAAAATATCCAACTCTTACTAGAATTAGTTCGCGAAACAATGCATTCTGCACCCTTCATAAATAAGCGGCGCGATCATTTATCTGTCTTATGTATGTATCTCTGAGATCTTTTCGTCTATTCGTTGAGTTCAGTTCGCTTTGTTGGTTATGAATCGCGCCGTTTGGGCGGTGGATAGAATAATGGATCGGCATAAATAATGGAGATTATTGTAAACGCATATGGAAAAGAAAAGGAAAGGAATTTCTCATTTAATGGAATAAGAGCATTCTTGGAGTTGAAAGAGTTTTACAATAATACTCAGGATGGAAGGGGAGGGGGGTGAGTAGATTCCATTATTATGGAAGTGCAGATGCAGGTCAATTTATTTCAAATACTTCAGATATGCATTTCAAAAGATTTTATAAATAGGAATTATTTTTCATTTGAATTGAATTCGAATTGAAATGAATATTTTTTCATAAAGTGAACAAACATTTTAAGAGAAAACGTAAATTGAATTTATTGAGAATTGTCATGAAATGTAAAGAAGGGAGAGATTGTAATCGAGGCTGAATTATAACAATCGAAAACCAACAGCAATAAATGTGCAATTGTTGAAATTTGTCGAATGTGATTGTCGTTTGTAGTTTTCGGTTTCGAAAACAATTCGTGTCTGTACGATGTTTATCGGTAAAAAGATTCTTTACGGATACGAAATTTGTGCAATTCCATTCGAAATAACTCGTCCTAATCGAATTCAAATTCAGGTCAATCGTTCCTTTAGTTGTTTCAGATTCAGAAGATTCAGTTGTCCCGATTCGGCGTCGTTTTGAATAAAAAAGGCCTGGGGAAGAACAAGAGAAAATAGGAAATCGTTAACATTCTTAATTGCTGTTTCAACGCTTGCTCCGAATGTGTTTCAAGGAAATACACTTTAAAATACTCGAAAGCAAAAACATATTTTTATATTTTTCATTTGGGTTCTCCTTGTAATAAAAATTGCTCAGAAATGCTGAGAAATAAACTGTTCTTATTGTGATCGCAATATTTATTAAGTTTTCTTTTTTAATCCGACTCACATCGGTATTCGTTTTCCCTTCTAATGTCTGGATATTCCGAAAATAAAGTTTCGTCAGCAACTCATTCATTTATATCATTCATTTATATCATCATTTATAAATCACCATCAAAATTTTATTCACATTTTGTGTAGTTGGGGCACGGTTTTGGGGCGGGGTGGTGATGACCCATTTTCAAACATAACACATGAGGAAAAATTTTGTTTTACGATAACAGATATTTCATTCTGGCTCTCTGACACGACTGGTTTTACATCTGTTTTTGTTTTTTTTTTTGCTTAGCTAACGACTACATATGGAATCTAACTCGCTCTAAATTCTCTGATGTAAAATTAAAAAAAGCAAAACATTGCTTTGAAGATATTTGAATAGAATTTGTTTTTTGAAAACATTTGAATATTTTTTTCTTTTTACACGAAATAATTTTATGGGCTTTTTAAGAGCATAAAATTTCTACCAACTTTACTTCCATGAGAGGGCTTAGCGTTATCAACTGAAAAGCCTTTCGTAAATGAAAAGCTCTAGCGATAAGAATTTGTAACCGGTACGTGTCATGTGCGTGCACAATTCTTCATATAAATACACATATATATATATACAAACATTCATACATATATTTATATATGACATGGTTGACTTGAAGCATAGAGTAAGAAATAACAAGAGGCCCAAACAGCTCTTTTTACTCATTTGCCATCATGGAAGCGGTCGGTCCAAGTGGGAAACGAAGAAGTGTTTTGAGTGAGAAATACTCGAAAGCAGAATATCGGACGATTTCTTTCTTTACTCGTTTTTTTTTTACTTCAGCACAATTTTTTTTATTATTCTCTCATTACTTCGTGCTATTATTCTCGCGAGAGCAGAATAGACCAATTGATTGATTTGTTTTCATTTGTTATGACTGCGGTATTTTTTATTATTCTCTCCATTGCAAAGCGATAACACCAGAATGGTTTTCAGGTGCATTCAGGTGCTTCGAACACAAGCTGAAATTACTAGATTTCTTGACCCTTGTTTTGCTCAGAAAACATTACTTATGGGCAGTCGAAAAAACGCGATGGACGAAATAAAAATTTATCTTTCTGCCTGTGTCCATATATATCTCTATATATAATATCTGTATATATCTGTCCCTATATATGTCTATACTTATATGTCTATATAAGGCTTTGCGTCTGTCTAATTTTATGTCTATTAGTATAAACCCGTTTGGCCGTCTGTGTCCATCCATGGTGGAAAAATCCATTTAATTAGATAGCCACGCCTACTGCTAGATTTTATCACAATCCTGAACAGTTAAGACGGATGCAAATGGTAAATAAGCTTCACTGCTAATAATTTTTTCTCCTGTTTACTCTTGCCTTGCAACTTATAAAAATATTAAAATAATTATTATAAGTATTCCTTTTTAAAATTTGTCAAATTTTTAAGATTGATAAATCTACCAGACAAATACAATTGAATTATATCTATGAAAAATTATGCTACGTCCTACGATGGCCTTGCAGACCGCAAAAAAAAAATAAAAAACTAATGTTGTGCCGTAAATAACATTATTCATTCACATTCACACACATACAAACTTTCGATATGATGCGCTTTAATAAAATTTGACTAGTTACAAAAACAATTGCCAATGTAAGTATCACTCTCTCACGCCGATAATTTCGGCTATTAAAACGTATCCATGCAAATTTCTTCCCTTTCAACGCAAATCTTGTCTCTTCTTCGTGCTGACTACGCCGAAGAATAAAATCACGAAGAGTAGCAAGCCCAACAAAAAATTGTTAACAACCGAAATATTTATAGAGCATCAGTGCAAAACAAAGCAAAAGCTATAGAAAGTAAATGAGAGAGAGCGAACCACTCACTATTGAGTGAGAAATCGGTCCAGCGCTGGACCGACCATAGAAAAATATTTTGTTCAAGATTGTGACTCTTGTTATTTCTTACTCTATGCTTGAAGGCTGTTTAATAAAAATGGGTTCATTCACTAATTAACAGGTTGTAAATAAGTAAAACTTCTGCGTAGTTAGTGTGAATTATGGCTACAACGAAATTGACTAAAGCTGTTTATATTCATATTTACTTGCAAATTTTCTTACATAAAGTCACGTATTTTAATGACTTTTACAAACTTTTACATTTATGACATTTTCTAATTAATAGAATAATTTGATAAATCTACTTTATATTCATGAGAGTAGTCCACCATAACCCATATTGAAACCTAATTATGATTAAATTAATCGCTTCCAATAACAAAAAGAATTATAAATGACATTTTTTTAGGTTTCTGGATTTTAAAAGATCAAAGAAAAAATTAATAAAATATATCTATAAATATATTGACATACATTCAGTAGTACATTAAATACCTTAAGAAAAGAATCCTTTCAACGCATTCGACTGCAGACAAAATTAAAATTCTACGCTCAAGTATTTGCGCTTATTCCATGACTCACTTTCACGTTTAGTCACGTCTTTACCCAGTTACCTTTCAGCTGTTTGACATTATTATTCCTGCCGAGCACAACAATGACAAACAGTTAAAAGGCAACTGGAAAAAGAGAAGACAACACGGAAAGAGATTCCTGGAGTGAGAGCATATATAACAGTTCAAAATATTAAATATTTGTGAGCTTATATCTTAACTCGCCTTTACAATTTGTCTCGCCTTTTTTAGTCGCTTTTCAACTCTTTGATATTACTGTGCTCGACACAGTAGCGCTAGTAATATTGTCAAATAGTTGAAAGACAACTGGAGCAAGAAGAGACAAGACCTGAAGATGACAGCATTTGACAAATATTTGAGCGTAGAATTTAGATTTTATTTACGTTCGAGTGTGCCGAAAAAATACTTTTCTCAAGATAATTTTTATAAACGAATTAAGATTATTGTTATGAAAGGTTTCTAAACTTAAACCCGATAAACCGGTAAAACCGTTCCTGTCTGATATAGAGAAATATTCATTGAGAGAATTAAATAAAACTATGCTATCTACAAGGTTTCAAAATTGAAAAAATTGTTTACTAGTATAACCAACCGCATAAGTAATCGGCTTGGGACAAGTATGTATTTGTGAAAATGTAAAAAAATTGGACATCAATATGTAAATGATTATTTTGATTTTAAGTTCAGCCAATGTCAAAATTGAGTTGGGTTCTAATCTAGCGTTGTCTTCCTCTGCAACAATAAAATACTGGCAAGCAGAATTTAAATGCGACGTACGAGGAGGCAAGGCAGACACCGGGCAAATAAAACGAGCGGCAGTGGTAAACAAAGTCTACAAAATGGTATTAATCGGCCATCGAATACGTTTCCAATAACAATTATAAATTATAAGCTTACTTTTTCCAAAATTGGTTTGAATTTATGTGTCGCGTCGTTTACTTTTGGGACGACACTCGTATATGTATATTTTTGCGTAAGTCCTTTGTTTATGCCCTACATGGTGGACTTACGAAATTACGAATAATGACTTTAAAAGGCCTATTTGTTAAGATCATCAGCCTTAAACAGCTCTCCTTCTCTTTGTATTTTTCGAATTTGGCTTTTAATTAAATATTTTCGATTTACAGATTCATAGATCGTCATCGGCGAAGGTAAGAAACGGTATTCCATGAAATGAAAGTTATTTTCAGTTTGCATTTGTCGTTTTTGTTCTATTGTTTTTGTCTGTAATTTGCATATCTGTGTTTGTGCGAGTGTGTGTATGTGTTGTTTTTTGTGTTATACGATACTAAAATTAACGACACATTTTTTGATGTAGAAATATTGAAGAAGTATTGGTGGGAAAAATTTATAAATATATTTATTAATATTTAATAGGTTTAGCAAATGTGCTCGTAATATTCGCTTTGTTTGTTTATCTCGAAAAAATCTTTTATATTTTTAAAAAATTCTGTTTAGCACATTATATTAGGTTTCCGAAAGGTTCTTCACCATCCCTCGCCACATTTGCTAATAAAACGGCTTCTGTGATCATTTTTCGTGTCAGTTTTAAATCTGAGAACGGGAAAACGTCTTTAACTGCTCTTTAACAGCTCTTTAACCGGCTTTCCTGTAAAGCAAACATTCTTCTCGTTCAAAAGAAAACAAACTGAATGTGTCGTACCGGCAACGAATGACGAATAATTTGGTATGACTTTTGAAAATATCTCGTAAACAAACCGCGCCGGAAAATGAAACGCATAGAGAAATATTTGTTATGAGCGCTTTCATTAATTTAATTAATAATAAAATATTTTAATAATTAACTAAATTAATCATCAATTAAATTCAGAATTAATTATTAAACAAAAGGAAGGTTTAATCGGAATTTTTTTAAATGGATATTTTTAAAAATACATTTTGGATATTTTCAATAAAAGAATTTTACTTTACGAGAATTTTTTTAGGTTAAATTATTAATTAATTAATTAAGATGTTAGCGATTATATGTAGTTTTAATATGTGTATTAGATCATTTACCAACCAACCATTAGAAATGTGTTCTCATTTGTTTTGTTGTCTCTTGATGTTTTTAGTTTTTGTTGCGATTTCATTCCTATAGAAAATTTGCTTTAATTAAATGTAAACTTATTTTTATGATATTGCGCATAAAGGAATGAATAATAATAATAATAATACTATTAATTATTATTTGTTTTATTAATTCAGGTCAACGGTGATGATGGTTGGCAATACGAAGACATAACGTTGGAGCGTGGCAATTCCGGTCTAGGATTTTCAATCGCAGGCGGTACAGATAATCCTCATATTGGCACCGATACTTCAATATATATAACAAAACTTATTCCTGGTGGTGCTGCCGCTGCCGATGGTCGTTTAACTGTTAACGATATTATAGTTAGTGTCAATGATGTTTCTGTTGTGGATGTACCGCATGCCTCGGCTGTTGAGGCTCTTAAAAAGGCCGGCAATATTGTTAAGTTGCATGTGAAGAGGAAACGAAACACATCAGCGGTTATCGTTGAAAATGATACTGCTTTAGCATCAACAGCTCACGGTTCAAAAGTCGCGGCTGGTGGACCAAAAGTTACTGAGATTGATTTGATCAAAGGCAGTAAAGGTTTGGGTTTTTCAATTGCCGGTGGTATTGGCAACCAACATATACCGGGAGACAATGGTATCTATGTGACGAAAATAATGGAGGGTGGTGCAGCAGCCGTAGATGGTCGTCTCACGATTGGTGATAAATTAATTGCTGTGCGCACGAATACGGTAAACTAATTGATAAATAAAATTGATTTCCAATCAATAGAATTATTTAAATCGAGTCTCATTTTAACAGGGTGAAAAAAATCTGGAGAATGTGACGCATGAACACGCAGTGGGCACATTGAAATCTATAACGGATAAAGTCACGTTGCTCGTTTGCAAGATGCATCATTTAATTGAGTCTCAATTTACGCAGAAAATTAATTCGCATTCAACAGGTGCGATTAACAATGTAGGACAATCAGTTGTTGATTACGCTCGTTCTCCATCACCCACCACAATCACCCCTTCCTCAGCAGTACCGCCCGCCTCAGTTGTTGTAGCATCATCATCATCCAGATCCCATTCACCTCTACCTCGTAAGAATTCTCTCATATTTTTCTCACATAAATACTTTCTATTTACAATCTCTATCGAAATTTCCATTACGTATCTATCTATCTATTGCTGATTGATCTATTTGCGAATCACAAATTATACGCTCCACATTATTTCACGCAATTAATTGTTTCATCAAACGTTTTTATTGGTATCTGTCTAAGAATTTTTTTAGAGAACTTCAGTAACTTGTATTCGAAATGAAATCGTTCAATTACGCCTCAAAGCATTTTTCATGTCCAGCATTGCATGAGTGCATGAATGTGCCGCGTTGAGATACTTTTGTTTTTTTTTTGTGGAAAATGTCTATTTATTTTTATTCTGGTTAAAATATATCGGTTATATTATGAATATCAATGAAATTATGAATCTACGTTTCTCAATACACAATTCCTGCCCACGTTCCGTCTGTACACGTTTCTTGGGTTTCTTTCGTCCGTCTTTTGAATTGCAATTTTCCAGAAGCTGCATCTAGGTATGCTTCATCAAACGTATTAGCTACAGTACCACCAGGAACACCACGTGCTGTAAGCACCGAAGACATCACAAGGTAAGCAATTTAATTGAATTATTGAAATTATTGAAGAAAAGATGAGAAGACAAGTCGATTGAAGGCTATTGCAATATAAGACTATTTCGATGATACCGTTCAATTTCTGTGCGATTTCGTTTCTCACATTTTTCAATTGAATTTAAAAATGAATCGCGTATACGTATATGATACAACATCCCTTTCTAGAGAACCGCGAACAATTTCAATTCAAAAAGGACCTCAAGGCCTGGGCTTCAATATTGTTGGCGGCGAGGATGGTCAGGGTATTTATGTGTCATATATACTTGCTGGTGGTCCAGCTGACGTTGGTGGCGAACTAAAGCGTGGGGATCAACTTTTGAGCGTAAATAATGTCGATTTAAGAAATGCTACCCATGAAGACGCTGCTCAAGCTTTAAAAGTGAGTAACGAATACTAATCGATTACCGATTACCTCTTTTTTTATAAAAAACTCAAATTTTTTCAAGAATTCCGGCGGCGTAGTAACATTACTTGCTCAGTATCGTCCCGAGGAATACAATCGTTTTGAGGCACGTATTCAAGAGCTTAAACAACAGGCTGCTCTTGCTGCCGCCAATACTGGAACACTTTTACGAACAACACAGAAACGTTCACTATATGTGCGTGCTCTCTTCGATTATGATCCTAATCGTGATGATGGTTTGCCCTCGCGAGGATTATTTTTCAAACACGGTGACATATTACATGTGACCAATGCTGCCGATGATGAATGGTGGCAAGCGCGTCGTGTTTTGGGCGATAGTGAGGACGAACAAATAGGAATTGTGCCATCGAAACGAAGATGGGAACGCAAAATGAGAGCACGAGATCGTACCGTTAAGTTTCAAGGTCATTCGGCACCTGTGGTCAGTAATAATATTGATAAGGTCAGTGAGCAATGGATAGATTTACAATATGCGTGAGTTAAAATTCATTAATCAATTTCTACAGCAATCGACACTCGATCGAAAAAAGAAGAACTTCACGTTCTCTAGAAAGTTTCCGTTTATGAAAAGTCGCGATGAAAAGAATGAGGACGGAAGTGATCAAGAACGTAAGTGCGTTTTTTTAGCTAATGCCTTTAGAATAATGTCTCAATAACATTTTAACCGAAAATAATATTCAAAAGCAACAACAGATCCAAAAAAAATCATTCAATACAGCAAAGCGCCCTTTATATCGTCAGTCCGTCAACGGCATTAAATCGAATTCAAGATCAAGAAAAAATCGATTTGTCGAATTAAGAATATTCGGTATTTCTGAGAAAACAATTTACTAGTTTTTGAAATATTATCTTATGAAACTAATTTCACTTGAAAGATTTTTATTATTTTTCGTTTCTTTTCATGTGTTTTGCTTCTTATTTATTTGCTTCTACTTTTGGTTCGTATTCGAAATGAAAACGAAAACCTTCGTGAATTTCCTGTACGTGATTGTGTGTGTGTTTCCTTTCATAACAAAAAAAAACCCACTCATTTAACGATCGTTCAACGACTCATCATCACCGATTCCGCATCTATAAACAAATCCCATAAAATAAAATATTGCATTTTCTACTGCACTCGCCGCACGACACACATTCAAACACGCACACATTCGCAAACATCTCCGGAATTCAACGTGCGTGCTTTGTCTTACGTGCGCCCCCGGTACGCGCGTATTTATAACGTAAACAAATTTAATGATGTGTCTTGTTTGTGTTGGGTGTGTATGTGTGTAGCCAATGGAATTGTCATCAGCAGTAGCGAAGTAAACGTTAATACCCTTAACAACAATGAAACTCAGCGTAAGTTTGTAATATTGTTTTTTATAAATTTTTATATAATTTTGTTATACTGTTTTAATGGAAAAGGGGAGGGGGTCGGTCACTGTGGTGTAAGAAATTTAATTTAAAAAATTCTTTTCAAATACTTTTAAAATACAAAATTCCCGAGTGTAAAGTTTTGTGAATTTAATTTGTATTTAATCATAATCTCAAATTGGGCAATATAATAATTTAATATTATACTATACTTGACATATATAGAAAGCATCTAGTTATATTCAAAACGTGTTCTTTTTATTTAAATTTAGTGTGGAATTTTTTTATTTTGGAAATTATTCGGAATGAACAGTAGTATAAGATTGAGATTGAGTGCTTCTAGGCTTCACAACTGAAGAAGTTCTTCAGATGGGAGGATCTTTTTTTTGGCAAACGATGCCTAAAACTATTGATATTATATTTAATTAATAATTATGGTTACCTTCGGGTAATTTCGAGAATGAGTTCTTTTTTTCATTCTTGAAAGTATGATGGGTGCCAATAACGACGTTTATAAATGAAGTTTAGCACCCTGTCTAATCTCTATAGATTATTCAGGGGAACCGCACATCCACATATATCTATATCCTACCATAGATCGGAACAAATCAAACAAGTACTAATTCGAGCTATTGTTAAATTCCACTCAGCTGTTTTAAAACTGATGAAATTTTAAACGACTAGTAAGGAAATGCGCAATTGCTTAAATTGAACGTAGGTTTTAATGTTATCGCTTTTCTTTGAATCTCCCCAGAAATTAAAGCCTGCATATAATATCAGACGATTTTTATGCAATCTCAGGTGATTCTTATCCGTTATTTAAAATCTTGCTAATGAGAACAATAAAATTTCAATTTTACTTATAATCGTTCGTGTTTTAATCCCTAAATTCGTGTTCGTGTTTAATCATTAAATAATCGGGCTGGTTTCTGGATTCGAACAATGAAAGATATTAAAAAGATCTAGGAGATCGGCAACATTCTCAATTATAGTTTGTGATTCATGTATATCTATTTTCCAAAGAATATCTAAAATAGCTTTTATATAGAACTCGAAGGATCTGAGAAATTAAAGTGATATGGCGTAAACTTGTTCGTATCATCGTCAAATGGGATTACTTTACCCGTATTTACTTCTATACGTTTCAATTTATCATACGTTTGTCATACGTTTAATGTACGATTATATATTTTTTTGTCTAGGCTGGATCTACAATTATTATGTATATGAGCTCACGAAGCTCAGTCGATCAAATTATTATTAATAATTTTCAAAAATATTATGAATTTATAAATCTAAAGAAGCATTTCTAAAGAATATACCAATTAGTTTCCTTAGAATATTTTTTTATAATTGTTCTGCTTTAGGTAAATTTACATTAACGAAAAACGATTATAATCAAAAAGCGATTTCTTGATAATTGACTGCCTTTTGGTGAATACAATACAATTTGATACAATGGTTATGGTTATGATTGCTGCACAATATCTGGTATCGTCTGCGCACTTCACAAATTCAGACATTTTCAGCTTTTCATTGTAATTTTTGGTGCTTCGTTTAATTGTAATTTCGCTGGCTGGTCGTATTTTTTTTAAAATAACGCATTCATAAATCCACTTCTCAATTAAACTTTCAATTCGAATAAATTAGTTCACTTTTATTTCATTTTCTCTTTTCAAACATTTAGTTCTTAAGGCTTTTCCACTTTCTTCTTCTCTCATAATAAAATTCTTTAAAGTTCGAAAAATCATGCTTTCTCACATTCCTTTCATCCTTTCTAAACATGAAAAAAAAAACAAAATCAACAACTGTCTTTATAACGAAGGAAGAAAAATCTGAGTCTTCCTTCCAATGAAATTTCGAATTTTCTATTTTCTCTATCTTTTTACTCTTTAACTGAAGAAATCTTTAATTCTTTAATTTTCTAGCTTTTATGCTTTGCTACACACAAGACGATGCCAATGCTGAAGGAGGTATGTAAAAATTTATAAATCGGTTCAATCACAATCTGTCTCTATCAATGGTATTTCTTAATCTTTTGTTTTTTTGGTACTAGCTTGATTTGTGATCAATTGGCTTTTATGTTGCGCTCAGTCACTGTTATATTATATATAACGCAATTATATATATATATATATATATATATATATATATATATATATATATATATATATATATATATATATATATATATATATATATATATATATATATATATATATATATATATATATATATATATATATATATATATATATATATATATATATATATATATATATATATATATATATATATATATATATATATATATATATATATATATATATATATATATATATATATATATATATATATATATATATATATATATATATATATATATATATATATATATATATATATATATATATATATATATATATATATATATATATATATATATATATATATATATATATATATATATATATATATATATATATATATATATATATATATATATATATATATATATATATATATATATATATATATATATATATATATATATATATATATATATATATATATATATATATATATATATATATATATATATATATATATATATATATATATATATATATATATATATATATATATATATATATATATATATATATATATATATATATATATATATATATATATATATATATATATATATATATATATATATATATATATATATATATATATATATATATATATATATATATATATATATATATATATATATATATATATATATATATATATATATATATATATATATATATATATATATATATATATATATATATATATATATATATATATATATATATATATATATATATATATATATATATATATATATATATATATATATATATATATATATATATATATATATATATATATATATATATATATATATATATATATATATATATATATATATATATATATATATATATATATATATATATATATATATATATATATATATATATATATATATATATATATATATATATATATATATATATATATATATATATATATATATATATATATATATATATATATATATATATATATATATATATATATATATATATATATATATATATATATATATATATAATTTTTATCATTTTATATTTTTTTCATAAAATTATTGCTTTTGAGCGCGCAATATTTTTATTATCATATTTCGCGATATATTTCGATGAGCGTATTTTGACCGTAATATCGCATCGATAAAGAAATCAAAAATATAATTCTCTATGCCCTCATAGTTAAATCCTTTTCTGAATTTTCATAGGGAACAATAAACCCAACACTTCATTCACATAGAAGACAGTCTATACCTTTACAATCACTCTCACACCGTCGTCTGCAAATTAAGAAAAATATTCTTGCTTTAGTTGATTCCATCATACGAAATTCAATTCAATTCAATTTTTCATTTGAAAAATGTATTCAATTAACGAAGAAAGTTGAAATATATCCTGCTAAATTTTAATAATTGATCGACCTCTCATTAGGGAGGTGAGCTGATCTTTTAATACTATTTTTCATAAAAGGATGTCTGTAATTAATGTATTGCTTAAATTTTTTCCATTTAAATAAATACGTTGTGAATACAGTGCAAATTTGTATGTGTGGACGTTTAAAGTCATCAATCCTTCAATGAATAAAATTCAAATTTTGAAAATATACGAAAATTATTGTATAAAATAGCAGTGATAATTTCATTCCTTCATTCCTAAGGCTGAATAACAACGAATGAACTAATGAATTATGGTCGTTGATTTTGAACATCTAGTTAAGAATAAATTTCGCCAAATTTCAAAACTTTAATTCAGTTTAGTCGGTAATTGATATTTAAAACATTTTTGAAATAGTGGAGCTGACTTCTTTCAAAATCACTGACTTATTTTTTACTCAATTCGATTTCAAGTTTTTTTTCAGCAAATGTAATTTAATTACACAAATACATTCGGACCTAGTGTAAATAAGCTGACATATATATTCTACATGCTATTTGTGTTTTATGCATTCATATCATACTTTTGTTGTTGCTTTTATTCATAGTCCACATGAAATTATTTACTGCATACAAAACGATTACAATATGCATTCAATTCATATTGATTTTCTTTTTAAACAACATAACTATCAATTAATATTGATTACACAAAAAATATCGAGCTATAAAACTGCATGCCTTTTTTTAAACTGACATTAAGTATAATCTCACGCGATTAAAAATTTAGGAACTCCAGAGAATGTATTTTGTTTTTTGAAATATTGTAATCATCACTACATGAGTCGTTTAAAGACAAACGCGTTCAGGAAGAAAAACGGCTTTTGGAAAATTAATGAATACCGTGTGAATACCGTGAATAAATATTTATAATATAAATCTGTAATATATATTTTTGTTTCAATAACATTTGTAAAAATAAAAGAAAAATTTTATGGATGGGTTTATTTGCTTCTGAACGACTCATGTATAAAATAAGCTTCCTCAAAAATAGTCGTTTATCTATAAATCCCCTAACCCTCCCCCTTAAAAACCTTGTAACCATATAGAGGATGTCTTTCGGCTGGAGTCTCTTTTATGTAGAGTTTAAATTTCTCGATATTTTAAGGGATTTCCAGTCGGTTCTAAGGCAATCCGTTAATTAACCTTTATAATATTGAATGACATTGTATTCATCTGGTAATAAATCCAATATCTTCTACCATCTATTAATGCTCTCCGTCTATTCTCTATAAGTTCTTAGATAAAATATTATATTGCGATATAGTGTTTATAAGTAATCCATAAGGATTTTGATAGAACTTTGATAAATTGGCTATAAAAAATATTCCTAAAATATAAGTATTTTTATGAGGAAATTAAAAATAAAATATTTTGAATGAATCTCTACTGATGAAATTAAAGTGGGCGGATATTTTTATTCGTATGCAATTTATAATATATTTTTGAATGTAAGTTGTATTGATTTACATCCTGACTATATACCGATATAGTTGATGATAGTTCTCAAAGATGTTGATTTAACAATATAAATGAAAATATTGTAATTTCTCTCTAATGCCACTCTCGACTCCTGCCTTCCTTTCTCCGACTCTTTCTCTCTCGCTATCTCTTTCTATCTAAGTCTTTTCATCTCTCTCTCACATCTACAACCACAGTCAATTAAATAACATGAGCTGTTTTTCCTTCAGCCCTTTTATAATTGAGCAAATTAAAAAAATTCAGAAAAATTCAGAAAAATTCAGAAAAATTCAGAAAAATATCAGAAAATTGAAAGAAATCACTTCCATTTTATTTAAACATTTTTTCATTTATTCGCTTGTAGAAAACAAGTTCTTATATTTTCGTGTTTCCTTTTATTTAATGATTTCATTTTTATTTAGTCGTCCGCCAGTGTTGAGAAACTTGCGAATACTTTTACATTATACTAAGTTTTTGTGTTTACTAAAGAAATATGTAAATTCAAAAATCGAGCAAAAATAATTATTTTTTCTTTTTCTTTTGGATTTGTTACTTCTATTTCTACTTCTGATCTGGTCTGATGTTATCTACCTCTGTCTCTATTACTACTACTACAACTACTACTACTATTACTACTACTACTATTACTACTATTATTCGTCACTCCCATTAAATCCATTCATTACCTCCACTGTCAAATATGTTTTCGTATAATATTATTAAAATTAATTTAAATCCATAATTCTAAAAAAATTAAAATAAAAAACTGAATAATCTAATGAAATATTACATTCACTTATTGCCATTTTATGCTCATCTACTGCAACTTTTACTCTTTTTACTGTTTACTACTATTACAATCACTACTGCTATTTCTGTAACTGCTTCTTCTACCACCATTACCATTACTACTATTACGGTTACTACTACTACTATTACTACTACTATTTCCCATCAATACCACGACAACTTTATATTCTGCAAAACCCAAACACATAGCCGAGATTATCTACAGAGTGGAACTACCCGATATGGAGCAGATAACCCTTATCTACCTGGAGAATAATGATGCTGACTATCGTAAGTCGAGCAACTAACTAGAAACAATAAAAAAAGAGTAAATTCAAAAAGAAATCTTTAAAGAATGATATTGTTATGAAAGAAATATGCAAGAAACGCCGTTAAAATTTTACTATTTTCAATTGTCTGGTTTGATTTAAGTTCGAACACACATCCTTTACGAAATCAAGAACATTTTTCAATGATATTTTCAATATCATTTCATTCCTCGCAATAGATTTTCTTCTCATTTCTTTCAAAAAAAAAAATTTAATTAATTCAAATCTGGATTCTTCATGAATTGTGGCATCTTTTCATATTGCGGCATTTTTTCATTATCGTTTTCATTTCTATTTCCTTGCTCTTAATTCAATAAATATTTTCGATTCGATTAAATCGATCGATTTCGTTCGATTTTGTTGGTTTGTTTGATATTCTATGATATAATTCTCTATGATTATTGATCAAATATTCTCGCTATCTATCTTTCATACACATTGATTTGTCTTCGTTAAACAGATAACGATTGCTATTTATTTACGTGGATTCCTTTCATTAGTTTCTTTCGTAGAACATTCAGTTTGATAATTCTATTTTCTCACCTTCTCGCCTCGTGTTTTATGACTATACTCATATTGCAATATTCCAATTGTTTTGAATAAATAGAAAATGTGCTTTTGATTGTTTATGAACCCGTTCAAAATATCTGTTTGCTATCGCATTATATTGGAACATCTAGAGGATTGTGTTTCTTCATTCCGTTTCCGCTTCATGAGATCAATTGCATCATAACATCGCATTGTTTTCGTCATTGTCTATCACTAATCGTCTTCTCTATCATTCTGTGCTTAGCTTTTCAATGTGTTTTAATTGTTCGTCATCGACATTCATTCAACCATCCATCCATCCATTCATTCATTCATCCATTCATCCATCCATCCATCCATCCATCCATCTATCCATCCATCCATTCATTCATTTTCTATATTCATTCACAAAGTATTTTATTCTTCTTCAATTCTTCACCTATTTTTGGTTTCTAATTCTTCTGAAATTCTCACTTTGTTTCTAAAATAATATTTAACTTTATATTATTTTCATAAAATAATGGAATTAATATATTAATATATAAATATTGTATATATTCTCTGAATTGCAAATAAAAATGTTTAAGATTATTAATAATAAATTTGGAATGAATTTATTGAATTTCGTCTACCCTTTTTTCGGTCTATTTCGTTATGATTATTTCTTTCAAATGAATGTTTTCAATATTCTTTTGATGGGATATCAATTAGGTTTCTTTTTGATAATAATCCTTGCCGTTATAACACTTAGGTATTGCGTAAAATGAAAAAACGTGAATGCATGCATTTGCAAACAATTAATTTTATATTCAGTTTGCTTCTTCGAAACTTCTTTTAATTTTAATAAAAAAAGTGCAACATCTTTTACGAAAATTAAGTCAGAGATAGATGAACATTTCACTGGGTCTACTTTTAAAAAATTCTTGAAAAAGAATCTATGCTGGTCACTAATTCTTATGATTTTAAAAAGAGTTTTATTAAAAGATAATTCGATTTATCAGGATAGACCGTAATATGTCTACGTTTGAGTTTGTAGTCTGCTCAATTTCAAAGTATTGAAGAGTTCATAATTGAATACGAAATAATGAGTAGCCCATATTTAGTTATATATTGTATTCGTATTTGCCAGACGGGTCCACTGGGTGTCTCCATTCGAGCTGTGGAGAAGAATTAATTGCGAGGAACTGAGAGGCCTTATAGCTGATTTCCATCAAATTATAGATGAAATAGTTGTGAAATTAATAAATAAGTCATTGAAATTTTTATAGAGTGCATTAAATACTGCATCCTGTTCGCGCCGGAAATAAGGATGATGATGTTCAAATATACATTTTCCTGTTCTGTTTTTAGGATACACTATATACTATATTATGCTTTCGTTTCCGGAAGAATTGTTATTTTAATGTGTTTGTAATGATAAAATCAATCACTTCAATCCTTGCCACGTTATATCTATGATACGGCACACCAGACATAAACCGTTAGAGTCCACTGAATATATCGGTTATTCTTTAAATTCAATTAATTCTAATACTGCCCAATTTATTTACAAATGTTTTCCTGTGATTTCTAAACTTACTCAGATTATTAATAGATATTGAAATAGATATAAAAAATTAGTTATTAAAAATTAGATATTAAAAATAACAATAACATCTGCTATAATAGCCATTCTTTTGAAAGTAAACTAAGTCAATTTGTACTGTATTTCAAATAATTAATTATTTCTATTTTGTGATATCCATAGATAAATATTATTGTGAATATTTGTGATATCCATAGATAAATATTTCTGTATCATGAATTTTATAAAGAATATTTTATAGGAATTGAACTAAAACAACAAGATCAGATCGTCACAAATATCTTCCTATAATTAACTTACTTCATCCTCGAGCAGGAGGATTTAACTCACCATCAAAATTAACGGCTTCAATTCTCGATGTATTGCAACATCTATTATTCCGTTTCTTTGATTCTTTCATTAGGGAAAATTCGAATTTATAACTGTAAAATATGAATTTCCTACGAATTTCTCTACTATAATTAATGGTTTGTATAATGAAAAAAGAAAAGAAACTCGGACATATTTTAGTTGAGGAAATATTTTGCATTGAGGAGGAATTGAAATTTATTGCCGCAGAAAATAAAATATTCCATTAATTTACTAATCCTTTACTGATATTTTTAGTGGGAATACCTGAAGTGTATGTACGATTTAATATTTATTCTGCGTTTATTTAATCAATTCCTTAACCGTGTTGGTGTAGTTTTATTATTTTCGATTTCGTTTTATAAAATCGTTGATTGCTAGATATCCACTTCCTCCTCCCGCTCCCTCCCCTTTCCCTATTTTGTATATTCCGCTTCTTATTTATTCAAATTTCATTTAGTTTAAATAGATCAAATAGATATTCACTGGAGAAATCTGATGGTAAGAACTCCCGAGGTGGAATTTGACAAACGACTTCCGACCATGATCCAATCGAGGCTATTGTTGAATCTCTCTCGTTTGTTGGAATTATCTAAATGAGAAGCGATTGGTATTTGCTGTTCGATCTCAAAACAAGAACTTCGTTTATTTTTAAAATTCAACAATTTCGGCTTACATATTTTTTGATTGTATCCCAGAATCCATCAAGTTTAGTTCAGAGACGGCCAGTCAGATTTCAGAAATCGTCACTTCGATTTCAGAAATCGAATTGTGTAAATTGTTTCAAACCAGCTTTTTGTATAATATGTACATTTTGAAGAGAGTAAAGAATTTAGTGTGTTAAGCTAATTATTAATTAATTTTAAGAATTTAATTTTGTAATTTAATTTTAATTGTAAGCTGACTTGAAGTTGTAAACGTTATGCGATAATAAATTCCACCAAATGGTAAATTTTATTTTTTCTGTACATGTTAAAAAAGAACTAAATATGAAACATATTATACAAATCAAACTTATAATAAAATTGTCTGGATTACATTTTATAGTTTCTGAACTACATTTGATTGATTCTGAAATTCATTTGACGATTTGTGAAATGAAAGGGATATTTTCGAAAATTAAAATGATATTTTCTGAAATTAATGTTTCTGAATTTGTGTGACTTTCTGAATTACAACTACAAAAACGTAGTGTTCTCCGTGAAAAAGAGCCTGTAAAGCAGCCACACCAATAGCTTTTATTTCATTTAGAATAGCTTCTAATTTATGACTACGTTTCTAGATTCAAATGATAGAGAAGATGATAGTTTGTCATTCAACAATTTCCTCGATGGTTACATATTTTTGGAAACCTAAGCAATAACGAGGCGTTTCGTAGCACCTGACTGAATATAATTTAATTAATTTTCTTATTTCTTACATTTTAACAATCTCGAATATTTCTTACAATGAAAAGAAAACTACTTTCCCATAGCAGAATCCTTTAATTAATTATTTTCAAAAATTTTCTTGTATCCCCGAATCGGAGTACGATTTATATGTGTTTTTTTTAGATTTATACTCTAATCCGTAATTAAAAATTAGTGGTTTAATAATTAACTAAACAAATTCTTGGAAATGTTCCATAACCGCCTGGTTTGTATTAATTAGTTGATTAATATATTACGCCCAAGTATGATTAATTGGATGTAGCGTACTTATGGTTTGGTTTGTATTATTAATGTTATCTCGCTTGCTCGTACTGTTTGCGCTTGAACAAAAATTTCTGCAAGTTTATTAAGCGAAGTTTAGTGAATTATTTAATACGATTTGTTAGTGTAGTAGTGTGCGAGATTAGTATCTAGTATGTCTTTCTTATATATCTGACTATATGTTTATATTATGTATTAAATCTCTAAAGCGTATTGATTTTATACAATTTTTATTATCGGAAATGAAATCTTAGTGGTTTTCCTTATATAGATATAATAAATGGTTTATATCGGCACATGTTTGCTAGTTTATAACAGTGATAATAATAATTCTAGTAATATACTTTATAATAAATCCCTTCACATCATCCCTATCACGACTCCAATTAAATTCTTCCAGCATCTGAGGAGAATGTTATATCTTACGAAGCAGTACAACGCCTCTCGGTAAATTATACGCGACCCGTAATTATTTTGGGTCCACTTAAAGATCGAATTAACGATGACTTAATATCGGAATATCCCGATAAATTCGGTTCATGCGTACCGCGTAAGTTGTGAATGATATTAATCTCAAACTAAAATGCAAATTATATCAAGATAATTTTCTGTTTTTTTTAAATTAATTTTTTTATAGACACCACACGACCAAAACGCGATTACGAAGTAGATGGACGCGATTATCATTTTGTTTCATCACGTGATCAGATGGAGCGAGATATACAAAATCATCTTTTTATCGAGGCGGGACAATACAATGATAATTTGTACGGTACTTCCGTGGCGAGTGTACGTGAGGTTGCGGAGAAGGGAAAACATTGTATTTTAGATGTTTCGGGTAATGCAATTAAACGTCTTCAGGTGGCTCAATTATATCCAATAGCAATTTTCATCAAACCAAAATCGGTCGATTCAGTAATGTATGAATGAATATTTGTTTTCCAAAGCATCCTCCGGATTCAGTTGTAATTTCCTGTTTTGCATTTTTATCTCATATACTGTAGGGAAATGAATCGTCGTATGACAGAGGAACAAGCCAAAAAGACGTACGAGCGTGCTATTAAAATGGAACAGGAATTCGGTGAATATTTTACAGGTACGTCTTCGATTGGATTATCCTCTATTTCGACAGGCGCAATGCAGTCTTTGGTGGTTTTGGGGTATTCATTATTTATTTTCGTGTTTTAATAGGTGTCGTTCAGGGTGATACTATTGAGGAAATTTATAGTAAAGTCAAATCAATGATTTGGTCACAATCGGGACCAACGATTTGGGTTCCATCAAAAGAATCTCTATGACCAACACCAACAACAACATGGACACTGCCTCCTCGAGTACGTTGTCGACCAGTCTCGAGATCAGCAACAAATTATAATCAACATCATCATCATCAACAACAAAAACAACAACAGCAATCACACTGATAAACGAAAATGATCGCAAAAAAAGAAAGGAAAGAAAAACTAACCACACTGTCTGCTTTCAATCGTATTGTTGTTGTGAATTTGTGATCGAAGTAGATTTCACATTTAGAGAGAAATACCCACGAGCAGCGTATGTTGTTCACAAAGAGGGAAAGAACCGCATCAACAAATAACAAATTTGAACTTCATTATGATTACGTTTCATTAAAGCGATAAAACGTATACACCCTCACACATATACACAGACATACTCACAGACTCACATGCACACACACATACGTGTGTGTGTATACACACAGATATGCAAAAACTAACGTTTGAAAACATTTACTTTTAAAAAGGATATTGATAAATTTACGGCTCATAGGGTTTGTTAACGATTGAGAATATTATATCCTATACTAAAACAACAACGCGTATATTAGTCCGTTTATATATAAAACAATGTCTAACTATAGAGATTGGTTTTTATACTTAAAACTATTTAATATCACTTTACGTTGATCACGCACGCTCTTTCTTATTATATTGCTCGCTCTCTCTCTCCAACTTCCTCTCTCTCTCTCTCTTGGAATATATTTCTAAAGTCGAACCTTTTTCATTCGATTCTATGCCAAAAATCAATTAATTTTTTCATTCCTTTATAAACTATTATATCATAAAAATCATAGAAAATGAAAATAGAAAATACAAATATTTGACTTAAAATTACTCTTCAGTATTGTGGCCACTTTCTCACACTTAAGTGCTTTCTGTTTTCTGTTTGACGTTAATCTTTTGTAAAGAAAAATAAACAATTAATTTTTAACGTATTGGAAAGTACGTTTTTTATGAAAATAATCAGGGGAAAAGATTATTTTTTAAATACTATCGATAACTTTCTAATATTTCCACTGTAATGCTAAGGCAGTTTTTAATCACATGCTTATCAGTGTCTGGAGGTGTTTTCTCTTGGGTCTTACTAAATTGCATCTCATATTTGTTTAAATTATTATTATAATTATGGTTATAATTATTATTGTAATTGTTATTACAATTATTATAGTTTTATTATTATTATTATTATTATTATTATTATAATTATTATTATTATTATTATTATTATTTTTATTATTATGACATGAGTCACGAAAATATTGATGTTTTTTACTCGTTGAGTCACGAGAATATTGATGTTTTTTATTGAAAAACAAAATGATAGATGAATTTTGCAAGGAATATTGATGATAAAAAGAAAGTTATGTAGATCTTGTTGTAGGCAAAAGAAAAAACAAAATAAGAAACGTTGAAAACGACGATGGAAAAATGATCTTGATGAAATTTCGTAGTAGTAGAGTAAGAAAGGAAGGAAATATTTAGAAGAAACGCGACTTAAACGAAAATTTCCAATTTTTCCTTGAGAAATTGCAATAGCCTAATTTTATAAATTTATTTAAATTTTTTAATTTAATTTTATATAAGCTCAAAAACGTTAGTAAAGTCGCACGAACTACAATATAAAGCGAACCCTTAAGAGGCCTACGAGAAGGATTAGTAGATGATATAATATTAGTTTTTTGAGGTCTTTTCATAATAACGAAAATTAATAAATATAGCTGTAACATTTCGGTTCATCGATATTAAAAACAACAACATATTAGAAATAATTATTATCTAAAAAGAAATTTCTTGTAATTAAAGAATCAAAGTTCATAAAATGGCAAAGATCCAGAGAACAAACGATGTAAGAACATATATAAAACTAATCATATTTTTTGGGTGAATATATATTAAAATATATGTCATATATATTAAAAACTGTATAATTTTTAATGTAGATTACTTCTTCCAACAAATCCTTGCAATTTAATTGAAATTCGAAATTATAGAAATTCTGCTCTTTTTACTAAATCCGTTTAATTCAAATATTAAACAAAAAACATGTGTAGAATATTAAACAATTTGAAATCTCGAATTTAGCCTTATATATCAAAAATGGCAAGGAAATGTGTGAGAGAGAAGCATTTGTTAATTTTCATAAATACAAAAAAATATTAAATCGAAACTTACCCGAGAATTTTATTTTATTACTCTTTCGTTGAATTGATTTTCAAAATTGTTTTCAACTTTTGTTTCGCCTTATTACGAAAAATTGATGTAAGTACAATAAATTGTGGGTTTTATTTGAATCCATTCGATTGGTTTTATCTCCAAATTCGCATTCGAATCTTTTTTACTTTTAAACCATAAAATCTGAACTGATAAAATCGGAATTTTTTCGCACCTCATATAATTTATATATATAAACATAATTCATGAATATCGTAAATAGTTACTTAACTTCATAATTCCTACGATAGAATTCGCTAATGGCGATAGAAACTTGTTATATTGGATTGTGCCTTTTTAAGTTGTTGTTGTTGTTGTTGCTGTTGCCAGTCAGCGGAAAGCAAGCAAATTGAAATAAATAAATGTAGAAACTGTATTATGACTCATGTTACAAAAAGTAGAGTAGAAGAAGAAGAGATATAAGTACACAACACACGAAATAGTACGACATGCATAAGCGGAATATTATTCCTATAAAAAAAGGAAAATTTCAACTCATATATGGTATTAATAGATTTTGTTGCTTGTAAATATTTTTATGTGTCGGTCATCGTTAACGCAATTCTTGACAATAACAAAAAACAAAAGAAATATGCAAAGAAATAATTTCACAATTCAAATTTATCAAACAGTTTCCACCAATTCCACAAAAACTAAAAGCTAAATGAAACAAAGCAAACGAATTTTAATCCTAAAATTAAAAACTGTAGTCCTTTGTTATATAAATTTGGAGTACAACATATAAAGCATCGCGCTAACGGAAAGCATAGCAAATTTATTTCGTAATTTAATAGAAAAATGTAGCGTAGCGTAGAAGTATTATTTGAGCAACTCATTAATGTTTTGAATTCCTATCAAAAACTCGCCAATGGCGTAGATCGTGTTTCTAGTTTTGAATGTACAATGCTTTTCATTCGGGATATTTTTCATCCATACTTTTTACTATAAAGATACTTAATTATGCTCCGGTGCAATACGCTTTTAGTCTGCAACGGCTTATGCCCGTTTACGTTTACGCTTCCATTGGTTACGCTACGCTACCCTTTTCACTCAGCGGGAGGGCTAATATGCTTTTAAAATAATTGAAAGTTAGATGAAAAGAAATGTCTAGATAGCACAGAAATGCGGTGCTTGTAGTAGAATTGCATTTGCTAAGTACCTAAAATTTCAAGTTACGCAGAATTTGCTTGCAATTGAGAATGTTTAAATATTTAGATTTTTCTCTTGTTTATATATAAACGTTGTACGTCGCAGTTAGAAGGAAAAAAAGCAAAGAATATTGTTAATAAATTCAATCATATGTTTTCGAATTTCGATGGTCACTGTCGTAGCGCACGCAGCAGCACATTTTCAATAATTATCTGATATGGAATTATTGGGCCATTATCAATTCTGGATCAATTCCGGAAAAAATCCTTAGGACTTGAATTCTATCGTATCGTAGAGGAAAACAAATGCATACTAACATACACTCACAGTTTACCTACACATTAGTTCTTCATATTAAAAAAACTGTTCTTTTATAAACGTGTAAAATGTATTTTATTTATTATTAGAAAAGAATATAAGTTTAATAATAGTAATGTAATAAAAAACCACTTTAGTATAAAAAATAGAAAAAATCGTGAATCCGTAACAAACGAAATAGTAGAGAATACATCAAACGAAGATTTAAACTTATGAAAAACATAACTTGTTCATTTTGAAAAATCATAAATAAAAATAGAACCATCTTATTAAACCAAAATCATTACAATTTGTAACGAATTATTTCAATTTGTGAGAGGGCTCTATACATTTTGATATAGAATTTTTCGGACTTAACTAAACATTTAATTCGTAATACTCTAAATCCACTAAGGCTTATTATTTGAATATAACAAAATTATAATAATTACAAAGTCGATGGAATTGTTCGCATTGCGATTATTCTAAAGAAACAAATGGAGCATTCGCAGTAGTCATTTACGCTCGCACAAGGGTCAAAGAAATAAGAAACACATTCGATCGGAGCTTTAGTGTTTGAAAAATTTTACGAATTTCTAAAAAAATAAATTCGAATGTCAATTATCTTGATATTTATTATTTATCTTATCCATAAGTTGTTAGTCAGCGAACGTCTGTATAGATGGTTTGTTTAAATAATTGGTTGATTTACTCATTATCTTGGCCGCGCATTAAAGCTGTAATCTCTTGAAATTTTGACATATAATCCACACTACTTTCGCTGATAACTGATAAATTAGAAGACGGATCCTAACAAAAAAATAAGAATTTATGATTTAGTTTATTTGGTCGAATGAATGTATACGAATGAGAACTTGCAACTATATAATCGCATTTTACCAGAATATCCCGACTGGCATTAATTTCATCTAAGTGTCCCAGCAAGCTCGTTAAAGAAAAATCATTCAAATTCTCTTCAAGCCAACGAGAATTCGATGTTGATTCTCTAATTAGATGCATTGGGGTCAAATTATTAAAACTGCTTGCATCTGAAAAAAAACGAGGAAGAAACCAAAATTATTGTGCAATTATGATAGTTATAAAATTTCTTTCTTTCTTACTCGATATTTCATCGAATGTGCTAACAGGGGGAGTGGTAACATTTTGCTGAGAAGTCACATTACTCAAATCTTGTGTTATTTCGTTGGTCTGATCCTCAATGGAAATTTCGGCTGTTGTTGAAGGGTCGTCACCAATGGTGGTCTCTATATTTTCATTATGGGTTAGAACATCATTCGGCGTTTCCATTGTACCTGTCTCCGGTTGCTTCAAATCATGTTGCAACAAGTTTGCGAAGTTATTGCACGATTGTTTTTCAACTTCAGACTGTTCCGTGGCCAGTGAAGATTTGCCTGAATTCTCAATATGAATTAGTCCTTTATTTTCTTGATTTATCTCAACAATATTATTTTGCAATCGATTATTATCTAGAATTTTGTGATGATTGACACCTTCGGGAAGAAGTAATCGTTGAACAAGCACTTGTCGCGACATCTTCGGCCGTGTAGCCTGCATTATAAATTGATTAGGATATTATAAATTAATAAAATTATATATATCAGTATTCTTACTGCTGAAAGCTGCTTCAAAGATTCCATATTAAATACTGGCCTTCGCATTGGTATTATCGGTTGACGAAATACACTGTTGACACCGTTCGATGTAGCGTTTTGTAAAAAAGTTTTATTTGAAATGAAAGTTTTCATGGCTAAATCGCGTTCAATCTACAATGAGAGAATATACAATAAATAGTCATAAATATTACAAACAAAAAATACAAAATAAATAATCTGATAAATTGAAATCTTACTCTGACTCTTGCCGATTTATCACAAATATGCCCACAAGAACACTGACGTTTGCGAATGCGGTCACTAAGATTTGCAATTAATAATAAATGCTTAAGCTTGTTACTGATTGTCGCCGAGTCCATGTTCTGCCGGAGCTGTAAATCATCGCATTCATTTGGATTATACGGAATACCATTTTGTTTCTGGGAAAATATTGACCCGGCAGCATCGCTCGTCTCTGCTCCCGTTGTTCTTTTATTTGTCCAAAAATAATCCAGTTCGAGCTTTGAGTCTTGCCCGAAAACAACATACAAATCGCCTATTGTTATATCTGCTGCATTCGAGACGGTCCAGCCTTTCCGAATGCGCCTTATTACGTCCTCACTTATTAGCGGCTTGAAGGTGGCTGATGATCGTGCTCTTGAAGAGGTTGATCGCCTTGTTTTTATATGAGACGTGGCGGTAGCGGCGGCGGTGGTGGTAGCGGTTGCGGCGGCGGTGATGGTGGAATTTGTGGCTGCTGTTATTGTTATTGATGCACTCGATTGATTTAATGTGCATGTTGCCGGCATCAGATTGTTGATAACCGTTGATATTGTTGTCGTTTCTGCTGAATTTGGGACATCATTGCAAGCTTTGCTTAATGATTCTTCTTTAACTTTGACATCAATTATTTGATCAATCTTTGTGATGTCATGTTTGATTTCAGTGTCAGATAGAAGCTCATTAAGTTCTTCAGTTAGTTCTTCTCCTAACCTATTATTGATCTCTGTTTTAATCGACAATTCTTCATGCTCCGCTTCGCTACCGGCTTCTTCCTTAACAATAGGTTTTAAATCGGTAACGGGCAGCGACGAATCAGCTTTTTCTATTTGAGTCACACATTTGAGTTTTTTTGCATCAGGTGAACGTTTCTCAGAACCGCTCTCAGTTCGTTGTCGTTTATTATAAGGTCGGTCTACGCATAACGTCTCACCACTCACTTTGACACCCATACGCTCCTCGTAAGCTGATAAACAAATATTAACACTACTTAAATACTCAGTAATGCTAAGTAAAGGACGATGAATGGTTACACCCGGTTTTGGAAGAAAACACATTTCGGGATCCAAATGTGCGGTTGGGGGTAATGGTTTTATCTCTGTAGTGCAATTTTCGACAGTATGATGTTTTTGTTCGTTATTTGCAAGCTGGGAAGCAGAATTTGATTGTGGAAATAATTTCAGGGCATCTTCGGTCAATCTCATTTCAGGACTACGCCATTTATGTTCAAATAAATTAATGAAATTTACGAGTTTCTTCTGCAGAGGTACAGTGATGCGAGCACGTGGATTTTGTGCTATTGTTTGAACGCGACCAAACGCTTCCATATTTGCAGGACTAACAATAACCTCAATTTTTGAAGGAAGCCTAATATCCTCCAGAGAGTCTGAAAAATATTATCATTTGCAATCAGGTAAACTTGACTTTAAAGTATTAGCTTTAATTACCGTCAAGTTGATTGAGTCGCCTGAGAGTTTTACATGATGGTGTTTTAATACGAATATTTTTGCCTTTAACACGCACCGTGACTTGACCGTGATAAATCAAATTCTTCAATTTGTAAAATTGTTTGTCCGAGACAAATTGGAGTTTTCGCCGCATTTCGCCGTAGTTGATTAACGCATACATTTCCTGAGCGGGTTTCTTTACCTCTAGTGAAAATAAAAAGCGGGTAAAAAGTATAAATTGGTCGTTAAAAAATACATGCACTTCTATCAATATTTTAAAACTAACCATCAGAAAAGCGTATATATTTGCATATCTTGTGGAACGTCTGATAATAATGCTGTCGTACCTGATCCTTAGTCTTGAAAACAACATCAGTTCCACTTTTACGTTTAAGTTTAGCATTGATATAATTGCTAATAGATTCGAAATCTTTGCCAAACTCATTGATGGCATCGAAAAGATGATTCCGTTCTATATTACTCCATATACATTTGTTGGCACGCACTTGCGATGGTGTCTTCTGTACAATTCGATCATCTTTACTCTTGTGTTCTCGTTCTGATGGTGGTGGGGTTGTTGCTCGAATTTGATCTTGTTTCATTTTTTGTATGACGCGAGCGCTCGTACGTAACCCAGGACAATTTTGTATGGTTACAGAGCCGAGGAGTTCAGTGCAATCATCAGCCTGAGAAAAAAAATTAAGAGAAAAACAAAGTCTACTTATTAATTTATGATCAATCACGAAGAACTGAAAAAATTGCTACCTGAATTTTTAGCTTATCTTCAATAGTAATCACAGCCTTTGTACTACCATGTTTTGTGTGCTTGGTTCCATCTTTCGGGGTATGAATTATATTTTCAGTTGTCAGACATTGTTTTTCTGCGTTACAAGTGGCGTGATCATTTGATGAGACTTTCGTTAAACAACCATCTTTACACGTTGTTCTCAAGTTATTATCCATTCCGTCGCAAATAGTTATGGCGAAACTTGAGGAAAGTATGTATACAGTTCTCAATAGAATTCAATTATGTATTTAAAAGTTCAAATTGAAACCAATTGTCGTCGTGACGTTCCGTGTCACGATATGTGGCATCCTTCAATGTATTGGGCGTGTCTTGGAAGATCGATTTTACTTAAATTTTATTGTATAAGTCCACGAGGTTTTTATGAGCTGTTTTTTACAAAAGGTCACCAATAGTGATCTTTTAAAATACCGATATGATTTTGTAATTCTTTTTGATTATTATATAATTCATTAAATATAAAATGGATATTATGGTACAATTTTACATTTGTATACTTATAAAATTCCATGCGTTCTTCCTTTTCAAGTGAAACAACTAATAAAGTCCAGGCAAATTGTTGCCTCCTTTCTCCGATTTAATTCATTCTGGAATTATGCATTGCAAATGTCTATTTTTATCGTCAGGAAGTTCCAATATTGATGATGTATTTGCCCAAAATTTAAGAATAATTTTAAAATTTTAATTGCTATTGCTTTTTGAACGTTTTTCCACTCCACATAATTGACTTTTATCTGGTATATCCCACATAAAATCTGACTGGACATCAAAGGTAATTATTCCTCAAAAAATGGCGTTCATTGGTTTTGTGAACTTGCTCTGACTTATTGAAAATTTTAATTTCTCTCAAAGATGAGCGCTCAAATTAAACACAATTTTTACTTTTTACACTATTATAATTACTATAGAAGTTTCCTTTTTTCTATGGATTTGTGTTTAATAGCAATTTTGATTTCAATTTCTTCAACTGCTTCAACGACAGTTTATCTTTCCGATTTATCAACTGTTTTATTGTATCGCTCATATCTTTCGCTGCTCTTCGTTCAGAGTGGCCAATTTCTTTCGAAGACTTGCTGATTTATGATGACACTCAATCTCTACCCGATTCTTATAAAGACTCAGGAAATAATACACGTTTAATAATTGATACTAATGCACAATTCTAATGAAAATTATTTAGTTAAAATTAAATCTAACTTTAAGTTTATATCGAAAACTGTGAGTGAAACTCCGATTGCAATCTGAAAACATTTGAAAAATTATCGAATGGCAACAATTGCACATAGAAGTTTGTTTACAGTAAAATTCCTCTAAAGCCGCTGTGGAATTTTGATGTAAATAATGTTTAATCATTGTTCTCTAACAGCAGTAATTCGTTAGCGGGAGAGATTTGACAGTTCGATGCGTTGGCCTTTTCTATCACTGTATTGGGGCATACTCGAAAAAGGGTGAAGCAAATACTGATTTTCTTTATATTTTAAAGATATTAATAGGAAATGGCGTGGTCAAGTTCGTCACAGGGTGAGAACGATGCACTAAATTTTATCGGTTAATTTTATAAAAAAATAGGAATTCAAATAAAATAAATTAATGTAAATTATATAACGTTGCAATCATACAAGAATTTTAAGAAAGTATTATTTAAGTATTCTTCAAAAAACACATTTCAAAAGAATCCGAATTGGTTGTTTTATTCTTGTAATTCTATAATAGACATTTACCCAGCTAATGGAAGGCACGATTTCTATTTAATATTTCAGGAGAAAATAATGCTTGCCTTAAAGTGCTATAAATGTTTAAGTAGGTTATAATGTAAATTGAATTTGAACTGAGATTTTACCAAATCGATTTATTTATTAAAAATACATTTACGGAGTAGAGAAATAATATAAAATCAAATTATCAGTCTTAGGCCTAACTTTTAAAATAATTTACAGTATTCAAAAATAATTTCGAATTTTTAGGAAATATTTTTATTAATTTTGTGTAAAAACCGAACTAAGCAGAGAATAATGTTAATGTGGCGAATTGAAATTCCTTGACGAGATAATTATATTAAAAATAATTTTCTCTTTATTCGCTGTTCCAAAACTTTGATTATTCGGTCGATTGCTTTGACGGCACGGCACCATAAAGTAGAAAAATTTGCTAGTTTAAGAAAATACAGTTTATTTTTATATTTATATTTTACTAAAAGTTGTTTATACATAAATACCAACTAAAACTAATACAACAAGTACACTAATAATTATAGTAAATAGAATAATTTTTTTCTGAAAAATAATTAAAAACAAATTGGTTGAACTTTTAGTGATTCATATTAGTATCGAATATACGATACCTTGACAGCACTCTTACGCAATTTGTCAGCATCGGCCAATTCATCTCTGCCCTTGTCAACGAATAATGTTGCCTGCTGTGCATGAAATTCAACTCGTTGTATGGTTTCACTCTGACAAAATTATAATTTCGATAGGAATAATTTAGTTTTAATTAAAATAAAATTTTCCATTTCATTTACTTGTTCCATGACTAAATTTTGAATACGCAAGAAAAGCGTATGAACGTCCTCAATGGATCTTTCCAATTTCTTCAATTCACTAAAACGATCCATCAAATCGCGTAATGTCTTCCGTTCCATTTCGGTCTGTTCTAAAATCTATTCAGCAAGATTATGTAAGAACCAACAACAAGTTATGTAAGTGGGAAGCTCTAAAGGTAGATAATTGAAGACATTTGAAGTTATAAGGGGCGTGTCTTCTTTAGCATACTCACATTGCCAACGAAGAGGTTAGTTGTTTTATTAGCAAGCAATTCTTCAATTTCTTCTTCCGTCGAATTGCAATTGATAATTCTCGAGTGAAGTTGTAAATTCTTCTTCAGTTTCCTTTCATATAATTGTAGAAATTCTTCATTTTTATTCCATATATTCAAATAACTTTGATGTAAACCATAGAACAGAGTCCGTTTCATTCGAGCCTCCAGAGAGTAATCGTCCTCGGGAGAGAGATTCGCGTGAAATTCTTTAAATTTGTTCATTAATTGATTACCAATTTTTAAATTTGTATTACGCAAATCATCCATTTCGTTTTCTAGAAAAAGGATATAAGGAACGTTTTTTAAATGATATTTGTTGAACTTTAACATTAATGACGTTGTTTTTTTTATACCATTAAAATTGCGAATATTTATTGTTTGGACCATTCGATTCATTGTTTCCAAATTTGTAGCGATTTGGGCCAAAAGTATGCGAATTTCGGAATACTGTAAAAATTAGAATAATAACAAATTTATAAATAAATGAATAAATGAAGGAAATATTCATATAGTATGTCATCGAAATTATTGAAAAATTATTGAAGAAGTTCAATTATTTAGAAGTAGCAGAAAAGAAAGAGAAATTAATAATTAAAAATGGATCTAGAGCTTGATATTGGTTGAATTGATCGATATGGTTTGATAGTGACGAAGTTATGTATAATGCAGAATAAGCCGGTCAACACCAAATTTTTTTAAACCCAGATTTAACAAAGCTTGACCTAAATAATTCCACAAACCAATTCCAAAAGCCATTCCAAATAGAACTGCTATCTGACGCTCCATCGACCCGCTTTGTTCCTTTTGAATTAGTCGTTTGATGAAACGATTGAGGTTAGTGATCTTTAATTTTAGGCCGGGTGAGGGAGAGAAGGGGAAGAGGGGTAAGAGATCTTTATACTAAAGAATATTGGAACGAATTTCCGTCATTCGTTTCCAAATTCGGTTTGGTGACAAACCGTTTTCACCGATGTGTCTAATTTCGTTCTGGCTTATAATCTTCATAACATTAATCCTGATAATCAAAAAACGATATAGACTCCTTAAAGCAATATTGTAATGCTTTGGTTGAAATAGATGACGAGAATATCGGAAATGTATTCCAAGATATTTTTGACATAACTAAAGTCACTAAAGAATATCGAACGATGCTTTCGTTTAATAAGATTTTCTAAAGGACGGTCCAGCCTCTATCGGAATTTATGAACTCTATTGGAAAAGCCGACAAAATATATAATATATAATTGTAAAAATATAAATATATAATTGAAAGCCGCGATTTCTTTTCCAAAAATAACTTTTTATAAAAATTAATTTGAAAGAGAATTTCAAAAGAAAAATTGTAGTATATCGAGTCTTCTTGTAGATCATTTTTATGAATTCTTATCTTATCTGCTTTGCGATAATGATAATGAAAAACTTTTTTCTTACCGGATTTAAAATTTCCTCGACGGCAACATTCTGTTCAGTCATCTTGATCTCCGTGTATACCGAACCATTTGAGGAAGTCACACTGCCCGAACGCTATGATGAACGAATTAATGAATAGTTCTATTAAATATTTCTCCCAAACAATGAGAAGCCACAATAACAAATAACAAATACTTCATCAGTTAGTCTATTAGTCCGTCAATAAATTCTGACGACAATAGTGTAATTGACGACGTGCACTTGTCAGCGACACTTGTTGTCAACACCTGACTCTGATTCTTGTTAAGCTCACACAGTTACTCACCTGCAGCAACTCCGGGAGTCTGTCACGAGTCATAGCTGTCGTGGATGAATTGATGTATGGATGGTTGGATGGCTGTATGGATGTTTCGTTGGTTCTATTTTGTTTTTGTTATATATTTGTTATTTGTTCAGCGTAGATGATATACGCTCCCTTGCGATCCGGCACACCGTTTTGCCAGGGCTTTTGGTGCACCAGATGAATATTTAGTTTGAGTTTAACTGCTTTTCGTATCTGGGTTTAACGCAATTGTGAAACGTTCAGAACGCTCGGTTAAAATTTTTTATTTACACATCATTGATAAGGGTTCGATTTCGTATGAGTCAACGTGACTACGACGTACTTGTGTTGTTTATATATATAAATGTGTGTGTGTGTGTGCGTGCGTATACTCGTGCTCTAATTAATACTTTACTAATATTTTTCTTTTGCTGCTGTTTTTTTTTCTTTTATGTTATTGATATTGCCATTGCTGTTATTGCTGGTGTTAGTGTTGTTGTAGCTGTTATTCTTTGGAAAATTACGAATATCACAATATTTGGTTTGCGCTCTTTTTCAAACGACGATTCCCATGACGTCACACGTAGTGCTTTTTGCTTTCGCTTTATATTCTCGATATTAATAGCTTTTTCCGTTTGAAAATCAGACGAGCTCTGACTTCTGGTATTGCAATTGGTAGCCGCGACTCGACTCCCTAACGATAAGAGTCGTTATGCTTGTTCTTCGTTGAATTGAATGAGGAATACCTGCTGGTAGAAGCAGAATATCGAGCAACGGTATGGTTTTGCAGAAATATCGTCAACCAGACAAAAACAGTGATTGTTTGGCGGAAAGCGGAATAGAAGATATTGATCTATGAATTTCCATACGATTGAAAGCTCCCTCACTCCCTTATTCGCGGTCTCGTTGTCAACATTGTTGGAATGGCTCGGCTATGTGTGTTCTATGAGTGTGCGTGCGTGCGTGTGTGTGTGGGAAAGAGAGTGCGTTATCTCAAACGTTTTAAATCCGTCTTGATCTGGTTTTGAATTGTTCGTCGAGTTCGACGGACCGAAGTGATCATTTGGTCGCGCTGTCGCGTAACGAATTCAAACAATGTTTTCTATCTGCGAACGACGACAACGATTATTTAGAAGTAGTTTGTTTGAATGGCGAATTGCTTGTGGTTTCGCTTGGATGAGGCTTTTCATTTCATACGGCGGGTCGTATGTATCGTTTCACTTATCATCCTCCCTTCCACCCTTCCTTCGCTTCACATTCTCGTTCTCACCATTCCTCTCTTCATCAATTTCCATTGTTGAGGCTGACTGCTAATTGAGGTAAAGAAAACCGGTCGGTCAGTTCATTTTATGAAGCTTGAAAAATTCTTCTTTATTGCATTCTGGAAAGCTTTCTTAATTTTATTTTGTTTAGTTTATTATTTTTGCTTCGCCTTTTTTATATTTATACATAAGCATTTTACTTAAGTCTCCGTTGCCATTTTATCGCTTTATGTTGTTGTTGCTCTTGTTGTGCTAGTGGTTTTCATTTAGCAGAAATAATAGCTTTGAAAAGAAGGCTCTGTCGTTTGTAAGCTTCTTAATAAAAGTCGCTGCTTTTGTGTTGTTATTGTTCGCGAATATATAGCGTTGTCACTGTTAAATAAAACCTTCAGAAAATTGTACATATATTTTTAAAGCGGAGGGAGAGTGGACCATCGGTTGGCTTCGTTTCGAATTATAAATGCTAGAGAAAATAATTTATTGGGCTCCTTTTCATGCTGAATTCAATTTTGGCACATTTATTTCTTCGTTAATTTATTTGTCTGTTTATTAATATTTACTTAAAATATGAAATTTAATTGGTTTAATTGGTTTGATTTGACTTGCTGCTTTTTTGATGTTTTCCTCTTTCAATTTCATTTACTTAATTTGGTTTATTTAATTTATTCGAAATTAAAAAATTTTTTTTTACATTTTACATTTATTTGATTCATTATTTTAATTAAATTTTAATTTGACTTTAATATTATTTTATTTTTATTTATTTTATTGTTTATTATTTAACGCAATTTTATTTTAATTTTGTAATTTTAATTTAATTTTTTTAATTATATTTATTACCTTAATTAATAGCTTATTCTTTTTATTTTTATCATATTCTCATTATACTTAGTGTTGATCGTATCTTAACATCAATTAAATATTATTTCAATTTAAATTTTATTGTTATAATTTAAAAATTTTTCTAAATTTATTATAATTTTTTATCTATTTTAAAGTAATTCTGCTTTCGATTTTATTTCGATTTTATTATTTTAATTTTGTTTAAACATATTCTCTAAATTGATCTGATTATTATTTTATTTTAATTTTACATGGATTTTTATTTCATTTTATGGTTTTTAAACGAAATCATTATCGATCATTAAAATTTAGAAATCATTAAAAATTTCTAGTTTAGTTTCTATTTGTTGTTATGAATTTAATTGTATGCAAACGACAGCCCACCATTCTCGTTGTTGTCATCATTTGTGTGTCTTACTTTGTGCGGCTTTATAATAAGCCAGAGTTTCACAACGTGGTTGGCGCCAATATTAAAATATCTGTGGAGTTAAATTTTGCTGGACGAATGAATAAAATAAAAGCTTCTATGAAACCAACGCAATTTTCGACTTTTGTGAAAATTGCTGCAAGACACTTTGGCAATAATTCATGTCATACAGTTTGGAAAGCACTGTTTTGAGTTTGTCGTTACGGGCTTAGTCGAAAGACGTGACGACGTTTCATTTCAATTAAGTTTTACTGCTGAATACAAAATGAAATGTTCAATTTGTTTGCTTTCTCTATGAAAATTTATACGAATCGAAGATTTATTGTGCCCTCGTTTCATTTGAAGGTAGTGTTAGTGTGTCTTGTCTTTTACAATTATATAATTATTGCTAATTGTTGCTTTCGGTTGTTTATTAAAAACAGTGTAATATTCTTTTTCTTCTTCTAATTGGTTTCTCGAATTAATCGTTAGATTTTGTTGCAATGTTTTTTTATATTATGAAATTAGAATTTTCACTTCATTCATCAGTTCTTAAAGAATTCAGAGCGTTGCAGAAATATCTGCATCTATGAGAGCTGTTTTTGGTCTGCAACACTTTACAAGTCCTTTACAAGTTCACCGATCCTTCACAAAGCAATAATACGCTTAAGTGCACGTTTCGAAAGATTTCTCATTTTACCCTCTGATTTTTTTTTGCAATTACAATACAAAATTAGTGAGTTAAAGTAACGTTGTTTTGTTTTCGTTTACTGAAGAAAACTTTAATTTGATGACACCGCCGGCCGAAATGGGTTAAAGCTAACGATTAGTAATACAATAACAAGGACAAAATGTTGTGCTTCAATTGAAAACTGATTCTCACTTCATTACTATTCATATGCGATAATTTATCGTGTAGAGCCTGCGATGAAATTCAATATTAATGCGATTATATTGATTCGTTTCGTATGAAGAACGACTGATCCTTACACTCTATTCAATAACACTATATCCTGTTGATTTTGGGATTAGCCTTTATAATTGTTGCATTTTCAGTGGCGTAGTTAATTTTTTCATTTCAAAGGGTTACAATTGAATTAAAACGGCAATGAAATATCACCGATGCAGAAAGAATTTATTCATTCAATCATTATCATGTTTGCTGTGTTAATGATGTATGAAAGAAAATTATGGAAAATACGATTGAAAGTTGGAGTAATTAGTCGATTTATTGATTACGGCCAAATACGTGAGCTATTCCAATAACGTTCTCTTTTGCATTCAATTGAACGTGTTTACTTTACTGTTTTTGATAAAAAACTAATCAACGGTTCGATTTCAGTTAAGAAAATCATGAGTAATCACAGAATAAATTGTCATTGAAGTAAAAAGAAATTTTAGTGAAAAATATGCATTATTATTTAATATAAAAACACGAGAAAAATTTCCTTTCAAGTGTCTTTTGGCTCAAATATAACTTACCTTTTCGCAACTATGCCACTGCATTTTTGCCGTACTCCTACATAGTTTTGATTATATTCTCTAACGCGGTGCAGCGCCAAATACAATTTTCCAACATTGTAAATTTCCCATCTCATGCTCTCTCCTTCTCTCTCTCACTCTTTGATCCCTTTTGGCATCTTTGTTTTGGTGTAACGTTAGCAATTTTCAATTTGTTAGCTTTGAAAATATTTGATAACTTTAATAAAATTTTCAATACGATTAAATTTTTATTTATCTTTTGAAAATTCAGGCAGCTTTCGAATATGCCAATACCATCCTCACCAACTCTATCACCTCACCAACACCTTACCGACACTTAGCATACCAACATCATCATTATTCAAGCATTTTCTAACGCACATACACACGCACAGACTAATGCTATTGTAAATGAAAACTTGAACATTAACTTGCTTGCATTTAAGCGGAAACGGAAGTGAAGCCCTGGTATTCATTTATTTTTAATGTAAATAGAGTTAACAAATATTCCTCACAAATATTTGTGTGGCGGGGGTAGTAGTAATGGTGTGATAGTGATGATCGTGATGGAAGTGTGGATGGTAACGGGCGTACAGTTAGTTACACGCATACATTCATACGGCATATGCTATTCATCGTATACGAATTTGTTGAAGTAAACTTTTTACTTTATGTAAAGCTTTCAATTTCATTATTCAGCGAAATTTAATGAAAATAATTTGAAATTCAAAAATTGTTAGTGTTTAGTTTACGGCTTTTCTACGTGCTTTTGATTGTATATATTTGTGTGCGTCTATGCGTCTATGCGTATGTATGTATCCATATCCGTGTGTGTGTATTGTAGGTGTGGGTATTATGTAGGTGTTGTTTGTGGCTAAATCTCTGTTGTCGCATTTGGTATTTGTTTTTATGAGAATAGAGTTTGTATTCGTTAGAATGGAAATGAAAAATAGAAGAAAAAGATTAGATAAAGTGATGCGAAATATCGATAGAATAGACGAAAGGATGTTACTTTCTTTCGAATTCTAAATTAATTGACTGTTTAATTTGTTTTTTTATAGTTTTTATTTGATGTGACAAAATGGTATTGAAAAACGCGATTAAGTTTTTAAATGAAAACTCATTGTTTTTGCCAATTATGTTTGAAATTTGTATGCTACAACTTTTTTCAGCAGGTTCTTCATAAGGTCAATTTAACAAAATTTCGTTCATAATTTCCAAATCTTAATAAAAAGTGCGTCACGACATAAATTTCCTTTCAATTTAAACGTTTTGCTGATGCGATTTATCACCGATAGACTTGCTATTTATTGCGGTTTGTCACTAAAGACTGATGTTATGCCGCAATAAATTTCCCAACAGAGCGACACATAAAATTGCTAAAACTGAAGGACCGAAGTTACCAAAGATACGCTGAAAAATTGGATTGATAAGACGGATTATACCGAAGTCAAACAACAAAGCCATTTATCGAGTTTGAAGAAAGTTATCCCACAATCAATCACAATTAGTCACCTTCTGAGAAAGCGAAATAAAGACTGGGTTTAATAGCATTTCATTAAAGCAACCTGCTTGTACATTTAGTTTTCCCTTTTAATTATATTATTATTTGTTGATTTCAAAGAAAAGGGGGAAACATATCCTTTATTCACTGACCCCGAGAATGATTTTACTAAAGAATATTTGACCGATAAAGATTTCATTCAATGTTTTCAAAGCAAAATTGTTCAATGCAATTGTTGTTGTTCACAATGATTTTCATTCCTTATGACGCTTATGATAATAATGATGATGATGATGATGATGGTGAGGACGGTTCGTTATGTACTTGAACATTAGTGAAGAGCTACCTTGACTTGCCGCAATGAAATACAATTAAGAGGGAGGGTCGAAACGGCTGAAGCCAACGTCGGAGCCTAGAAATGCAATACGAGTAGTATTAGTGGACTGTTAAAATCTGCCACCAGCTAAACCAACCGAGCACCGTATGTTATTTGCATAAAAGTGAAAACATGCCAGAGAGACATCATATCACCGCCATCACCACCAACAACAACAACCAACGATGCTGGTGTCGTTGTTGTTGTTACCTGTAACGTTATGCAAGGACAAATGCAATACAATGATACTATTAAACGCGGCAGCAATCCGCGTGTGTGTCCGTATCAGTATCCTTTTATGCGAAAGGACTCTGGCAAAGAAACCCGATGAATTATTCATTGTTCACGGTTTAGTTGGCCCTTTAATTAAGAAATGAGAACGAATAGTTTAGTTAGCAGAATGAAGAATGACAATAAGATGGGCGGTTGAGGAAGGGCGGTGGAACAATAATTAAATTTCTCGTTTAAGAGAAAACAAGAAGGGTGGGTGGGTGGTTGGGTGTGTGTCGTTGTTTGCGACAAAAACAATGCATGCTTTAATATTCAAAGTGGTGAAAAATTATTAAGGGGATTTTTAAGGATTGACACCATTTGCAGCGAAAGCAATTGAATTACTTGAAATATTGTACACCAAACGCACGCACACGCACACATATAGAAAAGTACAGAATAAATTTTGTGGTGTATAAGTCTTTATCTTAAAATGTTACCCTAAAATGAAATAACACAAAAACGCATTGGTTTTGAAATAAGGCACAAAGTAAAATTCGAGCAGCGACTGAATAGTGTGTGAGAAAATCTGTAGATTATCCAGATGGTTCTGTAAAGCATAATTATAGTTTCTACCCCGGCCGAACACCGACATGCCCAAAGATGCTCTCTGTAGCAAGGGATGTTATATTACTGAGAAAAAGTGGCATAGAAACTGTAGAAAGGCAAAGCTTTGACCTAACATAATTCTTTATTAAAGCACTATCGTTACGACACCAAGACGGCTTCTCCCATTTAGGAAGATCGCCTGATAGCTGAAATCCGTTTAGCACGTCCTATTACGGACTTTATTTCTTAAAGTCATTTGCGCTCATATATAGCGTTCTGCTTAGAATAATATTGAATATATAAAGATTCAAAAATCTGCGACCAAATGTCGCGATTTTTTTTGACAAGAATAATATTCATTGAACTGATGATTGAAACTCGTTTTGAAACATTTGTCAGGTAATGCGAAAGGCAATACAATATACTTATCATTTAAAAATAAAATTAATGACAGCGTCAACAAAAAAAATTCCGTTCCTAATCCTATTATTTTTTTAAAAAATACATCACTATAATAATAAGCTTGATTGGGAACGTCAACAACAACAACAACAACAACGAACACAACAAAAACCAACAAGAACATGAACGAAAAACCTGTCTGCGAGATTGATATGAAGAGCCTTATCACCGATTGCCAGTTGTGGATCGGGCCTCCCTCAATGAGTCATTGCAACGAGTGATTGTAGACAAGTGGGAGCGACGAACGCAAGTATGAAAAATATCGCTATAACAAAAATTTTTTGATTGAATAAAGACGAAGAAGAAGCAGAACCGAAAATATTTCGGAAATATGAAAAATTATGTCTGGCTCTTTTGTTGTTGTTGTTGTTCACTGAAGCGTGTTTGTATTATATGAGCAACAATTGCTATCACCGAAATCATTTCTATGTAACTGCAGCATCTATCAGTGGCTGTTGTTGTTGTTGTTGACGATGATGATGTTGTTGTTGTTGTTTTTGTCTCTATTTGATATCGTTGATGTGATTTTTGTTCGTTCAACCGTACGCTCGTTCGCCCGTCCGTCCGTCATCTTTCTTTGTTTGCTCGCGTCAAAATTTTGTGTACCCGATTTTGAAGCCATAAAGCACATCCTTTATTGAGAACATATTGCAAAGTGTGAATTTATATAGTTTGGGACTAGATATATCTACGCGTAAAGGTATGACAATCACGTAAAGGAGATGCAACAACACCTCATTTCGTCTATTTCTCCCTTCCCGTTGATTATGCGACAAATTCTTCAAAACAAATTCAACAATAAAAAAGGAAATTGCTACCTTTGCATTTTTTTTTGCTTTCGCTCTCTTTCAGGACACAACCATAATTTCCTGTGTACAAGAATATGTGTGTGCGTGCATGCGTGCGCTTTTGTATAGGTGTAGGAGCTTTGTGTGCATATATGAGTGTGTGTGTGCGTGTGTGTTTCGTGTGTGCGTGTGTGGCTGCTTATGCCCCAACATTGTTTGCTGAGTAACTTCATTTAATTGCACGAAGTTTTTTGTGAATATTATAAAAAAGAGGATGACAAAATATGTTCGCTTCTAATTCTTCTTTTCTTCTTCTTCTTCTTCTTCTTCTTTAGTAAAACGATGTGCTGCTTCACTCCGAGAAGCTTTAATGTCGTCAATTCAATAAAGGATGGATTACATTTTGGATGAAATAAAGGAAAACGGTGTGCAATTTTAACGATCGCATAAAGTTATAGAGGCAGTGCTGAAAATAATGTTGCTCAACTCACTATGGGGTTTTTTTAGAAAAATTCCCTCAAAAGTTCTAATACCTGAATATTTGTTTTCGATTGTTCGGTTAATGATAGTAAATTAAGAGAGCAAATGGAAGGCAGCCAAACTTCAAAACACCCGGTTTCTCAAAGATTGTTAGCAAATGGACGAATTTGCTATTAATGTAGACCTGCAATCCAGGTATAAACACGTCGTTGAGAAGGTAAGTTAATCGGTTTTGTAAAATTGAATAATATTTTATAAATAATTAATACAATTGCTATGCAAATGTCATTAGTGAGATAGTGTTTGGTACAGTAATTCTTGAGATTTATTTAAAGTTCCGATAAAAAGCAGAAGATTATGGTGGGTACCTTTATTATTATTGCGTTGGACAGATCAGAATATGCTTTACACTTTATAAAAACAACTACCTCTATTCCAGTTTTCGTTATTTTTTAAACAAAAGCAATACTTAAATGATGCATAGCACGGATATTAGAGTTTCGTTACCTTTGCGACTATTTGTCGCCATTCGTTTTAGTCATATTGTCTTCTGAAATGATCGTATTTTGTTCGCAAAACCTTCTTATTACAGATACTTATCGCAAATAATTCTACATAAGTGCAAAAATATAATGAATTCAATAATCGAATCAATCCTCTTTGCAGTATTTGACGCATTTAACGCTTTATCTCTATTTATAAAATACAAATGTGTGCACAATTGCATATATAATGTTTAGAAATAATTTAATGCACAAATTTGACGGTTTAAAAATGAATGAATGCATAAATATTATTAATACAATTTACTACTAAAGAAAACTAAAACCTTCTAATGTTTTGCATCAAATTTTATATTAGTTCAAAATAAATGATTGAAAAATAAATAAACAAAAATGCAAAGAAGAACTAATTCTTCTTATTTTTTGTAATATTTTTTAAATATAGTTTCTTCAATAATATGTTTGAAAAGAAATAGCTTTTATATAAGAAAAAGGTACGACGTTTTTAACTCGATTTCTGAAATCGATCCCATAGTTCGACAACCCAAAAATTTTCTCGACTTCATTTTTCGTCAGCGCACACAAGATAACGTTGATTTTTCTCTTTTCGTAGCCAAATCGCTGTCTTTTGAACAAACTCTAAAAGTAATCTATTTTTTTAACAGAATAAACAAGTCAGAGCGCCGCTGCTCTTTTTGACGCTGCAGTTGGCTGCGTTGATATTGTTGTCGCTTGTCGTTTTTCTTTGAAAACATTTTTCTCAGGTTGGGCTGCGTGTTTTCATTCTTTCTTTGTTTCTACCTTTTTTATTTTCTTTCTTTGAACGATGCATTATTAGATGATGTTCTATAAGTTCTAGATGAAAAAATTTTTATTAAGAAAATTTTGATGTCAACGAATATAAAAAGATATGAGAAAATCATCACAACGAGGATAATGTTCACCGACAGTACAAAATAAGACAAAAATAAAACAAAAACAAAACACGCAAATTTGCAGAAGCTTGATAATCCCGCAATGACAACGACCATCATTTACCGTATTTCTGCAGCGTTTATACAAAAATAGATGAATATATATATTATAAAAAACCTCTGATGTTTATCGGAAGCAAGGTAGAAGGAAAGGGATAATACCGGTATGACTGACAATTTCAATTCGACACTCGAATAGACATTTCAAATCAAAAACGAGACGATCAATTTCCCCCGAATTTACAAAATATCGCTTGCGGGAATCGTTGGAGAGAATAGGACATAATATAGGATTTGGGCATTACGCAAACCACAAATTTGCTTATGATAGAAATGACAAATAGACGGAATGAATTATACATAATAGGATGAATACAGAGAATAAAATGAGTCGTGCAAAATTGTCCTCCATTTCCTTTCCAAATTCTCCCCCGCCCCCTCTCTCTCTCTTCCACCTGTTTGGCAATCGTATAATCCAATTAAATAAAAAACGACGAAAAAGAAAGAATGAGGGGCTTAAAAGAAGAGGAGGAAAAGAAAAGGAAAAGCCTTTAACCATTTTATTACGACAAAACTTTGGTAATGACTTCAAAAAGGACGATAATTTTCAAAACTCTAGCACAATATGATGATCGTGTTTTATACAGTAGGGGAGGCATGGTGCTATAGTCGATTCTCAGAAAGTTCTCGTAGGCTCAGATGCAAATAATTAAATAAAATAATGTTATAAAAATCAACTTCGACCTTATACAAAATTATGAAAATTGTGGAGGTGGGGCAAAGTTGACTCTTTTTCAGTTCCCACACATGTAGTCAATTTCTATGGCTCAATAATTTCATTAGAGCAGCGTCTTTCTGAATACTCTTTTATTCCGATGCAAGTACATTTCTTGACTTATATGAACGCTGATATGCCGCGCCTATTTTTAATTAGAGAATCTTTAATAAGAATGTACGCGTGATAGTGTTCTGATTTTCTACCTAATTTCCTAATTTTCAACCTAATCGAGAGTATTCTGATATCGTGACATAATTCTGGAGTTAGGGCACACAAAACTGAAAAATGTAAATTACATTTTAAAAAAGTTTAGGAGTTATCAAAATTGCTGTCGCAATAAAAGTACATCCGGATGCGAATTAACGGACTTTAATGCTCGGTGAAAGGTAGAAAATTCCGATAAGCAGAGTTACGAAACCACCACTGAGGTGTTGTTCTTCCTCCCTCTTTCTCTTCCTCTCTCTCACGCAAGGTATCTGCCAATTTTCTCTCCCTTTTAATTTCCCCAACGTAAAGCGATCATGGAGGTAATTTCGAATTATTGCTAAAACTGAATCAACAGCAGCAGCAAGTGGAAGCGATAATGCAACTAATCAGCTGGTAACTAAAACGCGTTCGGGGATAGAGTTTTTCAAAAGGCATTTTCCTTAACCGATTTTTTTCCTTAACTTAAGCATTTCAATGCCCAAGAGACCTTCAGAATTATTAGAAATAATTTAATTGATTCAGCAAAAGCTGAAGGCGTTTAAATTTTAATAAGAAGGGAAGCGAGATTAGAAGAAGAAAAGACAACGGTTGATCAAATGGAAGTAGGAAGGCATAAGTAGGAAGTGGAATGCTCTTGGGATTTAATTTAATAGAAATTTCCCTTCCGAGTGTTTTTAGAGGGGAAACAAGAGAAGAAGAGGATACTATGATTTCAATCAAAAAGTTGACGGATATAAATATAAAGACTAAACGATGGCAATGGCTGGATTATCGTTCATTCAATATAGTTGATAATGATGATATAATCAATTTCGGGATCAATAGTAAAGCCTGTTTTTGAATCTCCTGCTTTTTGTTCCGATATGAGAGCTTGCAAGAATGCGTGACAAATGTTAGAGGAAATTTTAAATTAGGCGAATAGCATCGAGACGAATGAAGGATATTAAAATAGCATTAACTCAGCCAACAAAATGTAAACGAAGACGAAAGATTTGAAGAAAGAGGAAGGAATCCTTAACAAAGAGCGTCGCTCGCTTTTCTTTGACGACACTTTCAGGAAAGAGGCATGTTTTAAAGGCAAGCAACGTAAGAGCGCATCGAAATGGCGTGTTTGCGGTTAAACTCGATATTAAATTGAATCTTAAATTTTATAATGATTAAACCACTGCGGATTTTGTAATAATAGAACGTTACTAAAATCAATCAATTGAGAGAAATTTCTATTTCCTCTGAAATCCTATGGATTCCTCTTTGATGTTTTGAAACAACACACACCGCCACCTACCTATAATAGATTCAATTTTTCAAATTAGTGAAGCGCAATATTAAATAATTTTATGCTATCTTTGTCAATAAATCTTCTAGTTATCCCCGGTGACATCTAGCGTTGTGAAACTGACAATTATGAAATTGACTTTTACGAAAAAGCGACAGAGACGATTGTAGAAAATCCCAAAATTATGCATTTCTATAATCGACGAATATTTGTAATAGAAATTATTGCCGCTGCTGTTGCTGCTGCTGCTGCTTCTACCGATTAATTGCTTTGAGTATTTGTTGATGGCAATCTGTTCATAAATATGCCGCGCAATTGCTTCGATTATTATTATTATTATTATTATTATTATTATTATTATTATTATTATTACTATTATTATCTCGATCCTGCATTATTTGAGCTGGTATGCAATGTAGCATAGTCGAACGTTATCACTCTTAAATTACATGTAATTGCGTTAATTTAATTATTCATAATCTACATAATTACATCCTTAATGAACAATGTTAAATTTAATGAGGTCGGCGAACAGGTCGGCTAAGGTCGATGGGATTATTTCTATAAAATGGGATGACGTCATAGCTATAAACCTTTTGTGAAAGTGTAAAAAAAAAGAAAAACAATTCGTAGCTTTAAAACGTTATGAATGAAATCATGAGTTCAGTAAATCGTGATGAGAATTATTGAAAAAATTTAATTATAGTTTCGTCGCTGAAATTTAACGAACAATTAATTCGATGCAACGCTATCTGGAAGCTGCAGAAAAAAAGAACTCAAAAGGATTATTAATTTAGTTTAAAAATTAATTTAATTTTGTTTGAGTTATTTATTCATTATAATGCACCTATTTCGCCCAAACCGGTTTGTCTCTTAAACAAACTTGATAAAGGATGATGGAAATTCATTTCCGATATCTTTAGAAATATTAATATTTATTATGGTTTAGTTTTAAAAAAGGTCAAACTTTCCTTCCGTTCCAATGAATAATTTTGAAGTAAGAAAGGAAAAATTCAATATTACTGGACGGTGCTTTTTATAGTATTTTAAAAAATAATTCGAACGAAGTTTATACGTAAGGATAAAAAGGGGAGAGAAGGGTTTAATGAAGACATAAAAGAAACCAAATAAAACAGAAGAAAAAGAATTTCTTCTCTGATATACAAAATCTATCTATTTTGTGTATCTTTCTCTGATATACAAAATGTTCATATAAATAAATTTATAAACAATTTGTGAAAGACTGTGATGCAGAACGAGCTTCGTATTGGTTGATTGCCGAGCACTTTATTGGCAAAGACAACGTTCATGCTTTGACACATGTGTCTCTTGATTATGTAGCAAAAAAGAAATCAACGATGACCCGGAATGCGATTGACAGCATCCTCACTCCTTCATTATTACGCCAATTTACTGCATTTACATCAAAAATTCCATTCCATTCCAACAAAATGCAACGTTGCCAGTCGGTTAATTGTTGGCAGAAATGTCCTCTAATAGCAAAAAAAAAAAAAAAAAAAAAAAAAGAAAAAAAACTATTGCACAAAGCATGTGGCAATGCTTTATCGCCGTAATGTATGGTTATGTCAATTTTAAAATTTATAGCGCTTCAAAGAATCATTTGGTAGAAAATAATTTTTTTGATAAAAAAATAACATCCATTTTCTGTATTTGATTTCTCTTTTTCATCTATCACTCATTTTCACTGAAAGTAAAGAATAGGAACATAATGACGTTTTATGCTATTCATCATCAATTCAATCAATGCGTTTTTTTTTAAAAACTAATGAAGTTTATGCATAATTTTAGTTAGGTTTTCTACTAAAATTAATATCCAACATTGTGTAATAAATTCATTTTAATTTGGTCTTATTATAAAAACTATTAAAAGTATCAGTTACAAATTCTTCGTACGCAATAATTACAATTGGAGCTTAAATTTCAAATCTTTTCTTTTCTCAAGAGATTGTTACCGTGACTGGCACGCGTGGCAGAGGAGTATGACACATACACACACAAACACTTACCTCAACTAGGACTTAATTTTGGTCTTATTTAACAATACTAGTCGGGCGAGATTTGGGTCATTTAATATCTTCGCTCTTCGCTCGTGTAATATCGTTAAGAAGAAAGAAATGATAACAATTTTTGCTAACCGTTAATGCCGCTATTTTCGTTGCTGTTGTTTTTCACACCCTCATCCTCCCAAATACGTTGACTCGTTTCTTGCGGTTGTAGCACATGTTTAATCCTGTCGTGGCAATTTTATTAGTACATGCCATATGTGCAGGAATGTGTGTACTTATTTGTATGCGAGCTTATTGATATGACTACACTTTGAAAATATTTTATCTAAAATTTTTATGAATAATCAATGAAATTAATGAAATGGCATTAAATGAAAAATTAATATTATTCATGCATATTTATCATTATTGCTATTTTGATTATTATTATTCCTTTTTTATATTACAAGCAATTTTTTAATGAAATATTTGTAAATATTTTACGTATAAATAATTAAAGCGTACTGCAAAAATTTTACATTATTTGATATAATTGATATATATAGCGAAAATCGTATGTGATAAAATATGGAAAAAAAGATATCGCCAAAACCCAACAAAAATTTTATCAGAAATATTTTGAAAAAGGTTAAAGCGATATATACCCTACGCTGTTATTATAAACATATGGAATGATCCTTTTAATTAGTGGGGGGCACACGCCCATATTAGTAGAACATTAATCTTCTCTTGATTGATTTAGATCTACTACTCTTCAGCACAACTTTTGTCAAAAAAGCCAACAAATAATAAATGGGTTTGTCCCGCCCATTTTTGTGGGGTGGTAATATCTAATTTGAACTTCCCGGCTACAAAATTCAAGCCTGAAAACTAATATAGATACTGAGAAATCGGCCTTTAAAGAGGTTTTTGTATGAAAAGTAGACTTAGCACTGATGCCGATTTACCCCATTTTCAATGCCAAATAGTCTACGATGACTATGAATATTCGTGTTAAATTTCATCTCGGCGCCTCCCTCCCTTCCATTGCAATCATAATTTTCAGAGCCATTCAGACAGACACACAGACAGATAGAGAGACCGACGAACGGACACGGCTAGATCGACTGAGGAGGTTAGGTTATTCTGAGCAGGAATATTTATACTTTTCTCCATCTGCCATGCCTCCTGTAATGCATTACAAACTGGTGACGTAAGTAAATGCAAGCTATTCTCTACGGGTGGAGGGTATCAAAATAAAAAAATATAATTTTAAAGGCATTTTTATAGATTTTTCATTGATAGCATTCATATTAAATTTACAGGCACAGTCACATTTTGTACATTTAAATTGATAAAATAGTATTTTTTACTTTACGACAAAATTTTTTACAGCGTACCTCTGTAGCGTGGGTGTGTGTGTGTGAGAGAGAGAGAGGGACTTTGTGGGGTATGGGCAACGATATAACCGGCTCAAGTTTCTCTTTACGGCGTGTAAGAAAATAGTGTTGAACAACTAATTAGAATGTATTATGCCATGAAAAATGCTAATGAGACACGATTTCATGTAGTTGCTAATGCTTGAAGGTTTCTCTAAGAGTACCAAAGTAACCAAATTATTATACACATGCTTAGGGAACAAAAAACACCCTTTAATGAAGAATAAGAAATATCATGAACTAAAGCTCGCGACAGTTTTCGAATGTGGGCTGAAGGATGCTGACACCTGAGGAGATTGGACGTAACAAAAACCCTGTGTTGGCGTTTTAAAGCACTTCTCAAAAGTTCCATTTTAAAACCCCCTCCCCTTCTAGAAACCAGATTAGCACTTTTTGGTCTTATATTTCAGCGATTTTTAGAAGCAAGTGTTCGAGCGAAATAAATGGATCGTATAGAAGCACAATATCATCGTTCGTGGATAAGCATACTATAAAATCTTATAAATTATCCAGTTTCCTTTCGATCGAATATATGCAACGTTTAAATTACCGACGTTATTGTTCTGAAAATATCGATTGTTAATAATTGTAGTGTTAAGCGACCGGAAGCGGAAGTAGAACAAATTGCTGACAAAAGGAAGCTTCTAACATGCATTGTTTTGTTAAAGGAAGCGAACAAAGAAAATTAAGAATAATGACACTACAGAGACAATATTAGAGAAGAATAAGAAGAAGAAGATGAAAAAGAAGAAGTATGGAACAAATAATAAAAGAAAAATGAAAACAAATTTCGAATGGAAAAAAATATGAGGAAACCTTTTGAATTGTTTTGCTCCTGCATTTTTTGTCTATAAACCAAATAAAGGTTTTGTAAATCTAGAGAGGGAAAATAGATCGAACGCGCAGCAGTCCTTTCAGCTTATGAAACGACCGTTAAATCGGCAAACTCTTACCAAAAAGGACACATGGACGCATTAATAGTATTGGAGTGAAGCAAACAGTGAAGAAATGCTTGAAAAATAAGGAAGATGGAGATAACAAAATACATTTACGAATAGTAAATTTATTTCAATCTTCGACGTTTAAGACTTTCTGAAATACAATCGCTTTAATATTTTAGATGCGTGAGCCCTCTGGTTATTAAATCTTTCTCTTACAAACTAAACAATATTATAGAGATAATGAAAGAAATTCGTCACTAACTTCATCTTGTTGTTGGAAAACTCACAAAATTGAAACCTGACGGACTGCAGTAGAATGAGCAATAGTAAACCGATAGAAGCAGATTGAGTACTGCGGGAAAACTGAAGGGAAGTGAATTGGGGAGAGAGTACAAAATTTGACAAGCACATAAAAAAATCTCGATAGTCAAGCAGTCCAATTCAGTCCTGTCCAGTTCATCCATCCATTCATTCGTCTGTCCATCCTCTAGCACTTTTAGAGTATTGTGTTTCGAGTATGCTGCATGCATGTATTCACACATTCAAAACACACGCACCCATACATCCATGCACATTAAAAACACGATCATACAGTTCATGCATGAGCGGATTACAAGTGACTTTTTCAATTTTTCATCGTCGTATCTTAACGAATGAATCTGGAATATCCCTGTTTGCGATGGCCGAACGTAAACACAAAAAAAATACCAAAAACACCAAAAGAGCCAAGCCGTAAAGTGGAAAGTTGTTGCGTTCTATTCGGTTGGATCGTAACTTGTACTTAAGCCTCGTACGTGTATCTCGTACCTGAAGCGACTGAAAGTGACTGAAGTCTTTTGTTTCGGTTTTTTCTTTCATTCCTTCTTTGACTTCAACTCATGCGAAGTTAGGGAAAAAGTTCGTACAAACGATTGTTCGTCCTTTGACAATGTTGGTCGGAATCATTTGAACAACTTTCAGTTTACCAAATTCACATTCTCGACGTTTTTCGACTGCCATAAAACTGAAACAGATGCTATGAATTGGCTTAGAGAATACTCTTTCAGTTAACAAAATATAAACCAAAAAGAAACCAAAGCAAAACGAAAAAAAAAACAAAAAAGAATTGAACAGACAACAAATTGTGGCAACAGTTGAATAAGTACGAAGTGACATTTGAAAAAAAACGGATATCAAAGGAGATTAATCTTGTAAAATGTAGTGTGAATAGCGAACAGATTTTGGTGATTTTTTAAGAATTGGGCTTAAAAGTCATTGGGTTTTGAGGCATTTCGATGGCAATTGTCGTAGCAAGGACTAATGCCGTATTAGTGGGGTGATTAAGGGCTTCTTACTTCCTAGGAAAAGATTCTCACCACACATGAGAAAATAAATAGGTAAGTGGTGAGGTTTTCTTATAAGAAGAGTTCCGTAACTTTTGACTGCATGAAATAACGATGAAATTATAACGAAGTTGCGGTCTTTTGTCAGTTTGTGTTTTGGTCTTAGCAAATGGGTCTTGAATATATTATCTTGTTTTACTCCGAAAATCTAAAAAAGTAACGAAATAACCTCTTCATGCTTGTAGGTTCGTCTAGCGGCCAAAGGTCGCTAACATAAGAATTTCAGTTATAGAAAATACACGGTTTTATTATTTAGAAGAAATATTTATTACAAAAATACGAAAGGGATAATTTCATTAAAAATTCTCACAGTTAATGTCTTGATGATTATAATATTGCTTCTCAAAACCAATTACAATTAGTGTAATATATTTTCAATGCAACTGTTTGTGATTTTGTTAGGTTTAAAATATTAAAATTATTTTGATTTTTATAATTTAAAGTGCATTTATATTAATTATGAACGTATATATACGTTCAGTTGTTTACATACACAGCTCTCACAATCATAATCATCGTTATTAATCACCTGTACATATGCTTGAAAAGCTTCTATTATATCCACGTGATCTGAGTGTACGAGCCCAGTAGACACATCCTATGTGTATACGTGCGATATGATACAAATTTATGTTTCGGCGTGCATTGCAATGTTGCAGATGTTATAGATGAAGTTGCTGCAGCCTTAACCGCATAATAATCAGTTAATTACTTCAGTGGTAAAACAACTCTTAGCTTTCACCCCCCACCCCGCCTGCTCACTAACTCCATCGCAATGACTGAATAAATTGTTGCAATATGGACAGAAATCAGTTAAGTGTTGTTACAGATGCAGGTAACAAATATGATTCGTCTTGCATTAATTGCGTTTGTATCGTATCGAGAGTAATTTTGTCTTGTAAGCGACTCTGAATTGAGTTTAGTGGCATAACGGACCTGACCGTAGTCTGATTTAATTATGCCTTGTACTCAACTTGATTTCATGAGAAGTAATTGCTGTTAAGTGTTTTGGGCTATAGAATCGTGAAGGCAGATCGATGTGTGGGTAGGAGAAAGGGGTTGTTCGGTAATTTAGAAGCATTTGGTCATCTTCTGTGCAATTTTAACAAATACATACTTAAATTTCATCCCTTTTTGATTGAGGTGAAGAATATTGCAGGACTCTGAGCTTGATTTGAGAATTAAGGCATTTCCGAATTTAAATCATTTAGATATTTTCGTTTCGAAATTATCATCCAAAGCATAAAGTAAACTTGACTTATAAAGAGCATGCTACGGGTTTGTAACTCGAAAAACTGATGCGTCAGGCTGGCTTTTCCCTTCTGCTTATTAGATAATTTAACAGATAATGTCAGTATATGTTTCTTATGACCCATCAGGCGTCTCTGCTGGTTCTTTGTTTTCTAAATCGTATCTTAAATCTATTTTTAATTGCGAATTTGTGCCATATCATTTCTGAAATCATGAATGATATGATAAGGATAACCTACTTATTCATTCGTCTATAGCTCATGCATCTACCTTTTGCTATAAAAAGTTGACTAAACATAAAATCTAGAAGTAGCTCGAATAAAAACGCAACGAATTGCATCGAATGAAAACTTCAGTTTATTATCAATTTTTGTCAGTTATTCATGATTAGACGTTCCGCCGGAGTTTTGGCATATTTGACATTTGACGTTTGGGACTGCAAAAAGCTTTATTGCAAGTGTGTGACATTTTTCAATAAATTCGAGTAACTACAATTCAACAACAACGTCATCATCAACAACAACAAGAAGAGCAACAACTAAGACATGACATTGTTTAGCATGATGTATCCTTCCATCCAGTCTGTAAATATTCAAAATTGCTGTTTCTACGGATGGATTTGGTCGTTGGGATTTGGTCGTTTGTTAACACCATTGCATGAATTCGATTCGAAGGACGCACGCGACAGTCGGTGGGTGTGGTGGAATCCTAAATGATCAACAGCCGTGAATGTGAGGTGAAATTATGAAGAGCGTTGTCATGTCGTGGGTGTGGAAAGGATATGAGGAAATGTCTGTTATTACGATGAAGCCTTCGAAGACTCATAGAGTGCAGGATTCGATAGATGGGGGACAGGGTCCAGAATAGGTAGAGGGTTGTCTAGGTTGTCTAACGATAAACGACATGTTCTTTCTTACCACCCTCTCCCCCGAGGCGCCTATCTGTCCAACTCGCTGAAAATGAATATCAAAAAAGAGGTGGTCCGGCATGATTGAGGGAGTAGACAAAAGCAGAAGCAATAAATTTTCACGCATAAGACACATATTCGCGAAACGTTGGTCTCAAAGCACGAGTATCGTAGAATGTTTTACATGCAATAAAATAGACGGCGATGACAGCACCCGCTCCACCCATACATACTCTGTCAAAAATTCATTTAAATTGAGGTTTATTTAAACACCCACCAGTCACTCCTGGTTTTGTTAGCATTACTGCAATAACGGAAACAACAACAAAAGCAACAACAATAATCATATAGCTGTCTATAGCAGTACGATCTTTCTTCCGCTTTACACCCCCACCCACCCCATTTCTCCTATTGCTTTTGCTTTCATAAAAAAGCCCACGCTTGAAGTAAATATTCTTAAATAATTCCGCTTGACATGACTGTCTCATTTTGAACGAATTTTGTATAGAAGAAACACAAAAAGAGCAAGAAAGAGAGATAGAGAGATGGGTGTCAGAACCGAGAGAAAAAGAAAGAGACTATTGGAGCAAAAGAGAGGGAAGAATCGAACGATTTTTAAGAACCTTTAGCAAAGTTTGGCAAAAGATTGCAGGAAGGATTTTAGCGATTTGTTTGGTTTATAGAATCACAAAATATGTCGTAAAAGGAAATCCTTATGCAGGATACTCAAAGGATGTAGAAGGAGGAAATAATAACACGTCCTGAACTTACATGGCGGAACTTCGTATGACGTCTCATATCCCGTTGACGATATGCTGATTTTTATTTTATTGGAACCTGTTGAAATCATTGATAACGTTATGGTTATCGAATTTTGAATGGCACGGAGCCACAATCAGACACATGACGGGCTTTTGTTTATATTAGTGAATGTTTTTTTGTATTTGCTTTGATTTTGTTTTGTAAGAATTATGTTTGTTTATCGATCGACGTCTGAAGTCACGCTGTTTTGAAGGAACTCAAGTGATAGAAATGTCGCTTGGATATCTACAACAACAACAATAACAACTAATACTTCGGAGCCGACGGCAACAGTTTTCCGTTAAATATTGTGTCAACACCATCGACGTAGTTGTCGTTTGGTATTGCCACTTCATCACCATCATCATGATCATCGTCATCATCGTCATCTCTATAAAACAAGAACATCATTTCTAAAATTGTGTGCTGTAAGCCTCTATTGTTTGTTGTTGTAATGTTAAAATACAAGCCCTCCATCATTTTCCTCACCTTCTTCCGTTTTCTTTTCATCTTCATCGTTAGGATACTTTTTGTTCTTTTCTGTCCTTTTTACCTTCCCGGACACAGTCTTTGCTTTGAAGGGTTTCTATGGAGTCGTCGTTGCCTTCGTAACGGCAACGATGATGATGATGATTTAATGGTATTTCTTTATTTATCGCGGTTGTTTCTGTTTTCCGTTTGAGCATCGCAATCACTTTACATGCTTTCGGACTGAAGCTGCGCCGCGGCAAAAACCATCAAAGCATCAAGAAGCATCGGGAATTTTTGTCTTTATTGAGGTTTGAATCTAGTTGAAATTTTGAAATGTCGGTTTGATTTTCGCTTTACTTGGCCGTCCTTTCTTCCAGTTGAAGAATTTTACCAATGTCCTTTATATTCGTGTGGTATTTGCTTGATGCGGCAGAGGATTTCGTATTGCTGCATCAAATAAATTGTCGGTGCCAACATTGCCATAAAAGAGACAACGTTCTCTGGTTGATGCTACCATGCTACCATTCGTTGGTCTTGATGTCGTGCCACCATTCACCACGTTCTCCGAATCTGTCACCATGACAATGTTATTGTTAATTTTTTTCTGATTCGATATTGTTTGCTGATTGTTTGTTCTTGCTGTTGCTTTTTGTCAGGGTGGTGTTCGTTGTTTTTGTTTGTTTGTTGTTGTTGTTGTTCGTGTTGTTGTTTGCGCCAATCATGAAACCATCAACTATTTGATGGTGATTCGTAGAATGCTCGATGTTCATCTATCGTTTATATTGCAAACCTTCTATCGAGGTCTTCTTCTCCATCTCCTTCTTCTCTTCTTTCGACAGAGTTCATTGCAGAAAATTTTATTGGAATTAGATTTTCAATCGGATATTCGTTGGTGACGACGATGTTACGTCTCCCTTTGGTGGCCGTTTGCTGTAATCTCGTTACAACGTTTTCATTCGACGGACAATGAATGAATCGGGCTTAAGCGAAGGTATATAGTCTTTGTGTAGCTTTATCTAAACAATTAATTTCATTTCATCTTCAAAATTTCTTGAGCTTTCAGGTTTTCATGACATTTCTTAAGATTTCAGTTTAGTTTTCTTTGTGTAATATTTCGAACAATTTTGGTGCAAGATCGAGGAAATATTAAGAGTATCTTCATATACAATAAAAAATAGGTTATATCAATATAAATATATTCATTAAAACAGCTTTTTACCATCGTTATAAAAGGTAAATAGTATGGAATATTTGCCATTACCATTATATGGTGCCATTACCGCCACTCAATATCGAGGATCTAGGAATTGAGAGTGAATGATTGAAAATTTGTGACTTTTACACCTTTAAACTATGAGGTCATTTTTGTGATTGTTGCCTGAAATGAATAGGTTTCTGAATACCTTTCCTTATTCTTGGTGAAACTATAAAACACCGTTGTTTTGAAAGCACTTTCAGAATGAATTTTATATTTTCAGATAAAGCATTATTAGATCAGCAATCATGGTTTGTGGGGCGAATTTGAGAAGCGAGGTAAGAAGTTTTATGAAGGAAATTTTGTATTTACATCAATCTCTCTTCGATGTGGTTTTATTGCAACAGCTGCAGCTAGCAATCCTGCTAGCAAACGCGAGCACACGTCTGCTACGTTTCCCATCAGTAATTAATCCCAAACAATGTTAACAATTTTACGTTGCGTCATTATTATATTTCGCACATATCACGACGAGATTATAAAACAACCCCTGGTGAAATCTTTTATTACTCACATTGTGGCGGTTTGCGTTCATTTTAATGTCCACTCGCAATTTGATTATCTTCATTATGATTCCTTACTCACCAGCAGTCATCAATTTCTGTCATTGGTCGAAGTCAGGCCTTTGTAATTTCCTGGAACGATATTGAGTATCTTTTTAGATTGAAAGCATCTGAGAACAAACAAACCTGAGGCGTATCCGGTTTGTTTTTCTGGGAGTTTTGAGAAGGAGAGAAAGATAAACATAGTTAGAGGATGGGGAAAAGAGAGAGAATACAATGTGAAAATTAAAATTTAAAAATATAAAAAAATGAAATTTCTCGCTTTATAATTCCCGTCGCGTATTTGAATCCTATCGATCGCAAACAAATTTATTTAACGAAGAATTGAGATGAAATTTCCATTATTGCAGTTTCACTGCGTGCGCTTCTTCCACACTATGCCGCACCATTGTGCACAAGCAGGACTTTAAAAACGAAGAAGAAGGAGAAGAATATGGGAAAAATTGCTACGTTGAAGATTCTTATCGGATCGTGTTGGAAGGAGAACGAGAAAATCTGAAGTATTTTTATAATATCGTCGCCTTAAGTAATGCATTCTTTTATGGGTATCTTTTATGCTATTTTTATTTTCTCGAGTTGCACTTTTCTCCCTTTTCCACACTTTCTTCTTCTTCTTCTTTACTATCGCACGTTGTAAATTTGTCAGTTTATTAGCTCGATTGGGAGTGTAATTAATTTCAGGAATGATCCGGCAGATTAATCGACAGAGACAGAGCCAACCAACAAGCGACGAAAGTGCTGCAACTTATTGAGATACGAAAACACGCCGTCGCGGCGCAGAAGCGGAGTAAATAAAAACGAAAAATTATCTGATAAGAAAATAAAAAGAATTATTAGGATATTATCGTATCGTTGGTGTGAAACGATTTTTAGAATGTGTGCTGGGTAGGGGAGGGGGAAAGGTCTTCCAAAATGATTTTAAAAAAATGGTGGACATTTCGTTATTGTTATTGTCGTTGTTGTTGATTGTTTGTTTGTATTGCGCTAGAATAATGTAAAGGATTTGCTTAAATGGCGATGGTTCGGGGATCGGAATACGTACATATATATATGTTACACGCACACACGCGCGCTCATACACGCACACACACACACACCGAGAGCTATGTTTGTGTATATAAAAATATACAATTTGGATTTTTGACTCGATTGCCCGATAAAAACACCAACAAATTATCGCAAATTGACTTGCTTTTAATTAGCTGGAAAAAATAAAAAATAAAAAAATATTAAAAGAAAAATGGAGGAAAATGTTATGAAATTAAGAAAAGAGAATGGAGAATAGAAAATGGAGAATGTAAAATGAATGTAAAGTATACTACTCGTGCAACACTTACGATCGGTTAGATATAATTATCTAAAGTGGGCAGAGGGTAAATGGTCTGGATTTTGAAAATATCACCCATTTATTTTTGCAATTTTTTGCAAAAATAAAAATGTTCTTAGTTTCGATTCTCCAATTTTGTAATTTTTTTTTTAATTTTCTCTGCTCATTTCCTTCACTGAAACCGCAATGGAGTTCCGCAAGTTCAAGCTGAGTTGTTTCTTAAACATGGCGTGATTAGTGCTCTTCTACTTCTAGCGTTTCCGATGGATGCCACTCTTTGTCACTGATTTCAGCAGAGGAAAGCCCGAAAGGGTGATTTAACTGAATTTCGGGGATATTAAAGATAAAACGTATGCATTAATCACTAATTCGATAAGCGTAAAACCTTTTTTGTATAAACTTTTCTCAAAATAAAGCCTTCCCAGTTAGAGGGTTTATTCGGCTTTGTGTGCTGATGGATGTCAATAACCTTATCTCTTCCTATCTTCCACATATCATTGATTCCCCAATTCAATTTCTTTCTCATTTTATTCTAATCAATTAGCAATTTTTCTTAATTTTTACAAGGACGCATCATTAGATGCCTTCCTCACCATACTTTGGTCTGATATTTCTTGGTATAGTTATGCTTCAATACTAACACTTATACATATACACGTCCCTCATCCACTTCTTCTTCTTCTCCTCCTCCTCCCTCTTCATGCTCAAACATTGATTACAATTTATTAAGCAATTATAAATATTCATCCTGTTGATGCGGCCTGCGCTGATCATTCTTCAAACAAGGATAATAAATTTTCATTAACCCTTGAATGAATGAAAGACGAATGTTGGCTTAAGAAGAAAAAAAATGGAGATAAGTAGTATAAGGTAATGAGAGAGGAAGAAAAGGTCAAGAAGGCGAGGGGTCAAATATAAAAAGAGAAAATATGTTTTGTCTTCGATCTCGTACGAAATAAAATTCAATTTTGGGAACTAGGATAGTGAGTATGATGATCCTTTTACAAGAATAAACTAAATTCGGTTCATGCATTTTTAAGCAAAATGGAGAAAAGACAGGAATTGTATCCCAAGAAATTATACTCCATAAATTGATTAGCTTTTTTTCAGGGGATTGTTGATTTATGCTGAAATAATTTGCAAGACGGGAAATGTTTTAACCCTATTTCTACCATTACTTACTCTATCTCCCCTTTCTTCTTTGTCTGTGCGCCATAAATGATGCCAGTTGACATTTTTAGTTGAACAAAAGGGCCCAATTGCACCCTTGCTGCCCTTTCTCCCCTTCCCCATGAATTCACCAACTAACGATATTTGAACTCGACTCTTGTTTTAATATTTTATTATTAGAAAAATGACAAATTGTTTATTTTCTTCTTCTTCTTATTCTTCGCCTTTTTCGTTTTTACTTGTATTTACCTGACTCTTTGGCCCATTCTCTACAACGTTGATGTTTATGATGATGATCATGATCATGATGATGTGACAGTATAGATGCTGTGATATAACGGCCTGAATTAATGGCGACAGAGCATCCAAAATGTGGTTTTTGCTGATGAAAATTTTAGCAAAATTAAAAATGTTTTTTCTTTTATAAAGTTGTGGTTTTTTAGTTTTAGGCTGTGGGACATATCTGACATTTTTTTTGCATAGTGAAAAGTAATTGGAAAAGGGTAACATGCAAATGTAAATTAAGGACATTTTCTTGATTAAAACAATATGATAAAATCCGCCGAAAAGCTAAGACGAGTCTTATAATGCTTTCTACTACTAATGGCGGGAGGGGAACGAGAAAGGGGAGGGGCGTTTCCATTAGTTTTATCAAAGGAAAAACATTCATGTGAGAGACGATTCTTTCTTTATTAACGTTTTTCATTATCGAATTTTTGATGCTTCTCCAAAAGAGCTCGCAACATTAATTTTTTCCTAAAAAACATTCTCATATTAACTAAAATAAAATATCACAGAATACGTTCAGAAGCAGCAAATTATGTTTGTTTTGACAAGCGTTGTCCTTTTTGGTGGCACGACATCAAGAATGTGATGCATGATCATCCTGTTTTTAATGACTGAGAATGAAGGTGAGAAATAGAGAAGAAGAAGGGAGAAAAGACTAAGGGGAAGGTAGTGCCACAAAACAAACGAGTGATCGACCACGCAAAGAATGCGGGAAATTTGTATCAAAACAAATATCAGTGACATCCGCTTTGAGCGCATTCTGACGGGTATCACACACAGGAGGCGATTATCGCAAGATAAAATGTCGTAGTGTCATCGCGATGCCAGCGATATAGAATGGGTGATGGTGAGGGTGGGGGGGGATGGAAGGATTGTCTTAAGTCAAGGATGACATCCGTCAGCTATTTTTCAACTGCGACCGGCACTGTTTTTAATATGGACGTTTTCTAATTATTTGTCCTTCCCTTTTTTCTTGTAATCAAACATTTTCCTTCCATCATTCAGTAAAGGTTAAAGCATAAAGCAAAAAGATAACAAAATTTTTCTGCAAATGAATATTTTTTAATACGACGCTAAGCAAAAAGAAAATGTTGGTCCTTCACCATTCGGTATCATTTCTGTGTGCTAAAGAATTTGGTTAAAGCAAAAACAAATTATCATAATTAATGACATTCTCAACTTCTCCCCTTTTCCCCCGTCTAAATTGATCTTAACAGTTTTTTCTTGTTGTTGTTCATTCATTGCAACGAAAGCTTTTTCTATTTACTTTAGATTGTAAGGATTATTAAAATTTAATTTGCCAAAGAGTCAACGAAATTGTATAAAGAAAAATCTGTGCTTTGATGAGTTTCAACCGATTACAAATAAATGTGGTCGCCATTCTGTGATTGTTGTTTACGTTGACGGTTTCCTTTGAGGTTTTCTTGATGAGGCGGTTAAGAGGATTCTAATATTAATTAGTCAAAGCGTTTTAATGGACGACTGATGCAAAAAATATAAAAATATAATTAAATATATTGAAATGTACTAAAGTAAGGCTTAAAGAAGAAATTAGATAAATAAATAAATAAAAATTAAGGTTAATTAAATTTAGAAAAAGTCAAAATATTTCAAAAAATAAAAATTCAATAAATAAAAAATTTTATATTTTAGGTCATAAAAGAGCGAAATTTAAATAAATGAAAAAAATAAAATTGAAATTAAATTAAATATAAAAATTAAAGAAAATAAAAAAAATTAATATACTTAACATATTTTTAAATTAATAATAAATGAGATAAAAATAAAAAAAATTTAAGTTGCGTGAAAATTACACTAGTGTAATTTTTAGTAATTTCATTATCTGAATCCAGAAGTTATTCAGCGGACTTTCAGTCAGAGTCAGAGAGTTATAATAAACTAGTTTCCTGATTAGCGAGTGATTGCTTTGATGTTGAAGCAACTGAAATACGAACTTGGTTGTGACACTTATCAGTGTGACCCCTGCACCCTTCCTAAATACTTGTCATCCTCCCTCTTTTTTGGTTTCTTGTTTATATCAGTTTTTTCCAAGTTCGTTTGAAAATAATTGAAAATAATAAGAATAATAATAATAATATAAAAGGAATCCTCTCTAATATTTTTGATCTTTTTCTTTTTCTTCGTCGTCCTTTTCTTCTCTTCATAAATTCTTCTTCTCCTTGCTTTGAACATTTTGATTGGGAACCATCACGGGATGCAACGGATGTTTCCTAAAAGAATAACAACAGATTGTGCAAAGAAGCTTTGGCGATATTTTCTTCCTTTCTTCTTCTTCTTTTTCCTCTCCTTTTTGAAGTGATATAAAGGAACTTCAGCAAACAACAACAAATAATAATAATAACACCGCCACCATTAGGTCCCATAAGAGCTCAATTCAGATCCCTCAACAATTTATTTGAATCATCCAAGAGAGGGGGTTGGACAGGGGGGAGGGGCGGGATTAAGGGGGAGGAGTGTGTGAGGTAGTGGTATATCTTAGAAATATCGTTTACATACGAGTCGAGCACATTCTGTGAATATTCCAAAGTGTTAGATGGCGGATGGTTGGTTGACGATCGTTTGAGAGTATTGAATGGAAAAGAAGCCTCGTATCAACTACGCTACTCAAAGAAATGAACAAAAAACCTCAAAGCAGGAAGCAAGTAGGCCAACGAAGAAGAAAAAGAAGAAGAAGAATAAGATGATGATGCTGATGACGATAGTGAACACTCACTCTCATTTACAAGCGTCGGGGTATTCGTAACTGGCGGTCTTCTTTGAAACGTAGTACAAAGTGCTGGGTGTCACTTTCACGGCCCCAGGGGAGGGTCGGGCGGTGGATGCGGAGTACGGGGTGGATGTTAGCGGGGCTTTAGTTGAGATCCGCTGCGGTGAAAAGCAAAGCGGTTTAGATGATGACGAGGAAAAATATCAAAAGGCAAAATTGTGATTGTTGTTTTTACGCTAAATAAAACTAGTATAGATGTGAAAATAGCTGCGTTCCCGCTGTTCTAATCTTTTGGATTACCGTGTGGAACGATAAAACATATCACATCCAGATGGCATACATGTCAAGCTTTTTATGTCACATTTGACAGCGCTGGTGTTTTGTTGTTCACTTTTCTAGTTAAACTTACAAAATGACTTGCCGTAAACGTGCTTATTACACGCAATTCTTTATAAAGTTAAACTTTTGTTCGCATAAAATTCATTTATGTTTGTATAGTAATACATATTTGTATCCTTTGCTGGTGAAAATGGAAAGCTATCTTATGGTAAGTATTCTTGTGAAGGACATATTTCCATATGTAATCATATAATATTTAGGACCTCTGTGAAACATCGAGTGATTCCTTGGAAGCTGATGATTCATCATTTGACCTTTTTAATAGCTCTTCGAGCTCTTCTATTAGTTCAGATAATGAAGTACACGAAAAAGTGGAATATTTTATAGAAACTATTAAAAAATACAGCACGGAAGATTTTAAACTACATTTTCGAGTGAATAGAGCAACCGCTCTGCATTTAATTGCTGATGATGCTGATGACGATAGTGAACACTCACTCTCATTTACAAGCGTCGGGGTATTCGTAACTGGCGGTCTTCTTTGAAACGTAGTACAAAGTGCTTGGTGTCAGTTTCAAGGCCCCAGGGGAGGGGCGGGCGGTGGATGCGGAGTACCGGGTGGATGTTAGCGGGGCTTTAGTTAAGACCCGCTGCGGTGAAAAGCAAAGCGGTTTAGATGATGACGAGGAAAAATATCAAAAGGCAAAATTGTGATTGTTGTTTTTACGCTAAATAAAACTAGTATAGATGTGAAAATATCTATTATATATAAAATACCGCATTCGCTCTTCTCCCTTCGCACGATTTCATCCTCTTTTCTTTCATCTAAATGTCATTTTTCTGTTAAACATCAGTGACGTCAGGGAGCACTCATTTGTATGTATTGCGTAAGGGCGAACGTTTTTATTTTATTCTTTATCTTTTGACGTTGCCTTCCAAAGTGCCCGCAATGACATTTTTGAAGGAGCGAGCAATTAATAATAAAAATAAACAATTTTTGAGCTTAATTAAAATTTAATCATTACGGATTCATTCGACTATTTTCGAAATTCTTTGAGGCCGTTGTTGGGAAATAGCTCTGGGGAAAATGAAATAGGAATTATTTATTAAAAACAAGGAAATAAAACTTATTCAGAGCCATACGTGTCAATATGTTGAGCCGTGAGTACTAGTGCATTGAGAGGTTTGGGCCTTCATCGGATGGTAGATTCTCTGGTGGATTTCGATCGCTAATGAATTTTGCTAAGGCTTAAACTCGCCACACAGCTGATTCACTTCCATTGCGCTGAAGCCACTAACACAAAAACGAAATTTGGTAATTACGAGCCAAACTATGAGCTAATCTCACTAACGATTTGTGATAATTTCTAGAGACTTTGACTTCAAAATGAATTTCATAAACGAATAATTGTTGAAATTCACCGAAGCCACTTGAAGAAATTAAATGAACCACCTCAGTAATTAAAGCATTCTTACGGCTGCCAAAATCATCTGCGGTTTGAGTATGAGTGTCCTCTTTGAGACGGTTAAGACTTTTCAAAAGTGGTGATAAATGAGGTTGGTTCATTTGCATTAACATGATGCCGTCCCACTCGAACAACAACTTTAGTTAATTTACGTAATTTGTAACAATTGTGATCAAACAATCCGTCATCAACAGTCCGCAATCGTTAAGCGACAATTGAGTTGAGCTATAATGGCAATGACAATCCCATTTTGTGTTTGATTGGGCTGAGCAAGAAAAATTAGCAATTTGTAAAAGTTTCAATTAGTTTTACGCAATAAATATCTTCAGTTTTACCAAAAAAAATTAATTGCTGGATTATGATTTAGACAGGACTTTACCATTCTTAATACTGTGATGGTAATTCGACTGAATTAGTTTACTCATTCCCTGCAATTTATTCCAAAAAACCGCAATTGTTTTCTCAAGCAGAGTCCTTCAAATTTTCTACAAACGAAATGAGATTTAATTCCGTGGAAGTAATCCTTCTACTTTTTTTGAGAGAATCGTCTAAAACGCTGGAGTAGCTAAACTTATAATTTATCACAAAATCTAATAAACCCTCGACTCCTACTGCTGTTGGTGTCCACCCTTTACTACCATAGAATATATTTTTGTTGTTGTAATGAATTGCTCTGATTACTATTGCTCTCCAATTGTTATCTAATCATGTTAAATTTCTCTCAATAAATTCGACGAGCAGCAGCATCCTTCGATCTTTCGACTCTACAGCTTAAACTATACAAAATGACGGTCAGCTAATCTACACCCGAGAATTGATATATTTAAATCAATTCTTTCGTTTCGTTTGCTTGTATTCCTTCGCTTTTTTTTGTTAATTTTCTTCAATTTCAGCTTTGACTTCGACTTTGACTCATTGACTCGATTTAACTCGCTGGCGACAGACCGAGCTTGAAGTGTTCATTCTCATCGCTATTCATTACACACATCATTACACTGAAAGGTCTTAACATTTGTATTCGTGTTGGGAATAGCTTGTATGTATAGAAGTATCGATATTGGGTTGGTTGAGAAAGGAGTGGAATGAGAAAGTATTAGATTTATTTCAACTTGACCATTTTTCACCTCCGTGATTTCAATTTGTCCTTCGACAAATCTTTGCAGGAAATCTTTCATTGATGAATCAAACGTGTTGGGTGGAAACTTTCGTTTGCTAGGAGTGGGAGAGGGCGGGGACGGGTGGACTTGACTGGTTGAGATGTTTGATGTTTTGGCGATTCCGTTTAATTTTGTAGATAGAGAAAATTCTTTTTGTCTTGTCTAGGAATTTCACTAGCCTTCCGTACTCCGTTTCTTCGTCTTCTTCTTCTTCTACTACTATTTTCCCTGCTTTTTAAGCCACTGAACTTTCATGTCATCACTCTTGTGCTTAAAACAAATCAAATCAAGTCATTGCGATTGATTATTTTGAGGAAAAAATCGACTTCAATTTTTTTTTCAAGAGTGCGCCACAATCGCTGTCATTTTTTATCCCTTCCGGCTACGTCGGAAAGGATACAGTGCTGCAATTTTTGCCACGAAGTTCTTTCAACAAAAGCCACAATTTACAAAATCCGAATGGCATCGGTTAAGAATCGGTTTGTGTGGCGGTCCGTGACGATTGCATTTGCGATGCGTTCTCAAACCAATACCGGACCAGTATCATGTGATATCATCAATTTTATACATTGGTGGTATAGACGATCGATATGAAATTAATTTGCGGTCGTTAAAAGTTAATGAACGTTCGAGTTATTTGCGGAAAGGACAATGTCCGAGTAGCAAGAATTATTAACTGACAGGAATCTAAAAGGACATGCGGTAATTATTACGCATTTTACGCATTAATTAATTAATCGATGATTAGGAACGATTAACGATTTGAAAATTTTGGTAATTTGCAAGTATTTTAAATTCTTTAAACCTTTATTGCCCGAAGTAACCTTTACTGCCCGAAGTTCATCGAATAAACTCAGAAATTCAGCTTAAAAATTACACCGGTATTTTCACACACACACACACACATCCACACACGCGCTTTCCCATACATAACGATTCACACACGTCTTCAGTCATTAAAAAGTGCTCACTATATGATGCTACTCGTTGACTGTTTACTAGCGGCGCGGTCGCCGGTTATTTCATTGTTGAGCACTCTTTGTGGTTTTGAATTATATCTGTTAATTAAACTTTAATAGCATTAAAATGATTACTATATCCCTTAAACCGTCTCCACCTGAAACCGATATTGCTTTCCCCGCTTCCTCCGCCAACGATATTCCATTTCTCCAAACAATCCTCGGGATAAGTTCTGAAGCTCGTAAAATGTTTTCACATTAAATCTTTCCATTGAGCCAAAAAACCTTTTCTTCATCGACGAACGTTACAACCAAACCCACACACACACATACACGCATACACACACACATTCATACACATTGACATACATTCATTTCCATCATGAACATCATCATTGGTTTTAATTAAACCGTTACGTCGAAATAGCTGAAAACCTCGTACTCGCCTCTCTCTCTCTCCTTCACACCCTCTGTCCATCTGTATCCTCTTCTATTGGTACAAGTACATTTAAAATATTTCGTGTTATTCCGCATTCCTCCTCGGTCCCAATTCCTTCTCACATTGGCGGCCGGAGTGACCAAGAATTTGGCCATAGCGGCGTAACAGGAGGCAAGCAGAATGATTTCGCTGAGTTAAACGATTTTCCGGTGCACGACGCCGAATTACAATTAAAATTATTTTTCGCTTTCACCACGAATTTTTATGATCCAATCGAATGTTGGCAGAACTTTAAAACAGCTAGCCTTAAATTTGGGAGGCGTGGGTGAGGGGCGTTTAATGATAAAATAGGTAGCAAATTAGGTACCAGGAAGAGACTAAATTTCGTTTATTATTGCTTGTTACAGAAAATTTCCGAAATTAAATCCGATTAAATTCGGATTTAGTGCCAAATTTTTTTTCTTCATTACAATATCGTTTTCTTTCTCACGGAGGGAAATGGAACGAGGAAAAGGCGATGGAAAGGGGAAAAAGGAGGAAACTATGTAAGGCAAAAAGGTAGGTATAGATGAATTCCGCCAGAAGGAGGAAGCATTGGTTGGATAGGCGGGAAATCCTAATTGGAAAGCTTTAACGCGACAAACACTGAGCGTCTGATAAAGAAAAGTTACAGCATAAAACTTTACAACTTCGCAGCCTAAAAGTTCGACTTGTATAAATTTAATCTCACTAACAAATTTTTTACGAAAAGAGAAACTTAAACCGAACGAAAAGTTAAACGTGGGACCAAATGAATTAGGGTTGAGGATGAGGATGATGAAGGGAAGGAGTCAAGAGGAGCCGGAAGTTTTTTCAAAGACTACCATTTTCTTTGTGTTGTTTTTGTAAAACGAACATAAGCAAAAATTAAATTATCTTTACGCAATTTTTTTCCCTCTGTCGCATGGCACAAACTTTTGTTGGTTGGTTGGTTTTGTTGGTGTTGTTGGTTGGAGGATGAGAAAAATTTGATTCCTAACTGAAAAGTTTGCTAATCCTGTCGAGAGAAGAGCAGGCGAATTACCGCCTGTTTTTCAACTTTTCCCCAGTAGTAAAAAATTTATGAAAATTCGAATTTACTGCTAAACGTTTTAAAAGCATATCAAGCATTTCACAAGCAGATAACGGAAAACTTTAGGAATAGACGCGGCGAAATCGTTCTAATGCAAGTGAAAACTTATGAAAAGGAATCATAAGAAGTGTGTGTGTGTGTGTTCGAAGGAGGGAAGGAAGAAAACTAGGATGTAAGAAACCAAGGAGGGAAAGATATGGCGAAGAAAATATGAAAGGAAGGAAATTAAGTATTTTTCTTTGAGGAGAAAATATTAATTTCGATCGTTTTTCAATATTTTGATAAAGTTGAAGCTAGTTTCTTCAATAGAAGAAATTATTAAATTGAGAATTTCAATCATTGATATCGTTAGATAATCGATGCATGTCTCGCAAACCAAATGCACTAACTCCCAAAAACACAATTTTCATTTCATTACTTTTACTAGATTTCGCGAAATTTTTGTCAAAATAATGGCAAAGCTCTAGAGACAGCTAAAGTAAAGACGTTTTATATCTTAAACACTTTCTGATAAGGTTTTATGTATCTTTTTTGGGTGTTTTTTTCTGCGATGCACCATCCATATGCACGCAAGTTTTTGAACCATTTTGTTCCACAAGGAGCAAAACATCGCTATCGTTAGTAATAGTATTGTGTGCAAATCTGTTAAACTTTTTGCATGAAGCGGCTTTCGACCGCGGTAAGAATTATAAGCCCCAGAAAGCAAACTGGCGATTTTACTGCTTATTGCTTTACGGTATAGAGTTTGGAATAGAATTAATTCAAGATCTTATCGTTCCGGGAATTTATTCCTTTTGTTATTTTGGTGGTTTATAAGATTAAAAAGAAATCGTTGTTGAATTCTTCCTGATCGGGCTTGTCTCCTGAATTTGCCACCCTAAAAAATTATATACTTACCAGTTAACTAAGGTGTATTTCCAACTTATCATCTTAATAGTCCTTCGAAATAATAGTTTTGTATTCAATGATTTGCATCTTCTTTGAGGAGGAAATGTCCTCAACGTGAGCCTCTTGCTCTTTATCATAAACAAATAAATCACAGACAAACTTCATTTTCAAAATTGTTTATTTAGTTCATGCTTCTTACAACATATTTTACTATTGTTAATTATGATCCTGAGGTACCTTGATGGTCCTTATTGATTTTAAACTAAAGGAAGAATTATTATTTTTTAATTTTAAAGTTTTTCCATTTTCTTAGTGACAAAATATGAAAGAAGATGAAGAAATAAAATTTTTAATGAATTTAGTTCTTTAAATTAAGATGGCTCTCTCTAGTTGAATTTAGAGATGAATTAAATTAATTGTAATTAATTATTCAATTAATATTAACAAATACCTATAAATTTCATTAACTAACTTAAATAAATTACTTCATAAATGACCGTCATTCCGAAAGTAAGGTTCTTAAAACACGCAACTGATTCGAAAGTGAAAAACTCGAATTTGTTTTGTTTTGTTTTTTTTAACTAAACTAATAAAAGCATTTTAAAAGTGTTTGTGCCGTTTCCGTCGTTTGTAGACTGATTTGTTAAGCTATTTTCTTTTCATCTTTTATTGGTTCTGAGGGCGTTGGAGGAGCTGAGGGCGTATTCGGGGGTGACACCTCAGTTTCACTGATGCTGTTCTGTTTAAGGAAAGAAAGACAAAAAAGTATAAATTAATACGTATATAATAAAAATGATCTTTATAATTTCGGTAATTAATTCGCAATTTCATTAGCAGTCACACGCACGCACACACACATACGCACAGAGCCATCCTCTCTCATACCCACCTTCATCATTTTACCCAATTTCATTGATTTGCCCATACTCTGCAAACGATAGCGCTCTTTGGCGCGTTCACGTATTTTCTCTGGCACCACAAGCATGGTGGTAATGAGGTTACCAGCAAAAAGCATTAGGAACAGACCGCACATTACATAAACCTGTCCAAATGGGTCATAATCGCAAATTAAAAGAAATACAAAAATAGTTACCCATTATCAACTACCCGCCCCGCTAAAACAAACCCCCCCCCCGACCACTACTCCAACGAAAAACCACAATCAAAAAATCGAAAACTAATTAAATTTTAGATTCGTGATACGTACATGCCAGGGCGCACCGGGCATCTCATTAACCAATCTATATAAAGTCCACGCATTATACGCTTGGAATGTGTAACCGATGAAGAGGAAGGGCAGCAAAAAGCTTAGTCCACGCCACATCCATGAATGGAAACCTTCGATCGTAATATCCATATTATGACGTTCACCTAACGCTTTTAGACGATAGAGTAATCCTTTTTGATAACCAAATTGTAGATACTGCACCACACCTTGTTCACGACGATGATGATTATGATGATGATAAATAGTAGAAGATCGATCAATAATGGAAATATTATTATTCAAACGGAAACAAAGAAAAAATAATTAATCATATAACAAAAGAGTGACACCAAAATCCGCGAAATACTCACTTATATATGCGTTGAAATACATAAATTGCATTCGGAAGGCTTGCCAGTGTGGACCCTGGGGCCAAACTAGCAAAACCCCTGCTGCCACCGTCGAAATGAAATGATGTGCCCGCCACCAGCCCTTGATACGCGATCCATTTACCTTCAAGATTGACTCGCGTATGGTCAATGTGCAATAATACCAAACAAGTAGAAAGATATAGGCCAATTCAAGAGCTCTAACAAATACATATTAAAGAAAAAAGTTCAATTTAAATAAGTCTGCATTGATACAAAAAAAATCTCTAATTGGCTTCATTTCTACGCGTCGTTATAAACCTCTACCATTCGAACAAAACCGTAAAGTATGATTACCAACTTTTAAAAAGCCTCACAAAAATATTGTCTTTTAAAAATGGGGACTTTATTGGGAAGGGGTGATGATTATCTCATTATTGGGGGCGGTGATTATTTCCTTCGAAATCATATTGTTTTGCAGCAGACTTTCAAACCCACCCAGTGCGTGAATGGATGCACTGCCACGACCAAGCATCACGACGGGCGTCAATTCACCGCCGTTGCGTTGATTATTTATTCTTCTTCGTAAAATCGGTCTGCAGAATTCTTTTTGAGCTGCGTAAGAATGATTGTGACTGAAGCAGTGCGTAACGCAAATTTAAGGAGAATCAATACCCTTCTTGTGCATTATTCCATGCTTGGTCTTCGGTTTAGCTTTTGAAATCATAATGATGAATGCACATTTTATATCCAGTCACAATTAAGTGCGAATATTTATTGAATTTTCATGAATTAGAACAGAGCTCTGAATTTTGTCTGGACCAATTGCCCTTCCAAATTAATATCAACGCATCAGCCCTTCAAATTGGCAATAACGTGTAAACTAATGATCTCAATTATATGAGGTTCGATATCTATATCCTCCCCTCCATCTGGTAGATATTAACAAAGTAATTAGTTAAATTTCTTTCATTATTAATAAGTCACCAAGATACCGAGAATATCTTGAACTTCCTTCATATTCAGATCAGAGATATTGTTATCTAATGCTAATTTAAAAAGCCCAATTTACCGTCCGTGCCCCCTCGCACTCTCTGTCTCTCACGGCTCGTTAAATTACCTGTAGTTATAGAACAAATTAAGGAATGCCATTATCAGCCCAATTACGTTGAGTATTAATTTAAACTTTTCATAGTCATCCTTGTAACGAACTTTATCGTTACGGTTCAAAATTGATACGTTCACATCTCCAAGAATAATCTGAAAAAAATGACACAAACAAGTAGTTAGAACTTCCCGCAAAAAAAACCCATAGAAACAGTATGGGAAGAACAAAGGAAGGTAATAGGAAAAGTCCACAAAAAAGTGAAAAAAGTTAAAAATTTTGAGCTTGATTTAAATTAGAGGAACAATGAGGATTGAGGTGTGCTGGGGAAGGGTGAGTAGCGGGTAGGCAGGGTGGTGACATTGCCACAAATAAAAAAGCAAAATATCCAATTTTTGAAAATGGAAAAAATGAAAGAAATAAAAACAAAGTATTCTAAAAAGCCATTGTTGAAATAATAGGACATTTCGCAACCCTCTTAACCAATTTACCTTCAAATAAAGACCCGATTCTCTTGGCAGCGATTGTTCAATTTCATGCAGTTGCGCCTTTCTCTTCAGCAGATTCTTATTTAGTTCAACGACTTTTTCTTTTTCTTCTGGCGTTTTAGCAGATTTTTCAAAACTGAAATTTTGAGAAGAAAAGAAAAAGGATTTTACGAAGTGTCAGGCTAAATAAATTGGAATAAAAAGGAAAAAATAACACAATATTTTATCTTATTTTTTTAGGGTATTCTGGGGATAGGAGCTTGGTACTTCTGAGCTTTTATTAAACTATTAAATGATCGCTTTTAGACATTTATGAAATCTGTGTGAAAAAAAACCGGTCAAACTTTGACAAAGGATATTTCGTAAATAAAGAGAAGAAACGATCATTCTCATTTGGGGTTTTTCCCGCACATAATTAAAAAGTTAGCTAACGATTAAATTGACAATAAGTATTTGTGACTCCGGTTTTAATGGAAATGATAAACTTTCCAGACATAATCTCCAAGGACATAATTACTGAAACCAATAATGTTGACTTGAAATTTATAAGAAATTTAAATAAATTTTAAAGCTAATTAACTAATTACGGATTGTAACAGTTTTATACAGAAATTGATGGTGTCTGTCTAGAATTGCTCAATCAAAGTTTGCAATCCTTAATGGGAAAAACTCTTCCTGTATTTTAAGTTCTCTTCGAATACGAAATTTTTCAACAAGGCGGCATTTAGACGCAAAGTTGTCTAAAACTGTTCGTGAGAAAAATCCTTTCAATGACCTAATGATTCTTTTTTATTCTACGTTTTCTATGTTTGGGGACACGAGCCCCACCGTTAAAATAAATATTTTTCGAGATTTTTGGCAATTTCAATAGTTTTAACCATCAAAACCCTCTTTATAATCTATAGTTCCAGTACATATGAATTTTAACTTTAACTAATCTAACTTTAACTTTAACTAAGTTGAGTTAGTAACGAAGGTATTGAGTAGAAGCTTTATCAGAAAAATGTTTTAAATAATATGGTCTTTTTGTATGCGAGAATGTGTGTGGCGACCTTCTGCCGCCTCTCAGTAGATTTCTGCCTTGTGTTTTACGAGGACACCTGCCGTGTTGGCCTAATTCCTCGGCGGGCCATCCCGCATGGGGTTGCAGGTACGAACTTTGTGAACGTACCTTTTATGATTTATGGCGACAACCAACGCCCAATGCCTCCGGGTTACCAAGCCGGGGCGTTTGTACCTTTGGAAGCCATGTGCATGGCATGGACATTCCACTTAAGGTATCGTCGAGGCCGATCTAAAACCTCTTCCGGACTGTGGGGTCCGGCACCCGGTAATGATTTAGTGCATTACCACACCCGAGCTCATCCAAACTCGTACCCGCGTAATTTTGGGTACAACCACAGCCACCACGAAGCTCCCGAAGGGCCTACCCAATGACAAGCATGTGGGGCTTGGAATATAAAAACCAGATGGTGTAACTATTGGCATACGCCATTAGCACACATACTGGCTGTCTGAACCAGATGGTGTGACTATTAGCCGAAGCTATTAGCACACAATCTGGGTATGAATCTCATTGCTTGTCTCCCGTGGTACCAATTTAGAGCCATATGGTAGGCTTCGGAACCCGGGAGTACCACAGTCGTGGTGAGTGACCGCATTATACGCCTAGGTCACTGCCATTTTGGGCCCATGCACCCGGGACTGGCACCCGTCGCCTCTCAGTAGAGGAAGAACTGTATCCTTAAAATACAGTTCTTTCGTACAAAATATTCTCATACATGAGATTCGTCGGTCACTTAAATAAGTACAAGCCGTAATAACCAAACCCCTCTAGGTAATGTAAAGTTTTTGCTTTTGGGCATTTCGTGATTTTCATGCATTTTGGAGCATTAGGATTTGAAGCTTCGTGTTTCCTTATTTTTAAATATGTAAATTTGCTAAAATTATTTGCTCTCTAGCATTTTGTAAAGTCATAAAAAATATAAAATTACTTCCTTATTGGTCGTTATCGTAAATATCAAAGATGCCAATTTTTCTTCCACACAAAAGTGAATTTCTATAATTCCATAAATTTTATTAATTTAATTTAATTTCTTTAACATTCCTGCATTTCATTTTTTGCAGTGATATTCGAGGTTTAAACTGATATATCATGACATCGTTCAGCATTACGAAATGATATACGTGCTCGTCATAACCACCTAGTCATTAAATGAATAAAAAAATTGATATTTTGTCCATTGTGGTTGTTACTTTTGATTCACAGTAAATACGATGCAATCTCTCAATTGTAGATTTAAGCATGCAACAAAATATTACAAAACTTTAAATTATTTACATTAAATTCATTTATATCAATTCAATTCTCTGCTGGGTGAAGGTTAAAAATACGCTATACCAACATTTTGCGTGAAGTTACGATCCTCTCCTCTCCCATCTAATCCCCTTTCCTCAGTAAACCAAAAGCGACTTTTATAGTTGTCATTCTTAATTTATTTACTAGAAAAAATAGTTCAACAGCAATGTCCGTGCTTTTGCTAACCCGTAGTTAGTCGTAACAAATAATTGCAATGCCTTCTCATTAATTGAAGGTGAAAGCTTTGGAAGGAATTGTTGTTGTTATTGGTAGTGTTGTTTTTGTAATTGCAAAAGTGCAATTTTTTTGCTTTAATATGGTTGTGGGTTAAGGGAAACAAGTATAAAAAACCATAAATAAATAAAACCTTGACACCAGTTTCGTCATAATTTTAATCTTCTTGAGCGTTTGAGCTTTTTGAGAAAATCAAATGTATGGTATAAAATTTTATTCAATATTTATTACTTAAATGTGAATTAAATTGTGAACAAAACAATATCTTTAGTCTGTTTAAGGATTATTATAGCTATATTCGTAGTTATCGGATCGATTATTATAAAATACGCCTCCCAAACACTCGCTTTCTCTCTGCATGGAAACAAGTTGAAAGCAATAAAATGTATCCCTGAAAGAACAATACTTAAGATTTAAATTTGATCTGTTTTGATAAATTCCACCGCAATTTCACAATTATTTGAATTCAAATAACGGTTCTTAATTTGCACATGCAACGTCTTATCCTCTTCAATAATGCAAATGGCCGCCTTAGGTGTTATGACGATCATTATGAAGAACAATTATTTCATATAGATATCCATTCGAAATCGTGAGCTCCAACATAAATGACCCCACACGACGTAGAAGGGTTAAATATGTACTTTTTACACGTAAGAACAACGACCATATTCAATAATAGAATCGAATTATTTTTAAAGTATTTTTTAAATTCACTGTGAAAGGTTTGAAAATGTTAGTTCAATCTTGATATGCGAATTGTTTATTTTGATATAAAATAATAAATTAAGAAAATTAAATATTATTATATCGATCAATGCATATAAAATTGAACTTCACGATTTTGTTATTGTTTTTCTTTCAATTAAACTTTTGGAATTTGAACTTTCGGCTATTGAAATCGAGCTGATAGCGATATATTAATTATGTGCCATTATTGTTCACGGCATTTTCGATAACAAATAAAATTTAACATTGACCGAATCGAAAGAAAGGCTTAGCAGATGTCTTTTTCTAGCACGACTTGAGTTTTTTGCTCTCATAATTATGAGAAGCGTATTCTAAATAGCTTTATAGATTACTAAAAGAATACTAAAGAATGTGATGAATAAAATGTAGACGCAGACATATTTGAAGACTCTAAAAAGATTATTTGCAGCGCAATCTGGATGAAGACATTTAAAATAGTATGAAACCAATGTGAAAGAAGTATACCATCAAACATATATGAAGATTTTTGCACTTTTTGCCTTTTTATTACCTCCAAAAATTTCTAGTATAGCATATAAAACTTTGGTTAAGTTATAAGATATGGTACGTAAAATACTCCCTCCTTCGAACTAGTCCAGAGGCTTGAGGGTTTATTTATAATATAAAACTTTGAAACAAAAGCTTTAAGAATTTATGACATAACGAAGAAACTTGAATTATATTAAATTATTATTACAAAAAAAAAAAAAAATGAATCGTGTCGGATCAGGCTTGAAATCCCTCCTAAAGAGAATTATTTTGAATTAAAAGATTATTTCTAAATCGTAGAAAACAGGCATTTTTTGTTACGCAGAGAATCTGTTAGACAACTGTTTTTGTTATCCATAAGATAAATTATGGGGGATGCAATTTTAAAAATAAAATAATGAAGTAAGAATACATACGTCTTTACGGCAGCATCTATTTGATTCATCCGGTATCGCTGATGTTTAATATCGCTGAAACATTTTTGTTGCTGATCATGTAATTGCTCCAAGAATTCAATATATTTTCTATTGCACTCCTAAGATAAACGAAAAATACATCTTTATCGGGCTTATAAAAATATATATTTAATTTTAATGGCGCAATCCATTATTTTTATACGAACGAATATTCGTACTTCTTTTGTAATCCACAACGTCGGTTTAAGGTTTGCATTTTTTACACCAAAACCTCTGCTAGATAAGATCAGAGGAATCAGGAACATTTTGAAATTATTAAAATGTGTTACCGTAGTTTTGGGTTGGTGATCCTAATTTTACTTATTCTTTTGTTGTAATGTCTGATCATGTTAGAAGGGTTCTGTGCTGGCAAATACATATGCTCAGGCCGGAATATTAACCACTAGATATCCCTGTCAGTGATCTAACACATTAGCCACTACGTAAAAATATATTATAACCGTAATAAAATAATGACTTGTATGCAAAATAAGTCAAATTAGCTCGAGTTTAAATTTCGTAATGAATTGAAACGTCGATTTTTTCCGATTGAGTTATCTTTAAATTGTTACTTTCTTACTTAAAATTCCTTTACATAAAAAACTGGATAGACTTAACATCCCCAAGGCATCTAATTTTTGTCATGCTTTGTGAATATTTATCTAATCATTAAGGGAAGGAGATCGTAATGTCTTTCCCGCGTCTGGAAATGCAATCTAAAATATTTTTCACCATATTTTGTTGCATTTTCATTTTGATTTATTTTTATATTGACGGAAAATCTGATGGAACCATGGCTGGATGCTAACAATTTTAAGAGCTGTTTGAACAGCTGTTTCTGTGTGTGGAGACTTCAAGCAAGGTCACTGAGCTCAGAAGTCATTGCATACATACTTAACAAAAACGTCAGTGTAAAACTCACCTCCAGCCCTGTGTACTCCCCATCCAGTTCTTCCCATTCACTGATTAGTGTATTAATATCCATATTAGACTTTCTGGTACGATTTTAATCGCTTGTGTTGATAGAATCCAATTTCAATGCAGTTCAGTTCTTTTGTGCCAGATAATTTCCGAATAGATTCGCGATCCAAATTGAAACGCGAGGCAAGCTCGCCTGAGAACAAAACGACGACACAGAGCAGCTACTTTTTTGTTTGGAGAGGTAATTACGATTTACGATACACGCACTGTTTGTTTACAGAATAAAATTTAAATTAACAAAATTGCTGTAAAATTACGAAAGGATGTTAATCACATGAAAGGAACCCGCGCAAATATATGAAACCAGAAATATTTATTTTAAAGCTTTCTTTAATTTTGAAACCCTTCTTGATAAGGTGATGCTGACGTCACTGCTAATACATGGATACCCTTTACCGTCTGTTTTCACCCAGCACAATTTTTTTTACAGTGCGCCGCCTCCACCACGATTGACTCTTCTATGAGAAATGATCAGCAGAGCAGCCCACGGTGTCACCTGGAGTGTTTGTGCACAATTTTTGGAATTAGTCATACAGAGACGAACGAGGAGCGTTACCTTAATTCTCATATTATTCTATAAAATATTTATTCATTAGTAATGGGGTACGCTAAAATACACATCCGCGGTAGAGTACGAGAAACAAATAGAGAGCAGCTGGAGCAAAACTCACACAAGCACACACAAGTACCCAATATATTAATAGTGAGAATCTTATTTCACAGCGACCACATATAATCTGTAGTATATTTTAAATGCTTACGTTTATTTAATCTTACTTAGACTATGAAATTTAGAAAAGCTGTCTTTGGATTATTGATATTCTTTTGTCTTTATATTGCCGGGACCGGTCTAGCAGGAAAACTTCGATTAAGCTTTTTTCTTTTTCCACGCTGACAGCAGTAAACGTCAACGGCACTGTAAATGCGACTTTGAACAGCGGTTGCGCGTTCGAGATTCGTTGTGATATTATTTTCTGGGTTTATATAGCTGTACAAGTAAAATTTGACAGAAGTAAATAAGAATACTAAACCTTCATCATATTCACTATTAATTCAATATAAAAATATTTGTATATTATGTAGTATGTATAATATTTTTTATGCTAATTATTGGAATGACTTTACTTAATATGACTTTTATCTCTATTATAAAAGGGGATACGTTCTGAATAGGTGCCCAGAACTGGTTTTTCGAGGAGAATCCTTTCACCCATATAAGCAGGAGGGTGTTAAAGATTTTGATAGTCGGATCTAGTTTGAGAGTTATAGTCCTTTATAGTCTAAAAATAACGTCGGTGTCACTTTGTTTGTTTGTTCCGGCGTCTTTCATTGTCTAATAAATAATATAATTTTGCAATTACTGCAATAGTTAGTTAAAAGTTACGAAGATAATAAAATGTTTCAAAACCCCCTTCTGTTTTGCATTGTTGTGCATTTATCTAATGTTTAATTGGTTAAAAATCCAAGACAGCTGACTTCCTCACATAATATCTTATTCATTTTCTCTCTATCGGGAATATATAATAGTAAAATCAAACGAATCGGAACTGGGTACCTTTTCCTAACCTTTCCATAAACGAATTCGGTTTAAAAATAATAGCAGTTATATTTTGAAAACATAAAATATATTAAAATTATGTTATTAGCAATATTTATAATAGTGATCTGTCTGTCTTTTTTCGACCTATAATAAATTTGCTATCATAAATTTACAAATTTCGATATTTATTTTCACACTTGCAGAAGTTTACGTTCTATGAAAAGTTGAAGCGAAAGTTTACTCCCAATATCTTTTTATAAAAATATATTTTAACAACTAAATTCTCTTCATTCATGCATTAAAGCTATAAAATAATAAAAATATTCCTGAAAACACGATAAGTAAATTAGTTTCACAATCCCCTTATTATCATCCCCTTTTTGAAGTTACCCCTTCTGTTTTATGCGAATCCTTAGGGCAATATAGGCAAATATTCGAAAACCCACGATAAGTATCACCAATCCAAGATAGTCATACGGCAGATCATACGCAGAAAAATTTAATGTTTCCAATATAACCTTCCCGGAACTTGGACACGTTGTATTCGATAATGTACAAGTAATTTCTCCTGGTTCTACATCCGCCCACTGATTAATCAGTAAACCTTCATTAGCGTAGCGAAACCAAGAGAGATAAGAAAGCCATTTTAAATAAACCGGTACTGAGCCGGAGTTTAGAAAGAAACCGCCAAACAATAAAAACGGTATAATGACTGGAGGCCCGACAGAGAGAGCCATCGAAGTCGAGGAACTGGCACAAGAGATCAAATAACCAAATGATGTGGACACGTTTGCGACGAGCGTAACCAAGGCTAAAGCATTAAGGAAGTGCAAGATGCCTGGACGAAGTCCAATTAATGGATAGGCAATAGATGTAAACACAAACGGAACAGTCAAAAATAGCGGTAATTCTGCCAGAGTTTTTCCCAAGAAATATGTGTCGCAGCGATAGAGACGACTCCGTGCTTCTCGCATAAAGACGGGAAGCTCTGCAGTAAAAACCTGAAATGAATGCAAAGATAAAGGTTTGATAACAATCATTATTATACTCTTTAAGGTCATTCTTATTGAAATGGACGTACGGTAATTGTGGCGAAAACGTTCTGGAATGTCATGTTAGTTAAAAAGAGAAATAGTGCCCCGTTAATGTTCATGACACCCACTTGTGTCAACTGTTGACCCAAAAAAATCACACCGATCAATATGGCAACCATCTTCGAAGGAAAGGAAGAAGAAAAAGATAACTGTATTAAGAGTTGCCATGAGTTTCTTGGGCAACTAACTTACTGTGGTTTGTATAAGACGTACTTTAACCAGTAAAGGCTCTTTAAGTACGGATAGCCATGAACGCCATACAATTGCACGCAACTGCATAAACCACGTGGCTTTATAGCTCACACTGCTTTCATCTTCAATAGATGGTCCACTGGTTTTGTTAGCCAACTTCTTGAAATTGTGCTCCATTTCGCGTGAAATCCTAAAAGAATAAGAAAGCCCATGAAGGGGGTTAAGGTTGAGAGGCAAGGTTGAGGGCAATAGGATTTTCTTTATTCTTCGGACTTACTTGCTTACCGCAAAATTATCACAAATCCTTGTAATGCGTTCTTTCGATTCATCTTCTCGGCTTGGAACGACAGCAAGTACTTGGACATAAAAGTCGGCTGGATTATAATTGGTCGGGCATTGAGCGCCAATACTAAAAAACAAATTGGAAAAATTGATTAACATTTTTCAGAAAGATCTCTTCTATAGTTTTAGCCTTACTATGAAAAGAATTCCACAGCTTGATTCGGAGTACCCAAAAAAGCAACTCGACCCTCGGCCATCAGCAGTAGTTTATCGAACAATTGAAATAGTTCGGACGACGGTTGATGGATTGTCAGAATAACGGTTTTTCTCCTTTGTGAGAGTTTCTTTAAAACCTGAACAACGCTGTGAGCCATAAATGAATCCAGTCCCGATGTTGGTTCATCACAAATGAGCAAAGGGGGATCCGTTAGAGCTTCTGACGCAAAAGCGAGACGTTTACGTTCACCACCCGATAAACCCTTAACACGTCCAGGTACACCAATCACGGTATGTTGGCACTTCCCCAATGACAAATCCTGTATGACTTGATCAACGCGTTGCAATTTCTGGCGGTAGGACATAATTCGTGGCATGCGTACCATTGCTTGAAATATTAAATGCTCGCGAGCAGTAAGGGAGCCTATAAAAAGATCATCTTGTTGTACGTAAGCGCATCGTGCTTGAATTTCCTTAGCCGTAACGGGACAACCGTTCAACATCCGAACGGATGACGAGGAGATTTGGACGCCTGGCGATGGACGGAAAGCGAGAGCATTCAACAGAGTTGTTTTTCCAGCTCCGGAACTTCCTAAAACTGCAAGCATTTCGCCAGGATAGGCAACGCCACTGACTGTAATCGAAAGAGGGGATGCCTCAAATAAATGTTAAAAATTCCTTTAACGTCACGAATGGAACTTACTGTTTTTTAGCAGGTGCTTTCTGGGGGCCGGTATATGGCGTTCATTGCATAAAATACTCCTCGCCCGATTTCTCACCTGCTTACACGTTGAACCGGGCTGATGAACAGCACCAAAGGCATCTAGATTGTGCCATATATAGGTGAGATTCTCTAAGGGATCTGCTGTGGGGGGTAATAGAGTTCCGTAACTCTTATTATCATTTGGATTTAATAATGGCTGATCAAGTAATTGACGATTGCTCTGGAAAATAAAACTTCTTTAATTAAAATAAATACCGTGAATAAATGAGTAAAGGGGGCGGGGGATTTGAACCCCAAGAGTTTAGCGCACTATTGTAGAGTAATAAAATTGGTTTTAAATTCAGAATTTAATTTTGGTTTATATAAACTGAAATCGAATAAATTTGAGTAACTCAAAGGAAATTTGGGCGATAAATGGCGGAACCGAAAGCACCTGAATCCGGAACGGTGAAGCAGTAAAAAAATTAAGTGGAAAACATTTCAGTTCAAGCATCGCTCGATTTTTCACACTTTCCGACTTTATTACTAAAAGCTCGAGAGCAACAACTTCTGAAACGATGGACGGCGAGATTTTTTCAATTTGAGTAGTTTCCTCTTTCGATTTGTTTTTAGTTGTTTTTTTCATTTTCATGCCATTGAACTTTTCAAACCTTGAATTTTATTGCAATGGGATCGTGAGGTTTTTTCGCTTCATTTTATTTTTTTTTAAATCTTTTTTTGATTTGCAAAAAAGTTATTCGTGTTCGTTCGAAAACGTAAAATGTCGATGAAACCGGCCATTTCTAAAACTAGAACTTTTTTATTAAAAATTTCAGTAACGCGAAATGGAAACACGAGCGAGCACGCAGCAATTGCCAATAATCAAAAAAAGGTGCAGAGTGATGATTCCATTTTCTCCTCTTCATCAGGTAAATAACGGTACTAACCTTGTTATAAAATCCTCTTGAGCATATCGTATTCTCGTGAGTGGTAAAGGGAGGAGAAGAGGGTGTTGAACAGAAGTTTGACAACAATTCTAAAGCCGTGTCGGGCGGGAATGGAGGGTGGTTGGATTTAATCGTACTTTGACAAAACTTGGAATATTATCGTAGGAAAATCATATTTTTTGATAATGGTCGAAAACTTAAGGAATGCCATCAAAACTTACAAAACAATCATAAGGAAGAAGATCGAATTTTCATTGGAGAATAAGAAAAAATTACGGTATGTAATTACTTTCATAATTTCACCCTCGAAACAAACACTCCTCGTTCCACCGGCATAGGTTGCGACAAACCAGTACATGGACAAAATTTACGTTCCCGCAATTCATATTAATGTACAGTGGTATGGCCTAATATCGGTGGAACATCCGCGGCAAAGGTATGCGGGTTTGCCTCTCTATAAATCAGTTTAATTGCTCTCGAATGGTGATCCAACTTTACCTTCCAAACCATTAAAGAAAACTTCTTTTAATATTATTATTTAATAAGAACATATTTCCTCTAGCATTAATTTCAAATCGTTTCACGTTACTTTTTCCTTGGGGCGCTAGTAAAATAAATTTCACTTTAAACTGAAAAAAACTGGAATTCAATTTGGTATCGCTTCTGGGCTAAATTCATTGTTGTAATCTCGGTCGGACGGATGACCTTTAACTCTTGAAACGTGGCCTTGAAACCCAAACGCCTGTAAGTTATAGAATAAATTTTGTTGTGGATATTCATCAGGCAAAATTTTTGAATTTTAGGTTTTCCGAGTATCCCGAGATTCCCGAAATTTCGCTTTTGGAAAAGACTTCAGTGGTATTAAAGTATTAGAGAATGGTATTAAAAATACAAAAAAGAATAGGGTCATATACACGTTACGCATAATATAAATTTCTAGCTTTAATCCAGTTATCAGTGGGTGGTGTTAGTGCGCGCCTATCTCCCGCAATTTCCAAAATGGTGTTATGACCACCTGTATAAGGTTTCATTTAAATATCTCCAACCGTTTATGAGATATTGCTAACTATTTAGGGATCCGACCACGCGTAATTTTGGTAATGATGTTTTAAGATGTCAAATGAAATCTGAAGCCTGTTAATTATTTAAATATCTTTAGTATTTTTTAATAAATTATTTATTCTGAATTAAATATTAAATTTTATTAAAGGAATTTCTAAAAGATTGAAATGGGAGAAAATTTTCATTGGCGGTGAACTAATCGTGCATACAAAGCGCAGGTGGTTGATCGGTTGGTCGGTTACGAGTAGAAGGGCTAAATAGTTGTAACATCAATAGCGCTCAGTTTTGTGGGTTTGTGGGTTTTTGAAATTCTCATTCATTTACTCGTATCCATTGGATGCAAAACAAAACGAAGGTGAAGCCATAAAAATTTTATGAAACAGTTAACAGACAAAAACACTTTCTATTGACGCCACATTATGGCCATAGAAATATAAATGAAATACATTTGGCCATGTGGTTTTTTTTGTTGTACTTTAGAAGCCATTGAAACAAACAAACAAACGGATCAACGAACCAGCGAACGAACAAGCGAGTGAGTAAGCAAAAAATAGTTTAAGTTTGAAATTTCAGTTATGAATACATGGAGAGTTATGAATGTATCCCACCGTGTATGAGTATGTATGTTGGGGGAGTCTGGGATGAGGGTATTAGCTTTCTGATCATCAACATGTTCAATCGATCGATTTCTAAAAGAAACATTTTCTATATAACATTTTCTATTAAGATTAAAAATTAAGACCGTAAACACTGCAAAAACCGTTAAGATTATTTTCCTCATTCTCATGAAAAATCTGGAGCGGTGCTCTCATTATTCATTCTCGTTATGCATCCAGTGATGGGATAGTGATGACCTTTAGCAAATTGTTAATCGGATGCTTTTGCCAAATCATTTAGTATTAGAGTAAATGCGTAAAAAATTTATCGACACCTTTGCTCTATTTTCATTCATTCTAAAGCTTTTAAAAAATCCGTATTCAAAACGTTTTATTTCTTATGCTTAGATCTCATACATTCGTATGCATAAGATTGTTTGTGTGTGTGTACGTGTGTGTGTGTACAACAACACACGTTGTTTGATGTATGTGTGTATGTTTCCTATGCACTTGTGTTTGCATTTATGTGCATTTGAACCACAAAACTTAAAATACTTAAAGGCGAGATAAACAACAACAGCGAGTGAGACGTAATCGTTATATTCTTTTGAGGTAAAAGGAAGAAAGGAAGTGCACACGAACGTGGCGCGTATCCGCATCTTCATGGTATTGTGCAAGGAGAAGGAGAAAAGAGAGCAGAGAAATGTAAATAAAATTTAAAAGAAACTAAAAATTTCAACTGCACGATAAGAAGGAAGGAGAGAGAGAGAGAGAAGCCGGGAGCTGGCAGTGATGCCCTCATATAAAATATCTAGGCAAACAAATTTCTACATAGCCAAATATATTTACACAAACACATGCACGCACATTCTCGCAGCCACATTTATCTTTTTGACGAGAGATGAAAAGATAAACGTATTTATACAAATGCCAATATAAATCTCACACGTACGGTGTAATGACAATGATGATGTTTGTGTGTTAGTCTGTCGGTTAATAAAGCAGCGGGCGGCAGCAGCAACAACAATAATAACAAAACAACAATTAAATCTTACACTTCAATGAACGTTTATCAGGGCCAAACAATCTTCTATTTACTTTGATCTGATTTTTATTTCTTGCTTTCTTTGTTCAATCCCGATTTTGATTTTATCATGTTGGATGAATATTTATGACGTTTAAGATGGTTGAAATAGCCACGAGGTAGGATAGATATAAACGGCTATCGGTAAAGAGAATAAATAAAACTCCATTAAGGAAAACGAACCGTAGAGAAAGGAGTGACTGAATGATGAAAGAAAGTAATGGACTTCACTTATTCTCGTTTTAGGAATTCAAATTCTTTGAGAATCAAGTAAAATTTGTCGAATATTTGTTTAATAAAAATGCAAAGAACTACGAAAGAATAGCATAAGGAGCATATTTGTCGATAGGTCGTGCTAAAAAGCTTATTATCATTGTTTGCGAGTTATTTCGAGGTGAAAAAAATTGTTAGAGAAAATCGCTCTACTTGCTTTAAGTTCAAAATATGAAACGAATACTTTTTACAACCGAAAATTTTCGTACTCTCTTTTAAAAATCTCATTTTTACGAGTTTTACCTGAGTAGCTGTCGCACTTTGTTTTTGTCAAATTATTCCTAAACTTCTGTGTTTTTTTCAGTCTGAATTTATGTCCTATGAAACTATGTTCAGTCTGAAGACTCTGTATAAACAATCAATATATGAGGTTTTATTTAGAAGTTTCACAAAATATGAATCAATCGATGAGAAGGAATGACAAAGTGATATAACAAACAACGGTCTTACTCGAAATGAGCGGTCTGAGAGTTGAGAATTGTAGTATGTGTAATATTCTCTTTTCATTAAAAATGTTAGCGGCGCACGCTCACACATAAACATATATTACTTACGTTGTTTAAACTCTCGGCCGATGCAGATGTTTTGCTATCGCGTATTAAAACTTCTTGATCCTCTTGGGCCATGATCATCGATGTTTATGATGAGTATATCACAAGGATAAGTGAATTAAAAAAAAAACAACAACAACAATAAAGGGCCACAGAAGAGAGAAGAGAATATGCGATCGAGGGCTTTCCTCACAGTTTTCGGTAGTTTTATTAAAGTTTTGTATGGTTATTCGTAGGATTTACTTTATGTTATTTTCAATATAGCCCAATTTTTCACTCGCTCGTTTTTCCTTTCTTTCTTTCGGGTTTTCTGCGATATTTAAATTTTTTTCAATTTTCCCTTTTTTATTTTCGTAAAGAAATTTTTCTTAATAGAAAATTTCTATTCAATCACTTCATTTCAAAGCCAACGGTTGGAAACGAGACCTCATCAGTAAACCGCAGCACCGCACCAAAAGTACCAATCGCCACTGTCAAAACAACACTTTATCAAAATAAATGTTTTCTAAAGCTTCGATGGATGTTTTTTCGATGATTTTTTCGAGATTTTTCTTTTTTCACCGAGGATCCCGTTGCTTTTGTGAATACTGTAGTTTGAAATTTTGACCAGTCGTACTAACTTTGTCTGTAATTAATATTTAGTTTTTCTAGATTATTCTGGTCTATATGAGCTACTGTGAGTGTGTGTATAAGCGTGTAGATAAGTGTAAGTGTAAGAGTAAGAGTATTACGAGGAAGTGAGGCGTAAGATGCTATGAGTACTGATGGTACTTGCTGGTGACTTATTGGTAACTTGTAGTTACTTCTCCCGCGTGTTAGCACGTGTATTAGTTGCTCGTTGATCAAAACTCGACTGCAAACTGATTGCAATGGAACAATTTGCCTACCAACGACTTCAGTTCACACTGAATGTGGTTTGAGTAATCCACGTAAATTAGGTTCTATGCGATGGGCGGCGAACACATAGACGGCGGGATCGTTGGAGGGATGAGTGAGAAGATAAATTGGAGTATGTGCCCTCAGATCAGATAGGGCGACTGACATGTAGATGAGTTTAAACTCAATTTTGAATATTTTTTGATTTAAGATTGAGTTTCTTTTAAGTGATAATACTGACGTCGTTATTGTTGTAGTTTTCGTGGAAGTGATTGTAATCGTTTTTTAATCTCGTTATTTTAACTTTGATATTTATCTTATTGTTGCTCTAATGAGAGTGACCTACTCTTACGCGCTTCTCTTGAATGCGAAATATTCGTATTTAATGAAAAAGAAAAGAGAATCATTAACAAAAGAGAATCATTTGTGGGAAATTTTTTATCTTTTTTGTCTTTCTACCTCTTTTCTTTTCTAATAGCATTCTAGCTTTCTTTCGTTTATTACGCTTTGAAAGCCGTCCTTTTAGCATTTGAATTCATTTCCGCTTGTACGGTTGTCGTCGTCATCATCGTCGTCATCATCGTCGTCACCCTTGTTGGTGTCGTTGCTGTTGTTGTTATCGTTGGTGCAGTCGTGATTTATTAGCCTTGTCGAGCATTCATTATTTTGACTTATTGCCATAAGCTGACCCGATCCGACCGATATATCAATCCTGCTGGAAACTGCTGCTGGGTTGGTTGGAGTTGACGCAAAAAAGAATTTGCAAAATTTGGAACCTATGACTGTTGATGATTGAGTCATTGTTATTGGTGGAGTAGAACACAGTCTAGATATCGTAGACATTTCTACTTGCCTTTAAAACTGCCAACTGGTTTTGATTATCAATAAAAATTACTAGTTTTCTTGATTTAATTTCAATTCATTTGTGATTCATTTCGTATTCAATTCTAATTCATTCGTGATTTACTTTTCGTTTACTTGTGGTTCATTTCATATTCACTTCTAATTTAATCTTAATTTACTCCTGATTCACTTGTGATTCATTACTTATTCATCTCTTATTCATGTTTCGTTTTGTTTTGTTTGGCTTATTATTCATTCCGTGTTCATTTCTGATTCACTCCTGATAAACCTTAGATTCATTTGCTATTCATTTCATATTTATTTCTGATTCATTCGTGATTTACATCTGAGTCACACCTGGCTTATTCTTCATGTACTTATGATTCACTCTTGATTCGCTATGACAACAAAAAGTCGTTTAATATAGTCCTTTATTTTTCAAGTATGGAAAGCTCTCGAAATGACATGATTTTATGCGATTTTGATTTATTTCAGCAACAAGAAAAGTTCAACTTAAAGCCTTTCCTTTGCACAATATCAAAAGCAATCTAAAAGCCCGAAGGAGTGAAGACTGGAATATAATTTTATTTGCTGTTTTTCTGGATTCGTCATCAAATGATAATAACTAAACCCCTTTTGATGACAGTTTTGTTTTGCTTTTTTATGACTGAAATGAATCAGTTTGAAATGTCACCATAGGCCACTGTTTTGGCTGTCGTCACGCAATCGTCAAACATTCGTAGAATGAAGAAAGACCATAAAGAAACAATTTGAAGACGGAAAGAAAGTCAGTGCAGTGCACACGATGACGGCGGAGCAGGAAGGGAAGTCCCACCCTAATGGGTAATAAAACTCGTAATTTATAAGTTTGCGTTGCAGAATAGGATGGTGCGGTATGCTGTTGTGCAGCACGGTATTGTCCCGTGAGGTGGATTGTGGTGCCGTGCGCTGAAGTGCAGTGAGGCACTAGTGTAGTGCGTTGCTGTCTTTTACTTCAGTCTGCATTACTAAGGTTACGCCCATTGTTGATTTAATTTACTCGAGTGATAACTGTTAAAAATGTTGAAACGTTGAACCGACTACATTTTCTTTGTTTTACTTTTTTGCTTTTGCTCGAATGTAATAACTCGAGTTTGGGTCACTTTTCCAACTTTCACTGCGTTTTGTTTTGTTTTGCTTCCAAATGTTGGCTTTTAATCTTGTTCGCCTTTGACAACTTTTGTTATCATTTACTACATTTCGTTTGTCGTCCTTTTTTAGTTTTGTTTTATTTTTAGTTTAACCTTATCATTCTACTTCTTCCACCCCCTCTTTTAGCTCTACTCTTCTCTTTTGACCGTATCATATTTGATATTGTTCTGATTCTTTTGAATTCAATTTGGAATTTATTGTTTTTATTTAAAAAAAAGTAATTATAAAATGCATTGGCAGTATTCTAAAAATGAATAACTCTTCGAAAATTTCTATAATAAATTATAATCATCATATTTGATTTAAGAAGTATTCGAAACTCATAAATTTATTGAAATATCATGATGTTATAAAAATAGGCCTAAAAAAGAGCTCAAAATTTAACTCCTTTACTTCTATTTAAAGACCTCAAATATATATTCGTGTGTGTGTGTGTCCGTGTATATACGTGAATGGGCGTGTGCGCTTGTGCTTTTGAATCTATCTATCTTTGATGTCAAACTTTTTGTGTTGGTATCTTTTATGAATACCGTAAGCATAAGCGCGTGAGAACTCGTAAAACATGCAAAATCTAGCAACCTAGTGGGAGTCGTAAAATTTCAACAACTAGACCGAAAACAACAACAACAAAAGCTTTGTGACGCTAGAACTCGTAGTAACGCACCAAGCCCACAATTCGAATTCTCCGATATACGCGTTAGTATTCATGACCGCGTGATTTAACTTGCCAACAAAAGGAACGGTTCGTTTCCTTTCCTGCTCTCTTTATCACTTCCTTTCTTTTAAAATCGCAGCCTTTTTTTGGAAGTGGCACCAGGTAGCTCTCAACATTATCGCCTTGTGCATTCCAAAGACAATAATTCGTGTCCTCGTTAAACTTTTATTTCTTCAAGTGGATACAATGTTCTTCTTCTTTTTAAGAATAATCTTCTTCTTCCCTTTCTTCTTCATGGTTTTTGTACGTAATATGATAGAATGCTTTGTTGACTTTTCGTTGAACTTGTATTGATGTGAGAATGGAGTGCAACGAGTATTGAGAGATCGAGAGAGAGAGAGGGAGTAAATTGTAAAGGTTATATATCTAGCGATTTATGGTAGCTCAGATCCTTAGTGAGAACGTGCAACTTCTAGATATAACTACCACTAAAAGTTGTTCTATATAAAATTTCTGATCAGAATTCAGGATACAGGATACATTAACGTTTATTTCTTTTTAGTTTTTGGGCTTCATTTGTCCGTTCGTGTGTGTTTGCGTGTGCGTGGTTGCAAGTGTGTGTGTGACTTTGTGAGTCCGTAGAGTGTCACACACTATCCGCAGAAAGTTGGCAATATCTTTTAGTTATGAAGTGAGACCAAATCGCCTACAAAATGGGAAGTGTTTTTCTTATCTCTTTGGAGCGGAAATCCAGTAACGGAATACGAAAAGCGTATCGAAGAATCGATGGTTTTTCAAAAACATGCGTTGAAATGAATAAAGCATACGCCACATCTTGAACTGAATAATTTGTGTAAACGATTTTGAGAAGTTAAAATTTTGTAATTTCTGTTTGGGAAATCGTTCGGAAGGGGAATGGAATTCGAAGTGAGAATCGTAAAGTCGTGTAGTCCTGAGTCAGAATTCTTAATCTTAATCTTATATGGAAAATAAGGGTCACAGAGAGAGAGAGAAGCGTAAGAAAGAGAAGATGGATTCAGCAAATGAGTGTCAGTGTAAGTGTCAGTGGAGTGTGTTGTGTGTGAGAATGACAAGGGGAGAAAGAATGTAAGTACGGAGTCCATTGCTTTTATATCGGATTTGATATACTTTGCAATTTCCTCTTCCTCTTCTTCATCCTTGCGACTTCTTATTTTTACACTTGCCGTATAACGTTGTTACCTTTCTCCCCCTCCGCTCTTCCCCTTTTGCGCCTATCCCTTTCTCTTTCACTCTACCTCTTCAATGGTCAAATAGTTCGGTTGCTTTCTGTTTGTTCTTACTGATACTAACCGGCTTACTGTACAAAAGGGACAATAAATTCTAAAGTTGTGCAGGAAGAATCTAAAAGTTTCCTTCCTTCCCTCCTTCCTATCAGCCTGCTTGTTCCCCTCGTGCAACATTTCTATATTGTTTTCTTTGTTCTTTCCCGCCTTTCTCCTGTACGTTGTTTTTTCCGTTTATGATCTGATATTTTGCTTGTTTTTGTTGTTGTTGTTGGAGCCTGTGCTGTGGTGGTTGTTCTAGAGACTTTTTGCTGAATCTACTGTTTTATTATTGTTGCTTTTGTTGTTGTTGGTGGTAATAGAAAACAATGTTAGGCAAGAAAACGGAGAGGAGGAAGAAGAAGAAGAAATAGTATTAGTGGTAGTGAAAAGAAAAGAATTCGAAACGGAAGATTTTTCGGTGAAGACTACTAGAGACTGACTTTTCAAATTTGATACTTCATTTTGTTGTGCTTTTGTTTTTCTTATTGTTATTGTTTATGGTTTGTTTTTTTGAAGAAAATGTTATTTTTGTGCTTGCAAGCCGTCAAGCTTTTAACTGTTTAAGTGGTACAAAAGACGGAAGAAGCAGAAGAGCGGAAGTGCAAAAGAAAAGACGTACATCTAGAGCCTGGTTATTGTTATTGCCATTATAATTTTTTTGTTGTTACAACGAAACTTTTGTCTGGATATTTGTTTCAGCCAGCTATGGGCAGAGATATAGAAAGCGACCATAAAAGAGAGAGAGAGAGCGGGAGAGATAGAAAGAATTTGGAGTGGTTGGTTAGTTGGTTACACGCAAGTGAATACTTTGTACTCGAAATTCTTATTATTATTTGTTTTTCGTTTTTCTGTGTCTGAGGATGTGTCGAGAGAGAAAAAGAGAGGAAGAGCCTCGTCATATGTCAAACGTATGACAGAAACTTGAGCAGAGTTTAAGGAGCCATGCCCTCCAAAGGATGCTTAGAACGTTGTTGTTGCTGATTGTTGTTGTTGGTGGTATTCTTATTGCTGGCTTTTTACAAATTTGTAAAATATTGAAAGAAGGAATATTCCATAATTGATATTCTGGTACTGCTACTACGACCGTCATGGTGGTCACTTTTGTTCAGGCTGCGCAGAGAAGATTGATATCCTTTTCAGGATAATCCCATTACGAACGTTCTTTTTTAATTTGACTTTTTAATATTCAATAAATATTAAGAGTACTCCGAGGCTAGAGATAGCCATTAATTAAAATCCATTGCAAAAAAGCAATCTTAAAGTGAAAGCTTTTTTATATCGTTTTAAATTTTTTTACAAACCTTTTCGAAATATTTCTCACCCGGGATTAAGTTTTTTTAAAAAAGTACTGAATATTAATTATTTTATTAATAAATATTTGGTGGATTTGTAGTGTCTAACACTCCCATAAAATCTCACACATAACATAAGCACACAATTTTAAAATTTCAATGAAGATTGAAAATTGGTGCTTTTTAATTTTATTCCATAAAAAAGCAGGCGTGGTACTAGGCTGAATTCGCTCATTTTAATTGCCTAACAATTTATAAAACGAATTTATAATATTCGTGGTACATTTCATAATGGTGCCTCTGCTCGTTCTTATCTAGTGCTAATGCTAATGTGTGTGTTTACATTTGCTTTACATTTGCTTTACATTTGGGGCTCTGTTAGATTGACTACGACCATTTTTTGTAAAATAATTTGATGTTTAAATTAAGGAAGAAAAGGGAAATGAAATGTCAAACGGGTCCGCTATTTTGTTTATTCAAGCACTCTTTCTCTCCCTCAAGCACACACAGGCGAAAATAACAAGAAGGAAATAATAAATAACCAGTAAGGGAATTTCGTTGGATGGCATTTTGTAGTTTTTTTATATGACCGTACGTATGAGTCTATTCGCTCGCACGCGTATGTGTGTGTGTGTGTGAAGTAAAAACTTACACGCTATTGAGTTGCCTCAGGAATGCCAAAAGCGCTACATGGTGTTGTTGTGGTATCTCGTTTTTTGTGTTGTATTCACTTGAAACATGTTTTTTCTTAGCGCATACTTCGACATTTATGCTTCAAGCGCAATTACATTCTAATACAAAATCGTATCATCTAAATTGTATCTCTGAATTCCTTGAAAAACATTGAATGTTCTTTAATTCTTTCACTAAAAGATAATATTTATTTTGTATTCCAACGTGATCAAAACTAAAACATAAGAAGAAGAACGGGATGATAAACTATAGTTTCTGAAACATAAATAACAAAGTGCGAAAGAAAAATGAAAGAGAGCACAAACAACAACGGGCAACGACCGGGGACAACTGAGCTAAATTTCATCTCATTAAAATTTAATTCGATATTCTTTTATTCGTTGTTTGTGGTGTAATTGTGTTCATGAAGATTTTGTGCGGGGCCCCCAGGGCAGTAATGGGGTTGAAGATGTAGCATATTTGACGGTTATCCGTAGTGGAAGGTTGAACTCCTTCTGCTTGACTTCTATACTTTTTTGTGATTTGTTCAAAAGTGCGTTGCGTATAGCGCCGCAGGCTAGATGAAGAAGAAGAGGGCAAGGTGATCTTTCCTACCTCTTCGAAGGGTCGCAAAGTGCTCAAGTATTCAAGTCTACGTTGAAGCGCGAGGGACTTACAAGGTAAAGCAGACAACAACAACGACGTGGTGACGATAGTTTAGAAGGATTGCAATTACATTTTAAAATTATATTATTTCGTTTACGTGCGTTGTTCGCTCCTTCATTTGCATCTTCAACGTAATTATATTGCTGGTGCTGGTGTTGTTGTTGTTGTCGTTATTATTCACATACAGGTCACACCCTTCAAATAATTAAACAGAATTTACAATAGCAATAACAATATCAACAAAAAAATTTTCATAATAATAGCCTGAGTGGCGGCCTTGGGGGCTCTATAAGAGACGCATGAAAAGGGTGATGTTGAGGTTTTCGGAAAAGTATGGAAAAATAAGAAGAAATAGGAATAGAAGACAAATTTGAGAGATGATTAAGAAGATAGTGTCGGGGGCGGGGGTGAAGAAGGGGATTAAGCGACCTATTGAACTTCAACGATTTATCGAGAGTCACTCTCTATGAAAACCATAATAATAATTTCTTAAAATATTTGCTATGAGTCTCTGTCAAAACTCACGTACGATTATTTCATTCGAACGGGACCTGAGGATTGGGGCTAAATGTTATTACTTGTGAGCTTACTTCGCACCCCTGTCATCTCCACGCTTCCGATAGCCCATGAGTACTCGAGCATTATTTTGATTGCTCTGCAAACTTCATTGCGATGTGGAATTCTCAGTTGAATTCGATCGAATTCTTGGAATGGATTAGCGGGATTATTGAATGACCAAACAGAAGGAAAAAAAAACGAAATCAAACCAACAATTGCACTGAACGAATCCTCCAAAGAATTCCGTAAATTAATTTCACTTAAGGACTTCAAATGTTAGCTCACCAATAATTTTTCGATCATAAAAGGATACAAGCGATGAGCTAATTGAATTATTGCCATTTATTCGTGTATGTGCGTGTGTATGTGCGATCCTTTGGGTTTATTACCAATGATATAAAATAAAGAAATGATGAAAAGACAGAAGGAATCGTTAAAAGTGTTGATTATTTGGGATTGTGGGATTAAATGAAACGAATTGATAGTGGCAACTTCACACCCTGCACTGCAATGCACGCACGTGTCATTGCATTGGTAAATAAATTTTAACGATTATTGGTTGATTTGCCCTTCAAACAAATTGAATTAGAATTGTATTCGCTTTCGAAATGGGTCGAGTTGTTAACGAAAGATCTCTTCATGTTTAATGGCATCGAATAATTGGTTCGAATTGAATCGATTTAATGCATTGTAGCGATAGTTGATCGATTTATTTGTCGATTCGATTTAATTTCTGTTATTTGTTTTTGATGATTTGCGAAGAGTTTAATATTATAGATATCACTTAGATATTGGTTTATCTTACACATTTTTTCAAAAACAATTAATTAAACTTCTCTTCCTAGCAAAAGATGAATTGTATTAGATATTTCTGAACGATTTTATAATCTCTTATGCTTGTTTTAGGGACAAACAATGTTTATTTCTTTCTTCTTTTGAAGAAAGAATACTTCTCTCATATCCTTTCAAATACATTCACCCCCCCCCCCCGACCTCATTTACCATTTCGTATTGTATCGTTTGATTGATTTTTCATAACAATAATTATTTCTTTTCGTCCGTTCTATTGTATCCTTTTACAATTTATTTAATTATATTTGCCCAAGTTTTGTGTTTACCACTGTCGGAATAATTATTGTTATTGTTGTTTTTATACAATTGTAATATACGCACGATATACAGTCATAGTATATTAATGGTTGTTAATATTATTTCAATTAGCGCTCCTTCTGTCCTACACCCAAAGGAAATAAGGCAAAATAATATTTACTTTATTCCTCTTTTACAACACGTTAAAGCTAAAGTTATAGAAGAGTATATGTATTCTTGTTAAGAAGATCGTGCAAGAAGGTGGGGAGAAGGTTTCGTTTGAAATATGACACGAATATTTTTGTAATTATGCAGTATTGGGCATAAGATAAGAGTGGGCGAAATCGAACATTATCGGTTTGGATTGCTTCTAAAGTGGTCGGGTAGTTTCTAAATTACTGTTAGGTATCTACCAACAACTCCTACGATAGTAGTAGCAGGAAATGATTCGCGACTTTGTTATATTGGTTCACATATTTGATAAAAAGTTTTGGGTATATGTTAAATTTAGTATATATATTCCATAAATATGGTTTGGGTATGTACTAATTAGCTCAGGGGTTTTCCTAAGTGCCTCTGATATTTTCAGATGTTGTGAAGTTACTGCTAAAGTGGTTAGTGTATTGTCTAAAGATGATCAGGTATTTATTAATGCGGTTTATATAGGTGTTAAAATGAAATACCCCTTAGTATCCAAAATTTCGCCTATAGCGGTGTAGCGTTTATATTTCGAAGTTCAAAGTTAGGGATTTTGCTTGTAATTAATTGATTTTACTAATATTTTTTGATGGTTTTACTCGTTCTTAATTGAAATACCTTTTCAAAACGTGCTATTATTTCCGGGCCCGACGATAAGCTGCAGAGTGTGTGGCGGGCTGGTAAATGTCATGTGGGGTGGGTACGGCTAACAGTTATTATGTTACACTTATTTTAATGAAAGCAAAATAATTTGTTACCGGAAGTAATTTTTTGACATCGCTTATACATTCTTCTATTGTTTCTTATAATTGTTTTGGCTGTTGTTGTAATTGTTTTTGTTGCAGTTATTGTTATTGCTATAGTCGGTATTGTTGATTACTTTTCTCTTCATCTTGACCTTTGGTATGTAATAATAACTATCATCAATTTTTATTCATGACGTCGATTTGCTTCCACAATTATTTCACATTAAGTTTAACTGTTTCTTTTTATTGTTTATGGATTCTCTTTTATTTTGCGTCGGTCATTATTTGGAATTGGAGTATTCTTTTTGAATACGAATGGGTTTCTCTACTAAAACGACCTTCAGAACGACATTTTGTATTGAATGGGGGGGGGAGGAATTAACTACTAGTATGCTTTTATTTCTAAACATTTAAATTGATACAATTGTTTTACCAATTTTATCCAAGAATAAAAACTTAATAGAATTATAAGCAAACAAACGAATGAAAGCAAAAATCAATTTCTTCACTTCGATTGGACTTGGCTTGCTCTTGACTTTTTTGCACTGAAGGGAACACAAATGTCCTTTATCGACTTCATTTACGGTGAATAAATCTACGATTAAGATATTGAAACCTTTTTTATCGACGTGAAGAGATCAGAAAAAATGAATTGACAACTTGATTCTGCCAATAATAATGTTTTTGGGATTATTCGATCTTTTATTTTTGTTTCTAAGACATAAACCCGAAAGTAGAGGGTCTATTCATTTATTTATTCCGCTTGTAACGCATTAAAAGAGCCGTGTAGGTATAGAAAGGTCTTGAGTCGATTTAGCCATGTCCGTAGTCGGTCTGTCTGTCTTAAGTCGAGCCAGTGACACGCCTACCTTTTATACAAAATTTCCTTTTACACACGATTTCTCAGCTTCTTTTTTCTATATATGTTTTCAAACTGGAATTTTATTCGCGATGCGTTGGTATTATAATTATCACTCCACGAAAATGGGCGTGACACGCCCCTTTGCCATGTGTAGAATTTTGTTGACAAAGATTGGGTTGAGGATGAGTTAGTAGATCAAAATTGATAAAGAAGAGGGAAATGTAGTACCAAAAGAGGCGTGTACCGCCTACTGATTATATTAGGATTATACTGTAAGTTTATGCTATGGGTGTAGGGTATATAAGCTTCGGTAGGGCTCTTGCTTCTTTTATATTTCTGCATGGCAGACCTCCCTATCTCTCTTTCTTTCCCTTACTTCAAACCACCCTTTCCCCTCATTTTAGTAACGTTTTTCTGGTTAAAGTGTAAACAAAACAAATTAAACACGACAAAAAACTGTAAATGAAAAGAAGGAAGAACAGTAAGAAGAGGTAATGAGTGCTCGGGAGACAGAGAGAGAAGGAGAGAGAGAGAAAGCAAGAGACAAGGTGTGGAAAGAAAGAGGAGTAATAAAAAATGAATAAATGGAAATGAAATTTGGTTAGACAATCGAAAAACGAATTCCGTCGCTATCAACACCGGAAACGGATATGAAAATTCTACTTGTAGCTAAAATCCTGATTGTTCTTTTGTTAATCTCGGTGAATGAGGTAAATGGGGCGACATGGTACCATTAAAGCGCAAATAAATTCCACTAAAGAATTCTTTATGAATTCCGTATACGAGTACACAAACACACATACGCACACACATACATACACACACGCATAAAATCATATACACTTTAGTACACAGACACATTCGATACGACATGACACCATACGTTTGCGGATGTCTTTTGTTGTATGTGCGTCCGTGTGCGTGTCTAGGTATATGTCTATGAGTTCATTTGAGTGTGACGCAACAAAAAAGGAAAAAAAGCAGTAAAAAGATTATCTACGGGGACGGGAGGAGCCAAATAGGACAAAAATGAAAAGACTAGAATTAGAAGTAACGAAAGAAATGGTAAAGATCGTGAAGAGCCGTCACGTGGATGGGAAGTTGAGGGAAAAAGTTGTAAGTAAAAAGTATGTGAGTAGATTTGTTGGCTTTTATTGCTGCTACCGCATTTGAAAGATGATATTTAGCTATTTGCCATTTGTTTATTATACAAAGTGGGTCACAACGCAGGAGCGAATACGGCCGAAAAGGGATGACGAGAGGGGAAGAGGACGAAGGAGAACGGTAGGATTGAAATATATGTCTCGTAGTTCTTTTTAATAAGACTGCTCTTGATATTTTTATAGTTCCGTTGTTGTCGTTGTAACGACGGTATCGTGGACTGTTTTTTTGTTTTGAATAGGTAGAAAATATTGTAAGGACGAGATTGAAATAGATTCCCATTTTTTGCTAAATTCACTAATGATAAATAAATCCATTTGAAAGTTAACAACAACTTAAATAACCGCGACAACGACCACAACATCCATAAAAACCAGCAATATTAACAGCGTCTGTGGAAATAAATAAAAACAACAACAATACGATAATAATACCAGCAGCAATAACAACAAACCGACAACAATAACAAAAAAGATAATAAACTGAAAGCACAAAATTCATTGACAATATTTCAATTATAGCCATTTCAATTAATGCCACGCAGAAGGCTTAATTTAAATAACATAAGCTCAAATCCTTAAAAGTATGCAATGGAAAATATTGACAGAAATAAAATCTCACAAAAAACATGAAGTGAGTAGGCTAAATTCGGGCCGGTCGAAGTTCATGCACTCTATATACGGTAGCCCCGGTTTTTGTTGCCAGTGAATGAAACACGCCCACATTTGCAAGTATACTTCTTGTAAGGCGTATATGAATTTACTTATCAAAACTCTCTGTCATATGAACACACACGCACACAAATATTTACAATCATTGTAAACACATTAACACGTGTTTCATCAATTAAAATTCCACGAATTGTAATTGGCCCTAATGATGAAATTAATCGAAAGTAATTGCAGAAATTAAAACAAGAACGAGATCTGCTTCATTTTTAATTATATTTCAACAATAAGTACGATGCAAAGCCTTTAACCTTGATATTTGCCATTCTTTATGAGATCATTCTTTATGAGACCCTCAATCAGTCAGAACGAAAGGAAGTTTGATATTTTGCTCTACACAATATTTTACCATTGAAATTTTGTCGTTTAAAAAACCCGCCTTTTTGAGTTTTTGTTATTCTGACATTGCTGAGACGGGACATTGCCTTTTTTGGGTTTAACTTTTTAGAATTCTGCTATTTCAGAATTCTGTTGTTTTGAGATTTCTGTGTAGTTTTAGCGATCTTGTAATTTCAGCGTTTTATAGTTCTCAAGTCGTTCGAGATCTTGTCGTTTTAAACTTATCTCGTTTTTGGATTGTCGTTTAAATTTTGTTTCGGGATTTGATCACTCGGAAGTGTGTCGTTCTCGCCAATGCGCCAATTTTCTATTTGAACATAATCAAGCCTTTTCCTCTTACTGGGATTAGTTTGTTGGTTAATTTATCAAAATGTAATTAACTGGAATTCTTGAAGAGAAATAAATAGGAGTGATAAAAAATAACTGTGCCTTCTCACTAATGTATTATCCTAAAGATATTTTTAGGTAATCAAACATCGAGTGAAGAATATAAAAACCAAAGAAGAATGAAGTTGAAAAATGTTTTTCCAGGCAATATTTTTTCTACTCTGCGATTTTTTCATTGCTTTGTAATGTCAAAGGACTTGCAATGTATTCTAATGCGCCGCTCGTTTACCTGGCTGGCTGAAATTGGATACGTTTCCCCGTCAGTTCAAAGGCTTAGCCATTTTTTTATTGTTTTCTTATTTCGAACTCATTTCCGTCTCCGTTCTCTTGAGTCGACGTTCAAAACGACCGATTACAGTCACTTCCCGCGTTAGTAGTGGTGGTGGTGGTTGGGGTGGCGGGGTGGTACTTTAATATTCCATTTGAAATTAAACTGAAAGAGAAAAAGAAAACAGCAAATAGTGGTAATTTATATCAATCCGTCACATGAATTACAAAGCGATTATCACATGACTGCATTAGTTGATTACTTCTCGTGTTTCTTTTGTGTCTCTCGAACAAAAGAATTGGTTGCAAGACGAACTGGTGGACGGACGGAGTGGTCTGATGGTGCATAAGAGCTCATTAAAGATGTGCATTTATGGCGCTATTCGATGTAATGGTGGGAAATTATGCTACAATCAATGACTCTAAATGACGGCAGTTCATTTAGTTTTTTAAGTCGAAATCATTTGTGCATTTTGGATATTGTCACTGTTTCATTTTCTCCTCTAACAATTTTTTGCATTAAAGGAATTTACGAGGAAAATTATGTTTCGAGAAGCAACGTCTTCAAGGAAGATTTTTCAATATAAGCGTTTTGTGTTCGATTTTTTGGAATTCGGTGGAATTTAAAAATAGGCAAAATATTCTAACCGACAATTTCCGTTCGGGAAAATGTTCGATACGAACGAAAAAATTGGAAACTTCGGTAAGAGGAACTCCAGCTTCTCTGCTAATTCTTTTATAGTATTTTTTGTAATATGATTATTATTGGCCTGGCAATGTTATTAATAATTGTTGTTGTGGATCTTGTCGTATCGGCATTGTTTCATTTCGCGATTTTATTTGGGGGAGTTAAAACATTTTCGGAATTTTGTCTTTTCCGGGAAAACGTAGGATTATTCCAAGAAGATATTCTTGTGTCATTTTTTTCATGTTGGAAAACAAAATTTTTAATTTTTATTACTCTGCGAAAAATATCCTTAGTGGAAGAACGGTATCCGTTTTACAGTGAATCATTTAGCAGTTATTATTCTTTAACTATTTCTTGCAATTCTTGTTCTTAGTGTACAAAAACATATATCAATATTAAAGGTAAGTCTATTTTCGAAATTGTGACATCTATTTTGAACGATAGAACCGACATGACTTTCACTAATTGATAAAGAATGAGATTCCTTAAATTTAAATTTGAATCAGGGTGTCTGGGTATCAGCATCTCAAATCATCAAATCCGCACTTAAATTGTTTGCCTTATTTTACCGACTTACATTCCACTGTTTTTCTTGCTAGAAACCACTAGGAGGAGCTTGTTTTCGCAAATTCTCCTTCACTATGGAAGGAGCTTGTTTTCGCAAATTCGCAAATTTTTTTTGACGGCTGAAGCGCAAATTGAAAACTTTTTCCCATATACATTTCTTTCTTTTCTTTCTTGTTCTTTCATGTCATCTTTTTCCCCAACTTAATTTTTTTTATTTGTTTATAAACTTTTTGAAATGATTAAAATAATGTCAGAACTGTGACTGATACGGCACGTCGGTAGTTTATCAATTTTTGACAATTTTGAGTTTTTTGTTATTATTATTATTATTTTTTTCCTCTGACTTCTTTTGGAGATTTTCAGGAATGCAGGAGGAGCATAATTCTAGAAGAAATTGCCATGATCTATTAAAATATAATAAATCTGGTAGACAGCACCGCCTCGAGGACACTGTACCGTGTCAAGGAAGTTATAATCAATATATCAGTTTTAAATTTAGAGCTTAATTATTTACAGGATTGGTACTATCGCAACCACAGTTATCTTATTTTGATACTTATTGCTTTTTATTATTTATAAGATTGCGGTTACTTTTGGGACATACTCTCATAATACGGTGCATTATCGCACCGATACTCATGAATTGCATTGAATTCTCTCTTCAAGAATTATGTGTTCAATTTTCTGATGCTAAGCAAAAACTTTTCTGATTTTATTTCCTTTTTCCTTTGCTAAATATTCTTTTTCGATAAAGTGAATTTGCAAAAGGCGTGTGTGTTAATAATGGTATTTATGGTGAGAAGAGTAATAGAGTTGGTGAGTATCATCTGGAAATGAACGTTGGTTATGTATACACATTTACATAAAATACATTTACATAAAATACATTTTCATAAAAGTTTTATTTGAATTATAAATTAGCGAAATTTTGAATTAAACAAATTCATTCTTCTTGAAGTGAGTTACTTTATTGTTTCTGCAATATTGTATTCGACCATTACAATTAAATTCACCACCAGATTACGTTGCAAATTGCACGATCACGAATAAATCTGTTTGAGTGTGTGTGTGTTTTAATTAAGATCTGAAAAAACAAAAACAGTAAGAGAAAGTCAAACCCTTAAAAATTTGTATTTAAAAGAGAAAAGAGAACAAAAATGCAATTTACACCCCACACAAAATTTCTTCTTCGCCTCCTTTTTCCCTTCTGGTAAAATCATGACGCATACTGATTTTTGATATCGCGATAACGACGTCAAATATTTGTGTAAACGAAAAGAAAAGAAAAAATGTAATTAAACGCTTTAACCAACGTTGCTAAACTTGAGTAAAAAAATCTAAAAAAAAGAAATTAAAATTAAAGCAAAGAACGAACGAACAACTTACCGAAATGAACTCGCAACATTGAACTTTCTTGATCAACCAAACACCGAACCAACCGACGTAAATACCAACATCATAATAATTTTTGTTGTGGCTTTGCTTGGTTATTTCTCACATTCCAAGCTCATGTACGTAATCGTTAATTTTAATGAAAAATATTCCAAAAAACTTTTTTCTTTGTAACATTTTTGTGCAATTATTCTGGCTTATTTATTATCGTCGTTGTTGTTGTTGTTGGTGGGGTTATTGTTGTCGATGTTTTTGTTGCAGTAGTAGTAGTAGTTGTTGTTGTTCTCCTTCATCTTCGTGTTGACCGTATACACTACTTCTTATCCACAACACATTGGAAAGTTTGTGCAACTCTGGCTCTAAGAAAATGTGCGGTTATTTTGGTTTCTTAAAGGAATCTAATTAAAGAGAAAATCTGAAAAAGTCAAAGGAAGCAAAAGACGAAATAGCAGGAGGAAGAGGAAGTGAAAGTGGAGGAAGGAGTATAAGCTGAGAGACACAGGAGTGGAAGGGTTAATGACTTTCTTTCAAACAGCTATCATAAAATGAACTAACCACACCAACGATAACAAAAACAACGACAACGCCATCACCGTTAGCAACAACATCATAGTCGTCACTTTCATTATTATCATCAACAACAACAACAACAACAATAATGATATAAAGTTTAGAAATAACCGAAACCCCGACGACGTCCATCTTTTCATGTTCCCAGGAGAGTAAAATTCTCGGGGGAAATCGGAGGGCAAAGTAATGGGTACGGTTATAGATGTGTTGCAAAGAGGGAAGAAAAATATTCAAGAGACTTTTATCCTTTTGAGCTTTAGCTTAACTGTCCTTACGGTGAAGTTTGACGACTACAAAGAGGAACGAGTTTGAGACCAAAATTGGTAGTAGAAGGCTATTTGCCATCCTTCTAGTCCATTCCACGAATCAACACGCAGGATATTGAAGAATAACTAAACATTCTAAGACAAACACGAAGCTATTTGTGTTTGGTTTTATTATTACTAGAAGAAATATTTTGTCATTAAAAGAAATTTTAATTAATTGTTTTATTAAGAAGTTGTTAATAGTTTTATTGTATAAAAGCTCAAGAAGGTGATAAAGAAGAAGAAAAACAGGTCAAGGAAAAATTGTATGAAGAAAGGGTGGGAGGGAGGGTGGTAGAATTGCTTTGTTTTAGCGATTTATTAAGGAAATTAAGTGAGGAATTAATTGTGAAAGTGATATTAATTACTCTTTCTCCGAAACTAATTTTCTTTCTTTTCTTTTTTCCTTTATTAAGATCGTAACCAATACACTGACGCTGACGTTGACCGTCTTCAAAATATACGAAAAATCCTAATTGACAAACTTTCCGAACGACGCAATTCCGAAAAGTTATTTTCCTCGAAATTTTACTTTTGCTTGTGCTACAAATTGTGCCCTAATAAGCTCGCAGTGCGATTACTTTGACTATAAATTAATATTCTTCTGCTTCGTTTCTCTCAATATTATTTAATACAATGTTTTTGCACGTGCTATTGAGAATTGTTATTCTCGAAAAGCAAAGCTTGCATTTCGTCGTAATAGCATTCTTGTACGCCATCCTTTCACGACATTATTAATAGTATTCGTTTCACAAAATCATTAATTTGGGGACATGTCATTTCGGGATTTTATCATTCGGAATTACTTCGTTCTAGGATTTTGTTGTTTCGGATTTCATCAGTATTTTGGGAATTTGGGATTTTGGCACTCGGGGTTTCATTTGTCTCTCTTTTCAAGCGGACTCAAAAATCCTTCAGGGCATTAAGCGAAATTTAAAATGTAGGTGCAAATATTTTTTCTGTCAAACATTTTCATTAAAAAAAGCATTTCCTTTTTTTTAAAAAAAAATAGGCGCCTACATTAAAAAACCTACAGTAAAAATGTATGAATCAAAAGTCTGCCTTCCATTTGAGCTTCTTTTGGTTATTCATCCATGTGGTCGTTATTCTGTCATTATCGCTAACCCACTTTCATTCCGACTTAAATCTCCATCCTTAAAATAAAACAAATTGTAAAATTAATGAATAAATTTTCTCGTCCGTGGGATAAGTGGGTGGGGCAAAAGATGAGGAGGCACTGACTCAATAAATAAATAATATTTCATGTATTCTGATTTCTGGGATGAAATTTAGGTGGCAGCGAAGTTCATCGAACTGGAATAAAATCTGAAATTAAATAAGATTAATAACAGAATGAATAGCAAGATAATATAGCGCCATACCTGGTTATTTATTTCCACTTTAATCGATTTTATTGTTATTTATTAAAGAGCGATGTTCCCTTTTTTGAGTGAAGGTGTCGTAAAATATATCATAGACACGAAGCATCGCAGATTCATCTTTATGAATTGTTTGTTACGAAACGAATTGTTTTGTTACGATTTATCATTTCTTAATTCTCGTTTAATGCGTTAATAATGATTATTGCCCTGTCACCCACAAAAAGGTATCATCATTCATTCATAGATGACGAGAAGGCAGAGAATTCGTGAGTGGGGGGGGGGGCATTTTCTCCAATTCTAACTCTGCTTCAATTGAAATATTCAGTGGATATTGTTTAGAGGGTTTTTTTGAACTTAACGACCATAAGGTCAATTAGTCAAAGTTATTTTCGGCTTTGACGTTCTCTAAAATGCTACCAGTGTTAAATCATTTATTCCATATTTAGTCGTTATATTTTGTATAGTCACAGCACGCCGCGCTGTACAAGTGCTTATCTTTGCGCAATTTTTGATAAATGAAGAAGATAATTTCAATATTGAGAGAATGATTTAACACTTTTGTGTGTGTAGGAGGAAGTAATTTAAACGGGGGACTTATAGGAAACCCCCAGAAGATTTTGGCTTTATGAAAAATCTAATATCGAAAACGGAAATTAGAAAGCTTAAGCGAAAGGAACCTTGGGGAAAGGCATTATTCTTAAGTGTCTCAATTTCGTAGTTTTAGAGAGAATTGAGAGCTCAACCTAAGCAAATAATGTTTCATATAATGAAACATCGTTGCTTATGTTTCAACTCACCACAAATTTCGCAATGATTTATAGTTTTATTTTTCGCAATTAAAAATTGAAAATAGTTCAGAATTTGAAATGAAAATTATTTATCAATTTCCAGAAGAAAATAATCCTTTATTCGGTTAATAATTTCCTCTCAATCCTTTTCAAAATTTTTCAGATTTTATTTATTACTTTTTAATACGATTATACCTCTTTCTCCCCCTCTCCCAGTCATTGTCCCAGCACTGCTCTGATTTTTGTCGTTATCGCTCTTGAATATTTTTGATAAACAACAAAAAATCACTTAATGAATTTTCTCCATAAAACGTACGTGCTTCTTCGGTTAGACATGGCGACAACTTATAACTTCTTCCTAACTTACTTTTGCGGTAACCTTGACCAAAACTAAAAGCAAATAAATAAATTGTCTTCATGAAAAGAAAAGATCACCCGATTCTTCAACCGACGGTGGTCTCTAACTTTCTAACAGATACATCAAGTGAGAAGTTTTGTAAATGTAATGATCATAATTCAAAAAGTTTATTTGAAGGACTTACCAGTAGAACGAATCAGTAGAGCAACTCACGTTTATCCATTTGAAAAACAACGACCAGATATTCCGTTTTTCTTCCCTTCCTTTCCAGCGGAAAGTTTTTCTTCTCGCTTGACTAATTAATTTCCGGCCATGTCGTCCTTTATGTTATTTTTCTTTGGTAGTTTTAGTTGATGGCAATCAGTATTTATACAGAATGAACGTATCTCTTAGAGATGAATGCGAAAGAGAGGGAAAATTATTAGATTTAATTTTTTCACTAATTTTTGGAGGTTTTTCTAGAAATAAAAGTCAGTTAGTTTTCATAAATGTTTTTGTAAGATGAATGCATCATAATTTTCTTTGAGTGATTTATTTTCTTTTTTAGTTATTTCTGGTTAGAGGTATATGTCTTGGTGTTTGTATAACTTTTTTAATTGCTTCGACATCATCATAAAATGATCGAATTAAAAAGCTGTTCGTCTATGATTTTCACTTCGAGAGTAAAAGGAACGGAAACAGCACTAAAAATGATATCTCCCTGAATGGCAGAATTTTGAGAAAGTCGAGAAGAAAGTTAGAAGAAGTCGGACGCGTAGTAATTATGTCGAATGGCATGGAGACGAATGGTTATTCATAACCCACGACTATGAAGCAGTTACTTCCTTACTATGTTAAGAAACAACGACCATTGGTTTGATTATTTTTTTCGCTTTATATATTCATGTCTACTACATTGGTCAGAACGCTTAATTTCGGGTCGGTACAACATGCTTTCAATTCAGGCTAAGTAAGACTCGATAAACGCGGAATTAATTTTATAAAGTTTATGCAAATTATTCGGTTTTAATAAATCTGCCATCAGCGAATCGAATTTGAATTCAGTGAAAAAATCAACATTAGAAACGATAACAGAAATTCATTTCGAAGCGCACGTTTTCATTGCCCCACCAAGTATATTTGTTCGAATGCCTGTAGGTGTGTGGGTCTGTGAATGCGCGCGTGTGTGTGTGGGTTTGTTTACTTGCATATGAAATCGATGATGATTCGAAAATTAAAATCAACAAACTGTTCAATATCTGCCCAGAAAGTGAGCATCTCATCGCTATCCACTCTTGCTTGCCATTTCACTGCTCCATCGCCTCGGTTATTTTACGTGATGCAGCACAAATCAAACCATTTGAAAATCGAGTAACGGCGAAAAATAGTAAACAGACGTCGTCAAAATGCAAAACCTTTCCAGAGAATACCGAACCGATGCCCGCAGAGGAACGCAAGGAATTTTCTCTAGCTCTTTTGATCTTTTTTTCTTTCGATTTATATAAAAATTTTCGAACTAAAAATGCGAAAATTTTTTGTTCGCGTATAAAATCGAGTACGACTTTTTTATTTGGGGCGAAATCTGTTACAGTAAATCCGCTCAGTTGGCCCTTCGGTCGGCCGGTCGGTGGGTGGGGCGATTTTTGGGAAGATATTAAATCGTATGCTACGAAAGTATTTATTTTTTATTTTCGAGCAGTAAGGATACCTGTTGCTCCCCGACTTGATAGATTTCGGCGCTTTTCTATACTTTCTCCAAGGCTCCCCCAGAGATCCACTGTTTTCACTCTTCCCACTCCGTCTCTATCACTTTATATCCATTAGAGTGCATGCAGAGTAAAAAGTTTGCAACTGACCAAAAAGTGAATTTTAGAAGAGAAATTTAAAACGATAAAAAAATTTGAATATTGAAAACGTGCAAATGATGCTGATGAGAATTTGAAGGATTTGCAATCGGCCGCCAAAGGCAATCAAATTCCATGCAGGTGATGAAGTTTCCGGGGGGAGGTTTCAACCTTATTCTTCGATTCTTAGAAAAACGACAAAAAAAACTAATACATTTTCTATTCATAACGAATGCAACCAATACATATTTCAATTTGTTGCAATATTTTTGGAAAAGGAAAAAATTAAAAATCAACAATCATATTGCTGACAACTGTAATAATAAAAAACAGCAACAGTAATACAAAGAAAAAAAAACAACAACAAATTTAGCGAAATCGTGAATGAAACTTTTGCTAACGATGAACATTTTTCACACCAATTTGACGGCGGCAGCGACAGCAGTGGCAACAGCGACAACAGCGACACCACCACCAGCACCAGTCTACAAGGTTGACGGAGACGAAGTGACGAGCAAGGAATTAATAGCGAAAACGGTAATAAAAACAAAAACAATAACACTAACAATAACAAATACATGCTCAAATAAATTCAGGCGTTTTCCCGTCTGCTCATGATGATGATGACATGCTTCCGGTTGGCTTCTGTCTGTCTCACGCCGTCTTTCGCCTGTCATGAACAACAACAATAACAACAGTAACATCAAAAACAGACAGATAATACTAATACTACTGCAACTACTGCTTCTGCAACTACGAGTTTCTTGAAGAGTTTTCTCAATTTTTGTTGTATTTCATTACGAGGCACTGCTGCAGCGGGAACTGTGGCTTAAGCTTCATCCCAGGCTCTAATTGAGGCACAGGCTTAAGGCTTATATGCTGCTAACAAACCAACCAATGTTGACCGACATCCTTTTAGCAGGAGCAAAATATCAAGTAAAAGGACCCTTAACTGGTTGTCGAAATTTTAAAAAAATCAACTAAAGCACAAAAACCAAAAAGGACAAAATACTTACGTCAAGATGTCAGTTTAAAAGACCACTACCGAGAAGCCTCTGCTGTAGGGGTGGGGGAGTGGGTAAAAGAGGGAAGAGTTGGGGTAGTGGGCAGGCTACTAATACAATAGACAACAGTTATAAAAGTAACAACAAGAATAACATACAAATAAAGTAATAATGTTCTTCATAACAACGGAGCGCAATGTGTGCTTGTGTGTGTGTGTTGATGCGGCATGACAGAAACAAGTGTAAATGGCATACCATGGAAGGTTGTTTTTTAGCTTTACATGCGACTAAAGTTTTTGTTTGGGTTTGTGTTGGTTTGACTTGTAGTTGAATTTATTTGTTGTTACTGTTATTGTTGTTAGAGGTGGTTGGTGTTTGTTTGTTTGTTTGCTTGCTTGTACGTTTGCTTGTGTCATGTATGCGTTGTTACGCTGTCGAAAATAAATGTCATGATTTGTCGTGAGTTGTTCTCGTTTATTGACTTGTGAGGTAAAGATATATCCTAATTGTTTGGTTCATTTCTACATGCCAACGGTGGTCATCCTAACCACACCTTTCCTCTCTATTCTCTATTCTCTCTAGTTTTAACTTCCTACGCATTCTCAATCCAAGAATCCTAACGCAGACCACATTGAACAAATTTAAAAAGCCGGAATTAAAAAAATTGCTTTTAAACCCTCTAGAGAGGAAGAAAATGTTGATATAATGAGTGTATATATGTGTGTGTTTATTTTTGTGTTGTTTTTTCTGTTGCTGCAAAACATTACTTAGCAACCGGAAGTGCGCGCAGTTCATTTCGCAGCTCCTGTTTGTGTTGGAGAATAGTGCTTCTCTCCGAGTATAAACAGACCAAAACCGCACATAAGGATGTACTACTGTAATATGAAGGAAAAGGTAGATCGAGAAGAAAAAAAGACGAAGCGCCAGAGAAACACGAGCAAGTAGAAGGCGAACAAGAAGTTGAAATTTTCTTATGATGAGAGTAAAAACTAAAAGCAACATCATGAACAAAAGAATCTTTCAAATTCTGATTGATGAAAAAAACTATTCCTAGAAACGATTTCTTTAACACTAAAGTTCTGAAAAAATGGGTCTGGAAGGAGCAAAACAAGAAACCATTTAATTATTTTTATTTAATTTGAAAAAGAAAAACGGTTTGGTTTGGACAGTAAAATTCTTTTACTTCATCCATCTTCGATTAATATTTGCCACTGCTAATCAACTTTTGGTGGGAAAAAGAGGTGTGGAGAGGAGAGCGTTGAGGTCGATGAAAAAATAAGAAACCGCTCAGACTTTCAGTTTTAATTGAGTTTAGTTCAGCTCACTCTCATGGGGCAGAGTGAGGAAGAATTCGAGGAGTTTTGGTATTAAAATCGTAAAACATAAATTTTCCGATATTTCATCCAACGCTGGAAAGAACTTTTGGATTATACAATACTCGTAGATATTCGGATTGCGGACCATTGTGGGCCATAAACGCGAAATTTTTTGAGAAGCGCTGTTTTTTATGACCTTTCATTTTTCTTTTTATTTCGTTCGAGTGATGAGATTGCCTGTAGAAGCAAAATTAAGACTCGATAATATAACGAAAAACGGAAATAACAAAAATTACGAGTAAGTGTTATAACGAGTGTGGATAAACCGCAACTAACTTCGTTCTCACGGCAAGGTCTTTTATTTGCTTTTCTTATCGCCAGCAAAAAGTAAAAGGAGATTGGATTTGAAGTCTTTGAAGTGAAAAGAGAAGAAAACGGTCAAGGTGTTTCTTTTTATGCATCTTCTCTTTTTTTCTTGAATTTTTTGAATGAGAAGAAGAAAGAAAAAATAGAAAGATCTTTCGAACAGAAAGAATATTAGAAGACACTAAAGATTGGCTACTCGAGGGGAATAAGACGAAATATAGTCATGGAGTTGGCAGAGACAGACACAATAATATCGACAAAGCAAAAATTTGCATAGAAATTGCATAGAAATTGTCCAACGTTAATTTAAAAAGAAGACCAAGAAGATGCAAAACTTTGAACGGTTTTTGCACGGTTATTTGTTTTAGCTCTGGCGTCGGGTTATTCGTTGGTCACACCGATCAGTGTTGGCAGTACTGGCGATTGTCGGCACAGTCTGTGACGTTTGCACGTAATAAGCAGAAAAGTGAGCAAAATGAAAACAAATTATATTGAAAATTAGAACGGAAAATGACTATCGAGCCAGACGAAACCAAAATCTCATTCAAGCTCATTTCCGTGATAATCGACGTTGTTTTTTTGTTCGAGTCGATGAGACCGGAATAATGCAGTTGACATTTTAATAAAGGCATGTCAATTAAATTATAATTAAAATTGAATAAAAGTGAAAATCGTATCGTATCGTATACCGGATTTATGGGATTCTCATCATTTGAGCGCAGTTAATGAAACGTAGTTAGTGCCTCTTTATGGCACTCCAGAGGAATAATTGGAGTTGGCGAACAGGATTCTTTTGAAAATGTACTCGCAGTTTAAACTTTAAAAACATTATTAGATAGCATTTAATTCGCTAACTTTTGTCAGCAAGTTGTCACTTCACTGAGAAATCATTCGTTGCTAAGCAAAAGGACATTTCGAGTATTATTTTGAAGGTCGTACGAACAAGAATTTCGGTATCATTAAAATTTAAAATGACAGGAGCACGTTCACATCCGAAACATCTGAAATAGACTAGAATTATGTAAAAATCCTTTGCAGATTGTTTCGGAAAGTACGTGGCAATGTGACAATTGAAGCAATGGAATGTGATAAAAAATTGTAAAAATGTCATTTCGAATCAAATCAGTTGAGCTTGGTGGGAAAAATTTGAAATTTGGGCAATTCCGAACGCACTGCACTGGCAAATAGAATAAACATACAAAAGAGGTGAAGCGGTGAAGGGGAGGGGGAGGTAAGAAAGCTAAGAAAGAAAGATAAGCATAACGATTTGAATTAGTTCATGTCGGGAAGCCTACCTTTTATTGCCTGCCTCTTCTATTTGGAGTCCCACAAGCGACGTTATCGCATCAGACGATAATAATTTATTTTCCAAACTATTTTCGTACTAAATTTAGTCGGTGGCCTCCCCGAAAGTTATCATCCGGGGCATACGAACACTCATTAATTTGGTGCTAATAAAAATGACAGCTATATTTTGAAAAATATTCTAAACGCCGTGAAGAATACTTAAAAAACAAACGAAAAATGCATACTAAGAGTAATATATTATATAATACATTCTCTTCGAAAGTACCTTCATAACATATATATCAAAAAATTGTGAAGTATTGCGATGCATTTCTCTCTCCCTGTCACTGAAGAATATTATTTTCGTCTGTGGAGAGAAACAGATAAGCAACGGTACATGATTCACAACGAATACGTGTTTCTGCGAGCAAAAGACGGATACACAGGCAACAGTTTGAAGAAATACTCCAAGACCAAATAGAGGATAATACGTTCCAGGAAGGGAAGTGCTTGGACCGTCCTTAAGAGCACCAAGCTAGTCAATATGGCCTTACTCTAATTCTCTCCTACCAAAACAACGGATTCATTATAAATGAAATGCTTGGTTCAAAAGTTGCTTTATATCACAAGGTCAAATGGTTGAAACGGTTGAATATGTGGGCGGGTGGTTGGTCAGTTGAAGGTTTGGATTGTAGAGAGACGGATAAATTGACAGAGGGTAAAACTGCAGACTCGGTTTGAAATCGTCGAAGCAACAAAACAAGCTTGAATTGTTGACTTGGCATATCGTTCCTTAATGGCAAAGCAGAACTTGCTAACAACCGATCTGATACACACGATATGATATAGTCGATATTCGTGTGTGTATGTGTGCGAGAGGGAGAGTATGTTTATTATCCAAGAGACGAAAGTATATGAAAATGAAAAAAAATGCAAACATACACACGATCGCACGGTCCTCTCAAGAAGAAGGAAAGAAAGTTGCAAACAACCGAAACTAAGCACCAGAAATCTGCAACAAAAGCATACAACCGCAATAAATTTTATGCTTGCTCTGACTTTATATTAATATAATATATTGAGTGCGAAAAATGTTTGCCAGCTTGCTTGGATATTATTTCTATTTGCCCTTTATACCCATTATGAAGGTATGTGTGTGTACAGATATATACGTTTATGTGCGCCTGTGTTTGCGAGAGTATGCATTTGTATGATACTCGCAATAATAATATCGCAAAGTGGATTCTTGTGGAATGAAAAACTGCGTAACCACAAATTCTCCTCAAGACAATTTAGACCACATCCAGGCACTCTGGCAACAACGTTTGCTACCGTCTAACCTTTCATTGTTTTTATTGCTGTTCCTTCTTTTTTTACTTCGTTTTACTTCTCATAATTCTTTTGGGACTTTCTGGGAAACACCAAGAAGTCTTTAAAATGTACACAATATTTTCTGTGGCCCGTTTATGCTTGTTACATGTAAGTGTGCGCGTGTGTTTTTGTGTGTATGCGTGCGTGTGTGTGTGGATATGTGTGCGTCTGTTTGGCGTAAGTGTGTTGAAGAGAAAACTATAAAAATTTCTTACTTCAAAAGTGGTGGAGCGTGTACAGATTTCTATGTGTAAATGTGCGTTTTTGCTTGGTTGTGTGTGTGTGTGTTTCTATGTGTGAGTGTGTGTGCGTGTATTGAAGTGGATGAAAAGGATTAGAGTTTAATCTAGTGCAATTGAGATGAGAAAATAGTAAATTTGTCACAAAACGGGAGTAATTCCTACGCTTGACCCAAAGGGAATGGAACGTGGTGGCAAGAAAACTAAAACAACAACGGGAGCGACAGCAATACGAATAACAATCGTAATAATAATAATAATAATAAAAATAATAATAATAATACTAATAATAATAATAGCATTAATTTTCCTCTTATAAATCAAACAAAAGAATAAAATAATAGAAACTTAATGATTTGTGGATAGTTTTTGGTAACGAGCGGCAATTGGGATGTTTGTCTTTGTCTGTTTGTATGCGTTCCTATTGCACGTTTGGCTTTCAGAGTTGCAGTTAAGTTTCTTCTTCTTTTCTCTTTCGTCTCAGAATTTCGTTGCCTGTAAAACTATTTACGAAAAAAGGACTCTGAGTAGTTGTGAAAACTAACGTAAAACTTGTAATGCCATTAAATATAATTTAAATTTTCGTCACAACCATATATTAATAATTACAAAAGGAGCGATTTTTATATATTTTTTGAATAAAAATAAGATATAATTAAATAATTTCATAGAATCTATAAATTAAAACAATTTCAAAAAAAAAACAACTATGTTTCCTCGGTTTTGAGAACTTATTTGGATATCATTTCTGCTTTATTATATTATAATTATGTATCAGAAATTTTTCACTGCCCTACACCCGAAAGGAAAAACGTTGATTTGCTTTGTACTTGGAACGTATTAAAGAGTTATGGTTGTTAGAGAAATGTATAAATATTTCGTTTCAGAATCAGCATTTAGTTCAATTTAGTCCTCTCCATCTGTCCATCTATCTGCTTCAGCCACCTATTCCCACCAGCCTATTGAAGTCACGACTAAAGAAGAACCAATACAGATATTGTCATGAATTTTTCTACAAATGTCTCCTTCGACTGTTTTTTTAAATAAGCGACACTGGACGACTACCATTCCCCACTTTATATACACAAATTTTATATTATTTTAATTTATTTTATAATTTTTTTATTTTTAAATACTACTTAATTTTTATTTAAATTTGCCATTTTTTTAATAAATTAATTATTTTTTGATTTTTCTTTTTTAAAAATTTGTTGCTGTTTTATATTTTGAGTTAACGAGAGTCACACTATTTTTAAAATTTAATACTCCAGGGTTTTTTTGGATATTTTTATTTTATTTTGAATTTCGTTTTGATCTTTTCATTTTGTGTTCATTTAAAAATTTTGAGTTTGATTTTATTTTGCAATTCTTCATGTTATTTTGTTTTTTAGTGCTATTTATTGAGATTAATTATTAATTTTATTCTTAAATAAATTTTGACAGTTTTATTTTTTGTAATAAATTTTTCATTTCGATTCTTTAGTCTTAATTCTAGGACTAATTTTTGTAGTTCAAATTTAATTTTTGTGTTTGAAATTATTTTTGCATTTTTATTTTGAAATTCTATTTACTTTTTTGTATTTTATTTATCGTATTTATTCTGAATTTTTTTAAAAGAAAAGTTAGTTCAATCAAATTAGTTTTATCTTTGAATTTCATTTTGCATAAAATTCTTCAAAATTGCATTTTACCATTTTTATTCAATTTTTTGTTCATTAGCACTTTTTTGAATATCTATTACCTAAATAAAATTTGAAATTTTTAAAAAAATTTTTATAATTTTTTATAATTTTTTATATATTTTTCAAAATTTTAACTCAAAGCCGTATTTTCCTATTTTATTCTTATTTATCGCATCCATTTTTAAGTTTTTTTGTTTTAGAAGTTTATTTTTGATTTTTTTGGAAACCAATTCGAAAATTCATTCACCCTGAAAATATGACGTTCCCATAAATTCTCTAACGAGTAAACAATATGTTGTATCGGTTTTATTTCGCAAGATTGCTGGTGTTGTTTCAGAAATGTGCAATGAAAAAAATCAGTCAGTTCAGTTTTTTTATTGCAAAAGTAAAATTGAAACATCGTCTTTTTTTACTTTATTGTTCTCTTGAATTCGCATTCATTACGAGATTCCAATAAAATTCCAAATGTAATAAAACACCAACAACAAACCCTTTAAATTGGCTTTTAGAACACACACGCACGCACACACACATATGTACACATTTGTACAGACACAACTTGCTTTACATGAAGTTACCCAAGTCAATAAATTCAAAGTTTTTAATGTTTCCATTTCAAGTGCAAATTCAAATATTTTATTTTGTGATGTTCTTGTATGTTGTGAGTATATATATGGGTAAAGTTTATGCGTATGTGTGTATATTTATAAAATTTTTCCTGGAAATCCTGTTAGTTGTCCCTTCTTGTATTTGAATTAGGATGCTTGCGTAAGCGTGTACGTGTGTGTATTGGAGTTGAAGTGTGAGTGTGTGTAAATGGGTGTGGGTGTAAAATTTTTAGGTGTATACATTTGTATGCCGTCGTCGGGAGAATAGTTCGTTGTTTCAGCGGTCATAGACCATGTCGATTCGTTCCCATTCGGCGCGCCAGCAAAACAGAAGTTAAAAATTTCGCAAACGAGTGGAAATATTTTACGCTATTTCGCATAAATACAAGTAAATAAATATACAAACGCATAGATCATACACATATATCTATAACTGTTTGGGAATTGTGTTAAAACAAAGAAAAAATTGTCAACATATGGTTTTTTAGTACCCGCAACAGAAAGAACATCGACATTTTTATTATCAGCAACGGCAACACTCCCACTAGCGAACACCACCAGCTCCACCGGGACTTGCATCCAGTAGAATGAGCTGAATGAATGAACTGGATCCATGATATATGAGTTCATCCTCACGCGAGTATGAAAAACTGCCAAGTGCCCGAATGTTTTCATTTCGTTTCAGCGTCCATTTCTTTTATCCTCTTGGCTACCTGCTGTTACTTGATTTGCTGCTCGTTTTACTCTGATCGCGAAACTCACATTTAGGTGTTTTTATTATATGGCACACTCCGTGGGGGTGAAATTTTTTTCGCAAAGTCCGAAAGGCACTCCAAAATAAATTAGGGTAGTTTTTATGCCGGGAATCATTTACATCGGTTCCTTTCCGATGAACAAATCTCCTCACAAACTTGAAAATAAATTTCACACAATTGGTAAAGAGGTAAGAGAGGGTAGGTGGATGGATGGGGGGGGGGTGGCAAGTAAACAAATGGATGTAATATATAAAAAGATAAGCGTGCGTTTAAGGGAAGATAAAGTGTCCTCATCAAAAATCTTAAATGGAGCCGCAAAATAAAAACTGCACCCATTTAATATTGATGAGTAATAGCGAGAGCGAATGGTTGTTCAAAATGGCGACCGATGGTGATGGTTGGTTGGTGACCGGATATCATAAAGATGTAAAAATGTAAAAGATGTAGAAAAAGGGGCTGAAACGATATATTCATTACAATCGCGAGCGTCAGACTGTAGGGAATATTACAGTAAATTTAATAGCTTTCATGACTGGGAAATGAAAATTCAACTCATATCTGACATTATTTATTTAGTAGTCTATGTCCCATAAAGTTCCTTTTCAAGACGTGAGTGTGTACTTTTTTCTCCTCCCATAATCAATGTTTCGATAGACTGATAGGACGGGCAGAGAACGATCGGAGCCAAATCAACTCAGAAGTTATTAAAACAGAAACTACTGCTACGTCTCTAATAATTCAATTGTCGGTCACTAGCGGTGTTTTGTAATTTGCTACAGATAAAACCAATTGCGTAACGTGCGAATTAATCGTGTATAAATAAAATAAATTTATATGTGTTTATCAATTTATTTACGTGCATATCACGCACAGACACACATACACATATACCACATATTCCATATGACATCACGTACTCATACAAATATTGATTTCCAATTAAACAAATTCAATAAATCGTTTTTGAGGTTAAGCGATTCCGATTGTTTGGTTATATCTTCCATCACTTCGCAACATAGAATAACGAGTAGCGGTGAAAGAATAACACACGCTCGTAAACACTCGCGCACACACGCGTCCATATAAAATGTTATTACTAGAAACACATTTCAATTTTCCGCCTGGGAAACCATCAGTCACTGAACCGCTGCATCGCCGAACCAACCAATTTATGACATTCGTCCACAAAATGACACACACACGGAAGAGAGCCAAGGAATAAAAATTATAACAATAAAAACCAAACCAACCAACCAACCAACCAACCAACCAACCAAACCAGCCCGACCAAATCAGCCAAACGAGCAAACAAACCAACCAACAACATACAAAACCAACAACAACAATGGAAACAGCGAGAGAAATAAATATATTATTGGCGAAATGGTGCTACTGCGACAACTTCAGTTACCAAAACAACAAAAACGAAAGACTGAAAAAATATTGAAAATAATTTGAAATTTATATTTATTTAACATTACATTTTATTTGCTGAAGAAATATGCGTTCATCGATAAATGTATAGAGAGAAGGAGATAGAGATAGACAGAGTGAAAGAGAGAGAGGAGGTGTGGGTGGGTCAGCAAGCAGTCTTAGCAACAATAACTCGGGAAAAGAACAACACGTTCGTATCATTGAAAAAACGAATGAGCAACGAAATGTGATCAAAAGAATTTATAAAGCGTGGAGGAAACTTCAACTTTTACGATTGAGCCATTACGTACCCGGTGTGGGGGAGGGGCGATGGGCAGCTAGTGCAGTGTGGAATCGAATGTGATGTCCTTTTTTATTTACTTTGTCAAAATGTGGATTTCTCTTATCGCCAGGGGCGAACGTATATTACATGTAGATGTATATGTCGTGTTTATAGATTTGTAAAAAAGCTTTCTGCTAAAATAGAAAAATTCAATATTTAAAGTCTTTCATTTTCAAGTACTTTTCCTCTTCGAATAGAAATATCCTTAATATACTCTTATTCTAATATTTAGATGAGAAACGTGTCTCTTCCTTCAATTAATAGAATATAAATAATATATTGTATATTGTTTTAAATTTATTGTATATTTCTATTGTATATTGTTTTAAAGTTTTAAATTTTAAACAATAAAAGGGAGGTGTCATATTGTGTATTACAAAAACCGTCATAGCTGACACTCTGTGATTCTTCTCAATGTGAAAGTTCTCTATGGATAATGTACTTTTTTAGACTTTAATGAAAATTGTCCTGTCCCACGATAATATTTCAGAAGTTGTGGGTCGACCCACGTAAAGATCTCGTAAACAAGAATACCGATAATAACAATGAGAAATATTAGTTTAAATCAAAAGATACTAAAAATTAAAAAAAAATATTTGAAGAGAGGGTAAGATCTTGTAAACTTCAACACAGTTGCTCCTGTAATTTCACAATGTATTTTTATATTACGAAAAAGTTAAAAGAATATTCTGTTTGTGATGATACCGTTTGAAGTTAAAAGAGGCTTGGCAGATATAAAAAACTCCGCAATAATTTCTTTATTTGTCGACGATTTTCTCGTTTGGGACATTCCCGTTTGGATTTTGTCATCTCACTATTTTGCCTCTTTAGGATTGTCTCGTTCGAGATTTTGTTGTTAAGAGTTTTATCACCAATCCAACTTATTCCAGAGAGTCTATTACTCTAATCTAGTCAATCGGATTTTGCGGAATAATTCCGGCGGTTTCAATTTATGCTTCAGCAATAGATCGATGAATGATTTGTTTAATCGCGCAAATAGTCGTCGATAGTGAATATATCATCGATATTTTAAAGACACCCCATAACAGAAGCTCCTTGATGCAAAATCGCTGCAGTAAAAAAGACTGACTTTAACTGGAAACCTTCCGAGGGCGTATGAAATAAAACTGAATATTAACGGTTAGGATAAGCGTCTGACTAAGGAAGGTATTACTAACTTATTTTACACTTACATTTCTTCTACCGCTTGCAGTCTAAAATAATTACGTCATTGGCTAAGTTTATTCCCGTATCGCGATGTGAGTATGATGTGTGAGTATGTGTATGCATAGGTACGTGTGCGTGTATGCCGATGGCCGCAGTATGTGAGCGAAGCTTTCCTTTTTTATTGATTAACGCGATGCATTCAAGAGAGGTGAAATAATTTCATGAATGCCGCAACATACCATTTTCGGAGGCGATGTTTATGATGAGCCCTGTCCCCTACCCCTGACCATACCTCAGCCGCAAGATATCTCATTTTGTCGCAGCAATTCATTGTGTATCACTTGCTTGAGTGTTTGCCAGAAGCGATTCGTACTCAATATTCGTTGATTTTCACTCTTTGAAACAGTGACTGACAACAACAACAAAACAATGGGGTTCCTACGTTCGTAAGTTTGTGAGGTTCGTATTTATTGATATTATTCGTGTAGAGGTACCAATGCTTTCTATAAATATATTGATTGAATGGACACCATACACATTGATGAATGCGATGCGCTTTCATTTATTGCAATTAATTTCCTTGCATTGTCCGTATTTGTGCGGTGCAGCGCACTGCGATGCGATGTAGAGATAATCAGGTATGCGTATGCGTGTATGTGCGTACATGAGTTTGTGTGAAGATATGTGTATGTGTTGTCCTGTCATCTCCAATGGCCAGTTTACAATTGACCGCAATAAATTGGTCAATGAGGCAATGTGAGTTCATGCTGAAGTGTTTTAGTTCAATTAATGCCTGTTGATCGGCTAATGGTCATTTATGGGTACGACATGTTGGTAGCTTGGGGAAAATAGATTAAGGTATATGGATCTAATACACTAAATTTTAAAAATTTCTTTGGTTTTATAATAAAATTCTTCTGTTTCTTTTATCTTTTCTTCCTGTGATATTCTTTTTCTTTCTCTTATTCATTCAAAACCAAATTGCACAAATGAGGAGCCACCTAATCAGAGCCTTCTTTTTTGTAACGAATTAATAGGATTCCAATAAGTAAAATACATTGATAATAGGTTTTTCTTGTTTCCTGTTTTAAAGAAACCATCCGATGTCCAGACGGTAGCATTATGGATAGCTTTGCCAAGATCCATAGCTGCTCCATTTCCGAAAAAAACCCAGTTAAACAAACAGTCAGGTGTTTGTCGAAAGATCGATTTTAGTTCTTGGAACTCACGAATTCGTTGAAGTTTCTCTTTCTTAAGGAAGTAATTCTATTTCTTTTTAATTTGATTAAAAATACAGAATATGTATAAAAATTTTCGTATGAAGAAACTTTTTAATATCTATTAAAGTTTCTTGCTGGCTGATAGAGAGATAATCTGCACTTGCAGATAGATTACCTTACAATTCGTTATCATCAAAAGAGAACCTATCGGTCATTCATGCGATAGAATAATGAATCAGTCCTGTAAATGCCAATGAAGTCCATCATGATAACTCATTCATGAGTCTAGAACGAAACACATAAATTTCAATTATTGACGCAATGAATGCAATATCAGTCCGTCAATTGAGTGGTCAGCGATATCCGAGGCGAAGTCAATATCCAAAGAATTTTATTAGTCTAGCAAATGGGTTGACAATCTTGTTTTCGTCTATTGGCACGATTCCCGGACAAATTTAATCAACATAATTTTTGAAAATTAGAAACTTTTATTACTGCGCAGGCCGCCTGACGACGGTGTACTTTTCGCTTTTATGTCGCAATTTTATTAGTGCCTTTCATTTTTCTTCCATGTTTCTTCTTATCACGCTTCTCTCAGTAATTCCTCAACAAATTTGAACTGAAGAGACCAAAAAACATTTTTTACTGGTTCGCATTCGATCGCATAAAAAAGGAAAATATTTCCATAAAATGCACAACATAATAACGAAATTAAAGAGACGAGTGTTGGGAAAGGGGGAATTACACTACGCTGCACCACCCTTTGTTTGCACAAACACAACAACAAAAACAGCAACAACAAAAACTCGAAAAACACAACTAGACCTCGAGTTATAACGAGGTGGGCAAAGAAGTAGCTGCTGGCAATAACAGGCTGCTACAACAACAGTTATTGCAACAGCTGCTGTTGCTTCTGCTGTTGGCGTTCCAGTATCAAGAGCAACAGTATTTCATATGACACGGAAATTGAATTATCCTTCGTGTAGGTCGCGAGTGCCGACCGGCAGCTGGTTAGAGTCATGTAGTGTACGATACCTGTTACGAGACCTCGACACCTGCTCGTTGTTGTGCGTTATGACCTCCTACGAGCGAGGGCGGGAGGAGAGTGTATAGCATTTCGCGTCTCATGCGAATGGATTTAAAATAATTTTATAAGGATAACAAAAACAAGTGGAAAATAAGCAGCAACAAAGAGAGTGAAGGGAGGAGAAAGTGCGCGCAGAGCTCAAGCCTTGCAAAATATTTACTTAACGATAATTATTTCAAAAAATGGTGATGAGGATAAAATATCTCTCTGTTGCAATTTTGCAAAATATAAACATTTATTCGAAATGGCAAACATTTTTTGTTTGTTCTGCGTAAATTTTAAAGAATTATGCAGTGACAGTTTAAGATTAAAATATAATTCTTCACCAAGATAATGTTAAATCGATCGAAGAGACGTTACGTTTAACGTAACTTATGGAATGGTAACTCGTTATGGGTGACTCATTTTATGTATGTTCTATGTGTTGGCGTTTGGTTTAACGTCGATCCTTTAAACTGATTAGATAAGGTGACCTAAGAGGACTTCTGCGAAGGCCCTTTTAGGGCGCGATGTGACCTTACCCCAAGGCACCCAAGGTCATTGAACTTATTCCAAGGTCACTGACCTTAGCGCAAGGACTTTTATTGTTAGTAAAAATTTAAAATATTCCTTAAAAATATTCTACAAGATCTCTCAATTTTCAAATTTCTAACACAAAAAAGTCTTCAGTATAATAGAATTTGTTAAGAAGAATTACCGTTATTTTGCTTACAAAAATTTTGTTAAATTGAAATAACTATAAGTTTCGGTTTTTTTTTTGAATATTTTCAATTAGCCGAAAGTCATCATCAAGGACCTCAGGCTGAGGTCAATGACCTCGGGCTGAGATCAATGACGTCGGGCCGGGATCAATGACCTCTGACTGAGGTCAATTAATTTGGGCTGGGGTGAATGACGTCGGGCTGAGGTCATAGACCACCAAACTTGACCAAATTATAAAGCATGCTGAACACTTCTGAATGATTCTCAAGCTTGTAGATGGATTTTTTTGAGATTTGAGCATTTCTTTAGGATTTTCAACAAAACATGACGAAGGAGTAAAGCATGCTCTTTCAGCTCTTTTGTACTCTCTTGACGTATTTTTATATGTAATATTCAGAGATTTTCATAATAATTAAATCAAGCACTTTAAAATAGGTTCGGAAAAATTTTGATAAACTTTGTGCTTCCACAAAAATTATTTATAATAAAAAATTCTACATCGATTTTTAAAAATTCCAAACATAAGTTAATTTCTTTTGCCCAAAATTCAAAGATAAATAATAATTTTTAAATGTTTTAATCATTCTATAGTCTCTGTTGCATCTATATTAATTATGTGCTATTAGTTAAAAGTAAATATCAGAATGCACAGAGATATTTAACATGTTATGCAAAATTTCTAATCAGTTGGAACGGTGAAATGCACTGCAATTTTTGCGGTACATTTTTTTAATTTATATAAAAATATCAATTACTTTGATCAACATAATTGTGTTGGTGCACGTGCTTTGTCTTTAGCTGCCACAACTGTGACATTTACGCCGTATAACAAGGACAGAGCTTTAAAACAGTTATGCAGTTGAATTCGCAGGATGTTGAATTCGCAGAATGCTGACTTCACATCGGTTGAAGTTATTCGCTCGAGGTGGTAATTTTTGGGGGATATTAAGGTGATTTAAGGTGATTAGCTCAATTTAATCGTTTGTTTGATTCGTTTGATATGGTATGCTTAAGTTGAAGGTAGCTCAGGTGATTTTAAGGAAAACTAGCTTGGCGCGCTTTCGATTTTTGCGTAGAACATAAAATCGTGAAGTTTTGACATATTTCAGTCTCGAACATTTTTCACTTAAGTCTTTAACGATGAAACAAGAGCTAAGGCAATGACTGAGAAATCTTCTTTCAGGGTAATTCTTCCTTTGTGAAACAGGTATACGATATCAAAGAGTAATATATAAGAAGTTTCTGATGCATCAGTGGAATGTGTCAATTATCAAACGATTGATTGATTGATAATCTTGAATAAATAAATTTAAATTATTGTTAGTAAAATTCCTTAAAAATATTCCACAAGATCTCTCAATTTTCACATTTCTAACACAAAAAAGTCTTCAGTATAATAGAATTTGTTATTATTAAGAAGAATTACCGTTATTTTGCTTACAGAAATTTTGTTAAATTGAAATAACTTTAAGTTTCTGTTTTTTGAATATTTTCAATTTGCTTGACACTACGTTCCCTTTCCCTTTTTCTCCTCCATTTATATGATTTCCTTTGTTAAACTCCGTCTTCCTGTTCAGAAATATTCTTCAATATTTTCACTAAAAATAAATTAACTCAGAAAATATTCTTGTGGTGTTTGTGGTTTAGTGTTATTTTCTTTATAATCCTTAAATAAACGTGCTCTCAGTTATGAGACGATGGTTCGTGGTAAAGGTGAAGGTGAAGAAGAAGAGGAAAAACTTGATTGTATTGTGCTGTGCTGTAGCGTGTCACTAGATGCAGTTTGCAGTTTTATTGCTTATGATATTCTTTTAACCCTAGCCTTCCTGTGCGAAGAATTTGAAACGATTGACAATGTTGAACATTTTTGTTACTTTTTTTTGTTATTCTTTCGTTGCAAAAATTTGGATTCTAAAATTAATTTCTTATATTATGTAAAGAGTTTGTTGCAAATACTTCGAATTTTATAATATAAATTAAATGCCTTTATAAAATACGAGAATGCCAATGAGAAAATCGCATCTAATCATTCCGGAATATATGGGTTTAAGCATTCCTTTCATCAAGAATTTTTAGGAAAAAACCATAATTTACAACAAGAGATTATTCAAAAAATATTGAGTAGATGATAAGATCAATTGAATGAGATACCATCATAAAATATGAAGAATAAGAAAAATTACACAAAGGAAAGACGAGAAGTATGAAATTTATGTGTGTTATCAAGTCGTGGTTAGGATGGTTTGATACTCGATTGCGTAAAACAAAATTATCTCACGCATTTAAAAAATAACTCTTAGAAAATTACAATAAAAATAACGATAACAACAGCAACAACAATAATGAAATATAAGCAAAAGAGATAAGACACGTTTTGGAAACGCCAAGTAACTCTCGCTCGAGCCAATATCTCTAAGATGATGAATTCGTGGCAACACAAACAATGAATGGAATTTATCACGAGGAGATTTTCTCTCGTACGTGAGACGTGTTTTACTAAAATAATTAAATATTTATTATTTTAGGTTAAAGCCCTTTTGTATTCTGGGGTTTATACTTATTTGTGTGGATTTTGAAATTCGAAAAATCTTTTGTGGGTTAATTTTATTCCTTGTGAAGAAGATTATAGTTTGCGAGAGAGTAAGAAGAGTGAAGGAGTACTACCCGTATTTGCAATAGCAAATGAGAGAAGATTAAACCATATGAACTTAATAAAGGATAACTTAAACAATAAAAGAAACATAAATTGCACAAAAATTATATGAAAATCAATTAATGGGGCATATTCTTTAAGCTTTAACACATACTTACATGGCGCGTGCACATACATTTCTATTATCATTTGTTAAGCCTAGCAAACACCAAAAGGTTTACTTCCGGTTTCGAATGAGTTCCATTATATATTGCCTTAAATTCTTTTGTAGTGAAGTGCACTCAGAAGTTTCTCTTGGCACATGCAAGCACACATACACATACTCATATATGTTTTTAATGTGTGCACATCTTGTGCATTATTTTTGCCCGTTGTTTCGATTGTTTTTGCTGGAAGAAGAAACAATATAAGATTACACGAGCAAGTGACCGAAAGACTCTATCTCGTTATTTTTTTGCCTTTCTCCCTCTCTCACTATTTGTCTTAATTCTGTTGCTAGATAGCGTGTAAGTGCGAATAAATCTGACTGCCATCATTTTGTAATGAAAGCGTATAAATATATATGTATGTATTATATTTATATGTGTATAGAGGTGGTGCGAGCCACTTCCATTTTTTCCAAGTGTACGCGTGCATGTTTAGTAAAACTAATTAAGCCAGTGGCGTAACTTCCTTCCTGTTTATAAAATACATCTTCATTCCCTTATTAATTCATAATTATTTTCTTCCTCTTTCTCTTCTTCTTTACCTCGTTCTCCTCCATCATTTGTCTCTTGCATTGGCTTTAGTTGGCAGCTTGTAGCACTTCACTGACGCACTTATATGTAACAAATAATATGAGATTTTTATATATGTGTATAAACCAATACACGCGAATTCTCACTTATACGAACACGCAAGCGGAGTAGCGGTATCAGCACCATGTTTTTAATAAACTACAGGAAACGAAGATAATTCTTAACTACAAGCGCATTTTCAAATGTTTATAAGTGTGTGAACGGCGTGTGTGTACATATGTGTGTGTGTGTGTGTGTGTTGGTATCTATGGGAGGATGTACGTACTTCTGTGTTTATTTAGATAAAATTATCAGGGCGACTAAGCAGTAGTGGTAGTGTAGTAGTATTTGTGAATAGAAATATAGAATTTTGCCGCACGTTTAACAATTAATAAAAGATTGCAACTCATGCATAAAGTACGAGAAGGTGGCGTTTGTATGTAGAGAGGGCATAGAAGTCAATGAGATGTGCAGCAGGGTGAAGAGGGGGGAGGCGGCGCGAGAGTAAGTCTACGTAAACCATGTTCGAATATGCAAATTATGCTAAGAATATCATTATTTGTGATGCTATTTCTTTTCTCTCCATCCATCTCGTTCTTCATCTTCTTTTGTAAATTCTTCATTGTTAGAAATTACAGAGCTTTTTGTTGCTTCTCTTGGGGCAAAAAGGAATAAACGGAAGGTGTTGTTTTCTTGTCCTTTATTAATTTTTTTTGGTTAGGCTTATGCTATTTTTAAATGTAACTCCTTTAACCGGAAGCGGAAATCTTTATACATCGAAATAGAAAAGGAACGTAATAAATTTTTTAATGTTTTTTTTTCATCACAACCAAGTGCTCTCAAGAGAAGAAGAAAATAATGATAATGAAAAGGAAGAAGTGGAAGAATAACAGCTCAAGCGTTGTGAAAATGTTTATTAAGTGCTGTTGTTGCTGTTGTTGTTGCTGTTGTTAATATTGTTTGGAAGCATGCAGCAGCAGCAACAATAAACATATACTATAAAAGAAAATACAACTCTAATTGTATTGCGATTAATTTCGTGTTAAAAAGCAATTTCTTGTTTGGAAAAGTTTTTCGCGAATTGGAAAGCCGAACAAATTTCATTCGCGACACGAAAAAAATTTCACTTGAAATGAATTTACAAATTTTAACTTCTGGTTTTTTAAGCATTTCAAAACGAAACGCGGTCTGGAAGTGCGAATTCCTGTTAAGTTCATCATCCGGAAATAGAAAATAAATTGAAGAAATGGAAAAACAGTTTCGTCTGTCCATCAATCAGTCAAAAATTACTTTATTCTTGAGCTCTGGCAATTGTTATTGTTGTTCTTGTTGTTATTGTTGACGTCATTGCCGTTTTAAATTGCTGCAATTGTTTTGTTTTTCGAGCTTCTTAGATTTGCTTTTTTCAAAGAAAATTTTCTGGTTTATTGTCTGCTTAAAGTTTTAAGTAATTATTTTGTTTGTTTTTTTAGTTTTGTGAGCGTTTTTTTTGCTGTTTCATTTCGGTGACTTCAGTGGCAGATCCAACAATTTTGCAGACGGCAACAAACGGGCGACAATGACGCTGTTAAGCACGTCGTTTGATGACATTGCATTACTTCGTGAAAACAATTTTCTTCATTTTCTTAAAAATGCTTTTCTTGAATAGAAAAAGAAATAGCCTTTCCCCCATCTCGCACTCTCTCCTTCTCTATCTTCATATATCTCGCACTTTCGTCTCATTAAAAGGTTGCGAGTTTTTAATTTTTCACTGCGTGATGCTCTGCAGGATACGCGCTATGACTCGTCGAGTTGCTCGGTGAATGTTGTTTTCTTCATTGCTTTTGTTGTTGCTGTTGTTATTGTTGCTGGCGCTGATGTTTATTGAGCTGCAGGTGTTCCATTGCGCTTTTAATTCACACGTACCCACACACGCACACGCGTGGAGTTACTGCACCTACGCCCGTTGACTCTTTGCGAAAATAATCCTTTGCGAATTTTGGTTTTTTATTTTGCTTTATATACTCGATGCGTAACACAAACGTTTTGATGTTATTGTTTTTTGTTATTGTCCTCGCTGTTGTTTATATTCTCGATGTTTCTCTCTTACTTCTTATTGCCCTAGGCGACGATATCTCGATGATGATGATGCCGCTGTAGTCGCATTTCTGGCGTTGACACCAGACACCTCTTGGTCTTCAGGTGTAAAATACTAAGATAACAATCACAACAATATAAAAAGTACGTATCCAGAAACAACAGCAAAATCAGAAGTTAGAACAAAATTAAAAAGTAGAGTAGAAAAAATAATATAGTGTAAAAAAATAGTAAAGAAAAACATAGACAACGTAAAATTCTGGACCAGTCGTGAAAAATATTTGAGGTTAACACGTTTCCGGTTTAAAGGGCGAGAAGAAATAATGGCGGTTTTGTCAGGATTGCAGGAAATGATCTTGTTTGGTGTGACCACTCTAGTATTTTAGTTGCTCTGCTGTCTTGCTTCTCTTACCGCACCACCACCCCTCCTGTTATCCTTCATGTTCTTTGCAGAGTTCACTTTCCAGTTCTTTCCTAACATCGTAAAAGGATTTTGCTGAATGCTTCGTGTAGCGACGGAGTGGAGGGAAAGAATTCATAATTATTTTGAATTAAAATGGTTTTACGTGAATTTCATTTGAAAAATGTATTTATTGCAGCAAGTTGGAAGTTTTGCTCTCATTTCAGACTTAGTCTAATTAGGCAAAACTTTGATAAAGAGGCGGCCAGAAGGACATCTTTTGGAGAGATTTCCTTCTTTTATTCCATTGCGGTTTCGGAGATCCAAAACAGAAAAATCTAAACGAGTAAAAAGTAGGTAATGGGAAAAGGGATATATAAAAACGTTGAGAAAAAGAGTGTGATTGATGGTTGTAGAAAATTCGCGTAAATTTTTATCGGTTTATTTGTACTCTAATAATTGATCGAACTCCTGTCTATCTCTCTCTTTTTATGTGTGTGTATGTGTGTGTGTTGTATGTGTGTTTGTGTGCATGTGTGTGCATAGACTTATGTTTGTATTGGTATTAATGATGCTCACGAGTAAGATCTTTTAAAATGGCGCATGTGGGTTCTTTCCTTGTGCAACCCTTTATCCCTGCCTCCTCTGATTTTCTATGTGTTCCTGTTTCAAAACGTTCCCGCAAAGCGTTGTTTTCTGTTTAATTTAATTTAATTTCCTGAATTTATTGCCGACTTATTGTTATACAGGTTTTTGTGTGTGAGAGAAAAAGCAGATGAAAAAAAGAGATGGTGGTGGAGTTAAAAACAAATGGCTTTTTTCTTCTGTTTGTTTTGTTATTGTTATTATTATTTAAAAAATGCATTTTCTTTTAACCTCTTTAATTCCTTTTAGCATATTTTCTTCAATTTCCTGTTTAGTCTTTCTCTTTTCTCTCTCCGATACCCTCATTAGTCTTCCCCCTCTCCCCATCACAACAAAATCATCACTCTTTTTCTCAACGTTTGCCCCATTTTCATTCCTACTTTTATTATCTCGTACTGCTTCATACCATTCGGGTCGTAATACGTCGAGTGTTGAAATACCTCGAGGCTACTTTGTCCTTGTCTCGCATGATCCTTCATGGTATTTAAAAATCCAACCAGTAACCAAAAAACAAAGCCAAGAAAAAAAAAAACAAAGCCGTTTCCATATTTTTTTTAATACAGCGGACTAATTCATTTATTTACATGACTTAAATATTCGAGGTTGATTCCAGAAGTAATCGTCCCAGAACTGGTGGCGAAGATTGCGAAATCCAAGGCGAAGATCGAGCAAATTATTGTGTGCGACAACGTGATTTGAAAAAGCGAAAAAATCGATACGACGGTATTACATGATGGTCGTCTGAGGAAATGTGTGAGCTTTCAGATTTGGTAGACATTTTAGAGTATGCTATGCTATGCGTCACATATTGATTGATTACGTCGACATGAGGAATTGCTTTCGGGCTTACAATGGAGTAAATACGGTGCCGTGAGGATCTTTCAATCGAAGGTTTAGCGATATTTCACAGGATTAAAGCTAAGCGTTTACGTCGACTCATGATCAGAAATCAATTAGGTTTCATGAATAGCCCATCGTTTTATGTCTAAACATACGGGACAGTTGAATATGTTAAACAGTGGAATGTAATGGGAATACTGGCTGCAAGGACCAAGATCGTTATTAATAGTTGCTAAAGAGGCAATCAATAAAGTCGCGGTTTCAAAATTGAAACATCATCTTTCTTTAAGCCTGTTTAATTAGTTTTATTCTAAAATTCTCTTCAAGACATTTTTGATGCCGACTAATTTTAGGACCACCCTCATGATGGTATTTGTATGTCTTTGGCTCTCTTTGTATCCATCGAAATTTGAAAAATGCTACTCGTACACACACGCGTACACGTACACGCACACACACTTTATGGGGTGTTGTTAAACGTTTTCATATTTTTCGCTTAAAAAATTCAAACATTCCTTAATGTTTTTTCTTTTTGAATTATTTTTTTGGGTTATCACAATACCTTTATTCCATTTACACGATCGGTCTGAATATTTTCCTTTTGAACGCAAAAAAGCTAATAAAAATAGAGAATATATTCATAACATCTATAAAATTGCAAAAAAGAAAAAACATTTTTTAATATTATATTTTGATTCTTTCTCAAACTGCTTAAAGTATTTTGAATGATACTTTGTTTCTTTGGCCCATGGTACCGAATCTCAATTTAATTGAGAATATTTTACCTAATGATAGAACAAGATTCTGTTGCCGTGAGTATTAGTTTTGACAATTAGTGACGCTCTTCGTGTTGTCACTACTGCTGGTGTCATTTTTGTTATTGGTGCCATTATCGGTTTAGTGTGTGTGAGTGTATGTATGTTATGACGTGCCTGTCACGTGTTTGACGAAATATTTACTTTTGCACTTAACGAAACCAAAACCAACTTCAAGGCTAAGAACAAGACCGAAAACATTCATTGAGACCAAAATGGGTGATTGGAAGAGGTTGTTTTTGTTGTTATTGTTATTGTTGTTGTATTATTATTGCAATGGTAGCAGAAACAATAATGTATAATCATGGTAATGATGAGGCGGTGACGACTGAATAATGACGGTGTCGGTCAAAGTGATGCCTACGATGATGGTGTTGAAAATGATTGTTATGATAATGTTGGTGACGAAGACGATGGTGTTAAGGATGACGATGATGGTGATAGTAATGGTTATGATGACCACGATGACAACGATGGTGAATATGTTGACAATGAGCTAAACATAAAAACTGACTCATAAAAGCAATTTGTACTCGTATTGTATAAATTCAAGCTGGTAACAGATCTCAATAGTTGTTTGGAAGAAAGTAGAAACCCTCACAGTATTGTAATGAGAAGAAGAGGCAAGGAGTTCTAAAGAGACATGAGACGTTTGTTTCTCCCCGCCAGAAGTATTATGTCCTACTGTCTCAGAATGATGTCAATGGAAACGACGAATAAATGATGCAGACTTTAAGAAGTTGGAGAGGCGGGAGTTGGTTTAGTAAATAGGCGGCCAGTATGTTGACTGAAACATAGACTTCAGTCTATGAAGTCGAGTAACAAATACAAATAGAGATTATGAAAGTCAGACAATCAAACAAACAAATAATTGGGAAATTAATTAACATATTGTGGTTGTATATGCGTGTGTCTGTGTACAGGTACTCAAACGTATTTATGTTGGCAGAGGGATTAAATTTAAATGCGATCAACAATAATTGAGATCGAGTGCAGAATGTTTGAATCATGTGCCGAACGATAAACGCATGCCGCTGCATCTAAATTGAACTAGTAAACACTCGAATAATTTCTGCTTATAAATATATGTATATACGAATGATTACTCGCACTTATTCTACGATTTATGGATGGAATATATCAAATAATTGTCATGAATAAATTAATTTGAAAGCTTATAGAAATAAGCCAAGAGTCATTTTTTGAAAAGTAATAGTTTGTCATCGAAATCGACTTTATTTGATTTGAATTAAAAAATGCTCAACAATAAGATCCATTGATTTAAAAAAGTGCCCCGATTTTATGATTTTTAACGATTTTGCATGAACTCTCCGCGAAATTAGTTTTGCAGACAAGCCGGTTTTGGCGATGGACCATCCTTAGTGTCTAAACCTGTTGCGGTCAGTCTGATTTTCATACGTACTGTTTTTGAAAAAAACAAACTTCTCTGTTTTCGGAAGTTTCCTCACGACAAGTAAGATTCTATGATACTTCGCGTATGGGATCTCGTTTTGGTTTTTGCGTATTAGCTTTAAGGCCTCGAATATCACGTCTAAAATTAAATAAGGTATTAAAAAAACTGAAAATGCATTAGAGAATTATCAATAATTTTAATTGGGCTCTCTCAATTATTGATTTTCGTGTGACAAAACTGTAGAGGAAAACAAAGCAAAAAAAAAAAAGAGAACAATTAAGGAGTTTGTCCTTTGACCTTGTTTGTCTTTTGTCCTTTGATGTACGAAAGAGAGCTTTTTACTGCTGTTTGATCGAATAATTATTACTTTGAAATTGCTGCCACTCTGCCATGGAGAAAGAATTACTCCATCCTTTTAGTTGAAAAAGGATTAACTCTGGAGCTGCTGCTGCAGAGAATTTATGTTGCTCGCACGCAAAACTAATTAGAGCGGAAATGAATATTTTTAATGTCATGAATGAATTTAAAAAACATTAATGCTTTTTGAATTTTGTTGCAATTACTGTCATCACTAGAAGAAGAAGAACAACAACATAAGGAAAAGCAGATGGTTGAACTACGATGGTAGTTGGCATGGTAGGAAGACTGGAAGGAATAATGTAAGCAAAGAGGTAAGAGCGAATGAATACAGGAAGGGTGCATGGGGGAGGTTTGGAGGTTGTAGAATTTGACAAAGGGCTCTTTTTTGTATAACATTGACAAACGGACAGAAATAAAGACAGAAGAAAAACAAAGAAAAGAAAAGAAAGAAGAAGAATAACAAAAAGGCGCTACTTTTTTGCTGGTAATACAAATGTCCCATTGCCATTAACTGATGGAAAATAATTAGACGAAATAAAAATAATTTTTCTAGAGACTTTCGCTTGTCGTTCCGAGCCGGGAGCAGATAATGGGATTCGGTTTTTGAAAATTTTGAAATGAAATTCGGTGATTCCAAAAACAGCTACAAAAAGTTATTCTTTGATTATAAGCAAATAACTCTATGGGGTTTGATGGACTTGTCTAGAGAAATTAATTTTGTTTTCATTCTGCTCTTCATCTTCTTTTTTCGTCACTCACTCGTCGCTCATTCAGTGCTTTTCAATTGAAAACAAAACAATTTTTCAGCTTCGGTTAACCGAAGAATTCGAAGTAGAACAAGAATAATAACAATAAAAGGAAGAGGAGACAAGACTAAAAGTCAGAATAGTAGTAAAACGCAAAAGTGAGTAAAAAAGTTAAAGGAATCAGTGGAATATTTTACTTAAGCATGCGGTAAACATGAATTTGGAAAGCCACCCTACCCCCCCTTTTTTTAGTGACATTACCGTCACTTAACGAATCGTCACTAATTATAACGCCCGTTATCTCTCACCCACTCCCGCCTTCGCCCTGCTTTTTCAATTCTTTCATTCATTTTTTATGTATTTCCTCTACTTCCTGATTTTTGCTTCATTTAGTACGTAAATATATTTCGTTTTTTGTACGTTGGACAAAATTCGTTTGGCATAAATAAATTCTTTGTTTGCCAAACGTCAAAAGACGTAGCGCGTCTCGTTACGAACAAACTGACGCGATTTGCAAGGAAATGTAACGAATTGTAACGAACAATTAAATTTAATCACCGAATACTTGAAACGCCTGAGTTGTTACCGCTTTGAGCTTTATCTAAGGATAAGTTTGTAGTTGGCCAGGAGGGCAAGTGAAAGTATGATTATGATCATAATGGCAACAACAACAACCACCACTTACCATTAATTAAACAATCGAATTTAAGTACTGCGACAGCGTGAAAGAGAGGGATAGAGAGAGAGAGAGAGAGCTAAAAATAGATTTATTTCTGCCAATGAGAGTAATGTCTTTGACTTTCCAGTGACTCAACAAATAGTTTGTATTAAATTACTTGAATTTATATAAGTTGTGTAACATAATAATCCAATTATTGATTAATTATTAACATCCCCGCATGGACACATGCACAAACACATATAAACTGCAAACCATCTCTGCCTCGGGCACTCTCTATTAATAAATCAAATGTTAATTAAGAAAATTATCGGCTTCCTGAATCGGTATCAGAAGGGCTGTAATCAGGTAAGATGCTGTTCATTGATAGGCGCTGTCATAAACAAGCATCTCCCCTAGGTTCCCTCCTCAGGACTAATTGTGGTCGATTGGTCGTCCGGTCGATCAGTCGGTCGACCAGCAGCACATTTCAGTTAGTTCAGTTAGTTGAACGAATCGTCCAGGGAAATTGTGGAGTATTGAGTATGAAGGAGGAGGGAGAGTTAGTCAGGAAGAGGGATGAAAGAAGAAGTATGGTACAATTTGACGAAGATATGGTAAAGGCATTTGTCGAATTATGAACATAAATATTTCTAATTACACTAACCGCTCCGTAATAATCCATTCATGCATATATTTTTTGATAAAGTAATAAAGTGACGCCACTGATTAAAGCAAATAATAAAATTTTGAGAAACCTTTTTAATATTTTTGCCAAAAATCGGACTTGGAAAGCGAAATTATATATATTTTTAAATTTTATAAAGGTTCCACTGTTTTTCATAAAGACCTTTTGTCAAAATATGTTGAACGTTTCATATGGTTCTTAGTACGTCTACCTTTTAGTCACATTCAAGGCCTACCAAGCTTTTCAATAAGGAGTGTTATTCTCTCGTATACTTTTTGGTATGTTTATGTAGGGTATTAAAGTAAGAGGTGTCACTTTCAGGTGACATATTAAAAAATAAGAAATTGCTCAAGATTTTCAGGATTAGAAAAACCGCCCGTATAAGTACTGTATATGTCTGTGATATCAAAAGTGGTCACGAAATCTTGTAATTTTCAATAATTCGCTTTTGTTTTCCAGATTATGGAAACCCATTCGGTTAGATAGCATCGATGATTTCTTCTGTATATGAATATATTATAGATGCGAGTGTGTGCATTTGGGTCAGTTTGCAGACGTCAGGTTGCAGATAAAAGCAATTACAATGGAAACCATTTTTCTTATTATTTGTTGGGAATAAATATAGAAATGAAAATTGATTTTATTTACTTTTAATCACTTCAATGAATATCAATCAGATACATACACACGCGCTAACATACGCAGCCCCACACAAAGAGGAGAGAGAGAGAGACCCTGATGCACAAACACTTGCTTACAAACATAAAATAAAAGTCTGACCGGCAGGAAAATTCATGCTCGAAAATTGAATCGAATTAAATTCAATAGATTCGAATTAAAAGGAAGAGAAATGATATAGAATTATCTTTTGTAAATATCTACAAGAAATATTTCGAAGGAAGGCATCATGCGAGGCAATTTGTAGAAGTACGAGAAGAAATCCATAATATGCACCATAAGATTTGTCGGGTCGTTTACGAAAAAGAGAAAGAGCCAAATAAAATATGAAACTTATGAAAACATGCAGGACATTCAGAGGTTGATTGGTTGAAGATATATTCAATTGTTCAGATACAAGCAAGGCTTATCTTGTTGGGAAAGGAATAATCTACTGCAATAATATACATCCTCCCCCTTGTACGTCGTCATATTTCACAATTTTATTATAAAGAGCCCGTATTTGAATAAGACTCAGCTTGGTTGTAGAATTTTGCAAAAGAGAGATTTTTGTTAGGTTTTCATACAGTGAAGACTGTTTGTTCATATTTAAGAGAGACGTACAATGTATTCTCGATGTCTGTTTGAAGGAAATCATTTTCATGTGATTAATATATTTACTTCTCAATATAATCCAAACATATTCATTATTCAATTATTTATTAACTTTCCAGTCAAAATTTCGATTAAAAATTTATTTGAAGAATAAGTTTTTATCGCAGCCTTGAGCTCTTCGTTGTCGGAAAATAAGTAAAGGCCACCGTTCGGTAATAACTGGAATGATGAGGGAACGAGGTTTCACAACTTTTGTGTAAATTCCATCCGTCCATTTGAGCCCTAAAGTTAGATGGACAGGACTTTAGAGGATGATTTTAAATTTCCTAAGGGGAATTCATAGTACTCCCCCCAGAAAGTGATACTGTCGAAATATTTAGTCCAATTGCCTTTCATTATCAGTAAACCACATCCATACCGAGAGCATATTGCACACTCCTCGTTAACACACGCATAAACCAAAAACAAATTCTAAATTTTGTGTTATGTTTTTTTAAAATAAAATAAAATTCACACAGAAGTTTTAGAATGGCAGTTTAGGAAGGATTACTAGGCTTCCTTCTATCCCTTTTTTCGCGTCTTAACTGAAATGAGAAGTAAACAAGAGCTGACACAAAGGGTGGTCACAGAGAGAGAGAGAGAGGAAGCGAAAAAGAGATAGGGTGTGAGAAAGAAGTAAATTTAAACCAGTTGCTTTTCAACTAAAAATTTGTCAAAAACAAATGCACACAGAAAGTGTTTTGTCATGAAAACAACATCAGCCGCATTAAGAAGATGAAATGGAATAAAAATAGAAATAAGAAAAAAAAGAATAACAAGAAAATGCAGAAGTAGAATAAGAATGAAAACGACAACAATATCACTGAAATAAAAGCTCTTCGCTAAGAAAGTGTTAAGGAAAAGTAAATGGAAAATGTAAATCGTCAAAGATTCGAGCCAACTTAAATGGGCCAACTTTTAAAAGAATATACTGCAAGCCCCAAAACTAAACAAGTGACAGTGAAAACAGATAAGACTAGAAGGGTGCCACTACCCTGTGAGATCGCTATCACCACCCCCTCACCATCACCAGCTTCACCATTGCGACCAACTTGGAAAACGCATTTGCATCGTTGCAAATAAGCTGTTCCTTTTAGTACTCTCTTATTGTTGTTGTGTTTGTTGGTATTTTAAGGGGGCTTATTGGCTGAAGTAAATCTCAGCGAAAAGAAAAAATTTCCTACTTATCGTTTACGATTCTCTTTGCAGTCATTTCAAATAACTCCCCGTTCGCCGCGCTTGCTGCTTTGCCTGGCAAAATCTTCGCAAAAATTGAAACTTGACGGCCATGGTGGTTTTGTGTGGATTAAAATGAGAGAACGAGATGGATATATAGAAATGCGTTTGACCCTTTTTGATTCATTGCAAATGCATACAGAAGTGACATTTAAATTATCTTCAACAATCTTAAAGGATGAAACGATCAGACAACTTTCTACTTATCAGAGGAAGAAGAATAAGAAAAGGAGGAAGAAGAAGAATTCAGTTCTTTGAAGCCCTATTTGTTACAAAGAAGAAAAGTAATATATATACATATATGAAAATGCTGTTACTTTAGGCCTCTTTGTCATTTGAACCGCCATTGTTCTTTATTAACGCCTTTTCTTTTGCTCCGTCTTTTCCTTTAGCTTTGATCTTTTTTTTTGCATTTTAGGACTCTTTTTATTCTTAGAAGTTAAAATATTCTCACTTTAATTTTGCATTTTCGGTCAGCACTTTATTGGCGTGATATGTCGTTGCTTCTCGCAGAGATACTTGAGATTTTAAACGCCCTTTGAATTACTTTCACTCAAAAGGCACTCTAAATAGCTCTCGAAATACCTAATAGTAAATCCTTCTCTTATAAAAAACCCGATTGATTACTTTAAACAGTGTAATAATCAAAGATTAAGTCTTCGAAGCTGGGGACGATACCCTTCGGTATTAAGTTGTTTTGGATACGAGTATTTACTGTTTAGGACAGTTTTGACAGCTGTCAGAATCAGCTCACTTTTGCGACAACGTGACTTCATTTGGCTTCATTTCTAATGCCTTAACTTAATGTGATTTTAAGGCTCCGAATTGCTGATTTTTTTATAATTGATTTTTTATAATTTTGAATACTTCAACCTTCGACTACTTTGGGTCTACAAAATTTTAAACAACAACAGATTTAATCATCCGAAGGAGAGGCCTGCTTCGTTATGCGCCTTATTCCTTCAAAGCAATTAACGATAAGTCGGTTTTTTAGTTGTCAAAATGTCAAAGATAATGACGCAGGTTCAGATAATATTCTCCATAGCTTGACATCGAAGCAGGTCGTCGCGTGTTTGTAACGTGATTTTTCGCTTCCAATTAACATAAACGCTCGTTCATTCAATTGTTCTGATATCTGGCAACACGACCTCGAAACCTTGTTGTCTACTTTATTGCGTCTAAATAAAAGACTGGCCTTCGTTCCATATGAAATTTTTCGAATCATCAAAAACCAGAAAGGATGAACGGAAGGACGGAAGGAGAGGAGTAAGGAAAGAAAGCCGAATAAAAGAATGAAAGGAAGTAAAGTAGGAAGAATGAAGAAGATCGTATAAAAAAGTTAAGATTGTTCTGTCACTTTAAAGTATTTGATAAGAATTTAATGAACCAGAAACAATTTGAAATTTACGTATTTTCAAAACGCTTCGGGCACTTTAAAGTGAAGCCGGCAAAGTGATTAAAGAGATCGAATGAAGAAAATTTCGAATTTGAAAAGATATCAAAATAGAAAGCTTTAAGCGTTTTTCAAGCAGATAAACTCACGAGATGGCAAGAGAGGGAGGAAGGAATGAATGCCGAGAGCTCAAAAACAAATTAACTTCAAAATTTATACAAAATGACCACCCAATCTCTTTCTTTCACAATCCTTCTCTCCCTTTCATTTTCTCTCTTTCTCTCTCTCTCATACCCAGGATTTAGGTTGATCGTAACCTCCCGCCCTCCGCCCATGCGCTTGTCATTTTAATGCAAAATTAATTTTAAACAATTACGACAAAATACTATACTCAATGATCCGAAATTAGAGCATAAGTGCTTGCTCTTATCTTTGCAACAGCAACAGCTGCAGTTCTTGCAGGATGTGGCATTTCTCAAAAGGACGACATAAGTCGTTGCACGATCAACAAGACTGAATGACGTGACGTGCGTGGAAGTGGAAGTGGGAGAGGTGGGAAGCTGAAAATGTCCTATCGTCCTCATTTAAATTCAAATAAATAATGACCTAAGTCAGAACTGGCACAACACTTAGTTTGATTAAGAAATGTTGACAATGCCTAATGCGGGTTGTGGTTTCTCGGTAAAGGGGCCAGAACGGTTGGACCTGCAATGTGCAGGTGGCCAGAACGGTTGGAGTTGGACGGATTCCGTTTGATTTATGCAGAATTCATGCTTTGTTTATGAGCTGCAAAATCGGTTTTCATTGCCCGCAAAAATGATAAGTCCTAGCTTAAGCTTGAAGCTGTAAAGATATTCATCTCAAGTGACTCACGATGAAGAAGGATAATAAACAAAATACACTCGTATTTGCCAAATATAGCAGAGATCTTAGCATATGTGTTGTATCGTATATGTTTAGTAAGCCACAGTATTTCATTCTATTTAAAGTCCCTCTCTCTTTCTCCCTCTCTTTCTCTTTCTCTCTCTCCCTCTCTACCTCTATCTCCCTGTGAAAGTTGTTTTCATTAGAAAATCATTCCTTTAACTGATTTAAATTACTTTAAATTTCAAAGTCTATAAAGATTTTATATCTTGATCTGATATTCATAAAGCTGTTCATGTTTGCTTCTACAATTCCTTCCCAGCAATTTTACTGACTTCTTGAATTATATTGAAAATTCCAAATATTGAACCTTTTGCCGAATCCAACGTGCACCGTTGAGTCATTTGTACGGACGCAGTTTTAAAAATGGCAATTCGAAATTTTGTTATCAATCAGGAAAATCGTATCTCACATGTCCAATCCTGTCTTCGATGGCGATGGCCTCTCGTTGGACCGGTTTACCTGCGACGGCTGAGTTGAAAGCAGTTGAAGCTTTTAAGTTTATGAAATTTTCAGAAATGATAAACAAAAGCCAAGTAAAGGCAGGTCCAAATGGCTTCGTTATGCAAAATGAAAGAGCAATGAAAATGAATGAAAACGTTTTCCGGATAATTCGTTTAAAAAGTCGTTTGCTACGAATACGAATGAGAAATCGGAATCAGAGAAAGAGACGGAGGAAGAAAAAGATCGTCCGTGATGATGATGATAATGATGTTGATGTCGATGATCATGATGATAATGCCTTGTGTTCGTATGGAAATCCTAATGGAATCAACTGATTGAGAGGTTGTAGAGTATTCTTTTATGAAAATGTAATAATTCGTAATGAATCTGTCGATAAAAGCCAAAAGAAGAGCAAGACTTTGTCGATTTACTGCTGCTATTTCCCCTCATCCTGTTATTATTCCTTCACTCTGCTCTCCATTTTTTCATCCTTTCCACACACCCACACACTAGAGTGAAAATATGAAAAAGAATTTCTGATGACCTCCATTTGATTTTGGTCTCGATGTTGGTCTTGATTTCTTTGGTCGTCTCGGTTGTCCAGAAGAATTTGTTTTCAGTGAAATAAATTTAGTTGAAAACCAGCAGTACGTTAACCAATATAAGATGATGGAGCTCCTTCATATTTTCTCTTTCCTTCCGTTAATTCTCAATTCGATGAGAATAAAAGATTACCTGAAATAATAATAATAAAACCTCCTGCCCCCTTCATTATGCTTTCTGGCTTGTTTTGGTATCACCGGTGTTGCCAGAAGCAATTCCAAAATGTTGATTAAATAGCTTTCATGCGCAATTCGTTTAGACCCGACCCGGTCTAAATTATCATCGTTGTCGTTGCCGTTTCGGTGGAAAAGGCAGTCACATCAAAGATGTTTATAGGACAGAAGGAGATAGTCAGAGATAGACAGAGAGAAAGAGAAATTGAGAAATAGAGAAAGAGAAGAGGGAGGTAAAGTGCCAGAGACAGAGAAAAAGGTGGGTGCGACAGATGAATGACTCTAAAAAGACATAACGATAAAAAATTGAAGGATTTTGAAAGCTTTAAGTGATTCGACGGAAAGGCATGGATGAAGCAAACGGGCACCAAATACGTATGATATATTTGCATAACCCGGGCGACGATAAGCACGGATCATTTGCCATTTTTTGATGTTTGTTTGTTGCTTTTTTATCAGTTTTGCATGATTTGACTCGATTTGCATAGCTCTCTCGAAAGCAATTAAATCAAATCAAATTACGAAATAGCGAGAGAGAGAGACCGTGTAAAGGGTTCCAACAGTTTGAAATAATTCACGAATGAAATGAGGAATGGTGGCTGCTGCAACAATACCAACAACAGGAAGGTGGGGGAACCTCTTTCTCCTCGCTCATTTGTTTCATCGAGAACATTCGAATTTCTTAAAGTTCTTTGATTTTTCCTGAAAGAATGATATTCGAAAACTTGACAAAACAATTGTTGGCGCTATTTCCCGAACGCCGTTAGGTTAGATCAGAAATTAAAAGCTTTCAAAATGGCCGTTGGAATTTTTTGCGAGTGATTTATGCGAAAGTTTTATCTAGATTTTGGAAGAATTTATCTAATGGCAATAATTTATACCATTACTTTTTAGTTTAAAAGGCTATACGACAATTAATACTCTTCAATCATTACTGAATATATACGTGTATGTGTGGGTATATTAGTTTCTAAGACCACCCCCACTTACATGGTTACAATTTTTCACAATCAAAAGGCGTCTGACAGATTTTGATTGACATTAATCATAGAGTAAGTAATAACAAGAGTCTGAATCACTCAATATCGCTTTATTCCCAAAATGAAGCGGTCGGTCGGGATGCTGAACGAAGTAAGAATTGAGTAAAAATGCGATTGCCAAACGAGACGGCCGAATTTATTTCTTCGCGGCGCTCTTTGTGTTCACTTTATTATTACTTGTTTGTTATTGCTTTGATTGTCAGATTGTTATTAGATGGACGATTTATGCTTGTGTGCGTATGAATTACGCGTGAGCGAATGCCTTTGGTGGTGGAAAATGTTATCGCTTTCTCACTTTGTCTGCATCAAATAAATGGTCATATGCGTAAAACAATATTTCTAGTATGCAGGTGAGAGAGGAATTTACAAAACAAATTCTTCGTTGCCAAACAAGAGCAGTTTTTTCTTCGTGTGGTCTTCGTTTCACTTTCTTGTTTCTCGTTTGTTATTATTTTGCTTATTATATTATTAATAGTTGGACAAATTATACTTGTGTGTGTGTGTGAATTACGCATTGTGAATGCTTATTGTTGTGTAAAAAGTACATATGGAACGGCCATTTCACTCTTTCTGCATGAAATAAATGGGAATAATACATACAACAACATTCTCGCTCATCAGCGCGATAGCGAAAATAATTTGCAAAATAAATTCTGAATTTTGATTTTTTCCGTATGAACGAGGAATCGCAAGGCACAAGGCGTCGCGAAAGTGTGCTATGGAGCGAGCAGCGCCGCTTTTTGTAGTTAAAAAAATGTAGAGTGACTTATTCCTCATACCTTTAAAAGCAGAAGACATATGGGTGCCACTTATCCACTACAATGGCTTAGATTGTTTTATTTTATTTTTGCTTTTAATATTTTAATATTTTTGGATGTTTGTTATTCCTTACTTCTACATGTATTTGTTAGGTTTTTCTTATTCTTATTCTTATTCTTATTCTTATTCTTATTCTTATTCTTATTCTTATTCTTATTCTTATTCTTATTCTTATTCCTTCTAATACCAAAACCTAAAATTATAGAAATTCTAAAATTTTCTAATTTGATTGTTTTTAAAAAACAAAAGTCTATTGAAACAATTATTAATAATATTATATAAAGACCGTTGTTTTAGAGGGTAAAACTCAATTTTATAAAATGGTAAAATCAATTAATTAAAAATTTAAAGAACCTGAACTTATTTTTTAATATAGATTATAATTTAATATTAATTAAAATTTGCAATTAAACTACACCCAAACTACTGTTTTTTAATATTATGGTTTTTAATATTATTGCTTATATTTATATTGGTATTTATTCTTTTCAAAATTTCTATCGCGAAAATATCTTCTATTTTTTTTCTATAATAGTCGCCTTGAATGGCCTTGCCGAATATCAAATCCTATCGAATTGTTACAAAAACCATTCAGAATGGAATTGATAATGTACAAGGGATATCCAAACACACTACATATCCAAACACACTACTAACCACACTTGCCGCTACAAGAACAAAACAACAGCAGTACGAAACGAAGTCTCTGAGAAACACTATGAACAATGAAATAAATGGATGAGAAGAGAATAGCAAATGAAAGCACTTACTAATGAGTGAAAATGGTATCTGTTATTGGATCGCACGAAGAAAAATTTGCTTGTACCAGATTCGGACTCTTGTTATTTCTTACTCTATGCATTAATCCCTTACGTTAAATCCGACAAAGATTAAAGATAAGAAATGAAAAAGATGAAAACAGTGCGCGACGCGTAATGATTTGATTCAATATTTAATGACACTCATTTGGTTCGGTTCGGTTCGGTTCGGTTTTGTTGAATAATAAAATTAATGGAGAGGATCGAAGTGGAAGAAAGCTTAAGATGACGGAGAGGTTTAACGCCTCAGTGAGAAAAAGAGAAATAGAGGTAGAGAGAGCAAGGGTTTGTGAGTGTTTTGAAGGAAGTGATAAAAGCCTGGATTATGTGTGAGAAGTGGTTTTAATTGGTTTGTGGTGTGTAAAGAATTCTTCGATAGTGGATTCCTGGGAGGGGGGAAGGGAATGAGGAGACGAATGATATCAAAGGAAATTTCTAAATTTAAAAGTACTTCCAAGAGTTTCTTTCATTTGTCTCTCCTGGGATTTATTCTGGTTATGGAAAGACAATTCGTTAATTTATATTTAGTTTTCTCATTTATTTTTTCATTTTCTCTGCCTTTTTTGGCGGTCAATTTTTTATTGTGCCAGAATATCGTAAGAACATGAAAACGGCAAGGAAGATGAGTGAAAGGTGGTAAAGAAAAGAAGAGGAAGGAAACAGGAAAAGTAAGAAAGGGAAAATACTGGCGAAGGATACGCGAGAGGGGGACGACTATTATTGGAAAGAAAATTGTTCGATTTAGGAAGGTGAAATCGAGACATTCGGTTTATTCGACCTTGGCAATTCATTAAAGTCACTGAAGTCTTTTTAGCGCAATTTCGCTAATGATCATTAAGTTAATTAAATTTCATAAAAGTAAAATTTCGTAAAAGCCTGATTTATCCGAGATTTATAAATACACTCGTGCTATATTTTCTACTCTTCGGAAGAGATATTCTTTCTCCTCATCGCTGGATGGCAACGCTCTCTTTATATACTTATCAATATTCCGGACTTCATCCTTTATATATTTTCACGTAGCATCATTTTGTTTCAATATTTCCTTTTAGGAAAACATTAATTGTTCTTATTGTTCTTCTCGATAATCATTAATTTCATCACGTTCTTCATGCGATAATTCATGCAATTTAAATGGATTTTATTCCAATACTGAAGATAATAATTTACGAGTAATTTTATTTTTCTTAAATCCCGCAGCAAAAGCAACAAAAACAAACAAGCAAATAAACAAGAAATTAAGGATAACAGAATAAAATAATAAATAAACAGGAAGAAAGGCTGTTTACAGTCAAGAAAAAAGAAGAAATATTAAAAAAAGCCAAAAGATGGAAATGCATCTGTAAATCAACATTAAAAGCCTTTTCCTTTTTTCTGTTCTTCCATATCCTTTTCCTGTTCCTTTTCCGTTTCCTTTTTCATCTTTCACCGAGAGCGAATAATTTTCACATGACTTCAAACGCACACACATATATATATATATACATACACAAATCACTCACATTGCGTCATTCTCGCGCAACAACGTCTGTTTAAATCGAATTCAATCGATAAGAATCGATAAGTGATTGATGGTGCTGAGCGATTATTCCCTTGACCTCCTCTCTTTGTCATTGCCAGGTGTCTTTTCCTCCTTGTCTTGTTCATCTTCAGAAACAGATGAAAAACAACAAGACAGTTTGTAAATAATTTTCCTTATATTTCTTGCCTTACGACCGATACCTTCGAATCACTGGAAAAAGTCTGAATATCATCGAAACAATAAAAATTAATGTAGCCGCCGTTTAAAGTTAATTGGGTCCCATATATGGTATTGCTGCCGGGAACATCAATGTGAATGTTTGAGGATTTATGGCAAAGAAATTTTAATATTTCATCAAAAGAGTTTAATGATCGTATGCATTGGGAAAAGCTTCTTGACAATCGATCAAACATTAATGTATAAAAAACGAAAATAACAGCGATTTATTTTAAGCTTATTATTCTATTAATTGTAATTCTTTATATATTTATTTTTTCATAAAGAATATTTTTCTGCTTTTAAGAAATATTTTGCTAAGGATAAAATTGTGTGGTCACGTAAGTGTGATGGGACCATAAATAAGCTCGCATCGTCAAGTGTCCAAGAGAAGAGTAACTTTTTAAATAAAGTCTAAAGGGTGCCGATGTATACTTTTATTAGTGAGTCTTAATGAGATGTTCGTCTGGAAAAGTGATTCAATTTTTCTAATTGCAAACAACAATAACAATTCTTTTAAAAAAAACCTCCTACCCTCTAGTTGGAGAAGACATTAAGCAGTGATGATGATGATGATAGTGAAAGGATAAAGCTTAATGCTTAAAAAGTGTTGGTTGATTTTTAAAGAAATTTATTGACGATGTTTATATATTTGTATTAGTAGTATGTTGTAGTAGTTGTAACACTTATTGTACTAGTGCTACTGGTAGTAGTTGTTGTTGGCATTGTTGTTCTTGTAGTTGTTGCTGTTGCTTCCACTGCAATCATTTTCATTGTTGCCGTGACGAGGTTTATCATACGTGTTGAGTCGTCGACCCAACGATACCCACGCTATCTCATCATCTCTTCTTCTTATATGCAAAAGAAAGACCGCTTCAAAAACGCAAACTAAAGATGAAAGGAGGAAAATATTTTTAAAGAACAAGAAGAAAGAGAATCACTTGACGGAAGTAGCAAAGGGTTTATAGGAACGTAAAGAAACGTGCAGAACGTGCAGAGATATTGTGAAGAGAAGGTGGGGGGGGGTGAGGGGTGGTAGTAGATAAAAGAAACGAAAATCTGCCGATAGAAACCAAACAGAATCTTTGGATTATTCATAAAAGCATCACTGAGTGTCATCGCATTCGAAATTCTCATGCATATTTCGAACAGCGAGGCCATTATCTGATATCGATCTAAAACGTTGACCAAATGATGTCACGTACGTGCATGCAAAATCATCAAATTATGGATTATGTCAATCCAACATGAATTCAAAACGTTTTCGTCAATTCTAAACTAAAATCGAAAACAAAAAGAAAATAAAAGAAATAATAAAAACTGAAGATGAAAATATCGCAAATTATAGAATATGATTTTTCGATTTTCGAAAGAAAGGATATGAAAAATATTAATTTACACAGATGATGTTGGTGATTATGGTGATGATGATGAAGATAATATCGCTGATATTGTTGTAATGCTGTTAAATTGATTATACTGATCATCAATGTCATGTGTCTTTCCATAGCTAGATCACAATCGATGGGCATATTCCTAGGTTCAATTATGTCGCCTCAGTTTGGCTTTCCAGTTGCATTTCAACTGTCTCACCCAGTTATGCTCAGCAAAACTTCATGATAATAGTATTAAATAGTTGAAAAGCAACCGAAAAGACTGTATGATACCGATTCAAACGTTGGAATAAACACGTAAAAGAATCATGTTTATTGTGAAAGCAATGATGACGAAGAGTTTGTATGATACAGATAAGATCTTGAGTATGCGTGGTCATGATTGTAATTTCAAAGAGGATGCTTGTTTGTCCTCCAATTTCTATAACCGTCAGTAATACAATAACAGACGTGCGTTCTGCAAATTTGTATCTTCTTCTCACCTGAAAGAACATTTTGACCATTTCATAATCCGGAATCCTCGTGCGTGTGTGTGTGAGTGAGTGTGTGAGCGTCGAGAAAGACTGCGTCTGCGTGGGTGTTAATTCGGATGCACCATTTTCTGCAACCCCTGCAGTTAAATTAGCTTGAGAACCACCAACGTGGAATCATCTACCAGCTTGCAACTGCTGGCAGAACTGCTTTGCAACTTTGTTGCGTGACCTGACAGAGTGTGAAATTTGGAAAATGTTTCCAATGGAAAATCTGTTCACCGTTCAAATTAATTCAATGTCTTGTTGAAAATTATCAGCATTAGTGTTGCCAGGATTCGGCTCAAATGTTAAAAAAAACAGGGAAGAATTCCCCATCAATGAATTCCGAATGATTTTCTTAAAGGTTGGAAGTGAGATTTTTGGAAGTTCATTCAGTTAGTATCTCTCTGGCAGGGTATAATTTTAAGGACTTCTTCTCTCTTATGGTTTTTTTTCGATGGGAGATTAAAAAAGTTATTAGGTTATTCGAATTTAGGAAGTCATGCTGGGCCCTTAACACGCAACACGACTGCCCCTTTGGCCAGTCCGAAAATATGTAAAGACTTAAAATCAAATAAAAAGCAGTAAAAATTAAGACAGTGTTGATTGCATTTGCAGTTTGCATTCAATGAATTTGAATTCATGCATGCATGTCCGTTGAGACAGAGATGTAGGGGCGCCTTATAAGAACGTCTCCCCTTCACACCACTCTGCATCGGTCTGCACCACATAAAACTATTATATTTGATATTACGGGAATCCCTAGGCCAATTGGAGGCTCCTCCCACAAGGCAATCCGTTTCTATGCAAATTCAAATGGTACCGTAGGTGTGGAAGCCGCCACTCAACATTTGATTTACCTGCCCCTTGCTCTTCATTACTGGTTGCTTTTTGCTTGGGCTAACCGCAAAACTGACTGACTGATAAAGCTTTAGCTAAAATGTAAATTAAAATTGCGTGGTTGAATTTAAATCAACAGAAAGCATCAGTTTTAATACTTTGTTTGGATGAATGGGTTTGCTTGCCTGTGTCTGTGTGTGTGTGTGTGTTTGTGTGTGTGAGCGTGTACGTGCGTGTGGGTGTGTATGTGTGTGGCTAAAGGCCGTAGCGACGTGCGCCGTGGGAGTTACAGGTGTAAGGATCTCGTGTTTTCTCATTTTACACGCCTTCATACAAAAAGGCTTAAATACAACGTTATGGCCGTAATGGGAAATGGCAGAAGAGCACAATTCTATGTTCGAGTATCGTGCCGTGCACTTTGGTGTTACAACATTTATTACAGGTGTTTGCAAATGTTTCCGCAACCATAAAAATTAAGAGCTTCCACACGACTAGAAGTAGATGCAGTAATGCATTTTTGAGTTCTTATTAAATTAATTTTCATTGGAATCTTTTGTGAATTTTAGTATTTTGATTAACTGAAATCGTAATAAAGTAGGTAAACAGTAAATAGGTAAAACATGAGTAATAGGTACAATACAATCAAGAGTAGTGGAATATGTAATCATTGCGAAGGAATGCGGTATTCAGTAGTTATAAAATTTCTAATCAATAGTACTGAAATAAACGGTCATAGTAATGAAAACGGAGAATCAATAGTGATAAGATTATAATCAGTAATAATGAAATAGATATAAATAAAAATAGATGAAATAGACTGGAGAATAAATTAATAATTGCAAGTGGTAAAACACTTTCGATAAAGACAACTTTATCCTGAGTATTTATATTTGACATTGTTCTTGCATCACATAAATTATCACTGAAATAATATTGGGTGTTCAGATTGTGTTTATATAAAATGAAAAGAGCCTTCTTGCAGAAAAAGTTTGATAAATCATTATCTAATTTTTATCAAAAGATTGTAATAATAATAAAAAAAATAATAAATAATAATAAAAGTAAGAAATCTTTTTAAAACTTTCACTCATAAAAATTCATCAAATCAATCAATAAAAATCCATTTGGTTCATTCGAAAAGTTATTACAGAGAAGTCAAACGAATTCTCAATTACATTCTCTATCCCGCTTTCTCTTTCTGTTTACCCCTCTCGCTCACTCTTTCTCTAACAAGTTAATACGTTTTAAGTGACCGAGCGTTCTACTTTATTTAATCTCTTTTACATTCTTCTGTTCGTAAGTAATAATAATTTGTGAATTGTTTTAATGTAGTAGTTGTTGTTTCGTTCATGTGTATGTGCTCTTCGATAATAAAAAGGATTAATAAGTAAAACACTACAAAATCCGATTATATTGCAAAACATAAAGCGCAATTTGTTGGCAATATATCCGTTGATTTAAAAAATATATTTTAATTGTTTGTAACAATTACAAAAGGACCCGTATCACAAAAAGTCAATTGTCTATTCTTTTTTTTTGATTATTGATTATATTTACCAAGAGAAGAAGAATAAATAAAATTAAAATAAGTGAAAAAATTCTTATTGAATACTTTCGGGGATTAAATTCAAAAGGATATTTAATTTCGATACATTTTCTAAATAAATCTCTTTAAATGCAGTTTCGTGAAAATTCAAAAAGTGTGAACGTAATTTCAAAATGAATTAATAGAATTTTAAAATTTGATTAAAAGAAAAATGTAACTGAATATAAAGAAAAGTGAAGAAAATTTCTTTTATTGTATTCCCGGAAATAGAACATAAGTTCTGAAGTTGAAGTTCTTTATCTAATTATTTCTTGAGTTTACTGCCGCGCTGGAGAAAGTCAACAATATGGTAGAGTAACAAACGGGTTGCTCGGACGGAAGGACCTTGGTCGATCCTTCCTCTCTTCTTCGAGGAAACTTATGAAAGGCGTAAACCTTCAGATGCAGAACAGTGTGAATTTTAGAAAGAAGAATAAAACGTACTGAATATTCCTTGCAAACAAAATTTATTTCATCAACGTGAAACTAGAGAAGGTATATTGTTACTGTTGTTATTATTGTTGTTGTGGTTTTTGTTGTTGTTGTTATTATTGCTGCTGATGCTGTTGCTGTTGCTGTTAATGTTAGTGATATTGCTGACGATTTAATGACTCCTCAGAGTAAAATAAACCACGACTATAAATATGACAAATAAAGCCATTTATAGAAGAGATGACGGAAAGATAGAAAAACTGAAATTGCTAGAAAAATCAATATTGCTTTAATTTTAACAGCATAAAAATTTAAAACAGTTTAAACGGAATTAATCTGCTCTAAGAGAAAGTATAGCGAAATCGCGATTACATTTTATATAAAATTTAAATTCAAATAAATTCAAATACATAAAATTCATCAAATTCATCAAATCCAAAAATCAAATCCAAAACAAATCAATAATTTTCTTGATTTCATTCTGTTAAACAAATTCAACAAAATTCCTTAAACCCTATTTTCGTTTTCCGTAATTCTTCTTCTGTAACGTGAGATTGTGAGAATTCGAGACTTATTTGTGAGTATCAAAGGCTTTAATAGTGAGAAGGTCATGGAGGGAAGATTTCTACAAATTTCAAGTATATCCATGCATCGGTTGGAGTACAGAAAATACGATTTTTTATCACCTTCCGAGGTGGTAATTAGTATATTCTACACGTCAGATTTTGCATTCTCAAGTGACAATATTATTTTTACTGACATGCGCTCTACGTTTTAGTACATTTATTCCGCAGAAGGAAAATCAACACCTCACATCGACAAACCGTGGTCATTTCGGTGAATAGGCAACGATTATATTCACCACGTTCAGAAAACGATTATGGGCTGTAGATAGTTAGATAGAGAGAGAGAGAAAGTGATTTTGGGAGAGCGTTTAAATAAAGCTGAATAAACGGTAAAATTTTGGAGTTGAGTACACGATAATTTTTCCTGGTTAGAAATTACTCTTCGAAATCGCTGAATTCCAACGAGTGCTCAATAACTCTTTTAATGAATTGAATTTCAGCGAGTATTGTCTATGGAAACGCGATTTCAAAAAAAGAAAAAATAAATAAATTAGTGGATTTCCTGCCACTGAAAAATTTGTTATATTTCCTGTATATATTTTTACCCTCCGTTCTTTTATGGAATGCATTAAAAGCTAAATAATTATACGCGCGCAAAAATGATACCCCGAGGTTCTAATAGGACAAGAAATAAAGAATGTGCAATTCCAAGATTTTTCAAGAGCCACGTCTTTACGTCTTGAACAATACGAAGTGGATGAATATAACTCCACGATTTGTGTGAAATTATAAACTAATTTCCGTTTGATAAATATTGCTGATTCCTCAACATGGCTTCAATCATTGATTCTTTCAGTAAAAATTCAGTGTAGTGTTTGAGACAGACGTCCTACAAATTTATATAAATTTATTTTATTTATTGAATTTTAGTGATAAAAAATCACAGCAGAAGTTATCTCAAACCGTACGAAAGAAAATTCATAAATCTTAATCAAAATTTGAGTTTCTCGTAGCGAATGAATATTTCGCTTGAAAAGCACGGAAGATTATATAAGCATTAGAAAATAAAATATACAAATATTGGCGTGGAATACGCGGTTCAAGTATTGCAAGAAATCTTTGTGAGGCTTATTAAAAGAATTATGAATGACTCGAATTGCAAGAGGAAATGCCGGAAACCAGAACTAACACTTACACAACCTCAAACTCGCAGTTATGCTCGGTCTTCCTTTCTCTCCCTTACTGCAATGCTATTCCATGTTTGATGACTTCAATGGAAAAACGATCGCACAAGAAAGAAAAACAAGAAGGAAAGTCAAGGATGCGGAAATGCTGAGAAAGTCTGATGACAAGGAAGTCGACGTGAGGTCTTTTGACCGTGTTTGTGGTTGCGTTTGTGGCTTGACAGAAATAAACAATTTAACAATGAGTTTGTGTGCAGATGAAAGTGCGGCTAGGATCACACACAGGTACATACAGACACATATGTGTGGGTGGCACATATGTGTAAGTGCAAGCGTTTATTGCAGGCATGGTCTGTGATTTCTTGTAGAGTTGTTGAGATTTTGAGTGCGAATATGTGGCAACCTCGTCAAGTGAATACATTTGATTCAAACAACAAAACACGACAAAACCCAGCCATTGATTGCAAGAAATGACATCGAATAAAAACGAGGTGGAGTAAGGGAAATGCATGTAGGATCACCCCATATTGCTGTATATCGTCTCTATCTATTTCACTCTCTATTTTACTCTTCCATTTTTTTATGTGCATTATAAGCCGGCACTCAGAATCTGTTGATAGACTTGAAAAACCGCAAATAAATGAAGAGAATCTTGTGTAAAGCTTCCTTTTCATAGTCCTAGGAAATCTACGTCTCGTGTTTTTATTTTGAAAATAGTGAAAACGGTAAAGTTTCCGAAGATGCTCGAAGAAAGAAGGAAAAAGAAATAGGTGGTAAAGAAGAATGAATGGGGAAGAAGTATGTGTTAAAATATTGTACATATCCATTAATTACCGAAGATACTCTACAATCAGTTTTATAGGAACAAGTCAGGATTTTCAATTGAGATTCCATAAATCGGGATCAAATTTCATAAAGTAATTTTTAGTTTAATTTCGATCCATACTTTTTAAACGTTAACATATACCTCCAAATATTATTGAAAGAGAAATTTACTCATACTTATACATAATTAATAAATTATACGAATCGGTTTCTGAGTTTGAAATATTTTTCATTTTTTATTTTTTGGTTTTAGTATTTATATTTATAATTTAACAATAATAATGTCTTCCATATAATTTAATTTTATATAAACTTATATTACTTGAAATAAATCAAGTAATGAAGTTTTCATTTTCAAATTTTGAAAAGATTTTCCAAAAATTTTAACTAATGTTACTTTTAAATTTTATATATGATTTATTAATAATAATTTACTTAGAATAGAAAATTATAATACAAATTAGTTAATGTATTTTTAATTTTGTTATATATTTTTTTATTCGTGCCTAATTTTGATAAGTTTTGAAAAAGTAATTTTCGATTTTTTAGTAATTTGATAATAATAATAATTTTTTTACATTTGTTTTTCATAATTAAGAAAAAAAATTCTTTTTAAAAGATGAAATTTTATAAAGTAAAAAATGAATTTGTATGTATTTGTAATACTTAGAAGTACTACTTATTAAAGGTTCACATAATTGTAAAACCCAAAGCGTAATTTCATAAAATTAAAAAATTTTTCATTTGTGATTTTTTAAAACATTTATTGCAAATTTTTGATAAAATTTTAAATTCTCAAATGCTGCAATAATATTAGTTAATTAATAATTGATTTTTTGGTGTAAGCGCTTATTTTTAATTTAGAAAAATGTTCCTTTTATCGATACTATTTCAGTTTTTTATTGCCTGATAATTATAATTAAATTGCAAATTAAGTTATAATTTTATAACGAAAAGAACAAAATTTTGTCTATAATTTAATTATTTATAAATATTTATAAGTAATATTTAATGTTTAAACATTTTTAATTTTAAACACAACATTTTTAATTTTATTAAATTTTCTATTTAATGTTTTGAAACAATTTTTATATTGCAACAAAATTTTACATTTTCAAAATTGATTTTCCTTCTTATAAATTTTTTAGAAAGATCAGCTTATGAATAAAAATTTTATGTCTGCACTTTTTTATTTATAAAATTTTTGCCCCGTAGTTTTAGTCCTGATTTTTTGTTAAAAAATTTAAGCATAAAATTTGAAATTGCTTTGGTTTTTTAGAAAACAAAAAAAAAAATGAAATCATTTTGTTAGAAGAACAGAAAAAATGCTTGATGAGAATTTTAACTGCTTGCTCGACGAAGTAGCGCCGTAGTAGATGGGTTTGTTCTTGTTTCCGTATATATTGTTCTCCTTCTTCCTCGCCTTCTTCGTTTACTTCTTCTTCTGATTTTCCTTTTCATTTTTATTTTCTTTCTTCTTATCCGAATTTTGTTGCCTTCTTTCCCTTCTTTCTTCTCCTTCTACTTCCGGAGAAAGATTACGCGACTCCTTAGGGTGCAACGATTTGTCTACACGAACAAACACATTGGTGTACGGCAGTCACCATATGTTCTATTCTCCCACGCACTCGGCTATTCCTTACGTATGTGTGGGTTGCGACTGTAGCCTTTGCTCTAAATGCGACCTGGTCAGTATTGGTCAGTAGTCCGTTTCAGTTTATGCGAGCACAGGATTTCAATGTGATCAAACTGCTGAACGTCCTTAATCCTATACTGAAAATATAAAGCACACGCTAAAGTGTTGCAGTGGAAAAATGCCGTCATCCTGGATCCTGAATGGGTTCTGTTCGTCGAATCCAAAGGCGGAGATTCGTTTGAACGCGTTTATACAGCTCGAATGTATGCCGAGGGAACGTCGTGGCGCTCACAAAACGACACGATAATGCATAAAATGTCCATTGGTGTGTGTGTGTGTGCGTGTATGCGTGTGTGTTCTGGATATATAAATATTTATTATTGGACACAGTGTGTATGAAAAATATATTTCCGTTTTACTTTTCGATGTTCTTTCCCTGTCTTCTTCTCTGACTTTCTTTAATTTTTGTCGCTTTCATATTGCTATTTGCTATTTGCTATTTTTTCTCAGGCAATAGCTTATTTGTAATTGTGTTTGTTTTTATTGCATTTGTCGCGTTTGTCGATTGCTGTGGTTGTTGTTGTTGTGGCGATTGTTGTTGCCGATTGTTGTTTTATATTTCATTTCTTTTTGAATTGCGTTTTTCAGGTGTTTTTCTTGTGGTAAAATATCCGAGTCGCATTCGCGTGTAAAGGATATATTGAAAGGTTCGTTGCAGCGCAAACAAGCGGGCCAAAAGTCGGGCAGCCAATCGGCAGGATAATATTAGTTTTAATAATTCTTGGTAGAAGGGGGGGCAAAGAGGGAACTATAGACGAAATGAAAAACGAAGGAGCAAGTGAGATAGAGAGATCACAGGTGAAAAGGAAGCAAACAGTCTTAACAAAATGCTCATTTAGATCGACCACTTTGCTACGAGTACTGCTTTCATACCGGCTTTTATTCATCCATTTATTTCGAATTAACATGCAAAAGTCGCTGCTGCAAAGGCACGTGACAAGTTTCGCAATATTTTTATCTTTGTTTCATTTAAAAATGAGAGTATGCACTCTTTATTTAAAAGAACTGAAACTGTTTGAAAGGCAGAAGGAGAGGAGAAAGAGAAGGAGAAGAAGGAGTTTCAAACGCATTTTAAAGAAAATACAAAATTATCAAATTGGCAAATTTAAACGAAGATTCTAAGGATAATAAAAGATAACCGAGAATAGAATTCGAAGATTTTCCTTTAGCAGAATAAGTTTCCAAAATTGTTAAGCCAGATTTTGTGGATTTTCTTAGATATAAATTATAAAACCGTGGTGCGTTGTGAACGATTGAGGTTTATTTATTACCTACGAATATAATTGAGTAGGTTTTTATTCTATTTCATTGATGTTAGTTTGGGAATGATACAGGGTGTGCTGCATAGTATGCAATAAAGCCAGAGGAATCAAAAATTAGGCCAAGTTGAGAACACTATCTTGTGGCTTCTCTATCACTTAACATTCGTTTTTTAATGTTATTTCCAAGTTTAGGCCGCGTTTGTTTAATAAATATCTAAAATGTGCGAAATTACTCTCAGACTGAACACATCGCCCCATGCTTTTTTCCTGCACCGGCCCATCTTTAACACCCTTGACCTTTATTACATCTTACGCGGAGCATCCTGTATTAAAACCAACCATACAGAACTTATAGCTTCTTGCATAGTTGCGGGCGTAGGGTACCGAAATTTAAACAAAGTCTACACTTTTGAACACGCTATCAATATCTTGTTGTCGTTTTGTCGATTGAAATTGTTTTGAAACAGTTGTTTGGAAAAAAGTTCGTGGTAACCAGAGCGAGGTGAGATAAACGAAATAAACAAGAAAAAAAAATCGTTTGTTAAACAATAATATTTTTTCGGCTTCTTTTTATTCTTTTTCATCGGATTTTTTCTTTTTTCTAGTCTACTTCTAGTCTGGTTCTGCTTTCTTCACTTTAAACCTATTATAGTGCAAAGTTGACAAGTTTCTTAACAACTTTTAAATGAAAAAAGAAACGAGAAGGAAATCACTTTAACGGAGTTTTATTTCATTCATTCATTTCATTGCTCGGCTCTATCTCACTCTCTCGCCCTCTCTCGTTCTGGCTTATGAACACTCTATCTCGTTCACTAAATTTTTTTCGTTGAAAAGTGTGACGATTGACAGCTTAGACGACAAGAAAATTAACTTTCTCCAACTGGCCAAAGTTAGAACTTTGATCGGTCTCTTGTCCTTCTCCTTTCCTCCTTTTTTTATTCTGTTACTTTTTTATACTCATAAAAAGATCAAATAAATTTTTAGAGCAGAAGAGAGACAGGAAAAGGGTGAGAGAGAGGGTGTGAGAAAGCCAGTGTGAAGTGAAAGGAAAAAGAAAATTTAAATTAAATAAAAAGTACTTTGAATATCATCCTAATAACGAAATTTATAGTTTTCCCGCGTCCCTAAAAATATGCAACTAAATTGAAAAATAAACTTTGTACTTGATAAAATGCGCGAAGCAAAGTTAGTAATTCCTTCAACTCAGATACATTCGATTAAATAATTTGCTACTGTTTGTTTCTCTTTCTGCTGAGACGAGAAGAAGAAAATTCCCAAATGCCTATTCTCCGTCTTAAAAAATATATATTTATTTATCTAGGAATTTGCTCGAAATTAATCTTTATCAACTGCAGGACGAAAACATTCTAAAGAATGGTGCATAAAGAATAGCTAATTGAAAATTTCCAGCAGGCCTTCTATCGCGTCTTCCGTGTCCGTCTCTACGTCAGTTTCAGATTCTACTCGAACATCTTTGTCGTCCGATCTTGTCATCAACTTTTTCGAGTCTTAATCGTTTTCTTCCCCGCCAATTCTTGTTTTTTGTCTTTTGGTCACTGGCATTTGGTCCAGCGAAAGTAAATGAAAATGTTACGCTTTGTTCATTTTACATTTAAGTTGATTCTGCTAAAAAAACTTTTTAATTGAGCTTCTCTTGATCAGAAATGGTGGGAAGCGCAGCGGAAGGCGTAAAGAAGGCAATTTAGTGCGGGGTGGAGGTCGCATTGCGGATGATAGTCTTCATAAAATAAATTGACAATTTTTTTGATACGCACGATTGGCGCGGGATATTGAATTCTCTTATTCTTGTTCTTCCGTGAAACTGCTGAGACGTGGTTTTTTTTGGAGGGAAATTCTTTTCTGTAAATGGTCCTCATTTCTTCTGCTTTAGTATAAAATAATAATAATAGTAATAATAATAGCAGTAATAATCATGACAATAATAATAATAATTTTTACTACTCAATTTTTTCCTCTTTTACTGCTTCCATCTCTGCCAGGATGAAATAAAGATCTACTTAAATTGAAAAAAATCTAGAAAAAACCTAACAGATATTGTCATAAAAAGTGCAGCAATAAAAAAATTAAGAAGTTTTAACGGTTTCATTAAAAAGATAACTATCACGCCGATCATCACTTCCGCTCAGTCCCGCTCAGTTCATTTAATTTCAGTTCCATTCCAAAAAAAAAAAACTGTTTGAACTCTATTAAAAAATATTCATTTTTGTCAGAAACATCGCATGATAATGAAAATAAAATATTCGAATCATTTCGAAAGAAAAAAGCAGGCGAAATTCTTACGTTTTATTTCAAGATTTTCGCCAAAGAGCTCACTTCATTCTTGAATACTCCCAAAACCCATCCATCCACCCACTCCTGACTGCACCGAATCCCTCAAGAAACTCATAAAAATTAAATGGAATTGTATTTGATCATGAATTTGTGCTTCTCTTTGTTCCGTTCGGTTTTTCCGTTTTTCCTTCTACATTTTTGCAATTTTTCTTTTTTGGTTTCTCTGCTTTGTCTTGCCTCCGGTAAGGCAAAACCGAATAACTGAACTTCTTGTATTTATTCAGACGAGTTTCAAATCCGCACCGAGTTCTATCTTTTGCCAAAGAGTCCTGTCGCTGGACCGCTGCTGATCCTGCTGCTGGACTGCTTTATCCTGCTGCAAAATTGTTAACAAGTGTTAAAGGAATGCCGCAGCAAAGTAATCGGTTGCCGGTAGCCAGTTGTAGTGGCTGGAATAATTAGCACGTATTCCGAGAGCGCCGAGAGGAATAAAACAATAGATTGTTGAACAATTACTTTTGCTTGCCGTAAGCATTTATTCTACCGTCATTCGGGTCCAATGGCTTTGACAACAATGGCAAACGAATTAAATTGACGGTTCTGGCCTTTAAACCATTGGCGATGAAATTTCAAATAATGTCGGGAGTCATTATGGGTTTGGTAATAATGTCCAAAAAAAAAAAAAAGAAGGACTAACGATTACCCGAGACAACAAATGAAATGAAGTGAAATATTTTCTTTCGATTTTAAATAATTATCTATTTGTTTTAAATGTGAATTAATTTAATGTTGTAAGAAATGTGAGTGTTGTTGTTATTGTTGGTGGTGTTCGTGCCCTTTTTATTTCAATTTTTCTTCGTAAAACGGTTGCAGGATTTTTGATTACCAAACACCTTTTAGGATACTCGAAAAATATTAGAATTTTTATAAAAGTTCATTTTTCACGGATTTTTTTTTTGAAAATTTAGTTGCTTTAAAAGAATTAGGATTCGGTTTTCTGTATTGCTTTTTCTCATTACTAAGGTTTATATTTATTGTTGGCAAAATTGTACCGTATATCCTTTCGAGTTACCTTCGGACTCTCGAAATTGCATTCTCTTGCTTTTGCAAAAGGACACGAATTAGTGGTGAGAATACGGGCTTCATTAGGATGGTGGTTATGCGAGTAAGTATGTATGTGTATGTGTGTATATGTGTGTGTATGTGTGTGCGAAAGTATGTGTTCGATGAGTGCGTTTATGACCTTATGATTGTGTTTGTACTTTTGAGAGATTCTGCCATGGTCGCGTTACAGAATTTACATCGACCACAATTTTGTAATTTCAGTTTCAGTTTCATATTTGTTGTTCGTTTTGTATCTCCAAACAATATAATGGAAAATTACATTAAACCAACCCGTGCCATCGCTTGCGAAGTTGCATTTCCGTGAGTTTTTTAATCAAGGTTTTCTGGTATTTGACACTTCAAAAGGAAAGGAATATTTTCTGTTTGTGCTTCATCACGAGGACAGTTTAAAAGTATTAGTAGATCTTCGAACATCAGAATTTCAGCCAATGTTAACAATTGTAACCGTCAAGCCGTCAACCATCAAAACACCTTGATCATTATGATATTTTAGCAATTTCCAAGCCAACATTTAGTCAAGTTTGCCCCAAATTCTCGGGAGTGATAACCGTCTCGCGAGACAAGCTAGCATAGGTAAAATTGATAACTGCTAGTCAAATGATTTCTCCTTGCGTTCGTTTTTGTTGTTGAATTTTCTTACCTTGCAAATTCTTAATTACATTTGGAGCATACAATGAAGCAAACATTCGGAGAGAGAAAGAGAGAGAAATGGTAAATTTTCTATACATTGTCAATTCAACAGACTGCTCACTATAATTGCACACGTTGCAATCGACGTCATCGCGATAAATCTTTGAAACGCATACTAAAAACTGCACATACTTGCGCAACTATGCCAGAGCGCGTGTGTGTGCGTGTATGTGTACGTGAGGACTTGCGGCTTCTATCTATTGTATTAATGGTTTTGCGACGACTGTTTGGTACGCTGTTTGCTTTTATGTGTTTGTGTTTTTGTGCATGAGCGTTTGTGAATTAAATGAAATTATTTTGATTGCAGGGAATCGCATTATCCGAAGTCTTTGTGTTGTGTCGCACTGTCCCGGAACCGGAAGCAACCATTGCAATTTTTATTGTTGAATGATCAGAGATACGAATGATATGGTTGCAACAACAAAAAATGACCAGGTATGCAAGTTGCGAAAATTGTTAAAATGAGAAGAAAGGGGGGGAAATTCAGTTAAGTGGATTGGCAAGGGAGAGAAATGTGCTTTCCTACAATGATTGAATTTTTTGTCAATTGTAAAATACTAGACTTCGTCCTTCTACATCATCACCCACCTGCCTCCCACCCATGCCATTTATTCTATGGAAACTATTCAAAACAATTCATAGAATTTAACTTTTTACCGACTCGGTAAATGCAGTCGTTTCTAGGTAGTTGTCGTTTTTGTTGTCATTACGATGGTTGCTCTTTTGTCAATTGACTTGTCCTTGCCAACATAACATTTCCACACAAAACAACAAAAAGCCAAAGTCGACAAACGATAAGAAAAAACAGGCAGGCGACCAGACAGGCTCATACAGGTTGATTGAAAGGACCGATCGGTTATACGACTTTGACTTACGTTAATTCGCGAAAGTCAGAATTTTCGGGTGTAAAGGAAGAAATCTCGATTGTGTCTCGTGGACGTCTGTGTGTGACGTGTGGGGGTTGAAGAAGCTCTGGTATTTATTTTAAAAAACGCACTAATGACGGTGACCGGGATTAGAGGCCAAAACCGCCTTCGTTGGCGACGCGCATTGCATAAAATTCTTTAATGAATTCCTAACAGAAAACCTTTTTAAATCTCCGACGTCACGAATGAGTTGCATGACTGCAAAAGTAGCATGCCATGGAGGAGAAGGAAGGCACGAATGTCATGAAGGTAGTCTGAATTAATGCAGTCCACTGAATCAGCAATAGAAACACGAGCACGAGTGGTTCTGACCCAATAGGGCTTGTGGTGCGTAGGAAATATTAATTAATGTTGGACGTCGAGTTTATTTGGGTCAAAGAAAATAAAAACCAATTATCCTTGATGTTTTATTTTACACGCACGCTTAGAGGTGATAACTCGTTTGTTCGAGGCGAGGCTAATATTTTGCCGGAAAACTCGCTTTTGTCTGATTCGTAGAGCAGAAAATAAGCCACAGCACGAAAAGATTTAGAGACAAACTCAGGTGCCCCGGAGAAGCCCCGTTTGTTACGCGAAGAATAAGTAATAAAAACTTTTACTTATCTCTTTTCAATGTTTCGTATGCTCGTGTATGTAAGGCGTGTGTGTGTATACAAGAGCACATATGCACGTTCACTAGCGTAACGGTAGTAACCGGTTACGCCAAACAAATCCACTCCCACACCTGCCCACTTTGGCAATCCACCTTGGCGTCAAAGTTTTGGTTTCTATTGCATCGAGCAACAAGCGTCTTGGCGTCCTTTATCACTTCGTTTGGTTGGTTGACTTTGTTCACTTCATAAAACGCTGCCAGGAATCCACTTTCCTGCGCCGCAGCCGCAGCGGCAGCGTATCACTTTAATAAGTTTACAAGTTGCGTCTGGCATAATTTGCGGTTGGCTGTTGTTGAAGTCATCCGACGCTATGCGTCGTAACGCAAGGTTGCGCTCGAAGCGAAGTTTCCGGATTTATTTGCACTTTGCGGTTTTTGGAAGAATAGAGAGTTATCCGGAACGTCACGAATTTTCCAGTGGTTTACTTTTTTCGTAAAATAAATTTTTCACCGGAATTTAATTCTGGTGGTATAATTTATTCTTTTAATTCTTCTTTTTATTTATCTTATTTTTTCGACAAATTTTGTAATTGGCGAATCGCCGAAGACACACGAAACGTTTTCAATAAGAAGAAGTAGCGAGTGTTGTGTCTGACAACGTAAAGGATTTACTCGCTTCATTTTTGGGAAGAAACTTTAATGTGGATGTTTTTTGGTGCTTCTCTTCCTCTTCCTGCCGTCAAAACTACGCGGTAATCAATTTAATTGGTTGCGAGTGAAGTTTAACAAAATCTGATCATAACTCACGGCTTTCGCGGTTATTTTTGTGGTTGTTGTTTCGGTTTAATTGCGGTTGTTTGGTTGCCTGATCAGACGCCGGAACTTCTACCAAACTTTTATAAAATGCGAAATTAAATTTAAATAAAGTTTACTGATAAGAATAAATGAAAGAAGAATAAAATTAGAGAAAATTCCTCGAGGTTTTAACTCGTAAATCCCAAAGAGCTGTTCCTCAGAGTGTTGCTACAACGATGTCTAAGGACACAAATCGGTGTAAAATACGACACGACAAAATTAATCACGGATTTTTTTATTAGCCGTAACCCATCGGTCACTGTTTTCTTCTGACAACTTCGCCTTAGCCCTTTTTCCGAGAAGGTTATCAAATATTTGACCTTCCAAATATTTAACGATGTTTGACACGAATAAAGTTTGTTTTCTATTCATAAAATTTTTCATGTCGAAATGAAAAAGGTTTTGAATCCGTAATGATTGGATTGGATTGGAGTTTATGAGTGGAGAAATGTGACGATTTATATGAATATATTTTCTATAAGAATAAATGCTAGAGACCAAGTCCTTTATAAGACTTTTTTCCGGTTTTTGTCTTTCGTCCATGAATATTTCCGTTGACATCGCAATATGTTTTTCATTTAATCTTTTCTCACTCCTTTGTCTTTTATTTAAATTTTATTTAAGAGCGATTTACTTATACATATTTGTTTTAACCCAATATCCTTATTTTATATCCTTATTAACATATTTTTTATTGCTGTTTGTCACGAAGGCTTTTATTCATGTTCATTTCAAGCAATAGAAATTCCTGAACACGCCCCATAAACCGAAATCATCACCCAGCCATTCACTCCTAACGTCTCCACTTCTCTAGCGTACAAATTTTATATATGTAAAGACTATGGAATCTTCATCAATTCCATTTGATGGTCAATTCATCTGTTAATTGCGTTTATGGCTTAAATCGAAGAAGAAAATTGACGATTAATGTGTCCTTGTCTACAAATATAAATGACAGGTATAACAACAATAATAGACACTATCACTACAAACAATATAAATAACTTAATAAATGACGTCAGTGATTGTCAGTTTAGAAGTTATTCGATAAATAAATTTTGGCAGACATCATCCAGCTGTCACGAGATAATGCAGTATCCAAATTTATCGATTAGTAGCACTTGATCTGTCCTACGAACATCGGACATAAGGAAGGACTTTCGTTGAGTGGAAGTATCATGTTTTGTTTACAATTGTGGTTCGGCCAATGAGTGCAATCGCCAGAGGATAATGTGATTAGTTGCATGGCTTTCATGATTTCATTTTAACATAAGGTTTAATGCTCTCTAATATGTAAAATAATAGTTTACGGGTTGTATAGTATGAAAATGGTTGTGCTTATATCTCATAAACCACTAGGCCTATTGTTTCAAGATGGCTACAATTTGATAGTATTCTATAAACCACATGTAAGATATTATCGAAATAAAACTAAAAGGTGAAATCTTAAAGGCTCTGAAATATGATTTTTAGGAGATACTACCCCCCATTTTTTTGGTTGTTATACAGCTATAACTCCTAAACTCGGTGGGGTTTTTCGTTTGAAATAAATAGTTTAGGAAGGCTAAAATCTATAACACAAGTACAAATATTCACAAACTTTGCAAATAAAGTAAGAGGGAGAGAGAGTGAGAGATATGTGCAGGTCTCTGCTGATTTTAAAATTTAATCGAAAATGATTATCGAAAGCTCTTCTCATTTCGATATTTTTGACCGATGAACGATGAAGAAGTTAAGAATGAATCTTTAAAAGGCTTTGTCAAAAGTGATTTTCTTAATATTTAACTTCTGAAATCCACTTGAGTTGGGCAGAATATCCACATTCCGTCGACTCTCGGGCCTTCATGTTCTTCTCGCTTTATCCTCGGATCATGGAAAATCCATCCTGTACATCAGAATGTTTTCCCTGCCATAGTTTCACCCACTCACCCACCGGAACCATCATGCTCCTCATCAGGCCTTTTATGTTCAGGCCAATTAAAGTGAACGCGAGTCTTTTGCGAGCCAATGAACTGAAAACGAGATAAAGGACGTAATCCTATGAAACAAAGTTCGAACCTATTTCATTGTCCTTTCTAAAAAAGAGGTAGAAAGGGATGGAAGGAAACGAGCAGGAAAGGCTGAAAAGAATGAAAAAGGATTAATGGATGGATGATTGGTCGGTGGTGGGGAGGAGGCAACGATGGAAGGAGGGAAGAATGAGTATGCGGGTGGGATGACTGGGTTGGGTTTTCTGGGTGAGTGGATCAGTTCAACGAATGACCATTGCTTTCTCTTTAGCATTTACCGATTCTTTATTGCAATAACAATAAGAAACGCGAGAACAGCAGCCACTATCGATGCTTAACTATCGGTAACGATTAGGTCTGTTCGATTGTTGTGAAAGGACAAGTAGTAAGTGTTGAACAATTTTTGTGGATATTTTCTCAAAATAATTATTCTTTTCCTTAATATTAAGAACATTTCCAAATCGAATAAAATTAGGAAATAAAATAAACAAATAAACAAATTATGAATAAATAAATATAACAAATATAGTAAATAAGATAAATTAGAGAGGATAGGGACAAAATATTCTCAATTAGAGAGGATGAGGCCAAATTCTTCGTTCCGTCTAACAGCCTTTGCGAGTATGGATCGATTGTAGCGTACCGTAAAATCCCAGGAATGGTGTTAAATATTTTGTACTTCGATTATGCTTGATATGTCGTTTTTTTATTATTTGTGTAATTGATGGTATGGGTCGGTCACTTATCCGCAGTCCTTCCCATCGAGTTCATTCGTAAACGCGCGGAATTCGCTTGGATCTCCCGCGGCGAATACTGAAGTTGTTTTGTAAGAATCCCACATTGATTTTTTTTCGTCTCCATTACTGGATGACTTTTTGTGTTTTCTTTTGTACCCCATATGGTCCTCCACTGGCTAAATTGTCGCAGTTATGATTAATGGCTTCGAACCTGATAAATCAAGTGCGTTCAATGCTGTTAGCATACATACACACAACACGCACACACACAAGCATTAGATCCTATTCTGTAGTTAGTTGGCACCCTTTTTGGGTATTGGCCATTCTTTCGTGACTTAGCTGGTAATTTTTTTTAAACTGGTAATGTGTTGACCCGCCTCTGGATGTTTGGATGTTGACACTTTTGGGTGTCACTTTATTTGGGTGTCGATTTATGTGTTACGGTCTTATTGTGCTTCAAAAGCAAATATTTGTAAAATTTATTGACGATAGAAAACAACAATAAATACAAAGATTTACTTTATAAAATAATCCAGTATAAATGAAATTATCTGATTTTGGTTTTGAATAATAGCTGATATAGCTGTATGGATTTAATTGGATTTCAAACTTTTATTTAGAAAAAACTACATTAAAAAAGGTCTCACAATTAAAATTCTTCGAAGAAAAATTCATAGTAAAATCTTTAGAAAAGCTTTATTAAGAAATTGCATCGATAAAGATTCCTCTCTTGAGTTCAGGTGTGTGTGTGTGATGGAGAGCTGCACAAGACTACGCGAAGGCAAGAGTAATAAGACGGCAGCATTGCCGACGTGACAAACGTGAAAAAATTTCTTAGAAAAACAAGACGTGAGGGCAAGAAAGTCGTAGACAGGAATTTTCCTTGTTATATAGATAATTACCAAGGCAAACAAAGTTGCCAACAATTGACATGCTTTGTATATGGAATATGTAAATAATGGAGGGGAGGAAGGCTGATGAACACATGTGTCTAATATATATACATACACATTCCACGACCACATGCCAGCAACAACTAACACGCAAATATTTCAGTTGTCCCGCCAAAATGTGTCAATATAGAAAAGAATGAAGAAAACATTTTCCTCATTCCCTGCACGCCATGGATTACTCGATTGACCATCGCTTTTATTTTTTTTATAGTTGCTTGCATTATTTTGCTTGCTTCATTGTCTATACCACAATATCGAGCCTGACTCAATATTGTCTGTATGGCAAAATCGTTCTATATACAATCGAGGCAAATACTGTACGACAAATAAATTCTTTCGTAGCTGATTTTGCATTCGTCGACGTCTTGTGCAGGTCTATAGGGTGTGTCTGCGTGAGAGAAAGAGAAAAGTAATGTGTGTTCCCGCGAATTTTACCTACTTTCGTCTGCAATTGCAGACCTGTCAACTATTTGATGCTTATTTTTTAAACAAGGTTGAACGATGTTCCATCGCATGTAGAAAGTGTGGCATACCATTTTCTTATGAGCTAAACCGTTGTAAACCAAAGAGAAAAACAGAATGAGATTAACGACAAGAGCAATCCCAACAACAACAACAGTAGCAGAGGAACTGATTGTTCATCGTATGCATCCATCTGACTCTGTGTTCAGGAGAAGTAAAGGGGTATCCAATACATAGAACGAATAGAAGAAAAAGAAGAACAAAGAAGAACGGAGATGCAAATTTGTAGCAAACAATGACACGAATAAATAAGCGGAAGAATAACAACAGCTTCGTAAATATTCGTTTACATAAAAGGACATGATCATAGGCCACCCGGTGTGGGAAGGAGGCGGTGATAGAATTGTGTTAGGCCTAACGAGTGGGCGATCGTTCGGTCGGATTGTGCTTAAATCATTCATGGAATGATGCCACTGCATGTGCATAAAGGACAATATGCCATGGCATAAACGAGAATGCTGCCAGCCATGTGAAATAATGGAGAGACGGACAGGTGGAGCAGTAACGTGGGGATAGTGGAAGGACAGACAATATTCAAAGATAATGTGACGACGAATGGCTAGCTGTATAATTTCCTCTATGATGTTGAAGGCTCACGCTTCTCATTCTCGTGCATCGGATTAAATAAAATAAAAATACCGTCTTGCAACGAGGAAAGCGAAGGGAAAAATAATCAAAAATTAGATGCGTTTGGTTATGAACGAAAAAACTCTGAGTCATCATGTTGTAATAAAAATAAGCAACAGCAAGAACACAGCACAAGGCTCGGGGCCCTGTGACAATCATGCCGAAGTAATGTCTTAAGGACTACACAACCAAAATTACTGACCACATACTTTTAGGCTTATTTTAATTTATTCATTAGAATTATCCAGACTTTAACAAAAATTGCCATGGGTTATTTTTGAATTGCGGTGCTCCATGATGTGAGTGCCTCAATTAAGTCTGGGGGAAATTTGGCCGTTTCCGTTTAATTATGACAGAGGCCAGTGTGAAGCAGGATGATTCAGACCAGACTTGGCTTTCACTCGGGCCACTACCCCGTTCATTTTACAGAATATTGATTGTCAAACGCCATGATGGGTGTCGTGGTAACAATCATTACAAAAACGCTAATCACAGCCTGTTTCTCTCCTTCGCTGTTTCCTTTTATCTATAGATCATTCCTTATTTCTCTCTTTCTCTTTCTGTCTCTTGTATAAAGCGAGGCACCGACGCCATATCCTTCCTCCCCTTCTTTCCTCTCTGCCTCTTTCGATGCATTTGGTAGCATTTGTCATTCGTATATCGCGTATCGGACGACTCATGTGTCGCCCGGGATCATCAATAAAATTGACCAGTATAATGCGGCGTTGCTATGCATCGTTGGTAAATACACGATCAAATGAATGTTCGTTCCTTCAGAAGCAGGCACTGCATGTTGTCACATCAGCGGCCGATGGCAGAGGCGGGGTGGGGCATATTTTGGAAATGACGAAAATACGAATTACGCCGCGATGTTTCGCAAATCGCACAATTCCATCAATTCGTATTGGGAAAACTTGCCAACATTTTTAGAGCAACAACAATAACAACAACGATGCGGTTAGCAGATTCTCAGTCGGGTCGCGTAAAACGATTGTAGAAGAACTTCGCCTCAGTGAATACTGCTGCCAATGCCTGCAGCTTTGTCGGAGTTTATCAAAACAGATTTGTCGCTGAGTCGGAAACGGCGCTTTTGTTTGTCAAGCCGACGAAGGATTGCGAGATGTTTCGCAATTAGCTGATCATTAGAGTGCAATTCGTAATGAGCGCTCTCTTCTGGGTGGAATTGAATGATTTTATTGAATAGTTTGCATCAGTAGTAGCTTCGGGACAAGTATTCGCGTTAAAGCAAAATCTCTTTTGAAAAAGTGAATGAAAATTTGATGGAAGAAGAGAAAAATACACGCGTACACGCAGACAGACGTTTTAGTAATCCTTAGATTAATTCCTTGTCGATGAAAATCTGGCTGGTAGCATGTCCTAACGCTTCTCATTGGTCCCTTCAACTGTCACCGATTTACGCGTAGATACGATTTTGACGCTTTCAGTGCGGGAGTTCATTTCTTCATATTTGTTTTCGTTTCGGATTCTCATCGGACGCTAATTTTCGGTCCTCTTATTCTGTCAAATAGATGCTATTCCTGTTGATATTGACGGCGTCGATTACCACTCAGACAAATTCCATATAATTTCGGCTTATTGAATACATTTGTTGCCAATTAAATTAATAATTTCAATTGCAGTGCTACCAAATTCTCTCAAAGTGGTCGTATTGATTTCAATGACGCTGATTCTGCCGTTGTTTTTGCAGTCGTTGTCATTTGTTGTTGTTGTCGTTGTTGTTGTCGTATCCCACTCCCTGTTTTTTTTGTTTTATTTGTCAACATTCCCTCACGGACGAAGCACGAAACATGGAAATGACTCGCGCACCGTTCATTATGTCACCGGTACCGTGATTTATTGCTGCACCATTTTATCAACAAATGCAACCAAACCAGTTCGTTCACCGACACAGAAATACAATTTCAATTGCTCACATAACAACGCACTCCTTGTATTTGATCCTTTTTTCTACGGCAGGATTATGTCAGTTTCTTAATTTTTCTTCCTATTCGGTTCGAATTTATTCAAATGCAGCTGCACCGAAATCATTTAATGCTCTGGCTGCCAATGAACGCTTTAGACAGTCTATTCGTCCGTTTGTCTGACTGAGCGTGCGCCTCTTCCTCTCGCTATCTGTTAGGAGCAATCGATTTCGGGCTCCTCAATGGGTTTTGGAATTTACTGTTGATTTCAGCTTTGGATTAAGCCAATGCATATTTTTATATGAGAGTGTGTATGACCGTGTAGATATGTGTAGGCCTAGGTGCGCGTGTGTATGTGTTGGTCTTTGAGAATGTATGTGTATGTGTTATTGTGGTTTTAAGCGCTTGATTACTTCGAAAGGTACACGCACACACACGCGCTCGTACATATGAATTTTCAACGGAACCAATCTTCTCAGGTGGGAATAGAGCAGTGCCGAAGGTACTCTTTAGTTAATTATTTTTTGCAGCCTAAAAGTATACAAAGTTTATTTTGACATTTTGAAAAGTTGCATTCGAGCTTGCTGTCTGCCGCATCAACATTTCCAAATTGTTTTTTTTTCACAAATCCTTTGGAGTTCACAGTTCGTTCGTTAGTTTTGACGTGCTTCTGATTGTTCCTGCCGGTTCACCTCGGTTTTATAGAGTTGGTAAGAAGGCAAAAGTTATTTCAATTTTGACATCAGTCGGCGTGTTTTGTAATTGAATTAATTTCCTTGATTAACGTTGGCAACGATGTCGGTAATATCGACCTCCGGGTGCCGATGAAGTTGAAGAGGAACCGAGTTGAAGAGGACAGAACTAAAAGAAGAAGAGACATTTTCTTTCAAAAGCAAGCTAAAAACGAAAAAGTTCTGTGGCAAAGCAATAAAATATTAATCGCTAGACTAAATATGATTCCATAATTATTTTTAATCTGTTTATTTCAATAAATTTTTGGGCGAGATAAATTTTATAAATTTCATTAATTTTTTTTTATTGCTGAGACTTCAGTGCTTCATAAACTTCCTTCATGTCAATTCACCTCTTCGTCTAAATCTGTTCAAAGCCTTTGCATAAAAGGCCATGTCATTCTTTGAACAATCGTTGTTCCGAATACATCACACGAACCGATTTACCACCCGATCACCCGCCAACCCATAAACCCGACCATTAACGTCCGTTCGTACATATGCTGAGCCACAATGAGGTGGGGCGCGGTGCTGAATGATGCGATCTAACATGTTGCAGGCAGGAAGCAAGCTTTGTTTTTGCCGCAAGCGCCTACTGTATAAATTCTGCGGTGATGTCGACTGACTTGTTCAATTTGTTCATTTTTCCTGTAAAGTAAATCCAGCAGCAGCAATAGCAGCACATTAAGGAACCTCAGTCCTCACCTCGCCCGCCACACGCTCACCCAATCCTGCCAATTTATTTTATCAATTACTGCACTAGCACGATTCCCAGTCATGCATTTGGCAATATTTTCAATCCGAATTTTAGTGCATCAACGTTGCCACTCGACGTGTACCTGGAAAATTTCCTGACAAAAGTTATGCCGGCACAACTCTTCCGGAGGGTATGTCGTCTTTCCTTCCTACACCGAATAGTTTTCCAAGAGAGATGGGTAGCGATTATAATGCATATGAGCAAGAGGGCTGCCCTAAGTTTTATGTTTCTTCCTTCGTTTGTTCGATACGATGAAATTTTGCTATGTATCCATGAGTTAATGGTAGTGAAGGAGAGGAGAAGAGGGAAGAAAGTGAAGAGGAAGAAAATGCTTTTAATAATATCGACATAGGTACACAGCCCAAGGGCGCAGCTGGAGTTATTGGCGATACCAGGGCTATTAACGAATAGGAGTTAATGAGATTTTTCTTCGAGAGCCCGTTTTATTAGTGGTGAATATAAAGGTGTTTATAAGAATTTTATTGAAATGAAAATAGTTAAAAATAATAAAAAATTAAAGAAGATCATTGTCATAATTTTGATTGTACAAAATCTGAAATGTAATAAAAATATTGGTATAAAAATATGTCTGGTTTTAAGAGAATAATAATATAAAAAAATTGTTAAAACATTTATTTATGAATGTAATAAAAAAGAGAAGAAATGGAAATAATGAAATAAAATTAATTTAAAAATTTAAAAAAAAAATAGAAAAGACAAAAAATAAAATCGAACCAAATAAAACAGAATTATTTAAAGTAATGTAAAATACAAAAGCCAAACAAACTAAACTAAAATAAATAAAATAATATAAAATAAAATACAATCATTCAAAACAGAACTAAAAACAAAATAAAATCAAATCGAATTAAATTATTTATAATATAATTATCATTAAATAAAAGAAAATAAAATAAAATATATCAAAATAACAAAGATAACCCAAATGATATAAAATTATATCAAATAATGTTAAATAAAGTGAATAAAAATATAAATATTAAATTAAAGATATCAATTTGGAAATCACAAGCATTTATTTTATTTTCCCTTAGTTACTTTTGTACCTTTTTAATCCTCTAAAATCGGAAAAGTGATTTCGAAAATATGTTGCTTTTATTGCCTTTTATCGCTGTCCTTAAAGAATGGTCAAAGTGGCTGTAAATGCTTTCGATTATCCCTTCTCTCTGTGTCCGTTAACCGGGGTCGAAAGACAAGGCCATGACAACAAAATTTGCAATGTCGCAGATTTGATACTGGAGCGAGTTTATTGGACCACTGGCTCTTTCTCATCCTTTGACACTATGCCAATCTCACTCTTTCCCTCTCTCTCCACTCTCTCACCCTACCTATATCTAACTCATCTCCATTTCTTACACCATCTGTACTCTTAGCAACGTCTTTTACTTGTGTGTTTAGCTCGTCTTGCCATCTGTAAAACGTTTCATAACCAACGGCAATGCAACGGTAACGATGACAATAAAGGTAAGAGTAATTTCAACAAAGCCCAACAAAATCGAATTATTATTATTGCTCGTGTTTTTTTCTAGCAGGTCGTATTCATTGTAAAGTCCTTTCGATTTGGAAATATTGCTTGTATAAATTCGAGCGAAGTCGGTTCGACTGTGTCGGGTGGGTGGTGTCAGATATTAGACGTTCGACATTAGACCCGCCCTTCTCCAAATATTGATTCTGCCAGAGAGAAAACACAGAAGACAGAGAAAGAGAGAGATAGGAAGGGGGTAGAAGAAGAAGGATATAGGAATAATAGAAGTTGGAAGGAAACGTACCTGCAACTCTTGAAATCTATGACTTGAATCAAACTCCGAAACACGGACAACTAGAGGACCAAAAAGTATTTCGAATATTTTGTTGCATTTTATGTAAAAATTTTACGAGGTGGATTTGTGGTCTTAAAGTTATTTATTTCAACTTTTGGGAGACATTACGCGACTTTATATTTTTATTTCAATCTTTTTCCGCTCGAAGGAAAATGAAACATTTCTTAGCTTCGAGATTCAAGCTTCGTATTTTATGATGCTGTTAAAATTAAAGAATTAATTAAAAATTTCGTTTGCAGAATAAATATAATCGAATGTTTAATGGATTATTTAAATTCAATGACAAGTCTGAGACTTGAGCCAAAAATTGTCTTAAAGTGATCTTAAATGATTTCGGCTTTTATGACTTGCAATTAAAATAAATCTCTTTTAATCGGCTTATTTTTTAACGAAAAGTGTCCTCGATGCTTCAACGATATTTCAGAATTGAAGATGACGATTAAGCATCAATTGTCCCTGCTTAACATATATATATATATATATATATATATATATATATATATATATATATATATATATATATATATATATATATATATATATATATATATATATATATATATATATATATATATATATATATATATATATATATATATATATATATATATATATATATATATATATATATATATATATATATATATATATATATATATATATATATATATATATATATATATATATATATATATATATATATATATATATATATATATATATATATATATATATATATATATATATATATATATATATATATATATATATATATATATATATATATATATATATATATATATATATATATATATATATATATATATATATATATATATATATATATATATATATATATATATATATATATATATATATATATATATATATATATATATATATATATATATATATATATATATATATATATATATATATATATATATATATATATATATATATATATATATATATATATATATATATATATATATATATATATATATATATATATATATATATATATATATATATATATATATATATATATATATATATATATATATATATATATATATATATATATATATATATATATATATATATATATATATATATATATATATATATATATATATATATATATATATATATATATATATATATATATATATATATATATATATATATATATATATATATATATATATATATATATATATATATATATATATATATATATATATATATATATATATATATATATATATATATATATATATATATATATATATATATATATATATATATATATATATATATATATATATATATATATATATATATATATATATATATATATATATATATATATATATATATATATATATATATATATATATATATATATATATATATATATATATATATATATATATATATATATATATATATATATATATATATATATATATATATATATATATATATATATATATATATATATATATATATATATATATATATATATATATATATATATATATATATATATATATATATATATATATATATATATATATATATATATATATATATATATATATATATATATATATATATATATATATATATATATATATATATATATATATATATATATATATATATATATATATATATATATATATATATATATATATATATATATATATATATATATATATATATATATATATATATATATATATATATATATATATATATATATATATATATATATATATATATATATATATATATATATATATATATATATATATATATATATATATATATATATATATATATATATATATATATATATATATATATATATATATATATATATATATATATATATATATATATATATATATATATATATATATATATATGATTGCGACATATTTGATTGTCATCTCCACTGCGGCATTTCTCTCGGGACACTTGATATATTTCTTCTAAATATATATATTTTTATTTTTCAAATTATTAAGTATACAAAAATTGCCACCCTACTACTCACCCACTCAAGAGTAGTACCAGCCCCACCATTTTCAAATCAGTTAGTCAAAATGCTATGTTGGCAACACCGTGAGGCCTCATCAAGAACGTCAGGAGGATTTGCATGGAATCCATTCATAAATAAAGAAAAAAAAAATAAAAAAAGAAATAAATGCAATTCTTCCAACACTTTAATCCTCTGCCTCCTGCGGTCTTAAAAAAAAAGAAAATTAAAACCGCGAATGAAAAAGGCACGGGCAAAGAATGAAAGCAGACGATATGATGCAAGTGAAGAAAGCTCGTGAGAAAAGGGGAGAAGGTGAATCAAAGACTACTGATTATACGCCATCTACTCATGGTCTACACGCAGAGTTCCCTATAGTTGCTTCGGTTTTATTTGGAACAAATAGCTGAAAATTCGTTAAATCGGTGCACCGAATAGTCCGTCACACAACGCACTATAGCCATCCGTTACAAAAGCGTATAGAAATTGCTCCAATGTGCGTAAGAGCGAATGCTTTGGAAGACGGAAGAACCAACATTTTGCGTCATTTTCCTTCAACTCGTTCTCGTTTCTCTTTTCGTTTTTTTAAGGCTTCGAAGGTTAACAAATGTCAGACATTGAATCGCTGAAGCGTTCATTTACGGTGTAGGGTGAATGTAATAATAACTATCGAAAAGAAAACCGGGATAAAATTGCAATTGCGGTAGGACACAACAACTCCGCAGGGTATTGTGAGTGTGGCTTCGTTTAAGCGGATATTGTAAGAACTCGCACACACTTGCAAGTATATGCACACAAACACACGTCTACGCACAAGCCTCTTTCTAGAGTATGCCAGCACAGTGTTTAGAGTCGACGTCTTAGTCTTAGCAACGCTTTAAACACGCTTGACTCGAAGGTAGTCGAGTCGAGTAGAGTCGAGTTGAGCGGATTCTTATTTTGCTGCAGGCGTATAAATTATTGTTTCTTCTTTTTCTTTTTCGTTGTCTTTCTTACAACACGATAAAAAAGAAAATTTAACAATTTGAAACTCTTGTTCTTTCCTTCCACCTCGCCTCCCCCGAAAATGTCATCGAGTGTTTAGAATTAAAGCCATTATAGCGGAGTGAGCGTAAATGCGGCGAGTGTCTTTGTTAGACACAAGTATTTCTCTCTTTTCAATCCACGGCGGAATTTCGTCTCTGTAAAAGACCGTTAAGCACACCCTGTAGCCTCGAATGCCGTCCCCAACGCGAATCCAATCTGGAAAAGGATAAACTCTGTGCGAGACGAGTCGTCGAAATGGGCGATGGTTGGAATGGACGCATGGTGAAACTGCATTGATGACAAGTGAGGAGTGCAGGGTGTGGCAACACCATCACTAGTGGATCATGGATTCATGCAAAGTTGACTAATTAGTTCGTGCAGTGGATTTTATCGTAGATATTTTAAGAATGTATTTGCATATTTTCGATCTTAAATGATTTTAAGTCAAAAATGCATGTGTGTGAATATGTACGAATACATGCGTGTCGCCGGTCCATTGAAATGTCGCCTCAGGCGGTTTTATAGTTCATTTTTGTGGTGTGTTTCCGTCTGCTCTCCTCTTCCTCTTTAGATTAAGCAAAACAAAGAGAGAAAGGGAAAAGGAGGTGGCATTCTTTTTTTGTAGCTTTTGGAACTTTCTGCTTTATTATATTTTCGTTATTTAATATTTAAGAAGCATGAGAACGAATGCCACTGAACCAATAGTGAACTTTATGGTTGGAATGGATGACATAAGGACATAAGGATGGTTTTATTGCGGCGGAGGGAAACAATTACTATTGCAGTATCAATTTTTTTATAAAAAAAATTATTTTCGTCAATCAATTTCATCAATTTTTTATTGGAAAATATATATTTTTTTCAAAAACGAAGAAATATGTTGTGTCTATACGTTTTTTGGGAAGGTTAACTCTTTAAAGTATTCTTTACGAGAAAGTCTCCTTTGGTTAAAACCGTTTAGAACTACAAAATATATATAATCACACGGTGAAATATATATGGTTTCAGTAAAGAAAAAGATTTTTTAATCATATCATAAAAGGCTACAGAAAACTATAACAAAAATCGTGACCGTGCAACAAAGTTGATTATTTCTAAAAGAAAGAGGTTACAACTAATTATCGGGAACCTACCTTCAGTAAAAATGAAACGGAAGCTATTAGCCTGAAGAGATAAGAAGGAAAAGCGTGAGAAGACTGAAGAAATTAATGATTATTAACTCACGAATTTTAAAATCTTTACCAGGCCGATTACTTCTGATAATAGACTGCTGATAATGGAATAGTGATTAAATCTGGTTAATTCTTTAGTTTAGATTTTAACATAAATTTTTTTTGGTAATATATTTCCATTTTTCAATCAGACTAAACCCTTCAAAACACCTTTCAGAAGTTCTTTTGTAGTCAATTAGTCTTAATTCCTTTATTATATTAATTCCTCTAATACCTTAATTTCTTTTATCTTCTTAATCATATGCTTTTGTCACTTTATCGTGAACTTCATTAACTTAACCGTCTACCTAATTTTCAATTAAGACCCTTTATAACGAGTACTAACCCCGGCATTAACCCTTCTCTGTAAACCTTTAATATCAAGCATTAATTCTATAACAATCCTTCCGATCTTAGAGTAAATATTGATTTTCCTCCTTCCGTTTCGGCTTCACCTGCTAAGCGCAAATTATTATGAAATCGCGCCATGTGTGGTGGGGCGCGGTGCCGCCCTGTAGCCGGTAGGTGCTGCGAATATGTCGTGTGGTTTTTCGTGTGACGAAGTTGATTAAATCTTTTTTTAAAATCATGTAATGCTTTTAATAAAACACGAAGATTTTGACAATTTGTGAGATGTTATGTTAACGCAATTTGTCGTTGTTCCCACCCTCGATTTTACTTGAACGTGAGAAACTCGAACGGCTGGAGTCGCGAGAAGATGAAAACATAAGCGAGCAAGAAGCAGCGAAGACATAATAAAAACTTATTACAAAGATAACCGTATTGGTAGATTTTGGGGATTGGAGGAGATTCTAGACGCAAGTTTTATCTTCTGGTGTGCTTTAAGAAGGATTAATCCTTAGCAATTATAACAATCCCTTCATGCGATAATTCCATAATGCTCGTCTTGTTGTTTTCGTCTCGCAATTTTCATGAATTTATCAACATTTATCAACAACAATTTATTAATTTATCAACATGTTCTTTTCTGTTGGGTCTTAATCATTTCCTCGATTCCCGTTCTTTTCCGTTTCCGTTTGGTTTTTCTCACCGCATACCATGATCGTCGTTTATTCGAAAATATACAAAAAGACGGAATGTCTTGAATTTACTGAATCTATTGTGACGATATATCCATGTCCACGTCCTTTGCCCGATTCACTCAAATATACAAACGCACACATGCGTAGAATTTTTTATAATTACTATATTTATTGAAGGAATTATCAACGAATACTTCAAGAGATGTCAGTGCTCTTGTTTTTGTATCCGTTTGACCTTCTCGTAGAGATGAAAATGAACGTGAACGTCATAAAAATGAACAAATTCAAAGACAGACAGTTGACAAGACTTCAAGACTTCCTACAAGACTTGTGATAAATACAAACATTTTGGAATGAAGGATATTTTTGTTTGACACAGTCCCACAGTCTTCTCACACATATTCATCATATGCACGCACACAACGCTCGAAACAAAACTGATCCAATATAATTTTGTCTTTTACGCAACAGAAACGTCTCCGTCATTAAGAAAACAAGTTTGCCAACATGACTAGACTTTTTTGGTCTCGCGGCTTTGTTTCATGTTTTAGTTATTGTTGTCACTTTTATTACGCTAACTTGTTGGTGAAAATGAGGAAAGGGGGAGGGAGGGGGCGGCATTGTTGGTAATAAAGAAAATGTAACATACCTTCATTATTTTAAAACATCATTAAGAAGTAAATCTTCAAAAAAGTCATCCAACCAAGAAAATCAAGGCAGAGAAAAACAAGAAAAGCGTTAAATAGAAAAAGAACCGGCATACTAAAAACGATAAAATGTTGAAGAAGAAAAGAGAGATGCATGAATTATGGAAGCACAGCTTAAGAAGCATTATTTGCACCGTAAATGAAAAGGATTAAGAGGGAGCAATCGGTTCGGTTGGTGTATTGGTGTTTTTACTTAAGCATTTTAAGAAAAAGAACGTTGCCTGTACAATAACAAATTTCAACAGATTAACTTCAAACAAAAAATTGAATAAAACAGAATAAATCATAAAGCATTACAACCAAAAATTCCATGGGGCGAAATTTTTAATTCAATTTTTTCAACTTCTCTTTCGAAAAAAAAAATCAAAAAATCACTTTGAACAATTTTAAAAGATTCTTAATTTAATCCCCAATTAAACGAATGAAAATGAACGATTGCAAGGTATGGATAATTATTGTAAGATATTAATAATTTCATCGGCAAGTAATATTTTCAGTGCAGTAATTTCTTTTCTGATATTTTCCGAAGCAGCAGCAAACTGTCTTGGAAATTATTGTATAAACCGAAGTTCTTTCCTACTAGCCATATGTGTTGGCCTCTTCGGCATCTGTTGGCTTGGTCGGCATATGTTGCCACTGTCGCAGCAAAAGAAAGTTTTTACTAATTTATCTTGACAAATTTGAAAACTATATAAATTATTCTATATATTTAATATTGTTGAATGAATGCACACGCATATCAAATGATTTGCATCTTTTACAAACAGTCACCAATACTGGATGGTGTACGAATGTGTGTGTGGGGTGTGTGTTAGTGCATGTACATGTGTGTGGGTTCGTGTGTACGTGATTTTTGTATTTGATCTGTTTGTTTGTGTTTGTGTGTGTGTGTGTGATTCGTACATATGAGTCTCCATGAAATAAAAGGATTTGAGAAGTCGAACTATTCTTCCACGTAATAATAGTTGCCTCCATGCTATCATTGTTGTTGTTGTTATTGCTACTTCTCCATTGCTACAAAATAGCAACTGGTTTTTGTGTTTCTCTGTTTATAATTTCTTCACATTCTTTGACTGTAATAAATTTTCAACTTTATTTCGTAATTTTCAATACAATAGACGAAGTCCTCAAAGTTCTTTCCTTGTAGAAGATAGACGATAGTTCTCCTCCTTCTTCGTCTTCTTCTTCTTCTTAAATACTTACGATTGAGACAGAGGATGTCTTTATTTTACTTTACAAAAGTTTTGAAAATTTGCGTATACCAAGTATATTAGAATATGTGATGATGATGGTGATGATAATAATGATCTGTACATTTAGTTTTGTTGGTTCGTTGTTCGCTTGTATTGTCGATTCTGTCGATAGCGTCGACGACAATTGAGTGCAAATGAATGAGTGTGGCAAATAACAAAGTTTTGCGAGAAATGAAGGAACGAAGGGATGAAATGTGAATGAGACAGACAGAGAGAGAGAGAGAAAGGGGAAAAGGGATAGAAGCGAGAAAGACGGAAAGGAAACAGTGTTAAATAGTGTCAACAAGCGTTGTTCATTGAAAAAATTGCATTTAAATTTCGATATAAATATGAGCCGTTTATTTTGCAAGTGCCTTAAGTCCATTTGCAAATAATTTCTGTTGTCCGTGGTTACCGGTGGTATGATGTGGTGGAACAACATCCTGAAATTTTAAAAATTATTTATCAAAGAGTATAAAAGTTATTCACTTAGTATGCTTAGCGGTCATTGAAATAAAGTCATATCCCTTCCATGGGAAAGAAAAAGAATTAGGAGATTAATTAATTGAGATGGTGAAAAATAATAACCAACAATATCAAAGCAAATTTATAAGAAAAGAGTACTATGGAGAGAATATCGATGAAACATATATTAAAAAAACAGCTAAATATTGAACGGAATTCATGAAAAAATTACGAAGAAGAAGAAGAAGATAGAGAGAATATATTTAGTAAGACTTGATTTGTTTTCTATGATGTTATAAAATCGGGGTAATGATTGAATCTCGAATGAACTTTTCCGACTACGAACACGTTGATTAAAGACGTTTGATTACCGAGATGCGAGATTACTTTCCTTTGTGTGTTCTGCAGTTCTTTAATGCTGCTTCTTCCTTCACAAATTAACATCAATATAATTGCTGAACATTTTTCGCGCGAAAAACTTTGATTTGATTTTTATGAAAAATTTTTGATATCTGCCCTTCATGTTTAAATCCGTCACGGATTATTTCCATAATCGCTACGCATTGGCGCTACAAAACAAAAGAATGATAAGCGTTCGACCGTTAATTCAATAATCGCTTTGAATATTTTGAATCGCATTAATTATGTTTTTGAAACCTTGCAAATATATGTAAAATAAAATAGATACGAGTATTGCTTCTTAGAATTTGAAGCGTCCTTAATTATGTATGAATGGCCTTTGGATCCTTTCAATTTCATTTGACGAAACTCGTCATTTTGAAAGTGATTTAACTATTTTTTTTGGTAAGAAAACATATATCATTCGTTAAATAATTGTCATGATTTTAATGGAAGCAATAGATTCAACACCATTAGATGCACTCAAGCAGTATGGCCCACTAGACCCTATATGTATATTTTTTGATTGCATTGAAACACAAATTGAAGTATTGACAGAATTGACAGACTTTCAAAATAAACAGCTCGTGTAAAGAGTTCGTATATATTTAAATACGATTTATCTAAATAAATACAAATTTATTTCACGAATTCAAATTTTATTTGAAAAGAGAACAAAACGCAGGCATTGCTGTTATTGCTATTGTTGTTGTATTGTCCTGTCCAACATGCAACAGCATCCAACTTAAGCGTAATTATTTCCCACCGCGATGTTGAAACGCCACAAAACTCAACACGTAAAATCAACTAACGTAAAAAAAGGGGTGGACGAGGGGAGCGAAAATCATTAGGCAATTTGTCGGCGAAATTTGCTGACGTGGACAGACGTATGAAAGAGGGGTAACAACAATTACAATAACAACAGCAACCGATACGGAAACCAACCAATTAAGCCGAAGCTATTAAAAATCTGAGCCAACAAAAACAACAACATAAACAACATTCAAAGGAAACGCAACCCCCATCCATTTAGACGATCCCTTCTCCTTCACCGGGGCTTCTTTTACATGGAAGCAACACCCTATGGTGCACAATTCAAAATGTATTGGCGCCAACTGGTCGGCAGGATTAATTTTATGTTTCCTTTCTTCGTGTCATCCCGAAGGTAAATATTTTGGTTTAACGCGCGGCGGGTTCGATTACGTTCGACGCATGTGTGGGATGAGAAAGGAGATGATTTTTGTTGGATGATTATACTGATCCGGCCTGGATGCTTGCGAAATTTCCCGATAAGAGAGTAAGAGAGATTTAGACGTTGGACATCATCTGACGCAATTCCCTCTGCCCCGCCCTTTCGGCGCTCAAATGACAATTTCTGCACGAGTTTCATTTTTGTTTGTTCGCTGACGAAAAGACGAAAGGACTGCACCCGCCTCTGAATCTCATTTCAATGCATTCATTTGTTCGTTCGTTCGTTATTTTGTAGGCGCTTACGTTGTGGCGCACCGCCATCAATATCGTATAATCCGCTAATGCTGTTTTTTGTCAATAAGATTATTCTAGCGTTCGATATTGTTTCGATATTCGAAAACAATCAAGGCGAATTTATATCGGCTTTTGTTTCGCAATCTGTATCGTTTGTGATTTCAGGCCCTATCAGTTCTTTTGTTCCTCGGCTGCTTGACTACGTGATTGCTTGCGTGGATGATTGGGAATGCATCGCGTTCGCCTTTTATTCATTGGCACACCAAAAAAAAATTGCGTTCAATCTCCGCCAAAAGCTGATTATTTTGATAAATATTTGAGGGTGAGATAGTGACAATGAATACGGCAGGATATCGTACGCATGTATTTCGCAAAAGCACAAGATTGGATTAAAATCTTCTTTAACTTTCAATATTTTTTTTCTTTTAGAGAAACTCAATTAAATTTGAACGGACTTTACTTGATGTCATTAATTACGAGATTTATTTAATAAGAATCTTTGCTAAAGCGAAAAAGGTGCTTGCTTGCATCATTTTTTTTTTTGGGTCCTACCAAAGGACATTCTGGTTTTGAATAAATCTTTACTACGGAACAATAGTTCTCGAAAAAGGAGCCTCAATTCTAAAAATATTTTACCTTACTTTTTTGAAAGCGATTTCATCAATCAGTTCATGTAGTGTAAAATAGTTCCGGTCGTTCCGTAGTCTCCCGTCTCGTCACACGCGATATCCAACAGCGATGCTAGAGTATTTAAGATTTTGATTGGTTTTGACAAAGCGTTTTCACGCGTAAGTAATTCCGATGATTCCGAGAATTGCTTACTTGCTTTATGTGCTTGTCCAATTTTGGCGCAATGAAATGTCCGCAGGTTTTGGTCTTTCTCTATGGCCATCGCCATTCCAGGTGGGATCATTATGCATGCAATAACCGATAGCCGGTATCTGGGTCTTATTCATTTAAAATGGAAATATTTGGTAGACTTTGAGGTGAAGGAACACGGATTTTAGATGCCTTCAAGATAAAAAGCAGGAATGGGTTAAAAATTGTTTAAAACAACTAAAAAGAAAAACTTTTGGAAGAAGAGAGAGAGAGAGGGAGCCGAGCAATGAATAAATACTCTCCCATAAAAATAAATCTCATCAAACGTGCCCATTTTTTGATCTTTCCGATCTCAAATCGAACATACTCTTCGTGATTTTTATACCACAAACCCGCCCGAGATGAGAGTATAATCACTTTGTGCTTCCGTTTGTAACGCATTAAAGGAGGCATGACATGAATTTATATCATGCGTTTTTATATTACGGGCAGGTCGAAATTACTATCCTTACTAGTTCTTTCATTACAAACGATTTTGTCTAAATAAAATTATGAAATAATTTAACTACGTTTGTGACGACGTATCAACCGAACAACGCTTTATAATTCTCAAAGAAAAAGAACTTTTAATCTAATAACAGACTCAGGTCTCGCCCTCATTCATTTTTTTTTATTGCAAACGGTACAAAAGAAAGCCGTTATATTTGAATGCTAAAGGACAAGGATTCCAGACTGATCCGTATATGCGTTGCCGCAACGGCCACAGCGGTCGTTCGTACGTCCGTTATCTCTCCTCGTTTCTTTTCGTTCTCGGCAAAAACCGACTACAGGACGAGCATAATCAAATGCATGTTCGTTCGCTAAACTACAACAACAATCGAAACAACAAAGAGGCAACAACAACAACAACAACAGCAACAACCGCAGAAATAACAACAGGAAACTGCTCTGCATGAACGAAGATATCTCAACGAGATATCTTCTATTATTCATGGTGAACAATAGATGAGAAGAAGAAGAAGAAGAGGAATCTTGAAGAGATGAATAGGAAGAAGAACAAGAAGAAGCATAAGAAGAAATACAGAATAAAGAATCATAAGAAGGGGAAGAAGAGACTTGTAATAAAGAAATGATATACAATGCTTTTACTATCCAGAAGAAGAGGAAGAAGTATAAACAGAAGATGAGGAAGGAAGAGGAAAAGATTGAGAAGATAAAACAAAATCTGGACGCTTCTTCCAGAGATGTTAGAATAAGTTTCCGTTAGGTTTTAAGTATTTAAGAGACCGTCGTAGAGAAGCTGAATATGGCTGAACCGGAAAGGACCGTGCTCCCTTTGTGTCTGATTCCTTGGAAGTCTTGTACAGATGTCTTCTTTCTGACAGAAAAAAATCCACTGAAATGCTTGATTCCCATTTTTTTTAAGAATATAATAAAATTTTTAAAAGAACTTTTTTTCAGCTTTCCGAAATCTGACAAATCGTAACAAATTGAAAGTCTTTGTTTTGTTTTTGGTACCTTTGTGTGTATGTGTATGTGTGCGTGTGTTTGAGCGGGTTTGTGTTACAAATTACGGGCATACCAGTCATCAATGTATTCGCAATTACGGTTACTTTTACGGTTCTAGAGGATTGCGAACTTTCGAAAATTAAGGACTTGGGGTCACATAAAATCGAGTAAAAGTCTATAAATGTCAACGTAGAGACGTATAAACTACACCACCAGTCTCTCATTGCTTAGGCCGTAGACGTTCAAGATTTTAGTGCGATTTTTCTTTTTGAGCTAAAGCCAATTTGAAGACATTCCTCGAGACGAGACGGTGAAAGCGAAGAAAACGACCAACCAACCAACAGAATTGGATGTATCGACCCCTCACCGCCATCACTTGCATCTTGGATTTGGTCAATTGAAGTTTTGCTCTACCAACTATCGCCACAGAGTTCAAACGAGTCCGAGGAGTGGTTAAGGAACATCGAAGAGCATACAGTTTGAAGTAAATATTTCACGTGTTTTTCGGTGCTTCGTTTTTTCATAGATCTTGTTGTTGTTGTTGCGATAGTTTCACGTAGATTCAATGGAATGAAATCCATTGAAATTCTTGGACATTTTCTACCGGAGGCTGAATGCTCGTCTCAAAAAATTACCCGGAAGACCAAGAAACAAAGAAAAAAGGAAAGAAATACAAACAAATAAATTGTGTATAGTTCGGTGAACCCAACGGCTGGCCATCAACAATGGCTATGTTCTTCATGGCACCACCACTCCCACCTCCCGCCGCCAACCCACGGGACGACAGTGACATCCCCTAAACAAGGTGTTGTCTTTGCTTGTTTTAGTTCCGGTTTTTTTAGTTCTCGGCACGTGAACAAATAAACACAAACCCTCAAGGAATTGGAGGGAATCAGATTGGGCAGCAGATGGTTTGGAGTTTTGGTTATCATTCGAATTGATGTGCATGCTGTCCGTCGGTCTAGCATTTTCGATGGACTGTGGTCACCAAAGATTTGCGACGCAGACGTGGATTTCCTTTGTGAATTTTATTTATTTTGTAATTTAAGATTTCGATACGAATCATTCCTGAAATTGTTATTGCCATTCGTTCCTTGAAAGATTCGGGGAATTCGGGTGCACCGAAGGAACGACACGACGCTGTCTTCGCTCGTACCAATTTGTGGTTTTGATTGGAATTTGTTGTCACAAAAAATTTGTGAAAGTAAAATATTTTGTTTAGAATTGATTTACAATTTTGATATACGTCGATATGTGTCGGTGCGCGTGTGTGTGTGTGTGTTCTTCTTCTTCTTTAAATAATTTGATGAATTAAATGAAAGACTTCTATAAAAAATTATAAGACTTCGAAAAGAGAAAACATTTTATAGATATTTTTTTCTAAATTAATGCAGAACAAATATTTGAAAATATGTTGAGTTTTTGTGAATAAGAATTTTGTTTATTTTACTTAAAACGCGATAGAATCTTTGAATCTTTTCATCAATCTATTTTATTTATTTTAGAACTCATTTATCGTGTAAACACTTATAAATTACCAGAAATTATTGAATGTAATTAAAATAATGTTCAGCAAATTTCTCAACTGTTTACTAAAACAACAACAAAAAAAACAACAACAACAACAGCTGTCTTACAAGTGCGTCTTAGTATTGACAGAATCAGCGAATTCTTTTAGCGAAATGAAAAAAAATTTCAAATTGATTTCTCTCCACACGATCATTATGATCATTATCCAAATGATTAAAGATAATTGGGCGCGGGATAAAAACTTTAGTTTTAATTTCAAAATTTTTGAGATAAGAAAACAAAAGAAGAAGTAGGCCAAAAAGAAGAAGAAGAACAAATACAAAGTCATGTTGGTTTCTAAACGGACGTCGTCCGTTGAACTTTTGAACTCTTGCGAATAAATTGTCAAGGTGGTTAGCGATCGGTTGAAAGAGTGGGGGGAGGGGGGCGGATCGAGTTAAAAAAGGTTTATAATTTTTTATTTTAAATTTTAGTTTAAAAAATCAAAAAGAAAACAATACTCAAGCTCTTCAACGACATCTCGTGATGAAACGAATTAAGCGAATAAATTACAAAAACAAAAACTAATAATTAATTATTTCTTCATTTGAGTAATTTCTTTTAGTTGAACGACCGCTGAATGACTGCTGAAATGACGAATTAAAGATATCTAATAGTGTCGGTCACTGCTGTCGATGGTCGTGATGATGATGATGATGATGACGATGATGATGACGATGATGATTTGGCTGCGTTCGTTTGGTTCTCCGTATTCTCCGCTTTTGCTACACCAGCTTCCTGACACTGATTTGTTGGTGTCGAGACGAAACAATGAGAATATTGTTAGCCGGTAGTTGAAGCATTCGTTTAAGCAAGTCACGCTATTCGCTTCTGAAGATCTTGGTCAAAATCAATTCTCATCATTTTCATCGCTTGCGATTCAAAAAAAAAAAAAAAAAAAACAAATCATGTGACGATGAATAACTAATGGAATGACGGGGGGGGGGGCGATTTACGTTAAAAAACGTGGAACAAAACACTTCAGATTGTTTGTTATTTCGACTGAAAAATCCTTCGAGAGTCTTTACAAAATTGTTTTTTAATTCGCGATTTTTTTTTAATCTATTCGCGGCGATCAATGAACTTGTGCGTTTTCTTTTCACTTTGGATTTTCTTCAAAGAACATTTTATTAATTCTGTTTTAATTTTTTTTGTTAATAATTTCTGCCTTTTCGCCTTTTTTGGGTCGAACCTTTAAAAAACGAAAATGTTTTTTCGGAAATATAATTTTTTTTGTTGGAAAGAATTAGCGTCCGATCCAAGCTCGGGAATTGATCTCAAATATTTTCGCATAAAAACGGGAGGACTTCTTGAGTTCGTACAGTCTATTTCAACTATTCCGTCTTCTTGGACTGAAACTAGTTTGGGGTGAATTTAGGAGCGACGGACATTTTCAAGTAGGAAAAATAAAGTAAGACTATTTGAGAGGAAAGACGTAAGAGGAGAGTAAGAGGGTATTAAATTGATTGAAAGATGTTGAAAGTTTTGCTCCTGATTTGGCTAACTCTTGGTGTGGTTGTGGCAACTCCTGGTAAGTCGATTCCTCTCTCTTGGACACTCATTTATGCACTTCCTTTCACTCATTAATTCCTTTCAGAATCGAATGCTACAACAACAAAACGCTCGATTATCGCCGAAAGAAAAAGTTCAATCGCAACGAGCCCATATTTCTTCCTCGAAATACCGGGTCGAAGTGAAGAAGTAAAACTACCGTTAGAATTCGCCATCATCGACAACGATCACGGCGACGGCGACAGTGACGGGGGCGACAGCGACGGTAGCGACGACGATGGTGGTGACGACGAAAACAATAAAAATAACGATAATGAGAGCAAAGAGAATGATCGCTTACATTGCAATGATGATGATGATGATGATGATGCTGCTGATGATGATAATGATCAGGAGGCTGTTGAGAAAATACAGAGAGGTGAAATTGCTCACAACGATGATAATCGAGGTGGAAACGAAGGAGACGAACCGGAAACTGACGATGAAGGAGAAGAGGACGAAGAGGACGGGGAGGATAAAATAAAATTTCATAAGCTATCGAGTATCGTAACACATCGAAAAAATCGCGACAAACACCAAAAATATTCGTCATCCCAGGAATCATTTGGTGGACTTTTTGAGAAAATTGTAAACGAAGAAACGGGTAGCAATTTCGTTTTGGTACCGCGTGCCATCGTCGAGGCCATTCCCGAGGAGAATTTAATTGCTTTAGGCGATTATGTGTCTAACGAGTCGGATATCGAGTCGGATCGGGCTAATCGTGTAATCGTACGTCATCGTCGTCGAAGGATCACGCCATCAAATAAACGACGACGTCGCGTGAATACACGTAAAAATGTTCGCGTATATTTACTGGATGGTAAGCGAAGGCGTGGCTCGGGAAACAACAGGAACCAAAATAAGAACGTCAAAGTAATTTACATTTGATTTTGTTTTTACTTGACTTGACATTTTTTCACCTTTTCGTATTTAATTGTGTTTAACACTTTGCAATTCAATTCAAATCAATAAAAGAAAGAGAGAAAAATAATCGATTGATTAGTCGGAAATAAATGATTATGTTCAATTCTTTTTGGAAAAGTCTTTATTGGTTAAAAATCGTATCGGTCACTTCGGCCACTTTCTACCATAGAAAACAATTTCGAGTGGCTTTATGTTTTTATCGTTTCTATTGCTTTCTATCTATTCCTCTCATTTGCCAAAAAAAGAACCAATCACAGACAAATTAGAAATTCTTGTTTGAAGCTTTTACCAAAAAAACCAACATTTTGTGAAGCCAGTATAAAAGTCCGGCGGTTCCGCTCAGAAAATCATACAATCAAAGTTCGTCGACGGTGCACGAGCGAGCGGTCAGAATAGCGCTAGGAATGCGTTGCGATTATAGTTTGATGATCCTGTTGGGATCTTTAATGATTTGGTGTCGGGCCGAGCCATTGCCAGAGGCAGGAAAAGGTACCGCGATTTCTAGGAGTCAACCACGTTCTAAATCATTAATTTGTTTCAATTTCATTTTGAAATCGTTTTCTTTTTCATTTTAAATAGACAACGTCCTCTCACTCTTCCGGCAACGAATAAGTAACCGATTTTTAGGAACCGCTACCAAACGACCACGATACGACGACGAGGTTGTTGAACACCGCAAATCAGCCGACGGTGATGCCGAGACTGGCAATGACGAGCATAGCGGTTTTGTTGGCACAAACAGACCAGATTCAACGAAAGGTCGTTTGTTTTCGAAGAAATTTCTTAATTTCAAAAATTTGTTTGGGAACAAAAACCAACCGCAAACGCCCATAATAATCATTACGGGAGGAGGCAATGAGAACAATCAGCCCGAACCAACGTCGCCAACAGTGACCACGACATCGACTGGCAGCGTACCAAGTGCCACTGGCACCATTACCACCGAAGCCGACGATGCTAACCCAACTGGACCGGACGATGGTGGACCGGACGATGGTGGTGCGGCTGATGGAGGTGCGGCTGATGGTGGTGCGGCTGATGGTGGTGCGGAAGGTGCGCCAACGAATAGAGCATCCAATGATGATGATGGGAATGATGATGACGATGAGAGTGATGACATTAATAATGATGATGATAATACTGATTTCGATGAAGATACGACCGCTATGGAAACAGCTGCTCTTCATTCGGGATTGGCTCAGGAATACGGTATTCCCATCGAACGGATTAATGCGAATCGGGCTAAACAATTCAATACCAGTTTGAAGCGTAAAAAAGCCGGGAGGGGACAAACCATCGTCGTGCGTATCCCGCTTAAATACAAGGATTTATTTCAGGGCGGCCAGAAAGTGATTTTGACAGGCACGGGCGGCAAAGGAGGCGGTGGGAAGAAGAAGGGCGGTAACAAAAAACGCGGCAATAAGAATAAAAAACGTAATAATAAAAACAAAAACAAAAATAAGAATAAGAAGAATAAGAAAAACAATAGTAAAAGAATTCGATACATCGAGGTTTAATCGCTCGTTTAAATTTAATTGAAAGAAGATCGAAAAACAAAAATTCAAAATTATTCTTATAATTTTTTTTTTGTATTAAAAATAGAAATTAAAAACAAAATCAATGTAGATTTTTGACTTTCTTAAAAAGAATTTTTTAACGAGAAATATTTAGAGAAAAAACTCTGAATGTCTGAAAGCGAAATTAAGCGATCAATTTTTTATAAACAATTTTTAAAACCTGATCGTGATCAAATATCTTGAATTAAATCAAATCAATTGTTTTGAAAAATTTGAAAAGTTGAAAATAATTTAAGCCCGTAATCGAATTTTCAATATTTATTAAACAAATAAAAAGTAATAAATAATTTCTCGGTGTTTTTATTCCTCGAATTTCCATTTTAATTAAAAGTGTAAAAGAAATAAAATTACTGAATTTTGAAAACTTTTAGATTTTAATAAATTGCTTTTATTAAATTGCTGATTAAAAAGATTTTACAATAGGAATTGTTTATAAAAGTAAAAAAAGAGGATTAATTATCATTAAATAGAATTGATTAAATAAAGTATTGCATTAAATAAGAAAATAACAGTATTGATTAATTGAGACTGAATCAAAAGAGTTCAAAATGCCTTAAGTTTCAAAAAGCCTTAAATAAAAGCATGCCATGCGGATGACCATAAATTTCTATTTAACAAAAATGATTGCATATATTCAGGCTGACATTTAAAATCTCTTCATGTGGAATGTGTTTAGAACCCAATTACCTGAGAGTCATAGTGAACACAGCTTACACACGAGCCTACAGTTGATTATGCTTTCCTGTTAATTGTTTTATTTCCGAATCAAAATATGACTTTAAGGAATTTCAAATTTTTTAGATATAATTTGCAAAGGAAGAGATTTTTAGTCTGAGTCTGAGAGATCATTAGTCTGATTTTCTTTACTTCAACCGATATATGTTTGACTGCTTTATACGTTCAGATGGTTGGATTATTTATTCATTCGGTTGTGTTCATGATATTTATTTTGTTTTCTATTCAACATATCCTACTGCGTTGGAATAACACATTTCTGGTATACAATTCGATTTGGCATAGAAACGCTGCGCTGCGCTGTCGCGCTTCACCTGGCTGGTTTGACTTTGGCTAGACTTTGAATGGGTGGAAAATGACAAAATGGCCAGGACATGCGATGACTAATTTAATGTAACGATTACCAACTAATACTTCTTCAAGCCAGACGAATAAAAATAATGACACGAGCAACCACAACGACTAAACAACATATGGCTCGCTAACTTCTAGCAAAAGCCGGTGAGAGTAGACGGTATGGCATGTATTTCAATAAATTCAAAAATAGCGTGCCAGTGCGGTTGCCTTCCTCTTATACGTTGGGGGGTGACGTTATGCAACATTAAAAAAAATACATCAAAAATTATGATTTCATAATAGTCGTTTGAAAAACGACATTTCTCAATCCATTAACAAATCATGTTTCGTTTTTTATGAGAATAGAAAAAGGCGGGAAGAGAAAAATAGTTCGTAGAATATTTTAAAATATTCAATGTCCTTTTGTGAGAACTTCGAGGTAAACAAGTTCAATACCATCAAAGTAGTAGCAGTAAAGGATCAATAAAGGAATTAATTTTAAGTGGATTTCTTCGAAAACTGCGACGTATTCTGGTCCAATAAATTTTCTAATTACTTAAAAATTATTAATAAAATATTGATTAGAAATGATGATAAGATAACGTGAAGGGCGTAAGCATTTACCAAATAAACTTTTCTATATTTAAGAAAACATTCAAAATTCAAAAAAACAGGATTCTTTTTCATATTTTTTCTGAATATTCATTATTAAATCGACACACCCATCGCCCATAAATGAATTTAAGATTTCTTAACTCAATTCGATGCAGCCAAATTTCGTTATCGTTCTACAATTTATTTTTGTTTTGTTTTTGGTGTTTGTTGCCTTGAAAAGTTTTTTCAATTATTTTGTTTTTTTAAAGTACGTACGAGAGCTCCTTGGTCACAATAAACCCACCCTCGTGGTGGGGAGGGAGGAGGGTGACTTGGCTTCTTTTCGACAAACAGCGTCTAGCCATCTATGCGTTTGTAGTGGGTGATTCTAGAGGAAATGATATCTCGAATATACGCTAAACTTAGCCGATTGCACACAACGATAATGAATATTTTTAAGGGTGATTGTAATCCGATAATCAGATGGAAACAACACACATCCTCCCCCTTACCACCGCACATACGGCTCATGCAACACAATGCCATTTCTGTTTGGCAGTTTCGTCTGGTTTTGTTGTGTTTCGAAGAGGCCTTAAAACGGATACCATTTGGGTGTGTGTGGGTGTAAGAATTCCTCTTGTGGGTTTCTGGATTTTAATTGTACCGTATGAATGTAGAAGGGTATCCCCTTTTTCCATCCCTTTCCCACCGGTCGAAAAGCAACTTAAGCTTCTAAGCAAAATTGTTTGCTTTCTTTCAATGAATGCGTTTTGTCTTAATTGAAAGTGAACGAAGTGAAAGTTTCTCATGAATGCCATTAATTAATCCTGAAGAAGGCACTTAGTAAAATCAAAACGGTTGTGATTGCATTTAGTATTCTTCAGGCCATTGGTTGTTTTGATTGACAAACCAAGAATTTAATTTTTTTAAATGTTTGTCGAAATTAACAAATTTTATCCTAATTAAATTTTTTTCTTTTTTATTTAGAAAGGAGTTTTTGATTAAGCTTAAATTCTGAATTGTGTTTTCTATAATAATTTTTTTAATTGTTTCTAACGGGATAGGCCTCAAAGGGTTAAAAATGTTATGCGTTCATACGGTAAATTTTGACATGGGTCTCAATTTAAACGTTTTGATAATACGAATCATAAACTCTGAAATGATTTTAAGAGTAAGTCGCTTCAAGTCGTACGACGGCATGTTCTTAAGTAGCATTTCGGTTCCACCCTTTCAAAACATAATCGTGTAGAGGGTTGTTCCTGTTTTTGTATTATTAGAGTAAAAACATATGATATTGTACTTCCGGCCCCCCAAGACCAAACACGTATGGCATAAATGCGTGTTTTTTTTTTGTTCTATTTGCTCACGAGGGTATGTTGCCGAGTGGCGTACTCGCATTTTTATTATTTTTTGTTTACATCACAATTCACAATATTTAAAGGACCCAAAGCAAGGTTTATGCAGAGTGTAATTAATATGTTTCCGCTTCCCCATCGATGCTTCCAGAGTACACTGCTGTAGAAGTAGGAGAGAATGTTGTGGGCGTAAAACACAAAAATTGCTTGTGCGCATTCTTTTCTTTCTTTGTTTTTTGTTTTTGTTTTTGCTGAAATTCCTGCAGTAGTCGCAAGTAACGGTTTACAATTTCTTTTAGATTGTTAGACAAAAAAGAAGTTACTGTGTGTTGTAGCAGTTACTGCGACACCCCTTCCCCCCCTCCTTGTCCGGGTATGAGAGTGTCAGAAAGCAATGCAGTAGTCACTGTCTTGTTGGGTTTCTACGCCGGCAAGAGGCGGAACTCGAACCCTATCTCAATTTCTTTGGAAATTCAATCTCAAGAGCCATCGAGGACATTATTCATTTGTTCCGCCTCAGTTTTATGAATGCCATTGCATTAAGGTAATCGGATTTAGAGCTTAATAAGTCCAATAATTATCTACTTCTTAAACAAAACACTCGAAGAATTTGGTGAATGAACCGATACAGAAACGATACCGTATCGAAGGGAAGCCACTGAACGAATTACTCCAAAACTGTTTTAAAAATGTTTTAATTTTTTTTTTAAATTTATGATTTTTATTTTGTTTCTTTGAAAATCTTAATGAACGAAGGCTTACACGGACAAAGAAAGAATTGATTATATTTGTGATCTTAGAAGGATATATTTATATAGTATAATATAATACACGAATAATTTTCAATTTGTTCACAAAAAAGCAGCAGCGTTATCACTAAAAAATATTATCAAAATAGAATTTCTTACTATACGTTCTAGAAAAAATATACAATATTTATATATGTATATTCGCGAAAATATGGATCCGCGCGATCCATAATTATATATAAAAGTTTTGCTTAAGCGAAGAAATGAACGTCTTAATCACTTTTCTCATAAATTATTTGCTACGGGCTTATATGGCTTAATCGATAAGGTGAAATAATATTCAGTAAATATTGTTTTATTTGTCCTAAAATAATCTTAAATAATTGTATTTCTATAAAAAGAGTCTTTTTGATTTTGCACAATTTCTTGCAAAACGGCTGATTGAATAAACGAGCTCGAAACAGTTTTGCGAGAATTAGAATTTAAATTTCGACATTTAAGACACTAAAAGAAAGCTTAGAAAGTGTGGATTTGTTTATATTTATTAGCAATTATATATACGAGTATATAAACAAATTTGTTTTGAATTGAGTATCATTTCCGGTTTTAGTTCTTGCGTTGTTTTTTCTTTTTTTTTGGCGCTTTTATTTATTTTTTGTTTTCTAATTCTTTTTCTTATATTAAAAAAAAACCTCTTCTTCAGTTTCTTATAAAGCTATCAGGTACGCAATATTTGTTTTTAAAATTAAATTCTTAAATACATTTGATAAAAAGTACAATCTCATTCTATTGTTCGCGAGCTGCTCGGTTGTGTGAAGAGAAACGGAAGGGAAAGGACTAAAGGAATTTCTAAAGTTTTCAACTCGTTGTAAAATTACGATTTTGTTTTGGAGAAGGCGAAGTTATAAAATAATTCTATCATGGCAAATTTTCTAGAAAAGTTCTGATAATTGCATAAAGTATTTATTATATGCGTATATGCATATACGATTATACGATTTATGTTCGTTGTTATCAGGATGTACTTGTTCGATTTCTTTACTGTATAAATGGCTTAGACTATAATTGATCTCAATTACAACACGTTTGTCTGAAAGTTATTATCTAAAAGCAATATGAATTATATTCAGTTTTCTTTTTATAAATTCTAATTCAATCTTAAAAGTTATTAGTTCAATTAATAAGCTTTGTCCTCCGCACGTTTTTTGGTTGTTTAATAAATTTTTATTCATTACTACCTTTCCTGTAATTCCTTTCTTTTTTCTAGTAATTATTTTTTTCTATTTTGCTTTTTTCCTACCTGGCATGACAAATTTGTCGGACTACTTATCAGACCCAATGAATATTCTTGCTGATACTGAAAGCATTCTCTTCCACTCAGTTCAATTACATTCCATTACGTTCCACTCATAGATCGCGGCAGCTAAAAGTGTAGCAAGTATTCAAACCTTTTTAGGACTACATGATTTATGCATTCTCTACGTTGTTTTATAAATTTCGAAAATGGAACGAAAATATTGTAAATGTTGAAGAAAAAATTCAACTTCTGGTAAAATAAATCTAAACATTTCTGATCAAGATTAATATTCACCTACCCTTTCATAAAGTTTTTCTCTCATATAATTAGTAAATTTCGGGCGTGCAAATTTATCTTCCAATCTATTTCAATAAATTTTCAAATAATTATTGAGATCAGTCTTAATTCTTAATTTTGTGGATGTTTTCATTCTCGAAAAAGAAATTCAAATTAATTAATTTACGCTACCGACGGAGGAAACGCTACTAGAAAACTAGTTTTATCTTATTCTACCTTTAAAATGCTGTGGATTGTGGATTGTAGATTGTATCATTCTAAACCGCGGTTGGTGGTGGCAGAAGGGACGCATTCGATGTTCGCAGATACGGGTTCCCGTAGATGGCACTGTAACGTGGATCCACCGCCACTGCCATCGAACTGGGCACCACATGCGTCGCTGTGCTGTTGTTGCTGCAGCTACCGTTCGGCGAAGAACTAACCACCGATGCCGTGGTGGACTGAAGGCTAGGTAGCCCGTTATCCTGACGTATGTCGCGTGAACCGATGACACTGCCAGTGAGAGAACCACCCCCTCCACCATTACTTAAAAAGGTCATGGGCAAACTTTGTTGCTGTTGCTGTTGCTGTTGTTGTTGCGGTTGCTGCTGCTGGTGATGGTGTTGGTTTTGATGTTGTTGATGATGTTGTTGTAGTTGCTGCTTTTGCTGTTGTTGTTGCTGCAAGTGGTTTTGATGGTTGTTGTGTAGAATAGTTGAACTTCCATTCGATTTGGTTGAACATGTGGTGAGATACTGCGGTGGGGGACTGTAGTGAGTAGCGTAGTCGCCGTAGGGTACATAACCGCCTGTAATATCGACTTTAAGATCACTGTAGTTCGACGTACGATCACCCGGCTCCATCTTCTCTACACCAACGCCACCACTTTTTGTTATTTGGTGTTCACTGATGACGTCAGCAGGAGGAAGTTTCGAACGCTTTTTGCATTTAAAATAAATAATAACCAAAATTGTAAGTATCATAAGAATTGCAACTGCAGAAATGCCGCCGACGATGGTCATCAGTAATGGTACGCTCTCTGTGAAATTAAAGAAGAAGAATGAATGTGTAATTAATAAAAAAACTACAGAATTAATTACAAAATAATCTCGCATTAGAGAATCACCAAATATTATTCAAAATAAATTGAGTCGGATTTTTACCAAAAAAAATTGTTCGAAATGTGCTTTACTGTTTTCTAATTAATTATTAATATAATTAACATTTACGTGACTATTAATAGTCACGTAATTGAAAAAAATGACCATCAGTTTTTTAAAATTTCTCAGTTTTTTTAAGGATTAATCAGTTGAATAAGAAGTCATTAAAAGAAATCTTTTAAATCACGAAAATTACTTATACATTTCTTCGTGATCAAGAAGGAAATTAAATAATAAACGCAAAAATCTATATAGACTATTTTAGAAATTTATTAAAATTATTGAATTTATTAAAAGTTTCATAAAACATTAAAAAAGAGTCACGAGTTTGTCAGGTGTGGGTTTCGAACCCACGCTCCCTCTCGGGAACCAGAGCTTAAATCTGGCGCCTTAGACCGCTCGGCCAACCTGACGACGAGCATCGGCCAAGCGAATGCCTTATACACACCACGTAGTGAACAGCCTTGAGATTAAGTACGCATAACCCAATCTCAAATAATTTCTTCATCTACGACGAGCTGCCAACCTAATCAAGAAATACTTCAAATAGCTCAAAAAATTAACAAACACGCTCTTTCTCTCTCTCTCTCCTTCGCCTATCATTAGTATTATTGTTTATTATTTTTATATGCCTTCGTAACATATTAGTGGGCTATTTCAGTCCCATCCCTTTCGTCACGACAATCGTTAATCCTAATTGCATTTCTTTCTTTATGTAATACTGATTTTACTTACTTTGCGCTTGTAAATTGATTTCGGCGACGTCATTGCCATAATCGTTGACAACCGTACAATTGTATTTGCCGTAATGATATGATTGACTGTCGCGTATGATAAGCGTTGACTTAACGCCGCCGGGTATTGCATCCACGAGTATCGAATAGTCATGGCCCGATTCTGAGCTAATTTCATGTCCGTTGTATGTCCAGGACACGTGACGCGCCCGTGGCACCGATGTTGCAAAACATTCAATACGCGCTGTATCGCCTACCAGACCGTATTGAAAGCGTGATGACGAAATGGATGGCGAGCCTTTCAGATAGACGTAAGCGTCGGCGGATATTTCCGGATAGCCAAGCACGTTGGCCTTGCAATAATAACGTCCGGCAGTTTCGTTGGTGACGCTAAATGTAAGATTGGGACTAATGCCGACCACCTGCACCAGAAATAATCAAAGAAGAAGAGAAGTTTTAGAAATAAATTGTTTTGACAAATGATTCTTTTTTCGATAAATTGGTGGAACTATGATAGAAATTTCGAGTTTTCTCAAAGACATTTAAAATAAGCTTAACAAAATATTTCAAATGTAAAAGAACTTCAAAATAATTCAATATTAATAATTTTTTAATTAAAGTGGAAACACTTGAAAATATTTGGTTGGAGTGAGTCAGTAAGATAAAAAGCTATAAGTATTGGAAACTAATTCCCGCACGTAATTTCTCAAATGTGTCTAAAAGAATTATCTCTATTTTTTTGCAGCCAACTTCACACTTAAACGGATCAATTATCAAATATTTTGAAAGTGGGTCTGACATATCTTGTGGTGATAAAAATTATTAATTTTGTCAAACCACAAGCTGAAAATATTGCTACAGTTCAAGCACTTGCGACGACGTAAAATGTCGAAATAAAAAATTCCATTTTAATTTAATCGTATTTTAATAAAATTGCAATAATGAAAAAATGCTTAACTTTGCAAGAAGAGCGATAAAGAAAATCAAAGAGAGTCTTACTCTATCAATTGGATGCTGGATCCATACAATATCCGGTTGAGGGTTTCCATCGACTTCACAATTCAAAGTCACCAAACTGCCAACATCTGCTTCAATGGATTGTGGACGTTGTTTGAAACTTGGAGCATCTGGTTTGAGAAATCATAGAAGGAGAAGAAATCAAAAGGAAGAAAGGGCAATCAGTTATTTATCAGTTAATTATCCCACTTATTGAGACAGCAAATAACTTTCAGTCCTACGTTCGTTTCTGTCGTAGTTGTGGAAATTACTTACAGCTTATATCCAAAGTCTCGCTATCTTCACTCTTCCCCACCGAATTCTGGACTTCACACTTAATGATTGCATCGTGGAATTTCCGCGTCACATTGCGTATAACCTGAAACGATATAAGAATTAACGGTAAACATTATAGCGTGTGTATTAGATAACTGAAGAAATCGTCTTTCATAATTGCACTAATTTAAAAATTCATTTTAGGGATGGTCGTGGAGGGTGGGGGCGGAGAGGGAACAGAAGGTAATTTATAAAGGAACGCAGAATAAAGTGTCTGCATCGGAGAATTAAAAAAAAACGACAGAATCTGTAGACGCTAAAATGCTGAAAAGCTTATCGAAAAACATAGGACAACTCACGAACTAGTTCAAGAAATACAGTACGGGAAATACATTTCCAAAAATATTTTAAGCCTTTTCACACCAAATTTCAGTTGGGAGTAGTTTAGTAATTATTTAATTGTGTTTGTACTCATAGAATAAGAAATAAGGTAAGAAAAAGAATATTTTCAATAATCTCAGTCAATTATGTCTTTATCCATTAAGAGCATGTTTCAAACTTAGTCACAAATCCAAAGCGCATTTTTCGACACAATTTCGTCATTTCTGAATTTTAATTTTTCAAATTCCTTACCATTTCAGTCTTTTGACCGCCATTAATTGGCTCATCATTGATAAACCAACGATAACGTACATCCGCTGGATTAGCATCTGCTTTACATTCCAAACGCAATTGGGCATATTCGGGTATACGGCCAGCCTCCGAGATACCCCCGATAATGTTCACCTTAACTTTTGGAGCATATTTGACCTAAAGAATTGAGAATGAATGAGAAAAAATTAGGCTAAATTATATGAAGAGCTATAGAGGATGGGGAAGAAATTACTATAATCTCATGAGAAACATTCAACACTGAAAGACCTTCTGCAGTTCTTTCTACTTGGGTAAGTTCCCACAAGTGAATCAAAGACAATCTATGTAGGCAATATTGCTTACCTCCACGCGTATTCTGGCCGACCGATATGTTCGATCGGCCGTATTTTGGGCTTGGCACGTAAAATTCGTATTATGATGGACCTTCTTTGGAGAGAGATGTAGAGTTGACTTCGCGGTGAACCGACGTAGGTCGGGAAGTGGAATGACTGCATAGTCGATGTTCTCCGTTATAACATTGCCAAGGCCATCGATCCAGGTAATCTGTAAAGTATAAGAGATCATCAATAGAAAATAAGAGGAAAATTGTTCACGGGGAATAAAAAGAAGAAGTAGAAATTAGAGTAAAATTTCTGGTAGGTACGCAACGGTATAAATTAAAGATAAAATCTATAAGGATAATAATTAGAATTGATTTCATAATCAATTCAAATACGAACATTTTTCGTGGCAGAAAAAAACGAATTTTAAACTCTCTTTTTCAATTTGAATTATTTGGAATGGAATCTGTTACCTCTGACGGTGGCTTTCCTCCCGTCGACACGCACTCGATATCTACTTTTCGGTCTTCGGTTGTATAAATGACATCGCCCTGTGTGATTTTCGGTGCCTCGGGTGGCACTAGAACGGTGAGTGTTGCGAAAGTCGAACGAATTGCCGGTTGTCCCTCGGGCCCAGGACTGACTTGACATTGATATCGTGCATCATCGTCCAACATCACCGGATATATGTCGAGCGAATAGTCTCCCTCCTCGTCGCTACCGATCATCGAATAGCGTTCGAAGCCGCTCAGATCACGGGATGTGCCCAAACCAAAGTCATCCTTGGTCCATTGCAATAGCCCTTGCTTATTGATGACACGACACGGCAGCGTCACGCGTGCTCCCACCACAGCCGTCTGGTCCTGCGGTTCCATAGCGAAGCGTTGATTGTGGAAAGTGACATATGACGAGGACGACAATGAGCTCGTGCCAGAAACTCCAGCACTTGTCACCTGCATGGCATGTGCGGCCCAGACGACGACGAGTGCCCGCAGCCACGATAAATGTTGAACGAACGATACTCTCGTTACTGCTGGTCTTGTAGCGATAGAAGTGATAGAGGGCATCATTGTTGTCAGTCAGAACGTTGATGCTGTCGATGACTTTGATGCAGAGTGATGTGTTTGATGATGGTAAAGGATGTTGTTGTTGCTACTCGCGCTGTTGTTGTGGCAGCGAATAATGGATTTCGGGTTCAATTATCTGAAATGGAAATGAAGAGACGAACATCAAAATCTATTCTACCAAATAAACTAAACTCGTGCAGAAATTAAATGTTCGTTTGGGTGCTCTTTGTGAATTCAGACTTTGACGGTCATCCCTTTTGGTGGAGCAACAATTTTACGTTTCGATATCGAACTCAGTTAGTATTTTCGCTTGAATCCTTTCTAATTACACTAAAATCCTTAACAAATAGGATAAAGTACTTTCAAATACTCTTGAGCTCGGTCATAAATATTTACTTGCCCGCGAAACACTTCGCGCCAGCTCGAGTATTCGTTGCATTTGCAACATTGTGAAAATGAAACAAATTCACCAGCGTGTCGTGACACCAAATAAAATAAACGACCTTTACCCGCAAAAGCTTAATTCCGACCATAATAAATGAACCGGAACTCGTGGCAGTGATCGTGGTGCCAGCAATGAAGACGACAAAATACAAAATGCTAAAACGGAAGAACAGACAATTGCAGAAAACACTAACACTAACAACAACAACAACAACAACAATAATAATAGCAGCAGATTCCTGTCGGTGCTTTACGTGAACACCTGCCGTGAAGGCTTAAGTTCACGGTGGGCCATCCCACATGGGGTCAATTTAAGCGTCGACCGGCGCCCTTCGGATGAGCACGAAGTGCCATCTCCAGTACCAGATCTAAAGCCATGCGTAAGGACATGAGCTTACTCCTTGGTAGGGAGTCGAGGCCTATCTACACCTCTTGGGTTGAAATACAACCTTATGTCTCCCGCGAATTTGGGAACAACCACAACCACCGCGATGCTCCCACTAGGGGGCCTACCTCAATAGACAGGAGTGGCTGGATAGCATGAAAGCTATTCCAACCACTGGGCACCCTGCCTCCCGCGGTACCAGAATATAGCTTCTGGTCAAGCTTTGGCAACCGTGAAGGTCACTTCCAGTTGGGTTCCATACAACCCCGGACTGGCGGCCTAAGAAAGAGGGAATGGGGGAGGGGGAAGGAAATAGGAATTGGGAGGGGTGGAGCTGAAACGAAGAAGAGGGGGACAAAAATAGTGGCGGAGCGTTTCAGCTCGAGGAATTCAAAATCTTACAAATTTCAACCTAGAAATTCGAAGATCAAAAAATTTTAAAATTGAAAATTTTAAAAATTTGAGATTCAAAATTCCAAGTTCGAAATTCCTAAGACCTTGAGTAATAGCAGCAATAACAACAACAACAACAACAGCAGCAGCAACACTATGTGTTAACAATTATCATTGGAACGAAATCAGAAATAATTCATTTCGCGCCAACAGAGTGCGCCACAAAAGCTGTTCAAAATTAAGAATTAGCAACATTTTAACTTCGCTTTTTCGCATCCATTTTCTATCCGACTAATTGTCATACTCCATCGTTCTTTGAACTAAATTTAATTACACGCTTTTTACTACGCAAGGCTACAAAAGGATCGGGGTAGTCATGGAATATAGAGCAGCACACTTACGGCTATCCCCGATGAAGTCTGTGGGAGAGAGAGGGAGATATGGATAGGTAGATAGATAGATAAAGAGAAAGAGAGAGGGAGAGGATTAAAACTTAATTATATGAACTATCAGCGTGTATGTCTGCGTTTGTATGCATTTGTTTGTGCACTTTTTTAAAATCTTAAACCAGTCGCTATTTCGATCTCTTTTTTCTTCCTTTTTCTCGTTCACCGTTAAGGATTTTTGAACTCCGACCATTTTTATTGCATAATTTTTGGCGGCTTGCGATTTTTTCAGTGAATTCTTTTTTAATGTTTTTAGACATTTCATTCATTTCCGATTGGATTACTCTTTTTTATGAGCTGAGGAGAACATGTGTTATTGTTGCTGCTGCTGATGTTGTTATTTTCATTGTTACATCGCGTCTAGCTTTTATTGCTTGCTAATAATAATTTGCTTAATTTAGTGCAGATTGTTTCGCTGAAAATGCTGAGCCTTCTGGAAATGGAAAAAGTACGAGATTGCAAATAAAACATTTTGTTATTTCCATTTCGTTTTGCTTTCTTTTTCGTCTTCTGATGTTTTTCTCACGCTTTTGGTGTTATTTTAACTTTGTGTGTTTACTATTGCGCCAATTAAAAACGAATTTGGTGCAATTTGTAGATAATGATAGCCTTCAAGCGCTACCGGTTTACATTTCCAACCACAATGTAATTAAATTATTATTGTTTTTCATGCGACAGATAGATTTCGTGTGAAAGCAGATTTATAAATTAGTCGCGTAAAAAAATCCGCGTGTAAACAGATTAAGTTTTTTAAATTAAAGGAGCTAAAAATTGTAAAATGTTGAATTGGTTTATTAGGAAGAGATCAGTTTAATAGCTAGTCATGCGGTTAATCATCCAGTTAGTCAAAAGAAGAAAATTATAATAATTGGGTGAGAAAATTGACCTTACGAAGAAGGTGGCGTAAATGAGTTTTCATTTACAATCATTTTGTCACCGCGATGTGCTTCACTATTTTTGCACTGCTTGAAATTTGAGTGGATAAGAATGAACTTCTTTAGAATTAGCTTCTTTCAATTCTTAAAATTCATCAGATTATCCGTTATTGTTTGTTAAGTTTGCTTTTTAGACTAACCGATTTTTAATATGTGCCATTTTCCATAGCTTTTCGCAAAGAATGAAAGAAGGTGCGATAGCGTTGAAATCGCCAAACTTGAGGTATGATAGAAATTCATTTAAAGGATAGGTAGATAGATTTGTAGGTAGATAAATAGAGAGAGAGAGAGAAGTGAGAGCTTAAGATAGAGTCAGATGAATATTATTCCGTTTACTACAGTTCCATTTATCTCATCCTATACCATTTTCTGCCGCGTACCTTTTTCTTCTATTTCTACGTCCTCTACTTCCACTTCTTCTATTTCTTACTCCTTTGGCATCTTACTTATTACACATAAGTGATAATTATGCCTACCGGTAGGTATGACAAGTTCGACCACTAATATGGATTTCATCTGTCGCGTGATTTTTGCTATTAGACAAAATAAATAGACTGTTTTGGGGACAATTGTATCAGTTTCCCGAGCCATAATTTCCCCTTTTTTTTTCGTTCGTTTATCTTTTTAATAGCATGTCGTCGTTCTTTTGGAAATTTCTCTTTGTTCTAACACGACAGTTTTATTAATAATTCCATAGCTTTTAAAAGCCTTCGGCTCGTTATTCATTCATGACGTCTATAAAATATATTTTTAATTCCTTTGATAATCTTAATTTGTGTTAACAATGTTCTTTGCACGGCATGGCGAGGAGAAGTCATTGGTATCGGTTTCGTACACAGTGGTTTGATTGTGTTTGATTGTGTTGAGAAAACAACGAAAAATAAAGTGAAAGAGAAATAAGAGTCAATTGGAGAATTATATGATAAAATAATACGATAATGACAGAGCCGATTAAGATTTTTATTTCCATTATTATTGAACAGTTTTTATTAAGAACGTTAATGGAAATTGATTAAAAAAAAATTGTGAGAAAAAATTGTATGGAATTAACGCACGTAATCCAGGATTTTTCCACTGTTTGTTGAAACCTCCAAATTTAGTAAAATTTCGCCAACTACAATTTGACATTTGTCCACTGTGTAAATATTGTTTAAGAAGGCGCGGCTTCTCGGGGCTTAACTATTTTAGATTAAATAAATTTCAGCATTTTCACGTAATTAAATTTATGAAAAAATTAGTTTGCGTGCCGAAGTTCCAAATTTTCGCGGTGACGGTTGATGAAGGGTGACAGTTTTATGAACTCTTGGTAACAGGGAAAGTTAGAGCCTTAATTAATATCGATTGCGATAAATGCGAGCACTTAATAGCTCTTTGTTGTCTCGACGGAAGAGCTTTTACTTTTAGATTATTTCTCGATTTTTCAAAATAATTAATTATTTTTAATATTTCCCTTAGATACCATCTTGTTTTATTTTCTTTAAACTGTCAGATAGAAATTGTTTCTTCATATCTGTAAACGCATCTGGAAACGATTCCGCCACTACTTTAATAATTAGTGTAATAACTGACACAAGAAGAACGAATAAAGCGCAGTTTTTGGAAATTTGATGAGAAAAAGGCAAACGGTTTCTTGGTTATTGCAAAAGTTTAATGAGAATTTGAGTGGGATAATTGTTGATCGACAGGGTTTCATTAGTCCAAAGTGACCACTCTTACGGCATCATACGGCATAAATGATGACAGCCCGTGTACCGACAACATTATTTCACGCAATTACTGCATGTTCCACTACCTCCTGTACGTGGCCTGGACACCATTACCAGCACTGCATAACCAGATCAAGCATCGTTGTCCGTTAAATGGACAGCTCCGATGTTCAGTCACAATTGCCCTATGGTCCTGAATATTTAATGCACCAACCAGGTTTCAGATGGATGGATGAATGGAGGAAAGCATGGATGGATGGATAGATGAGTGGATGGATGAACGGATAGCAAGCAAATTAGTATCTGTGGGGCATCAATTAAAATGATTTCTTCCTTCAAAATGACGGAGTCGTTATGCATTTTAAGGGACCTGATAAACTGGCTTCTGTAACTCGAATTGTAAAGGAGAGACAACCGATAACGAATGATGATACAAAATATCAGGTAAACATTTCTTACGTTTCCTTCTCCATCCGTTTTCGATTAATATTTAATATCATCGAGTGAATGATTATAATATTCTTTAAGAATCGATTATAAAAAATGAAAAGCAAATCAATGCGATTCAATTGAATTTTATTCAATTCTCACTCCTACCAATTTCTTTTCCTTATTACGTTTGTCCTTCTCTGTGCCTTCTTTATTTCTCTTCTAGTTTTCCTTCTTCCTTTTCTTCTATTAAATCAAATAATAGCTACCTGCGCGTTTATATTGAAATTCAACAATTTTTTTCTTTATTGGAATGATTTTCTTTTTTGAAAAATTGAATGTCATTTCCTGAACTATTTATCAATGTTACGAGTCCAGCATAAATAATATAAGTGTCTCAACTAGTCCATTTAATAGGTAGTCAGGACGCTCCCGACACTGTCGCAGCCACGTTATGAATTATTTCAAGTGCGTCCCCCTCCTTTTTATATTTTTTCCAAATGTTCGGGATTTCAAAGTCATTTGTAAGCTCTATAAAGCTCTACACCCCTCACAAGGGAATAAAAGATCGTTTAAGAACACCAGTAGCAAAAGCAACAACAAAAACATCAATGGGAAAAAGAACAAAGCGAAGAACTTTGAAGCCTGTTGGTACCAGGTGGGTTTTATTGATTTATTGGCTTTTTATTCAACCGCTTTTGATGCCATACGATAGTCTCATAAACACGTTGGAGCGCTCGGGTAGTGCGGTAGAAGGGATGTAGTGCATTTCCACGGCATGGAGGAGAATGGAGCAAACGTAGGTGGGGTAAAAAGCCAAACAGAAACCTGACAAATATTTTTTTTAAAAAATAATATTTGTATTCAAATACGTTTAAGGCATTGCTGCTGCGTTGGTTGTTTGGGTGGCGGTGGGTTTCTGGTCTGGCTGGGAATGATTGATTCGTTGGTTAGTATTGGTCAGCTGGGTCAGTCGGTGCTTGGTGGTGGTGTGTAATTATATTATATACATATTATTAATTCTATAAATTTCCAATATATGTTAAGGAAAATAGTGATCCCATCCTTTCCGGGTTTTGCCTCGGCTTTCCATTCGTGCTTAAATTTTTAGCTTTGCTTTCATTTTATTTCTCTTTTATTATTTTGCTCTGTTCGTCTGTTAAATGCACAAACCTTATTGGCTCCCTCACTAAAAAAACATCGTGATTTCGTGCATTGTGATGGTAAAATAAGTTTGCGTTAAGTCTGCGAAGCAGAAAAAATCATCGCACCTGCTCGAATTAGTTAAGATTAAAAAAATCGAGTCTAATATGAATTGATATAGTTCCAGTTTTTATACGATTCGCACAAGAAAGACAATCGGAATCTGATGAGCTAAAGAGCTGCACAAGACATCTGAAAAGAGCGTGGTAAAGTTATTTTGAGAGTTTCAGGTGTTGCTAGAAGTGATACAATTTGGTGTCAAATCAAGTAAGGGACAGTCGGGTACGCTACTGAAAATATTAGCACATATATTTCCGAGGATTTCAACTTTATCAGAACGGAAGTGTCAGTTTATTAGACGGAAGTGTCAGTTTCGAAGCTTTGGTGACGTGTGTGTACTGTGCAGCCCTCTAATGTGAGCAGCTCCTTGAATTTAGCTTTGAGTCTTTAATGGACACTTCTGTGGGTGAACGTGTATTCTGTAGACGTCGTGCGCGTTCCCCAATTACGAAAAATCAATATACTTTATATATCGTAACGGTAGTTTTACGATTGTTATAATATATTACATAAATATTTGTATTTCCGAAAAACCAATTTAGACGAACTCATTAATTATGTGATAATTAAACATTTCTTAATAGATCATTATAATTTCCATTGTCTTAACAACACTAATTCTCATTGATGGTCATTGATTAACAGCGTCTATTATTTTGAGGCAGCGTTTAAAAAGAGAGCGTTATTAATCGTATACACGAAATCGATTTATAATCGAGTACTAGTAAGTATATTTGTGGTTTTTATTAAAAAAAATCTAAACAATAAAACACGACGCATACATATATTTCCATTAATTTCCACCTTTGATTAATATTAAAAAGCTCGCATAGAAAATATAAAAAGCCATCAAAATCATTTTCATAGATACAATACCTTTTTGTTCAAGTGAGATATTTATGAGAGATATAAACTACATTTCATGGGCGCGTCGGCGCCACTGTCACGCTGACATGTACGCACACGTATCCCGTACACCCTGTATTATGCATACAATATATACGAGCAAATATATTCCATTGTTTCGCATGATTTCAAACAAAATAAAATTAATTATATGCAAATTTTGGTGATCCACCATACAAAAGTCTTTCACACATCGTGCGCTGTTTTAATCGATTACTATAGAAAACTTTAAATATTTTGCATATTTTTAATTTTCAACCGTCAGAAAATTTAGCAATAATCAAAAAAAAAAAAAAAAAAAAAAAAGCAAACCAAAGAAACATTTTGTAAGTGTGCTTCAAAATTAAATTTGGAGAAAAAAATATTAAATAAAAAAGAACTAAAGCACCATGAATTTGTTAATGATTTTGTTATTTTAGGTAAAAAATATTCCAAATATTTATAACTAAATTCGGTCAAATTTTTCTAATGTGAAACTTTGTCCCCATTCCATCGGCATCGGCGGTAACGACGATAGACGACAGCTCAAACCCACATGGGTTTTACGGATCCGGTTTAAATTTGAGTGGGCGCTAGCCAACTGAATTTATGGTAGTTGTTTTTATTGTTATGATTGTGGTTTATTTTGAAAACAATCATAAAATATATTATTATAATATTTCTAGCGTAAATAAAACAAAGGTGGAAAGAAATCCAAACCAAAAAAAATAAATAAAGCGACGATTTAAAGAAATATTTCGATGGATAAAAAATCACGATAAAAAGATACATTATTTTCCAAAAAAATATATCTTATTGTACCAAGCGATCTTCTCAAAGTCGGAGCTTAAATAAGTCAAACCTCGGCCCTTCCGCAAACGACGCCTCAAGAGAAACTTTTATTAAATGAGGCTATTTTTTCTTAAACGTATTTTCAGCTCATCTTAACACAATATAAAAAGCCTCTTTGGAACTCTTACCTGGTAACGATTTGGGCAAACCCGGATTGTTCTACCATCTCATTTCGAAAGGCTGTTATTATCGAAGTTCGCAATTGTGTCGAAGGCACCGTCTTAAGGATATTGTACTCCTTTGAATATCCAAGCAAGCCAAAGAAATACAAAGTTCCCATATGTGTGCCCTCTCAATTCTTCATCCTTGCTCGGGCTCATTAATTTACACGTATACACTTTTTTCATTCATGCATTTGCACGCTTTCCCCTCGCAATTATTTGCGTAATTTATTCCTCTTTTACATTTTATTTCTCCCCAATTTTTTAAACGGTACCGGTAACTGAATCGGACAGAAAAAAAATCAGTTTTTCGTTATTCAGGTGTTCAATTTACTTGATTGAAAATTTCGTAGCCTTGCAACTGATGGTTACGGTCGGTCACTATTCGTCACCTCAAGGTATTATTCAGTTACAACATTTATAATTATAAAGAAAGATGAAGAATAAAGAGAAGATGAAGAGAAGTAGTAGAAGGGAAAAGAAGGAAAAGAAGTAGAAGAAAAAGAGAATGAAATAAGAAGAAGTAAAAGTCAATTGTATTAAATACATTGCTTGTATGAATAAGCTACTGGTAGTCTCGATTCGTAACTGCTTTTAAGACTGAATGGAAGGAGATAATAAAGTAAGGTTAAAAGGAAAGGTTTCCAAAATGGCTTCACTCAAAGATTCAGAAGAATAATAGTAATATAATAGCAAAAATTATCTTTTATAAAGGATTTATTTTTATGTCACTTCTGCTGTCTTTTGAGATTCTATAAAATAATGCTGTCATGAAAAAATCTAGCCCAATCTAGTCTAGTTAAATTTATGAAAACTACCGGCTCTTTGAAAAATGAAACATCCGAAGGCTGTCTGCGATAATACCAATGACCTGATCACACAGACAGATTGGTTGATAGATTCACTACTACGCTAGATTGGTTGTGTCTGTGTTGTATTTGTTTTATTTGTTGTTGGTGGGTCTCTTGTGACATGACGTCAGAATTTCTCTGGTCACACTATTCTGATCAATGAGCTGTTCTTAAGGAAAATAAAAATAAAGTGTCCAAACTGAGTGACCAATCGTAAATAGATTTATTATTTTTTCGAACGAATCAGAGAATTTCATGGGCTTTCCGGAAGATCTGAACGGCAAGTCTTCCATTAAAGATTCCTTTCAATTCTTTATCAAATTCGGGAACCCTGTATCTACAACAAATTTAGAACGATTCAGATTCACATTGACACGATGATTCAGATTCAACAATTCAGACTCACTCAATCACTCAAAGAACGCTGCCATTCAACTGTCAAATGAATTCGACACAACTCCAAACACTTCAAATAAATCCAATCCACTATTTTATTGAGAACGTATTCACTTCATGAGCATTTCATTGACAATCAATTGTAATAAAAGCTACTTAATTTCATTTGTCAACGCGAGACAGAAGCTCAGTATTACAATTTTACATTGAGTCCATCAGCGATATGAGGTGAGACGAAATACGGGAGGGAAAAAAATGACGACTATTTAAAAAATACACACACACACATACACACACGCACACACATACATACCAGCGTAAACAAAGTCATTCTGGCATCTAACAAAAAAAAAAATGCTTCACAAAGCAAAGAAGAACACAAATCGGATTAAAACTAATTATAATGGAATCCACGCTGAACACCAGCAGCAGCGGACTAAAGTTGTCGTATGTCTCTCTCTGAACGGATAAATTCACGGATGGAGAAATGTATGAATGAGTGGATGGATGGATGGATGGATGGATGGATAGATGGATGGATGGGTGGATGCATTGATGGACAGATGGATGGGTGAATAAATTGAATAGATAAATAAATGTTTGGTAGAGTGGTAGAATGGCAGAGTTTGGATGAGTGAATGACTGAATGAGAATGATCGTTTTGGATAGAAAGTCATTCTCATTTTCAATCGTGTCCTATGAGTGAGAGTAGCAGTCATAGCGCTCGACTCGACCGTCGATTTGAGTGGTTTAGCATTGTTTCAATATTTATTTTGACATTTCGACTGTTTCAACTAGAATCTCTCACCTGAGGCTTTTCAACACTCGTCGTTACGCGATACTTTTTCGCTTTGAGTCTCAACATATGTTAAATTTTTTGTTGTTATTGGGTGCACCGTTTCGGGATGTTGGCTTTCGACAAGTGAGAAGAGAGGACTTATAGCAAAACTTTTTCGATTTTTGAAATCATATCAAATAAACTGCCAACTGCATAAAGTCACGGTGTGGTTTATTATTGTTATTTTTGTTATTATTGTTAATTTATATGATGACAAAATAAAGAAATTTAATTCTAAACTTTACCTGTCGGTCATAAAACCGGTTAAGGTCATAAAAACCCCGATGGAAGAAATTCGAATGTCGATAGCGATAAAAAAGTAATTTGGAGTTTCGTATTGAAGACTATATTAAATTATGATTAGATCTGGTTTAAAGCAATAAACTGGAGAATTTTATATAAAATATATTTTGTGGTTAAAGAAGATGTATTTATTTTATTTTTTATTTATTTTTATTTTTTGGATTCTATGTGTTCTGGTACAAGATTTACGTTATTGAAATAAAATTCCTCGAAGGATAATGTTCTTAGAAAAGAATCAATTTGTAAAATTATACATTCTGACGAATTTATTATCAAACAAAATATTTAAAAATTTTGGCTTAAATTTTCAAATGGAAAATTCCTTATACTTAAAACTTAAGTTTTTCAAAGACAGGCTTCAATTAAAACCAATTTTCATTATTTCTTTTACTAATAAACAATAAAGTTAGAATGTGTGGAAACTGGGAAAACTGGGAAAAGGATAAAGCATTATTTACTAAAAAAAAAGTCCAAACAAAACTACGAGACAAATTAGTATGCAATAGATGGAAGTCTCTGCGGTATGAAGTGGGTAAGAAAATACGATTTTTGTGTAGTATCGTGCAAAATGCATAAAATATTTACCACAGTTTTCGATTGTATTTCTTTGAGGGTGATTTTGCCACCCTCCGAAAGAAAAAATGTAAAATGTGGGTGGAAGAGAATCCAGCCTGCGATTACGCTATGGCCATGAGTCATCATCGTCGTATCTCTCTGGGGAGTTGGAGAAAATAGGCGACAAGTTGGCGCAGTGAGGGTGGAAATATATGAAATGAATTAATGAATAAAATAAGGGTGGTGATGTCTTTTACATATTTTATTAAGCGATTTTATTTTCCTTTCAGTAACCATCAGTATAGGGTCAAAATGTATTCGAGTTTACACAAGAATTTCGCTATGAATAAATAAGAAGGAACATTTGTCACTGTCGTATCCTACGATATCCTGAATAGCTGTTACTGCTTAACGGTAGTTATTCCTTCCTTCCTCGCTTTGCTAATAATTATTCGCAGCTGTCTGAATTCTTGTGTGAAAATCGTGTTGAGGAAAGACATTTTCTTCTTTAACCAACACATCATTTACATCGTTTAAAAGTTTCTCATTAACTCTTGTTGACAACATCCCACTGAGTAGTTCATCCATAATCCCTCTTCATTGTTTTTATTGGTACATTTTGTTCGCCTGCCAAAGCAAGCCACAAGAGGCAACAACATATAACAGTTCCGTTACCCACTACTCAACACCCGCCACCACTAACGAGCCAACGTTGCGTTGGAGGCAACTCGTAGTGGTTTCAACATGTGTACAATCTTTTCGTTTAATGTTATACAAAAAGCATCCTTGTCAGCAACTTTGTCACTGTCCCTAGCTTCACGTCAGTTTGTCGCCCTTTTAGCTACGCGTCTGAACAGAGAGTCAGAGTTTGGATCATTTTCCAACTGTCACCACGAGCTATCCCAGCATCCCATACTAATTGCGGAAAAACTTCTTGAGAAAATAATTTTAATACTGTTGCGTGAATATCACTACGGAGAAACAACAAAAACAGAAATGATAAAGCCATAATCCCCAGACGAAGGTATAAATGCGATGGTTAGGTTGTGTATGGGCGGTGGGTGGTGTGGTATGAGAAAATCGTTTCCCCGATTTTGATTGACGGGAAGAAATACAAAGAAGCAAAAATTATAATAAAGTTTTAGTGGTGTGATTATGATGAGGGGGGGGGGGAAATGGATGCAACGGAATGGGTGTATCGGATGGATCTGTGAAAAATTTTATCTGCTCATAAATTTATCAAGATTATGTCTGAAAGTTGCCATGCGTAAGAGCTTACTCGTACGTTGATCACTTTATGCGTTTAATAATTTATAAACGAAATATGCTAAATATTCAATTTGTACTTAAAGGAAAATTTAAAAGATACTTTACACGGCAGATAAACCACATGATTTTAAATTGCAACATCATGAGAAAATAGAGATAAATTCACCCGGGTCTTTTTCGGTAGGAGTTTTATAAACATTAACTTTGTAGAATTTATTGCAATTTAAATCATATACTCGCGTTGTTTCATTTTACACGACGGGATTGATAAATTTGTGGGCAATTTTTGGGTTGGTTTCCACAAAAGGAAAATGTCAGAAGTATTCGTATGTTCTTTTATAGCTTCTATAATTTTTCCTCTCCGAAGCCAAAATGAATTTAATCAAAATGTACCCTACAAACTGTTGTTTTCCTATCAGCTTACCACCCACATTAATCTCAAAAGCAAACAAAAAGTAAACTCAAAATTACAAATCAACTCAACACGCTAACAATTTTACGCGGGCATCCCTTAAGTCATTAAGCATTAGACTAATAAAGTGTTAACAGAATCGAAACCCTATTCATTGAAATTCGGTATAAACAGAATTGATTACTGTAGCAATCACCATTTTCAACGATTCCTAAAATAATGATAGAAGCCATCGGAAATGTCAAAATTTGGGTGACAAGTATTCCCGGCAGAAACCAAGGTCATACGAATGTAATTATATACCATAACGACTCAAATAGTTTGTAGCAGTTTGATTTCTAAGGTTTTCGAGGTTTCTTTTTAAAGATTTGCGAGAATTGTGCACACTTGAAACTATTCAAGTAATCTCTCGAAATTTTAGGAGTTTATCTTCTGTTAAAAAAAGTTTGTTTATAGAAACATCCAAAAAAATCCAACCAATGATTCCAACCTTTTAATGAGGCGTAAATGGCATGAAATTGCCTCAAGTAGTAAAACCAGAAAGGAACAGAAAGGAAACCCACTCCGCCTATTCCTTTTAGCAGTCTTACGTACACTTAAAAATTAAATATCATTAATGTATCACATTTCAAAGGATTTCAATAGAACGAACGAAGAAAGGTCCTTTGCAAGGAATGCCTTTTCAAGAAAAGCATATTTTTTCCAATATTTTTACAACCTTCTTCCAAAAATTCATGCGATCCCAGACAGAAAAAGTGAATATTCAACAGACAAGAGCTATTAAATTTAAGAACACTTGAAGTGATTAAAAGGGAAGAACCTCAAATTGGATTATAGGCATAAATACAAACGTCTACGTACAAACACACACACACATTCCTATTCACATGTATTCAACAAAATGACGTGCATAATATTTTCGAATTTCTATTTAGGCGCCACACCATCCACTGCTTTGCCATCTTTCGGCTGGCGTTGGAGCATGGCAGAATTTTTACATAGAGTACTGGGATACGCATGCAAATAGTGGGTAAGAGTAAGAGGATTCTTTGTTGGTGCGAATAGAGATTCCGTCTGAAGTAACGTCGGTTTAGAGCGATAGGTTTCGAAATGAGTTTGCTGATACGCACCGTAGATGAAGGGGAGAAGCGAAGAAAGGGTGAAGATTTGCATGCAACAGTTTATACCGTTTCAATTTATGTAACATGAAGAAAACAACACCATTCGGCAGAGAAACAAAAAAGATACAAAGAAGCAATTTCGAAAATATTTAATTTTCAGGTTTAACAATCGGGCTGAAATGGTGGTTACAAAATTATGAAGAAGGTGAAGGAGACAACTGCAAATATGTCACAATTTTTAGCAAAGATGTTGGTATGTGTTTAATTTCACCCTCTGTCTCTCCCTCGTCATGTAATCGGCTTCTTCACAGAAGTGATACAGCTTAACTGTCGCTACTTCTAATCGATTGACCTCTGGCTATTCTTAAGCAAAAAGTCTTGCAAAGCCAATACAGCATGAGCTCGATTGGGTTCAACATCATCCATTTTCATTGCAATTATTTCGTTAATGCAAATACTCGAAGATGGTGAGGCAGGTGGGAAGGTGAAGGTGTTCGAAGAGAAATGACGCAGCTGCAGCTGATGTTGTTGATTGAAAGGTCATTAGAGTAAAGATTCGAAGGTCTGCTCCAGTTATAAGCACTACCTTCTCCAACAACAGTCAGGAATGCAAAATATTTAACCAAAGCTTAGCCTTTTTTATATAAATTTGCCAACTTCAGTTACTTTGCAAGAGCGTTGGTGTTAGTATTTTGGGAGTGCGGGCAGACTAGCCAAACGAGGATTAGCCTTTTTTCGGCTAAAGCACTTACTTCTATTTAGAGTACACTGAAAGTGCATACTCGTAAGAAAGGTTATTCAAAGGTATCTCCGGCTCGTTTGCTGCTACGACGTGATGAGTGCACGACGGAGAATGTTTGTTGTTGTTGTATTTATTATTATTATTGTTTTGATCTTGGTATGAATCTGTATTTTTGAAATCTTGGTAAGTTTTCTGAATTTTTCATAAATCTTTATAAATATTTCATTATGGTTAAACTGAAGTTTCACGAAAATATATTATTATGGAAAAATTTTAAAAGAAATTTTCTCACAAATTTCACTGTTTTCTTAAAATTTCAATTGTATTTATATTTTGTTATTTTTCTTGACGTTGTTGTAGTTGTTAAACTCGTACACTGGTATCCAATTGGAATGCATTTCTTATGAAAGCAAAAAACAACATACGTTTTTATGTGATCACTTTCGCTTAATTGAGTACGTTTAAGCGTTTTTTTAATTCAATTTTAAATCTTCAACATTTTCTTTTTTTGCAATTTTTTTTCTCTCACATTAAAACAAGAATCATTTTTAGATAACGCCAAAAGACGAATTGACTGAAAGTGTGCAGTGACACTTCATAACACTCTTCAGATCACCCGCGAATAAATCCAAACCAAAGCGATACGCACCACAACACAGTTGCGAACGTAATGAGTGCTCACTCCAGCCGCAACTACCCTGGAGGCCGTCACTGGCAAGTAGTAGCAGCAGCAGCAGAGAAGGCAGCAGAGTCGAGATACAAAAATACAACTCACCATAAAAAAAACTACCCATTTAACGACTCTGTGGCTGATTGTGTGGTATGGATGGTTTCTCGCTGGAGCTCTAACATTCAAAGAGTGCTACTAAGAAATAGATTTAAAGAGAGGCTTCGCGCTCTCTTGTATGAGAAGGAGCTCTGTTCTGTGTCTTCTCTACTGAATCATGTTTTAATACGCGTTGAAAATTAATAATCAATTTTTTTCAATTAATGGCTTGAGCTAATTCTCCATTACTTGGCCATCTCATGCTCGTACTTGGAGTAACCTTGAACGAAAGCACTATAAAGGGTGAACTCTGAAGAGCTGAATGAGTGAGGAAGTATTGATATTTCTACACGGGCATAATTTTCAAACTAAACAATAAAATTAAAAATTAAAATTAATAAGAAGAAAGGATGAAGAAAAAATGCAGTCGCAAATATATATTCAATAGCCATTGGCATGTCATTGCTCTCGAATTCAGCATATTCCGAATTGTAGTCATTTTTTTCGATAGATCAAAAAATCCAATTAAATATTTTGCGTGAAGCAACTGTTGCTGCTTTCGATTCTGACAACTACCGACGATTGACTGCAGGTCATTTGCAGCGTTTTGACTGACAGCATTGCATGCGGCAAATGTTGAGCATGCAGAAACTGAATTGCAGCGCAGATTAATTTTAGTTACAGATGAAAGAAAAAATAAGTGCAATGAAGTGCTAAAGAACTTCGAACGACTCAAGACATGCCAATCTGCTGACTTTTCGTGTTTGCTCCATCAACTGACAATGTCTGACAATTTTCCTTTTTTCATGTTTTTTGTTTGTTTGTTATTGTCGGATCTAAAATTAAGCCCATATAAATTGAGTACTTTAGGATGGATCAGAAGGCAGATCAGTGGCCAAGTATTCCTAGCATTATCGTCAGCCATCTTGTTAAGTATTCTATAATTATATATTCGGAATTTTTAGACGGTTCTTTGGTTATTTTGGCTACCGTTGCAAGGGCTATTTGTAAAAAAAGTTTTGTCTAACAACCCTCTAAAACAACGCTGAAAACATTTTCATTTTGTGATTCTCTTAACTTTTAAAAAGTTAATGTAAAAGTTTTGAGTAGCTTTTCTGCCTCTTGTTCTCTTGTTTTATCATCCTAAAGCACTTTACCCGGCTATTATTGCATCATTTTAAGTTCATCCCGTTATATTCGGGCTTGTCTTTCAAAGCACGCAACAAAACTTCTCAAGAAACCTTCAAATAATTACGTTTCTTTGAAAATTCAATATTAACACATAATCTCCTCAAATTGAATAATCTTTTGGCCTAAGCGATAATCATCATTTCCACCGCTTCCCCAAGCCCACCCCACTAAAATATTAATAGCATTTCTTTTCTTTTAAGTTATTTCTTGAAAGTGTCCCGCCTTCAGACCGCATCGGGATAACGCTGGCGATACAGACGATGGGGTCAATGAAGACGACGACGACGACGATCTCCGGCATTTTCTCTAAAAATAACGATGCTAATTTACGCTGCAAATTTCACTTTTCGCTGCGATAATTATACATCTTTCTAAGAGACAGACAGTTCGCCTGGATGAATTTTCAGTGAACAAAGTCCACAAGACTAACATCAGTGCGGCGCCAATTTTAGCATCAGGAATCATTCGCTGTACCACGGCCGAGGCCGGGGGCGTCTGTTGGTGCCTAACTAATTTTGCCAAGTTCGGTGCAATATTTGTTATTGCATTGTCACCCCACCACGTCAGACATCAGCTGTGGGCCGTTATTCGCTACTTCCATCTGGTCTGAGCATTATATGCTTCTAGTTTGGTTTGGCCGGATGACGATAGACCGCGGAGCTGTAGTACTATCAAGCTGGGTGGTAAGAAGATAAGACAGAAGCGGACGAGTTGAACGCGACGAAACTCACAAATTTGAGGAAAAGCGGGTTCATAAAAATAGAAAATACTAAGAAAAAGTGGAATTGAACGATTTTATCTGTGCACGGGATGCATCCAGCGAGGAATGGGAGATTATACTCTTTATGAAAAAAAAACTATTTTCGGCCTAAAAGCGCCTAGCAACAGGAACCAACACTAACGGAAGTCGTGTTAGATTATTTGGATGCATTTACAAGTCGTTTTTTTTGTATTGCTGTCATTCTTGCCAGCACCATCAACGATGTTATCCCATCCCACACCTCTCCATCGCGACATTAAACCCTGCTGGCCATCACTATTGACGACAGAGAAATGTCGCCCTGTTATTTTTGGAAAATTGTTCCCTCCCATTTCATCCCATTTTTTTACGGAGACTGGTAGTTAATGAAAAACTTCTGCGATATCTCACCTCTTCTCTCCCCCTCCCCTCCCCCTTCAGGCACTCCATTCTGTGGAGCAGCACGTCAGACGGTGTTAAAAATGCACCGTTGCTTAGTTTTATACTTCTCTGTCCTTGAGGACTTCTGCACTCTTACGAAGCGCTGTACCGGTTGCGGTTTGTCGTATTTCCAGATTTGTTTTTGTGTTGGTTTCTTGTCCAAAAAAGGAGTTAAATTTAGCAGAAGCATTTCTGCTGTATTACGGTGTGGAGTGGAAATTACTGGATTTACTCACGTCGAGGCTGAAAGGAACTGAATTAAGCAAGACAACTATTTCGATGTATACGAAAAAATGGCGAGCACCGAACAAGGGGAGAATTTTTTATTATCTATTCCTAGCATCGGCCACGTCCAAATCGCTGCTTTCAAAGCTGCTCCTGCCGTTCTTGTCGCTATTTTTGTTTATATTTTATGTCTCTAAAGAAACACGAACTAAAAATAAATCGTACATGTGTGTGACGGAACGGAACTTGGGGAAATATACCCTCAAACAACGAACTGACTGGCACCACATCCGGTTTAGTAAGTATTCCCTGCCGGAGTGAATGAGTTTACTTGATGCTCAAATGCATAAAGATCTGGTGCAAGTTTTGAGTTCAATGTCCATAGCATCGATCCGATCGACTCTCTGAAGAATGCTCGCGTTAAAAAAGCAAAATTCGATGCGTGATACGATTTAGCAGAAAGCTGGCCACAGAGAGAATCATTAATAGGCTTGGGCGTGAGCGTAGGTGTAAGATAACGACACTTATCCGTATTCATTCGTGTGGGGAGAATTCAAATGGAAAGGAACCGTTTGAAAAACACGTCTTTCATGTTCTCAATCGTAGATGATGTGCTCGACACATCCATCAACACTTGCGATGAGTCGCTGAATTGTTTAGACATGAAACAGCTGAATACACTTCGAAGAGGCGTTGCCTATTACGCTTGAAATATTTAGAATGACTAAATATTTCCTTCCTAGAAATCTCATTTGACGGAACGGCGCGCCAGAGTCAATAAAAACGCAGAACAGCAGAACGGCAGAACGGCCAAACAGCAGAAACGGAAATAGGTAAACCGAAGCATTTCAGCTGGAGACACTCGCAGATAGTAATGGATGATGCTATTCCAAGAAATAGGGAAGCAGAAGGGGAGAGTTTCTGAAAAAAATAGTGAGGGTAAGCACAAAAGGATTCCGTCAGAGCGTATTTATAACTTTCGAATGTCTCCACTCTACCATTTTAATTCTTTTACAACAAAGAAATGAAAGGAGTCAGAAAAGGGTGGAAGAGGGTAACACCTAGGCTCATTTGTTGGTCATAAATTACAAGGAAAGATTCTTTAAATTCTTCACCGATATCCTTTTTCGTGCTTCAGTAATGGGTTTACGCCGTAACGGACGAACTCGGCGGCGTCTAAAATAAGCTACTCCCAAGCGTTTCTATGGAGGAGGGTCCCGTGAAGGGAGAATATCCTAAATAAGTATAAGACTGGGAAACACGATTTTGAAAGTATTTGAATCCCTTTTTTATGTCCACCGAAATTACTAACAAGATAATTTCATTTAAAAATTTGTAAACTCTTAAAATCAAGATTATGATTTCACGATATGGTAGAGTAACCTCGTCTGGGCAACCATGTCATATTATGAACTTATGCAAAAGTAAACCTAATTGAACCATGAAAGCCGAAGCTAGTGCTTTCAAACTGCCGATTTTGGAGCCCCCACATTTTTGCCTTTAATCTGGTAGCAAAAAACCAAATTGGAGGATGTAGGAGCGGAGTGGTATTACACAAATTAATGTTTACCCTATGTACCCAGTGAGTACATTACCGAAAAATATCACTTCATTTTAGCTTTTAGAGAGAGATAGAGAGTGAGTGAGAGTGAGGGAAAGGGCTAAAGTGAAACAACTCGTAAAAACAAAAAATTGTTTATTTATTTCGGTTATGATTCATGTTGGGGTTCAGGCAATGGCTCTGGCATGAGTCTAGTATAATTCCTCAAAGGCTCTCGTGCACGGAATTCAGGTAGCGCCATATATAGATTTTCACCTCGTGGCTTAACTCGAATACTTAACGAATACTCGAAGTACAAATGAGTATGTTGAAGATGTGTGGCAGTGGGTAGCATGAAGGGGTTGTTGTCGGATTGGCAATATTGTCGTGTTCTGAGGTGGGGTGGAGTAATTTTTGCTGTATGCTCCTCATTTGGTTTCAGGGAATCCATTAAAATGGAATGTAACAGCTGTCTCCACGATGGATACTTTAGTGTATGGTGGAGAGCGGGGGCGAGGGATGATGATGATGGTGACGATGGCGATGAAGTTGTTAGCGTTGATGTTGTTGTCGTTGATGTTGTTAGGTAATTCTCTCGGAGTGTCATTTAAGCCTTCACGGAGTAGTTTCATTTAACAAAGTTATGTTCAAAGTGAAATTATTGATAACACAGAAACGCAATTAGAGACGGTTTTACTTTCTCTTCAAACGAAGATTATATGCTTGTATATACATCGCATATAAATACATTCTACTCTTAAGGTTATGCATAATGTAAAAGACCCCTTCATTAATTTCCTTTAACGAACGATGCTTCTAGTTAGGAGAAATAGGAAGGGGCGGGGGGGGGCGATGGAGGAATGGTACTTTAAAGCATGATAACGTGAAAGGGTTAGTGAACTTTTTAATGAAGATTCTCAGGGCTTAAGAATTCTTAACCGCAACACAAGTTTGAGATTTTTGGTGGGTGGAGATTTTCGAGTTATTTATTAAATAGTCTTCAGCTGCGCGAGGAGCAAACCAAGCATTCAAATCACCTCTTATTGAGTTTGATAGAATAAAATTTATGAAGAAATACAGGTTTTTCGGAATTTCAAAATAATTAAACTAATTTTGTAAAACTGTATGAATCAGGCGGGACCTTAGGAATTCTATATTCATGCATTAATTATTCAGTAATAATTACTATGCGAAGAACTTGTGTAATATTTGAAGTGAAAATGTTTGTTTGGATTGTTTATGAAATAAAAACATATTAATAGTTAAATATTATATAAATATTTATTTGTCGGATTTATTGTTAATTTTGTTGTCTTCATTTTTATTGCTTCTTCGTTGTATTCATTTGCTGGACATACGTCGTTATAGAACCAGTTATTTGCTAAGCAATACTAGTCGGCAATGATATGAAGGACTAGCCAGAAACTAACGAGTGATAATAGTTATACCAACCTTCTGATTTTTCGCAACTGTTTTGCTCAAAGAGTACTAAAATGCTATAGAATTTCTTCATTATTTGGTACATATTCGAACTTTCGTTGAAAATTTCCAATTAAAAAGATACAACAACAACAGCAATAAGAAAGACAACAACGAGAATTTGCATTTATCATATTCATAAAATTTTTATAGAAACGGATATTCTTTTTTTCAATTTTTCGCAAACACCGCAAGCGTCGCTCCGTACCTCGATCGCTGACCTTACCGTTACATTTTGGCGCCATTTTGTTTTTGTTCTTGTGATATGTTTAAATTTTTAACTTATTTTGTTAAACATCTGCGTCGCCGCAGCCGCCGTTAACATCACTCAAAATTGAAAAAAAAACATATTAAAACTTAATTCGTAACAAAAGCGCGCTATTGTTTGTATGAATCCAACAATAAAAATGTTCGAGCAACTGTGAAAGTGAAAAAATTAAAAGAATAATTTTTTAAATACAAAAAAAAAGAAAAATTAACACCAGCGGGAACAGTTTGCTGTAAATATATTTATTAATAGCTTTTGAGCTTTTCGATGATTGCTTTTTTGTATTTTAAACCTTTTTAATTTTTTGTCATTTAACTTTTGTCGTTGTGTTTCCGTCATTAATGACGGAAGCTTTTTTTTGGTCTTTTCCTGAAAAAATTTATTAACCGACTAAGTTGAAAAAATCACAAAGAAATTATTTATTCATTTTACTGTGAACGTTTATTTATTATTTAAGTATCAATTATGCAAAAAATATTGATGAAATTGGCAAGTTTTTCGTTGAAGTCAAAAAGTGAGGAAAAATCTGTTGAAAGGTTTTTTGTAATAAAGCTATCAAAAGGAATAAAAAGTTTATGGAATATTAATAATAAGCAATAAAAGGATAATACTAAGGAATCATAATGAAGCCATTATAAAGATATTTTCGAGGCTTTTATGAAATGATAAAAGTCGAATTTTAAAAGATTAACAAATATTATATGCTTCAGAAAGTATTACAATTTTCTATGACGGAAAGTATTCCCAGAAAAAAGGGAAATTTTATTGTAAACTATGGATCTACGAGTATCATGGCATTATTAACCTATCAAATACACTGTGAAAAATAATGGCTTCAATGAAACAGAAACTGGTAATAACGGCTTTAGATTACTTTGGGGGCACGAATCTCGAATTTGATGCGTGTTTTTCTGCTCCATTTCAATTTTTTCTCAAAAGGATCGATAATAAAAGTGGAATCAAGATAAACCCAAAGAACACCCAAACATAAAATATGGACGATCGTCAATCCCCTCCCTGATCACGGTCCAGTTAATTATCAGTACGTTTACAAGATTGACATAGAGAGAAGCTCGAGTTGTGGAAAAAGTATGTGATTTTTTAACAAAATTTATCTGTTAAAAACACTCTAGAGGACCTTCTACCATAAAAAATATTTCCGCTACTTGCATTTTTGGATAAATAAAATCGTAAATGTTAGATATTTAATAAAAATTTCAATAATGATAATTAGAGAAAATTAATTTTATTATAAACCTTAATTTACTTTTTCCAGTAAACACGAGCATCATCTCTTGAAACCTGCACAATAATGTTTAAGTCGTAATTGGAATGACTTACACTCGTATTAACCCGACTTTCCCTTGAATTTTAGTGCCCTGAAAGTGATCATAATCGGCAACGCTTTTTTTGTTCTGGGAAAGAGTTTTAACTGCGGCAAGAGCATTAAATAATAAAATCTTTCGAATAATTGTGGAAAGTCTTGCTCATAACGTCGTAAGCCTTTATGACGCACGTAGGTATGGCGTGAGGCTGGGAATAACTGCGACAATCTGAAGCTATTTGATTTCATCTATTTTCTGACTTTTCCTAACTCTTTTGTTTAGCTAACAAAGCGAAACCCTCATTAAGACGTGTCACGAACTTTTATTAATCTATCTTTCTCTTTCTCTTAGAGAAATGGCGAACATTTTTTCAGGTGTTACGCAATAAAAATTAACACAGATGTACAAATAGTTGTCATAGAAAAAGTTTTATTCTTCTTCTGATAAAGATGACAGTGAAACCTTTTCTAAAATTTACAAAAATATCAGCGGGGGGGAAAATATATCTGTTCGATTTCGTTTTAATTGGTCTCGTTTTTTATCGATCTCAACTTTTAAGGTTGACTCATGAGAGTTTCGTAGGTACATTTTGATGTAAAATAGAAAGAGTTAGAATGGCGATGATGTGTGAAGAAGTTGTGACGGTGGTGGGGGGGGGGAGATGGAGGGTGTAAGATTGAAAGTTTTTATTCATAATATGCCATTTATAAAAACTTCTTTAAACAAGTGTTGCAATAATTGCAGGAGAAAACTATGGAATCTTTGCGAAAAACAGAGGGTGATGCTATTCGATTTTCCGGATAAGCACGCCCTTTCCTTCTTGTTTCCTCAATGCTATCGTCATTTTCATTAAGTGCCGCCATACGCACGTTTCAGCGAAAGTATGTTTTATAACGAGATCTTAGTAAAAATACAGAAGGAAAGAAGTGGAACAAGAGGCAGAAGAAGAAGATGAAAAAGAATCAAAATAAGTAGGATGAGGAAAAGAGAATTATGAAAAATGCAAGAACATAGGCACCCGCTTAAAGTACTTCTACGTGATTTTAATCCAACTGGACCCAATGGCTCTTTAGCCCCACGGCACATGATTTAAGTTTGATTGTTTTCTTGATTATTTATTTGATAAAATTTCCCGTTTCTCGACCAATTAAGTATGTTCGTATGCATAAGCGTAATACTAGTACGTACGTACGTTAGCGACGTACTTGTACGTACAAGTGTAGTGATATGTGTTTTTCTTCATCGATGATCAACCCGAACCACAACCATCACCATCGCCATCAATATCACCAGTGCCACCACCAGTGCCAGCGCCTTGCGAACGAAGCACGTAACGCTTTTAAAAATCCAGAAGAGAAAAAGATTTACAATGCCTTAATGCAACGCAACTCAATATCGTCCACCCAAGCCACTGCGTCGCGACGCGTCATCGCATTTCCAGCAATTGACGTTGGGGTTCATTGAAGTTGTTTCGATAGAAATCGCTTTACTTCGGCATGTTTCATTCTCTGCTACTTCAGATCTAGATGGAGAATATGATCGAGAGCAAGCTGCGGTATTATTATCCTATTGTTCGTTACTGCAGCCGCAGATGTTTCGGGGCTAAAGGCTGATTGGGTGAAGGCTTGGAAGATGAGGGTGACGGTGGAGAGGGCGTTATTTCGTTGAAATCGAGTATGTATGTGCTGTTGAGCAAATGAAGGATCATTCAAATGTCGATGCACAGTAGGCCATCGATGGAATCATGACATATTTTGAAAGGAACTTATGACTTTATCTATTCTTGGGTGGCGAGGCGGTGCTAAAACAAGCTCATGTTGTCTTTCTAGTTTTTCTTTCTTCTCACTCTCACTTCACCTCCTCCTCAGTCATAGTCCTTCATTTTAATTTGAGTATTTTCTTTAGAAATATATACATCGTATTAAGTTATCTCCACGGTGCACGATGCGGTTATCACAAATTAAAGTAGAATCACAAGAATCAAGTTGTCAACAACTTCTCTCTCATTCAATATTCTAAGTTGGGTTCGATGTTTTTGTTGTGTTCGGTTCTTCTACTTCGTCTGCATTTATTGCCTATTTGCTTTGCTCCCCATCGATACGATTTCCAATATAATTTTCTTATCAAGAGGGTTGTCTTAGAGCAGGCTGACTCTACTTAATACCATTGATTGTATATCATTATTATGATTTTATATTTTATTATACCGTACGATAATAATATTAATGTAATAGGATTAGTTCCCCCCCCCCGCCTCTCTGGAAGCAATTTCGAGAATATTTTTTCATTCCTTTAGAAGAGATTTTCTTAATTTCTTTCAAATTCATTGATTCCACATTTTCTGATGATTGGATAATTTTAATTCGTACCATTTATAAGTAAATTTTTTCTTGTATTCATTTTCATTTGATTTTCCTCTCCGTGGGAAATTTCGTTGAGGGGTACCAGAAAGGTCTATTAAGCCATGATGAGATTTTACTTAAATTGAATTGGTTGGCTTTATTGCCGAAATCATTTACCAACAACAACACAATCAATGGATAAATCGAGGCTTTCTTTTCAATTAAGATTTGCAAATAGTTCTACTTGTGTTTAAGGAATGAGATAAATCTATTTCTTTTCCTTTTCTTCCCTTTTAAGTTCTTAGATATTCATAGTTTAAAAGCACAATGTTCTTCAATCATCCCTTTAGCTTCTTTTGAGGGTGTATTTAATTGCTTTAACAAATTTTTCAATAGGCACGTAACATCTTTACATTTGAATGTAGACGCAACCTTGGAGGTATTTCAAAACTTGATAACGCCAGAATGGCTGCTAAGGCTAACTAATTTTCGGTCCGAGGCTTAGAAGGAAAAGCTTTTGGAAATTATTAAACATTAGCTCGACAATTCTAAAACAATGATCGCAATCTGGCCCTAATTTTGATGGATCAACCCCTATTGAAGATCTTTTTTCTTTTTTGAAAATATTCTTGTCTTCATCTTCTGCTAATTGACAGAATTTTATAAAAATTTGGTTTTGTTGAATTTTAGTACATTTTTAAAACCCAAAAAGGCTGCTACGGTAAAATTAACTACGGTAATTTTTGGAATCTCGAAGAGATTAAAGACGAAAGATGAATTTATAGTTAGTGGCTTTTAATGAACCCAAACGAAATCAAACGAGCCCAAACGAAAACTAATAAGGAACCCTCTTTAGTTTAGTCTTCGAAATTAATGCTCTGCCTGCTGAGAAATTGTTATTCTAGAAAAGGGCAAGAAATCGGCCTTTTTGAAATTAAGAGACCAACAGCTGTGTTTTTTGTTTTCTTTTTGTGTGTTGGTGTCAGTGTTTTAGAAACTGTGAAGTCAAACTTCCAGCATCAGTTTCAATTTCGGTTTCACTCTCGGTTCATTGCGTCTCCCTTGTAGGTAAGAAATTACTTCAGAAAATGTGCTTGTGCGTCCGCCTTGTGTATGCCTGAGTGTACATATGTTAGTGTGTACGTGTGTGTTGGTGTGAAAAGCCTCTCACTATTTTTTTCGTATGTGGTTTATCGGATACTTTCATCATCTTGTTCTTCTCTATATGTTAGTTAGTTTGTTTGTAATTTATTTGTTTCTATTTTTGGTCCAGGATTTGATAAATATTATCTTTTTAATGTCAATGCTCTTTTGTTTGAGTTTTTTTTAATACAGCCTTTGTGTTTAATGCCTTACCCGCGATGCTCCTTCTTCTTCATCGAATGTAATTATCTGTGATGACGTAGGACAGATCTTTTGACGCTAATGAGAAGAGAAATAATAAATAGGGGAGCGGACTTAACTCCAAAAAAGATTAAAGGGTTATTGTATTTATCAGATAGAACTTCTTTATCATCCTTTTGGTCGTCATTAACTCTTCTTGATCTCGCCATGATTTTTTCTCGATAATTTTGATTATAATTCATCATTGCCTTCTCGTTAAAGGGAATTTTCTCGAATCGGAAAAAACTATCGAATTTCTTTCAAATTCCTTTTAAATTGACACCTTAGGTGCAACAACAACATCAAGAGAGAGGAAGCGGTAATAAAAAAGAACGTTAGCAAAACTATTCGATTTCCGGCTTTTGGAACTCGTCCGGATTTTTCTTTGTTTTAACAGCCACCTGCTGTTAGCCGTATTCCTGCCAAATTTTACAACAATTGGCCAAATTAACAAATAGCGGGTATTTGTTGTTGTTGTTGTAGCCATTATTAAATTTGCATTGGTTGTTCGTGCAATCCTGTTTATCGGGTTATATAAGTTATGTTTGCGCGTGTGTATGTGTGTGTAGGTTTGACATAACTGGCAAGAACAACAACAACAGTTGTCAGAAACAGTTGTCAGAGTGAATTGCCAGTTAGGACGTCCAGGTATAGAAATTAATTTTCAAAACTCATTACAATCAACAATTAAGTCTGGCTTTGATTACGCTTTGTCGGTCTTAGTCGTAATTATGCGCAGTTACCTGCGTCACTCTGCATCTCTGATTGTTTTTCATGGTTGAAACGTATTAGTGTTGGTTTGGTGAATGTGTTGGTTTCTTAGAAAAAGTGCAGACAAAGCGTGAGAATTGAGGCAAACAAATAAGACAACTAGTTAGAGAGACGGACAATAGCAGTGTACAATTGTTGTTTCTTTTTCTATTTCATGCGAAAATATTTATTTTGCTTTGATTTTCAAAGATGTAAATATCTAGGTGAACCATGGGGGGGGGAAATGTAGAATAGGTCAAGCACCATCAGATAAAATATGTATATAATTCTTTCTTGCCTTTAGATGTTCTTATTTTCTAATATCTCAGAGCTTTCATTTTTATTTATGAGACTTCATGACAGGCTTAATCATTGCCCTCGACAAAGTATTGCAGTTTTATGCTCTTCCCCTGTCCCACGAAAATGACGCAAGACGCAGAATTTTCACTAAAATTTTGGTAGCGTTTGTTTAATCCATCAAAAATGTACTTGACTACGCTGAAGTTGGCAACAAACAAAAAACAAATTTAATAACAAACAAATTCTTCTCTTTCTACAAGGAAAACAAATCCTATTAAGTCTTCCGCGAAAAGTCCAGGTTTTCATGATATTTTCACGAAAATATCATCAACATTTCTTGTGAAATAATAATTTTTATACCTTCGGCTTAACCCCCGTGGGTTATCAACCACATGTCTCGAGGTACAAATATTGATTTTTCTTTCGCCGTTATTACGTCGCAGGTAGTTTAAAAAATGAACCCGATAAAGGTTGAAGAGAGTAAGGAGAAGGTCGCCTGAATGCGGTATCCTTTGATGCTGCTTTGACTTCTGGAGGAGAAAAAAAATAAACATAATAGAGAGCAAGGTCGCCCTAGTTCTTTCCCCCCCCCCTCTTCCCTTCCGTAACCACAAACAGAACCGACAAAGAAATTATCGGGGCAAGTCGTGTGTGAGAATTTCACTAACGATAAGATTGTAAGAAAAATAACAAACGGTCGGTCAGTCACTCGCTTTGATCTTCAACTGAAAACATTTCCGATACAATATTTTTATTGTGCATTCCGACAATTTTCCAACGTGCAGCGAGCATGCAACTGCGTGTTCGTCCTGACAGAAACACCTCAAAACGAACGAGCACTATCGAACATGTACAAAATGTTTTCACACGTCGTTCATGAATGAATGAATGAATGAATGCGTAGAGGGATGAGCGAATAAATAGATAGATAGTTTTATTGATGCATGCTCATGTTGATGCTGATGCTGATGCTGCTGCTGCTGTTGCTGTCGTTGCTTCTGTTGTAGTACTGCTGCCTTTAGTTCTACTACTATTTAATTGCCGCAACTTAACTGCGTACCATCGACCCTATACAAAATCAACATTAAAATAATACAGAATCAGGTACGTGAGTATCACGGCATCGTGGTTAAGCGGAAAAGGCAAACGGGCCAGCGATCTGTGCGGAGTGTGGAATGCGTGCTACCGGAAATGAGAAAATTGTTACGTGGAATCGACTTCAATGTAAACAAATTAGAAAAAAATTCTGAGAGAAGATAATTATTTGAGAATCGAAAGAAAAAGAGGAGGTCTCTTTAATTAATAACACTACCGACAGGCAACGAGGGAGGGGAGGGGCGATCGCTGTCTAGAAATTGAGTTAATACCGATTCCATGAATTCCTGTTAATTTAAATGAATGCTCTGTGAGTTAGGGGAAGGGTTGTTTATTTGTATGTTGGGTTTGTAGGCGCGAGGGGGATAGGCGTAGTAGTAAGACTAAAATTGATAAAAATTTATGATGGAGGATTTGATTGACATCTTGAAGTATTGTTTTTTAAATGATATTAAAGCCAACAGCACGACAAGTTGCGTTGCACGCAAAGAGGTTTTAACACGCACATTTCATTGCAAAAACCAACAAAAATAATTATAATAAAAACAATAGCATTTATCAATACCGATTAACGAATAATAAATAAAAACAGAGAATGGGAAAGAGATGATAATAATCACAATAATCATCATTTAAACAATTGTCATCCCAACACATGCCAACAACACAAACCGCTTCCACCACGGTAAAAAAATACAAAACCAGATTTTTTCCTAAACATTTTTCCCATCAGTTTTTCCAATCTTTTCTCAAATTTTTTCCTCGCTTAGTCGAGGTCGACCACAGCGGAGAAGACCAAAGCGGCGAGGTCCATGGAAGGAAACGGCAATGCATATCTTCTTCTCTCGATCCAATACTTCGGATTACAATCGGAGATGATAAAAACTTTCGTCTGCCAACAAGTAATGATGAACATCATATCACAACGGCGATGATGACGATGACAATGGATTTGTTGTTGGCTCTTCTTTTGACCCTTCAGCATTGAAGGTTCTTTGCCTCGAATCAAATTGAATTCAGGAGAAAGGAATTTGTGGTGTCGATCATCTCGTTTGTTGTGCTTCTTCGCCGTTCCGTCTTCTTCTTTTTGGTTTTTTCCATTTGGATGTGTCTGATTGACTGGTTAAGTGGCTGGCGTACTGACGTATCAACTGACAATCTGACCGACTGACAGCTTGTTAAAATACGCAAAACATCTGCAGCACATATGGTTTTTTTGCAGACTGAGATCGGCAAAAGAAATTGATATCCTATGACTAAGATGAAGAACAAGAAGTAGAAGACGAAGGAGATGGGTAATCATCTTGAATCCAGGACTTTTAATATTAGGTCCCATCAGTTTGTTTAACCTCACTTCAACCTCAAACATCCTGTTCGAATGTATCTTCTACACTCAAAAAAGAAAAACGCTAAAAATTCTTATAGTCATTACTTTCGCAGCGCTACATTAGCGTTTGATTTGGATGTAGCGGCCCTAAAGTATTTTCAATTCAGAAAACATGCGAGGATAGAATAGTTTTAAAATAAAGAAAATTAGGAAAACTTACGGATAACAGAAAAAAATGGACGAATTACTAAGAAATCCCTGAAGAATTAAAAAATGTCTTTTAAGAGATCGAGCTGGGTCGAAGTTTTAAAAACATTTAATTAATTCACATCAATTAGAAATGAACGATTGACACCGATTTCTTTGTAAATAAAAATTCTTTAAAAAAATAAGAATAATAATAAATTGTTACATGATCTCTCTTGTACCCTACAGTCGAAAGTATAACGGCATTAAAGGAATTTACTTTTACACATTAAAAAACGCATGGCAGATAGAGAGAATAGTTTAATTATAAGTATATATCTTACTCAGACCTAGTTCAATTTAGTCCCGTCCGTCGGTCTGACTGCTTGTCTGCCTCTTTATAGAAATTACGGTTATAGGAGAACGAATAAAGCTAATGGATGAAATTCACCATAAATATTCATATCTTCCTTGGGTGTTTGGTTTGAAAAACGACGAAATCAAACCGCTGTCACGCTTACTTTACCAAAGTTTATATATGTTTATATGTGTTCATATGTGTTTAAAACTTATTATTTAATTTTTCTTAAAAAAGTACTGTAAAAATTGTACATAGTACGTCCACTATTTATTGAATAAGACTGCAAATTTATGTTATGAGTGTAGGGTAAGTAAACTTCGGCCAGACCGAGTCCTCTTATTTTTTATTCTTCAAAACCATCGCATTGAAAACAATTATCTAATGTTTCAAAAAATGTATTAGAATAATTTTCGAAATGGACAGAATCTAAATATAAAATGTGATACATTTTCCAAGAATGACAAACTCTCCCGGACCATTCTCCTTATGATTTATGATGCCTAATCTTTTCATGATTTATCGAATTTGTGGGAAAATAATTCTTTTGTCTTGATTTATTCTTAGAACTTTTCAAATGGAGGTTTGTTTTTGTTGAAAAGTAATTAACGAAATTAATTAAAACAAAGAAAAAAATTAATTAATTAATTAATTAAATAAATCATATTTTGGAATTATTTTTTTATTGTTATTAATGGTTTAAAATTATTGAAGCAAAAATATTTAAAAATATTGAAGCAAATCATCAAGGATTTCGTTTTGAAAAAGGGTCAAATGTTCAAACCTAAAATAATTTTATTATCAAAAGCAAATTAAAGAATTTTAATTTAATTTGGATTTTAATTTTAATTTTAATTTCAATGAAATTGCGAGAGTCATATGAAAAATTATGAAAGCGATTTTATTAAATATATTAATTTTTTTCGACTTATTAATATTTGAGAGGTGTGCCATTCCATTATAATTAATCAATTCAGTTTTTTTTAATTGCGAAATTAACAATACGCAAAATCAGCCTTTCATATGAATTTATTAAAATATATATTCATTATTTAGGTACGAGAGGCTATTGGAAAATGTATTATATATTCCATTTGACTTCGCGTTTTAACGCTAACTATATTAATTTCTTTTCTAAAAAATGAAATTGATTCCAACTAAAAAAAGGAACATATATATAAATAAATAAGTAGAAATTTAAAAATATAGCAAAGTGCTGAAATAATTCAATTTTAGTAAAAAAAGTGAAAACGAAAATTAAACACGCACAGGCACACACACAAACACACACGAACACGCATATATTACACACACACATAAAAGCACACACACATTGCATCGTTTGTTTATGTATCTGAAATTCACGTGAGCTCAAATAAAACAAGTAAGGGCGCTAACTTCGGCCACTACGAAGCTAATGTACCCTACACTCGAAATGTAAATTCATGGTTTATATCCAATAATCAGTGGGCAATACTCGCCCAGTTTTTGGAGTTAGCTGAAAATAAAAAAAATTTTTAAATCCACTCAACAAGTGATCCTCAGACAAAATATTTATATACTCTCTATAACGGTCGCCCTCCGGGAATAGGGTACAAAGACAACAAAATTGTAAGCTTTAAACTCGTAGATAAATTTAAAATCTTATTAATTTTTCATGAATTCCATTTAAATATTCCGAGCAGTAAACAATAACAAAAATAAAGTTAAAAACAGTAAAAAAACAAACAGAACGAACGAGAACTGATAGAAATTCAAATACTACAGACTGAAAACATTCTGAAAGTTTTCATTAATTTTATACACTTTGGGGTTATCATTTCCTCAGGCCATGATATCGCGCCCTTTTGCGCCACGTCACCCCAAACCTGAACACGCTTCACCGCGCCTTCTACCATTCGACGCAATATCAATCTTCCGGACAATTACCCCTTTCTGTACTGACGCTACATTAGTCAGGTTGCCCTACCCTCCGCCATTCTATCGTAATCCTTTCTCCGTGACGTCCCGAAAACGACCGATGCTTTCCGCAAACACCCAAAAAATTATCTGCATAAATTTTTGGAGGAATTTCGATATTGTTGTACTATTTCCGCCATTGTTGTTGTTGGTTTGAATCCTTTCAGCACTCATCCGGTCTGGTCACCGAAAAAGGGTTGATTGCGAAGAGGCGAACGAACGGAATGAAAACAAAATTTATTTACTTTACTTTTGAATTTTATTTGATGGAAATGCTCGTATTGAGGAGGAGCTGTTGATAAACTAAATATGGAACAACGGCAACAGCAACAACGCAAGGACTACACCAGCCACAATCGTTCGTATGTGCACATGTGTGCGCCATATATTCATGTATGTGAGTATGGGTGGGGTTCATTGAAATTTGAGGGAAAATTTAATCTTATGATTTTTATGTAAATTTTTATTAAACTATTCGCCGTTCCCTCCCTCGCAATTATGTTACCCTGTATTTTATACTCTGTATAAAATTCTATAATTTTTTTTGTGATTTTAAACGAGAATAAGAAAATTTTTAAAAAATTGAAAGGATTAAAATAAAACTCATCGCGTTCAATGTGTGGGTGAGCTTACGCTTTCATTTAAATCCATCTCTAGTATTTCTGTTCATTTTTTCTGTTTACATATATATTTTTCTAATCTCTCTCTCTATTTCTATCACCCGCCCACGTAAGTGCACACACATCTACAAAACTACACACGTATTTTTACCGTCATGTTTGACTTTAAGGCTAAATAGATAAAATCGATTTAAATTGAATTTTGATGCGCTTTTGATTAAAAGGATTTGAAAAGAAATATATTTTAACGTTGATCTTTTTAATACCAAAAATATTACACCATGATGATGTATTAAACTAATAACACGAAAAAAATATCGAACGCAAAAATTGAAATCCATAAACGAATCCATAAATAATCCATAACGATATTTTCTGTGAGAGTAATTTTTGAAAAATCAAAGGTATTGGATACTCCTACTCGTTGACGTTGGATATTAATATTGAAAAAATAGATTTCAATATATTCATTCCTAGATGACCTGTAAGCTCATTATTGTTAAGCTTGTTAATTTTTGAAAATGCAACTTTATTTTGCTTTATTCTGTATGTAATACCACGGAAGTCCTGAATTTTGAAGTATTCAGAATTTATATTCCAGATTTTATTAAAAATATTTCGTATACTTAATTCGTATAGAGTCAAACTGAACACAAACACATAATTCGAATTGAAACAAGAAATTTATTTTATAATTTGATGCAATTGATTTTTTTTAAAAGCTCAAGTTAAAATATTTAATTTAAAATCGGAAATAGGTGAATATTTTAAAATTGAATGAAATCTAACATTGGAGAGAATCGAGTATAAGCGATTTATAAGCGAGCGAAAAAAATTTATCACAATTCGGTTTCCATTCTTATTTAACGATACTTATTTCCATCTTCAGAAAAAATCGATATAGCGACTAATTCATCTCTTCTTCATTTGGAACTCGGGAAGACTTACGCTCGGTAACAAGAGTCAGGAGCGAGAATGATTAAATATTTTCGGTAAATCTTGCAACAAAATTCAACGAGACTGACACAACGAGCCGTAGTAACTAGAAAACACACATTAGAACCACAAATAAAAAGAAGTAACTATTCTCAAGAGAAGTAGAAAAAAGGAAAGAGAATGAAAAAGAGGAAATAAATTTATTGTTAGTTATTCTGCCGAATATCGAATGCAGTAATAAATAGAGAAGAACCAAAAGAACAATAATAAAATAAAATTTGTTTATTTTGGTTTAGAATTGGACAAATTTGGACATAAATTTATTACTATTGCTTCTACGATCGATCAAATAAATCTTGTAAATTTATAGAAATGACAAAAAAAAACAAAACAAAAAGCATTCTCGAGGGAAAAATAAAAGTGATTAAAAACGAAATATTTGCAATAAATGGATTGCTAGGACAAAACAAACCCTATTCAAACCTTAAATAGTTAATATTCGGATTTTGTAGAAGTTGTGGAAGTAGTGGAGTAGTGGTATGCCCTGAGTAACAATGCAAATCGCCGGTTTTCCCAGGACAGCACCCATTCCCAACTGCATTCAATACAAATTAACACGCTTTCTTAAACAGTATTTCAATAAATTGGAAAAAATTACCACTGTCACCTTCATTATTATCACAGTAATCAGTTGAATTAAGACATTTTAAGAATTGTTTTTATGCAAACGGGTGGCCCTCTTGCGGGACTCATTCATTTATTAGTGGAAGAAAAAGAACGAACACCAATGAAGTGGATGACTTGGGATTCTATACATCTTCTAAATTGCATAAATATCTAACGGAAGTACTCGCAATCTTTAGAGTAGTCAAGTGATGAAGAAAAAAAGTTAAGTATGAGAGAGAGACCTTTAAGTATAAGAGATAAGAGAGATAAGAGTATAAGAGAGAGCCTGTGTGTGAAACCAAGATCGTAGGATTCCTCGGTTTAAAGACAGAAACAGGTATCCCAGCACTTGGCCAGTATGGAAGACCTCGTCATCAACAACACCAGGATCGACTTCACCGGGCTCGGTTCGGCTCGTTGTTGAAGAACTCGAACTCCGTTGAACCCGAATTATACGGAACACGCCTTGCAGGCGAATGTCGCAAATCATAATCACGCCCCGAAGAAGAATTTTGCAAGATGAATTCTGTTGTCATTAGCCCCTGAAGTGTCAGCAACCAGTGAACTAGTCTCAAGTGTGTGTGTGTGTGTGTGTGTGTGTCTGCCTGTTTGTGTCTGAGTGTAGGTGTATGGATCCGTTCGCTTATGAATGCGCGTAGGTAATCGTGTGTGTGTATGTGTGCGTGTGTTAGTAATAAAGGACAAGGGAAAGGTATCACGGTGAAAACGCTGCACTTCGGTACTACGGAGCCTCTCAATAAATTCTAGTAATCTGCGCAAGAGTTGAATCGACACTAAATAGTAAACAAATTAATTTATGCACGAGAAATCAACAACTGCACGTTTCACTTAGCACCACAACATTTAGAACTGCAGCAACAACAACACTACAACCCTCAACAACACAACAGAAATATCACCAACATCAAGAAGTCATTTGTTTTTTTTTCATTTTAACTCTCTGGCCTCGTCATTCTTTTGTCATGTTTTGCATAACTCTTATCATTTTCTGACGGAGTATACTTTCAATACGTTATTTATTACTCACGACGCCACTGGTACCGTCATAAATGCTTCATTTTCGAAGTGGCAACCCCGCCGCCATTTACGCTGTGATTCATTCATAAGTACGCGTTTCATTCATGCGCTTGTAATTCTACGAAACGCTGAAGTACAAAAGCACCCCTTCCCGACTTCACTTGGTGACGGTGCTGCTCGGGCTAGAGTTCATGGCCCTCGGTGGAGTTCTAGTACTCTGTTCAGTGCGAGAGCATATTCTGCCGCTAAGTTTACTTTAGCATTTCCCCTTCCGGATTTCATTCACGAGAATTCTTTTTGTTAAGTCCATTTCAATGAACCGTAAAAACGCCCTATTTAATGCTGTGCCTTTTTTAATAATTTTTAAAGGAAGGAAAGGAAAGGAAAAGTTTTTTATGACATGAAATTTCGTATTTATTCGCGGAAATAGTTGGCGACTTTTAATAACAGTGGTCGCAGATGGGTCGGAGGTAATGGCAGGGTCGTTAGTGATATAATTTAGAAACTTAGGGGTCAACCTTGACTTTGTGACGGATGGCACGGGTGAAGGCGTGCCCCTTGAATTAAGTTGCGCAATAAATTGAACGGTGTTGAATAAAGGAAATCGTTAGCGTCCTTATCGTTAGTCTGGACTCTGACTCATGGTCTGGACTCAAGTGCCGCCCATTACCTCTCTACGCGAATTTGATGAATTGAAAAGGTGACGATGTAACCAAGCAATGCGTTGCCACGTTGCCAATTAAAATGATGCCGCAGGGTGCATGCAATGCAGACCATGCCCACGATCCCGCCACGTAGCGATTTTCCTATTTTTATTTAGTCATCGACTCGTATTTGTATAACGTCGCTTCCGGTAATGCTGTAATTTTCTTCAATGTGTCTCTTATAATGCCCTTATATACTTCTTCTTCTTCTTTTGACGACGCCCCTCTTTTTTGTTTGCAAGACCCAAACCTGACAATATTATTGTTGATGTGAGGGCAAATTTGCGAAGTAAATTTGAGCTCATTTCTGACTGTAAACAAGTAAAACAATAACGGAATAAGGTAGGACTGTTTCTCTTACTCTTCTTCATTTCATTCATACGAAACAAATAAACTCCTAATGCGTCTTTTTTATGTTCTGTAATTTATAAAAGAAGGAGTGCAAGGATGCAATTTGAAGTGACTGAAATAATGAACTGCGGGGTAAAGTGAGAAGGTTAGAACGGGAATTATTTACTTAAATCAGACAAATATAATCTACTATATCTATTTAGCTAGATCGCAAAAGGGATTCCAGGACTTCATTTTAAATTAAACCTTTTAGAAATCAGATGCGATTTGTATTTTCTCAAGTATGTAAAGACCTTTAAAGAAATGTACTCGCTAGCGCCAAACGGTCGTTAATGTGTAAAGGATACGAATTATGCAGGAGGATTCTATGGAACGCCTTTCGTTCATTGAAAAATCTTGAAAGAATTTCGGAATGAAAGGAAAGTCAGTTACCGGAAAAGACAGCAGTCTTGTATTTTTTGAAGAACCTGGATCTCAATAAAAGGGTAGCCTAGACGTACTTCGCAGGAATACAAAGGTGCAACAACAGGTGGGGGAGGGAAACGAAGAGAAGGTGTACGAAGTGGTGCGGCGAAAAATTTTCGCTCAGGGCGAGCTGAATCATCGAGCCACCCAAATGACCCCCTCTACCGATACGTGACTAACATAGTCGTTGCAGCCAAGCAACAGCAGCAGCTGCTGCTTCTACCACAATAGCAGGAGTCGACTCAAAGGTTGAAGTGAGTCACGTTTTGTGTTGACGAGGCCAACCCACCTTCAACCCATTTAACTTGGGTGTCACCCACCTTGCAATCAAAACAAGTACAATAACAACAACAACAGCTGTAAGAATATCAGATAAACGAACAACTTAGGGAGTGACGATGTGTATTCAATACGAACAGAAGAAAAGGATTTTAGTACCTTTTATTTGTCAATCGATTTGAATAAAAGGGTGAGTAAAAAATTGTTGGCAATCGTTGAGTGCGAACCGTTATTTTCGTATTATCATTGATGACGCCGCTATTGCTGTCACTACGTGCACCCCGTGCTTTTAGACTTTCTGTTCGCAAAAAACTAATGTTAGCCCTTCAACTTAACGTCGCCCTTCATTCTTCTCCATCACATTGTTCATAAATAACACTTTATTGAGGTGACTTAATGTGCGTTCGATGACTCGTGCTATGAGGAATATTTTGGCCTGCGTTTGGGAGTGGGTCTCAAAAGGAAGATTGTCACGTTAATTAGTGTCGCACCACATACTAAGAAACCATTGGGCGAGCGCATTCCTTAGTGAAGCTTTAGAAGTTTTGATACCGACAGACCCCAACTGGGTAACCTGAACTGCGTAGCCGATTCTTGATCCTTTTTATTCAGAGATGTTTCGTCAAAGCATTCTATTTCGACGTAACTTCATCTGTTTCGGTTCCCTTTCTACGTTTTATTGATTTAGTGTTCGTTGTGTGCTATTTTTAAAAAATATTCAAATTGAAATCATGTTAAAAACTGCAGACTATATCGCAACGTAAAGAAAAAAGTGCTGAAAAAGCAACCACAAGTGTAGAGCTCGGCTTAAACGAGCAAAAAAAGAAACTAGGAAAGTACGCTGTGGCTTCGGCAACATCATTATAATAAGTTGCTGCAACAGCAACATTACAGCAAGCTTCAATGAAACGAAAAAAAACTTGAATGGAAAAAATCAAGTAAAGAGTCGTCGTCTGTCTGTCTTGGCAGCATCGACCAAATAATATGTTGTGGTAGAGAAGAGATGGAAGGACGGTGCAGAACGAAAAATTGAAGCGACCAGCATCCAAATTAACATCAGCAACAACCACAGCATGATTGACAACAACGACGATGACGATGACGACGACGACGACGTGCAACAATGACAACAACAGCGACGTCATCTTCATCAGCAGAAAGCAACAGCAACAACGTTACAGCCACATCAAAACGTCACTCAACGTAATCAAGCGTTAAGTGATTCCGCAGAAGCGCTGATGTTGATTGTTTTTCATATTGCTATTGTTTGTGTTGTTATTGTTATTATTCTTCCAGTTTTTTTGATGCTACTGATGTGTTATTGTTGATGTTGATGATGTCGTTTTCATTATTGCGGCAAATAAAAAACATTACGAAAAGGGAAATATTTATAAATATCAGATGAAACAAAAACAACTGCAATTTATTCAGAAAATATAAAAATTACGTCCTGTAGAAATAGATCATAAAGAAGGTAACAACAAAACAAATGGAGATTTTTTAAATTCTTTTAAAAACGATATATGAATGAAGAAAACACGGGAATGAATCCCAGAAGTAATGGTTAAAAGTAAAGGAAAGATAAGTACAGAATCAGCATTGATTTCCTAACTAATTTTTTAATAGAGGACGATTAGTAATTGTCAAAAAATTCAAAATTTCATATTTCAAACGGAAATATACCAATAATTTGGGTATATTTCTGATAAGGGATCAATTACAATAATGTTTTACCATCCCTAAATCGATGTCGGCCAGTTTCGTCATGAGGTCGGTACGTATGTACGTGTGTAAGTGTTATGCATTACTAAAAAACGACTAGTCCTAGAAAAATTAAACGTTTCTCTTTGCGATTACTTAAACATGTATGCAATTGTGACGCTCTCTTCTTGATCACAATCGATTGTGCGAAAGAGGCATTTTTCTTGGAGGGATCTATAGAATTTTGCGAATAAATAAGAAGCGATTGGCTACGGAAAATTGACGTTTTGTATTTTGAACTGCTTTTAAGCCTCATTCTCTCGCTCTCTCCGATATTTGTTATGCCCTCTTTCTACAAGGTTTTTTACACAAGTCTAGATAAATTTACACAAATTTAATTCTGCGGTTAAAAAAATTTTTTTTGTAAGATTTCTTCAAACTAATAAGGCGTGTATTTCGCAATGTATATAGTATAAATCTGTACTATAATATACAGTCTAGTCTAGTAGGTAGTAGGAAGCCTTTGGAACCAATGTGTAGAAAAAAATTCAACAAAATTTCACATTTCACCACACTTGAAAAACTAAGCAGAATTGTTGTAGTGTAATTGTTGCTGTGAACTCCGCTTGCTCGATAACTCTTTAATTACCAGAAAAAAAACAATGCATATTTTTTAAATAGTTTTTAATTACACGAATTTGTGAAGGACGCGCGTAAGCGAGTTAGGTGGAATCGGTCGTGAAGAGAAGAAGAATAGGTCGTGAAGAAATGATTACAATTCTTGAGAATTAAAAATTTATTCCCCTTCAAATTTACTTTGGCTTGAAAAGTTTAAATTTCGTTGATTTTATTTTTAAATATTTAAATTAATTTTTTGTAGTATAATTAAATTTTTTCTTCCAATTAATTTTTTTAGTTTTCTATTTTTGCTACGTATCGATAACAAGAAATTAAGATATGTGTATTTTTTTAAAATTAATTTAAATCAGTTAAAAATTAATTCAAATCAAATAAAGAAAGCATCACGTATATTCTGATTACCGGAATTGGGTTGATCGGGTTTGGTTTGGAGCGATCATCAGCAGGTTTTTATATTACAGTTGATTTCTTTAAAACTGGATTCAGTTTGTCCGGTTCTTAAGAAGACCATTTCCTCCTTTTCTTTATTTCAACTCGACGCTCGCCATCAGATTTATTTTCTGGTATTCGAATATATTTTTTATTCTTCTGTTCTCCCGGAAAAAGAAAACGAAGAAGAAAAAAAAACGAAAACGAGATTAAATATATGCAAATTAAAAAACGAACTTCTTAATACGTTCGATACCAAAAGAAAAGACAGGAGAAAATTTCTATTTCGATACAAACTCAAATAACACAAAGTGAAACGATAATCAAGCAATTGTAATAAAAGCATTCGTTGATTAAGAAACAACAAAAGCAACGATGACAGTCACAGCGACAATATTAATTCCACAACAACAACAAAAGTAAACAAGATTTTATTTTAGTAAAAACAACAATCGTAACCTGCTTGATTTCATTCTTTCGTCGACTTGACTTAACGTCTCGACTGCGAAGTCGATTGATCTGCTTAGAAATTAAGAAAACCTGGCTGCCGTATGACCCACCCCCACCACCATCATTGCCACCACCTGACACCGACGACATTGTTTGTGTTTGTGTTGAATGATATAAAGAGGCAGGTGGGAAGGTAGGATCGGGAAGGGAGGTTGGTAACGACTTAGTGAGGGGGAAATGACGCGCTCAGTTATTGCTTGCAGCATCCGCGCTCACACGAAATGCGTTACAATGCATGCAAACGTTTCTTGTCATTTCGCATCGGTGAGAACCACCTGGCGTTGGTTGTTGTTGCTGATGTTATTGTGGTTGCACGAGGTGCATTAGATGCAATCGAAATAGATTATCGTGGTCAGTCCAGGAGCGAACCGAATTTACTGCATGTCAACAACAACAACAACCGCAACGTCGACGGTCGTAATAAATGTAAAACTATTGCCAGCCGGGAACTCATCGGGCGTTCAAAATTGCAATTGCAACGTAAGAGATAAAATATGAACATATGAAGCAACATTGAACAATTTAAAAATTAAAGTATTTTAAAACTCTTTTGAACGAATACTTCGCTCGATGCTCTCTGCGAAGAAAACAGGCGAATTCAGGAATATTTTTTTCAAATTCAGGAAGGAGTATATATTTTTATTAAAATATCTAAATATTTTCGTATTAATAGTTAAAATATTAAAACGATAATTAACGGCTGAATAGGGTTTATTGGAATCTTAATCAAAAATTTTAATCGTAGACGGGAGAGAACTGGTTCGATCGATCCAGCGCAGTTCTGAACGAAAGCTGCTAAAATAATCTCGACAGGAAAACACTAACAAACGAGGATGCTCAAAATAATGACAACAACAACAATATCGACTACGTCCAACAACAACAAATCAGCCCATCAGCATTCACCCTTTCACGACTTATTTTATGTTACAGAACTCGTAACGACGCATCAGCCGGTCAATCGCCGCTTCAGCCTGCAGCATACAATAGACGGATTGAAATCAATGCACCACCTGTGCATGAAGGCAACATCGTTACACCATGCCGCGCCCCGCCGTACCCTACCCATTGCAGTTACCTTTTTGTCGACGCGTTGTTGTGATGCCGTTGGAGGCAAGTGCGAATTTAAAACTGGTTTTAGTTTTTGGTTTTGTGGTGGTTGTTTTTGTTGCTGCTGCTGCTGCTTCTTAAAAATGTTGATGATTTTGTTTTGTTGATGGTAAGAATCATACGAATGCGTGTGCTTGGAACGCGCCCCAATACAACAAGCGTCAAGGTTTCAACAGCAGCAACAGTCGCTTGGCCAGAAGGAAATTGTGTTGGTTAATAAATATAAAAGAGCAAAAACAACATAGGAACAACATCAATATGCTACAAGAAAACATCAAGGCATTTCGTTTCATGCCATGAAACGTCCGCGCGTCGATACGCCGTCTGTATCAGACGTTGAACGTACGGGGACGTCGACATATTGAATTGCGGCAGTTGCGATTTACTCCAAGTAACTAAATACAAAAAAAAAAACAAATAAGACGAAGAACTTATTGGCACAAAGGATCAACAACATTACAAACAACATCAGATTGAAAAGCAACGTGTGACCACCTGGTCATCTAAACCAATCAGACGGCAGCAAAACAAATTAAAATCCTTCCAGAGCAAAATTTATAGAAGCAGCAGAAGCTGAAGAAAGCAAACCAAAAAAGAAAATAAAAGCGGAAAAAGTAAACAAGAAAAACACGAAACAAGGGCAACATCAATAAATGAGGTGTAAGAACTGGATGGAAGCTTCGGCGGTATCATCGAATAAAGATTGTGGCTTCGGTTGTAGCAGGAGAGCTGCTACCAACATTAACAAACGCATGAATGAACAAACGATCCCAACAAAGACATTCGGGGCTCGAGGTTGAGACTGTAATAAATTTCAAATTTTTAGAGCTTCCTCTGAAAGCATTACGAAAGCTATTCCCGCATCGTAAACCAGATGAACCGATTGAAGATTTTCAAAAGTTCTTTATAGTCTTTATAGTCTTGTGGTTTTCTAATGGATTAAACTGTACTAAGAAAGTTCCTAAAGAAAATTAAGGCATTTCGTAGATACCGGAAAGAGTCGGGAACGATTACTAAAAAATTAATGAATCCCGAATAGAATTAATCCCGAATAGAATTAATCACTTGATCCTCGAAAACTGTTAGAAATCAGAAGATCAGGAAAGCAATAAAACAAAGGAGAACGAATGGAAAGGCTTCGTCTGCAATTAGCTGCTGTTTGTGGACTTTGCCAATGAATTAAAATGTTCTACAAAATTACTTCGTACCTCGGACTCATTACGCAACTAACTTGGACGACGCATAGGCGCCAATGGATGAATGGGGAGGTATGGGCGAGGTATGGGCGAGGTATAGGTGAGGCATGATTGACTTAAAATACTAAAACTCCTCTTGAGCAAAATGACCAAACTTGTTTGCTAGAACTTGTTCTCTGTCTTGCATTTCTTTAGTACCTTTCTTGTGGAATTCGTTCATTTAAACCAACCAAACACCAAGTTTCCTCCATCGGGATCGACTAGTAGTAGTCTTAGCGATCATTTATGATCATAGTCCGGACGTATGTATGTGTTCGCTATAAATCTATTCGGACTGCAAAAAAAAAAGATAAAACAGGGAGAGAAAAGGAAATCTAAATCTGAGACCCAAGCAATTAGTTGGAGAGAGCCAAACGGTCGTGAAATTGAATTGAGCTGCACCTGTTTAGTGGACTGAAGCCATCGCTATTATTAAGCTAAATCGGCAAGGAAAAAAAAACGAATACTCCACCAAAAGCATCTTTGAAGTGATCACGCAAAGCAGGCTGCCTCACTACCAGTTCTTAACTAATTTACGACATGGACATTGGAGCGCGACCACTACGCCACTTCAGTTTTTTAAAACACGTTTTTTGAAGCAGCTCCTCTCTCTCTGTCGTTCGTTGTCAATAAGTGGTTTCCGTCATAATCGATGGTGGCTCATAAACCACCATCCATTGCCGCCGTGATCATCCTGCCTCTTTGGAAATCATTTTTACAAACGCTGACAGGACGCTTTGAAATAATGATGAGGATGATGATCAGAGAAGGCTGCTACTTTCCTGGGCTGTTTTGCTGCCGCGCATGATTAACGATCGCTAAGTGCTGCTCGAAGATGATTGTGTGCTAGTGTTTGGATATTGCAATAAACTGTTACGTCAAACAGCTCCTCTTCTTCTTCTACTATTGCAACTTCCTCTCTTTGTTTTTTGCTGCCAACATCTCCGATATCTCAAGATTACTAGAATCAATCGACGATTGAGTGCGAATCGACAGACGATTTCGCCATATTTGGTGATTATGGAGGCGCCAATGCGTGAGGTGAGGATACGGATTGTTGATGTTTTGTTGGTTTATACATATTTAATTGTTTGATAAACAGATGAATAGATGAATAGACTTTTTACCAAAACGTCGACAGAGGACGGAATATGATGGACGATGGTGATTTCACTGCTCGATGAATAATGGATTTTGGTTTTAAACTCGACGAATAGACGAATTGGTTTTGTAGAACGGGGTATCAAACATAGCTGTCCGTTTATAGCATAACTGACATTACGAAGTTTCTACGTTTTGTTAGGTTTTCCTTCTTTTTTTTTAGAATAAAACAAAGGCTTAGAAGATTTAGAAAATATGCAAGTTGAAAAACTTAGCGTATTCGTTATAAATGAGAAAAATTGCCATTTTTCATTTATCTCAATTATGAATTTCATAGAAAATGTATTAAAGGTTTATTCATATTCTTTGCATCTTGCCTCATAAAGAGAAAGGATAAAGAGGTCAGTAATGAAAAGGAAAATTTGAGTGAATCCCTGATTGTTCCTAAAAAGGTCGTTGGTTAAATAAAAAGGCATTTTTAGCGATACATCCGCATGTATCTAAAGTTATTACAGTTAATTTATGATAATTATGTAGATAATTTCTAGGCTTAACCTGCGGGAAGTCATAATCATTAGGTATTCTTTTCTGACTACAAGGATCACAGACTCACAACACTGTTTGGTATAAAGGGTTTTTATGTGAAACGAGAAATCCGACGTAAAGTCAATACACTCAGAAAAAATTAATGAAAATATTTTTGTAGGGAGAAAAAATATCCCCAATTAATAAAAAAGAGATTTGCTTTTATTTAAAAACCGAAATTTACTTTTGATTTTTAGTCATGTTTATTGATATTGGTCCTCCTTTTTACTCCACGTTCGTAATTACTTTGCCTTAAAATATGTAAGAATTCTTTACCACTTGACGAGTATTTCTATTCTTTTGGCTTATATTTGATTACTCTGTTTGTTTTTTGGGTGTTCTTATACATTTTTCATTTGTTGTAATAAAAAACCCCTACTCTCATCATCCATAAACCTCTTTTATCACCAACAGCGTCGTCATTCTAACGGTTACCAAAACTATCATCATTATTGTTGGGATCATTATGCTTTGACGTTATTGTCTTGTGGCTGTTGTTGTTCTTGTTGGTGTCGCTTTTGTTATTGTTGATTTTTATATTACCATGGTGTTATGTATGTGTTTGTGTGTTTGTGACAGTGTGTGCGGGCGCTGCTAAGCTTTTTTCAATATTTTCAAAACGCGACTTAGCATCTTTCTCCGTCTCGATTAAACAAAGAAGATGCTGCTTTATTTTAATGATATGCATGAATTCATTATTGTTCCTCACTTTGTTCTTTTTGATTTTGTCTTCGTAAAATTTGTCATGAATTGTAAAATACCAAATTGTGACTAATGGTGCAGGTTATCGCTAATATTTTACATTTCTGTCTACGTTACAACTTTACCTTTATATTCTCCCTACCACCCCCCGCCCCTTTCTTTCTCTCTATCTTTTATTATTATTATGACTACTTCGATAATTTCCAACGGACTAACGCCGACGTATTTTTGAACCTTTTTGTTTGGCCCCTTTGATTGATACTTGAAATATGAATAAGCCGCCATCATTAAATAAAAGCCACCATACCATGTGTTTCTATCAAAATGTTTACCTGCTTGCCATTTAAAACGTCTCTGATTCCATTAATTACCAGAATCAATTGGCAAATAGAAACATTAATAATGACAGTTACAAATCTTTTTAATCCAAAAGCGTGACATAAGTATTTCAAAATATAATAAAGTGTCGGGTACCGGTACGGGTTTTAGTATATCTGGGTATCTGGGTATCTGGCAGATGAGAGGCGGCGATACATGTATTCATTTGTTTCAGTTATCTTAAAAGCTCGCTTGTGTTTCTTCAGATCAGATAAAAAACAAAAGGAAAGGAAAATCAATAACCGAATACTAGAGACCGGACTAGAGAGGGTTTGGTTGGTGTTATTTTTGCAATATTTTAGCATTTGTCGATGTTAAACTTTCCGTTGCCGAGCAAAGCTGACATTCCACAAATATTTACACAAACATTCCAACGAGGGGACAACGATGCATTCCGATTTCCGTCGCCGTCGCTATCGCGGTCTTAAACCAGCCGGATCGCATTTCTTACACGCATTCTTTTTCCTCCCTTCGGTGTCGTCTGCGTCCTATGCTATGAACGAAAAAGCGGAAAAGAAGAAGAGGAAGGGCGGGAAAAAGGAAAAGAAGAATCGCAAATAAATTCATTACGATGGATAAAATGCGATTCTGATGGGCCCAAGCACTGGAGGGGATGGCAAAGTAAGGCAAAGCGGGGAAACGCTGGTCGCGTTCAACGCTTGGCCAAGAACGCAAATGGAATCTATAAATAAACAGAGTTATCAAGAAAGAGGCAAAAGTAAAATAAAAGCAAAGAATGAAAGTAGAATAAGAACAAGATGAAGAGGAAGAGAAGCCGAGGAAAACGTTGAAGAAATAGAAACACGAGAAGGTACAGCCATCTAGAAATCGTACGTTTGTTACTGCATTTTCCCCATCCTGACGTAATAGGGGGCAGAAAGGGAGAACGAGACCGAATTTGTGCAACATACATGCTCCAAACAAACATCTAAACATTTCATCATTCCAACACTCTCCCCAGTCAATGACAATCAGTACTTCGACCGTTCAGAAAAAGACAAACAGTCGGTCAGTTAGTCAGTCTGTCAATCAGTCAGCCAAGTAAAACTAGCGAAGAGACCAAGCTAGAGGAAGCCACCAACGTATGTGTGCCTGCCAAAACAGTCACATGGGTTGCATACGCGGAGTGGAAGAAGCAGAAGTAGCAGAAGCAGTTAACAGCTATATTCCCGGGAATGCAACAAGAAAATAGACGGACAATTCTGAACGGACGGGCTGGCCAACAACAATGCCAACTTATCCAATTGGAAAATACGACTGAGTGCGTTAAAATGGGTGACATTAGGGAGGTGAGAGAGAGAAAGAGTTAGAGCGTGGGTCGATTGGGAGCTCACATTGTCATTTTGCAATGACATCGATTTGATGCATGTGAGTCAGCTGAATGTTAAAATTTTAAGGAGAGAAATAATCTCTTTTCTCTTTCTTTCATTATCTCTTACTACCCCCTGTCCCAACCATCTATATCTTCAGAAAACAAATCCAAGTAAGAATTTTTAAAAAAATGTTGCAAGGAAAATCTATTGCCAAATGAAATCATTTAGTCGTAAGTAACTGAAGTTTTGTGTAAATTTCCGTGTCCCGGCGGGGTTAGTGAGAAAGCACATAGAAGCGAACATAAAAGGACATGGTGTTCAACTTCTATAAATATCATTGCAGTAGATTAATTAAAACGCTGAACTAATGGATGAGGAAAAATGGTGGATGAGGAAAAGAGGATTGCAATGATAATAATTACAACATTTTTTCCTTTCGCACAAACCTTAAGTTTTCAACTTATTTTCCCTTTATTCATTCTTTGTTGCTCCCTCCCACCACCCACTCGCCGTTACTTTCTTTAAAGCTTCCCTTCTTCTTTCCTTCTTTCTCACTTTTTAATCTTATTTACTCTTCTCTTTTCGTCCTTTCTTTCCTCGTATAATTTCGATCAAATGATATAAATTATGCATTAATCGTATAAGAAAAAGAAAGAACGAAATGTTTCCTTAGATAAGAGTCGAAATTTATGCACAATTAAGTTAATTGTCTACGTAATTTATATGAGTTAGAGACACGCATTCCATCCAATGCCACAGGGCGCAACCTCGATAGTGTCACTAATAAACGATCATTAATTTATTGCTGTGGAAGTGAAAGGGATAAGGGGTAAGATAAAAAGGTGAGCAAAATATATGTCTAAAGATTCGAATATGACTGAAAGTAAGGCTCAGTCACATGCGCATGCAAGCACACACACACATACATACACTTGCTTACACTCACACATACACACACGCACACACATACGTGCATACATCAGTAACTTCCGTTCCAGTCGGAACTCACATAAACGTTAAGCCAAATTAAGTTTATCTAATTAAAATTGAAAATATCGATTGGTAAAAGGATAAAACCGGGAGAAGTTTCTTATAAATTACAAAAAAGAAATTTATATTTCTCTTTTACAAAGAAATTCTTTTCCGATACAAAAATCTATTATCATTCGATATTTTAAATATGTATATATGAGAATTATTATCTCTGATAAAGTAATGGAAATAGGAATTTCCTGTGACGTTCATTTGGTTTCGATATTTCTATCGAGCAAATGATTATTGAAATTTGGTTTTTCGTTGTTTTTGAAACAAGACAGTGACTAGTGGGAATTATAAATAACGTTGTAAACACTAGTTGTGACTTATCTAATCATCCAATAGTTCTGGTTAGTCATTACAAATATGTTAATAATAATTAAGTAAGACTGGAAATACAAAGACAACGTTTGAAATATCCTCTCATTCAATGTTTTCGTGGTGGATTTCGGTAAACCATAAAGAGGTTTCTTCCACGGATAACAAAAAAAGTGGAAGTAAATAAAAAGATAATTAATAAATAAATAAATGAAATGCATGTTTTCGAGCCGAGTTAGGAGTTTTTGAGAGAGGAATTCTTTCTGATTTTTTTAAGGAGGAATAATCTCTTTTTATCTTTTGAAAATATTCTGAAATTACAACCGGCTAGAGTTTTACAGAGGATATCGTTATTTTGAACAATCGATTTAATCGGCAAAGATATCGATATCTGTATAATTGGAATTCGTATTTAACAAGATCGAAATGGATTTGCAAAAGACGACGAAAGCACAAACATCAAGCAGATGATAATGGCAATGGCAATAATGATGCTTATAATTAGAATTGTTGAAGAACATGGTAATAAGAAGAAACCGTCAAGGCTATAGCTATTGGAGAGGAAACATATTTCCCTCTTGGCTTCATTCCTGGCATGCGAATGACGTTGAAACGGAAAGAGGACATGCGGCAGTTGCAGCAGCGCGATTGTCAGCGGAAGTAATCAGATTTATAGGAATAGTCTATGGTATTGTTATTGGCTCTTGTGAATAGTAGTCATGCATTGACGATATTGCAGCATTCTGATGACAAAGTACGAGTACGAATTCTATGCAGAACGCATTTCCACTGAACCAATTTCTATAAGAATCTGACTTCCTCCGCTCCATCTTCCTCGTTATGCAGCTTCTTTGAAAAAGGCGATAGATAATGTGCACGCAATTGAAAAATTTTTTGCCTTTCTAAGAAATCAGAAGAAGCCAGAAATAGAGCGTCATAACCGTCAATAACCGATATTATTTTAAATGGCACTTTTCTATCGAATATCGAAATAATAAGAATGACGAACGGCGTCAATTACGACAATGACTACGATTATGATGACGGAGATGAATGGTGATGACGATGACGGGTACGGGTGGATGGTGGTGCCATCGCCTCTTTAGAGAATAGAAACTATCGCATCCTTAGCTATTGCTGGATTTATTTAAAATGTGATTGAATTGATAGAAGTATTTTGACAAGACATGAGTGTGGATGAGGGTGGGATAAGAGTAAGGGGTGGAGCAGGAAAAGACCGTTCGTTCTTGGCTATACATCCAGTCAAGTGAAGTCAACAGCGAAGGCAGAACGGAATGCATCGAGCAATCAATAAAATTGATAAGACAGAATGACGTCAGAACAAGCGTCTTTGTTGTGGCTGCTCACGTTGATTGCTGCGAAACGTGGAAGGCATTGGTGATAGTGCTACTTGGTGGTAGTAGTCAGTGGTGCTTGCTATTGTTGTAAATGTTGTTATTGTGAATGCAGACCAACTGAGAGACACTCACAGTTGTGAGCTCCATCTTCTTCTTCATCCCCTCCCCTCTTCCTTTTCCTGGACGTTGACGTAGATACAGGAGGAGTACCAATTTTAATGATTGAATTATTGATTGACACAAAAAGACATGAAAAAGAAGAAGGCAAAAGGTAGAGGCGGAAGACAAAGGAGCACGTCTTCGAAAGAATGCGAATCAGAAAAAAAGAGACGAAGGCGAAAAAGAGGAAGAGGTGGAAAAGGAATAAAGTCGTTTAGAATTTTCCTTTTATTTCAAATGAAATCAATCTTTTTTAGAAGAAAAATATAATTTCTCAAAGCTACTTTTCGTGATTTTTATGAGTTGTCAATCGAGTTTGACGATCCAATACGTGCACTCGTTAATATTGCACAATCAGTTCCCTTTAATACTGCACGGCCACTACCAGTATCCAAGATGTAAATTTTGAACAATTTCTGAATGTTCAAAAATTATATTTTTTAATTTATATTAATATTTTCAAATAAATTTATCCCAGTCACCGAAGGAGCAATTGGAAAGTAGCCAAATAAACCATTACAACTGAACAGAATTTTAACAAAATATTCAACCAAAAAACTACCAAAAAAGACCACAATACTAATCTAAAAACTAAAAATAAAATCTCAATTAACAAAATATTGTAGTTGCCACTCACTCAATTGATCAAGTTTACGATCGATCGATGGCTACTACAAATGGCTAAAATGGAAAAAAACCAAAATCAACAAAAGCGACAAAAGCGACACCAACACCAAAAACACACAATCGCATAGGCCAAAACACACAAAAAATGAACATTGGCCAAGCTGCGCAAATAGAGCGTGAAATTGGCCAACAGAAGCGCCACGCGAATAAATTTAAATAAAGAGAAACTAATAAAAAATGAAATGGTTTTTATATCCTTTTTATGAAACCAAACTCAGAATAATTACAAAAACCAAATCAGAAGCAATCCAAATCGAACAAGAAAAATACAAAAAACCTAAACAAAGAATAAAGCGTGGAAACAAAGCGCCGCTTAAAATTTGATTCCATGCCGATGTCGATGCTTTTTTCCCTTCATTGTTGCTTTTCCTTTTGACCAAGTGGCAGTGAAAGGGGTCGCAAAAGGCGCTACTTGTATTGGTCGACCAGCAGCGGAGTTTCAACGGATTTTCTCAATGGGAAGAAAATAAAATGAGAAAAATTGCTAACCGATAAACAGCTGGACAACAATAAGTGTAACCAAATAAAAAACAATTCATTGGTAACTAGATCTGACCAGAAGCGCAATTAAATGACAAAAAAAAAACAACCAATGACAGACATCTCGTCTCGCGTCAAATCGTATCGTTTTGGTGAAAAGGCATTCAGAATGAACGGAAATTGTTACCGGCTGTGAATCGATTTTCATTGAATAGAAGAGATATTTTCTCATTTCTAGAAAAACCATAAGAAGCGATTTTCATAAATATCGAAGGAGATACAAATTTTTTTAAACCATCTGGAATAGAATACCATGAAACGATTCCAGCCATCGAACTAATCCCGTGATACACGTATCTCGTATCTCGATACTCATATCGTTCAAGCCGGTCTGCCCGTGGGTCATTCTTATCAGTCGAACCATCAGTTTAAAAGTCACCAGCGTTGTTGGTCAGCTTTATAGCTGGCATTATTATTTTAATGTTCATGTAAGTCGCGTAACGAAATTTTTTTAATCTGATCAAGCAAACAGACAAACCGAGATTATAAATTATTGAGGAGTGGATTTGAATCAATAATAAAAAAAATACAATTTAAAAACCTTTTAAATATAATTTGAAAAGTCTGTAAAATCTCCATCTTGTTTCCCATAAGTCTCTTAAAAAATACTTCTGTATTTTACTTAATTACGGACGATGGAAATTATTTCGAGGAATTCGAAAAAGAAGAAGAAGAAACGGTAGTAGAAATGGAATATGAATAATTTAATCAAGTGGACTTCATTATTTATTCTATACCTTCAAACAAAACTGTTTTTTGAATCAGGTGCATCACTGGCGCTTGAGGGATGGGAGAAAGGATGCAATGTTCGAGCAAGATTTTTTAATTTCCTGGATCAACATAATCCAGTGAGTAATATTGCAAGTAATCATTGTCTCAAGTCAAATTAGCTGACAGCATACCCTTCGCTCCGATTGAAACAGCAGCTCTTCCCTCGACCAGAGTATATTTGTTTGAGTGCGACTTTTTGTCGCATCAAATCCTCTTTCTATATTTTGTGACCGATGTGTGAATACACAGGTCGATTGTATAGACACAATGCAGTGTTAAAACGCACTTCCAGTTCAGTGACTTGTCAATTTTATATTTTTTCTTATCAAGTCATCGTCATCAACCGGACCACCATTCTGTTCTTCAATCAGTCCTACAAACAGAATGAGATATGAAATGGTAAAATAATTTAAAAAAACCTTAAACAACTGAAATCAGCGCCGGTCTCCTACAGTTGGAAGTTAAATGTCTTGGCCATATGTTGTTTGTGCAACAGTATTGAATTCTGTTGATGACGCATAGATGAATGGATGAATAGATGAATGATAATATTCGCAAGTTTATTAGAAGGCCGATTAGCCACCGTGGCGGTCTTTGCAGGAACAGCATCAGCAGCAGCAGCAGTAGCATCCTGTGTGCAGGTCATCCTGTTTATTACTGTTATCGATGCTGGTTTGTGTCATGTCATTGAGTGACAATGACGATGGCATCAACAATGTTAATTACGCTTCTTTCGATGGTGGGTTTGTTGGTTTTTGTTGCCTCTAAAATGACGCATATAAATGTTGTTTTTGTTATCGTTGTCGCTGTTTTCTTGCTGATTTTCTCAACACTTGCGATCCGATGACGATGGATTGATCCGAGCAGCTCCAAAACTCATGGAGTGTGAAACATTTAGCAAGTTTGCATAGAAAACTTGTTCATCAAGTTGACCCTTTCCACACATTTCACTTCACTTCAAGTCCGTTTGAGAGGTATCGTTCAATCATGTGCTTCTCTTGATTCACCTCTTGGGTAAGCGGACATATTACATTAAATGTTGAATTCCTCTCCCTGCGGCTGCGTGGCCAACGATGGTTAAAGATTACCACGAAAGTTTCTGATCGGTGTACGATCACTAACGAAAGGTAAGCGATTGTGATGTGACTGCGTGTATGAATTTAAGCCTGGAGCCGTATTTTGCTGGCACTTTAAAATTATAATTTAATGACGCAAAATCAGTAAAGACTGAGAGCAGGTGAACACACCAATACTACTTGATTGGCCTATCTCCAGTGACTATTAAGAAAAAATCAAGTGGCTGTAACGGCTTGACTGGACATTGGTTGATGTTGACTTTACTTATCGGTTTTATGTACTCTACGCATAGATAATCGCTGTTTTCTACCCGTTGGAAAATATTAGAAATAGACAAGGTAGATATGGAAGTATAATATAGGAAATATAATTATTTAATAATATAATTATTGAAAAATAAATATATTAAAAAATTATAATATTAAAAAATAAATATAATTATTTTCAGACGTAGCTTCTCAGTTGATTTAGCCATTTTCGCCCATCTCTATGGGATTAGTGAGATTGTAGTAATGGTGGATTTCATCTCACTGAGGTAGACATTGATCAACCAGTAATATCCTATGATTTATTAAGATGTAATCCTTTGGTACCTTTGGTTTTTTGAGATTTAAAAATTCACCTTTTCTAAATGAAGGCAAAATTGGGCGACTCTCGCTTTCTTTTGACCAAAGATCCATTAGTCGTGGTTGTACGGCATATAACTTTCGTATAAGCCTTAACACTCTTACTTCATATTTACCCTCATCTTCTCATCCTGTCCTCTCCCCTGCATCCCCTGAATACATATCCTATGGATCTCTTATTTCAGCATTTTTGAAGCTTGAGATCTTTTAAAAGGATAAACATATTTTTTGTATCTTTTAAAATATAGTTCACAAGCAGGTAGTCGTTCAGCCACAAAAACCTGTCATGAAAGGATTAACAAAAAGTCAAAAAGGTAGGGCAGAATGCGAAAGAAATAAAAACAGTGGACCGGTGCACCGGTTTAAAGTTTCGCTCGACTTCGCTCGCTCACAAAGCAGGATGAAATCTAAATTAAAAAAAAACAACTTTTTTATAACCTCGTCCTTCATCTAGAGAATATAATCCTTTTTTAGTAACCTGCGTAATGTTATTAACCGCCTGCCTCTGACCATTGCGGTAATATTTTAAATCTCTTTGTGAGGAACTGATTCCCCAGAGGAGCCCCAATATCGAACAGGGGGAAAACATGCACCACTAAAAACTCATTTAGTTTAAAATTCCAGGAATATTATACGACAAAAAAGGTTTTCATAACGCACTACAGGTTTTTAAAGCTTAAGGCGTTTATACATCTTATAAATGTCGTTAAAAAACACTAGAATGGCGCCAATGATTGACTACAAAAGTCTGAAATAATTTTGAGTGCGAATGGAATAAATTACAGATTAATTTGAAAAGTCTTCAAACATACAATTACAATAAATTTTATTATGATTTGAGAAACTGAAGGAGTATTTCCTTAAAAAACTTCCTTTTATTCTATTTTTCATATTGCTCTTTTTGGTATTTTATGTTTTATGTTTTTTGCTTCCTTTTCTTATTTTAGATACAAGTATAAGTAGGAGATATATACCTCAGGATGTATTTATTCGTCCAATGTATCTCTCTCTTTCTTTCTGTTTCTCTTTCACTGTCACGAAAGATGATTAGAATAATAAGGAGGAATTTATAGGAAAAGATATCTTCTGGTTGGCACAAACCGCAGAATAATAACTTGAGAAAAGAAAGGATGATCTGAACACTTTACCTCACCACCTTTTGCAATGAATACGTTTCCTTTGGCAACGTAATTCCTTGTGGTTTCCGGGTTGTATTACGAAAACCAAGAACCGAACAATGATGATTTTTATAAATTCAACACACCATTTCTTCTCATTTTCAACTAACTGAGAGGCCCCTCTTGCCAAGGATGGAGACCACTATATTATTTATATACGCTATTTTTCTTTCCTTCAGCTAGAAATAGTTGTTCAATAGACGAATAAAAAATGGAGAGAATAAAATAAAGAAATAGAAAATAAATGAAAAAATGAAAAGAAAACATATGACAGGATAAATAAAGGAGATAGAAGAAATTGTTTCTGAATATAAGATGCTGCAAACTGAGAAACTGAACTATGTCTTTAATGCAAATATCCTTGGCGTGCATTTGGAAACACCGTACAGCAGATATGTAAGAGAGGGCACACAGAACGCATATAAGCCGTGATACACGCACATATGCATTCACACAAACATACACTACGTTTAATAATTTATAAAAAGTTCAATATAATTCTAATTCGAAAAACAACCTTAGTAAAAAGAAATAAGTGAGCCGTTTATGCAAATTGGGATATCTTATCGGCCGTAGAAAGTTATGAAAATTTTATAAGTTTTTTATCAGTAACTACCATACTGTAGAATATGGCATTTATATTAGCGGGAAAAAGGTTACGTCTGATTATATATTGATAATTTTGTATGGCATCTTTGTATGACTTTTAGAATACCGTCAGCGCAAGTTGTGAGTAAAGAATTTAAGACTGAGAATGTGATGAAAACGTTACTGGGATGGAAAAAATTTTCCTTAAGCTCCTGAAAAGAAAAGTAAATTTTAACTTTTCTCCCACAAGTTATTGAAGCGTGTTTATGAGCTCTCTTGTATTTATACTTAATACGTATTGATATATTTTTCACTCAATGGTTTTTGCCCGCAGTTAAATTGTGTACAAATTATGAAGTTATTAAAGTGATATTAACGTTTTCTTTAAAACCCAGAAGGAAATATATAATGCCGTTTCATCATCCAATCAATGTTTTATGAAAATTTTATGGACTCTTAGAAGACTGAAATATCTTAAACCAAGTGAGAAGAAATATATCATATAAGGATCTCATTGGATATTTATGCGGATCGTTTCCTCTAGAAGTTCCAACGCACTTTCAAAATATTATTACAAGCAGTAAGTAACATCCACCTCGTTACAATTACACTCATTGTCATTTATTTTCTTATTGATATAACATTGATGTAACATATTGATATAACATATTGATGATAGGTAACATCAATATGTTACCCCTACAGGGTCACTACAGGGTCTACCTTTAGCCACGCTTAATTGTCATGCTATATGCTTAATGTCCTATAATTAATTTACTGATAAGTTCCAATTAAATTAATTTCAGTTCTAATTACAAGGGACGTCCAAAAATTAATGAAATAAGTAACTCACTTCGAAAACACTGTTTGGCGTTCAAGACTGGCGATGAAAACTGATATTTCTTTTGTATTTTCCCTTAGGAATTTTTGAGAAATTATAAGCGGATTGAGGAAGTTGAAGAAGTCGGCGATACGTATCATATTATGTAAATGGTTCGTTTCCTAAGTATCCCAAATTCGGGCACGCCGGATGATTAAGTTGTGTTTGTCAAATTGGAAAACGTTTGCTGTTCGCTACTTCTATCGAATTGAATCGAGTAAATTTGTAAATATTAACGATTTTCGAAATGTGAGCGAATTTATAATTTTTTGATGGCAGGAAAGCCGTTGCATTTTCAGACGCTTAGAAGGGATATAAAGAGATATTCGGTATACTTTCAAAGTCCTAAAGAATAAGAAATTTAATTACTAGATTGCAAAATAAATAGACAAATAAATAAATAAATAAAGATATATATATATATATATATATATATATATATATATATATATATATATATATATATATATATATATATATATATATATATATATATATATATATATATATATATATATATATATATATATATATATATATATATATATATATATATATATATATATATATATATATATATATATATATATATATATATATATATATATATATATATATATATATATATATATATATATATATATATATATATATATATATATATATATATATATATATATATATATATATATATATATATATATATATATATATATATATATATATATATATATATATATATATATATATATATATATATATATATATATATATATATATATATATATATATATATATATATATATATATATATATATATATATATATATATATATATATATATATATATATATATATATATATATATATATATATATATATATATATATATATATATATATATATATATATATATATATATATATATATATATATATATATATATATATATATATATATATATATATATATATATATATATATATATATATATATATATATATATATATATATATATATATATATATATATATATATATATATATATATATATATATATATATATATATATATATATATATATATATATATATATATATATATATATATATATATATATATATATATATATATATATATATATATATATATATATATATATATATATATATATATATATATATATATATATATATATATATATATATATATATATATATATATATATATATATATATATATATATATATATATATATATATATATATATATATATATATATATATATATATATATATATATATATATATATATATATATATATATATATATATATATATATATATATATTCATATGATACATATATACTGAATTATTAGCTGCTTCCATTCCTCATCCTTGCTGATCCTTTTGGAGCCATAACTCAAAAAGAATTGCTTCATCTCTTCTCACTGACTGAATAAATATTTATTTAAAACATTCGCTTGGAATCTTCTCGAGTGTTTACAGGATATGCGGTTTCGTAGTTCAACGTGAGAAGCCCGAAACGAATGAAGCGCAGCAAGCACACATTCTGCGCTTATTCGTACGCCGAACTTTCGCACACTTGCCTTTCTCTGACACAAATTGCGGTATCCTCTAGCGCATAAATATTTAAGTTAATAATATTTATTTAAACTAAGTTATGAGAGTAAACTGAGAATGAGCGAATATTACGCCGCCGTGCCGCAACCTTTGCTGTGGAAAACCGAGGATTTGGTATGTCTGTTGGTACAGTGACGGTTTTCATCTGCCGCAATTCTGTCTATTTTGTAAATATATTAGCATGTGTATGCAGGTGTTGGTTTACGTGGTGTAAGCGTTAGTAGAGGTGTGTGAGTATAGGTGGACGTGTGTGTGGGTGCGTGAGTGTATGTGTGTGTGTGTGATGGAGTGCATGTGTGTGACGGTGCATGATGTTTTATAATTGAAACACTGCAGTTAATTTGGAAGATGGAGAGACGAAATAGACTTTAACTTGTCCAGCAAACTATTTCGCACCGCACGCAAACTAAATCAATTTTATAGAAATTAAATTGTCAGACTTGCCGTAGGCTGGGCCGGTCGAGTCCTTACTGAAGGACTAAAGGACCGTTCCAATCCTAGCAAAGCCGAAAAATGCCCTTAAGTCAAAAGGTGAAAGAGGATCTGTGGTTGGTCGACTTGGTGCGCATACCGTCAGTTCTTAGAATTGGAGATAATATAGGCGTCTCTTGCCATTTTCTGTCTGCCTACTGCAGTTTATGTCTGCCTGTTGGCAACCCTATTAAAATTCAGCATTTCTAGATATCAAACTCAGACTGCGGTTTGGAGCAATAGAAGCAGCAACAGTGCCGTCGAATCTTTTGAACCTCCTGGCGACGACTTCTGTTTGACTTGATTCTCGTATTCAAAGACAAGCAGAAATGTCGTTTTTTCTTGTGCTGCCCCCTTCGGCACTGTCTCGATTTACTTCGATCTTACTGAGTCTGTCTCGTGGTTTAATTCGCATATAAAGCAAAATCATAAAATCGATATTGCAGAGGAAATCATGAGATATACCTCCCTGCCCTCCTAGTACTATGATCATAATGAAGGCGACGCCATTATGAATGGAATTCAATAATTAAATACAGAAATTGTAGAGGTTTTTAGACTGAAATGAAATCGATCGACCACAAGCCCAAGTCGTAGCCCTCTGTCTCTTCTCCTCCGTTCATAAGCGGGGAATAATATCAATATAGACAAGTCCTCGCAACAATCAACACAATCAGCTCACACACTCATCTTTGCCGCATATAATTTGAATGGTTTCATTTGCAGCATAGGTTTGTATAGAAATTAATACATACACACACACGCATCCATTGACATACATATCGTATACTGGTATATGTATATACATCTAGTAGGAATATATTTCTCTAATATTCTCTGGTACATCAAAATGTTGCTCTAAATTCTTCACGTGTGCTGTTCATTCAATCATTCAGTCAGTCGTTCTGCTTTGGCTTTGGCCCTTCCTTCGCCCTGCATCCTTTATGCGTTCCTCGTGTCACTTAATGACATCGCAATGCATTTGATGTGCTAGTGAGGTTTTTGTTAACACTCTTTCGGTTCCTCACTTTCATACGTTCAGGCCTGTATGGAATATTTTACAGCATACACGTCGTAATGATTCAAGATGCTGCAGTCCCCCTCATTTGTTGTAGCGGAAGCTGTTTGTGGTCTTGTAGAAAAGTCGATTGATCTACTGGATTGGGTGATGATTGCGGTGAAAGTCTTATATATCACTGCAGATTGCATCTACTCAGTGTAATTGAACCGTATTCGCTTTTGAATTCGACACATACATACTTACACACCTATACGTGGACACTCTCAGCTGCTGTAACGCGGTTGAGAGGACTTAAACACCTTTCTTAAGAGAGTGAAATTAAGGGAGAGGCGTCAAAAAAAGAATAATCCATAGCGTTAGAAAAACAAATTTCAGAAGAGAATAATAACAAATCGTTAAGCTCTAAACAATTTTTTAACGAGCGTTGGAATTTAATCCAACATGACCAACATCGGCCAACGAAATACATATATTCTGGGACGATAAATCATTGATCCCTACCACCTTTCGCGTTTATGACCGCAACGACGGCAATATGGACGATCTTAAAGATTTTAAGGGAAATGAATGCTCTTGGTGCTGTGAATGATTACTTTATTTACAAAGAATTTACTTAAAATCACAAAAAGCCAACAGATGAATGCAATTGAGGAGTTGACTTAACGAATTTAGAAGATGTAAGCTTTATATTCTGTAAAACTATTGAGATAATTTCAAATTCGTAGCGATATAACCACTTTCTAAATTTCTAAAATTCTTATAATTTCAGAATTCTAGAACTTCAGAGATGTGGTGACGGGATCAATGGATCAAGCACCCTGACTTTAATTTAACCTTTTGGTTTAATTTAACTGTGAAGGTGTTTGGGAGGGCGAAGCTTTGCTCCGCATAACGTCTGTTAAACAGTCGTTGGTTTAATTTAACTGTGAAGGTGTTTGGGAGGGCGAAGCTTTGCTCCGCATAACGTCTGTTAAACAGTCGTCGACCAAAAGCGCGTTTGTGTTGCTCGAGGTAGTTTTATCCAAATCTCATAAATAATCACTTTTACAAGCCTTAACAATTGTTGTTCACTTTGCTTGAAGAGACGAGTTTATTTATTGCGTTAAGGGACGAAAACTTGATTTGAGAGGAACTGAAATGCAAACTATCTCCGTCACTCAGTCTGAGCAATTTCTGCATTAAAACTTGCGTGAAAACGAAACTCTTCGGCGGAAAACTATTACGAAAGGTTTAATTTTTGAAATTTATGGTAGTCTTGCTCACAAATTTAATGTTTACTCCCCCATTCATAATATATTAGATCCATTATGCCTCCTTGGGATATCTCTGATAATTTTAAACAATATAATTTTCCGATCCACTTTAATAAATTTATTGAAACGCATTAAAAGACTCCCTTCCTCTTCTTCCGTCCTGTCATACCGCTTAACGGAAAGAGGACCGAATAAAGGTGGCCACTATCATAGACTCGATAAATATCGCCTGAGAAAAAAGAGCGGATCAAGGCAGGGCCACAAACAAACAATATATATACTGCTTAAACGCCTATATGTAGGCGATTACGGATGGCTACCATAAACTTTGTCTTCAGCTAATATTGCACAACAAGGATTGCCCGGCCAAATATTTCCAATTGATAATAATTATGATGATCATGATGATGGGAGTGAGATTGTGAAACCTGCTGCTCCACCTGATACACTCGCAAATGAAACGATCAGCAGCAAAAAAAAAGATAATTTCAAAATATCACACCAGCAGACCAATTCGGACAACGGCTGACTGAACCAAGTGGCTAAACGAATGAATGAATGAATGAATGAATGAATAGCGGTTGCAGAGCTGCAATCTAAAGGTGAGCAAAAATTAGCTCTGATCTCAAAGAAACGAAAAAAGGCAATAACAATCACAACAACAACAACAGCAGCTACACCGCCAGCACCGTCAGCATCCTCACCGAGGAACGTAAAAAATGAGCAATGAGAAAACAATTGGAACAGCGACAGCAAAAATAAGGTTGGGCTGGTTTTGGTCGCACTGTCTGTCGATTTTTTGGCCAACTCTGAATGAAGAAATAAAACCGGTTACTTCAGGCACTCGCTCGAACTTTCAGTTTCGGTTACAGTATTTTGCAACAGCCAACAACCAGCCAACCAATAACAATAACAATCAAAACTTTTAAATGTAAAGGTTAAAAGTGAACCACTATCAGATGAAACGGCAGTTGAAGGCGAAGCCGCCGTCGCGCCAGGTTCATTTCAAGCGAGACAAACAACAAGCAGCAGCAGCAGTACGCGGCAGCCAATTGCAACCAGCAAGAGCAACATTTTTGAACATTTGAATAACTTCTCCCAAAAGGAGGAAAATGTTGCCAGTAATTGAAGGCACACTCGAGTTGACCGAAGCATTTGTGTGTGTTTGTGTATATGTGAGCGTGTGTGTGTATGTGCTTGTTGCTTCGTGTGCAAAGTAATTGCTGTTTGTCCTATATTCAGATCCAGTTAGTCGCAGCGATACATGGGCGCTGCCCGGGAGGCGCCAACCAGCACCAGAAGCAGCAGTGGAATGGAAACAGAAATGGAAGAACTGGCAACGGCTTCCGAAGTGGCAACTTCAACCGACTGCTGCTGCCCGTGCCGCTCTTTGTGGGGACATCTCTTTTGAAATGCAGACCCAAAAGCAATGGACACACTAGGTGGGTCCAGGCATCGCAATCGCTTCGTTTTGGAGTTTGTTATTTGAAGTTGGTTCAGACCGAAGTTGGTAGAACGAAGTGTCGTACGGGAATCATGTCTAGGTATGTGTGCAAATGTTTGTGTATTTAGAAGTATTGTTTTTTGAGAGTCTTTCGGTGAAGTCAGACGCTGGTTTGAAGATTTGATGGAGAAATCTTTTTAAAAACTGAGTCTGTCTCTTCAGTTTGAGTCCAAAGAGTTCATGTTGTTGTTATTGTTTTTATTCTTATTACAGAATGCGGTTTTAATAACGGAAATGGAGAGAAAATGTCAAGAGAGGGAAGCACGCAGAGGGATGGAAAAGTTAAAAATGTAATTTCATTTTCCTAATTTGAAATTTATTATTTCATTATTTTATTAATTAATTATTTATTTATTAATTACTTATGGAATACTTTCTTCTATAAAAAACTCTTTTTCCGTTTTTCACTTCAACCGTTCAACTGTTTTATCACACTCCATTTCAACCCTGTCTATGCATAAAAATTAATTAAAGAGATATCATAATTATATGAAAAAAATGTTCGCGAGCATTTTTAACTGATTTCAGGACTGAGCCTGAATTGAAAAAATCTTTCAACGAAAAAGTTTCAAACGGAAAATAATTTTTGATTGCAATAAATCATTAATTTAATTTGTTAACCGAACGAATATAAAATTCAAAATTAATGACGTGAAAAAATTGCAAAAATTGCAAAATGACAGAACATACACGAGCACATACAATTCTTAATTATATATTTTAAAAAACCAAATTCAGTTAAGTTGAAAATGCAGACAGTATTTTGCAAACTCTATATTTTTGAAAGAAATATTAACTCGAAACAAAAAACCAAATGATAAATTATTAAACAATCGGTCTTTCATATGAAAAGCTACAAAGCTACCACACATGCGCGCGCACACTTTTAGGCGTGTAGCCATTCGGTAAATGTTAAACCGGTTCATTATTATGACCGGTCGACCCTCGTAATCGCTGTTTCCACTATTGCCGCCCTCTATGGAAGTGCCGTTAAATCTAGTCATGTTAACATCGTAAAATATTTTACATTAATAATTTTGATTGCAACTGTCGTAAGAGCCATTAGCCAAGTTATATTGCCTTAGGCCGGTACATATTATTGTCACAAATTTATCAAATTTGGGGTTATGATATTCTGACGTTTTTCCAAAAAAACAACTGACACGATTGGGTTGTATTCAATTATCGTGAGAGAATCACAAACGAGCTCAAGCGTATTAGCGTGGCGATTAATCAACTTTTATTATTTTAAATAAACGTTTCTCTCTCGTTAACTGACTTTTAACGAGAAAGGATTTTTATAGTCCACACTTGGACAAATCAATCGCCACTATCACAACCATCACCAAAACAATCATAACGTTCATTATCATCGCAATCATCCTTACGATCACTATTGTAATTTCTACCACTATCAACAACAGTATGGTCATCACCACCACTATCATCATCATTATCACCTTGCTCAGTATCGTCATCACTGTCGTCACGACTATCAATGCGACCACCGTCACTATGGCCATAATCACTATCACCGCCACCAATATCACCACGATCATCGCTATCACCTCTATTACTACTATTACTATCATTACGATCATTATTGACATCACCATATACTGTCGTTATCGTTACTTTTGGTATATACCATTGGTATAGTCGTTGTCACTACTAGTATTATATTTATCATCACAATCACTATCACGTTCATCGCAATCACCACAATTGCTATCACCATCATCACTATTATCACTACCACTACTACCACTACCTATCATCACAGTCGCCGTCACCGTTGCTATCACCGTGGCCACTGACATTTTCATCACCATCATCATCGTAATCATCGTAATCATCGTGAGATACTCATGAAATAATTGAACGAAAAATCTACTACTAACAACTGGACCAACCTCTTTAAATGGCAATCAGTAGTAACAACATTGAACAAAGTGACACCATTTTCAAAATTTCAAAGAATATTCGTATATTTCGATGTTTGTAATGCAAATACACGAATAGGTACGAATACGTAAGGCAAGAACTTTCAGAAAATGTTATTTTTCTTTTTTTTTATTCTGCACGAAACACAAATGGAAAATATCGTAAATAAAACACTCTGATCCCCGGAGTGTGCTTGTGTGTGGTGAAGCATCACGAGAGTTCCCACGGCTAATTTTTCATTCAAAACCACGTCATAATTAAAAGCAACAAAAGTAGCAATGAATACCCAACCCGTTTAGGCGCACTAGCACCAGTAAAAGGTAAGAACGTGATAATCATAGTGGTGATGACGATGATGGCAATGATTGTGATGATGATAATGGTGTTAGTGGTTGGTATAAGATGGCAAGAGGATGGGGAGGATGATAGGGGGATTCACAGAAGGTAGCAATGGCTATATCGCAATATTTTAGATTGATATCGATTCGTGCATTGAAAAAAAAAGAAAGAAAATTACTGCAAAAAAACCCATCAGGTGTTTCTGCTATGCTATAGAAACGATATACTACGTATGCATATATACTTTTTTACTAATACATATTTTTTTTAATAATACATTTTTACAATATACATTTTTAACAATATATTTTTTCACCTTTTTTGTAAGATTTTTCTTCATATCTATAATTTTTTTTCTCAGCTGATTACGTTCAACCAGTTGAAGTGAATTGTTGAGTTGTAGCTCGAAGCAAAAATGGTTTGCAGGTGTGTTGTAATAACTAGAACACACATACATACATGTGTGTACAAACACATACGCACGCAAACGCGCACCTATAGAGTTAGTTAAAAATATAACGAAGATATAAATTATTTCTTAATTGATTCTTTAATTGAATACTTTAATATGCTACACATTAAATGATTTTTTTCTTTAATTATTTATTTTTTTATTGCTTTTACTCCAATTAATCTACAATTTCGATGAGGCCAATACCCGCTGCAACCCGGTGCAATTAAAAAAAAAGATTAAGTAATTTTTCGTTCAATATTTCTTAACTTTTTGCCATTATTTTTCCAGCAAAAAACAAATAAAGTCACATTATCGATTAGGCGCAAGGAAGAGGAAGAAGAAGAGGAAGAAGAATGAGAGCGACAAAAATAAGAACAAGAAAAGAAAGGAAACAGAAAAAGTAATAAAGGGCAACATCAATTTGCAGCAATAACATTTTCATCTCTTCCATGAAAAATCAATTTCTATCGCTCTATCGCCTGAAAATCTACTCAATTCGGGCGGGCACCACCAGGCTACGTCACCGACAACAAGAACAATAACAATGCCAACAGTCATAGCAGTAGCAACAAACAGCGGTAGTCTCACAGCAACAGTCGTGACAACAGTCATCGTAGCAACAGCAACAACAATGACAACCAAAACAACAACAGCAAAAAGCGAAAAGAAATATCGAAAAGAACAGCAAATAAGCAAAGCGAAACTAATAATAAGTGAACACAAATCCACAACAAAACAACAACATCAACAACAACATCAATAACAACAACAACACCAAGACCATAGAAATCGACAACAAAAATCGAAACTGGTAACAACTCAACACAACAAGTCAAAATGACGAGGCCAACATCTATGCAGTCTAGAATTATCGAAAATTATCAGGCGGTGGCAGGAGATTGGCGGGTGTGGAAACGATTCGTAAGAGTTCATGCTTTGCCACTTTGCAATGTTCTGCTGCTCCACTTCGTGAGGTGGTGCTGCTGCTGCTACAATCATGCTGAATGTTGCTGAATGCTGTACATTGATTGCCGCAATACTCTGCCAATGAATGCCGTAACGTAACGTGTTCTCATTTCTTACGTTTGACAGCTGGAGCCACAGCAGCATATGCATAAACAGTCAATCCTTAACTTAAGCATTCATCCGTTGTAAGTTACTCAAATATACTTCCTACTTACACACGCCCCATTCTCCTCTCCCTAACCCATTAATATTGTAATACCGCTGCCTCCCACCGCTCCCCACTCCCCACTCATACGTACCACACCATCTACAGCAATAATATCCCATATGACAATCTCGTCGACAGGAAATGTTCGCGGTAAGGAAAAAAAAGAGTGAAAGAAAGCAAGAAAAAGGAAAAATAAGCAATGTTGCTGGAAAGAAACATGAAGAAAGAGGTTTGTCGAGACAGCCCCGTTCGGTGAATTAGTTGAGAACGATTGAATGCGAAAATATTGATGTTATTGATGTTTTCGTTGATGTTGTTATTTATGCTCTTTTTTACTGTTATTGATGTTTTTGTTGCAGCTTTTATTGTTGTTCCCAGCAAGTGTTTTAGCAGTTAAAAGATTTTAAACGTTTGCTAACAATGTGCAAATTCGATGAAGACTTGCCCCCTCCCCCTTAGTAGAATGCTCATTTCAATAGATTTGGCAACCCTGGCGAAATTGTAGCATTTGTATTTGGCGAGGTTTGTGTTGCAAGGTGGCGACGTAACGTAGGATTTAATAAAATCCAAATGAGAAACAAAAAATTGTGAATTTTGTAGAACTTTTCAGTTTAACGAAAGACTTGTGATTTAGTTCTTGTTTCTATAATTCTAGATTCAATAATTGTACGAAATTTTCGTAAAATAATTGTTTGAAAAGAAGAAGCAGTTCTGGGGGGAAAGGGGAAGAGTATTTAGGTTGTTGAAAACAGAAAACAGATTGTTTGTTTTAAAAAATTATGTTTATCATAATCATTTAGTCATGTTATCATATGGAAACATTTTAAAAACAAGTTAAAAATGTTTCAGCTGAAAAGGAAAAAGATGTTGCTCTCGTTCTCCTTGACTCTCGTTCTCCGTTTTGGTTACTATCATTTGATTGCATTAGCCATAAAATTATTTTAATATCGACGACGTAGTAATTGGCAATGACGGTTGTTAAACATAATTAATTGCGTGATAATAATCATGTTTCTCATCATAATGTGCTTCATTACTGCTGTTTATATTCTTATCATTGCCAAAATTGTCTGCGATAATTATTTACGATTAAATGATGAAGCAGCAGTAGCAAAAGGACAGACACTTAACAGAAGAAGAAACAGCAACAGCAACAGCAGCGACCGCACTGGTCCGATGAGAGTAAATTACGCTCAAATGTCAAGAATTTAATAGACTACGCGAATGCTTGATTAGATGCTTTGAGCTATGTCTGTCACCGTCACTGACACAAGCAGACAGACGAAGCCGGAATGACAGAGGGAAAGATCTTCCGACAGGTAGCAGATTGATAGAGTTGATTGTCGTCCGTTACGACACCACCAACATCAAAATCAGCAGCAACATCTGGTGATTAAAGATTTCTCGTTGTATGTTGTTGTTTTTGTCGTGTTGTTGTTGTACTGGTAACATTATTAATGTTGTTGTACTTGTTTGTGTTGTTGCTTTCGTTGTTTGTTTGGTTTCATCAACAGGATGGCAAACACATTGATGTTATTGATGATGAATTTGTTGTAATTTTTGTTGCTGCAGCTAGTGCTATTGTTAATTTCAGTTGGTGCCTGTTGATTGTTTTTTAATGACGTTGGTTGGCAACGTAATAAGTTTTAACTAATACAAAATCAGTAACACATTTGCCCATTTGCAATGCTGCCAACCACAACAACAACAACAACCACATTAATAAACCGTTTCCACCTCATTCTGCCAACGTTTGAAAATGTTGCCGATATTCCTTTCAATTTAATTTTTTCGAAACATCTATTGGTTGTTGTTGTTGTTGTCTTTTACCAATGCAATGACAACACCTTGCCAGGAATTTTGTCAGCTTTTGGTTTTAGTTTTGTACAAATACGATTAATTGTTGGCGATTTGCTGGTTTTTGTGACTTTTTATGGCGTCGCCATTTAAGCGTGACTCTCGTAGACTCTCATAAAATATAATTACAGAAAAAAAATCAAAAGCAAAAAACACATGACAAAATAAAAATCGTCACCCGTCACTCGTTATTTTCAAAGTCTCAACGAAAAACATTCAAGACGTTTGTAAATTGATTTTATGACTTGTCTTCAACGCGCTTTATCTGCGACATGTTGTGTCGCTATCGGAAAGGCAACGAGACGTAACAACAGCCACGCGGCCAAACCCAGTTTCTCTGTTTTTTAACATGCGATTTCGAGTGACGCGGTGTCGATCGCGTGGGCGTCTCTCAAATAAAAAGCCAAAATTATGTTGATGCTTATGTTGCTGTAGTTACTGCTGCTGCAAGTGAGCAGGCTTTAAGTCAAGGATTGGCATCAATAAAGAAATTAAAAGTAGCTTGGGGTTTCAAAAAGTCGTTTGAAAAAACGACTTTGGGAACTGCCAAAATAGCGAAGAAAACCTAGCGGAGATTATTATTAAGAAGAAGAAGAAGAGATGAACAGGCTTAAATTTCGATTTGCTTGTTATTTAAATTCCAAAATATCACTTCGAATCGGACTATCTAGCGATTAATAATCAAGGAAATTTGTCAATCAGTAACATCCTGGAGTAATGTTCCGGGCTTGATAGAATTGAATTCTCGTCAATCCGGTGAAGAAAACCTAAAAGTTTTAAATGTGTATACTTCATTGAAATATATTAATTATTAATTTCCAGGATTAATCGCAAACTGTTGCTTCCCTTCAACTGATTCAACACGAGTTGACCGATCCAGTCTGCCGCGATTCCGTTTGACTCTGTGAGAACTCTTTGCAAATTTCCATCGAAATGTCACCCACCTATCAATTGATGCTATAAAATTTCCCTTTACCCCATCCCTCTCATCGGTTTTTCACTATTTCTTGCTTCTTGCTTTTCTATTTTTCCATTACAATAAATTCGAATTATCGTACATAGTATTTAATAGTTACCCATCTTCTTCCTCTTCTTCGTTTTCTTCTTCGTATTTTTCTTCTTTTTATTTTTTCTTTTACATTTTTTTGTTTTTCAAGTTCTTTCTCTTGACTTGTTTCTTTCTTTTTCTCCCACATACTCGTCGTACAATGTTTGAAACCTCTGTACTCTCCGAAACAAGGACGGCAATAAGGATTAATAATGCATTTTCCTTCAAACCAACAACAACAACAACAACTTCAACAATAGCAATGTGAAACTTTAACAAAAATTAAAGTAATGAAAGGATTTAATTTTCATTTAATATCAAAACTTTATGAATACATTTTCCTTCTCGGTAACGAGTGTGTGTGCGTGGATACGTGTGAGTATGCAACTGAATGTATGTACGATTTTAAGTGAGTGTAAGGCATGTTTTGCTTGTATGTTTATCATTGTCCTTTCGGAAAATGCAAATTATTCGAGCTGAAGATTTTTTCTTAATTACAAATAATTTTTAATGCAATTGCGCACACACAAATACACACACAGACACAACACAACATATGACGATGGATCATTTATCATGATTGTATAGTCTGCTGAAAAGCGCTTGTTCGTTGACAGGCAGGCGTCGCGGGGAGGATGCATATGAATTCATTAAATATTATTTTCATGATCTCATAAAATGAGTCCCCCGATATTGAATAGTAATGCACGCATGCGGTAAGCGTAACGACGACGCATCAATTCAACGGGCTCCAACACTAAAATTAATGAAGTCGACTCTGAAATCCATAAAATGCAATCATTTGACCAATCAATTCTTCCCTTTCTCCGTCTTATAAAAAGAGAAACAAAACACAAAAATCGCAGATGTATTTAATAAGTAATTACTACAGTTTAACAGAATAAAGGCAAGAGGAAGATGATGATAATGGTAAAGAAAAAAGCGAAGAAGAGCGATAAAACCGGGGTAACAGCAGTTAAATTCCTTAGAGGGGGTACAATATCCGGTCGGTAGAAATTAGTATTAGTGACAAAAGGGACCATCATTAGCATTTAACTACCACGAGAATTGAAATCGGCTCACATCATCAATTCAGAGTATCCAATAACAAGAAGAAGACTACTGCCTCTTTACTCCTTCTCTTTTCTTCGTCTAGATATTTGAAGCCAGTCGAGATTCAAAGATTTGATCTGGTATTTCAATACTAGTAAGAAATGTACAATAGTTGTCAATAATCTGAAATGATAATTAACTTAGAAGGAGACATAGATCCCATAATTAGATGTTTATAATTCTTAAACCGTTTTTTTCGTTTTCTTAAAATTAAACGTTTAGTCGAAGAAGAAGAAGAAGAAGAAAAAGGCTATTAATTCACTTTACATTAAAAATTTCAATTTTATTTCCAAAAGTCTCTGATATTTATTCCTCAGATTAAGCCAAGATTTACAAAGATTTACCACTGCGTTTCCAAATTGTCTTTATGCGAGCGGCCGCATTTTCATTCTTCCATTCCGTTCTTCTGGCCAATCATTGCCTACCCCTTTCAGAGCCCCGTCGACCGTGTCATTTAGATGAAATAGACACTTTAAGACTCTAATGCCTGAAACTTCTAAAGTCAGTTATCGATGGTATTTTTGAAATTTTCATTCGATTTTAATTTTGTTGGTTACGATAGCTCCTTTCAATCTAAGGAAACCCTCTCATACAACAACAATGACGCCGATTGGAAGAAACATGATTTTTATATTAACACGTAATGGCTAGAAAAATGGCCTGGAACTAACCTCAGAAAAAAGTTGAGAAAGTGAAGAAATTGAAAAAGACTAAATGGTACAAATAACTTCGAAGGTTGTCCGACGAACTGAGATGGTGTTCGAAAGAGTGATGTGGGAATGACATGCGCCGCGGATCCAAAAGTAATCAAAATAAAATTCTGTTATTGACACGAAAAGGTTGGTCGTGTTGCTTTATCGCGTTATTGACATTTTGACGCAATGTTTTGAACAGCTAATCGTTAAGAAAGCATCGAGTTATCAGAACTATTGAACGTTTTTACAACAACCAATAATACTCGTAAAGACCAATTAGTTCGTTTTATAACAAAAAATAATCATACGAGTATATCATCATGATTCTCTCTACTTCTTCGACTAATATCAAATACTATTTCTAAATTACTTCAAATCTCTTTGAAATTCTTTTATATTTCAAATAATTTATTAATTAGCAATAAATAAATCGATAAAATACGATAACGATAAAACAACGAAAAATTATTTATGTAAAAGATTTCTGAGAAATGACTCGTTTTTTTAAAGGTTTTAATAATCATAAATTTTAAGCTTAAGTTCTCCAAAGCTTCATAAATCAGTCGTGACGATTGTTGTTTTTTTTTTTTTTTTTGTTAAAGTGTTCTTCTTCTACTTATACACTTGATTCCTTTCAAAATTTTTTATTAAAATGTTTTATGAAACCTCAAAAAAAATTAACAAAAAAATAAAGAAAATATGTAATTTTTTTTCGTTGTTCGTTTAGTTCAATTCGTGTTTAACACGGATTTTTTTCCGTGCTAGTTTAAAGAATTCGACCACCTTCCGCAGTAGCCGGTACCAAAAAGCGATAAAAACAAAAACAAAAATCTGTCACATATCAAATAAATTTTAATCATTTTAGAAATTTAAATTAATTCCAATATTATTCAAATGTAAAATTTATCCGACATTTCTCATTATTATTTCCTCTGTGTTTTTGCTTTTGTTGTTGTTGTTCTTGAAAAATAAAAATAGTTCGAAACATCAAATTTCGAATGAGTAATTAATTGCCCGAACTGGCAACTCGTGCTAATTTCGAATTTAGTTTTCGATTCATATGATTGGATTTTTTGTCTTCTGATCAACTTTTAAGATACGATCAAACACATACAAATACATATGAATATTCGCTTGTAGGAAGTACAAATATATTTGTTTCGTATTTCATCGTATTTGTGGCTGAGAATCTGTTTATCTTTAATTTGCTTATATTTCTTGAAAACAAAGTTATGACTCAAAATTATGTTAAGCAAAAATTGAAGGAGTTGTTGAATTAAAAAAAGTGATTTTTTCAAAATTAGTTATTTAATTATTTAATTACATAATTTAATTATTATTTTTATCAATGTAGAATGAAAGAAAAGAATTAATTCTTATATTAAATTTGCTTTAGCCGTAGTTACGAAACCTGAGAATGTTCGATGTGATTGTATGGACCATTAGGCAGTTTTCATTTCAATCAATACAAAATTTATCTTCTTAAAAAGAATTTTTTATTTAACATTTTTAAAAAGGTGCAATAATTAGAAAATATTAGAATAAGCTTTTAAACCCCTAAATACTTTTGGCTTTAAAAACGACTTAAGAGACAATAAGTTTTTATTTCGTGATTAAAAGCTACAGACGGTGGTTGAGAAATACCATCGCTATTCGGAAAATAAACGTTCTCTTTAGAATGAAATAAATGAAATTTTATTTTTGCGTTTTTCTTCAATTCCATAAACACGTCACGTAATTAACGAAACTCTCTTTCCTCTTTTTTCAAGGCCGATTTGAAAAGTTTGAACAAATCGATTTGAAAATTTTGTCTCTGGCGGTTGGTGCCAAGGTCTAAGAAAATTACTTAATGCCGATTTAAAGCTCAAATTCTGAAGGGAAAACATTTGGAAAATATAGAATTCCGATACGATAAATATCCTCGAATAACAAAAATTTCAAATCACCAAAAGTCGATATTCCGAAAATGATAAAAGAGCTAGAGGACGAAAATGCGGAAACGACAGTGTCACGAAACAATAATTTTTTAGAGCTACAAAATCGTGGAACGAAAAAATGCGGATTAAGGAAACCTCGAAATTACAAAGTTTTTTATTCAGTCGGCTTTTCGAGATTTCATAATTTTTTGTAAATTTTAAAAATATCGATCTCAAAGATATTAGTTTTCGAATTTTTATCAGTTTTGCATTTCACGATCTTCGATGCTGGACCGATATTGAAAAAGCAAAAAAAATATTCTAAGTTTGTCATAAAACACGTACTCATTTCTTCGCTTTCGAATGCCCGCATCATGGGCGTATAATATTCATGATAGTATTGAAAAAGGAATACAAATATTTCATGTTTGTATTTGTTTAATGCATTCCAAGCAGATCTTCCATAATTTTTATCGATTTATTTATTGTACTACTTTCCTTTTACTACTTCATGCATCAGTTATAATTAATTAACCGTCCGCCTCTTTAAAGCAAGCCCGTTCTATCACTCAGGAATTATTAAATATTTTTGCCGGCCGGAGATGCTTTCAAAAGTTGACGATGAAGTTGGATATTTTTCATGAATTTAACAAAGTTTAATTGGAAACAAAGTAATTTAACTTAATTCAAATTAATTGAATGCTCTATTTATTCGGGCTTTATTTCATCGTCTTCTTCCTCTTCATCTTATTCTTTGTTTTATTGAATGTTCGTGGCGTTAGAAAATAATAATATACTAATTATTATTATTATTATTATTATTATTATTATTATTATTATCATCATTATTTAAAAGGAATCTATTGTAGTTAAATTGAAAGCGTAATTTTACAGCTAATCCCCTTCATCCCCATCCCCCTTCAACACCTCCCCCCCTTCTCCCACCACCACTCTTTGCGCTTTTGCAATTGCTCGTAAAATTCTAATTAAAATTGTCGCTGTCATTCTTCATGAATGTCTTATTGTTCATTTTGAAATAAATACGAGCCATCTATCCAAACAACCGAAAGTTGCCTGTAAATTAATTTGGTGTAAAAAGTAGCTGAAGCATTAAAGAGTTATTCATTTCGGATCAGACCAGTCCGTGTGAAATCAACTTTTAACTTTTTCTTCAAAACTTTTTCAATGACAGAAAATGAATTTTGAGTGAGATAACAAAAAGTTTTGGGAATTAATAGAGTACTGAAATAAGAGTTTGTTGTTGTTGTTTTTGTTGATGTTGTTGTGTTTTACTTTATTTGCTTACTTTGAAAACATAGTTTTAATGAAAACCTTGTGGAAAAGTTAGGAATTTTGAGAATAGAAACTCTTTCGTAAACAATCAATAAAATCATATCGAAATTATTTCAATAAAGCAAATAATTATAACGAGAATCTTTTATTGTATTAATACACAATGTGTAATGAAAAATATGCAACAATTTATGTCTTCTAAAATACGTCTTCTAAAATTCCCTTTTGAAAGAGTATGAATCTTTGAAATTAAGACATTTTTGACACAAACAATTTCTGTAAAAAATTTAAATTTAAAGAAATGGTATCAATTTTCATTTCGCCGAAACTACCAAACAGGACTTAAAAGAAATATTGCAAAAATATATCATGAAGTCATATAAAAACAATCAAATCTAAGGAAAATGGATTATATTCCTCTTTTCTATGTGAATGGCATTTATTTTTGTATATATAAATATCTAGATATTTAAGTCCATTTAAGTCCTCAAAATAATTATTGAAACATTTCATCAATGGCATTTTGTATTTAAGAAAGACAACAATGAAGCGAAACAACTTTGATATCCTACATGCGAGGGGAGTGCATATATCTCACTGTGTATAGAAAAGTGTATACATCCTTGCTCAGGATCATCTCCTTAGTAAATTTAGACATGTCCATCTGTTTGTGTACGGAAATCACAGTCACAGCCGAACGGCCAAAGTAATCGGTCTGAAAATTGACACCCTATCATTCTAGGTCATGTGATTGAATATGGACGAAATCGGTCATATACCACGCCTTCTTTTATGAATTAAAATTGCAAAGCCCAATTTTATAAACTTTATTAGTTGATGCCCAGACTTTATAACTGATATGGCACTGTTGGCAGTAATAGATCGATTGAAAGTGGACGCGGCACGCCCACAATTATAGTATACCGTGAGTAGGCCTTTTAAGAAATTTTTATGTGAAGATGATTTGTTATATCTAAACTATCCATGAAAAGGGATACGTAGTCCTAAAATGGGCGTGTACCACCTACAAGCTGTTGAATTTGAACCGTATACTTATATTACGGAGTAGGGCATATGAGTTTCGGTCAGGCCAAAGTTAAAATTCTTATTTGTTTGATTTTCCAAAAGAATTTCGTAGCCCAAAACATTGTCGAATACTTTTTCATAAAATAAAAGAAAAGAAAATACATATGAAATCGACAGAAGCATGAAATAAAAGTAAACAAAAAAATTATACAATTTGGAATGTATTGAGAATTTCGAACGCCTTCATAAATCAAACATGTACACCGAACACACACATACACACACACAGAAACTCCAGGATGAGCTTAATAAATACACTGTAAACCGAGTATGACTGACCGGTGCCAAATTCCAGAATCTGAAATTGTATGCAAAGCTAAAGAATTATAACAAAAATTTCCATAGAAAACGAAAAATAATCGAAATCCTAATCAATCGATTGATTTAATATAATTTCGGTATTTCATATTCAGAGCACATCGTCCTCGTCATCGTCAACGTTAACGTCCACTCTCTACGTCATTACCATTCTCGTTACTGCCGCCACTGTCGCCATTGTCAGTGCCATCGTCAGCGTCACTGTCAGCGTCACCGTCAGCGTCACCATCAGTGTCCTTATTTCGGGTAGTTGTGATGCATCGGTAGGAGTTGGAGAAAATTTTTACGGAGATATTTTTCGACTTTACACTGAGAAAAATATGTTTTGTTTCCGATTTATTGAAAAGAAGGGAATAAAAAGCGAGAGATAGAGAGAGGAAGAGAGAGATGGTGAATCTAAAGTGTGAACGAGGTACTGGTAAGAAAATATTTGTCTTGAGTTGCATGAAGTCGAATAAAATTCCTGAATTTTCGTTATCGATCAATATACTCTCTTTAGAGATTAAAAAATTCTTTTGTGGTCAAAATTAGTTACCAAAATACATTAAATAATATTAAGATTGGACTGGAATGTTTTGTAGAATTTTTACGGTGTCCGAAATAGCAATCCATTTGATTTTAATCCATTCTCGATTAGTGCAGTTTCGAGCATGACCCTAAAACGGATCGATTGACTGTTGATTTGAACGATGAGGAAAAATCAGGCATCTATTTTGAGAGAATGCTGTAACCAACGGTGATGATGTTAGTGGTGATGACAATAAAGAGTTCCAATGAGCAACCATATACCCTAAATAAACCGTTATATTATAACAACAAGGACAACTATTGCTATTACTCCTACTACTACGATACTAAACGGCAGCTATGCGCTACAAAATAAAAAGTGAAAATAATGAAAACCAACACGTATTTCTAGAAGAGAAATATTAGTCACGAAACGTTCTCGCGCACACACAGAGAGACCGAGACACACTTATGCGACCACTCACATACCAACACCCATAAGAAAAACTAAAAATACAAACAACAAACACTTCGTGACATTCAAGGCAACGTTGAAAGCCAAAGGTCGATAGGATTTTCGAGGAAAAGTGTGCAAACATGCAATAGGGCGCTCGTTCCGTTCGATATAGCGTCTCCGTTTAAACTCAAAGCCATAAAATTTGTAGCGCATTCTCAATAAATTTACTTCGAAAGATAAATAGTTCCATAGAAATCCACATTTTGCCTATTCCGTTTTTCTATTTACGAGTAACCATAAGGTCGCGACGGCCGTGATGCATCCCACTGTGACGTGCTTTGACAGACTTCTTATACATCCACGCCTTTTCAATATTATTGATTTCTAATTGGAACTGACTTGTGTGTGCTTTGGCGGAAGAAAGAGGTGATTATACTTCAACAGAACCCACTCACCATTTATTCGCTCCTATAGAGTGATGATAATGACGATAGAGGCCAGAATGCCTGGAGTGAGGTTCTAAAGAGGTGAATAGCCTGTGTGACGAATGAACGCCTGCGGAAAATACGATATTAAGGAAATATTTTTGTGAGAGCGGATACAAAATTGGTCAAATGTAGCGAACCAATGGGTGGTTCCTTACAAGGGTGTGGGGGTTGGCAGGTGACCAACCATGATAAGCGGCCATAGAACTAAACGAGTATTTTCCCGTTCATTCATCCGCTTATTCGTTCTCTCCATATGTTCCATCCTTTTCTCATTTTCTTCTGCCTTCATTCCTCACTTTCTTCTCTTCTTATTTCCTTCCTCCCTATATATACCCCCTCCCTTCTTTCAAACACTCCAGTCTTTCTTCTTTACGTGATGCTTCTCTATCGCTTTGTATCGTTGAAATATTCTCGTATTGAAAATACCGTATGCCTCCTGGCCTTATTGGCGTTTTGGGCCATATGTTTCTTAAATTTGATCTTCATTATTTAGTACATTTTTATTTTCTGTGCGCCTTTCCTATTTGAGTTAGCTATGGCGAAGAAAAATCCTTTCCTCTTCCTTAGATAATTTAATAATTTACAAAAAGGTTTTGAGCCGCACCGAGGAGCCAGCCAGACAATATATAAATTTCGACACCATGAAACTTTCCGTTCATCTTTGCTTTCAACTAATTCTTTTCAAAATCGTTACGAATTTTATAATTAAGTGAATCTTGTTTGCCTACGAGTACCCTTGATTTGTGTTGGCAGTGCCTTTGAGGAATGTTCGATTTTTATTGCAATAATAAGACTCTATTTAATAGAAGGTAAATTCGACCCAAATTGAAAGGGAATTTCAACTGGACGGGACAACCTGATGGCAAATAACAGAAAAGTTTAGAAAAACAACTGAATACATTCTAGAATCAGATCAAGGACCAAAGGTATCAAGTATCCAAAAGAATAGCAGCGCCTTCCCATTTGCAACATTTGCAATAAGTAATCGATTAGCTCGCTTATTCGTTTTAACTCTTGCTTTTCGCCAACACCTGCTAAAGACCATGAAACGGTTGACTTGGTCGTAAGCTACAGCTAAAATCCAGTATTTGTCTTCTCTTCTTCCTCTTCTAATCCTCATTCTGTCTTTTTTGTTACTTAACCACCTTTTCTTTCGTTTATTCATCGATTAATCCTTACCGAATTGTCGAGTGTAATTCTTATGGTTCTCTTCGAATAATCGCCTCCAGCAAATGAAAGAGATGGAAAATTAATGAAAAATTTCTACTACCCCGTTCCCACAATCATCATTCCATTCTTTCAATGCCCAGCATTAATGTTTTACCTTATCGAGCGGCCACCTTAACCCACTGACTGCTATTTAGAGACAGCAAAAAAAAAATAAAATTAAAAGCCAAATCAAACACAAACAAAAAGAGAAAAAGCAAATAAATAATACAATTTTAAACTGCCAGCGCACACACACACTTACACAGACACTGGTGCACACACCGTGAACAACCGGCGAAAGGTAAAGGTAAAAAAATTCAACATTCACCAAAGGAAAGGAAGAAAAATAGCCAGAACACAAAAATGACGAACGCCAACGTGCGGCAACACTAAACGCAAAACGGTCAGAAACGTATTGAAAGGCGGCAAAAAGGTAGAAAGGAAGGGAGGTAGGTAGGCTGGATTGACAGTTGCGGACGGACGAGTGGACGGGCAAACGAACGATACGTCACATTACATTAAAACATGGCGTACTCGTACGACACGAGGCGAGAATCATTGCTCGAGGTGGTTGTCAAAGGAAATAGAATCAGAGAAGAGGATGGACGACACAGGCAACGTTGACAATTATGACAAGAACGAAGGCCCAAATGTATCCATGAATGTGAAGAGGACGAATGCCAAACCGACGAGGAAATGCTCAAAGTGAATAACTTTTAAAAGGACGAATAGAAAAGCGTAGGATAATGATGATAAAAGAATGATCATTTTGATGGAGGTAACTGTAAGCCATGATGGTAAACATGATGATGACAGTAACGATGGTGATAATAATGATCGTCATCATGATGATGGTGATAGTTGTAAAGGTGATGGCTGTGTTAGCAGTGACGTTACGATGTGACATAACAAGAATGAAATGTTGCAGCCATTTCGGCGCTTCATCTGTGAGTTCTGCCAGGAAGAATTTTGATGTAGAGGACTGCCACGCGTCACACTGCTGACTTCACTATTGCTACTGCTGCTGCATCGACGAATCGAAGGCAATATGTTTTCGTCATGTTCATTCACAAAGTTGTTGACAGGGCGAAAAATTGAGGATGATAACGACATTGTAGCGGCTAGGCGCGTGGTCGGGTCATACGTGTACAACATGGTTATTCAATGGAAATATACTTTATGTGGATGGAAATACACATATGCAGCTTTGCTTGTTACTCTTCCTTCTCTTCTTCTATAACGTCTGCTTCTACTTGCCCGAAAAATGTGACATATTTGTATTGAGTATAAGCACGGCCATCAACCTCTCCACCCACCCACGCATAAATCCTTCCATATTTGTACTCTTAAACATTTTCAAGGTCCCAAAAAAAAAGAGTAGGAGAACTCTAAATTTCTAGAGACCAGAAAATAATTTTCTGTTTAACAGAACTTTTGGGATAATGAAGAAGAGGGTAGAATCTTGTCCTTAAAGAATTTATAATTTTAAATATGTCAAGAAAATCAAAGGATAGTTAAGAACAAGTGAAGATTGCAAAGTTGAATTTAATATGAAAAGTCATTGGTTAATATCTCCAATTATAAGGAATAATCTTATCTTTTACAGATTCCTCAGTTTATTTCTTAACTTTTGATTTTTATGTTTCATATCGATGGGGTCATCATTCGTTTGTTATTAAATTTCTTTCATTCGATAATGTTAATGGAGGATTGTTAAAGGAAATGAAGATATTAAAAACTTTCATTGACTTCAGATTTAACTTTGACGTCGCCGACCATCCGACCGGAGTTGAGGTTTTTATAGCATAACAAAGCCATTTTGGTTGGCCTTTTATGATAAGTTTCAATAAAATATCCCATAATATCCCAACGAATTTAATGTGATATCAAAAGTGCGAGGATATACCGATATGATCAACTGAAGAAAAGGGATTTTAAAAGGAATTACCGCGTCTATATCTTGTATTAAAGTATTAAGTAAGTGCTAATCAAAGTCTGGATGAGAGGTTTATACGTAAAACCAAGGGGTTTTTAAGCGACTTAAAATTAACTGAAACCGAAGAAAACATTATTAGAAATCCCAAAGATCTTTAAAAAATTTTAATAAGATTTTTCAATAAGATTCTGTTTAATAAAACGAAGCCCCTTTGAAGATTTTTTAAACCACTTTATTAATTATTATTAATCCCTTTTGCCGCAGCTCAATATGTTTGAGGTCATGGTAAATAGTGGCTTTTAGACGTCCCCTGAAAAGGTGAAAGTCGTTAAGGAAATAGAACAAATTGCTGCTGGTAAGTAAAAGGGGGAAAATTAATAAGACTCGGGCAAAAAATTTGAATAGAGGAATAATATATAATTATAAATGAAAGCAAATTAAAGTATACATGGAGTTACAAAGGCTGATGGGTCAGTCGGTTAGTTTGGCAATTGGGTTGGTTAGTCGGTCGGTTTGGTAAAATAAATTACGAGTATTAATTAAAAAATTTAATATTTATGAAATGTGGAAGTAAATGAGGCAGCAAAGTTACTTTTTCGATACTAATTAAGGAAAAAGCCTGGTGAATGAAAGTAAAGAAGAAGAGTAAGAGTAAACTAAAGGATATTTGCCCCAAAATATTATATAAAAAACATGTATTCAGTTTTATAGAATTATTTTAGAAATGAAATTAACTTACCCAGTCGTTTATGTCGCTCCCTTTCTCTTTCTCTCTCTCCTCAATATTCAGAACATCGTGAGACCGAGCCGAGCAAAAACATTTTAATTTATTAATCTTCTCAATTTAAATCCACCAAATTGTTTTCTGTCAGTTTCAAAATATCTTAATTAACGAACCTCAATCAATGTTATGAAATAAATAATATATTTGTATCGATCATTATTAAGTTTAATTAATTTTCATTAAAACGAACGCACACGCGTTTTAATTAAGAGAATAAATTTGAAAGAATTTTAATAAAAAGCATTTAAGCCAATTAAAAAATAGTTAATATTAACAATGCTTAATTAGACCAACAGCGCCATGACGGCGAGGACGGCATCGCATATAAGCAGTACGGGTCTTTGGCCGCGGAACTTTGAACACGGCGTGACACAGCACGACACAGCGATTCGGGGCTGGCAGCGAGTGGGGTACATCAAGTGTCAAATAGAATCATAAAGTCTAACTAAATTTAACACAAAACACAAACACACGCATGCAATCTTATGCACAAATCAAAGGTTTCCTTGTTTAAAGTCTTAGCAAAAATTGATTGATTGATGTGAACGATTTATTAAATGACGGCAAAAAGGCACTCGGGCTTTGACATACCCTAATGTGACACACTCCTGAGCGTTTCTTTGTGTTTTCAGCAAATGCTTTTTCCACGACTTTATTAAAACAAACGAATTCCAGTGTCTCATTTGAAAAAAAAACAACTCCCGATAAACATGAACGACTGACTGTTGCAAGCAGACTGCTTTACTTTGTCACAAGAAAACTAAAGTTCCCCAAAATAACAACAACAAAAGCGAAAGGAAAACCGTATTAGCGTCACTAGTGGTTGCGTTGACGGCGGCAACCAACGACGTAACCCCAGCATATCAACGTACACAAAAGCGCGGTAGCGCAGAAGTTAGCCGTTCCGACAAAAAGTGAACAAAAACAACAGCAACAACCTTTATTTTACCTTCGGGAAAGTACTCTCTGCTTATAATGTTTTCAAAGAGAACGAGAATAAGGGCTCGCACTCATTATAAAAATTTTTAAATCCAGTTACAAAATCAGCAGCTGAGGAGAGAGAGAGAGTGATAATAACAGCTGCAGTTCACCCTGCCTTCGTAGAGTTTTGTCACTCAGAGCGGCGATTCGCCGAGTATATGAAGAGAGTTAGATAATTTCGTTATCCCAAAGAAATATTAAAAGAGAGCGCACGTAGAAGTTTATGTGTTTTACAGATCTCTTTTAAAATAGAACTACTCTTTTATCCTAAAACAATGGAAGTGAGACCAATAAAGAAACTGAATTAGCAACATGGACAATCAGAGATTTACTGTCGAATTGTTGGAGGAATTCATCATTGGGTCTGATCTGGAGGTCTGTGTATGGTAGTAATTAACCGCGACGGTTCAAAGATTTAGCGGTTTCTCTGTTAAAATTAGTTACTTCGGTCAGTAGGCTGAAATGCGTGGATTTAATTTGCGTGGAATACTGAAAGGAGAAAATATGCGGTGGAAAAGATTAAAGTAGAAAATTAACAAAGGAAGCATTTACCTTTCCGCATTTTCTCTCCTTCCCATTTGTAATAAACAATATTTGACAAAACATTTCTTATTATCAAAAATTACAAAAAATTCATTAGATTAATTGATTGAATGCTATTGAGTATTTAGACTTAATAAAATTAGTCAATAAATTATTGGCAAGGACACCGACATCGCAGATTCTATTTCCAAGCAAATGATAACGCAGATGACCCCAATTTCTTTATACTCAACACCGTTATAATGCTGATATAATGCTAATGCCTTTACTGTATTCACCCTGGCATGATATCCTGGCCCTTGCCTTCGTCACAAGCTATGGTAATTTTCAAAGGTAACTCGCTACTTGAAAAACTTTTCGTGCTCAAATCATATGCTAATTTTATTCAAACAAACATAACAGTTACCGTATGCCAAATAAGCACGGCAAATAAGCATTGAATGGATGGTGCAGAGAAGTACATCACTATAGTCAATGTTTTTGCTAACAAAAGATGAGCTTAACCCTAGTATCATCATTAGAGAATATCTACTCACTTTCGAATATTGCTTAAGTTTATTGTGTTCTATTCCGCAGAGTGGAAAGTTTTCCACTGAATAGTTGGCCTCAGTCATAAAGCTCAATTGTCATCATGTTTCAATAACTTCTTTAATGTTACAAAATTTAGACAGGATTTCACCAATCAATTAACGGTATGAATTTATTTTGCCGTCACACAAAGGTTAAAATTTATAGGAAAATATTCATATAGTGAATAAATTTAGAAGTTACTTGGTTGAGCGAGTAGTAACGAAGAGAAAACCATTATGGAAGAGAGTGAGAAATATCTTCTTTATAACGCTCTATTAATCATAGTGGGTTCTCTTTCAATAAGATGATCTCTTCATATTTGTCTAGATAATTTACTCACGCTCTTTATCACTAGAAAAACGATTACTGGATTCACAAAAATAAGTCGGAACAAAAAAAAATGGATTTTTAACAAAACAGTTTAAGTTAAATATTTCGTAAATCCCGCTCACTTTGGCCTTCTTCCCGGTGTCTTGAAAAAATGCAGATCGTCGTCAATCTTCGATCAATATGATCATATTGTAATCTTTATGAACTGCCAGGAAATTACAAAAACCTTTTAACAGGGAAACCTGATTCATATTTAGAATTTATCCTCCTGGTATTAATTTCATATAGCCTCACCTAAACCGGATTAGCCCAACTCAGCGCAAAGTCGCCTGCGCTGCAACTGAGTTCCAGTTTTCTCAATAATCGCCGCAGTCCATCAATCGTCACCAAGATGAAATTGATGTATTAATTTTAATTTTTAGAAGAATAATTTCAGAAGGAATTTGATCTCTTCAATATGCTGAAATCGGGAATATTTTTTGATTTTTTAAAATTGTTATTGTGTTATTGATGGCTTGAATAACGCTCGATGGTGATGATGATGATGATGATGTTACTAATGATGAACATGTTGAAATTGGAAGAGCATATGTTTCTAAGTGACCTTACCGCCCTAAATAAACCCGACTGTCTTCTTCCCCAAAATAGTATTTACTGCTGAATCACCTTTAAAAAGTAAATGAAAACCTAGCTCTAGATCCGACCCTACTTGCCATTCATACCTTATCGGCTGAAACAGACAACGAACAATCGATAAAGATCCAAACAGCCTAATAAACCTTATAAAATAATCCTGCAATTTACCGAACTCTAAATTTTATGCGATGAAATATTTATATATGTGTCGTACACACACTGGCCACAAATAAAAATGAACGCTTAATATTCTTCTGATGGTCCCTCCCGAATTTATGTATTATACATCATTTATACAAAAAAAAAGAATAACTTAATTTAGTATCTTTCAAAGACTCAATAGAAAATTGCCCATATATTGCATATCACATCGATTCGATTCCCCACAAAAAGAAACCATAACTTGATCGTCTGGCGGGCATTGGAGGTGCGTCGTATTGGAGGGCATAACGCTGTATCGAATGCTTCGGTGATCATGTCCATTTACAAAAATAGAAGTCCATACCGATACAATCCGCGATGTTCGTCTAGAATACACAATTTGGTGAAGAAGTAGACTTAAGCGCTTAAGTGCATGATCAGTTTTTTGCTGTTGTTTTTGCTGTTGTTGTTGCTGTTGATTTTGTTGTTATTTTTGTTGGTACTTCAGCAATTATTATCACTGATCGTTTACGCAATCGATTCATGTTAAACGCGTGCCCCTTTGAAATAAACCAGAAAATTGTTGGACTGGAGAATTTCTAGAAGGCCATCGCGACAGACGGTTAGAGTGTGGAACGCTGCCGTTCTAAAAATAAATGGAATCCTTTTTTTATCCAGAGACGAAGATATTAAGATGAAGACGCCTCACTGATCGAAACAGGTTGACGATGATGATGATGATGATGATGTAAATGAAGATCGTATTCGCATGCATTTTAATTTTGTGCCTCGTATTACTTGATAATATTTATTAGAAGTTATTAATTTAATGATATTTAATTGATCGTTAGTGGATAATTTTGAACAAAAACAAGTCATCACTCACCGACCATTTCTCCAACATAACCATTTTGTCATTTGCATGAATGTCTTCTACAGCACTACGATTTTTTTAGACCGATTAAATCTCTAAACATCAAGGACACAGATGAATAATTCAGGTAGCCTTACACTTTTGTAAACAGCTTTAAATATACTTAAAGTAACTAGGCAGGATTCAGCACCATTTGTTCACATTTAAGCGGATTAAAATTACTTCCTGTCATTTCCTTTTTGGTCGATAATGCAAATCGTTATCGCTCGACGGCTCAAAATTACCGAAACCGGGCTCTAAAACAAGTACATGTAATGATTTATGAGTAGATTGTGCCTTTTTTAAACCCCATTGGATTAATCTCTTCCTTTTGGAGGGGAATGCAGAGGAAGAGGTGGCGGCATGGAAAATGAAATTTTTATCAAACAAATTGCGACCTGTTCCATTTTACGAAATTACGAAATTAAATGCAGACCATCCATCAGTAAATAGTTGCTGCAGTGTACAACAACAAGAACAACCATTACGGAAGCAACAATTTGATAAGAAATTCCTTGTTTGTAACCTGCACCAATTTTAAGTGCTTTTTTGACAAATTCACTTTCAGTCTGACACATCAAAAATCATTTCTTCAATTTACGGTCGCTTAGTAATACCTAAACAACATGAAACCTTCCTCGGCAAACCCCTCTCATAAAGGACACAACCGGTCCCCGGTGTCCAAATGAAATCCTCGCGTTAGCGACATCAGGACTTGTCTTTGTTGGTTGTTCTCTTCATTAGTTCCGTTCATTACTATTTCATCAACCCTTAGATATTTCTGTACCGCTAGACAACAACAGAAACAACAACAACAACAACAACATTAAGCAACACGTTTTCAGTTTGCTAGACTGTTGATTTGATATGAATGATCCATCAGGTCTCGATGAGTCTTTGGTTTGGTTGTTTACTTAATCCTCTAAAGTCACCTAAAATTCCAATATTTTAATCATTGTCAATAAAAAGTAATCATTAAATCGAAATAAACCAAATGAAGAGGATGAGACTTTTCCCATTCAATTCGGGTTACTTTAAAATAAAACGTTTTTATGACCATTTCTGTCATTTCCATTTCTCGACTTTCGACTGTTTTAATTTCGGTGTTTGGACTTTCTGTTTACTGTTCTTGCCTTATTATTATTATTTTTGTCTTTTTTTTTTTTTTTGCTTTTTGTCCGTTTTTAATTTGAGTTTTATTTATATTGATGATATTCATGTGAATATTCGGCTCTTGGTGGTCTGTTTTGGATGCTTCATTCTGTTTTCGACTTTAGTCGTGAAATGGAATAATTGTGAACTAACTGGGTCGGGCGGTCGTTCGTTCGGGTGCAGTCACAGCTCACTGCTCACTTATTTCCAGTCGCATAGAATTTAAATTGTGCAAGAACAGTAAAGAGCGAAAGAGATAGAATCGACCCATAGGCAACCGACCCAATCGTCTATATTTTCATTCTTCTTCTTCAGCTTTCATGAAACAACCAAAAGAATGTGAGTCGCTTATAACCTCACGAGACACAAGCATGGCTTTGTGAGTGCATGTGTGTGCCGTGTGTGTGCGCGGTACTACTTCATTCTGACATTTGCCCCTCAGGCGAACATATTTTGAATGAGATTTTGTTTATGTTTGGCGTTTTTCTTTTTTCGTTTTCTGAGTGAATCGTAGCTCGTATTTTCGCTTTTATGTCAGAGTTAGCATTATATATACTTAATTATTATCATTGTTGTTGTTGTTGTCATTACGTTTGTTACTTGTCTGTGTGTTTGAATTAATAGAATTCAGTTTTGTGCTGAATTGGGTTGTTTTCCCTTCGGGGTTTTCCATAATGTATTTGAAGAAGATGAAAATTCAGAATATTTTTATTTTGGAAAAATTTTCAAGATTTCTCTTGAAAATTCTCCTTATCAGTGTTCTTCTAAATATTCGATTGCGCTTTCAAAGTTTTTAGTGTATTTTTAAAAAGTTTCGAAACTAATTGATTTGCCCGCATTTCGATTGCTGTGAAAAGGAAACTCACTCTTTCTTTCCGCTTTCCACCCCCCCCCCCATCAACCAAACACTCCGACTGATAAAAGGAAGGAACATACATGTCACAACAAAACATAATTGCTAGTTTTTATATTGATAATCGTACCATGCCATTACCGTGATATCCGTTGTAACGTTTCACCGTTATTGTAAAGTGCTTTTCCTCCAAACAAAATCCATTCATTTTCATTTTCATAATGAACTGATTGAGAAATATACCTGATGGCAAACAACAAAATACCAGCAACAACATAGTAATACGTGAGTAACACCAATAGAAACGAGAACACAACGAAATCGTATAACGCAAGAAAAAGCAAGTGATAAAAAATTTATGAAACAGACGTCAGTATCGCTCTCCGATACCAATAAAATGGTCAGGCTGCCCAATCAAATAAATAAAAATAAGATTAAATTCAATCAACTCCAAACCAACTCGAAATTAATTCGACTCAATTTTATATCTTTTCAAACCAAATTAAATTAAGTCACCTGGAAATTATCGGAAATCAACTCAAAATCAGTCTCAAACTTTTATTAATTTCGGATTAACTGAAAATAATTGAAATTAATTGAAAAAAAGTAAAAGCAACTGAAATTAATTCAAGTCAATTCAATACTAACTAAAATCAGTTCATTTTAATTCATTCCAATCCGTCCAGCTTAAGACAAAATATTTCAATTCAACCCGAATTAACTGAAATCAACTCAAAATCAACCTAAATTAATTCAATGCAAATTCGAATCTTAAAAAAATTAAAATTAAAATCCAAATCCAAATTCAAATTTAAAATCATATCAAATAAAATCAGAATATTATCTCGAGTAAATTCGAAATTAAATCAAATCGATTAAAACCTAACTCCAGTTAATTTCAATTCAAAATTATCTCCAATATTCTCAAATAAATTTAAAATTAATTTAATAAATTAATGGGTAAATACCTGAAGCAAAGTCAAATTTAGTAAAGTAAAACTTAGCTTTAACGACTTTAAAATGAAGCTCGATCTAATTCGAAATAATCTCTAATTTCGAATAAGCTCAAAATTAACTTAAATAAATTTAAAATCGGGACAGTTCAATTTGAAATTAAACCCAAATAAATTCAAAATTATCTCAAACAAATTTAGATTTATTTCAAATGCATTCAAAATGAAGAGAAGCTAATTCAATACTAACTTATTTAACTTCTTCAAAGCAAACACAAAGCATCACAAATAACTTCAAATTATTCAAAATTAACACAAATTTATTCAAATTTAGATTAGATAAATCAAAATTAACTGGAATAACTTCAGATCAACAAAAAATCAGCTGAATTTAAATTCGTTAAACTCAGTCCAAAATATTAAAAATTACTCTCAAGTTTCCATATTTTAATTCTATTTAAATTTTATTTTCATTAAAGCGAGAGGACATTGACGAAATAATGTGCGTAACGAGTGAATGGACCGATTAAATTTTTAGGGTTTAATCATATTTGGTTAATCAATTTCGGTTTATCAGCTATAGCGATCATGTTAAAATCAATAACAAAATTCTCTTTTTTTAGCCACTTTTAAACGGCTAATTATAATGAAATAAAAAGAATAAGTGCAAAAAATTTGACTGTTTCTATTCAGTTCGCAATTCGCATTTAACCGATCGGTCATTCGATGTCTTACGGCATCTGAAATCAAGCATCGATAATAAATCGGACAAGTATTGCGGCCATTCCTGGACAAACATTTTCCAGAACGTTCACTTAAAACGTCTGTTAAAATGCATTTTGCTCTTATGCATTCAAAACGCACGTAACAAAATGAAAACGAGGGAGCATCCCACGATTGTGACTTAGACTGAATGACTGATCGATTCAGTTGAGCAGCGAAATGCCTCGATGGATACCAACGATACAACTACTCAATCCTCAAATCCCCGGTAATTGAAAGAGCGAAGAAGATTGGAATAAATAAATTAAAGCGTCGTCCACTGAACTGTTTCTATTGCTGCCGATGCCATAATACCGTGGTCACATTCATAGTCGTAGCCGCTTCGTAGTCTTACCTGTAGCAGCCAGCCGCTGGCGTCCCGAGGCCATCGACTCTGTTCCATGAAGACCACAGATTCCTGGACAGCAGGTGTTTAGCATAAGTAATTGATATTCTGCTCGACTACTCCGCAGCCAACGAATGAACATAACGACAACAGAAAAAACAACAACAATCACAGCCACGAAAACACCACCACGAATAATAATAATAACAACAACAAAAATAACAACAACAACAGCAACCACAATAGAAGCCCAGAAGAACCAGTTCTCTGAATCTCAAGTCCAGCATCGAGAACAAAATCCAGCTAGAACGCAAACAGGCACGAAGCAAACGCGCAAATCGAACGCAATGCCATTAAGAGATACGAAAGGCTCAGGAGGCTCGGAAGCCTGAAACGTGTTCTCAGCTGTTCTCGATGTTGTCGATTCTAAACAATCACAGACTCCGGCAGCTGCTGAGATTTCGCAAATTGTCTTTCTTCTTAATGCCCCTGCATTTGATGAATTTCGATGTCATCCCGGCGCACCCGTTCGCACCCTGTTACCGTCCCTGAATACAAATCCGTCCTACTGCCTGACTGGCTGGCTGCTTCGCTTAACTCTAAATCGAGTGCGACCCTCGAAAATTCAAGACTCAATCTTATGGTCGGAGTTGATTATTTCTCAGATCCCCGAAATGATTTGTCGTTTCATTCTTATTGTTTTTGTTCTTGTTAATATTTAAACCGTTTCTACCGTACCATATGTATACATAAGCGCGTATGTACATGCGTGTATGTGTGTATACACATATGCATGTATTGGTATTATTTCCTAACCGAAAGCCGTTGATTAAAGTGCCCTCCTTTGCATCAAACCAACGAAGACAATGGCAAAGTTGTAAGATTTGTTGCTGCGACAAACTGCGCGAGCAGGTGGCTGAAAACAAGATGAACTTGTATTGGATAGAGCTCAAAACGAAAATGCAGAAGAAGATGGAGAAGAAGGAGGAAGAGGAGTTATTAGCATCGCATGTGTAAGCATAGTATTTGAATGAGAGAAGAATGAACTAGATTGGGGACGATCCAATTGCATCACATGATAATATTAATGATTAGGCATCGCCTTTGGGCAGGTGTGATGAGAGCAACGGTGATGACAAAAACACTGACAAGCGTGAACTCTCTACACGGACTCAAACTGAGATTACGACGACTGGCGTGGCCTTACTAAATGGAATGATTGTTTTACAAATTAAATTACAAATATAAACATAAGATCGTAACTATAAACTCGTTGTTGAACTCGTTACTCAAGTAAGTCAGGCCAAATGATGAACTCGTTACTTGAGTAACGAGTTACAACATTATTAAATGAAATCGAGAGAAAAGTGAACGATCTTCATCGTTGCCAGGTTAAAAAAGAACTATATGGTTCCTCACTTCTTATGGTTCACCTCAGTTAAACGTGTCCTCTTTAACTGATTGATTATATCGAACGATCTCAGGCTATCCGAATAATCTGATTAATAATACATCATTCTATATGTTAGGAATAAAATAATTGCTGGTATCCCCTTGATTTGCACGTTCGATAAATCAGATTTATCCCATTGCCTCACAAAAAAATGGTCCAGAAGTTTCAGCCTATTAAGGCAAAATGATGATATCTCCACTACTGTCAATAGTCTCTGGTATCTCAGTAAAAACTTTGCCTATACGATACTCCTTTGGCTGTTATAAAGCAAGGCCGCCTCTGCAATTTAGAGCAGTCTTCATAGATTTCGTTAAATCACTTGAGCTATTTTAATTTTGTTCGATGTGCAAACCACGTTAAATCTAGTCTAGATTTTCCATCTAGTCGTGGATATTGTATATAATTTCTTAAATACTGACTATTTTTAGGAAGCTTAAGGAATTTATATACGAGTCGTTAAATCAGTTTATGAGTCGATTTATGAGCCAGATTTAAGACCCTCTGGAGATAACAAACCGGCGAACGCATTTTAACTACTTTTCGATTCTTACATTCTATTTTCCATTTTTTGTATTAGTAAAACTTGCTTAAAATATTCTGCAAACGCTAGTTCATGCAACTATAATTTGTTCATCATGATCGTGTGGTGATTTTACGAGCGCTCCTAAATAATCCTTAAAATTGCTCAAAAATAACATGTAGTGTTTTTAACTATTTATTCTCTATAATGTATACCAAAGAGCAATTAGGCCGAATGATGGTCGCGACAAAATTATGGGCGCGGCATTGTGAGCGGCATTCAAAATGCAAGAATGCCTTCCAAATGCTAACACATCACGTACGCATCCCTTGGGTACACTTTTGGGCCTATTGAACAACTTTTATTATGTTCTTCATTCATGTTATCAAACGATGTCTTGGGAAGTGTACCTCTCTCCCCTTGGGTACCTGATATTCATTAGATAGATAACTTTATCGGTACCGGCTTTATTGTCGTTAGACTTTCACACAAATCTCTAGACTGGATTAAAAAACCTTCGGGGTAGGTAATGCTTGGTTGTTATCGATTCAAATGGTAGCATAAACTCAATGATAGAGTTGAATTGACAGCAGCTGTCACTAACATTCCTTATGGCTCCCCAGGCAATACTTTTTTTGGTAGGAAAGCGGTAAGAGCGGGAAGGGAGGAAGGGGGACGGAGAGTCAAGCTCTTATGTCGATTTAAAACGCTTTGCACAGTGGGTAGCCTTTTAAAATTGGTGCAATATACATATTATTAGTTGCCGACAGTGCTTGCTGCTTACTTACCGAAAGGCTTACTGCCGATACTGCTACTGCTGTTTGATCTTGCAGCAATTTTAGATCTGAATTGAAGTTGCGTGACCGCTTCTGCTTTATGCGTTGGCAAGCTCACTGTTAATTTTTATAAGTAAATAACAAGGGCGTGGTCGACTAGCACAAACATAGTTATCTTCAAATGTTTGAGAATAAGTAAGTTATTGTTGCTTCTGCTAGGATGCTCCCTAATGTGATGTTTTCTTACAATCTACCCAACTCAATCAGGTTGGTACAGAAATGGTTTATGTTGGTAACATTTATAAAAAAGATTTACTGAAAATGGCCAAAGTGACAAAGAATTTCACTTCATAACAATTAATTGATTGTTACGGAAATTTTTTCCAATGATATAAAAATTCCAAATGGAGAGAATATTATCGCAACACCATTAGCACCGCGTCAAACACCATTTAGAATCACTTCTTGCTCGCTTACGTAAGAAATTATTGATTGCATCCTATAATAATTTTTTTAATGGTAGACTCGGACAAGTAGACAAATCTGACTGGTTCTATCACTTCAATCGCCTCCAATCCACTCCTATCAAACGACCAGCCAGCGATTTATTTTAAAGCAGCAACAAACTATTTACGAGGCTAAAATAATATTGTCTTGCTTTATGGATTTTAATTACAGCAGTTTCCTCAGCTAAGCACCAACCAACCATTACTTGTTCATGTTGTCTTGGTGGCCGGAGTATGGGGGTAGGGCAAGGGGTCCGCTTTTGAATTGTCTGTGAAACGATTTGGCGATGGCGATGGCGATGATTATGACGATAGCAAGAATGTAAAGAAGTGAAGTGGAATTATTTTAAATTCATTTTCCATAATGGTCCCGCACGCAGAACTGTAGTTACGTCTAATTGGTCATAACATTGTAGATAACTAGTGCTCGTCAATTAAGCTCACTCATTCTATTCTATATTCAGTTCATTACTATAGTTCATTATATTCTATATTTTGACATTTTTACTTGGATAATTTTGAGCTTAAATTGTCATTGGATGTACAAAATCATTAACTAAATACTGATGATACTATTAATTATTATATTACTAATAATTACTGACTATTAATTCGGTACTTAAATACTGATTTAGTTGTACTTCAAAAATTTCAGAAGCAATTCACAAATTGCCAGTTTGAGTTCAGAAATTTTTATTTTGATTCGAAAAGTGTTTATTTAAAATTTCACAAATACTTCTTGGAAATTCTTTTAAATTCAAAAATGCTCACCTGCATTTTAGAATTTCTTTTAAGTATTGAAATTTTAGGTTGATTTAAATATTTTTTTTATTTAAAAATTAAAAATTTGCAATTAAAATTTTAAAAGATTTGATTGATCAAAAGCTTGAAGCAATTAAACTAAATTTTCGTATGATATTCAAAAAATTAAATTTTGAAAATTCAAGATAAATTTTGAAAATTCTGATTCAAAATTCAAAATCCAAACAAAAAAATTTCAATTTAATTTCAAAAGCTTTTTCTTCGAAACGCCAAATATTTTAGACCTATTTCAGAATTTTAATATACAAATTTTTAAATACAAATTCATTGAAAATATTTGAATACAAATTAAAACAATTCTGTTTGATTTCAGGAATTTTCATTTGAATTAAATCATTTTAAAATATCTTCAGTTAAATTTCAGAAGTTTTCATTTGATTCCGGAAATGTTCTATTGAGCTCTGTAAGACTAACAAAAAACTAGATGTGGTCAGAGTTTCTTCCTTTAAAAATTGGGAAAGATCAAAAAACGAGGAGACTCTTAAATTTAGGTTGAATTCAACAGGCCTTTTTATCGAGAATTAAGATCTTAACGACCCTTGATTTTTTTCTAGCTCTCCCTGATCGTAATCTTATCTTATTGTTTAATTGAAAGCAATCTCATTAAAGTCAAAATTTTTCTATAAACATTTTTTTTTACTTCTAGAAACAAATTAACTGAAATTTCCAGTTGGTTTATTTCCGGTATAATCCGAAATACGATTCCATGCTACTTAAGTTGCCTAACACCCCAAATAACAAAGAAATAGTAGGGGTAGAAGCAGAAGCATGACTTGGAAAACATTTGATTATCTGATAATGGAAAAAAGCTTTCTCATCTCAGCTTTCAGCTTCTTCAGTGAGTTCAATTTGAATAAAATTACTCTTAATTGATATTCTCGGAAAGACAAAAAAGTTATCATCGGAACAGAACAACATCATTATCATTATTATTATTATTATCTCGACAGTCAACAACGAAGACAAACAACAAGGGGCTTAAATAGTACATGAAACGCTTGCGCAGCAATAACAAAACGACATTGGTAAAACAAATTCATATACAGTCGGAAAACGCGCAACCAAAAACGATTTTAAGCCTAACTTTCTTTGAAAGCACATTCAGTTATCACGTCGTTCTTTAGCTCATTAACGGAATGACATTTTAATGGAAACAAAATAAAGAAAGAAAGGGAAAATAGAAAGAATGAAAGAGAGGAAAGGTAATTTTACTAATCGATATTAAATATTGTAATTCAGTCAAGTCTTATATTTTTGAAAGATTTTAAAAATTAAAAAAAAAATTATGAATAATTCGTTTTGATTTGTCTGAAAGCTTCAGAAGGATATTAATTATTATTCAATTCTATCTTAAATCATTTTTATGCTCTTATTTATCGACTGCCCCACCATCCACCCATCCAATGTAATTCGATATCTTTATCTTATTTAACCTAAATAACAGTACTTTTTCTTCTTCTTCTTCAGTTATTTTATCGATCTATTTAAAAACTTTGGACTAATTTCTCCTGACCTCGATGATGGTTTTTTTATAAATTTCTCGGTACGCTTAGGCAGGAGAAAAGTTTCCATGAGCATCATTACCCTCCCTCCCTTCTTGCCAACCATACCCAGCCAACACCCTGAACAATACCCCGAACAATCACCCACGCATGAAACAACCGAGAAATCATTACAAAAACAAAGAAATAGATGTTGCAAATTAAGAATAATGGAATAAGAACAAGAGTATGCGAATATGATGGATGATGATGGTGATGTATTTGTTGTTGCGATTGGGCACATACACACGCCGCCCGACCACTTTCAACTTGTTAATTTATAGAAAATTATAGACATAATAGCTACAACAACAACAGCAAAAACAACAGTGAGAACAAGAACAATAATAACGCCAACAACGTGGTATCGACGATACGGCGATACGTGAAAAGAACAAAACAAGAGAAATCACTTTGTTGCCGATTTTATTTCAACTGACGAGCTCATTAATTTTAAGTAACGAGGTTAAGAGGCTGTGAAACTGTCGGTGATGTTGGTGTTGGGAGAAGAAAAAATTGTTGCATTGTGTACTGCCGGCGACCTGACCGACATTCCGTTAAGCAAACGGGCAAAAACGCGCAACAACAACAGTGAATACTGGACCATACGACTATTTCGTTTGACACCCCCATCAGTTCCAACAATAGCAACAATAACCAACCACAATAACAACAATAACCAACAACAAAATCTACTACCAGCATTAATGTGATTAATAGGAGAAGAAAATTGTAGAGTTTTTTGTTTGAATTCTTGATAATTATGTTGTTGCTGTTACTGATGTTGTTCTTAATCTTACTGGAGTTGTCGTTGTTGCAAGCAATTGTAAAGGTTTTTCGTAGAACGTATACAATCCTTTAATAAAAATTATTGGTAAATATAAACAAAAACAACAACAACAACAGCAACAGCTGCATCTAATGCAACTAAAAATATCTCGCTGCATGACTGGCAAGCTGCAGCAATATCAGTAATAACAACTACAACAACAACAACTACAACATAAAGTAAATGAACAAAATCAATTGCTGTTACAATTTTCATTGCTCTTGTTGTTGTTCATTGTGTTGCTTGTTGTTCTCCTGGTTGTTCTTGCGACGATTGGAAAGACAGTCGAGTCGAGACCATCTAGCGGCGGCAACAAGTGCTGGAAATTCTGTTACGGGATCAGCTGCGAGGCAGTGCCGAATGGTGTTACGAGCAACACATGTTTAGCGGCATGTCGTAAATTTGTAACGATTTATTGCTAATTCTCCGCATGCACACCCTCTCTCTCTTCCACTCCTTTCCTTTTTGGTTTAGCACCTATGACAATAGTCCTTATTTTCTTGTAGTTGATGGTGGTGCTTCTTCTCCTACGCTTTCGGCGCTCACACACACGCACACACACATACGCGCAAAAGAATTGAGTGTAAAATACAACTAAATTTTATTTGGGTTTGAAGTGAAAGCATTGGGTATGCAGTTCAATTGCATGAAGTTCCATTAAAAGAGAATAATCAAACTTGCACAATTACCCAGTAGGAAAATGGGTTGGTGTCATAGCAATAATTTTCGGTTATGTTTCTTTACGTTAGAAATATAAAACATGCACGATATATTCCGAACCAACAGCTCATTAAAATTTAGTTTGGATTCTTCGGTACAATACTTCAAATATCTAAATAATATTTAGATTTTTTCTAAACTGCAAGACAACTGCACTTTGAGGGGGAGAATACTCACCGAAAAAGTCTCTGAAATTTACTGAATGAAGATGATTTATTGTAGTTCAAAGGGCTGCGAAATAATCTCCAACATTTGGTAGGAAGTGTGCCTTGACCTAGATTCCCACCACTTTTATTCAGAATATTGATCATTTTTAAATTACCTTTATATACTCCGGGCTAACTTCACAAGACTTATTTTAGCATAAAAAATTTATGACTACATGATGTTTCAGTAATTTGTGTGCTTAATTTTCAAGCGAACGAAATCACGTGGAAACTTTAATATAATAAAAGTTATGAAGGACATACCAAAACAGCAACTTCGGCATATTTCCCAGTGATGATTGCTCTTTGAACGAAAAGTCTTAATTAATAGATCAATCAATTTCCTGCAGTATCAAATTAAATCAAACGAACTAAAGAAGCACTAAAGGGAAGAGCAAAGCAGTTCAAATAATTACAAATGACAACCAGTTGTTGTTTGTTCAAATGCTGTTTGTATTTATCTGCATGCGCCATGCACTGCTTGGTCTTCTTCTTCTATCACATTTTCGCAATTACATATTGTATTGTAGTTGTGAGTTTCGTTGCCGCTGGCCTGATGTTGCTCCTGCGTCTCATAAAACGCCCAAAGAGGACCCGAATCCCAGGCAACCCTTCGTTCGTTTGGTTCATATAAGCACTGATTTGAAATAGAAATTAATTACATCGACTCACTTGCATTGGGTTTTTTTTTGTTACTGTTACTGATGATTGCACAGTCAAAATGGCATCGTATGCCGCCCAATCCCAAACTGCAACTCCCTTCCTGATTGCCGCTGTGCCTGCCTACTGCCTGCTGGATGCTACCCGATTTGTACTGCTGCTTGATGGATGACATAACCATGAATTTTTCAATCCAATCATAATTTGTTGTTATTGCAGATTTTCGGTGTTGTTGGGTGTTAACAATTTTTAGGCATCGCAGTCCATCATTTTTAGAATTTTCGGAATGTTCGAATTAAAGAGATTCGTCCGTTGTTCGAGACGAGTTGTCCGAGACGAACGAATAATATTAATTACGGAATTAAGTTAGCCAATACATCCTCCTCTAGTGCATACTTCATTCGTTTTTATCCAGCAAACCTGCGAGTGTTCTTTTGCATAATTGGTGATGAAGGGACTATCCCCCCCCCAAAAAAAATATCTCTCATACATATCCCAATGTTTGTTTTAGGGCATGCTCCTTAATTTGGCGAGTTTATTTTGTTTATATTAATATTTATATTTGTTCTTTTATCTGTAGCGGTTTGTGGCTTAACTTGATTACGATTGCAGTCTTGACTAAATTTATTCGACTCAGCGCATCCGAAAAGTTTACGTAAAATTTTTCGGTCGCCCTCGTTCTCTTCCTCGCTCTTTTCATTTCCATTAACAATTTTCACAAATTGAACAAGTTTTCTATAAACTAACAAATTTTGCAAATTTTTTGAAATTGTCAACGGCTACAAACGAATAATTACACAGTCCAGAAATCGAAAGGATACAACGCAGAGATTCTGTGGCGACGTATAATTTCTAAATTTAAGTTTGATAAATTGTAATTGAAAGTATTGAAATTTATAAAGAAAATGTTCAACTAGAAACAAAATAGATTGACTTTATTAAATTTTAACATTTTCATTAATAATGCTTTTATGTTTTTATATTTCAAAATTTCTCTAAAAAATTCTCATATTTGTATTCATTTACGGCAATATACATTACATATCTGTCTACGGTATATCCAAATGTTATTCAATATTACCGGGAATTGAGCTCAATCAACTCTCAAAATTTCCTAAATTTCTTCGGAATGGTTATAATTAAAGCCATTTGATTTAAAACCAACATAAATGTCACGTCATAAATTAAGGTGAAATTTTATTTCTAGCATTTAATGGCATTCATCACAATGATTTTTCCATTAATGATTTGTTCTGATTTGTTTGTTAATCGTGGAAAAAAGGAAAAACTCATAAACAAACGAAGACCAGTCTTTCAAAATTCTGATCCCAGAAATTGTTGTCCAATAAAAACGTCAAATAACGAACAAAAAGAATGGATGGCCACAAAATCACGACCTCTCGACAATCCTGAGCTATCGATTTATGGCAGCAATTAGAAAAGCGACAACTTTTCCAACATCAATATTTCCAAAAAGAATAAAATAAAATTACTAAAGATTTATCCAATTAATACAAATCAATTTGTTGATGAATTAATAGATGAATAATCAATCATACAAAAATGATAAATAGGAAAAGCATGAGAACGAATTTAATTTACCAACAAAGAGTTTTCCAATTTTAATACAATTAAGTCCTAATTAAGTCCTAATATGGCAATAATGTACCAACAAACCGCGTGTATATGTGTTTGTGTATGTGTGTTGGGGGATGTCTGGTTTTAACATTCTTGATCTTAACAAACATGATGATTAATAAGCTTGATGATTTACTTTTATTTATTTAACAAATTCTTGCACAAATTTCTAAAAACGAAAAAAAAAACGGAAAAGGGGAAGAAAAGCTCAGCAAATTCTAGAAAGAAGAAACAAAATAAAATAATAAAAACTTCTTAAATTGACTGACGATGACAAGTTCATTGGCAGAGAACAATATCATCAGCTTCTAATTAAGATAACAATGAACTAACCAAAAGCGCGAAGTTTTCGGCATGGTCGAAACTCATGCACGCTAGGGTTGCAACTATTAAAGCTTCAATCGTTATTTGAAGAGCGAGAAAGGTTTTTGAAAATAGGAAGACAAACGGACGAATGGGTAGAATTAAAACGAGCCACAGCGTTTTGATATTTGCGCCACCTTTTTTAATTCATACAAACAAGAGGAAACACATAATACATCCCGCTTAGGTGTAGGATATAATACCCGAAAAAAAAACGGACAACGACCATAAAAACAGCATTAATATTTCTCCAAACACTTGAGTATTAAAAGAGAAATTAAAAATCTTGCAATCGCCAAAGCCAAAGCCATCGCCAACAGAAAGAACCATCAACAGAAGCATCAACAAATCACAAATCAAACGGGGAAAAAATCCATCTTCATCACAGGAATGACAAAGCAAAAGTTGGCAAAGCGAATACGCGAATGAAGCCGTCAAATCAGAAGAGCCGTCAAGTCAAACAAAAACCTGAGCAGTAAACACAAGCAACACACAATGAAAGCCTTGCACCGCAATCGTTGTTTGTTTGTTGCGTCAAGGGCTGCATCAAGGCTGGATGGGGGAGCTTTATTACGCAGCATTTTTTCCAACATACATACCATTTCCAATGTACCTAAGCTCCCTGTCTTCTGCAACATCCTCTTCATTCCAATCAAACGAGATCTGTTGGTTGTCAGTTAGTTTTTGAATTTTGATTCGGTTTTCGAAAATTGGTCAAGTGCGAGTTGTTTAGATCAGGAGTTGTCCCTGCTCCTGACACTGTTGATGGAGGTCTCGATATTTTTTTCACTTTTTTTCTTCTTTTCTGGTCTCATATTTTCGCACATTGAAATAATTGGTTGTATTTCGTTGTAGTATCAGTGAATTTACCGTTAATAATTCTTAAATTAACGATACATGAAGTCGACAGATGATCACAATTGAATAATTAGCAAGGGTGAGAAAAAAAGAAGAAAAAAGGCTAAGACCAAGACTGGAGAATATTGAAATGAAACAATCAATGAAACTAAATTAATTAAAACTAAATTAAATTAATAAGAATGTCCTAAATGCGGAAAAGGAAACCACAAGAGGGGAATCAACGAAGAAGAAAAACAGTATGCACTTTCCAATCATTTTTATCATTTCGAAATTTACATTTAATTGCTCGGTTCGATCTTCAAAGTCAAGGAAAACAACCTGCAGATGATGCAGGTAATGATGATGATGATGATGGAGATTGTGATCATTGTGACGAACCCTTTATATATTTTTAATTTTTTCAACTTTTGACGGTTTCGAGTAAGAAAAAACATTCGATTTCAACGATCGTAAAAGTTGGTCGAATTGAACCGAACCCAACCGAAACACCTGCTTCGGTTCCCATATTAAAATAATGATGCAACGAAAAAGGATCAACCAATCCGGCTCAGCAACCTCAAACGTCATGACCGCGTTATTTTATATTGCTGCGGTCCAGACGTCGCCAGATTTAATGTGGCTGCGAGGGACCATTTTTGTTGCATGGAAGGTCAGCACAAGCAGACCGAGAAGCAGTTGTCGTTGGCAGTTGAATTACAGTAGATCGATTTATTATCATTTTCTTCTCCACTGTTTTCATTGTTCGGATTTACTACGTCATCCAACCCTTTTTGATAATTCATTCGTCTTCAAAGTCACCGCATTTCCTTGTGATTTTCTGACTTTTTATGATATTTTAATATTTTATAGCCCCGGTCTTCTCCGGCTATCCTCGAACATCGCAGCGAGCCTCCTCAATTTGTCGTCCGTTCCACGAATTGAAAAGAAAAATCAAGGCTACGACTTAAGAATCAATAACTAAAAAGGTCTAAATCAGCAAACAGCCACTTGCTCACGCATTCATCGCAAACGCGCATCGTCCTCTTCTCCTTCTCCAGCCATTCCATGAGTGTTCTATCTCTTGCTTCTGATTCTCTCACGTGAATCAAATCAATTAGTTTAGGAGATGTATCTTCGTAAAGGTGACGCCAAATCAGAAAACGATAATGATGATAATAATGTTGATATTGATGGCTTCATTAGAGAATGGCTTTGGTTAACTCTCATTAATCCGCTACTAGAAGCTCTCGCAAAGAAATGTCTCGGGATGTACGGCATTGGAAGGAGGGACCAACTGCAGTGCACCGTAGGCGACCTCGCCTTCCTTGACATAAAGAAAAATCAAGCTTAATGAAACGAGAAAGACTGAAATGGAGGAAAGGAGAGCGAGCTTCGCATGTAGTTTATTTTATGTTTTACAAAAAACGATCAAATAGGATTACGATTCTTCAATTAATCCCCCAAGGTGGTCATTGCGGCAGAGACGGTTCGATCGTTTGACTATCCAACCAATCGACCCACTGACCAGACGACTAACGGGTCGCTAGATCATTCGGTCGACCTCCTCTACGGCCGTCTCAGGAATCGTGGAGCGCCATTAAAACTAAAACCATCGATAAACGACGGGTTGCGTGAGTGTGTCAAGTAGTTCTATCATCTGGCAACGACTCAGCCATCATAATGCGTCAAGTCAATATACATATACTGACATCTTCTCGCGTGAAATCGGTATTAAAGTTTGAGATCGTAAGCTATCTTCGTGGATTTAAAAGGGATGGCTCGTTTTTTCCCTTCTTTTTAATTTGATTGTGACGTTTTTTGGAGGAGCACGATAATGATATGGTTTCGATATGATTTATTGATTTTTCTCGGGTCAGATATTCTCGGCTCGTTTTAAAGCCTCTCAAAGAATAATTATATCATGACATTTCCGGTTGTCTTCTGTACACTTTCTGGTACGTTACACTCGATGGAAGGGAGTGTGTTAAGTATATGTAACATACGTGGCAAGGTGTGGCAGAAATAGAAAAAGTACTATTATTCATAATCAACTTCCTTTATTCATCTACGGAAATCACAATTAAAGAGAAGTCAATCGCGAGGATTCAATCTCGATCATTTTAAGCTTGTGGATCACCGACATGCACACCAATGTTCTTGCATTATATTAAATCGCATGATAAATAATCAATAATTTTACTAATGCAGATATCATCATCATCATCATCATAATCATCATCACCACCATCGATCTAAATTAATTCGCATTTTGCATTAACCCCATTTTTTCGATCGCGCAATGGCTTTAATATCGCACAACGCAATCGTCAGCATCGTCATGATTGCGGCAAGAGTTTGTTTAAGGCCATCAGCAAAATAAAAAGCCACAGAAACAACACTGCCAGAGAAATACCAACACCGATTACATTAAAATGTTGTCAACATAAGCAGACATGAACAACGACATGAGGTTGAGACAGCGGCGCCGCTAAAAACTACCAACAACTTACTGCCACTGACTGCCATCTGGGCAGTGACAATAAGTAGCAGTAGTAGGAGCAGTAGTGAAATCAGAGCAAAAAATGTTTGGCCGGTTTTTTTTGCATAAATTATTCTTGACTTATTACTTGCGTTCAATTCATTCGATAAATAATAAATAAATATCATTTACGCTTTTTTAATTGCTTACCAAACAACACAAAGCATGTCGTAGCACTTGCGGCATTCATAGAAACAGCCAACAACGACTACTACCAACAACTACAACACCAACAATCTAAACAACAACAACAACGGTAAGAACAAAGAATTTTGATAGAGTCACACTTTGTCAACGTCAAACGTCGGCCTAAAAGAATCGAGAATAAACGGCTTACAATTTCTTTTCCATTTTCTTTAGTTTGTTTTGTGACAATTTATCTCTTTGCGAGATACGCCCAACTAATTATCATCAAGTTTTGTTTGTTTAGCTTGCTCCTGCTTCTACTTCTGTGTCCATCCCTTTTTCCTCTCCATTCGAGTGTTCATTGAATCAAGAGACAACAAAAGGGTAGTCCTTACTGCTGTCTGTCGCCTTAAAGAAAATAACGACAGATTATACGACTTTTATGCGTTATCATGCGTTGCAGTATTTCTTAATTTTTCAATGTTCGGATCGAGGCTTTAACCTGGTTTAGTCGCGCTTGTGAAAATTCAAATCTTGTAGAAATTCTGGTGATTATTGAAAGGGAATTCATTAAAGAAATTTAGATTTTTGAAAGTTTTGAAAACCATTGGGTTCATCCCAAAGTTTATTAAGCAAATTTGACAAAGTTTTGAATAGGTTTTATGGATTATGGATGTGTAATATCAAGAAACAATTCCAAACTCCCTGAAATCTTACGGAGCCACAATAAAATAATTCCAATTTTTTTGATAGTCGTTCACTTTTGAATAACCTCGAAATGTGTTATCGATTTCAAAATTATTTAAAAACTGATTGAATTTCATGACGCCCAAAGATCGTTGCTTTAATTATTGCATAACAATATTTATTATTGTTTAATTCAAAAACCTAAGCTATTATAGATATTTTCGTCATTCCGTTCAACACTTTTTGCATATATTTCCATTTATTTGCGATTTATACCTATGTGAGTAAGTATGCTTGTGCATTCAGACATGTGTATGTGTGGCTAACAAGTAATGTGGGCGTCAGACAAAGTGCTTGGCTTTAACAACACGGCGCGACATTAAGTCGTTCGGAATTAATTGCAATTATTTCTAATGATTACGTATGCATTCTCCGTTCGCGTTTATTCGCGTGGATTAATTCGCTACGGCTGTCTCGCTAAAGACAAAAGACAACTTGATTATTAAATACAAAAGTATTGATAAATCAAGCGGCCATAGGAATCAATGAAAACATGTTTATCTTGTCCCTGACCCGTTGGGAACAAGAACTTTAATTATTTGAGGCGATGCGGCGGGTGAAGTCGCCGGGGCTTGTGAGAGAATTATTCTTGTCAGTTGTCAACGGATTCGAGTAATTGGGAATATTTATTCATATTCTAAAAGTTTTTAAACATTTAATTCAAAATATTTATTTAAATTTGTCCGAAATGTGTTTATTTCAGGAAAAGTACTTTTCAGGAAAAGTCTAAATTGAAAACTAAAAGGATAACGTTTTATTAGAGAGTAAAGAATTATTTCTAAGGACAAATGATGCTCACCAACACACATCGAAGGCACGGGCGAGCTTCCGAAAGTAGTAAACTAGCTTACGAAACTTAGTTCCATCTTATCACCCTCGTTTTCTCGTTGTCCAAGATATGCCCTCCTCACCTAAGATGCTGACCATTACGGCCCGCCCATGCAATTTTCAATCAACTGCAACCGACCGACCTTTCGAATACGTGCAAAAGGAATAATTTTTCTGAATGAAGAACTTTGGAACTTTAGACAAACCGGAAGAACCGGAAGAGCGCAATAACTCAACATAATTTTAGCATTTTGCACAAATGTAATCAAGTCGAAAATGTATCTACAAAATGTCGGCTGCCGACTCTGATGAAAAAAGGACATAAAAAATCTCTAGCTCAGCGGGGTAAACGACACGAACACGGCGGGGTTTCGAAATTCCATAAAAGTACATGCAGGTCTATCGGGAAGCGACAAAAAGAGCGAAGGCGACAACTTTGATAAAATGAATTGGACAAATGACATTGAACAAAGATGATGGGGGGAACGGAAAGGGAAACGGAGTGAGAGGAAATTCCTTAATGGTCTACCATTGGAAGATACTACGACTAGCAAAGGAATGAACGGAAGTTCCAGTTAAGTCGTTGGACTGTGGCTAGTTATGTTGATTAGTCACCAAGGACATAACTACTTCCATTTCCGTTTCCGGCAAATGCACTAACTTGCATTCAATCCGCAAAAACACGTCCATGCATAAACTAGAGGCATCTGAAAGGGCGGGCAGGCAGTCAGCCAGATGTGAGCCTATGTGTTCTCCTATAACTTGAAGATGGTCGAATTTCTTTGCAGTAATTTTCCCACCACACCTGCCAACCACCAACAATCAAGTTGACCTGCTGTCAATTGCATTTATCATTACCGTTCCCGCTGTTGCTTCCCACGCCTTCACATGGTAGTGATGGCCTCTCCTTTGATGCGACCGTTGTTACCGCTGTGGTTGTTGTTGTTGATTATTAGTCGAACGCAATTACCATTAACACCTTTTTAACGCTGTTCTATGGAAGAGCAGAAGAAGAAGAAGGACGACGAACGAAATCTACAGGTGGTCACTTTGACAAGACACTGAACCACACTCGGTTACCTAAAATGGCACGTTCATTCATCTCATGCGACAAGCTGACGACCATGCAGCAATGATACTACTCAAATAGGGCGGGAGGAGGTGGAGGGTGAAGAGAATAAGTCCGTCACGTGGCGCCAACCACGCATATTAAAGCGCCAGCCAGATAATCAACACTCTCCGCGAAGGTACTCCAAATATGGCCCACATAAAGAACCATTGCCATTGCAACTAGTTGTTGTTGGCTCGGTTTAAGGCATTGGAATGCTGTTTGCGGAGCCTCGAATCAATAACTCTGTAACAAAATTCATTGACGTAATTGTTGGGCATGCTTTTTTTATTTTGTTTTATTTTATTATCGTTGTTTGTCGACCGTGAGTTACGAGATATTCAGGTGGGCATAGATGAATAGACAGGTAGAATGACAAGCATATAGGACAGGAAAAAGGAGACAGATAAGTGGATAGAGACATAAATAGATAAACTACATAAATAGACCGCAAACTAACAAAAATGTGTCCACGACAAAAGTTATTTGACGTCAGTTTGTGTCGATAAGTGGGTGTGGCAAATACGTGTCACAGGAGAAACTATTGAAGCAGAATCCAAAGAGAAGAATTGGAGACCGCATTAGTTATTAAAACTGTCTTATTGATCTCGCTTTTACAGAGATTTATTACAAAGATTTATATCTTTTTTTCAATCTCTTTTCATTTTATTTAAAACTCTTTCAATTTCGCGTAAAATGATCTAAACAGAAATGATGTCTGCTTCTGTCGGCGATTGGCAGAAGTTCGGGTATCGCATAATTCTAATTCGATTTATTAGTTTGTGGATCAAAATCCGAAATTCACTTTCCTTGCCACTGCTTCTGTCACTCAATCAATATACCCCATTCCCCTCCTTCCTAAGTCATTCCATCGTTCAACTCTATCCCTTTGAGGAAGTATGGAAGAGTTGAGCGATGGAACTTTGTGTGGCACTTGCTCTGATATCTTCCAACGCATGTGAAGTGTTAAGGAAAACAAACCTGACGCAATCTTTTTGAAAAACAAATTCTACGCATCTTTTTTTTCTCTGAGCTCTCCTCCATTTTTTTTTTGCAAATGCAGTAGTTTTTTCAGTGTCTCGATAGAAGTTTTTCCTTCTAATTGCATTTTACGATTTGGTGAATCCGCGAAATGTCTACCGCACGCGAATGTGGTAACGCACGAATGAGCAAGAGTTCTGAAAGGGCGGGAAGGATGGGTGAGGCGGTTGAGGAATTAGTGGGACGTGTAAGGCTTGCCGTAGGCTTGAACTTCTCATGCGTGAAGTATCCGAGTGTTGCAACTCTCTAGCTGATTGACATTTCATTTTTCCGAGATTCGCTCGCTCGATCGATACTTTGAATTGAGACAGAGTTTCTAATTAAAATGCATTCAAAAGGTCACTCCTCTATTCTTCTTCTTCAAACAAATTCTTATTCATTTATTCGTTCATTCATTTGTGAACTTGCAAGAGATTCGATTTAAAGATTTTAAAACATTTTCATTCTTATGCATTTACGATTTTACGATTTATGATTTTGTTTTTTTTTTCTTTTGAAATTAAAAACGTGCGTTTTGTCTTCAAAAAATTCAAACACTTAAAGGTCATTTTAACGGTTTTTTAATTCTACTGAAAAATGTCCACCAATACTTTGCTTTTTTAATATTACTTTCATTATTCCTTCCGCCCCTCCTTCTTTCCTTCTCCTCCTGATCCAGGATTACCTCAATCCTTGCTTTTGGGGAAAACACTGAAACGTCATTGAGAACAATCACGAACACATTTTAAACCCTTTACAAAGCAAAATATTAAAAATCAAATCAAAACATGAAATAAAAAGCATAAGTACGTAATGACTGTCGGTCGGTGGCTTATTGTGACCTTTTTATGGTGGGTGAACAGGGTGAGAGAGACAGGGATAGGGAGAAAGCGGGAAAGAGAGAAAGATAGGCAAGAGAGGGAGAATGAATTTATTTAAAGTGAGACTTGAAAGATTTTTACAGTTTCGACTGTCATACCATTCAATGCAATACGTTGCAAAGTGTTACAACACGCCACGAGTATTGACTTTATACTTGAAATCATTTCTTTTGAAATTTTTATTGAATTCCCTCAAAGCAAATTTGCTGTCAAATACTTAGGATATCGTTTCGTATAACGAAATATATCGTATATCGAAATATATTATACCTAATCAAAGTCATCTCTATTTACCCATAGTATTGCCAATGAACACGTCGTGTTCGAGTTTGCTTAAATATTTTGTCTAGTGGCAATTTGAAAGCTTTGAATTATCGATAGAAAATCGACATCAATTGACAGCGTATATTTTTTGGACTGGACTGAATGAACGTTTACAATTGTCCCTAACTTCCATAATTCTTATAAGTTTTTAAAATGAATAAAGTGGGCAAGAAAAAAATCCATTTTCCGGTCACCCGATATGTCGTATCGTAGCTTGGAATTATAAGAAAAATGTAAGATTAAAGGCAGAACTTTTCCAGTCGATTGAGTATCAATAAATTATTATTATTTCGTTATCTCGCGTTCTCACTATTCGTCCCCCCAATATTAAATCACCCATTAAATACGCTTACATTATGTGAAGATAAACGACTGCATTGATGTGATATTTCTTAGAGCCCGAAATAGAAAGCGAAATATTCGGTTATAAACCCACGGAAAAACAAAAATAGATACTTTTCTCCAATCGCAAGATCGGACCAGACTACATTGCGAGGAATGTTCAAATATCACACGTTTATACACACATGCACACAAAAGATTATCTTTTAGATACCGCTATATATGGTCATCACTCTCTGCTGCCAAAATCCATTTAACGCTTAACAGGAAACGTCATTGGAAAGGGAGAGGGTGAGAACGGAGCATTTGAATAACAGGAACTACAATTCCTTTCCTCATTTCCTTACCTCCCCTCTCTTCCGTCTTGTCATCGCCATGCCTTTCGACGAGCATCAGCGAAAGTGAAAACCATTTAAATTCTATTTTGGGATTGTTTTCGGTTGTAAATGATGCGAGTCAAAAGAAAATTGCTACAGGAAATTCTCCCCCAAAAAATATGTCACACCTACTCGTACATTAATTGTTTGTTGTTAAGTTATGCCGGTTGAGAAACTCACCCTTCCCCCTCTGACCACTCCCACGCCCGTCCTAAAAAAGTAATTTCGGTTACTATTTTTGGAACTCGATTTTTTCTAATTTTTTTTTGTTACTCGAAATGATTACGAGTCTGATGATGTGAGGAATGAAATTTGTCGAAATTGAGAACTGGTCGGACATTCTGAAGGGTCCACGCACCTAAAGTAAAAATTCAAAAATTCCTAAACGATTCAAAAAATCAGAAATATTTTTAATTATATTTAAATGATTTGTTAGATCCGTGTGAATCCCGTCGTGAAAAATGCTAATGTGTCACCCTCTTTCTGTAGAAATATGTTCCTCACAAGAAGATGGAGAAGAAGAAGATATTGAGAGTAGCTATGACAAACGAAACAAATTCGGCTTAAGGGAAACAAAAAAAAATCATAAAGAAAAATTTGTATCAGAATGTTTGGCTTATTGGCTATATTTGAATAAGTGAGGATGAATCTTTTCAGCCCGATATTACTCGTCCTACCTAATTCCATTAAAATTTGCAGGAAATGAAGTGTTTTAAATAAATCAATCCAATAAATAGATATATCTTAGCGATGTAATTGAATCTCTACACTTAAGTATTTAAAAATTATCAACTATATTTAATTCTGTTCAGTTCCTCTTTTGTACAAGTATTTGCTGCTTTTTTACTCGCGACCGCCAATTCTTTGGGCCGGCAAAACCACTTAATTTGGCAACCCTGGCCTCTAAGCCCACAAAATCGCTACATGTTACAATACCCGAAGTTGTTCGATTAATTCCTCTATAAAGAATATTCAATTCGTAAACCCCCCCACCACCCACCCGCCCATCTTTATTAAATATTTCAGTCAAAGGATAAATGGAATTATCGGTTAGAACTCACTAAGTCATTAATAAAAAACATTGGTGGCGAGGCTTAAGAAAACTAAAAAAGTGAAACTACAAAGTGAAAAATTAAATTTTTATGAAAATCACAACCCGATCAGAAGCCACTCGAGATGATCAAATTTAAAAATCTCAAAAAGCAAAAAATCAAAACAAAAGAAAAATTTTATTTATTAAAATTTAAAAACATGAAATTTAACACCAAGTAGTTTTACGATATCGAATATTCAAAATTCAGAACTCATTTGATAAAAATCAAATGCAGGATTAGGATCGAACGACAGAGGGGAAGACAACAAAATGAAAAGTAAAGAAACTGCTGACAGAAGGAGGAGAGAATATCGATCAGGTTTAAAAGATACTTTCTCACAAATTTATTATCAAATTTCAAAAAGTAAGGAATTACGCGTTATTTTGAAAGAATCGAAAGGTCTCTTAGCAAATACTTGTGGGTTCCTTTTCTAATTCCAGAAAAAAGAAATAGAAACACATGGAGAAAATAGAAACAAACGTAATATAAGAATAGAAAGTATTTAAGAGTAAGACGGAAAAACCGACAGAAACACGTTATCGATGAAACTTGAAGAAGAAGAAGAATACGTAGGGGAATAGAGAAAATGAGAAGAGAGAAAGAAATGTGCATGCATGTGTGTCACACTCTGTGTTGAAGAAGTCGTTATTAAAGGAGCAAACATTTTATCAGTCAATTTTAACATTTTTGAATGTCCTTCCTGGGTCGATTCGGTCCCATTCGTTCATAGCTCCGTCTATAGTCGTGCCAATGCATGCGCCAATGCACTGACGATATTGAGCAAGACCATTTTATTGACTTCGTAAACTATTATTGAATATTAGCGAAATTACATTAATCGCCTCCCTTTGTAACATCCACCCATTTTATTTCATTTATCGATCTACATCTTCTCATCTCGATGATGTTGATAATTCCACCTCAGATAAAAGATAACCACAGAATGTGAAGGACTATTCATCCGGTGGAGAAATAATAACAATTGCAAGAGGACAAAAGTCGAAAGTCGAAACCAAAACCCTTTTCATTCAAATTAAAGGCAAATGCGTCCACCGTCTAAAGGAATTTATACCCCTCCTCCTTCTGTTAAAAAAAGCAGGACACATTATGCTCCCTTGCATATATATTTCATATTCATTCCGGAGATCACTTCTATGAAGCTTTTATTAATGCTTGAATAATGGTTGAAGAATTACTATACATTGCTTACGTCCTAGTAAGCGTTAGTGCCTTTGTTTTCATACTGTTTTGGTACTCTGCGTGTGGGTGTAGGAGGTAGGAGTAGTGTTTTTTCGACCCTGCCGAAATTGTCTTCTTAGTTAGTTATTATTTATGAATTCGAAACGATACGTGTCCAAAACCATTCTTCAATTGTCACTTAAGTATATTTCGTTATACATTAAGGTCAATCGTTCTTGATTTTAGTGGCCAATTGTTTCTGCATTTTCATCAGTGCTCTTTGTGTGTGGCGACAAGACCACTTGAATTGTCTGGGAATGGCAAAACAGACAGTAAAGCGATTAAATGTCAAAAGGCGAAAATTATTTGAATGCGCAGTCCTTACAAAAAAAGAATTTGCCTTTCTGAGGTCTAAGGTCTTAAAAGTAATAAATTAGTATTTTTGAGCATGCGTTTTTAAACATTAAAAAGTAACTAAATAAATCGATAACTTAAAAATATAACCTTTTCTAAGATTTCATTTTCATTTTGAAAATAAAGTTAAAGAGCTCTTAAAAAATTCTTGAAAATCGATTTCTTCCAAACTAATTTATCGCACTATGAAAAAAAACCATAACAATATTTAATCCAATCGAAGGAGAATTGAAAATTGAAAGTAATCGACAACCCTAAATGACTTACGGTCTCCTTAAGGTCTCCGGTCGACGCTAAATAACACCCTCTACCTTCAATCGATTCTCAGAATGAATCATTTTCTGTTCCATTCGGTCCAATTGATGATCTTTCAATGGATTACTTTTCTGTTGTTCCTTCTGAAGGTTGCAATATCGCGACCCCAATCAGTGCGCGGCACGTCGATGAAATTTAAGATATCTCGACTTTTATTGATTATAATTGTAGAAGTCGATTATCATTGAGTGATGATGGATGAAAGGTAACGATTGTTAAATAATGATCGATGTGTTAAGTCTGTATTTTTGGCGGTATATTTTTTTTATTTAGACCTCTTTGATGTTTTTTACGTTCAACGTTCACGCCCATATTTGCCACTTCCAGAAGCTACTCGTATTTAATTGATTGCCCTCCGAAAGTCAGAACAAGAAGCAGGATACACTACAATACATTTTCAAAAGATGGACCTTTGATAAACCGTACCCATCTAGTTCTGTTTTTTTTTGGCCCGAAATTAAATGTAATTTGTTGAGTGGAAAAAATTGTATTGCGATTTTTGTATTTTATATAAAAATAATTGTGAAGGCTTTTATTAGTTGATATGATCATGATCAACTATGGCAGAGGACAGATAGCAGATAATTCAATGGATCGTTAAAATTAATGATATATTATTTGCTACAAATATGAAGTCCAAAATTTGGGGGCTCCTTTCAGTAAAGAAAAATTTTCGAATATAAAAACAGAAAAATATTCTACTGAAAGTGTATAATTTTGTAAGCATAAAATATTTCTTTTGTATTAAAATTAAATCATGATTTTTAATAAATAGATTTGCTAAAGCAACATAGAAATTAATGGAGGCGGCCGAAGGGTTTTAACTCGTCCAACTTTGTAAGCAGCTCCAAACTGAATCTGTAAAGAAGGTAGTATCGACTTTTTCTATGAACAAACTTTTTTCGTCTTGGTAACAAAAGGTACAAAAGCCTTTTTTAAAAAAAGAAAACATACATAACCATCTAAAATGCTCGACATTTTCCTCTAAGGTCCTCCAAAGGAATATTAATTACAACGATATGCGCAATTTGTAAATGAAATGAGCTCAAGTGATGTTTTTCCGAGGATAATTATACGTATATTAAAAGAAATGGAATGAATTTAAAGGGTTTTATAATTGTAATCATTACGACTATTGAGACCTTGCATGTTAATCACGCGTACATTCTGTTTAATGTTAATCATGGTACACTTTAGAGCTGTTTTGTGACACAGAACACGATTTAAACTTTAAATACCCTCGAAATCCTCGGGAAAATAACTGAATGACACCCTCTTTTCTACAAAATTTAGATCCAACTCTTATTCTGATTCTAATTAAAATGGTCCATTTGGCGTCATTAGAGGAATGTATGGGCAGGGTGATCATCCTTAACACAAAGACAAATAAGTCTTCCTTTTGACTTCGTAATAGTTTTATCATGTCATTTGTGCCATTTCCATCATTCGTTGAACATTTTATTATGACATTAATCACGTTATTAAAGCTGTCTTTACTTTAATGGCATTCAAAGAAAAAAAAATCAAACCCAAATGAAATGGTCGGCTTTTCACGCTTACGATTAAATGTAATTAAATCTGCTGGAATGGATTACCATCACCTTAAAAACACGTAGATACAAAAGGAAGAGGCTACGGAGGTGGGGAAAGGAATATAAGACAAACTTGCCAAAAGTCTTACAATTCTCTTAATTCCTTAAGTACCAACACGTTTCTTATGAAACAAAATTCTTTCGAAAGGACAAACAATAAAATACCCAAAAATAGCAAGCAAATTTTAACAATTCAAAATATTGGTCGTGGAGAAAGTGACAGACACACGACCAAATTGTAATTGTGCTCGGTGAAAGATATGAAGAATTTTAATGTTAGTCATCGTCGTCCTCATCTTCGTCGCGGTAATGACAATAAAATATTTTTGTCAACCTCATTCTTTCAAACCTCACCCCTTTCTTCGTTGTCGTACGTATCACTACTCACCTCTCACTTTTCGGTTAGGACAATAAACACAAAGACGGCAAGAAAGAAATTAAATGAAAAGAAAACACATTAAGGATGACACGACAATAAAACATAGCTTGGGTTGTAGCCGTGCCGAATTATTTGTATCTACATACTTTCCTTTCTAGTAGAGAGAGAGAGTGTGTGTGTGTAATGACGATCGAGGTGGCATCATCTTTGCTTGCTGAAGAGACACGGGCAGACGTAATTTATGAACCAAGAAACACCCTGGAGGATATATAGACCAACCGAAAATACAACAACTACAAACGAAATCGGGGCCAACAACAACAACAACACTAACACATGTAAAACACAGGACTAAGCTCAAAATAATTGTAATAATAATATCACAAGAGTAATAATAAAAATACTTCTACCCATCGCAATGAAAACGATGGGAGGTAGTCTTTCAATCATTTGTCAGTCCTTTGGCCGTTTTATCATCAGTGGTTACGTAAGGTCACTCACGGAGTCGAAAAAATAAAACCTTAATTACGAAATTAGAAACCACCCTACAACTAACCTCACACCTGTCCTTGCCCTCTGTCAACAACATTATGCTTTTGGGAGATAATTGAAGAAGGCTTGAAAGAATATGTTTTGATAGAAAAGAAAATGAAAAAATCTAGAGAAGGGAAAAAATTATGGGCTGTCAATTTTATGACGGCACTATTTCGGAAAAATAATTAGCTTTAATTCAATAATCTGGGACGTTACGACATTTGGTTTTTCATCATTCTGAAAAATATTAATTGGACAACAATTTTATAGTTGAAAAAAATATGGGTTAAACGACAATTTCAACTTGAATAATACGAATACTATCTACGAATATATACGACAACGAATATCCCAAACTATCAAAAATAAAACTTGGGAAACAAAGCAACAAAGCAATAAAAGCAAAATTTCTTGTCACATCCTAATCAGAATTAACGTCTTCAAATCATTTTATTGACTTCGAATCGTCTCATCAATTTGACGCCGTATCGAAGACCACTCATTATTTGAAATACTTGACGAGCAGACGCCCTTCTTTGGAACGCTCCGTCAATTCGACCCTTAAGAGGAAAAGATTGCATATAAAAGATTTTGGATGTGATCAGAATTTTCCTGACATTGTTGATGTTTGCTGCTTGATAGCCCGGATATATTTTCTCCCATCCTTTCACTTAATATCTTTTCTCTTTATGGTTTTTCTTAAAGAGTGTAAATGATAGACCCTCCGATCGTCCTTTTTCTCATTGATCTACAACAAAGTCGTAGAGACTTTATTAGCGTATTGTTGTTGGTTTTCGTTTTGACCTTTATTATTATTGCTGCTATTGGTGATGTTGTTGTTGCCTCTGATATTTAATCTTCAATTGCATTTAATTTTGCCGCTATTAATCTTAAGCCATGAAATCTGTCGAAATAGCACTACTAGACACACTCACGCATGCACTCCCGTACACTTGCACATGAAAAGGTGTGAATCATTCGGCCATAAATTCACGTTCGGGAATGGGATGGCGTCAGTCCTTCGAAAGTAATTAAATACTTTTACGGTGTAATTAAAATACTTTTACTGTTTTCTGCTGCAACAGAAACGTCGGCTTTCGGTTGGTTTTATTAATCGTTTGGAATTGAATCGATAAGTCGATAAACTGAAAATAAATTGATCTAAATGTTTGAAATGCACCGACTTGTCAGACAAAGAGAACTTATATTTCAAAAATAGAACGAAGCTGTCATCTATCATATCAAATCAAACTGTGTCTCTTACTTCCAAAAAATCTCATTGATTCCATTTTCTGTCTTGCATGTTTTGCCATTGGAATCACTTTACTGTCTGTTTGCTTTACTCTTGTTGCGAATAATTCAATGATTCGAGTTATCTACCAGAGAGGCACAGAAGGGGCACTAAGACGTTAATAATTGCTAAATTCATATTTTATTGAACGTTTTGTTTTGTAGAATAATCTTGCAGTCAGCGAATCAATCAACTCATAAATTCTTTCGTTTCGTTTCGTTTCGTTTTCTCCTCCCATTCATAAATCGTCTGCTTGAATTTAGGAAGCTTCTTTACATTATTTATTCAAGTTTGTTGCTTGTTCTTCTTCCGGTCAATGTGTGAGTGTGTCTGACTACGCTAATGCGTAACCGATTTTACATGAGCGTGAGATGCGAGAAATTCTGAACATTACTTCAGTAGTCAATCGTAATGCATTTACAAAAGCGGCTAAGTATGTGTGTGTGTATGCGTGCCTTGGATAGGATATGTAATCGCTGTTGTTTTTGTTGGCATTTCACAATTTTGCTCATTAGCCTGTCAAGCATGTGTTGAAATTTCAGTCAGTTTTATCGCTTTCGCACTGTTGTAATGGCAATAATTTTATCTCGTGTCAATTGTTTTTGTTGTTGGCCTTACTGTCATTGTCACAATACACTGCTGTTGATTGCTGCCGATTGTTGCAATGCTCAAATAGCTATAATTGAAGTTTAACGCAATGTGAAAGAATGCCGTCAAAATGTTGTCATCAATCAATCTTCACCATCTTCCTTCCCTTTTCTTTTCTCCCTTCTACTTTCCCAACAAACATGTTATTTCTTTACAGAGAGAATTACCAAATTCCCATTCATCGGAAATTCATTTGAGTGAACTCGAGAATTAATAATAAATATTGCGATAACATTTCTTAAGAAATTAGACGACACAGAATGATGTATTTATTTTGGAGGCGTTTTAGTTGTTTTGGTGTTTACTTCTTCTTAAAAATAAATTCACAAATAAACAAAAAGTAGAAAAATTGCAAGAAGAGATAACCGTGACAAAAGCAGGACCCATTACATCGTCTCTTCATAAAGAGAGTGAACTGAGTAAGTGCCTAGGACAAGTATTTCCTTTCTGCCTCCCTCCCCTCCTTTATTAGGGCATGTGCTTCGCTACGGTACTTCCATTTGCATCTATACCCACCAATCACATGGCTAATGGTCCTTTACTAAAGTCTGAAATTCTAATTTATGCCACTTTTAATTACTGCCAGCAGCTCGCCGATGCATTTGCATCATTAAAATTTGGAGGAGTCTCTTCGTTTGAATTTAATTGACAATGGTTGACGGTTGCCATGTGTGAGTGTGTGTATGAACGTTCTAAAAATAATCTCAGGAATAGTGAAAGGGAATGATTACACCTCCTCAATAGGTCAAAAGTAATGACCAAAAAACGTTCGTATTTGAATACTAGTAATTATTTCTAGACATCGATCTCTCAAAAATGACCGGATAGGATCAGGAGAGCTTTTTCGATCCTTTAGATGGAAAATTACGTTTAATGGAAAAATTACGTTCTATCTCTCACTCTCCCTCTTTCGAAAGACCACCTGAAACTAAATCTTTTTCTAATCAATCCCATACAGACAACCTTCAGCCTCATGGAGTTACGCTCTTGCCTTGGAACAGAGAGCGTAAAACGAGCCGTAGATGAATCAAAAAATCCTTTTATGTGTGGTGAGTTTTCGCGATTATTTCTCATGGTAAATATCTTTGTTAAGCTTCTACCGACAAACAACGAGGCGAATATTGAAATTCATTCATGCCATAATTTCTTCTCTATGCTGACAACAACGTGATGCAGCAGCATTGCATTGCGTTCATGAGCGTGAGTAAGAAAATTTCTACTCAGGCACGCGCGTTGATTCCAAGGGCATCGGGAGGAAGGTGTTCGTGTGTGCAGCGCAGCAGAAGCAGCAGCAGCAACCCTGCAATCGAGACATCCCCGCGACGGCTCATGGATATAGATGTGAGAAGAGGCTTCCTCATCAACGCGAAGGCTACGGAGAGGCAGTCGGCTCGAATTAAATCGTATCTCTTCGTATCGTAACGTAGCGTATTCTATTGTATCATATGGCAACGTTTTGACGCGTAGCTGGGAAATGCAGATGCGCTGAGGTAAAAAGCGCTAGATATCAGATACGAGCACGCACGACGGTAAGTACGATTATACGTAAGTTACCACCACCACAACAACAACAACAAGAATATCGAGTCATGTGAAACTCGCTCGTGCGCAGATCAAAGCGAGAGCATGAACCCAACGAGCACGAGATAAATTTATAGACGACTGTTGCTACTACGACTGTTCTGATTGTTATTGTTGTTGTTGTTGCTGCTGCTTGTGATGCCTGCGCTATGCCGCACAACGCAATGTTTTACGACGATGCTTCGGACGGCATCCGAGACAATCAGGTTTTAGTACGTGTTCCTCCGTGTCTGAATGAAGTTCGAGTTCCAGAAGTGCGCGCAACAATTGCCAACCGGACGGACAACAGAAATCTTTCTGATGTTAGAATCGGTCCTCTAGAGACACGCACATTTCGAAAGTGTGCGTAAAATTTCTCGTCTTTTTTATTGTTGCCTGTATTCATTATTTGTTTGTTGTGTGCGTTTTGTGCGAAGTTCTAACGACAAGAAGGAATTAAAAAAATACGAAGAGACACGGTTACGGAGCTCGTGATACGAACGCAGGAACGAATTGCATATTCTACCAATACCGCGTGTTTTTTGATGCGGAAATGCATTTTGTCAAAACTAGGACGAATATGAAAACCTTATGAAGAGGTCACAGCTGACCTCTTTCTCATGGGGTTAGCCAATCATCAACAAAAAGAGTGCAATAACTTAATTCGCGAATTAACTGTCATCAAAGCCATTAACTGGTCAATTCGTCAATCAATACGCGACCTTACCAATTCTCAGTTTGGAAAACTCCTCCATTTTATTGCCCTGACCTGAAACAATTCAAGGCAATGGAGTCCGAGCCATAATCAGTGCTGCATTCCTTCATTGAAACGACAAAATTGTAAGGAAGTTCTCGTGTTTGCGAACGCACATAATATTCGGTTTTTTATATCTGTCGCAATTTTATCGTCTCTGGTTCTACGCGCTCTTTCATTCGCTCGGCCATTCGGTCGGTTCGTTTAATTAAGCTTATGATTTCTGTACAAGGTGAAAATTGCAATGAATGCTGAATTTGTACCGTGGTGAAAAAGTTACTGAGTGCGTGTACGGAAAAGTGTGGTGGGTTTACGTGTGTGCGAGTGGGTGAAAGGGTAATGAATCGTAGTCTACCTGACTGTTTACTTCTCACACCACTTCCTCCCAACAAAGAACAAAATTAAATTCAACAAACAAAAACAACACGAACAACTACTGGCTCGTTTGCCGAAGGACAAGACTTTGGCTTTCGAGAGCACGCACTAAAGGAATTAGTGCTGTCTGAAAAAGCAGTCAAAACGTGTTCGAATAAACAGTTGCCAAATAATTTTTAACCGAAGGATCCTGAAAGGCTTTCCCGTTTTTTTTTCTTTTTGGTTCTCGTGATTACAGAAGAGCGAAGTTGTTACCAATTACCGGATGGTTTTTAAAGAGCAATTATCAAAAACACGGTTTTTACAAAAAAACAAGAAATTATAAAAAGAAAGACGGAAACGGGAAAATAACACGAAACGAAAAACAAAAAAAGATCAAAATAGTTCGTTCTTTTGCTTTGGCTTGACTTTCTTTCAGACCGGTTTCTGCGGCAATACAAACCCAAAACAAACCGGACCAAATCAGATGAAACGGAGGTCTTACTACGAAGTCAATGTACCAAACGAGGTACAGGTGTACCAATCCAGTCCAATCGAATCTTTCAACCGACTCGCTCGCTTTGTTCTGTTTTATTCAATGATCGGATACGTTTCGAGTTTTATTTTGATTGTTTTGTTTTGTTTTTCGTTTCCTTAAAACCGCAGCACCCTCAGGGGGCGATTGCTAAGAGAGAACTCATTGTTGGTCGATGCATTGATTGAAACGCCTCAATGAACCAGTTTTAGGTCTTGGATTCCCGCGTTGACCGCACCGTCAACAAATACAACAACAACAACAACAATCACAAAAACCAGTTACAAACCAAACCAATCCCGGAGATATAGCCCAAAATTCAGAAATTTATACTCAAAACAATTATAATAACAAAAAGAAAACAGCAATAACAACAACAATAAAACTCCAGTGTTCGGCAAATTACTTTAGCGTTAACACTTTCGAAATAATTCCTCTTCTCTACCACTCTCCCCGTCTCCCTTCTGCTCCCTCATAATATAATACAAAAGTAAGAGAAAGAAGAAGAATAAAAATAAGAACAACCGTAAAACAGGATTCACATAAATCCAATTTAGAAGGAAAAATAACAAAAGCTTCAATAAAAAGGAATATTTAAAAGCGCGTCAAACGAAGCGTGGAAAAGAGTGAAAAGGGGAAAGCGGCAACAACTCCAACAACCGAGATCGAGAACAACCGAAGCCACACAATTGATTATTGGAGGATATTAAAAAAATTTATGGTAAGTTTTGCGATTTATTAAAAAAGTTTTCAAATAAACAACAACAAAAACAAAACATGCATTGTTTTTCATTCGGCGCACCCGCACGCCACGCGCTGCTCGCGTTGCGACGCTGCATTCGTGATGAATGCAGTTAACGCAACTTCACGCAGTGCAGTAAGTATTTTAATACATTAATTAATCGTTTATTTTCCGCTTCCGCGACCGCATTCATTTCAAGAAATTTCCACTTCTACGAACTAACGGTCTCCTGGTAAGGGTACCCCATACGTAGGTTATGTCGAGGTGGTGGCGGTGGTGGGGGTGAGGAGATCTCGGGGGGGGGGGGTTGGTAGTTTGACAGATTCGCATCCGCGTGAATGGCGTGCTTGAGTGCAATCAAAATTGTTGAAGGATCTATCGTTCATTCGATGCAATAGAGAAAGAATCGTTGCAAAGCGACCTGAATTTTTTTTTGAGAAAGAGAAATAAAAACAAAACTTTTAAAATTGCTTAAAACGATATAAGAGCAAAAAACTAATAAATTCAATTAATTAGAATTAAATCTAGTATTCAATATTTCGAGAATTCCGTGGTTGTATTAGTTCAAAGGGAGAGAGTGTTTTCTCTCACTTCGCTTCGGTTAAGAAGGAGAGTGAAAGAAAGAAAGAAGAAGAAGAACTTAGTCTTGATAATCGAAATATTTCACTCTAATCCAGTTCTCAAACAAATCAATTGACTGATTTAATTATTCATCGATTTTCACACAAACTAACAAAGCCACAATATCCTAAGAAGAACAGCCTCAACCGTAACAATAACAACAACAACAACAACAACGATTTTCGACTTGAACAATTTTGAAAATTAATTTCTGCTTCTGGGAAGTAATTTGAATCCTTAATAAATTGCTGTTGTCTTTACTGCGAGCTACGATGAAGCCGTACAAGTAATAATCAATAATAATACAGTAATAATAATTAACAACAACAATGTTAAAACAAACACCATCACGAAAACAACAACACGAAATATTCATTTATTTATTCATGTATCGAATCAATATTAAATCGCTTACCTAAACATCAAAATGGGCTTAAGTCTCTTCAAACGGAGAATTCATTATTTAGAATTTCGTTTTTTGTCTTGCCTTTATTTTCATTTTCTCTTTTAATGGCGTCTTATCATCGTCCCTGAGATAGAGTTTGTTTGCCTAATAGGAGTCGACAGTAGTTCGAATGCCTAACCTTCTTGAGAATAATTTCCGGTTCACAACAACAACTGCGATTACCGTAAATTAATTGTTACGATACAGTCGAACGACCGGAGTGTTCGTTTGATTCCTCAAAATGGTCAAGAAAAGGTTCAAGCAGAAGAAGAAAGCAGGCTTCGTTTCTTTCGTTTTATGAGGCCTTTATTGAGGTTCAGCGACCTAAAAGAAGAAATTACAAACAAACAAAGAAGATCTAAACAAAAGAAGATGAGAAGCAACCGATTGTTTGGATGTCGATGTCGTGAAGAAAAAAGACCTCTGTGAAGAAATTTTATTACCTTTTTCTTCTGTTTCATGTAAATGAATTCTTCTTTAAAGCTTTCAGCGTGATTTTCCGTAAATTAGACTTTAGGATTAATTAATTCAATAAAAAGTCAACGCATTGGAAAGACCCGGAAGAACAACCGTGGTTATAACCGTGGTGAGAAACAACAGAGCCTTAACAAAAACCTGTAGGGCTTCGAAAGGGATTTAACGCATTTAGCTTTTTCTAAACCCGATTTAAGTTAATTGCAATTGTTGAAAGGATTTGTGATCGTATGGACCATTTATCTAATAAATTCGTTTACTCGAAATCTGAAGAGCATTTTTGTGCTTTCTGTGAAGAAAACTGTAAGATAATGTAAATTAATTTTCTTCTTCCTTTTCTTTTTGTTCATATTTTTACGTTCTTCGTACTTGCATCGGTGTCACCAATGAGGGTTCTCTTTGCTGTCCTAGTTCCGCCTGTGTCTGTGGTCTGGTCTGTGGTCCACCCTCTCAAATATAATGTTATTAAAATTTTATGTCAAAAATATGACTTTTCTGTTATTACTTTTTCTTATTTTTTTCTTCTTCTTTCTTTCTTTATGTCTCAAATAATCACATTCTACTGCTTAAAGTTTAGATTAGAAAAGTTCTTGGGCCATTTTGTGGGCCCATAAGGTAATTCATTCTTTCACCCCCCCCCCCGCAATTTGCTTGTTTCTCCACGACGAATATAATTCACGCACGCTGTCTCCTTTACACCTCCCCCTCTCATAACTACCCAGCCTGGTCCAACTACTTGACCCTACATGGCCATTATGGGAGACTTACATTAAGTAACGCCAACACAATCACCAACACCACGAACAGAAGCAGCAGCAGCAATAACAGATTTAAAATTCTTCCGTTCCAATTTTATCGTCTTACTCTTCTTAAATTTGCTCGCTCACCCTCCTGCCCAGCCTCACCCTCTCACACCCTCTTTTTGTTGTGTTTCACTTGAATTAAATAAAATGTTGCCTCACTCGAGAAATGGTCTGAATTTTTTGTAGTTTTTTGTTTAAGAAAATTAGTCCGGTGAAAACGCGTAAGCAGAGGGATGCACGAGATGAAGGAGAAACTTAGTAAAATAATAAAGAATACTAAAGAATGGCATAAACTTTGTGGCGCTCTTCTTTTCTGCTACTTTTCCCCCACTTCTTCCTCTTCTTCTTCCTCTTTATTTATTCGTTGCTTACGTATTGTTGCAAACTTTGGAAATTCCTCTTTTCACTTTCGTTGGTGACGCTCGCTTCTCTGACATTTTCTGCATTTTTTTTGCGTGAACAGAAGGCCGTCTTAAGTGCAGTGGAGTGGGGGGGGGGAAATTGGGAAAGTTGAAGAGGAGGGTTAGTTGGGTAGGGATCATTGGCCTCATTGCATTGAAATGCAAATAATTTTTATTTTTGGTGTCGCGAATTGTCGTCTTACTAAAAATGAAGAAGAAGGAGAGGTCATTTTGGTGGTTAAAATTAATAATTGCAATTTGAGTATAGTATATAATAAAACGTAATAATTATGAATAATTGCATTAACTTCTGTGGTTTTCTGAACAACAATTTTTTTACAGGTTTCTGTTTTTTTTTCAAATTTTTTAACATTTAAAATTTTCCATTTATTCCATTTTTTTCCAAAAAAATTCTGTTTATTCTCTGTTAATGAAAATTGTTGGAGGAGCATTGCCATTTTCAAATCGAGTTTTATTCACATGCCAAAAACCTTTCAATTCCATAAAACCAATTTTAGGAAGACCTCTATAAAGGATCTAAAAGAATCTCTAAGGGTCAAATCTTATTTCGAATTTCTTTAATCTTCGAAATAATATTTGAATTTGAAATTATGAATTTAAAAGTAAGTTATTAAAGAGTTTAGTTAAATACAAAAATTGATTTAATTACATTCGAAAAATTCCGAAAGCCATACGTTGTTAGAAGCTTATCTAAATTTTTTATTTATAGCTCTCTCTTAATGGTATTCATGTTTATTATTAAAATTGTATGGGTTTGCACACGTGTGTGTGTATGCGTCTGTGTGCATGTGAATAGGTATATCCGCTTCGTCTTTTGCACATGCATTTGTCCCACAAAAAAACAGAAACTAAGGAGAGTCTAAAAATTCAATTAGTCTCCACAAATGAATTTAATTGGAACGAACTACAACCATTGCTGTTGCCATTGCTGACATTGCTGTTGTTGCTGCTAATGTGTCTCGTTGTGTTGGTGTTGCGAATTTCGCTGTTGCTGCAGCAGCAGTTTTTAGTTCTTGTCCAACTTTTATTAGAACCGTTACGGCACACGTTGCAGCGTTATTCGTATTCGAGAGTCCATGTATACGTTCATGCGTATGTGTTCGTGTGTGTGGGCTTGTATATATGTGTCTGTGTGTGTGTGTTTGCATATAGCAGAAGTTCAAATGGATTTTTAGTAAAGGATTAGAAAGACATTTAAGCTTATTATGAAAAGTTTGTAAGGTTGTCGGCGGTGTTACCGGTTAGGGTTAATGTTGCCATTACTACTGCCGCGGCCATGATTATAGCAATGATTTCTCTTACTTTGCCGTTATTAGTCTTGTTTTTGTTGGTATTGTAGTTGTAGCAGGTGGTACTCTATCGAAGCCATTGTTTTACCAAAAATCTCTACAACGTTACGTTAATTTCGTACAAAAAACAATGACAGGCTCAAACTTTTTCTACCGCAAATTAATTAAAGCTTTCCGCTTTTCCGAAATCCCGCGGAATTTCGCATCTGAAGAATTTATTTTTGCTCCGCGAAAAAGGAAAAGTTTTTCATTTTTCAACTTTTGTTATTAAAATGACAAAATCTCACGATACGATATGATAAAATATCGCAGTTGAATGCAAATGTATAAAATAACATACGACACGATATGACTTTGTCCAATTTCAGTCAAATTGATTTTCCGAAATCAACCCAAACCAATCAAGTTTAAGAAGAAAACCCAAAAACAAGAAAAACAAAAATGATTATAATTGTTTTGTATTCATGTTCTTATCATTCGACACGATTTTTTCTGAGACACCCCTTAAATATTTTGTCAAAAACGCCCCTTTCATGAAACAAAAAAAAATTCACAACAAAACAAAAACACACCACACGCAGTTTAAAGAGAAAATGTTGAACAAGAGTAGGTGGAATCCGAGAGTAATATACGGGGGAGTCGGGTGGTATGGAGATGGAAGAGTAGTTTTAATTAATTCGAATTCATTTGTAAAGCATCGAATTGTAATGAATATTTAAAAACTGCGGCTGTCTTTCCTGCTACTGGTTGTTATTTTTATTGTTGTTGTTCTTATTGTTGTTGGTTTTATTTCTTTCACCTTAACGTAATTGTTGTGTTCCAACGTCTGCTCCTCCCAACCTCTGTTTCAGGAAAATATGTCTCGGTTCGTTGTTTGGTTTTTAATTGCTATTATTTTGCTCTCCACCGTCTCTTCCCGCCACCATTTGTTGCAAACATTTCCTTGTACTGCAAAAGCATCATACGTTTGAATCTTGCCAAAAAGAAAGCATGCCGTTCATTTCGAAAACGTTCGTTTCGTTTTTCTAACGAGTAGACAAATGCAAATAGAGACAAGCATAGATAGACAGACAAATTTAGAAGTAGACAGTCTACGGGATGGATAAGCGGCAAAGAGTTTGGGAAAGATGTTCAAAAAAAGAATTTCGTTATGAATAATCATCGATATTTTTTTTATGTAAGACCAGCTGCCCTGAATCAATTATACTCCTAAAAGAATGAAAAAATTGTTGCATACTTTACGGCTGGTAGGCAACAGAAATACTTGTGTTCAAGGGAAAAACAATGGGAAAGTAATGTAAAGAACAAGTCACAATTGCCTTTAAAAGTCAATTACCTTTCTTATTATTTTCATATCCCTGACAATCCTCCACAAGGGATATAAGCATTACATAGAGAGAGAGAGGAAGAGAGAGGGTAGTAATAAGTGTTGGAAGAGCAGAATTTTCTAATACAATTTTGAATGTGAAGTATTCATTAAAGTACCGCCATCGTAGACTTTTGAGAGGAAATGCACAGACATTTTTGAAAATTATTAAAACACAAAAGCGTATTGAACTATTAAATAATTCTGTAAATTAAATTTAATAAAATTTAATCGGGTAATAATTCTGTGTACTTATAAATTGGTCCCTTTTTACAGGGTATGAACTCTATAACGCAAAATAATTTTTGAAATTAGTTTATTTCCACAATTTATGCTTTTGTAAACTCGAAGGCAATTAAATTTGGTCGCACTTATACGCATCCGCCCATATGTATAAATTCCAATACGATTCACACACACACGCGACACACGTACACGTGCACTAGCAAATGATGCACGCACACACTTGACAATGACAATAATTGTCGAACAAGCAGCAACATCGACTATTCAAATGAAATAAATTATTTGGTGCCACTAAAATGTTATTTATTAAGAACATACAATAATACAAACAGACAAACCAACCCATAATACGCTCACATACACACCAACACACAATCTCATACAAAGTCATTAACTCACACAGTCGTTCCTGCAGCCGCTCATGCTGTTAATGCGGCACAAACTTAAACACAAGAACACTAACGCACTCACACCCACACACACGCATATAAACACATTCACACACACACAGCCGCATACAATTCACTTTGTTTTGTACAAAGGCCACAAAATGTTCACAACATGAAACAAATTAAAAACGGCAACTTAATATTTTAGCCACGTTTTCATTATTTTCCATGCTTCTCCTGTCGATTAGCTCGCCTCTCGTAAGGACGTTTCAGTAAATTGTTGTTACTTTTGTAGCTCGATATTACCAGTCATGATTATTAAATACAACGAACAAACGAACGCACTTTCAATCAATTAAAGACCTAAAAATAATTTCATTTGCCATCAATTATTTTTGAACGCAAGAAATTTGTACGTGCTCCCTCAAAAAAGAATTGTTGAGAGCGTTTTGGAAACCACCCACCGACCATCGATCATCGGCCATCGGCTAACAATTGCCCATTCCTCACTCCCTCCAACAACAACCTGCCGTGCCGACAATGGAGAATCGCCACGTTTAACGACCACGTCGAAATTTATCAAAATTATTTGTTGCTGAATCTGCGGAATTCGCAAATAAAATGCTGCATACTTTTCGTTTTACTTTTTTCAAATTTATTACATATTTTAATTATGCAATAAATTCCAGTCTAAGCCAGCAATCTCTATTTGTGCATCTTCTAACGGCAGAATGAAGCGATAGAATATGTCTGTGGTCTCAGCTGGTCGCGATGGCAATTATTAGGGTTGCCGGGTTGCAGGGTTGCCGAGTAACCAACCACGTAAACGCTAACTTCTTAATTTTGAAGCAATTAAGGCAATTTTATTTAACGTGATACTCCCTCGGGCTACAACGATGTTACAACAAAAGGAATAAAGTATATCATCTTCTTCATCATCAGTTTAAGTTCAGTTCTTCATCATCAGTTTAAAGTTTTCTGGGTTGATCTTAAGACAATTTTGTATTGGTGGGGGAAAATAGATGGCAATTACAGATAAATATTTGCAGATACTTTTATCCGATCGTAAAGTGTCATTCATCCCTTGGCCTCGGCTAATTGGCAGCCGCTGCGATGGCAACCTTTTAACCTTTAAATTTTTAGCACCGCATTATCGTCATCTTTCCTTTTTGCCACTTTTTTGAAAATTTGACACTTCGGTTGAGTCTCTATCGAACTCTCGTTCTCCGTTTCTTAAAAGCAATGTCCTCGAGTGTAAAACAAATCTTCTTTGGTAATTGTTAAGGCGATGCCTTTTGTTGCCGGGGGAGGGCAAAACCCCTCAGGATACCAAAAAGTAAAAGTTTGCGACCTCGAGAGAATTTAAGATTCTCTCACAAATGCGACTTGTATTTAATAGAAAAAAATAATGATTGAATAAAACAAATGCTCAAAGCCCAAATTTAATGCCTTCCGTCTTCAGCCAAGAGTGTACCAGTAAGGGTACTACTACTATACCATACTACATCAATGAGGGTGTACCAGCGAAGAAGGTGTTTTATGCATGACACACGATCTCTACGAACGATAATGTAAACGCACACAAAAAAAAGACTAAAACCCGCAGGAGATGGTCGGGAAGAATTTACAGTGGGATTTATAAAAGTCAGTCCCAAGAGTACAAAGCGACATCATCTGACATTTTGACAAGCAATATCACAAATCCACGGTTTATCCCGAACGTGCGTGAGAACGTGTTACGCGTCGAATGCTGCAAAGGTTGGTGGAAGAAAAAGAAGAAGAAGAGGGAGAAGAGGGAGAAGACGAGCAAAAATAGACTGAATTTAACACGATCAAATATCTCATCAATTCAAAAGCAATAAATTTATGATAATATTAAGTTGTCAATGACGAAAGAAACTCTCAGAAGTCCAAATTTTCGTTCCAAATTTTTATTCATTTTCCTTTCGATTTTGATTTTTTCTTTTATGACACGCTCTAAAACGTTTCAAACAAAGGAATGCGGAGGAAGAGCTTGTTAAGGCATTGAATTACGTGTATGGGTGTGTGTGCGTGCATGTGTGTACATGTGAGCATGTATATGTGCGCGTGCAGCTGATAACAAATGAAATGGCAAATAACTGAATCGAAAAGAAAACAGACACACTTGGTGGGACTTGTGGAGTAAATAAAATGTTTATCATCGTAATCCTCCTCCATTTACCTCTTCTTCTCCTTCATTGTTTTACATTTTACATTCTTTCCTTATGCCAAAATTTTATATTCTCTTCTAGCGAGGTATTCTTTTCTATTTCTTGAAAATCAGTTCTAAAAATGATTCTACTTTTACTCTACGTTGCCTCCTTTGCCACTTTTTTATTATCATTTCATTTTGAAAATTCAAGATTAAATCGTGTTCTTTATTTATAAATAAATCGATAATCGACTGATAAACTTGGTAATCGATTCTAACCAAGTTTTCCTTTGAAATGGGAAATTTCATTCTTTCTTTGTTCTTCTTCTTCTTGTTCTTCTTCTCAATCGCGTTACTAATCTTATGAATTGAAGGCTCGATTAGTATTAACTACTCTTCGTCATTTCCAACGTCCGTTTTTTCTCTGTATTTTCTGTTGGCCGCGATGAAACCCGATTTGGGTAAATCGGCGAAAACTCCTTTCGATACTCCATACGCTATAACGAATCCATTCACTTCAGATCAAAGTAAACGATGAATGGTTTCACTTTATCCTTTTAAAAACATTTTATTCGCTTTTTGAATGAAACCGCTCGATGAACCGGTCGGAGCGAGAAACAGGATCAGAAAGAGGACTTCTCGTATTGTATTTTGTCGGTTTTATTCAAGAAACTTTAATTAATTTAAATTGTTTACGAACAAAACCGTTGTCAGGAACCCTTTCTGTTCAGCCCTCTTTCTTTTACAAATCAACCTCTTCAATAATTTTTCACGCGATTTTTCCCTCGTCGCGCTTTCCGACTAATTCTCCATTCATTCCACCCAATTCTTCCGTTTTGTTCGTTTCACATAAATTTCTATACCTTACTAAATCACTCTCGATGCTGCAGCCTTCTCCCTTCACCCTTCGGCTGTTCATGCCTTTGAGAAATATTTAAGAAGAAGCAGAATAAAAAACGTTGCTTAGTCAATGCCCAAAATCGCTGTGAATGAACAACATAAAAAGGAAAAAATAAAGCAACAACAAAAATCGGGTAAATGAAATCGGGGTCAGTAGCGTACCGCCCCCTACAAGACCCGATCAAATATAGAACGAAGCAAATGAATGAACTAGAAGATGAAAAAATTGATAGAAATAAACGTAAAAATAAAAAGGAAAAATTTTAAAACCGAGAAAAGAAGAAAATGCAAAATATTGAGAGCAAAAAGTGCGTTTTAGCAACGAACGGACATCAAAATGACACGAAAAGAAGGTCAATCCATCACAATCTGATTTCCATCGCTTTCTCTCTTTCTCTCTTTCTTTCTCACCTCATTTTTCTCAGGTACGAAACCACGGCAGGGTCATTCATTCGTTTGTTGTTGCTGCTTCTGATGTTGTTGGTGATCGTATTGATGATGTTTCTATTTGTACTAAACTGTTATTACTTTAGCAGCGATCGATGTTGTTGTTTTTGTTGTTTTTGTTGCTTTTTCTTTATATCAAAGCCATCTTATTTACAAGGTTAAAACTAAAACGAATGAATAGGAAAAACAATTTTATTGAAAAAGGCATATAATTATCTTTGTCATTTTTGATGATTTTAGAAAAACGCTAAAAAACTTTCTTCGGCAACCATAAATTATTATTTAATAATTCTGTAACCTTCCAACAAAATACATAAAGCGCAACTAATACTAAGCTTTCATGTACTCTTTTATTTTCTTTTAATCTCACCCATTCCAGTCCTTATTCTCCCCTTTCCCCTTGCCCCTTTCTCCAACCCCTTTTTTCTCTTTCTCCAAATCCACAAAATTCGTTGCAACGATTTCGTAGTCAAGGATTAATGAATAGCCCCACCAAACCCGATTCTAGATCGTTCAAGTTATGCCAAATGCAATCTCCAACCTTCGGTCCCCTCCCCCTTTTCCTGTCGTTGGTTTTTAGCTTATTTACTGTAAAGTCATATCACAGACGGGTAAAGAGTGAGCGTCTTACATTCCCGAATGCATTGTCGCTGAATCGACAGAGCCACAGAAAAATGTGACTCAATTTTACACGCACGTCGTGTCGCGCCACGCCACGTACCCAATACGCCATAAGCGTCGTTGCAGCACACAAACATATCAATACTTCCTTTAACACGTAGTTGGAATTGCCAAGCGCTTCTCGTGATGCAAAATCATTTGGTTTGTGCTAAAAAAGTGCCACCAATTCCTTTCAAACAATCAAAGAAAAAAACCGAGCAAAAATTTCAGCTTTCCCTGGATCGATTTTTCTGTTGCTCGTTTTGCTACTGCTGTTGCTGCTGCTACAACTGTTGTTTTTGTTTTCATTCGGAACGAACAGAAGAAGGCGGACAAACGGACGAATGGGTGAACGATTCTCTGTTACTTTGACTTAAGCCTCGGAGATTTAAAAAATTTCTATTTTTATTTTTGATTTTTTTTCTCTTGAAACAAAATTTTTCCAACTCAAAATTCATTCTCGGCGGCACGTGTTTAATTCTTCGGCGGCCGTCCATCAAGCAACGTCTGCCCTCATTCCAAGCACCCCTAGAGTCACCTCACCCCTGAAGATCTAATTGTTGGTAAAGCTGCGACGCAGCGACGTCGTTTTAAGGCTTTGAAATTGCTTTAGTAAAGCACGAGCTGTATTTTTTAAACGTTATAGAAGAATGTTATGAATCCTCGGCTACTGCTGCCGTCGATCCTCTTGCTGTCTGAACAGCCTCAAAGCAAGCCTCACGAATTTATGTGTAAACTTCAACCAATTTTTATAAATTGCAATCGAGGTGAAAGAAATTGTTCGTGGGGGAAAATCATGAAGAAAAGGTAACGTAAATTTCGAGAATGCCCGACTTCGCGATGATTCGCGAACTACTCATGAACCAATTTATTTAACTCTATATCTCTCTTTTTCTCTTTCTCTCTCTCTCTCTTTTACTCCTATGTCTGTTTTTCCTTAGCGGTGTTGCCCTCATTGAGGGTGCTACCTTCGGTGTTACCGTCGGTGTTACCCTCACGATCGAGTTCTTCTCGAGCATTTTTTCGGATCTCTCAGACTACCTGTACCCTCGCATCCGCCCCCAAAACCGACGACCGTCTGTAACCGTTTATTGTTTTAAAGAAGAGGCACAACGGCCTTTTGTGCTTCACCCACTTTCACAATCCCTTGGCTTTACTTTTACTAAATGAATGTTTACCAGCACGAAACACTAAACCCCACCACTGCCCTCCGATCCGCACCCCCCACCACCTCATCGACCAAACGCCTCTCAAAAGTACGCCTACGGACTAAAATAATTTCTTCATCTTTTGCTTTTGTCTTATTTCGGTTTTGTTCATTGCAATCGACAGAATTTCTGTGCTTTCCAGACAATTTCGTTGTCGTTGTCGTTTTCATCACTATCGCCGACGTCGTCGTTGACGTTGTTGTCGCTTTACAACTGTCACCAACGACTCATGTGCTCGAGAGGACACTGACATCCACCCCATTTTCAGTGTTCATTGTTGCTGTTATTTTAATTGTTGCTGTTGTTGTTGTTGTTGGGTTTATTTTTATTGTTGTTTATGTGATTAAGACTATCAACGTCAACAGTTGAAATAGTCAAAAGAAGCGAAGGCATTAAAACAATACATAAACAAACACACTCACGCTCACACCCATTTCAAGGGAGACAGAAGCATTTTAATGACTTCTTTTAAAATAAAACGACGAATTAAACAAAATCGCTAAATGAAAGCAACGAAAACGAATTCTTTAATCACAAAAAATGGAAAACTAAAAAGAAAAAATTATGCATTTTATATAATTTATTACCTCAAAAACTTTTCAAGAACTGAATTCGATTTAATTTGTTTCGTGACAGACGAATTTAGAAAACTTTGAAAAAAAATTGTCTAAGAAATTTTAAGCAAAATATCGATCTCCAGGATTAAATACGAACTAATGCAATTGTTGTTTAAATCTTGGCCGAATTTTATTCGCAGTAAATGATTAATTTATGGGTGACCGATTTCGGAAGTATTCGAAATATTCGAAATATTCGTTTTTTTTTTTTGAATTCGAAGTACAGACTAAAACTTACACTTACGCTATGTACCGCTCCTTCTTTCCCACCTTTCTCTTCTTCTTATTGTATGCACATGATTGTATGCTCAAACGTCCACCTTCTCCTTCTCCGGCGCCGGCTTTAGAAGGTTTTCGCACAAGGTCTTGGTGATAATGACGATAGCGATGACGGTGATGATGACGATAAATGCTTGATGAATGGCAGCTTACCTTTATTTCTTCTGTCGGGTTGTTTCTTTTTCTTAGTACACGCCCATTTTAACGGGCCACGAAGAACTTTTTTAGTTGATTCAGTTACGCATAAAAGCAAATCAACGGGACTAATCCGAAGGACGAAACTAAAGTGAATGGAAAAAGCAGGATTGTGCACTTTCTCTCGTTTCTTCCTTTTCTCATTTCGGTTTTTTAATGAAGTCAATTATTTTAAGGAACGCATTTATAATTAAAGATATTTCAAACCGACAGTTTTCCGTTTGAAGGTGATTATGGGTCAAGATTGTGGCTTGGAGCGGATGAAATTAATGCGTGTACGTTCGTGTGGGTATGTGTGTCCGTAAGTGTTCAAGTATATCAAGTGTACTCGTGTATGTCTAAAGAGTGTGTTTGTGCGTTTATGCGAATGTGAAGGAGTGCGTGCCTTTAAAATATGTTTTCAATGTGTTTTACATACGAAATGATACAAATCATATAAATACAATACATTGAGTTGGCAACCCTGTTGACAGCTATGGCTTAAATTTACAAGCATACCGTAAGCTGCAGTAATTAAACAACTACACTCATCTACTGTAAACGCGACACAAACAGATCCAGACACACACAAGCATACGCGCGGACACTCACACTATTAAAAGCGTGTAATTACTATCGCGAATGTAACTCATACATTCCAATGAGTGTCATTTTCGAAATTGAGCTCACTCACACTTGCATGCACACAACTATACACATATGCGTATCCATATACATACATGTATACACTTACATATACACGTACACACACACATGACATCACCGGTATTAAATTATCGTTCAGAGAACGGAATTAACGACAAACCTTTCAACGTTTTTTTCTCCTTCTAGTTTTGAAGTGAAAACCATGAATTGGCCTTGGCATTTACGGTTCCGGCTAAAAGCATTCGAATGCATTTAATAATCAAAATGAAAAGGAAAAAACAAAAAAGGATAAAACGTATAAACAAATGAATAATAAAAAATTTTTTTGAAAAGAAAACAAAAAGCATTCGAGGCGAGAAAAGAAATTATGTTTGGTACCTGAATTTTTTGAATAAAAGTTGGGCGGGCCGACCAAAGCATATATACCCTACACCCACAATATAAACTTATAGTCTGGTTCTAATAATTAGAGGCGGTGCTAGCCCGTATTTTAACATTATATTTCTCTTTTCATGATTAATTCAGCACTACTAAATCATCTTCAATACATTCTGTGCCAAAATATCAAAACATGATAAAAGGGGCGTGTACCGCCCATTTATTTGGGCGATAATATCTAGTACCAACATCCCAACTTTAAAATTTCAGCGCGAAAAGAAACTAAAAATGAAAGATCGCCATAGAAACTGAAAGATCGCCCTTTAAATGGAATCTTGTATAAAAAGTAGGCGTGACACTGGTCCAATATACCCCACTTTCAATCCCAAACAACCTATGATGACAATAAATATTCGTCTCGAATTTCACAGACACAGTGATTAGCACAGACCGACCGAGGAATGGACGTGGCTCGGGAGATTATTCTGAACAGGATTATATATACTTTTCCATACCTACCACGTCTGATTTAATGCGTTACAAACCTTACAAACCCATCGCTTCGGGTGTAGATTCAAAAAAAACAAAGTTACGAAATTGATCGGTTTCGTAATAAAAGGACTGAACGTGTGCCGTTTATCAAAGCAGTTAAGGGCAATACATTAAAGGAAATTGCATACGGGCATATTTTAAAAATGTTTATCCGGCTTTGTTTCCGCTATTTTTGTTTATATTACACTGTCAATTTTTAAAGGCAAAACCACAAATGAAAGAAATGGATAACATTCTCCGGTGGAGCCATTAACGCGTCTATTAACTACAATTGAAACCGACGCCACCACCGACGCAACCAAAAGATTACAAATGGTCGATGGAGGATTGACCAAAAGAAACGAGACACATCTATACATACACAGGCACACAAACGCACGCACACATATGCACACACACATATCACCACTTATACGCTCGCTCATCTATGTGTCCGCACACACACACATGCTCGCCCACGCGCGAACGCCATTAAATTCACGCTGGTTTCTTTCACAAGGCAATTTATGGGACCACCACAAAATCACACAGGCTCACATACATACACACACACTCGTACCCACATCCACCAAAAGTGAGGCCTTCTATAGATGCGCCTGCATTAAGTGAAAATAGAAAACACCAAAAAAAAGATGAAAAACAAAGAAATGCATGGTCGTCATTGCGATATATCGGTTCGACCAAAACGGTGCCCGCGACGACGACTACCAACGACTACTGCCGCGGACTGCGTCGTATTAATCAACGAAATTAAAACCGTAACAACCAACAAACACTGACGCAACGAAAAACACTCAAACAATTACTCATCGGACCTCAGCTATCATAACACGAATATCCTATTACAACAACAACAACAACAATAAAGGCAATACGAAATATACAATGGCAGTAAAAACACAAATTGAGGGAACGACGACGACGATGACGCAAACGTAAAAAATTCGTAACAGAGAAATGAATGAATAAAACAAAAGGAAGATAATTCTTTTTTATTATTCGATGATTTATGACATGACTGCGCCATACCAAACCTATCAACACACACCAAGCTCATGTCCTTTTCCTTCTTATTTTATCCCCTTCCTACCGCCCCCCTCCATCCATCCATACCCGTTTTACTATCCTCGCTTTAACATCACCGCGCTAATCCAGAAGCAGTGGTGTCATGCAGTTCAAGGACGAAGGATATAAAGAAGAGATCAAGCCAAAACCAAAAATCCGAAGAATTTAATTTAATATTTTCTTTACTTCGTTTCCTTCGTCTACAAACACATTGTTCGTTCCCATTTTTCTTTCTCTTCACTTCACATCGTTTCGCTCGTCCTTTTCCATTTTCGTTTTTCCATTTTCCATTTTTCATGAGAAACATAAACAATCATGTTAAATTTTTATAACTAATAATTTTTGTTTTTTTCTGCGAACGAAAAAAAAACGCAGACAGAAAAAATGTGTCGTAAAATTACCGAGCAAAAAAAAAACGACCGACTAACGGACTAGAGGGCGGTCAGTGTAAAGAAAAAAATTGATAGATGGAAGTAGATAGAAAAAAAAGTAGATAGAAAAAGTAAAAAAGTAAAATTGCATTGCAATATTTTTGCATATTTCTGGTATCAAATCAACAAGTATTTGAATTCGAAACGATTATAAAACCATACAAAAGGCTTCCCACAAAAACTACATAATTTTTAATAAATGTTTCAGAGATTTTTAAGCATATTGTTTGTAAAGAGAGACTACATATATCATAGCTCGGCAACCGTCGGCACGTGCGCCGCATGCAGTTCGGTAATCATTCTTGTGACTTTATACTTAATAGTATTGAAATTAGTCGTTTTTTTTTTGAAAATTGTACAATCATAATCGTATCATAAACATTTAAAGAAAAAGTTGACCACATTAGGAAAGGACTCACATTAGGAAAGATTAGGAAACATTAGGACACATTAGGAAAGATTGCTGTTTTGCTCACAGTTTGCTTTTGATATAGACTGAAACACTTTGCAAAACTCGGCAGAAAACAAAGTGATATCTAAAATTCGAAACTTATTAAATAGTTTTGGAATACTCTACGAACTCAATGGACCCTGTATTTTTACACAGTTACTCAAAATAAAGACAAGGTCCTTCTACCATCAGACGTTTTCTATCGCTTCGTATACTTTTAGACGTTTAGAATCGTTGAAGGAAAAAGCAGCAATTTCGAAATTAAAGACATAACTCGATGATTCGATAGTCAATAATAATGACAAGAACAAGAACAGCAATAACAAACGCGACGGCACCACCCACAACAACAACGACAAAAGCAAACAATAAGTGAGTTTTTTAGAAGCAAGGATGAATGAATTGATTACCGTCTGACACGTGTGTGTACGAGTGCTTGTATGTGTGTGTCTGTGTGTTTGTGTGTGTGTGTGTTTCAAGGTACCTTTTTCCAGTCGCAAGTACGGGCATTTGGGCTTGTGTAAATATTTATTTGTTTATCTTTCCGAAATAGCTTTTACTTCGAATATTTAATCCGCCGCCATATTTTATTTTCTGTTACAACAATTGCTCCTTCAGTTGGAATGCCATTGCTGCCCCCGTTGCAGCCCCAAGTATTTGAATTTTGATCTGCGTTCCGTTATTGTTATTGTGCTCATTGTGCCATTGATGTTGTTGTTGCTTCTGCTGTTGTCCCGTTTTGTGTCCCGGTTGATTTTTATTCTATGCTCTATTGTTTGTTTTTTATATGTCTCTTCTTCTCCTTCATCTTCATCATCTTCATCCTTTAAATCCTTCCCTCGATTACAGTCACCGCGCTTCCGCCGGTGACAATGACAAGGACGATGACAAAACCGCGGTGTGGGCGTTTTACTCTCCACCATTCCTCCAACCATTTTGCAATGATCTTCGTGAGCGGCGGCGGCACCAAAGGCAATAGAGCCTCGGCACGGCATGCTGTCGTTAACGATTATCAACTTCACAGTCGAATACAAAGCATATTTTATTCCTAACAACAACAACAACAACAACTAAATATAAAAGAATCAACTAACGAACACTAAACACACGCAGACACACACACACACGAGCGCGTTGGAAAGCCACAATAAAAATAAAAGAAAACATTTAGAAAAACATAAAAAAAACACGAAAACAAAACGGGTAAACAATCAACAGCTCGATGTCCGCAACTGACAGACGACAAGGACGAAGATATTTTCACGTTATTAAATATCGCGATACTGTTTTTTTTTTCATTAAAGGGAATACTCGGAGAGCTTCCGGTATATTTTTGCAACGGCAAAGGAGTAAAGAATTGAAAGAATTAAAAAACTCATGATGAATATTAGAATTTATTCTGTTCGCCCTCGACGTTTCCATTTTGTTGGCTTTCGTTGTTGTTATTGTTACTGTTGTTGTTGTTGTTATTATTGTTGTTGTTGCTTATCATTGCGATCATTATTCGTCCGTCACACTCACGCGAATAGAGCAATCATTATTGTTGTTATTAAAAATTGTACTGATGTTGTTATTGTAGTAGTAGTTGTTGTTATTGTTTCCAATGTTGTTCTATCTATATCGGTTACGTTTGCTCTTGACTCAACACAATCTTTCTTCAAATCGACCTCAACTGCGGCAACTCCCAATCATATCGACACATCGACGCATCGCCGCAACAACACTCCACTACATCGCTACGTCGTGTCATATCGCTGCCTCATCATTGCCGACATTTTCGGTTTCACCCGCAAAACAAAATGACGTTTAGGGTAACATCGAATTAATTATCGTGCCGTGCCGTGAGGGTACACATAATTAGAATTGTATAAAGATTAGATGGTTGATGTAATTGTTGTTGTTGTTGTTGTTGTTGTTGGATGTAAAGCTGTTGTTGATATAGTTGTTATTTTTGTTAATGTTGGTAAATATTTTGTTTTGCCTTGTTGGTGAAAAAGTTCCTTTAAAAATACAATAAATGCAATGTTTGTGAGGGTAAAAGAGATAGAAAGAGAGGGGGAAAACGAGCGTGTTTACATGTGCGTTAACAGCGTTGGGGGGAGTAGAGGTGGCAGAAGTGAAGACAATTACCAATTCTCACCACTACTGGCTTGCATAAGTAAAAGTTTTCGAAAGGATATCTCTCAGTTATTTTCAAATTTTCTTTTTTATTTATTATTGTTTGTTAATTGCAACAACAACAACTGGGGAAGCAATGAAAGGAAAGAACCACGGCGATAACAGCAACAGTAGCAGCAACAACAACAATGATGTCGAACAATGAAAACAAACAAAAGAGAAATTTTGCAGAACTCGAGGGAAATGCATGCTCGAACCTTCGTTCTCCAAAAAGAACAAGAAGAACAACAATAACAATTACAACAATAACGACAACAACAACAACAACGAAAACGACGACGGCGCTAAGGACAGCAAACCAACCCAAAACCAACTCGCACATGAAATGATAAGCACCAACAATAACAATAACGATAACAATAAGAATAACCATACGAGCAACAACAACAACAACAATACCAATGACAACAACTACAAAACAATAAAATGGCGAACATATGCGTTGAACTCGAACTCAGCTCGACTGCCAATCGATGAACAAAAGTGTTGAATTTTTCTCTTTGAAAAGTTCTTTTCTTTTTGATTTGTGTTTCGTTCTGTTTTCGGTATGTGTTTGTACTGTTTTTGTTTTTCCATCTTTATCTTCGTTCTTTGCTCGCAAATGGGTCCCACTCGTTATCGTCCTGCTTCTGTTTACTTTTTGAATTAGGGGAGAAACAGGGTGGTGAAAAGATAAGGAAAAACGTGCTGGAACATTTTTGTGAAAAATTCGATACTGACGCAGTTTCAATGGTCGACGGGTGCGGCGACGGACCGACAAACGAAAAAGTAAACGCCAGGAATGAAACAAACGGATGGGTCGTAGAACCTCGGGAGAAGGTTACGACGACAAGCGATAACAGGAACCGAAATTCCGATTTGTAAAAATTTTTGTTTGCTTCGCCCGGTTCGCCCAGCTATGTGTCCGCCATTCGATATTTTCCTGTCTATCACAATTCTCTAGAGAACACGTTGGGAAGGCAAAAGAATGGGTTGATTGGGGTTTTCCTTCTAAACTTTTAATTGGCTTAATCAACAATTTATAAAGCGAATAGAAACAGTAGCAACAACAACAGCAATAACAACAATGACAACCACAACAATGTTGTTTGCCACAAAAGATCGCAATTCTATGAATTCGCTCTTCTAGCTTTAATTCTTTACCTTTGAGATTTGTTATTTCGCAATAACGAAATTACTTCGAGATTAAAAGCTAATCTCGCCCTCCATACTCTTCCTCTCTCTCTCTCTCTCGAAGGAGATGACCTCGCATAATGGCTAACTGATTGTGGGTTATGTTAAAAGTCTTGATACGTTTAAAAAAATCAATACTTAGATAACATTTAGAATAAATCTAAATAAATCGTTCTTATAAATCGTTCCACACTTTCCTATAACGATAATAATAATTTTTCTGAAATTTTTGTAGGCTCTTTTATCTTGACGCCTGATCCTCTGACAGCAGTTTTTTACTTCTATCATAATTTCGTTTTCATCTCATACCACGATGCGCAATGCGCAATGATTCCCTCTTCCGTCGTACGCCATACACGCTTGCATCAAAATTGCCGCTCACGCAGCGACGTCTCAGTCAATCACGTTCACATTCCTGCCATGCATGTCCTCACGTTTGTAGCTTTATTCGTCGCTGTTAGCCTGTTGCCGCTTGTGAGTGAGGCTAAAACGAAAACGAAGAAGAATTCCAATATTCATCATAGCGGTGAAAAACCCACGCTAGAGGGTCAGCGTTTTGCTATGGAACCTCAGGATCAGACCGCTGTTGTTGGCTCACGCGTTACCTTGCCGTGTCGTGTAATGGATAAAGTTGGTGCCCTGCAATGGACAAAGGACGACTTCGGTTTGGGTCAACACCGCAATCTGAGCGGTTTCGAACGCTACTCGATGGTCGGCAGCGATGAGGAGGGTGATTTTTCATTAGATATCTATCCCGTTATGTTGGACGACGATGCGAAATATCAGTGTCAGGTTGGCCCGGGTCCTTTGGGAGAGGCTGGTATACGGTCACGATTTGCCAAATTGACTGTTTTAGTTCCACCGGAAGCTCCCAAAATATTACAAGGCGAATATTTGGTTACCACGGAAGATCGTGAAATTGAATTGGAATGTGTTTCAGTGGGTGGAAAACCAGCAGCCGAGGTAAGTTCTAACCGATAACAATTCAACAGTATAATTTTCTTTTGACTTTTGCAATTTCCTTTTTTCATTATTCTTTCATTTGACAAAACTGCAAAAGCGCCATCTCTCATGCTTCGCAAAATTATAGAATCCTTTAGTAGGTTGCTGCTTCATGTAACGACAACTCACCATGAAGACGAGCTCGTCATAACACAGACACCAACCCATGAATTTTTATTGACTTTTACGGAAGAACAATAATGAACAAATTGCTTTGCATATTTTCAGGCATAATTCTCATATCTTCTCAGCGTTTTATTTCTTTCCATAATTATTCCCGTTTCATATTTTACAATTATTCATAATTAGTTTAAATATTTTTTTTAGTTTATATTATTTTTTGTTTTTATTCTAATTTAGATTTGGTTTTATTCTTTATAGATTACTTGGATCGACGGTCTTGGAAATGTAATCACAAAAGGCATTGAATACGTTAAAGAACCTTTATCCGATTCCAGACGAGTTACTGCGAAATCCATTCTTAAACTGGCACCCAAAAAGGAGCACCACAACACAACATTTACTTGTCAGGCCCAGAACACAGCGGATCGTACTTATCGGTCTGCCAAGTTACTCCTAGAGGTAAGTGACCCACTACCCACCAACGTCTGGTCATTTTGACTTTTTCACACATTTAACTATAAAAAACAGGTGAAATATGCTCCCAAAGTATCTGTGTCCATCAGTGATGGTGTCTCGGCCGTTGGCCGAATCTCGGAAGGAGCTGAAGTTACGCTAACGTGCCAAGCGGATGCCAATCCGAAAGATCTAAGCTATCGATGGTTTATTAACGACGAGCTAGTTACCGGAGATTTCACTACGAAAATGGTAAGCATTCACAAATTACTCGACATGAATTGAATTGCCGAAATGAAATAAATGGAATTGGTATATTTTTGACAGATCATACACAACGTAACCCGACAATACCACGATGCAATAGTCAATTGCGAGGTTGTGAACGCAGTGGGCAAAAGCGAGGACAGCGAAACGTTGGACATAAGCTGTAAGACCTATAGACACCATTCTTATCGTTTTGAAGACCGGTCCTCGTTTATTTTTGCGTTTATTTATTGCGTTTCGTTTGCGTTTATTTATCTAGATGGTCCTGTTTTTCGTCACCGCCCCGTATCAGTCGAAGCTGACCTTGGAAGCACCGTTAAAATGCGCTGTGAAGTCGATGGAAATCCCACTCCCGAAATCGAATGGATAAATGAAAATTCTGATCGGGTATGTTGACCGTTTCATGCGGGCAATCCCCGACGGTAACCGCGACTCACAATTCCCAACTCGCAGCTGCGACCGACGGGATTGATTTCGTAGATAAAACTGCATTTATTTTATCACTTTTTCAACCTTTCAGGTTGTCGGAACCTCGGCAAATCTTACACTGAAGGTAACGTCAGAGACCGCCGGTCGTTATTTCTGCAAAGCAATCGTCAGTGGCTTTCCTGAGATCGGTGCCGAGGCTACGGTCTACGTGAAACGTTCACCCATCATCACGTCGCACAAAGTTCAGTTTGGAGCGGTGGGAGGTCGCACCAAAATCGATTGCCTCGCCTTCAGCATTCCTAAGGCCGAGCACATTCTCTGGTCATTTGAGGGCAAGCTGATCAATATGAGCTCAGCTGATCCCGATATTTATATCTTCGAGGAACATCATCTACCCGAAGGCGTTCGTGCGGCTTTAATTATCAAAGAGAGTCGTTCCAATCAATTCGGAAAATACAATTGCACGGTCATTAATTCGTATGGCAGTGACTCGCTGCTCATTACGTTAATACCAGAACGTAAGTGAATCAAATAATTCGAAGAAATTGTAAAGAGTTCTTCTTCAATTCCTAATGAATTCCTCTCAATCAGCTGGTTCCGTTCCCGTCCTTCTTGTCGTAATGGGTTCTATGTCTTCGGTGGCGATCATTCTAATGGTCGTGATGTTGGTGATCGTTTTGATGAAACGCACTAAAAAGAAGCCTCTTCCCGCTGACGTCATACCGGAGGCATCGCGTGGCAACGACAAATTGTCCGATTTGAAGAACGAGATACGATCATCGGCGTACGATGTGGATTATTCGGAAACCGGATCGGAGAGTCTGGCTATTAATTTGACGAACACGCCTATGCCAGATGTTTCCATGAAGGGAGCGACATTAGGTGTACCGTTGGCAGGACCGGTTAAGCTAGACGACAGGTAAAGAAAACGGATCCTCCCCCTCGAAAAATCCTTTTACTTGAATTAATTTCTTTAACAGACTCTCCGGGGAATTTAATGATCGATATAATCGTCAGTGTCAAATAAAGAATGTACAAAATCCAGGCTATCTCAAAGACAACGGATGCTCTCCTTACTTTGAATACGCTCTCGATTACAGTCCTCCGTCTTCGGGGAAACCAGGCGGCAGCGGCGTCGGTGGCGTCGGCGTCAGCAAACCCCAAACCAATCCAATCAACTCAGCCACGCTACCACACTACACGAACTCGGTGGTCACCTCGAACAACTTAAGCCTACCGCGTAATCGCAACGAAATACAACAACAACAACAACCAGGTTCCAATCAAATGGGTAACGGTTTTCTGGGTATGACAATCATTCGCCAAACTGCGATTGAGTCAAACAATTTATAACGGAATCTTGAACATTTCAGGTCAGCAACTTCTCCAAAACGGTATCGATAGTCGCTTTAGTGCCATTTACGGCAATCCTTACCTACGATCGAGTTCTTCAATGTTGCCACCACTACCACCACCCAATACAGCAAATCCTGCTGCCACACCAGCACCGCCCCCCTATCACGCACCCCGAGCCCATTCCAACACAAGTGGCGGCTTGGGCGGGAGCCACATGAAGAACTTTGCGAGTGGTTGCGGCATAAGCAACGCCAACAACGCCGCGCTCACCAACACTGCCGGCAGCGTCATAAATGGCGGCGCAGTAAGCAGCAATAACGGTCACGGCAGTATCAGTGGCAGCAGCTCGAATCTAACATCGAGCAGCAATACTCTGGCAGCAATGACGCCCTTAACGGCACAGCCATCCGTTGTCTCGCACAACATCGCTCTCACAACGACGCCTACCGGACTGTCGACATCTGCCCAAAGTCCACCGGGCCAATTCATTCTGCCATCCAATGGCAATACGAAAAAGGGTGCGTTGGCAACACACGTTTAAGAAGAAGAGCGGGGCGGTGCGCAACCGCTTTACGAAATGAACCGTGCAAACAACAACAACAACTTCTGGTTTTAATCAAACAACCCCCACAGACCACGTAGTTCTAAATGCGTTTATCGATCTTCGACGGGATATTCGCTCGCAACGACAAAACGACTGAAGGGCAAAACAATTGAATAAGCAAAACTAAAGAAAACTAAAGAAACGAAATGGGAGGCAGGAGGGCGGGATTATTTTAAAACATATTGTGATTTCTAGTGTTAATTATTTTCCGCAATCAACCAACTCCCAACTCGGAGAATCGTGAGTGAAGGATGGAGGTGGGTAGGAAGAGGAAGGATGGTGGGAAGGGTGTTCCTCAAATGCTTCAATTAGCCACAAACGAATATCATATCGCGTAAAATTAGATTACAGAATCAAGATTTATTATCTATCTAAGCATCTGTAGTTAGAACCGTGTAAAAATGTTTTTGATAAGCCAAACTAAAAAACAAAAACAAAAACAAAGACAAAAACAAAAACAAAACTTATTCAATTAAACGAATAGTAATAGTTCAATTTATAATTATAACGTAATTAACATTTTAATTTGCTCTTTAATACATTTAAGCATTAAATAATTAGATAAAATGCGTAGGATAACACGAAGGAGGAAACAACAACAACAACAACAGCAATGATCAATAGTTCACTTCGATATTATCAATGATTTTTTCATTTCTGTTCATCTCAACGTGAACTTGGGGAACAGAAAAAAGTGGTGGTTCTTAACAGAAAAAAGATGATTTTTTTTAATAGAATTTGTTTTTTTTTTAATTTTTCAAAAATAATTCAGCATCGAACGGAAAATTACATGCGCCTGCGTGAATAAGCGATATTTTACAGCATAATTTTAGGAGCGCGTGTAATATGAATCCAGACTTAAAACACCTGCAGCGGAGTAAGCGAGATGTTGCTCGGGTGTTTTCAATTTTCACAAACCCGGTTATGGTTACTAACGTTTAAATAAAAATTTCGTTTGATATTGACTTTATTTAAAAATAATTTAAATACTCAAAGATTTTTTTGAATATGAGTGTATGGTTTTTAATGGATTCTCTCTATTTTATTCTAAAAACCCACCAAAAGCAAGATTATAAATGTCCTATAAAAATATTAATTGCGAGTAAACTCAATGTCAATATTAAGTAATTCTAAAATTTTATTTTTAAACCACTCTTTTGGTCTTTCCAGCGGAAAGAAGAAAAAATGATCATTTGAGTTTCAATTAACGGTAAAATTATTATTGATTATTAATCATTCTAACTATCGTAAAACTGTTGTCGTTGTTGTTGTAATTGTAAGAAATCCTAGCATTGCATTATTTTTTAAATAATTCTAGAGATGAGCTGAATAAATGCGAATTTTATCGAAGAAAGAAAACTAAAAAAATACAAATATATTACTAGTGAAAATTTTAAAGAAGCAAAGATTTGTAAATTTGAATATTTATATATTTAAAAACGCTGCCTTATTATTCCTTGAAATATTTCTGCATCCCTTGTTTTAATTGAAATTTTAGCTCTAAGCATTAATGAATTAATTAGATCTGTTTATCTGTCATGTAAAGAGTCAGAAGTATTAAAAAACCTTAAAGAAATTCAATTAATGATAATGATTATGAAATAAATAAAGTGGAAATAGAAAACTAAAAACGGCCATTTCACAAATATTTCTAATATTTTCCTGATAACCGGTGCGGTATTGGTACAGATCTTCGCACTTGTTCGATTATAAATTAACAGACAAGAAAATCAAGTATAATACCCGGACAAACCCGGAATTTTGAAAAAATTCGTTAGAACAAAAAACGGGTACCCAACTGAAATGAAACAAACATCAACAAAATTCAAATTTTTAAAACAAACTAATTAAAGTTGATTGAATTATTACTCAATGGAGACAGCCCGATTACCTGAATCGATTAGTGTTAATCGTATAAGCAGTTAATCTCTAGCAACGAAATAATTTTATCCTACTATTCAAAATCAAATAAAATATGTAAATATAAAGACTGGCAACTCTACAACTGTCAGTTAGTTCGCTCTCAGTCAGTTCATGACAGCCATTAGAAAACGTCGATCCTTGTCTCTTTCGCTCTAATTAGTTTTACAAGTATTTTAAAGCCTGGCTTTAAGATCATTTCGTTTGTCCAAGATATAAACAAATTTAAGAAATACTCAAACCGCAGCCATTTTGTTTTCATATGTCACTGACACTGAGAGCGAACGAGTCTCGTTTCAATGTTGTTGAACCACTTGCGCTGCGCTCCTCAAGAGCTGATTCCATCTCCTTCACGCTCACGCATTCAGCAAGCAAAAGCCACCACCGTCATTGAAACCGATTTAAATGTACGGCGTTTTAAACTTTTGTAAGCGCGACTCAAAGTGTTTTGAGACGCGATACGAGACGCATGCGTTACTAGCTAAGCGGATGAACGCACGGCGGCTAATTAATAAAAAAATTATTTGATGAACTGAAAAAATTAACTGAATTTCATTAGTAAAAGCAAAACATTTTAGTTGCGTTCGGCTTGCGTTGCGGAAAATTTAAGAACAAAAAAAAACAGCAAATGTGTTAGAAGTGAAAACCGTTACGAAAAATTGAAAACTTCAAAGGAAAAGGTTCAAAAAACGTTTGTTTATATCAAACAAATAAAAACAATTGGAAAGCTCTTAAATATGCAAGAAGGACTCTTAATTAGTGATTTCCTGAAGACATTAAAAGCGAGCTCGTCTCGAGGAATACACTGCAAATTATCAATGGCTTACGACAAAAAGAAATTATTTTAATCAAAGAAAAGAAATATAAGCTAATTAAATCGAAAAACATGGAATTATATCGACAAAATGTACCAAACGCTCGCCTTTGAAGAAATAGCTATAAATAATTTTTTTAATTGATTTGTTAAATTTAAAAAAAATACGTTAACATTTTTCATTTTTAAAATTGTTTAGGAAGTAATTCCTAAAGTATTTATTGTTTGTGCATTAATTTAATATTAATTGACCAGATCCGGGCGGTGTGCTCACGGATCTCAGTGTCCAGCAATTATTTTAAATTATTAAAGCCTTTCGCCATCATTAATTACCACAAAACTGGATTACAATGTGGTTACTGGTCAACAAAAATACCTTTGCCAAATCGGATATATTTTGGATAAAACTTCTATTATATACGCTGATTATCTTTGGAATAATAACTAATAGGACATACGCTGGTAAGTCCGGTTATTCGATTATGTTTAACCGAAAAGTATTGGGAGCAATCGAGTCGATCGTTGCATCGATCTGAACATGAAACTTCAGTTTTCTCCATTTTGTTTTGCGGCCTTCCTCTACATAAAAATCCAGAGCAATAACAGAGCTCCTTTCGACTTATTCAAGGCTCTCTCTCCCTCTCCTTCTCTTTTACCTGAGAGTAGAGCCTCAAGTGAATTAGTTCGCTCAAGTGAAGTTATTCAGCTAAAAGGAATTCTTCTCACAAGATCAAATACAAAGAAATTCTCCTTCAGGGTTTTCTCTCTTGAATTTTGTCGCACTTTAATGCCAAGTCTATGTATTCTGAATTCATGGCTAGAAGGCTTTAATGGATTCATTTTAATTGAATCGCGTTGCCGAACTTATATCAGAAATTTATTAAAACAATTAAATAATTAAATTACTTTGAATACTTGTGAATAGGAATTCAAGAGACCTTACATCGGAAACTTACAAAAATTCTACCCGAAGGATACTCATATATATCGTTCCCACATTATCTTCTAGTTTATTTGAAACTCCTGAATATTGAACAAATATCGGTCTTTACATCTCACGACAGAAAATCGGCAATGCTGTTCTCTCTCGTGCTATCGTAACCGTGATCGCGATGACAAAAACAGGTTAATCATGTCTAGAAAAGTAGGCTGACTCTTCGAGACTCGGTCTTGGATTCGAACTGGGTTTCTCATTTCATTCTCTAAAAGTAAAAATTACAATAAAATATTGTCAAACCACTGCCGAAGTTGGTTTTGCTTGAGTTGCTTTGAGAAGAAGTGAAGAGGTTAGATATTGGAAATATTAAAAGTAGATGACGATGACGATGATGGTAGAGTGATAACTATTTGTAATCCTTTCCCTAATGGAAACAGGAAACAATCAAATTCCTAATATTAATAACTTCCCCTTCTCCTTATATTCGCCGGTGGATCATTGAATGGAATCATTTTTGAATTGGTCAGATTTCTTAGAGTTTCTTTGGTAAAACAAACAAAACTCGTTCAGAAATACTAAATGTCTTTTTAATTCATAAATTTTTAAAAAAAAAAAGAACCAGATAATGGCCCACCTTTTTATGTTTCAAAAACGCTGAATGCTGTCGAAATTCCATTCGATTTTCTTGGCTCGTAAGCTTATCTTTACACCTAAGTATTTAACCATGTCCACCATCAATTTCCTGTAACAACAACAACCAGCAGTAACAAGAAACAAAAAAATTTGTTTTGTAAAAACCTAAATAGATTCAAAAAGACGCTCTTTGTGACTTAAAGACTTTATGAGAAAACTTAAAGAAGCTAACAATTAATAAAACGTTGACATGTTTACACTACTTTAAAGCCATTTCAACAATAAAAAACATTTCCAAAAATACTTTTATTTGTTCTTCAAAACAGCGCGATGGGGAAGATTCCAAATAATTTATGTATTTTTTTCTTTTTGGAGTAGAAGTGGCAGAAGGAGGGGGGGCGAATTAACAGAAAAGTCAATGTACGTAGATAAACGCGATGATACGCTTTTGTTGGAAGTGTTTAAATCCATTGAAAGTTTAAAGGCTTCCCGCTTCGTTGACAATTTTTGCGTGATCTGCAAATTAACATATTTTTAGTTCTCTTTTAGCGCTTTATTTCTGATATCATTTATCAAATAATCATTTCAACGGGTTTCGTTTGCACTCGATTCGGTTAAATAGAAATCACCAAACGAAGATATTGGTGGTGGTAATGCAAATAAAGAGGGCGTTTCTAAATTGAAAGCTGACAAAGTGCTTTAAACTGTTTGGCAAATATTGAAACGCTAAGGAAGACAACATTTTTCTACAGAATTTTACCAATAATTAATCACCGTGAGGGTCAACAAAATATTAAATAAAACCCAAGACGCAACGAAAGACTCAGTGTCAAAGTGTCTTATCAGTGACTATCGCGAAGGTAACGCTCTCTTTATAGATCTACCCACTGTTGTTGTTGTTGATGTTAGTGTTGGTTGCGTGGGCTTAGTGAACAAAAGGAGTCTGAATGTCCAAACGCGAGTAAATTGTACGATGAGATTGTCAAACAAAGACCTTTTATGTATTTAGTAAGAAAATTAGGTTTGTTTTTTGATAAAATTTTAAGTTGTTGGAATAATAATTCCTCAAGGGCTCTTCGATACCCCCCTCCTCCCCAGGAGATACTCGTGAAGAAAAGTAAACTAATTTGAGTTTAAGTCTCGAGAGTTTTTTTGAAGCGAAGTCTGTCCACTGAACTCTTGCGCTATTTGTGTCTTCTGTAGCCTCTAAATTACGTCAATGACGTTTCTGCTTGACCTCTCCAAGACATTCCACCTGCTTTCGACTTTCGTACGAATTCAATTATTCACAAAAGTCAATACAAAACTTTGTTTTTCCCGCTTAAAAATATTAATAATGAATAAAGAATCCTTCTATTCCTTCGATGTTATTCATTTATCTCGAAACATGAATCGGCGATTCATTTCTTCTCCTTTTTGTCTACTTATGCAAAATTATTTTTCTGGTCTAATCCACTTGAATTTGTCCTTTAAAGAAACGACATCTTTCGACTTAGCCACGAATTGAACAAACACAACGAAGGAAATGAGTAACCAAGATCACAGCTGCCATTCCTTCCATTAAAGTTGAAGCCATTAAGCTTTAACAGCAATAAGAAAAACAACAACAACCACGACTATTTCAGCGACAAAGATAATAACTAAAATTACAAGAAGAACAACGACAAGAACCACACTAACGACCGCAGCAGCAACAACAATAACGAATACATGCAACCAGAAATCACGGTATAAAAGATTGTCTCGAAGAAATAAAAAAAGAGTGCAAAAGTAATGACAAAACGTAAAGATAACGCTATGCTGTCATGCTGTTCTCTGCGCGCCTCATTGCCCCGTACGAAGCTGATCCGTATTGCAACGGGCTACGCTGAACCGCGCGGCCCATGTTGTTTGTTCTACTTTTGTTTGTTAAAATGACAGCTTCCAACGCCAGCATCCAGCATCACCACCACCACCTCCGGCACAGGCTCTGACACCAGCACCGGTAGCACCAACAACATCTGCTCGTAGCCAACTCCCAGTGCTTGCTATTTGTCTGACTTCCACTTGGTTTACGGCTACCGTTTGTTGCAACTTTCCTTTCTTGAAATGAACGAACCATCGATGCCGGAGCTACATTCAATTAATTAAAAAAGAATATCATCGTCGTATATGAAATATATACACACATCTATGTATGGAATATATATACATACATATTGTCTATAAAACCTAAAGCTAAAAAGTCACCTACTGCTACTGCTGCTGCTGCTGCTGCTTCTTATACTGCATTATAAGTTCACTCACGACGTCTCGCTGTTAATAAACATCGTGTTGTTGGTTGGTCGCCGTCGATTGTATTTAACTCCGGTAGTTTCATCGATTGTCGTCTATCTCGTTTGTTCGCTGAGACTGCATTTATTAAAGCCAGGTTACAAGATTATGGGCAGGTTATGGCTGTTGGTGCTGTCGGGAACTACGCTAAGCCGGAAGAAACCATAAGGAACGATTTAGCAATAGCGACCGCAGTGACAAAAGCCCACAATGACCCCTTCGTAAATTAAGGTAACCCCTTCGACTACTGTGTGTCGAGGTAAAATAGTCGGATGTAATTAAATAATGCAGATAATTTTTGACGACCAGCAATAACTTTGCCATTTACTGCTTAAGATGAACATAATAAAATTACTTGCACCGGCGATGGCATTCACCATACGAGAGTTAAGATGGAGAAAAAATTCGCCGACGATTCATCGAGGAGTTCTCGACGAATCAGTAAGAAATCGCCAAAGAGTTGCCAAGGAAGTCACCAAAAAGCCACTAACTAGCCAGAAAGCAATGACAAACGAGTCATCAAGAGGTTACCAACAAGTGACTAATCAGTCACCAGCAATTTGTCAAAGAACCAGCAATTTATCAAACCATCAAACAGTTGCCACCGAGTTACCGATAAGTTGTCAACATTTCCCCAATAAGCTACCGACAAGTCATCTGTGAGAAATCACAAATCAACATTGCAAGGGGCGTGGGGGAGGGGAAAACTAAGGTTGAGGACATTTCCCTCTCTTCTTCAAAGTGTCAGTTTCAAGCGACGGCCATTTTAATAAACTAAGATCGAGTCATTACGATTTATTTAGCGCAATTCAAATCTCGTTAACTTAAAACAGCGCGCTTTGCTCGTTTCTCCGTGAACCGATCGTTGTTCATTAAATCTCCCATAAATTGCCATAACTGCCTGAGGACTTATTTGATAGGAAGAGCACCGATAAAAGCCGATCGCGCCATGTCTTGACAAACGATCTTCAATGAATAACGATGAGTATCAATCGATAGATCGATTGCTTCCATTTTCTCGATTGTTGCGTAGGGCTAATATTATGGAAGTGGCAGAGGAGGAGGAAGAGAGTGTCGAAGGATAGCTATTGCATGGTTTTTTGAAAAGCAGAGCATTCAAAATCATTTTCAACCCACACATCATGGAGGATCATGGAGATAATGGAGCCATCAGAAACCTGATAGCTATCGATACAATTCAGAGAAAAAGAAACTGATTTTTGAAACAAAATTTAACTCGCGTTTAAGCGACAACAAATAATAGCTGGCATATCGCTTAGCGAAACGGATGGAATGCTTTGCAACAGATATCGAAAAAAGAGAGGTTATGAAGAATGAGAGCACAAAGCGATCCCTCGTGAAATCGATTTAATAAAATATTTTATGAAAATCTGTTACTAAACAGCTTATGATTAAGAATGTCAAGAGAAGCGAGCCTCGGTTAATACAATTAAATATCCTCCATCAGATTTAAGAATTAAATAATCATTTGATCGCTCTGAGAAGAACCAAAAAAAAAAAACAAAAACAAAAAACAACCCCTCTCGACTTTTTTATATGATTGCCATCGTCAGTATTCGAATATGCAAAGACCATCACAATTTTGACGAAGGCAATAAATAGCTTGTAACGATTAAAATGAATTTCTAGAAAAATAGAGCAAATGGTGAGACAAGTGATCGCAATCAAGCCCGCAATGCGCGTACATCTGCAAATTGTTTTTACATCTGTCTCTATGATCGCTCAACCAACCACCTCACTTAATCAGACTAAACGAGATTATTCTGTTTTTTATGCATTAACCCACCATCGTCAAAAGGTCGCTTTTGACGCAACTTTTGCGGTCATCAATTCATTAAACAATCTATTCAATTGCAACCATTGCTTAACCATTTCCCTTCGCAAGAGCTTCAAATTGTTGTTGAGGCTTCAACTTGTTCCGAATTAAAAAAAATATGCTCCGAATAAAATTAGACACCATCCCCAAAAAAAATGGGAAACAAATTCACTAGAGTTCAACATTTGGCAAAAACAACAACAGGTTTCCCAAGGTCTACTTCGGTCATCTCGGTAATTTTATCAATGATGCCAAGTGAACGAGAGGAGAGGTTTGTACTTGCGACAAAATTTTTGATGCTGACACTGAAGCACCGCACCGTGCCGCACCGCACCGGAGACGTCTAAGTCATATTGTCGCATTTTCAGCTCTGATTCAGACAAAGGAATATACGCACGTGTAAGCGTATGTGTGAGAGTGTATGGGTGTAGATTTATATAGACAATACCGATTGTGCTGTCATCATCATTGACGAACTCTATAGAGCGCTGCGTCTCGTCCAAAGCAAAAAGAAAAAAACAAAAATAGTTTGGTAAACGTTGAAGCATTTACAATCGGGTATGGTCCACGTACCCGAAAAAATGACAGCTGTGTGTATATTTTGTTGCAGTGGTTGGTAATTGCTGCTGTTGTTGTTGTTGTTGTTACCGAAGAGCATCACAAAAATGATCCGCCATTGCCCGCACCGTGTGTGCGCCAGTGTGTTCCATCAGCCCAGCCAGCCGTCCGTTTCAAAAGACCAAAGTACCTCGCATAATACTTAGAAAGACTGCCTGCCATATCCTTGTTTCCTTCCTCCATCCCTTTCTCTTTCGATTTGCTTCACTCTCTTCTCTCACTCTCTTCTTCATCGTCATCGTCATAAACCAACAATTTCCCTTTTTTTGGGTGTGTGCGTTGAAAGATCGTATTACGATAAAAGTGGTGCTTGCTGGGACTTAGGTACGAAGGATCGACTACGAACAAGCGTGCAATCTACCAAACGACCAATCGACCAAAACGACAGACTGGCTTGCCTTCCTCTGATTGAAAATTCGGTTAATGTTTTGCACCTTTTTGTTTGTATTTGTTTTTTTTTTACTTCAACCAACATTTTTATCAAGCAGTTTTCTTTTGCTTTCCATTTTCGTCTCTTCCGCGTTTGTGATTATCAATTTTTCAGTTACTTTTTCAGATTTCACCTTTACCAATTTTACCATTCTTTTCTCCCTTTTAGGGTTCTTTTCTTGATTTCTGTTTTCTTATCCACCGCTAGTTCATTATTTATGCTCGCATGTATGCGAAAGCGCCTGCATAACAGTTACATTTATGAATTGTCAATGAGACAGACCAATACATTGATAGTTCAGAGTCATGAACTAAACGGGAAAGGGGCGAAAAATGTATTAAAGAAATTAATACGTCCTTTCCCTTAACAATTATTGAGTGTCGTGCGTACATGTCTGATTGTATGTGTGTGTGTATGCTAATGTGTGTGTGTATGTTAATGTGTATACTTGTGTGTTGGTACTTCTGAAAGGCGCATGTGCCCGCGCGTTTCCAACTGGCGCAAGCAGTTAAGGAATGTTTTCTTGAGTTCATAGACGTCCTAGTTCATTTCATCCCTCACAGCACCGCACAGTTGGTGGTTTATAACGGAAATTTTATACATGTATTCTGTTTACATACACATAGTATATTTGTATGTGTAGCCCTCCAGATGTGCATCACAAAGCGTCGTTTGTACTTTGTTTTCTATTTTATGTTGGTTCTTCTTGAGTATGAAAGAAAATGGCCCTTAAAAAATCTAACCACCAGTAAAATTGTCTCCGGGGACTATTGAGGTTATTTTGAAAATTTAAATGGTATTCAGTCTGTTAATCATAATATTATTCCTTCGCAAATGTCGGTCAAAAAGTATTTTTAAAGAATATTGAAAAAGGTTTGAAGTCTCAGATCTGTCTTAATTAAGATCTAGAGAAAGTGTAATTAAAGTGAATTGGGACTAATTTTTTTGGATTTGTTTTTATAGCCCCACGCCAGACACATTAAAGGGGGAGTGGTGTGTATAGAAATGTGTATGCGCCACGTCTGAAGTAATAGCTCAATACCTCGGCGTGTAGACTACATTTAAAGATAACATTTTTACATTCGACTTCATCATTTAAAGCGGCGCTTTTCTCCCAAAAAATGGGCCTTAAATGGTACGCCCACTGTGTATTACAATAATATTACGGGTGTAGGGTACATGAAGTTCGGACAGCCAGGAGTTAGCTTCCCTCTTTGTTCCTTCTGTCTCCTTCATTCATTGAAGTTGTTTGGAAATTTGTTTTCTTCCATCGTAACTGATTTTTTTCATACCCGATAATTAAAACGAAGACCAGACTTGATCGGATTCGAGCTCCTTCGGTTTATAAATATGTTGAATTGGAAAGTTTTCCAAGATGTTTTTTTCATCGTAATCGACAAATTCATGAATCGACGCATTGCAACGCATTAAAGTGAAGTGAACGTAATCAAATATTCCAAAAAAAAAATCTGTTTCTTTTGAATTCGACAGAGGACCAGATTTTGACACAGATTTAAAGTGAATGAAGAGGAAAACGAGATGACAAAAACGATTACACTCATTAATAAGAAAAGATTTTCGAACAACGCATTACATCGCTTCATTTTATTTCGTTTATGATTATGAAATTATCATAAAATTCGGTCGTAAAGTCCGACTGGAGTTTTCAATTTTGGACCCGATCTGACGCATCCATCGTTGGGTTATCTTAAAACTATTTAATGCATAGTTTTGAACAAGCTAAGCTAATTGGTTTCAACAAAAATCAATTGTTTATATTGGTTGATGTTTAATTATTGAAGGCAAACTGCTTCAGGGACGATTCAGTAGATAGCGGGCGGGGTGGGGGGGTGCGTTGCAGTGTTAATGATTGGAATGGTAGAAACAACGATCTAATTGGCATTCAATACGCTTACGAAACTATCACCAATCCAGTTCGAATAACGAATAAATATACTTATTCTTTCCTACAGAAATCTCGTTTTCATAAATGATATTATGCTTCATAAACGATATTAAGTTCGAAGAAATGCGAAGAAGAAGAAGAAAGAAATCAAAGAAGTGGTAACCCAAAATACATTCATATCATTTATCAATTGTCATTTCAGGTTCATCCTTTCCGTTACTTTGCGGTGAACTTTTTAATGCATATTCATTATTTTACCCTTCCCTTCTCTCGCTTTTTCTTTTTTGTGTCTTGCTTTAATGGTCTTAAGGTATTTAATCCATTAGTGCCGTCGCCGACAAAAAACTTTCTACTTTATTGATTCAAAACAAAAAAAGCAGGAAAAATCAGAGAGAAAAAAAGCAAGACTTAATGGATTTATTCAATGCTCCACGAGATGCAATTCTTAAAGGTATACCCGGTACTTGAGGGTCAAAAGCCGTTTACAAGAAAGCAAACCCATTCATTCGTAGTTATTCTCATTCCCCTTTCGTTGAGTCTTCATTAAGAGGCGGCGGTTCGGTTCATTTTCTTCCTTTCGCCGTTTTGCTTTGTATGATTCTTCATCATAATTTAACTGTTATTTCTCCAATAGACAGCTGAACATTCAACAATTTGTTTTTTTAATGACATGACAGATTTCGTAAAAGAAAACATTCTTTAAGCGTCACAATGGTCTTTATTCGACGTCTGTGAAGGCTTCGACGACTGGAAAACTGGTTGAGAATAAGAAAAGGTTTCTATTCATAATTATGCATAAATAATGTTTGCTAACGCTTCATAGATTCAATCTGTTTTCAACACCAAAGAGGCCACCATTCAAGGCATTAAGAAAATGTATGAAAAGGAAAAATATATGCCATTTATGAAGCAATGAAAAAGGACAATTTATAAGAGAGCAGGAAAAGGATAAGAATAATAAGATGATGATGGTAGAAAGCGAGAATACGTTTAGTAAATGAAATAGAAAAACTATTTAAGAGACATCACTTTCCACAGCCAAAGCACCAATACCGATCTTTCATAGAATGAACTCGATCATTATAGCTTCCTCTCGTACACACCCCTCCCCCACAAACCACCCTTCTCTCGTCCCACAAAATGACTGAAAGTAACGAAGACAGAACTGACAGATCAAATTGTTAACTGATACGAAAATAAACCGGACGAACACCGTTGGTTGACAACCAGCCTCAATAATAAGAAAACCACATCGATATATCTGAATTGGCGTGCCTCGAGAATATCTGGAGAAGAAGATTGGTCAGCGGTGGTGATCGAAATAGTCATCACGTTTACAACGACAACAATCACAAAAGGAATGATCTCTCATCGAAGAAGAAGACATGGTTATTGTGGTTGGAAAAATACTAGAGTGCCGGTGCCGCAACAACAGCCGCAACATCAATCGCAACATGAGATCATCACATCATAAGCGCTATGATCTAATTTACGGCGCAAAATGTTGATAATGATGCTGAAACGACGTTTGTCCATTTTTGAAATAATTCGCTTTATTCTCAAATCTGTGGTAAAATGTACGGGCTGGATCTTTATTGGCTAAGACGTTCTGACGACTAATAATGGCAACAACAACAACAAATCAAAAAGAGTACACGCACATTGACGAATGACGCAGATGAAGATGCATCGCATCAAAAGAGTCAACTAAAGTGAAGTGCTGCCAAGTCATCATTGGAATGGAAGAAATTCTTTAAGTTGAAAAGAAAGTTGATTGTGGTGAGAGATAGAAGTGGCAGAGAGATAGAGAGAGGGACAGAGACAGAAAGGAGAACAGAGACACAACAAAATAAAAGGAAATATCAGATCAAAGTATACGATAATTTGAAACCACTTGTGGGTTTATTTGGAAAAGATATTAACGATTTTTATGATGTCACCATGTGTACACCTCCTTCCTTCACTTTCATTGCAGAACTGAACAGCTCACCAGCAGTCAATAAACCTTAACTTCAGCATTCATTGACCAAGAAGTAAAGAAGTCAAAGCAAATAAACCTGCAAAGAACAAGCATTTAGTATATTAAATGTTTCATGATCGGTTTACTATCGGTTGCCTGGTACATCCTGCACATGGTGGACCATCAGACCATCCTCCACGGCTTCAACACTACTTGTGATCATTATGTTCTTTCTATTAGAGTGACAAGATAAGTCCCGCGGCATAATAAAAGTTTATTGACTCCATTTAAATTTGTCTGGCAGAGACTAAATAAATGTGCTGCATAAAATTACGGTCTATTCGGTCTCTGCATATACAAAATTATCCCTTGGGGGATGGTCGCGTCAGTGCAGTCGCGTCTAATGCAGAAGCGCTTCAACAATTTTATATTCATGAGACTATTTTTAATTTGAAGTCAGACAGCGGAGTAAACAGAACCGTCTGGAGCAATAATAGGATACAATTTTTTTATTAGACGACATGCAGTGATCCAGAAACAGAATTCATCGGTTAAAAATCTGTTAGTTTTTACAAAGAAAAGAGAAAACTTGTTGTTTGATTAATTGCTTTAGAATCGGAAAAGTGGGTGACAAATATGAAATTTTTTTAAAAAAATGTTAACCAAGGACTCTTTTATTCTTTATCATTACGACTTTCTGCTGGACATCAAAGTCCTTTGTCTCCTGTTCGAAAAATTACCATGAAATCGTTGTCTTCCTTCGATACTTCTCAATAATTCTGAACATGTCGTACGAGTAAAAATGAGTAAAAAGACATGTCTTTGCGAGATGAGTATCATCCCTTTATCCGTCATAAAACCCGCATTCAAAATGATCATTCATAAATCAAAACATACCGGTTTTAGGGTAATGGATTCCACTTCTGGACCACTGTGCGGCGGACGAACGTAATTGAATTGATAGAACATCGCGGGTACAGGGTTAGATACTGCTATGGTTTGACGATTATGCATTTGTTGTTACATCAAAAGGCGGAAGCAAATTCTGAACCACTTGTCTGAGTGTCCCTTCGTACACTCTACACCGCGAACCCACCAAAAATCGCATGGGGGTGTCTTTTAATTCCCACGGACTTGATAGCTTCCTTTTTTATTTTTGTCATTTGATCAATAGAGTAAAGTGTTTGCGGTATAGATTTCAAGTGGTCTTCAATTACTAAAAGGCTCGACCCTTTCGTTTTTCACATCGTATGACTACGTTTTTTTTTCGCCTTGTTGTTGTTGTTGTTCTTTTTTGCGTATGTGACGCATATCCTTCGCTCTTCTTCCTTCTGCCATTCAAAACAAACGAAAAGAGTTCATGGTTCATTTCTTCCTGCTTTGCATTTTGGAAGCGCGAAGCGAAGCTTTAAACACGTCGTCTCTTAAACAGTCTGCTAGTCAGTAAGATATTTACTTTATGCGGGTTTACATTTTTAAAATGATGAAAAACATCGTAATATTTCAAAATTAGATTTCATGCGAGGAATTTTGAAAACCCTTTGATAAACAACTCTCTCATAAGCAGTCTCAGCTTTTTCTTAACCTTGAGTAATAACCTTGCTTCATAACTTTCATTTTGATTATGAAAATCCGTCTGTATGACTCTGCTGACATACATTGTTGAACGGCCTGCTATTGTTGGTGTTGTTGTTGTTGATGGTGGTGGCGGCGGTGGCGGTGATGGTGATGGAAATGATGTGGAGCGAGTGTTGGTGCTAACACTATCAGCATAATAAATAGAACCGCAACAATAGCTTCAGGCTTATACCGATCATAATCCGAGAAGTTTCTCACGCTTATTCGACCGAAATTATAATCAAAATTATTTGTAAAACACGCTCAAACAAGAAAGTCTTCCAACAACAACAACGAAAAAACCAAATTTAAATAAATTATGAAAAAACAGAAATTATAAAAATAGTAAAATATTAAAATTCTTTTTAAAAAAACAAGAATCAAAACCCACAACGATCTCTACTAAAATTTCAATTAGAATTAAAAATTCTTGCGATAAAACTTTAGAAACAAAAAAGAAAAAACTTGGGAAAGGGTGAACGAGAGCAGTTTCGGGGCATCAAGCCGGGAAGTGGTAAGCGGTCGTCGGTGGTGGAAGCATTCATTGCTCGAGGTGCCAACCATATGAACTTGTCCGAGCAAACGAATTCGTTTCCATAAATTCGTCTCACTCTCCGTTTATGGGACTGGGATTGTGGGACACGATCATGAAAATTTTATCACTTATAGAAATTTATCATAACGAAAACTTAACCGAGCGGCTCCTCCGCGATAAATACTACTACCACTAACTTTTAAATATGTCGCAGTTTAGCAGCGGTATCTGTGGCGAGGCGACAATTCACAACTCTATCAAATGCAAACGTCCTTATCAATAGAACGAACACCCTGTATCATTTGAACTTGAATCAATTGCGGAATAGCTTACCGCAATGTTTGTTATCACGCTGGCGATATTCACTGTCTGGGTGTCTGTGAAAGTGTCGTACCGATCGTTGTACCGACCGCTTGTACCGACCCCTCTTTAGATTTTTATTTGCAGTTTCTCACCCTGAATCTGCAAGACACGCGTTCGTTTGCGAACGTAATCATTAATGACGACAAATGCTGAGATTTCCATATTGTTGTTTCTTATCGTCGCTGTTGTTAGTTGAGTTGTTGTTGTTGGGAACACGAACATGTGCATGATGATGATGATGATGATGATGATGCGGTACAAGAGCTCGTCATGAGCCCGAACTCTTGCTATTGCAAATGTTGGTTGTATCTTTTTTAATTGTTGCTTACATCTGTTGCTTAATGTAATGTTGGCGATATTTCTAAGCATGTGCACTGAAGTGTACCACGAAAGGAGTAACAAAAAATGCGAGAAAAATAATGAATAGGGAAAAAACTTTAAATGAATATGAAATACTGCATATTGGTTTTCGAGTTTATTATTGTTGTTATTGGTCGTTGTCGTTATGACTGTGTGTGGTGTTGTTGGTGTTGTTGTTGTCATGCTTGTCAGTTTTGCTGCAATGAGTTATTATAAATGCGTGGGAACCGAGATAGAAAGAGCCAAGCGAAAAACAGACGACGACTATATGATTTGAAATCATTAAAAGAATTACAAAGGAAAAAATTCCTATCAGTAAAATTCACAGATGAATTTTATTTAAAATAGCAAAAGAACGCTTTGCAATCGAGGACAAATGCTCTCGGAAATCGGAATCGGAAAAGAAAGTCGATTTCACATTTCTCAAGAATCCTTAAGAAAATGTTTTCCTTCCGAAACTAAGAAAAAGCATGAAAGAAAACATTTGGATATAAAAAATTTGCTTTAATCTACACCGAGCAATTTAGGAAAAGTGATGGTGGGCAAGAATGAGGTGGTGGAAGGCGCTCAATCAATTGAACTTCTCTAGCGTGTAAACTTTTTAGCAAGCGTAAAAACATTCATGAACCGAGCGCAAATAGTACGCTTTTCACACACGCTTGAGCGGCCAACAGACTGAAACCAACACCAGTTGATCCGCTCGCTGCCAACATACGTTCGTTTCTACTTGTGTTTGTCTATTTGTTGTCTGTCTATCCGCCTATTCGTAATTGGATCAGATTCAACTAAACAAAAAATAATAAAAATCTGTAGAAAAAAGAAAAATCTACATTCGTTTTTACGCTCTATCACTGAAGCTCGACGGGCGTGCGCCGCGTCAAATTCAAAAATTGTTTGTTCCTCTCGATGATAAATGAAAAGATTTATGGCGAGCGAAGAGGAAGAGACGATGAGTGGGTAGATCCAAATCTTTAAAAATAAATTCTCTGCAAAATTGGGTCTATCAGAAAAATTAGATTCAATGAAACCGCATTTATTCGAACAAACTCACCCCTCCTGCTCTCATCTCCATACCACCCCACGGCACGTCGCATCACTTTCAATTCAACATCCCTTTCCTAACCAGCATAGCATCAATATCGTTGATTGCTCTCACATTTGGCGTTCATTTCTTTCTAGATGCGGCCCGAACAAGAGTCCACTTCATTCGCGATCATAAATAAATGTAGATAAACTAGAAGAAGAAGAAGAAGAAGAAGAAGCCTAATCATAAAATCAAAAGCATTGTGTTTAAATTTTATGTTCAACTTTTTTATATTCTCATCGCAGGCGACCGCTACCAGTAAGACATTGCTGCCCCCCCCCCCTCCACTCTCATCACTTCATCGTGCCTTTACCACTAACGCTGTTGTTGTTTTACAAGTTTCGATGTTTGCAAACCGCTCTAGAAACGCGTCTTAAGCACATGCCCAACTTGCGCACAATCAATTCGTCATTTGATTAGACGACAATTTGACATTTTTATTTGAACATTTCGCTACTATTTTTTCTCCATTTTGAATACATTTCACGGGATGAGTGGATTTTTCAGGCTTTCGGAAAACTGTTTCGGGGAAAAAGGACAGACAGAGGAGTATCGATTGCTACAGACGCCTCTGGCACAGCGTTGTTGCAATTTTTTCCTCACTGAATCCTCAGCCTTTTGCAGCAACAACATTTTTCTCGGCTACAAAAACGCAAATTATGTGCATTGCCAATCAATAGTCATTCCCTAACATCCGACTTAAATCGCTAATGTCCGTGGGCCTCGGGCCGAAAATGTAAATGTCGACATAGCGAAAACAATCTTACAAATGAATAACCGAAGCCATTCACCATCGATAGGGACTGATATTGTTCTGCGTCTGTGGCTGAAATGTTTTGGTTCGTTGTAAAATTTTGTGCAAACTATAGTCGGGCAGACTTTCCATCAGTCCAATGCAATTCATCTTGTTCTCCTTCTTTTTTATTTTTCTACATTCTTCTAATCGGCGTTGTATTGCGGCAAGCACGTTTCTCTATCTTATGTTAATGATTGCGCATGCGCATGCGTTCGCTTTGCCGTTTCCAAGAAATATGGCGGTTCACTTTGCGAATTTCTGTTTTATTATTATTTGGCCTCGCTACATGATTTGAGCTCGCTTCATGATCATCGCCTAAAGGCGGCTCGCAAGGAGGGGTATCATCTCTCCAGTCCGAGCAGGCCAGGCAGCATGTGGTGACGATGAACGGATGACGGTGACGGTGGACGGGTGTGTTGCCCTGTAACGGCATGGCCGCTATTAAAATTATTCAAGTCTCTGAAATGCGCTTCATCGCGCCGCAACTACGTGTTTAATTGAGGTCAATTAGCTTCGATTGCAGCGACGCGTACCCGAAGTACAACGAAATAAAATCAGCAAGAAAAATTCAAAATTGATTCCGATATTAAAATCATGAATATGTCTGAGCATATTGCGCCCGCGAGAGTATCTCTGCCTGCATCGAGTTCATCATTTTATCGCCTAAATAAGTGAATATATTTGTATGCGTGTGTGTGTCCACGGTTAGCATAATTAACCGTGCACAATATCCGAATCGGTAGACCCCAGAAGAGTTCGAAAGGCAGTGACTTTGCGCAATTTCTAATCAGTCGAGGTCCAGGCACGTTTATGATTACCTCCACTATTTTTACTGTCTCGCGTTGCCAAAAATCTATTTAATTTGCAGCAATTGTTGCTGATTCTGGCAAATATTTATAGTAAACTTTTCATTTGGTCACCCCAAATTGTCTCGATTTGCCATTATTTCTTGTTATTCATGCAAAAATCCATTAAGACTCGAATTAAAATCCAACAAATTCTGATCAAATTTATTGGACATTTTTAATTGGTGCCGAGTCAATTGAAAATTCATACTTTTACAATGACTCAATGTAATGGACGGGTGTCGGTGCGATGAATACGAAGTAAATAGAGTTGACAGTGGGATAAATGAATACAAAACTACTCAAATTAATTCTTCTCAGTAATTGAGAAATCATTCGAAAAGAGGCAGAATTAAAAATAGAACTAAGGAACCGCATTTTATACAATGATAACCTTCCTTTTTTTTTTGTTCTCCTTTAATAACGTCTTATTACTCCTCTTATTCATTTTCTTCTTTGAATAAATACATGGTATTGACATCATTTTGATGCGACACACGTTCACATTCATTCATCCATCATCACCAAGTGTTTTGCTTATATTTATTTATCGTCGCGTTTGACATATCATTATTTCTTTTCGGTTATCCTTTTGCCTTTTCATGGACGCCTTACACGGCCCCAACACACGGTGATCGATACCTGGTTATCCCTCCGAAAATATTCTTTAGGCCATTTTGCTTTGATTTTGATTACTCTTAACCTTAACGATAATACCAAGTTTAACGCATGATATTTAACGTTTATGATGACGATGATGGTGATGATGATGATGTAGGCAAAAATCGAAGTCGCCTGTTGAGGCACGTTATATTAAAATGTATGGAGTAGTAAGAATTCGATGGCGGCGGAAGGATAAAAGTCATTTCAGGAACGTTGACTTCAATTTTAACCGCTTTAAAGATTTGAAGCCTTGAAACTTCGTGGCGTTTACACGATTTGATCTTTATTATATTATGATGTTTATTATTATAGTTAAATATTTGCTTGCATCGGAGTGGAAGGGTTAAAGGTCGTCAAAGGTACACTGAAATACTGGGGTCACTGATTTAATTTTTCTGACCGCTGGAATTCGTGCTGGTTAAAATCCAGTGCTCTTAACGCCCCTAGTGAATACTCCTTTTGGCGATCTACAATATAAATGGCATTACCCCTCGCACCGTCACCACCTCCTGATCGGGGGTTTTTTTTTTGACACCCGATCTACTGCTTCCCTCTTCATTCATAATTTCTCAATATCTGAAATTTAATCTCAATGACACTCGCCGCGTCACGTTATTTTATTATTGCAAGCACATTTTTTATCGCATTTTGCCGCCGATTATTGCAATGACTCGATGATTTTCTCTTTTTTTTTAATTATTGTTTTGTTTTTTGTTTTTTATTTAAAAATCATTACTATTTGCGGGTTAAAAAAGGGTTCCTGGAGGACGAAGTGGTTGAGCTGAAAATGGAGTGACTAACTGAAACTACCTTCTGCGCCGTCATTCTGCCATATTGCAAAATAATTCAGAGCCGATTTCCATTTACTTTACTCGATCTTGTATTTGTTAATACTATTGATGATAATAATTACGTTGTTGTTGTTGTTGTTGTTCATTGTTGCCGTTGGCGTTTGCGTTCCTTGCCCTCTGACCAAGGAATAACACTGTTGCTCGCTTGTTGCTGACTTGGTTACATGGCTCACGGTAACAACAACAACCTCGTGATTTTTTGAATTTGTTTTATTTTTTTATGAAAATTGTCAGCATTCATTAAATTCTTTATTAAAGTGTTTCTCCTTCTCCCTTTCTTTCAACTCATTGCAGGATCATCGTGTTTGTCAGTAGGCTGCAAAAATGGCGGAACGTGCATTACTCCCAACAACGGATTGAAGCCTTTTTGCAAGTAAGTTTTTTATTATATAAACGGCGACACGTTCAATAAGAAGGAAAAATTTATCTAAAAGGAAAATTAAAGAATTATATCATAAGAATATGATATAAACAATTTTCGGGAGAAAATAAAGGGGAAAAATTAAAAAAGTAAAAATTAAAATTATAAATAAAAAATTATTAAAAATTATAAAAACTATTATTAAAAAATATAAAAAATTACATTAAAAAATCACAAATCTGCAAGGATAAAGTTTTTTCTACTACAATATTTTCAATAATCTACTTCTTTATTTTTAATGACTTTTGGATATTTGCGACAACTTTAGGAAGTACAGTTATCAACTTCATAATTAATAACTATTAAAGCTTTTGGAATATGTTTGGGATTTAATGGAAATGTAAAATTTTAAATTTTTGTAAAAAACGTAACAATTTTTAAAGCGGCCGTTATATCGAGATAAAATAATAGTTCGGAAAGTTTTGTAAGGTTATAAAAATATCCGTTTATTATTCTTCAAAAATATGGCCGACAAAAATAAGGCTTCAGTTCGAGAATTCATCATGTCGGGATGAAAACTGGGAATATTTTTATATTTACTCTAGGTAAAGTTTAAAGTCGGTTCAATTGAAAGAATTGGAAATTGGGAAGCCTCCCAGCGACGGCTGGACTGCATATAAGCATATGCAGCAAATAGCATGCACCATCATTAATAAAATATTATAAAAATATTTCTGATGTGTAAATCGAATTTAGCGAAAAATGCTTTTTTAGAAAGCATCATAAAAAGGGTTTGATGGAAAATAAGTTTTATCTGCCTCGTCTACCCGAAGATTTGATTTAACTCTTTATTTCTCCTACCACTCTCTCTCTCTTTCTTTTTCTCTCCATCACACATCTTTCCCGCCTGGGCGTTTCAATAGCTCATGACACTGATTTTTTCTTTATTTCGTCTCAAGCACGCGCTTCTACACGAGAAACGCTTTATGAATACAAAAAAGACCAACACTTTCTTTATAAAATTATTTTTGTACACGAAGAAGTCTGCTGATGGTTCCAATTTCTTGGTTTGACTGACATTGTTGCCCGATCGATTGAAAGGCATACGGACAACCGGATCGAATCGGATTGGGCCGGCTTGGTTGAACTGAAAGCCTCAATGACCTTTACGAAACGATCGCGCATCAACTGTTGATGACTTCAGTTTATTTCACCTTTCCAATCTTCACACGATCGCCATCGAATTGATCGCTTCATGACGGTCTATAGTTTATGCTGTTGTCATTGTTGTTGTTCATTATTGCCTTTGTATTAGTGATAACGAGCAAGGGATACTCAAAACTGATCTAAAGCAATTGCACAAGAGTTCGAATTCGAAGCCATGATTTGTTGGTGTATCGTAGTCCAGCGTGATCACTTTGACCAACATTGATCCGCATAACTCCGACAATGAAATCTTAACGATGTTGGACGTTTGAAGTGTTTACATTAATAGACCAAGTATTCAAGAAGTCTAAAAGAAGCAGTTTATTCATTTGCCTACGAACCACCTATCACACACTGTCAAATGTGTGTATGCACATTCCCCAACATGGCCCCAACATGTCGGCAATCAGTTTGACCAAATGCACCCGGCGGCAAGCGATCAGAAGAATTTTAAATGTTGCTGCAACTGGTCTTTGAAATCGAACGGCAGCTGAATGCCTGTCACCAGCCACACGACCAGTTTCACGGCGTCTTAGAAAATTCTATCAATTCACAAGTTCGTGATTCGAGTAAAATCTATGGAACTATCTAGAAGCTTTGTCAGTGGTTTCGAAGGGAAGAGGAGACGTATCTGGCTCACGTGCATTGGCAGAGTCAAGGGGTTCCCCGGTTCGCTTGTACCGTTCCATAGGCCTTTCTCTAATAAGCGTCCAATAAAATCGCGCTTTAGATAAATGTAAAATTATTGCAATATATTTCGGTGTTGGAATACCTCAAATTCCATGTCGGATACTGTAAATCCTGTCGTTGGTATTCATATTTTAGTACTCTTTTAATTGTCACGTTTCAGCCTTTAAATTGATGGAGCCAGTTTTAACTGACGGTATTTTGATTACGCGAAGAATTATGACGAACGTATTGCAGTAAATTACAAAAAAATGTATGTGACTCGACTCGTTTATGAGTGATAAAAACCGATGTGACAGATAATTTTGCATTACGGCTGCACCACCGGCCGATGCCGTTTACTTTTGTATCATTTCTATCTACGATTACCCGCATTGCGATCACAAATAACAAATAACCAAACCTTTTTTCACATTCTCTTCGTTTTCTTCCGCCCTGAGCTACTGCCAATCAACGATCATTTCGTTCCGTTCCATTTACGTTTTCCATTTACGTTTTCTGACGTCCATCCTGATCCCGTACAATCTGTTAAATGTCCATAAAATTCTGAAATTATTTCCCAAACATCGCGGAAAGTGTCCACTTAAGTGTTTCTAAAACCAGTCCTGAGAGAAACAATTTCGCCGTTTCAATAAATTTCTTTATCGACCGTTATGGAGCAGCAGTTGGTGGCCTGTAAAACGAAAAAATGACGAAAATTCGAATCGACAGTCGACGAGAGTGTGGTAAGCCTATGCAGACACACACATACGTATTTTCAGCAACGATCGATGCTTTTAGGACGTTTTGTAACGATCATTTTTCGTTTTTTATCATCGTCTCCTTCTACTTCGTTTGGGTTTTACTGAAATGATTGCGAGTTAGTGGATAATCTGCTGACGGTAAACAACACTGAATGGGATCAAAACGTGAATCAGCGATCTATTTGCGAATAAAGACTTTTGGAGTGCGATAACATCACTTGAACTTTCCCCTCGGTCTCGTCAATGCTCACCCAAGGGCCTCGTCTCTACGAATAAAACGGGGCTAAACTAAATATAATAAATGAAACGATAAATTGAACAAATCTGGAGGTAATCTTTTACTATTTTTTTTTTGTTCATCGGGCGATCGATGTTGATTTGTTAATCGGTTTAACGTTTGGTTTGGCCGTTGCTTACAATGATCGCTTTGAAATTGCAAAAACGACGTGCATTCAAATTCGAACCTAGCTCCATCACCGGCACTAAACACAGTCGGCGTCGCTCATATGGGAAGAGTTGTCCAGGCGGTGTGGAAGAGAATTCAATCGATTGATCGAACGATCGTTTGAGAGCAAGCTTGCTGGTTGGATGCTGCGCGCAAACTCCGATTTTAGATATTGGCGGGTTTAGACCGTCGAACTAATGTGCAATTTTTATTACCGTTCAGGGATGTAAAGCTTTTGTTTAGTCTTGCTATTTTTGCTGTTATTATTGTTAATTTTGTTGTTATTGTTATTGTTATACATTTGTTTAATTGACTCGATTACAATACAAACGACTCTACTATGGTTACTTTAGTGCTATTCGTGTTTATTTTATTTAATTTAATTTGAAAGCAACTCAACGATTAGACGGCGATAAGATTTTTCAGAGCATATCAAATGTCATTTCGCCATTGATGATTGTACGCTAATCGAAGTAGTTGCATGGCCGGACGTGGTTTTAATGGGAAGAGATCTTGAAGGAGTTGAAGAGGGCGCAGACTTCAACGATCATCATTCGCGATTACTCTTGTTTTAACAAGTAATTTGAAGTCTATGTGAAAGCTGTCATGTTTATCACATGCACGATCATCCGCAATTGATCATCTCATGATCATGAATTCAGTCCACGTACCAACCACTAAAACTGATAACTTCTTAACCAGACAATGCGAGAAGTTCAATCTGTACAATCTTGGGAATTACGGCAACTCTTAAATGCCTTTGTCCGTTCATTAGAACTTAATTATTAACTTAATTATTACTTAATCCACATCAACTTCATTAACGCCTACAGTTAATTGACTTATTCTACCTTGATGTCGAGCGATTACGTGTCAGGCCTTCAAGTGATTGTTTGCGTTCTGATGATGTTTTGCGATTGTTAGTCTTCTTGAGTTAGTTGGCCTCATAAGCGTAGGCGTAGAACCCTATAAAGTTTCGCAGGGACATTCTCTTTCTGCAATAGATTCCGACAAAATGATAAATGTTCTGAAATTGCGTTTTAAATTTCTTCGAAACAAATAATCATATTCTTTTATTGTTGTTCCACTTCATCGTATAAAATTTTGCTGTTGCCGTCCAAAATTGTCGCAAGACGTTAACAACGACAACAACGATAATAACATTGAGACCAAAAAGATATAGATATAAGATATATAAATAGTCGATGCAAGCATAAAATCGTGCCACCAAAGAAGAATTTTGCAAAGCATCCAATAAAAGACAATTGAGTCTGTTGAATTGCCGCGTCCCGTCTAAAGTCAACTAAATATTCGTTTCAATGGCTGCGTACATTTGCTCGACTCGCACCCGCAGCCGTGTTGGCAAGCGCTTCGAAAAAATACTTGTTCTTCGACAACCAGAAAAGCGGGCTGCACATAAATGTCCACGGTAGACTCAGTCGCTCAGATATAAGTAAATACTAGATGCCAGCCGGATAGATGGACAAGTCTAATGAATACAAACTAAGTTTATATACAGTAAAAGTCTCTGCCAATGTGCTTCTGTAGTCCATCTTTGACCCCGCATCCATTCGCAAAAAATATGTGCCTAAATGGGGAGACGGATTATGGGCGGGGTGGGTCACCACTGTAGGCCAGGCTAACAGAGAAAGACTCTTGAACACAGAAGGTAGAATGAAGAATGCGGCAATTTCAAGAAACCTCTTGGGAAATTGTTGACAATAATAATAATCTGCACTAGAAGGGTCCAAATATAAAGCAAGCCGAGTACGTCCGAATGTGTATGCTTGTATTTCGATAAATCTTGCTCAGCTTGCTCTTTTTTCTGTTGCTTGTTTTACTGCTGCTGCTGCTGCTGCCGCTTCATCTCCACGACTCTACAACTCCGATGCTCGTGAATGGGCACGCGTGGGCGGCAGACAGTCAACCGGTTGCCCCATACATTGCAAGCGCATTGCTTCTGTCGGATCGAATGCGGTGATTTTATGGATAAGTATCATCGAATTTATTGTACAATATTTATTGCGCTTTTCTATGAGAATCGGTGAAAATCTGTTTGGGCCACGCAAGATCATTGTAAAACAAGAACTCGTTGTTGTTGCTATTCCTCACATATTCGTATGCGTTGCTCTCAAATTGTTGTTAGTTTACGTTGTTTAGTATTATTGTAGACTTACTTTTTTGTTGTTTCTGCGTTTCTCTTGTAGTTGTTTGTGCACACAGTTATCGTTTTTATTGCACACTTTAAAGATTCCATAAAGAATGCTCTTAAGCCATCAACATGTTATTATTGTTGCTATTCCTATTGCTGATATTATCGTTGTTGTTGTTGTCGTTGTTGTTGTTAGTTTTGGAGCGCGAACCGATTGTAAAATCATCAGATGTGTAGGATTTAGCGAGTTTAGAGCCGGGTTGAGTCGCTGTTGTTGGTTGTTGGTTTATTGTTGTTATTAGCTGTTGTTGTTGTTCTTGCAGTTGGCTATTTTGTTAGTGGTTATAGTTGTTATTTTGCAAGGCTGTGGTAGAGGTTGCTGCTATTCATTGGCTTTCGTTGTTGTTTTTGTTATTGTTTTTATTACCTCCTTTGTCTATCCTTACAAAATACATTCATACCCCTACACACAACCATACGAGTGTATTATTAGTTCTCTGATCGCAGTCTCCACAAAACCATAAACACTATGTTAGGAGATAGATAGATGTACTGAGAGGATGAGAGATAGTAAGAGAGAGATAGAGTGATAGAAAGAGAGAGGGAATACAATATATTCCTTGTATGATCCACAAACCAGTTCTCGACGTAGCCATTTAATCCGACGCGTCCAGGTATACCACCCTCGGCTTATTCGTCGGCTAACATTCGTCGACTGCCCGTTTGTTCACCAAAGAGTTTGCTGTCACTTATTCTGTTTCTTCTTGTTGTTTATGTATCTTGACTTCTTTTGAACTTACTTCTTGATGATAGTATTGATGGCGTTGTTGTTGTTAATTGCGTTCGCTTAAATTTCCACTTTTATTACATGCAATGCAATTTTATTTGGCTCGCGGGTTGATCGTGCACTTCTTCCACATCCTTTCCATCCCGTTGTTTTTCTTTTCTTGAGATATTCTATTAAAAAATTCTAAGACTATTTGTCGTGTGCGAAATGAATAAAATTCATGTTCTCTGCCTCTTCCTTAGTAGTCAAGACAGATCCTAAGAACGAAGAAGAAATGAAGGAGAAAAAGGAGGAGACGGAGGAGCTTTTCTGCAGTATCGAGAGCATTCTAAATTTTGAACAAGTGCGTAGAAGCCCGCAATGCTTCACGAAAATTCGCATACATAATCTCTAGAATTGGATTGTGATTTCTTCTAGATGCAAATTTAATACAATTTCCTAATTTCGTTGCTCTCACTTTACGCATATTTATTTCATTCCCTCCCTATCCACGTTATTCTTCTTCCACCCACTCCCACTTTTCTTCCTGTAAATGCGTCTCTATCCCCGATCGAAATGTTCGATCCACATTGTTTCTTTTTCCACATTGTTCGCTCTTAATGGACGCGCTGTCCCGTCATTTGTCAATCTATTGCTTCTGATGTTTCTAGTTTTCACTTTGTCGGTCCTCACATCCAACATTAAACCACTAAAAAGTCTTGCTCTTTAGAAATATTTCCTATTGCATTTCAACGTCAAAACCTCGCCCACTTATATATCAAAAATAAAAACGAATCAAACCGACAAAAAGCGTTTCTTCGCCACTTCGATCACTTAGGTTTCGTCCTCAATAATCTTGCATCCTCATTGCCTCTCTACTGTGTTTTTCCCGCACTGCTTTTTTATGAACCACGTTTGAGCCTTCTTTGTTGCTTTGATGCCGTTGGTGCCATCTGCAATAAACTCCATAGCATTCATCGAGTGAGTGGTCCAGCATTGGTCGACCTCTTCGTTCTCAATCTCGATCTACGGCTCGTTCGACGATGTTCTTCGATGCTTTTACCGTTCGCCCGCCGTCCCGCAAATATCATGACTAATGATATTGGCTTTTATTTTACAGTATTGTTAGGCGTGCGCGCAACAAGTTGGTGGTGATTATTATCTTCGCTATGGCAAGAATTGCTGGCTGAATCTCTAGATGCTTGAATTGCGGGAAACGTTTCGAATTCTATCGTACGAGTATTTCCCTCACATTCCCTCTCTCGTCAAATCGAAAATACAGAAACCGAGTAAGGAGAAGGAGCAAAAAATTCAGTTCTTCGCCGCGCAAGCGTAGCAAATATTTATTGCCAATATACCCCTTGCCTTTTTATTATCCATTTTTTATGGCGCTCTTCCCGCTTCATTCCCATTATTTATTTCACTTTTTGTGCTTCGGTCAGAATGACGACAGCCCCTCTCGCTCCCCCGCCCCTCATCCCATGCCACTGACTCCTTAACGCCGGTTTCAATCATACTTCTTCGATCATCGATGCACGTTTTGCATCACTTCTTGCCGAAGGGCGATGGTTTCTTAGATCTGTGGCTTCGAAAGAGATAGCAGCAATCTGCTGCTGCGTGTTGCTGCTGCAGCGTTCTCGACTGAATCACAGAATATTTTCCTTAATTCTTCTTTGATACTTTTCTGGTATTCAATAAGATAAGACGGAGCCGAAATGGAAGCGAACTTCCAAACGAAATACATGGGAATTATGTAAAATCTTAAGAATTTTATAAAGTAAATATTATTTCAATAGTTCTTTTTGGGAATATTGCAATACGAAATACTAAAATAGTTTTCTATACTGCATGAATTTTAATTGAAAGACCATAAACGAATCGCGTATTACGAAAAATATGAAACGAAATTTAATTCGGAGGAGCTTAACTTCATTTTCTTCTTCTTAAAATCCAACTCGTCTCCATGTGTATTGGGATAAATAACAGTTGTTCAGGCTCCAGAGGCTGGCACTCAGTAACAGTCATTTAATCTCTTCGCTTCATCTGGTCGCCTTATCCGCACTCAATAAGGGCAACAGATGCTGCCATATTTGTTCATCAAAAAACCTAAGGCGAAACGAAGAAGAAGAAGAATAAGAAGAAGAAGAAGAAGACGGACGGAGAATAAGAAGAATAAAAAATGAATCGATTGACATCTTACCCGAAGCATCACATTCTCCTGACGAAGTATTCGCTTGGATTTTTTTAATGCATTTCTACATTTCTCCTCCTTGTGGTAATGCCCCGAACTACTACTACTACTAGTCATGCCGTCGCGTAAGAGAAGGGAACGACTTGATTTAATTTTTTTTTTTTGATTTAATTAAGATGGAGTGCCAAAAAGCCGGTTATTGTTGGCCGCCAACTTTTTCGTACCCAGTTGGCATAAATTAATTATTGATGGTCGGAGCAGATCGCTGATCTGCGTAACCGGTCTCCATAATCATTTATCCACTACACAATTGGCAAGTAGCAATTTCTAGGGTCAGACCATTGTTAATTTTTTCGATTCTAGGTCTACCACTCAGGTGCTGCAGCTGATGATCGTAATTAACTTGATTTTTGCCTTTTTAGGGATTCTTGAGTTTTTGATTTTATTTTCAGCAAGCTCCGTACGCAATTAGTCCAACTAGTAATAGCTATAAAAATTAATTTCAGCTTTTGGTTTTCTTAAGTGAGATGCACAATGATATTGCTCGCAAGTCTGCGGTCCCAACACTCAGAATCTCACAAGCCGACTGCTCTTTTCCCTGACTTTGCTCTACATTCTTTGAAAATACGACGTGATACAAAGTTTTGTCATCGCACAAGAATCTCATTCTCATTCAAAAGGATGACTAAAATGACAACCGTTAAGAAATTCGAAGATAGTTAAGAAATTTTATAGGATTTTATTAGTTTGATTTTCGCAAGTGATTATGGATTTGATGCAAGTTTGTTCATTGTTTCAAAAGAATTCAAAGAGCACGAAAGCAATTTTGAATTGAAATTTTTAGTTTTTACTTTTTCCTACATGAAATTGAAAGGAATTTTAATGGTGACGCGTAAACCAGATCCATTCGATTGAGATAATTACTATGGATAACTACGATGCATCTAAACACGCAAATAAATTACGAAAGGATTTGTTCGTGTCGATTATTAGGAAACTTATCATGATTGTAAGTCAATGAAATTTAATGCGATTACTGTGTATGTGATACTAATTATTGTTGTAGAAATGATTTTCTTAATATTTACGGAAATTTTGAAGATATCTCGTTTATTATAAATCTCATGTATCCACGGAGTTCGTTATTGAATATGAACTGATTTATTAAAGCTTCTTTTTTCTTTAATTCTTTTCAAGTTTATGCGAAATACTAAAGAATTTTGTATTACATTTTTATGAATATTAAAAATATCGTATAATATCTCCGGTAAGGGAAAAACATAATACTTTGGGGTAAGTTTCATAAAATTTGATGAAGATTATTATCATGAACTCAAATACTCTTTACACTCCTCCTTGTACCCTCTTCCTTCTTCTGCAACGTTGTTACGAAAAGATCTCTTTACCTGCAATCATGTTTGCTTTGCCTGTTTTATGATTTCCTCCAGGTTTCTTTTTCCATCTTTCAGCAGAAAAATTGTGTAAATGTGATTCTGTTCGTTGCCCACTCTACCTGCCTCTACCCGGTAATTTATCTATGAATAGAATAGAGATACGTTTGCTAATCTGACTAAGTCAGCATCTTGGAAAATGTGCATGTGCAGCAGGACGGTAAAAACATAGGCAATCGGCAGCAGATGCACAGCTGGTTGTTTGTTTGCATGTTGCACCTGTCTTTTTTCTCTCTCTCCCTCCTCCTTCCCCATTCTCTTTCATTCTTGATGGGTTTATTTAGGATTTAGAATTTTTGTCTCACGAACATAAATTTGAGAAATTGGTCAATCATTTACGAATTGCACCTCCCTACATTCTTCCCAAAAAAGAACTATCATAACTTTTTGCTCGTTCTTTGGAATAGAAGATGTTTCAAGAGAATTAATGAGTCACTCTTTTCGAGAAAAAATATATTTTATGAGAACTGTTGGTTCTTCATTCCAATGTGTACCGCTAATTTACTTTTCACTGTATGCTCTTCAAACCGTTACCACGATTTTATTCGATTCTTTCCTTTATAATATCAACACTTTTTCGCTAAGTTTATCTATTTGTCCAGCAGTATCCACTGCGGACCGGATTCAACCGATTGTATTAAGATGCAAATTCACTAATTTCTTCCACTTCTGCAGCTGGCTTCAACAATAACAACAACAAAATACTATTAACAAAATTGACAGCAGCAGCAACTTACGCATGTCGTTACGATACCCTAAGTCGGGAGCTGGCAACTTTCTTATGGCGGTACATCCGCTATAGTGTTTTGATCCAAACATCACGAACGTATAAAATTCAATCGGTTTCCCCACCGATTCATAGGGAAAGATTTAGATACGAGAGAGGAGCATGGAGGGGATTGACTGCTTCTCATTGCAGGCCATTACATGTAAATTTGATGACCCGCCAAGCAATAAAATCAAGCAATGTTTAGCTTTTATTAGACCAAAAAGCTTTTCTTCATAATTTATTGCTATTATTGCGTTATTTTTATTTTATAATCCGATTTAAATTTCCCTCAACATAATCACGAGCTTGGTTTTTTTGTTGTATGTTCGATGAATAATTAAAAAACTCGTTTTTAATTATCAATCATTTTAAGATTCATTTGAAGCCGATTAAAGTCTACAAAGTCGTTAACGAATCGTAAATGAATTGTATAATCATTTGTGAGCTTTCGAAGCAAAGCAAACTAATTTAGCTTTACCGAATTGTAAGAAATTTCTTAAGACAAACTGGATTTAGTTCGATTCGAGACCCGAATTACCCGATTTTTGAAATGATCGAGTTTTTCGATCAATTGCAGAAAATCTTTATTTACCCTTCTATTAAAGAATCGTCGTTTTTATCATTATGTCAAAGAGGTTACAACAAAAGGAAAAGTAAATAAATATTTGCATACACTTTGAAATATTTTCGTTGATTTCTTTTCTATTTTTGAATCCAACCCAAAGTTTGCCAACCCGCATAATGAACTGGTCACTAGAGGTAACGGTCAATAAGCATTTTGTCAGCATAAAATGAATAATTAGGGCTTTTATATGGTTATGATATGCACTGCTGTTCAAACGCACGACTACCGATTATCATCGAGTAAACTCAGTCGTCAGCCGTCATTACTTAGTAAAAAATCCTGTCTTTCTGTGAAGTTGAATTGATTTTTTTTGTGTTACATGTGGTGGTGACCAGCAGCTGTCGAAAAATGCCTGCATAGGTACACAAATGCATACACAAACACACACACACAATCCCACACTCTCACGAAGCAGTAATCAAAGCCATTTGTTTGTGCAGAAAAGAAAAAAGAATGGAAAAGAAAAAAGACGATAAAGAAAAAGAAGAAAAATGAGGAGCAACAGTAACTATTTACCAACAAACGCTTTATTTATTTGGAATTTTCCTTCATGAGCAACGAAGATCGGCTTTTCAGAGTGAAGAACCAAGAAGGTCAAGAGTTAAAAATCGTTTAGGTTCGCAAATCCTTTGAAACTCGCGTCTATTTTCCACGAGAACACTGCAAGACCCATTGTAACTACTGGCACCGCTGCCGCCAGAGCCTTTGCTCCATTTGACACTTCTTATCTATAGCATAATGTTCCCGGGATCGCGGTTGAGGAAAACGTGTTCATTTTAGAGTCTCTACTAAAAGCTTCAAATGAGTCAACACAATCATGTGTGTTAAGTCTAATCTTTGTTCAGCGGCTCAACAATGAATATGCATTGTCTGCAGAAACAAACACTCACACGCATTCGACACACACACACGGACGCAATTGCGATCAACATATTTTTTGAATCAGCGCAGTCAACGATTTCTTAAGTTTGTTATATTGAAATTCGTTAATCGATCGATTGCGCACAACGGCGTCGTATATATACAATCATAATTGTCATCATCGTCGCGTCTCGCCATTATGGATTGCATAAAATATTTCTGTTGTAAAAATAGTGAGTAAGAACTTGCAGCCAACGAGCCCGTACTGGTGAGAGAAAGACTGAGAAGAGCCTGAGAAAGACTGAGAGTCGGCAATAAGCGCGAGTCAGACAATTTGCTGTTTAAAGCACGAATTCGGTGAAAGGAAAGCCTTCGTGATCATTATCATTTCACCGGACGTTATCTAATGGATAATTCTTTAAATGATTTTCGGTTAATTATGCCTTAATTAAGATATTACAGTTCTCTTTATTCATCTGCGCGACGGGCCTTTGAAACTGAATCCATTCTTCAGTTTAGCGTTTTCAATTTTTTTTTCTAAATCGAGCACTATTTCTGACAGCTCGTAGGTTGGGTTGGTCCATAAGTTTTTATAGTTTGATGCTTGAGATATTTTTACAATTAAAATAGATAAATAAAACCATGCGGTTTGGCTGGAAACCTTCCAAAAATAGAGTTACAAATAAAATAAGATGATTTATTATTTGCTCGAAGCGCTTGAGGAATGCAGCGGTTACGCTGAAGTCGTGTGAACCATTCTTTATCATCATCCAAACATCTTCAACTTTGCAAGAGCCGACAATGAACTCCACACTGTTTGCGGTCGGTACATTTGTCGATTTGCTCTCGTCTAGAAATTAGATCCTTTCAGACCAAGCCGCCTCATTGGCTGTTGGCGGTTTGCCAACTGGCTGTAGATAATATTGCTGCACCAAATCGTTACATCAGCAACCACAGTTTTCAATCTACATAATCACCAATAACAGCTGCGCATGCGTAAAATTAATATAAAATTGAAATCATAGGAAAGCAATGGAAAAAAGGAGAAAAGAAATATGAATTTCGAAGTGCGGTCAGGCCATACCACAGCTTCATCTGATGAGGCTGCTAATGATGATAATGATGATGATGATAACAATGATGATGACGATGAACAGCATCGATTCAGTTATGCGCTCACGACACCGTCGATTGCCTTGGCAGTAAAACATTGCCTATGTGATCACCCATAATTTAATAACTCAATTAAATAATGAGTCAGTTAAGTAGCCCTCCACTGAACTCACTGCCCCACGCCCCATGCTAACTTCACGCACTTGCGTGTAGCCGCCTTGTTTAAATGAAGTTTTTCATCGTTTTATGCATAAGCATTGACTTCTATGCCGCCGCTTCGGAATTGGTAATAACGTGAGAACTAAAAAATGAAACTATGGCTGACACGATATTATGGTTTGGAATAGCGACGATCACTTTGTGAACATTAATCGCTGACCGCATTTAAATCACAAGCAGAGTAAATTTGTGGATCTTGCTAAGTAAAAAAAATCTACTTCTGTTGCAAGGAATTATTTATTTTAATACGAAATGCGACTTTGGGATGTATTAATAAAATTAATTAATTTGATTTTATTACACCCAATATCAGCTTTTACGCCTTTTACGGGCACAATATCAAAAGCTCTCTCTGATAAGTGTTACTATGTGTTGAGCTGAAAATATGATCATGATCCATTTTGATATGATCCATTTTGACTTCCTAATAACACTGCACTAAATCGAATTCATACCTGCATGGCATGGTCGTCAGAAAGATTTTTGCATCGGGCTCTTTCGGGTCGACAATAAACTTCCTTCGACACGCAACGACAACGACAATGAAAACAAACGTTTAATCCATCAAAACCCACTCCCAGTAATCCAAATCGCGAGCCAGAAAGTATGGCGCGCAATCTGAAATGACGCGCGAAAACTGGAATCTTAAAATCTTTTCAAGTTGCAGCTGTTTCTGCCAACTACGGACAAATATTAAGAGTCAACATGTCCGAGGCACCAGAACGAAATAAAGAGCCTGAAGCCGGAATGTTCGGAAAGTGACAAAAATGCGTTCACGAATGGCGACAGTTCCCGAGGCATTTATGACTGAACATTGTTTTAAATATATAAGGCGACATTTAATCGCTAGCGGCAAATCTGTATAACAATCTTACAACTACTGAGACAAGCGTTTAATTTCTCTTAATTGGAAAACGAACGACAGTATGAAAATCAACACAGAGTTAAGTAAGACCTTATTTGCTCCAAATCTTAACAAACTTCAGTGACGGGATGTTGAAAAACCGACGATAATAATCAGAAAAATTTTCTTATATTTCTCTCAACATTACTCACCTACAAACCAACGCCATCTATCGCATATGAAAAGAGTTTAGCTAACGTTGTATCTAACGGTGATTTCGTACGATACATAATACTCCTCCTCCCTCCCCCCACATCCAAAGCAACAAATACCCGGCGTTATATCGATGTCTTTAGCGCTGTTTAATTTTACAAGCTGCCATCGATTACGATCAATTTGTGGAGTGGTAGTACCAACGAAAACGGTGGTAGTACCACCAACTAACAGTAGCAGTGGTTGCTACAACACCGATGAATGGTAGCAACAAATAAATCTCGACATACACACTCAGTTATCCGTGCTGCTTCTGTCCGCTTTATTTCCGAATGTGCTGAGCTCGATGTAGTTTAAGTAGAGTGCTGGAGATCGCGGCATTATTTAATAATCGAGATCGCAACCAACATCTTCTGTTGTTGTTCCCCAAAGCGCCGACTTTTCTGTCGCTTGGCGATGCACGCACTAGATATTAGCAGCTGCTACAAGCGCCTAATAATTGTCAGCGACGAAATTACAAATATATGTTATTGTTCTTCTTCTTTTTCTTGCATTATTCCTAATATAAATTTCCTTACCAAGATGCATTTGTTGTAAGATTTAATCGCGATCAATATAATCGACGCGATCGAACGTAATCCATAATAGACACTACTACACTTTTCTCATAACATTGTTATAAAGAAATCGATACATTTTAGTAATGTTTTCGCATTATTATTCTGATCTCATTCGTAATTGTTAAGATTTTTCATCATTTTCATCGTCATAATCGTGGCGCATCTCTAATACATCGCTCGACCATTTCGCTAAAACGACGTAGCGAAACATATTTGCGTTGAATTCACCGAATCTACAATATTTTCTCTAGATGATCGTGTGATCGTCGATCCGAACGTTTCAATGGAGGAACGGGATTTGATCGGTTGGGTTTATACTGCGTGCGAATTATGCCACAAAAGAATGACATCGGCACAATATTCATGGTATAAATGCAAGAATGATGTACGTTTGCAAAAACTAGGCAACAATAACAATTTCTTCGATTCGTTTTCTATTCAAGAAAACACCTCGGTCGATTTTTTTTTTTTGCTATCCGTTCGGAATTGAACGTATTGCAAGATGCTGGTTTGTATACAATAATTTCATTTTTCTTGAGAAAAATAACACGGATGAAACACGCATAACAGACGTAACTAGAGTGAACTTATTTGGCCTTGGTATTTTGTTTAATAGTTTTAATAGCAATCCCATTTTAAGGAAGTTAAAGTTTTCAGCACCAACTTGTCCAAGTTTCCATTTACCAAATCGGTTACCGATCTGTTTCGTCCATTAGCACATTTACGGTATTGCCAACAAGGAAATGGGACCCGTTTTTAATTGCTTCAGAAATTAAAAAAATAGTTAAAACTGTAAAATATGAGGTTATAAAGTGACTCTCTCTCTCTCAGTCTTCGATCAATTCCTTGAAAATTGTCGCTTGAACATTTTCGCAAGCTAACCCTTACCATTTTATTCCTGCTTGCTTTTATACAAAATTTCAATGTTTACTCACCGACGTTATTAATTATGACTTTGATGATGATCATGAATAATGATGATGAAATAAAAAACTTTTAATAGATGTACATTTTTATCGTATGTATACGGTATAACATATGCATAGTCATTTTATGCGACTCGTTTATGCATTCACAAATCCACCACATCAGCGTTCTTCCATCAATCCATTCATCCATCCCACAAGTATTGAATGACAAAATTATGAAAACAACAAAGAAAAAGGGTTGATAAAGGAAGAAAAGGCTGATCGCACGATCGACAGGCTGCGAGTGAGGAACGATCACACAAAACCAAGCAAAAATATCAACGATATCGTTAATATGATTATTTATAGAGGAAGCAGTTATGAAGGAAAAGAAGAAGAAGAGGAGTGAGAAGGGTGGACATGCGGTGCAGAATGCAAAATGATCCAGAAACTAAATAAATAAATAAATAAGTAAATAAATGCATAAATAAATAAATCAGAAATTATTATTTGTCACTTCTAATGAAAAATCTCCTCATGCGTCAGTTGTCCTCATGGCAATATCGCTCTCCATCGCATCGAAAGCTCCGCAAAAAATATTTCCCACTAAAAGCTTTCGCTCAATTTCTCAAAATTTTCCCCTCAAAAACATCGCTTCTGGAATGAATTGATCGCCTCAGTTATTGTCATCTGAGCTCATATCACGGCCATCAACTAAAGATGGTTTCGTAAGTCCGTTTTATTTGCCTTCTCTTGCCTCGATTCCTTTTTCCTTCCATCCAACTTTCCTTCTTTCCACGATTTCTTGCTTTTTTCTGAATTCATTTTTATATTGTTTTAAGGTGTTTTTTGCTGACATTTATTTGTTGCTTAATTTGTCGATTTTTAATTTGTTAGCGTTATCACAAATTACTTTCCGCTGCCTTTTTGTGACCACAAACCCGATTTGATTTTATATGCGGTTATTTAGTAGCGCAATCCCTAAACGACCCGTCATGTGGAAGAATTTAAGAAGAATTTTGTTTTAGAATTTTAATAATTTTTACATAAAGAACAAATTTAACATTTTTTAAGAAATGAAATAAAAGTTTTATACGTGCGAACTGAAGGACAATAATTCCTCTCATTTTATTCAGCAAAAGGACAGACAAATAAAAAATCTTCGATTACAAAGTTTTATTTTTCTCAGAATTGCACCAAAGCGATGTCCTTCGATAATTATTCGCAGCAGCCGTTTATGACAACTTCATTACCTTGTTCTTCCACCTTCATTCTTCTTAATTAATCATTCATTCTCTCTATCTTTGATCTCTTTCAGTTGCACCTCACGTTATGTTGGCGATTATTGCGAGGATCCAGATCCCTGCCATTCCGGTCCTGGACGTTGCCAAAATGGTGGCACATGTAGGGTTTCATATCGTGGTGGCCGCCTTGGTATATCGTGCATTTGTCCAATCGGTTTTAAGGAATCACTCTGTGAAATTCCGGTGGAGAATGCTTGCGATTCATCACCCTGTAACAACGGCGGTACATGCAATCTTAAAACGTTAAATAATTATACATGCTCTTGCGTGAATGGCTACACCGGTGAGTAATGAACGTATTTCAATTTAATGATTTTTTTATTGGGTTATGCAAAACGGACATCCTTTAAAATCTTTCCTTCCTCCATCTTTAATCCCTTAAGTCCTCTAGAAGGCTTTAATATCCTTAATAAATTTGAATACCCTCAATGAATTTTTAAATCCTTTCCATTGAAATGAATTTTAATTTAATTTTATTGTTGCTTTTCCCCAGGAGAGCATTGCGAAAAGCAGAATCTGTGCGCCACTGCACCTTGTCGAAATGGTGGAACATGCACTTCTGTTGCGGGCGGCACACATTTCAAATGTATCTGCCCGAAGGGTTTTAAAGGTCAGACATGTATTGAAGATGTGGAAGAGTGTAAAGTAACAAATCCATGCAAGCACGGAGGCACCTGTTTGAACACTCATGGATCGTACCAGTAAGTAGTTTTAATCATTCAACCAATCATCCAAACATTCATTAAACCATACAATCGACCAAATCAACATATTCTATCTGCCAACGAAGGAGTCCTTGAAATTGTATTTTTTGTTTATTTAAACGAATTATCACGAATGGATTATTTATGATTGCTTTGAGGCAAATACTCGAAATTTATTGTCAACTTTAATTGTTGCTAATTTTTGCTTGTTTAACATTCGTTTTTGAAGCAAATTAAATATTTAAATTTTCTACCGAAATCTCGTTAATTAAAATCCTAAAGAAAATGAAGATTAGGAAAAAAAGTATAAGAAGGGGACGAGGATTTATCTTTGAGTTAAACAAAACGTTTTGGATTAAGAATAAGAAGATAAATTTTAGTCAATATCATAAAGTTTGCCAATTTAAAAAATATTATAAATAAAAGTTTAAACGTTCAACAAATTGGTTTAGCAGACCGATCTACAACAAACAAAAGCAACAAAGAACTAAGGAGTTATTGTTGTTGTTGTAGCTCGCATCGTTCTACTAAATAATGACTTATCTTTCAAATCGTATTATTTATGGTAAAAGCAACAACAAAACCGATAATGACACCGATTAGTTCGTTAAAATCATTGTTAAAAACAATCGATATAAAGACAAAAAAACAACGAAGAACGAGCTTTAAAATAACAAGTAATAAATTGTCTAAATTTAAACGCAATAAATTAAAATAAAACAATAACAAAAATTTCATTGACAGTAATGTGCTTCCATAGGAAAATATGGCGATTTGGGGCGGTTCCTCTCAATAATCACAAAATATATTCGAACAAGTTTTTTATTTAAAAAACTTGATTTTAAAATTATTTCTATAATAATTCGAGAATTTGCATTTCGAATACTAATTATTATTTTTTCGAGAAACAAATTTTTATCGTCTCTTTTATTGTTTTTTTTATAATTTTGTTTGAAAAAATATAACTCCTAAATTTCAAAATGGTGAATAACTAGCATACACTCGAAAATAATATGGCACCGTTTGACAGGTTGGGCCCAAAACATGTGTCAACTTTATATCAAATTAATTCAGAATTTTAGCTTTCACGCTGTCAAAACTTGATTGCAATTTATTTAATGTTTTTTTATTGCACGAATCCTCCAAAAGAGTAACCTTCAAAAATCATCACGAAACGAATTAGATTCCACTTCTCTTATTCCATATTCCGTTATTCCAATAAAACAAAGGAAAATATGTTAGAGAAGAAGAAAAAAATAATTTTGAGGATTTTCTGTCAATTAAATGTAAAATTTATTGCTTTAAATGAAACACAAAAATCTACTTTAATGAATCTAATTTGGCTCAGATTTAACTACTGAATCCATTTTAATAAATATTCAGCAGTAGCAGAATAAATATCAACGACATTTTGACATTCGACAATATTATTGTTCACTTGATTATTAAACAGTTTTAAGATGTTACCGAAAAGTAATAAACAAAGTTATTTTATGGCCTTAAAATTATTAATTTTATTGGACACATAGAAAGATTTTTAAAGGAAAACAATTTTTATGATTATGAGAAAATCTTGAGGGAGTTGTGATTGAGTCAGACTGAATGAGCGAGTTTTTTGAGATCGTATTTTTATAGAAATTGCATAATTACCATAATTATACGAACTACCTTGAAGAGGTGAAGGGGGAGGGGGAATTAAACCCTGAAGAAGGTTTCACAGTCACAGAATTTTGTTTGCATAAAATCTTTATATTTTAAGCCGAAGTAATCGAAGGCGAAGGAACTAATGCATCCAATCAAACAACCGGTCAACTCATAAAATTGTTGAATAACGGTTGTATCTTCCGTCTTTGGTATATTATTTCATTCGATTAGCAATAATTTAATGACAATAAGCCCTTATAAAGCTTTTTTGAAAATAAAGAGGAAGACGAAAAATTAATTAAAAAGTGATGATGGAATCTTCATAGTAAGGAAATAATTAAAAGCTTTATAGTATCATTTCAGTCTTAATCATTTTCTAAGATTTCTGAGAAATCGTCTCTTTGCCCTCCTTCTGCCAGCATACAAAACCACACATCCAGAGAAATTTAACAGAAGAAGATGATGAAAATTTCTTCGGCTTGATTTCTCTGGATGTGTGGTCATGGATTCGGGAACGAGATAATGTGCTACGAACGATTAGGTAGATCTAATCAAACGAGTTTTATGTAATGTTAGCTATTTTTAAACAAACTATTTTATAACCAAAAGTTTAAAATCAACACTAAGAGAAAAACGAACTAAGGGAATTCCGTTAAGTTTTTGATGTTTGTAAAGAACTCGGTGTTCGCAATTGCAACAAAAGCTTCCATGATTTTATATTCCATTGAAACAATTTTAAATTCCACAACCTTCCCCCTCCCCTCCACATCAGGGTGACATCGAAATATTATGAATTCAATTAATCGAAATAGTCGTGACTTAGAGGATTATTAAAGGATTGTTACAATAATTTTATCGATTTGATTAAATTGACATTAAAATTAGTTAGCAAATCAGTTTTGTTTTAACAACTTTAGATATAAATTTTCAAAATTGTTTCAAGCTTTGTTTTCTGTTTGTGAGAATGATTAAGGAAAGGCAACGTTCATTAAAATAGTTGCTGTTTAATTGAAAATGTTGTTATTTTCATGCTTTCTACTGGTTTTTTGTTCTCGTGAAAAGGTAAAATCGAAAAAATTTTAAAACAACAAAAAATATAGAAACATTTTTTGAAATGCTCTTTAAACCACAAAAAATACAAACCAAAAGCAACAAAAAATTAACTTTGTAAGCAATTGTCTGAGGCAGTCTTTAAGCAGCATACAGTTGCATACACACTCACACACACGCACGCAAACCAAACCATAGAAGACACTATCATAAAAGCTAAAAAGGAAAAATAAAAATCAGACGAAAAAAGAATAAAAGTTCAAAAATGAACCGAAAAATGAACCCAATTGTTTCGCCTTAAGCCTCAAATACAAGAATAAAGACAACTAAAAGATCATTTTCTTACCTCCTAGCCATCTCGTTCCTCACTCTCCTCGTGATCAACGTTTTCTTGGTTGGTTATCGTTCTGTTCTCTTCTGCTCCTTCTTCTTCGTTACCCCTTTCTGTAATTCTTCCCAAGCAAAAACCCGCTTGCTCGGACACTTTTGTTGTTGTTCTTATCGTTATCGTTGTTCTTGCAACTGAACTTCTTAGTTTCTTAGGAGGGGCTTGCTAAGCCTGTGAAACGAAAAACTTTGATAACCTCAAAAACCGGTCAATTGCAATTGTGTGTGTATGTGTGTATGTGTGCGCCCGTGTACGCCCGTGGCCAAGCATGTGCACTGAGGCGTCTGGTTGAAGAAAAAAGGAATTATTTTGCCCGCCTCTGTGGAACAGTTTGTACGTCCGTGTTTGTCTGTCGATCTGCCTCTCTGTCTGTCGATCTGCCTCTCTGTCTGTCGATCTGCCTCTCTGACTGTCGATCTGCTTCTCTGTCTGTCGATCTGCCTCTCTGACTGTCGATCTGCCCATCTCCATCACTAGATCAACTAAAGAGTTGAACAAAAAGGCCAAGCCTTTACCGAACTATTTAAAAACACAAAGGCGACACGAATGGAGCAAAAACAAAATTGAGATGATGATGATGATGATTACGGATAAGAAGAACAAGAAGAAGGAAACGAATGCAAAGGAAAAATGTGATTGTTGAGGTTCTTTACTCTTTAGTTTCGAGGTTCCTTGTTTTTGTTGCCAACGTTGTTGTTCTTCATGTTGTATTTTATGTCGTTGTTGTTGTTTCTGTTCTGGTTCATGTCATTATTTGGTATTGCTTTAGCAACTTCTTTAGGTAAAATTGAAAAGGGTTAAGTTAGTTGTCTGTTGAGGTTTTTTGTTGCTCTTAATGTTGCTGCTCTTACTGCTGTCACCACTGCTGCTGACGCTGGTCAATTCGGTTCGAATGATTTCTCAGATTAATCCTTTCGTTGTTTTTCGGAAAAGGATGGAAGCGTGAAAGAAGGGAAGAAGAGAATGTGACGGTTCTTTACATTCTGTTATCACATCCGTTTCTTATTTGTTTTACAATGAGTAATTGTCTTACTTTTAAGTAATAATTCCTTATCAGACTCTTTGCCTGTGACTTCTTCTGCAGTAGAAATCGACGACTAAAGTGATGAAATCCATGAATTGTAACAAATATATTAATTCCCCGATCAAATCAGATCAAACGACTCCCTCGGAAACGCACGTTTGACAGAACGGAATTATATCCAAGGCCTATTAGTTGGTCTCGCTTAAATCAGATTTTCAGTTCTAAAGGACTATCCAGTATTACCCTCAAATTCTTATTGATTTCTCGCTTCTTCCTTCCTACAATTCTTCATTGCAGAAATTAATGTTTACTGCCTGATTCGACACAAACCAGTTCTAATTGATCAGTTCAGTTCTAACGTAATCCCATACATAGTTATATGTATGTGTGTATACACCAATGAAAAAATATATAGGACTACAGACACAAACCGCATTTAAAGGCTTTGGGCGTTCAAGAATGTTTTCTGAAAACAACAGACGCCAAAGGAAAATATTGTACGTGTCCTTTCCTAAATTTAATAAATACATAACAAATTTATTCTGTTCCGTGCTTCTTATTTTTAATCGAAACATGACAAAAAGATAACTTTAACTTATAAAGAGAAAATAAAAAACAGCTTGAAAGCAAAAGAGTGTTTCCCAAAAATTCATAATGTAAATACAGCCAAACCCTAAAGGCAGAAGCAACAAACCAATGATGATAAATACACGACGATGCAGCTTCAACAGTAGCAACGCGGCAGCAGCATCGTGAGCACGAGCAACAGCAGTGGTATCTTATTTAACCCTGTTACTTAAATTCAAGAAGATCGAATGGCAAAACGAAAAAAAACAGCAGACGGAAGATAGATCCCATTGAATTGCATTTTTATAATGCGACCCATGGGTTTTGGTACATTTGAGCGGTTTTTGTGACCAACAAGCGAGTTAAATTTACATTCATTTAACGATAATATTTGCATAAAGTTCGCGATCACTATGCGCTTTCTTTGCCATAATTTTGAATCGTCATTTAAATTGTGATGTAGTAAGAGGCATGGGGGTGCGGGATGGGTGTGTGTGTGTGTTTGTGTTTGTGTGGCTACTTGAGCCAAAGTAGGGGATGCATGTGTATTCAACACTTTTTGCTGTTTCGACTCTTTTTTCTCTTTTCGATACTGTTTACCTTTTAAGGTCACACATACTAGATCCACCATTGTAAGGGTTTGCTGGTGAATCTAGTCTCCGTTAAAAAAAGCAGCATATATACCTTCCAATTATTGTCTTCCAAATACTTTTGTCTTTGAAATTGGAATTAGTGAAAATCATCAAGGGAAGAAAAAAAGAGTATAAGTAGCAGACTTTGCTAAATATGTACAAGTGTAAACTTTTGCGATATAAATAAAAGGCGAACACTTACTGAAGACTGCAGAAAAGTTGGCCAATTAGCGAACGAAACCATAATTTTATTTAATCATAATTAAATTTTTTATCATAATTTTTTATCATAATTAAAATTTAACATAATCATTAATATAAAATAAATAACTTCGTTGGTGGTATCCTTCGCCCCTTCTACTTCCTCTTTTTCCTACTCCCCTTTTACTTTAGCATGTAACAAAGGAACCAAAAGACTTCTACTCTGCTTCTTACCCACCTCACCCCTCCCCCACACTCCACCCTAATCAATCTCATCACATCCACGAATTTTTGACTTGAAACATTCAAACGTAATTGCAACTGTCACGACTCCTGACAAGAATCACAAACAATTTAGCGAGAGCGTACAATAATTCCAACAAGATTCCAAACATATCCTATTCTCCCTTTGCTGCAAAGGGATGCCTGCGTCTTCTACAATTCTCTCATTTAATTTCTTTATTCTCCATTTTTCTTTCTCTAGATGCATTTGTCCTGGCGGCTACACGGGTAAAAATTGTGAATCCAAATACATACCATGTGCTCCATCGCCTTGCCAACATGGCGGTACGTGCCGTCCCTCGAATGGATTAACCTACGAGTGCAAATGCCCACCTGGTAAGTATCTGGGTTTATTAAAGTTAAGCAACAGAAAAAGAAATCTTCCATCTCTTTTTGTTTGTTTTGCTTCAGTTTTTTTCTTTTTTCATTTTGTGATTTGCCGATTAAGAAAGGCTTCTTGGTGAATTCTATTAAATTAAAGTGAAAAGAATTAGCATTAAATTAAGCAATTTTTAAAGGATTAATGATCGCTAGTAGGTGTTGTAACAATAATAGCAAGAACAAGACAGACATACAAAACGACAACAACGACGACACCTAAAGCTACTGCGAGAAATAAAACTTACTTAAAGTGATCAAAGACCGAAGAAGCTACGGAACCGTAGAGAGGAAAGGAAAAAGCGAGAAGAAAAAAGTTTTTGGCAATAAGAAGCATTTAGAGGTTTACTTTCTTAGCATAATTATCAGGAAAATCGCATTTCAAAAGAGCTCTCATACCGATTTAAAATAAAATACGAAATAATTCGAATTTTATGAATTAAGAGTTCTTCATTCTTTCCTTCCTCGTGGAACTTAGTATCATTATCACGCTTACCTCTTCTGATGCTCATTAATATGTTCAATCGATTTAGTATAAGCCATTCTAGAAATTTAGCCTGAACACATTGTCGGAATATCTTCAAATGCTAAAAATTTTATTTAACTTAATCAACAATACCTTCATGGGTTCTAAAGCCAAAATTCAGAAAAAATCTTTTATTTTATAAGATTCACCAATTCCATTAACCCATTTTTTCCTATTTCTAAAGGCGTTTTATTACCTTCCTGATACTGATACTCATTTTCTTGCTCAATAACGGACACGATAATTTGTGTATCATTATCATCATCACCATCATGATCATTAATAAATCTGACAAAAAATCGTATTATATAAATACAATAAGAAGTGGAACCTGCAGGCCATTCGCCTAATTTTGTAGGGAAAAATAATGAGCATTAATTGGTTGAATGAACTCATACCATTTCAAGCCATTTCACATCAATCCATTCCGCGACTTTCGTCGTTCATTATATATGTAGTGAGAAGAAATTGTAAATTTCTGCAATTCACAATTTTCGAAATTGAGTTCTCTCTTCGTGGCCGTCTTTTCAATCTTCATTTACACGTCCTTCCGTTCCCAATTGCGTTTTTTGATGTAAACTGAGATTAATCTCCATATGCTGTTGTTGTTGTTTCTGTCGTTTTTATGACAGCAATTCATATAAATTAGCTATTTTTTCCCTTCTGAGATCATTCACTACTCTTCAATACATTTTAATAAGCAAGTAATCAAGCGATCGTGCGTGGTAAACCGCAAAAACATCATTGCTTCTTTCTTTCTACCAACCCCCCCCCTAACCAAATCGTGATCCATCCCCTTTCACGTTCTATGTCTCACTTATAATATTTATTTAAAAATCTTTTCAAAACTAAAAATTTAAATTTCTTGCGATATTATTTCGAAAAACATCTCCGCCCTTCCGCGACCAACCCAAGTACCGATCATATCGGATCGTATCTTCGACTATGATACCGATTTCGTTACCTCAACATTCCGCTCTTCAGTTTCCAATTAATGTGAAGGCAATTGTCCGTTGAAATCGTTGTCGAAAGGCAATCGTACTCTACCGTAATCGAAGAGGCCGCGTGATAACCGGAGGCTGATTTGTGTTGTCTGATCGACGGACTCCTCTAATATGAATTCAAACCTGATTTTATCAGACAGTTGCGTCTTTTGACTGAAGTCAGGCCTAAATTCGATTGGAGACCGCAAAGCAAATATGAATCTATAAATATGAATTCAAAAATAAAGCCGCGCGTATCAAAAGATCTGCTTGGCAGTTATTTAACCCGAAGCAAAATTCGATAAATAACATTGCGCAATCGTTTAAAAAGGACTTTTCCAATTATGTAAATATTGAAAACCCGACTGTGGTTTCAAATCAACGTGAATTGTTACAAAAATGTTGAAATTTAAAAACAATAAAATTAAATTAATCGAAAGACGATGATAATAATAACAAAAACGAAGCCTTAGCTTTACCTTTAGTGCTTTAAAATTATTTTTCAATACATCGTTTAAAGAGGTCTAACACCCTTTCGTGGACTTTGGAACCAAATCCAAATCACTTTGAAACACTCGCGATATTTTTCTAGAGCGTCCGGTTTGTTAGAAGTTTAGTGAGAATTCTTTTTGGGAGATATTTTTTTACAGCAATCATTGACGAAATTTAAAACTTATGATCTCAGATAGACCTGATTTCATAAATCTGATTATTATGAATTCTATTCGTCAATGAAATTTGATCTGTTTTTCATTAGTTTAAATGATATCATAAATGCATAAACGACTTTTTCTAAGGTCGTTGGGGAAATATTAATGAGAGAAGTATTAAAGTTGGTCTTAAAAGTATTGCAACAGCAGCCACACCCGTTTTCGAGCAGCAACAACTTTCCTAGTAAAACCTTGGATAGGAACAATTTATGCAAATCATAACAATAATAATAATATAAAAATGTTACATTGATCGCAGCTATAGCAGGAATACAACGCGAATTAAAGGCAACAGCGGCAGCCCCAGCACCGACCTACTCAATTTATTGCTCTACGCTCGCCAATCACCTCCCACGCTCCCTCAATCTGTCCTTTCGTGCCTTCCCTCCGGCGACAATAAAACAGCAATTTAGAGCAACAACAAGTTGTTGCAATATTTTAATGCAATATCGTCTGCCCTCTTCTGTCGCGTCGATTATTCAATTCGATTCAATTCGCTTCTATTCAATCAATTAACTAGAACCGCATAAAATTACAAATAACAAAACCAAGAACAACAACAACAACAACAACGACAACGACAATTACAATCACAGTGACAACCACCACACTAGCAGATACGACGAGAACGACTTTAGGCAGGGCGATATGACAAACAAAATTGCTGCAAGTTTTTCTTTCGCAAATTCTATCGCACTTTACGATCATGTATTCTGCATGAGCAGCATATTTTGCCTTTCACTATGCTCTGGTTCTGGTTTCCTTCTCTCCCTCCCTCACCTGCTTCTTCTATCATTGTCTCCTTTCATTTCAAATCTTTTCACCCCGACTCTCGATCTCTTAGGAGAGTCTTTCGACGCTTCATATTCTGCAGTAGCCGTCGCCAATGATCAACGACTATTTGCGGCGCATGTTTGTTTGTCATTTCTCAAAACTTAAGGCAACATCTTTCCGCATTGCATCTGCCCCCGCCGCTTGCATAGCCATTGATTGTCGTACCAGCAGGTCCGCTCGTTGTTCGGTCTTTCTCCGAGAGCTGTGCGATGTGCGCTAATTTGACAGTCGCGAACTGTGTTTAATGCATCACTTCCATAGCATTGCTGTTGACAATTTGCCACAACGGTTTGCAACGGTTTTCTGCTACCGTAATTTGACAGGCTTTCTAATTAAAATTAACGTAATCTGTCCCTGCTACAACAACAACACCCACAAAAATCTCAAATTCAGTAAAAAATTAAATATCACGATTAAATGACACAAATTTACTTTAGTGGTATTCACCGTTACCAATTGATTTATGTATTTTAACTCTCTCTCTCTCTCTCTCTAACTAATGAGAGTCAACGAAAGGATGATCGCTACTGAAATAATTCCAATAGCTTTAATTTAGGTAGCAGTATCGTGTGTATTTACAATTTTGAAAAAAAATTTGTTTCATATGCAAACCCACCATCAAGAGCATCAGCAACTGTGGCAACAGCAATCATCGACAAGCTGCAAGAGTGACATCGACAACTGCTAACATCGGCAATTAATAAATTTGTTTCTCTCGGTAGTTCGGTACCTGTTGCTTAACATCATCCTCACGATCGAGGAGTCACAAAACCAATTCTGACAATTCCTGGAGGCTTCTTGCCTTCAAAATCTTCCTTTCTCTTCTTCCTCCGGGGCCCCCAACCGTTCGTAATCGTATCACGAGATTTGCACCCGGTACTTGGGCCGCCTTCAAAGCAAGCCTCAGTTTCTCTAATGTCAACTTCATTTAAAGCAAAAACAAATCGGTGCTGCTGCAACAACACTTCGTTCCACCACATCTCACCAACCTTTCCTTACATGATGAATGGCCAACGGTGGAAATCGGTGTTGCTTTGTTACGGTTTTCTTAACGTTGTAACTGTAACTATTGCTTTTATTGTTATTATTGCTGCTATTGTTGTTTTTGTAGCTCCTTCTCTGCTTGGTTATTCTTTTCTTTTCGCCTTGCATTAGCCTTCGATTTTATTTGATTGTTTGACTATGTCTTACCTTTGGCTTGGTCTGAACGTCGGCAGTCAGGGATCGGTCGCCTGTCCCAAAGCTGTAACGAACCGAAAATAATTGCAACAGTTTTCCGTAGAAATGAAAAACAGTTGAAATTGTTCAAGAAAGCAAAACGAAGGACAAGAAGGAGAAGAATAGGGGGGGGCTAAATCGATACTATAGGTTTGGTAAATGTACGAATGATCAAGCCGTTAACACCCGAAGCAATCTAATTCTCTAAACCCAATCATCGAATCCCGAAATGCATGCAAACAAATTTCCTACTTGGTTTGGCGATAAATCGAAAATGGTCGTTGGTAATTCATTTCAAAATTTAATTAATTTATTTCGCAAATTAAACCACATCGTGAACCATAAAATTGAGGCAATTCTTCTCATGAATGTATGTTGGTTTTTCTTACAAGGATCACCCATTTTGAAAGTGATTAAATAAGTGGACTAATTTGCTTAATTTTATCACTAATTTAGCCATAACTCGATATAAACTTTATCGTTATAAACGATCCTTATCACGACTCTTCCACTTAATGGTAATTATCGGCATTAACAAAATTATCGATCATTTTTTGACCTCAAGCTAAAATAGAGTTCACTGATCTTTGTTATAAAATATACATTCACGTACCTTTGGATGATGTTGGGGTTACAGAATGTAGCGAAAAATTCAATTTCTTTTACTTGCGGATTTGCAGAAAGCGGAAATTTATTGGCATCATCATTGAAAATATGGCCAGAATGGTCAGTTGAAAATATTTAAAATCTCGTGATAATTGTAATAATTTTGATAAATTTTATAACAAAAATGAAATATGTTATAATTAAAAGTTATTTGGTGAAATGAAATAGTGAAATAAATATCACTTTGGTGAATTTGTGAAAGGCTAAACCCAAAGAATGTAATCCTCGCTTCACAAATAGAAAACATAATCTTTGAAAATATTAGACATTAAGGATATTTTCGTCACTCTCATGAAATGTGTGCGCGCTGTTAGTATTCATGCACGCCTACATCTCAAGAAATATACCACAAATATACACGTACCTAAATACTTATCCACATATCTATAAAATAATCCATCTGTCATAGATCGGAAGCAGATGTTAGAAATTTAATTGTGATCCATGTATCCATCAAATTCTCTCACACGCACACATACATGCACGCATATACCGTACACTAACAAACCCTTGATCTTCAATTATCATTGCCATCCACCCATCACTTTATTCAGCTACTTCACTAATACTTCGCAGCTAATACGACGTTGTTCATTTGAATGCGGTTCGCTTCCTTTAGACAGACCTTCATTTAAAAATAGATTAGATAAAGCGGTAACAACAACAAATATAATAACAGAAAAGAAATCCCGAACGCGAACGTTGGAAAGTTGCTAACGCTTGTAAATACATCTATATATGTATATTATATACATCTAGATACTTCTCACGTTATGTTCAACAGCAACTACGACAACAACAACCATAACAACAACAACAACTCGAACAGCAGCAACAAAGCAATACGAACAAGTAGCTCGATTTACTCGATGTTCAACCAAGAAAGAACAACGGCAAAACCCGAAACGCAACAACAAAAACTGGGTGCAACTATTTATTCAAGTCTTCATGTCCAAAACAGCACCGCTCCTCAGATTCACAAAGTTGGTTCAGTTCCAAAACCAACAACAACTGCTATAACTTTCAAATAGAAAAATGTATCGGGACGTCACGAGACGAGAACATATGCGCAAGAACAACAACAACGATAATATGGGTTTTATTACATTCAACACACACACACATACACTCAAGTGCGCAGAGGCACACTCAAAGCAAACTACATCAAACCGCCCCTCGCTCTTTCTCAAAAAAGCCACGGCAAAAATCAAGAAAGAGAATCGAGCCGGTTTTTGGCGTGGCCACAAGAAAAATTTTCAAATAATAAAAAAAAACAGAAGGAAGCAATCAGAACACCCGACGTCGCTGTCGGGCTCTGGCTCTTTTTCGTTCGAACACGAATCTTGCAACGTTGAAGTGGCAACGATTTGACGATGAAAGAAGAAGCAGAAGAAACTGAATTGACGCAGCAGCAGCAAAAGGAGGCAGCGAAATTTCTTTCCTTCCTTCCACTATAAAAAATGGCCTTAGCATTTTCGAAGTAATTTCGAAGTGATTTTCGAAAATAAACACAAAACCAACAAACACCACACACATACACACAATAGTGAACAAGTATATTAAAGTCCTCAAATACGAAATGTAATTCGAAGAATAAAACCATAAAAAAGACGAACGGAAAGGGAGAGAGAGATAAAAGGTACTTTGTTGCCGAGCTGTCCGAACGAACCGGTTATATAAAAAATCAAAGTCAGACTGAAATCGTGCTAGAAGGAAAGATTGGAAAAAACCGGCAGCGAACTATGAGAACACTGAGGGTGGCGACGATATGAGTGACGATATTTGACCAATATTCCAAAAGGAATGCAATAGAAACATCAAAACAGCATACTGTTTGTCATTGATACTAATAGAAGATGTAACGCATGAAGCGTATGTTATATTTATTTGGATTAATTTCTTGCAAATAATCCCGTTTTCCTGCCCCTTAAATGAGTTTGTATTATTTGTTTTACATTTATTTCCTTTTTTCGCTACAAAAGACAACTCGCGGCAAAGCAAATGTAATTTAAAAAAAGAAAACAATGTTACGTCGGGGAACTTTTCTCCGATTCGAAGAATTATCCGATCTATAAATTATGTAAATTATTCAATCGGTTAACACTTTATGACTTTTGGGACGCTTTAATGATCACTTTAATGATAACCTTAATGATGAAAAAGCAAGAATTTGCAATTCTTTAATTACAATTCTGAGATCAATAAGTTTAATATTCGTTAAAGGTATCTACGGCAATTTTGTATCTAGATATGTCATGCATTAGTAGTATAAATAATATTATCCGTTGCAGAACATAATATTGAAATTATTTGGTCAATAAAATCCAGAGATTTTTTCAAACCTTCAGCAATTTTCTTAAGGAATTTTCGAAGAAATGACATTTTTTGTTTTGATTACTCCTTGCAGTTAATCTTCCTTATGGTTCTTCATCCTCTCCCACGTCTGCTTCTTCCAATTCTTTTCTCTGTTTCTTCTCGTGCTGTTTTTGCGAACAAAGAACCGATAAAATTCGATTGTGTTTCGGTTGTGCGTATTTTACTTTTCTTTGTGATATTTTATGCTCGATTGTGTCTTATATTGACATCGGTAAGCAATACAAATAACAACAATGTCATCAACAACAACAAAAAGACAACAACATCAACATTAACAACCACAAGAGAATCAACAGCGATGATATGAAACGCCTCGCTCATACATAACTTCCTTGAGCGTCAACGGCGGTCTCAAAACAGTTCGTCGTCAGTCGCTCAGACATTAATTCCAAAGCAAGCAAACACTCTCAGTCAGTTTGACAGGCAGACAGACAGAGCAGAAACCGGACAGACAAACAAAGAGAGACAAACAAAAGTTATGAGAAGACATTGTTTGGCTCGGTTATGGTTTTGTTTTTGTAGGAAACCTTGCTTGGAAATGGGTCGGGCAGGGGCCGTTATTTTGTTAGTGTTGGTGTTTCGGTGCGGGAACAAGGTGTATATATTGCAAAGTATTAAACGAAGTAGCACATTAAGCGCAATAAACAAACGAATGAATGTACGATCTAACCCGAACATACGACGCGTCGTACGAATGATCGACGATGAAACTAAAGTCGATCGATTAGCTGTGACTCGCTGCAGCGTAACACATCGCAGCAACAGCGCGCTCCACACCACTTAGCAGAAGCAGACTCAAAACATGCAGCACATGCAGACCGTGGGAAAGAACAACCAAAAATGTTCGCTTGTTATTCGGGGCTAAACTTCGCGTATTTAAAGTCGGTTGGTTAGCTCTTTCTTTCAATGTTTTATTCTTCGCTCGAACTAGTGCTGGTGCTCCGATTGTGACAGCTATTGCTCTCTTCACAATAATCTCTCTATGCGCGCTTTTGTACTCGCCGATAATCGCTAATCACTAATATGGAATAAGACTGGGGGAAACATCGAGCACTGGCGCTAGCGATTACTAGGAAACGAGACTCGTTCTCACTTCGAAGTTAATCGTTGTGACTATCTCTTAAAATTAATCTCTCTCTAAATAAAAAAACAATTAAATAAATAAATAAATAAATAAGTAAATAAATAAATAAATAAATAAATAAATAAATATATATATATATATATATATATATATATATATATATATATATATATATATATATATATATATATATATATATATATATATATATATATATATATATATATATATATATATATATATATATATATATATATATATATATATATATATATATATATATATATATATATATATATATATATATATATATATATATATATATATATATATATATATATATATATATATATATATATATATATATATATATATATATATATATATATATATATATATATATATATATATATATATATATATATATATATATATATATATATATATATATATATATATATATATATATATATATATATATATATATATATATATATATATATATATATATATATATATATATATATATATATATATATATATATATATATATATATATATATATATATATATATATATATATATATATATATATATATATATATATATATATATATATATATATATATATATATATATATATATATATATATATATATATATATATATATATATATATATATATATATATATATATATATATATATATATATATATATATATATATATATATATATATATATATATATATATATATATATATATATATATATATATATATATATATATATATATATATATATATATATATATATATATATATATATATATATATATATATATATATATATATATATATATATATATATATATATATATATATATATATATATATATATATATATATATATATATATATATATATATATATATATATATATATATATATATATATATATATATATATATATATATATATATATATATATATATATATATATATATATATATATATATATATATATATATATATATATATATATATATATATATATATATATATATATATATATATATATATATATATATATATATATATATATATATATATATATATATATATATATATATATATATATATATATAATTTCTCTTTTCATTTTAATGCGCTGAATTTTCGTAATGAATTTCTGGCCAGACACTGCTTTTCCCTCTTCTTCATCTGCGAATAAAAACATGTGTCGCGCAGCTTCTGGCTTCTAATTCTTTATGCAATCATACGTATATGACCCCTTGAAATTGTCTCTTCGAAGCCATTGCTTTTATCTTAATACACTGCTGAATCCTTCTAAGGAATTATAAAAGTCTTCTTTTACTTCGAGCTTCATCAAAGAGGATCAATTTTAATTCAGTTCTCGTACTGTCCAAACGTGAAATAATGGAAGGAGGAGCCCTTCTATCGCTTTTCGGTAAACGGATGCTACTAAGTAATAACTCGAAATACAATTAAGCAATCGGTCGATTGTTATTAAAATACTCTCGTGCATTCGTGCGTGCGTCTTTTTGCATTTCCGAATGGATTTTACTTCAGGGTTCGATCCTTTTTTCCTGCATAGTGAGTGAGTGATACGTCGTGATTGATTTCAATGGTTGGGGTAACACAAAAAAAGGAACATAATTCAACAACAACAGTTAATATAACGTACACACACTGACACGCACGCACACACACACAATTAATACCGACATCCTACGGTATGGAAAGTGATCTGCTGCGAACTGCAAATGAAATCAAGGAATCAATCAATCAATTAGATTCATTTTATATTACCAACGCTTAAATTCGTTTTTAGGGCTGAACTAATAATGATTGGGTTTAACTAACGTTACATTTTTTCCTACTCGAATACCGATCGTCCATTATATTCGAAAGAATGAAAGAATGCATAATTTTTTGCTAGAATTATCGCACCCAATGTTTTGCGAAGGCGTAAGAAATATGTACTAAGAGTGCCTTTGGCATTCTTTTTACACTCTTTTATGTCTGAATTTAATAAATAACACAGAAATGTTCTCTTTGTATTTAAACTGCGTGGAGATATATGGATTTGACGTTCCTTTCAGTTACCATATCTTAGATATTTCGATCTCATAAACGTGGTCAAACTGTGATGGTGCATCTTGGAAAAGTAAACATTTTTGTCTCGAATTTTCCCGCAATAGCACGGGTAGGAATTTTGCAACTGAAATTTGGAACGAAATTTTCCGACACGTATTCAGAAATGCTTTATGGTTTCCCAAACATTACTCCTTAGTCCTCAGAAAATGATGACTTTAGCTGACATTTTGGCCTAGGTAAATAATTGAAAAAACAACCCGCATATATTCTTATTTAAATATAAAATTGTTATGCGCTTATTGGAAAACTCGATAGGAGCTGGGTTCACCCTCCTTTATAAGACGAGATTAAATTATATTTTTATATATTATTATATAGAATTATATGAATATATATTATAAAAAATATACCTATTAATAATTTTTCTATTTTTCCTAAAGTTTTGCGTTTGCAAAATTGCTTCAATCCAATTCCGATCGACTCAAATGAATTTATCATAAATTTGTTGCTTTAAAAAATTAACCACATTTTGCGAATTTTTATATGCCGACCCGACTCCCAACCTCTCGCAGGTTTCCCACAAGATGATCGCTATGCTCAAATTTTGTTTGCTTGATAGTCATTTTTTTTAAAACCGACACTTCGCAACATGCGGCATGTGCATCAAGTAGCTCGTCACATCGCCAATGGTGGCAGCAGTCTAATTGATTTTTATCTATTTTTGGCATTTTTAATTGAATTTTAAACTTATGCTCCGATGACGATTGGCGACGCTGACAAGTTTCGGCGAGCTCATCTCGTTTTGACGACGTAAAGATTTGTAACACACAACCAATATAAGTATAGAACCGACCATATTTGCGATAGTCTCAACTGTAGTGTGTCACAGAAATGGTGTTGCCACATCATGCATTTGTGCTTGTAATTATCTCCAAAACTTTTATGGATAACTTGGTCTCAATTATGCTGTGCCAGCGGAGCCATAAAGCAGGCTAGAGAGGGGTGGGCAATAGCGGATTGAGATGATTAAAAGTCCAATCAGAAGCTACAATCAGTCTGAAAACGAACTGACCACGCGGGTCTTTAGCCAATTAGCTAATATATAATTAAAGTCTTTTTAGAAATAAATAATTTTTGTAGTGTTATGTTTTTAAGAACGGAATCGTTAATAACCGCCACTGACTTTAATCGACTTCTTTACAGGCTACCAAGGCAAGAATTGTGAGGAAAATATCGATGACTGTCCCGGCAATCTGTGCCAAAATGGTGGCACCTGTGTTGACGGCATTAACTCTTATCGCTGCAATTGTCCACCCAACTATACTGGAGAGTACTGCGAAGGAGACGTCGATGAATGTGCTTTAAGGTAGTAAGATGTTGTAGCGAAAGAAAATGCAGAGCAGTCCCTCTAATAATAATCTCTCAATTATTTTTACCCTTTCCGCAGACCTTCGGTATGCCAAAATGGAGCCACTTGCACGAACACCCATGGTTCATACTCTTGCATATGCGTCAACGGTTGGGCCGGACCTGATTGCAGTGAAAATATTGACGACTGTGTTGCCGCCGCCTGTTTTTATGGAGCCACATGTATCGATGGCGTGGGTTCATTCTATTGCCGCTGTACTCCGGGAAAGACCGGTCTTCTGTGTCATTTGGATGATGCTTGCACGTCGAATCCTTGTCACGCCGACGCCATTTGTGACACCAGCCCCATCAATGGATCGTATGCCTGCTCTTGTGCCACTGGTTACAAAGGTGTGGATTGTTCGGAAGATATCGATGAGTGTGACCAAGGATCGCCTTGCGAGCACAATGGAATCTGCGTAAATACTCCCGGTTCATTTGTATGCAACTGTTCGCAAGGCTTTACAGGTCCGCGATGCGAAACGAACATAAACGAATGTGAATCGCACCCGTGTCAGAACGAGGGTAGTTGCCTCGACGATCCCGGTACATTCCGCTGCGTCTGCATGCCTGGATTTACGGGAACTCAATGCGAAATCGACATCGATGAATGCCAGTCAAATCCGTGCCTTAACGAAGGCTCCTGCCACGACATGATTAATGGATTTAAATGTACGTGCGCGATTGGTTTCACAGGAACGCGTTGCCAAATCAACATTGATGATTGCCAATCGCAGCCTTGTCGCAACAATGGAATCTGTCATGATTCCATAGCGGGTTATACTTGTGAATGCCCACCAGGCTATACAGGAATCTCTTGCGAGATCAATATCAATGACTGCGATCCAAATCCTTGTCACCGTGGAAAATGCATTGATGGTGACAATTCCTTTAAGTGTGTGTGCGATCCTGGTTACACGGGCTACCTTTGCCAAACACAAATCAACGAATGCGAATCGAATCCCTGTCAGTTTGGTGGTCATTGTGTAGATCGTGTAGGGTCTTATATCTGTAATTGTCAGCCTGGTACCTCAGGACAAAACTGCGAAATCAATGTCAACGAATGCCACAGCAATCCTTGCAACAACGGCGCCACCTGCATCGATGGAATTAACAAATATACGTGCAAGTGCATCCCTGGCTTCACGGGAATCCATTGCGACATTAACATTAACGAATGTGCCTCGAATCCTTGCGCCAATAATGGAGTTTGCATCGACTTAGTCAACAGCTACAAATGCGAATGCCCTCGCGGCTTTTTCGATGCCCGCTGCCTCAGCGATGTGGATGAATGCGCATCGAATCCCTGCACCAACGGTGGCCGATGTGAGGATGGCATTAACGAATTTATATGCCATTGCCCACCCGGCTACGGAGGCAAGCGTTGTGAAATAGATATCGATGAGTGCAGCTCAAATCCTTGTCAGCACGGTGGCATCTGCGTTGATCAATTGAATTCGTTCCAGTGTCAATGCATGCCCGGTTACACCGGATATAAATGTGAGACAAACATTGATGACTGCATCAATAATCCGTGTGCCAATGGAGGAACCTGCATCGACAAAGTAAAGGGCTACAAGTGTGTCTGCAAAGTGCCGTTTACAGGCCGCGATTGCGAATCAAAGCTAGACCCATGCTCGTCGAATCGATGCAGAAATGATGCGAAGTGCACTCCGTCAACCAATTTCTTAGATTTTTCTTGCACTTGTCAACTAGGATACACGGGACGATACTGCGACGAAGACATAGACGAGTGCAGTTTATCCTCCCCGTGCCGTAATGGGGCCACATGTCTTAATGTTCCCGGTTCCTACAAATGTCTTTGTGCAAAAGGCTACGAGGGTCGTGATTGCTCTATAAATACCGATGATTGTGCTTCATTTCCGTGTCAGAATGGGGGTACTTGCTTAGACGGCATTGGGGACTACACTTGTCTCTGTGTTGACGGATTTAAAGGCAAGCATTGCGAAACGGACATAAACGAATGCTTAAGTATGCCATGCTTAAACGGTGCCACGTGCCATCAATATGTGAATTCCTATACTTGCACATGCCCGCTGGGATTCTCGGGTATCAATTGTCAAACTAACGATGAGGACTGCACCGAGAGTTCATGCCTAAACGCTGGAACCTGCATAGATGGCATCAATAGTTACAACTGTTCTTGTTTGCCAGGCTTTACAGGGTCTAACTGTCAGTACAAAATAAACATATGTGATTCCCAACCATGCCAAAACGGTGCAACTTGCCACGAAAACGGAAATGAGTACACGTGTCATTGTTCGTACGGTTACACAGGAAAACAGTGTACCGATTATGTGGATTGGTGTAATCAGTCTCGATGTGAAAACGGCGCCACTTGTACACAGATCAAGAATCACTATACTTGCGAATGTGCCGCAGGATGGACGGGCAAGCTGTGCGATGTGGAGAGAATATCCTGTAAGGATGCGGCCATGCGGAAGGGTGTTAGCGTCGAGCAACTCTGCAATAATGGATCGTGCCGCGAGAGGAACAATATCCAACAGTGCTATTGTAAACAAGGATATACCGGCAGTTATTGCCAGCAAGAAATAAACGAATGCGAGTCCCAACCATGCCAGAACGGAGGCACTTGTCATGATCTAGTCGGTGCTTATAAATGCGTTTGCCGCAAGGGATTTCAGGGACAAAATTGTGAACTCAACATTGATGACTGCTCACCCAATCCGTGTCAAAATGGAGGAACCTGTCACGATCTGATACAGAATTTTAGCTGTTCATGCCCGCCCGGTACTTTGGGTATTATATGTGAAATTAATCATGACGACTGCGTACCCGGTGCTTGCCACAATAACGGATCCTGCATAGACCGCGTGGGTGGTTTTGAATGCGCCTGTCCTCCAGGCTTCGTCGGTTCCCGTTGTGAAGGCGATATAAATGAATGTCTATCGAACCCATGCTCAAATGCCGGTACCCTGGACTGTGTACAACTTGTGAATAACTATCACTGCAACTGCAAACCCGGATACATGGGACGCCACTGTGAGAACAAAGTCGATTTTTGTGCCAATTCTCCCTGCCAAAACGGTGGAATTTGTTCAACCAAACAAAGTGGACATCATTGCGTGTGTGCCGATGGTTTCTACGGTAAGAACTGTGAATTTTCTGGCCACGATTGCGATTCCAATCCATGCCAGGCCGGCACTTGTGTAATTGATGATGCAGGAGGCTACCGCTGCGAATGCCCCAGAGGAACTATTGGCAACAATTGCGAAATAGATATCATGGATGAATGCTCCCCTAATCCATGCCACCAAGGTGCACCGTGTGATAATTTGCTCGGTGATTTTGTTTGCTTTTGCCCCATCAAGTATACCGGCAAACGTTGTGAGATATACGATCCCAAATATCCTGGATGGACTTTGGACAATAGTCGTGGGGCACTTAATAAATACACGAAAGACTTGGAATATCAACGAAAAATTTGCGAGAAACGAGGATGCGATCAGAAGAGAGGGAATCACGTATGCGATCAGGAATGCAATACGTACGCTTGCAATTTCGATGGCAACGATTGCTCGCTTGGTATCAATCCGTGGGGCAATTGCACTGCTCGCATCGATTGTTGGCGTGTTTTCATGGACGGCACTTGCAACGAGGAATGCAATAATGCAGCGTGTCTATTTGACGGTCGTGATTGTGAAAAGAAATTACAGCCTTGCAATCCGATCTATGACGCTTACTGTCAGAAACATTATGCCAACGGCTTCTGCGATTACGGTTGCAACAACGATGAATGCAATTGGGATGGCTTGGATTGCGAAAATGAGACCGAACAGCCCAATCTTGCGGATGGAGCAATTTCGGTTGTCATGATTATGGATATTAAGGAGTTTCGTGAACAACAAGTCGAATTTCTGCGCGAAATGGGTCACGTTTTGCGCACTACTGTACGCATTAAAAAGGACTCGATGGGAAACGATATGATTTACGCGTGGAAAGGATCGTCACCAATGACTGACATACAGAACACTGCTTTTGGACGTAAACACAAGATTTTATTCACTGAACGCAATGGTCAAACCGGCGTCCAAATATATTTAGAAATAGATAATCGGAAATGCATTGAATGCTTTAACCGCGCAGTCGAAGCAGCCGAATTCCTTGCTGCCACAGCTTCGAAATATACTTTGTCCCGAAAGTTCCCGATTTATAGTGTGCGCGGTGTACAAAATCCCGGTGAAGACATAGAAGAGACTCCCACGAACGTCAAGTACGTCACGTTAGGGGTTGTTTTAGTCATATTGGCATTCTCACTTTTTGGCGTATTAGTGGCAACTCAGCGCAAGCGAGCCCATGGTGTCACCTGGTTTCCGGAAGGTTTTCGTAGCCCGGCCAACGCCATTAACAGACAGCGGCGGCGTCGAGATGCTAGTGGTCAGGAAATGCGAAATTTTAATAAGAATCCTTCGATGGCCTGCATGAGCAACGATATAAACGTGAACTCAGGACACATTGGACATACTCCCCAGTGGTCGGACGACGAATCAGATATGCCTCAACCTAAACGCTTACGTAATGATCACGGAGGCTACGCCAGTGACCACACAATGGTAACTGATTACGAAGAGGCCGATCCGCGCGTATGGTCGCAAGCTCATCTAGAAGTTGCCGATGTCCGTTCGTCGATTATGACACCGCCTGCTCACCAAGATGGCAAGCATGATGTGGATGTACGAGGACCCTGTGGGATGACACCGTTGATGGTTGCAACGGTTCGTGGAGGAGGTGTGGATGCAGGTGAAGATATCGAGGCAACGGACGATACAACAGCTCAAATAATTGCTGATCTACTTGCTCAAGGTGCAGACTTGAATGCGAAAATGGACAAGACCGGAGAGACCTCACTACATTTGGCTGCACGTTACGCACGTGCAGACGCTTCTAAGCGCCTCCTCGATGCCGGTGCAGATGCAAATTTCCAGGACAACACGGGTCGTACCCCACTGCATGCTGCCGTTGCAGCCGATGCAATGGGAGTGTTCCAAATACTCCTGCGCAATCGTGCCACCAATTTGAACGCGAGGATGCACGACGGAACAACACCGTTGATTTTAGCCGCGCGCCTCGCCATAGAGGGTATGGTGGAAGATCTCATTACAGCGGATGCTGACATCAATGCCGCCGATAATTCCGGTAAAACAGCACTTCACTGGGCAGCAGCTGTAAACAACACTGAGGCAGTAAACATTTTACTAATGCACCACGCTAATCGCGATGCTCAAGACGACAAGGACGAGACCCCATTATTCCTTGCAGCCCGCGAAGGTTCCTACGAAGCCTGCAAGGCACTGCTCGATAACTTTGCAAACCGCGAAATTACAGATCACATGGACCGTCTGCCACGGGATGTTGCGTCTGAAAGACTACATCACGATATTGTTCGCCTTCTAGACGAACACGTACCGCGATCACCGCAAATGATTTCGATGACACCTCAAACAATGATCAGATCTCCACCACCAGGCAGCCAACCTCAGCTGATTACGCAACCCACTGTGATTACTTCCGGTAAACAACCATCGCAATCTGCAAAGAATAAGGCTGCCAAGAAAGCAAAGCTTCTCGAGGGCAGTCCAGAATCACATTTAGATGGGGGCAGCCTCAGACGAAAACCGAGTTCAAAAAAGGGAACATCGGCTTCAAAAAAGGGCATAAACGGCCTTACGGCTGCACAGTTAATGAATGGCTTGGCTGGTGGCCCAGTGGGGCAGGTCCCGGGAGGAGTGGACAATCAGCTGCTGGATGCTCAGCTGAGTTCAGTGGACTCCCCTCCAACAACAGCACTAACAAGCCTACCGAGTCCATACGACACGGCGTCGCTCTACTCGAATGCGATCGCAGCGGCACCTCATCATCAGGGCGACCTGCTGGGGACAGGAAACAATGGAAAACAGCCACCGAGTTATGAGGACTGCATTAAGGTAAGCTCTTGGTGCGATAGTCTCCCATTTGTTTCAGTAGTTTTAAAATAAAGTCTTGTATTCAAGAACGCACAATCCATAAACGCTTTGGTGCAACAACAACAAAATAGCATCGATATGATCAAATTGGAAAACTACGGCTACTCCATGGGATCGCCATTTCACCAGGAGGTCGTCAGCAAACAGGGTGGTGTCCAGCAAACAGCCAATGGACTCTGCGCACCCCAAAACGGACCGAATGTCATGGGAAATGGTATTAATGGTCACGAACAAGGACTGAGTCCACCGTATTCAAATCAATCACCGCCGCATTCGGTGCAAAGCAATATTGCGTTATCGCCACACGCATATCTCGGTAAGATTTTTATGAATTTATCTGAGAATGAATGGTCTTCTCACGTTAGATTCCAACGGCCTCATTGCAGGATCGCCTTCACCTGCAAAATCGCGTCCCAGTCTGCCCACCTCACCCACTCACATGCAAGCGATGCGTCATGCCACGCATCAGAAACAGTTCGGAAATAACGCTTTGAATGCCTTGCTTGGTGGAAACAGCGCCAGCAACAACAGCAACAACAGTGTCAATGGTCCCCATAGCAACGGGTCGGCCGGGTCGCCGAACAGCCTAAGCTTCCAGTCGCCCAGCAGTCAGAGCATATCGCAGCAAAATTCGCCGGTAAGCATGGGAATTATTTCCCCGGCAGGAAGTGACATGGGCATCATGATAGCGTCACAGAAACAGCATCAGCAACAACAACAACAGCAGCAGCAACAACAACAACAGCAGCAGCAGCAACAGCAGCAGCAACAGTTGCAACAGGGTGGCGTCAAAATTAGTGCAATAATGCCAACCATGCAACAACAACAACAACAACAGCAGCTCGGAGGTTTGGAATTCGGTTCAGCGACTTTGGAACTGAATGGGTTTTGTGGATCACCAGGTGAGTTTTCCCAACGTAAAACGAATGTAAAACGAAATTGATTCATTGTATCACTCTCCTCACTTGCAGACTCGTTTCACTCGGGACATATGAATCCACCTTCGATACAGAGTTCCATATCGGGATCCTCACCGTCAACGAATATGCTTTCGCCCTCATCGCAACACACTCAAAGTTTCTATCAATATCTTACGCCATCCAGCCAACATTCGGGCGGTCTTACTCCGCAGCATTTAGTGCAAACGCTGGACAGCTACCCGACACCGTCTCCAGAATCTCCGGGACATTGGTCGAGCGCGTCGCCACGATCAAATTCCGATTGGTCCGAGGGAGTACAATCGCCAGCGGCGAATAATCTTTACATGTCCGGTGGACATCAGGCCAATAAAGGATCCGAAGCGATCTACATTTGACAATGAATCGCTCAAAGGAGACGAATACGATGGGAAGCACAACGAAGAAATTATAAGATTCCTTTAATATTTAAGAGACAAGTGCATAATAAATAGATCCAGACGTGGAAATATGGATGGAAGGAGAAGATGCGATGTAAAGGAGAGAACGAAGAAAACACCTAGACCTAGGCTTTTTAGAAAAAGCCTAAAAAAGCGTACAACGAACTACTTAATGGATAATTTTGGTTAGGAGATATCACAGAAACGCAATAAGAGAGAATGATTAAATTTTTTTCTGAACAATTTTTTTGAAAAACGCTGTACTTAAAAACAAAACATTTGACATCGCATCAAGACAACGAAACCCATCCATAAAACAAATAATGGACGATTTTGGACTTAGCAGGATACAATTTCCATTTACGGAATTGTGTGGCCACTGTGGTCACTTTGAATATAAGAAAACGCATTAGCTGAAAGAGAAAATAATGCTGCCAGTTTTGTATTTTAGATTTCTAATATTTAAGTATTTCAACACGATTAAATTTTAGCATGCATTTAATTTAGACTTATTAAGAAGTATCCAATATAAAATATCTTCTTTTTTTTAAATATATTTGTATAAATTATGGAATGCTAAGACTAAGGCAACAACAAAAGCAACAACAATATTGAGCAAACTGAAAGACATTCTTTTAAGTGTTTTTTTAAATATAGGAAAATAATTAGTTTTATTCAATGAATTCTTCCAATTTGTTATCGATAACAAATTCCACATTTAATAAAAAATTCTCTCTATAAATACTTATAGATTTAGAAACATTTGTAAAAAGTATCTCATTTAAAGTTTTAAGAATTTAATTTAACGTAAATATTTTTAACAGGAATAAATTGAAACGAAAGACATTTTAAAATTGAATAAAAGTTGAAGAATAAATTTATTTTACGCAAAAAGTGATTATGCTAAAATCTTTGATATACCATTTTTATTCTAAAATTAAGTGCTTTTTTATTAAAAATTTTAATTGTTCCGTACGCATTAAATAGGAAGTCTTAATAATTTAAAGAAAACATAAAAAATTATTATAAATTAATAAAGAATATGCTCTAACGGAGAAGTAACGCTAAGCAGACACTTCATATAAAACCGATACATTCTCTTTTTTATAACGTTATAAAAAAGTTTTTTTTTAAATTACGTGTTTTTTATAAGCATTTCTTTACATTGTTTGTATTTAATTTCGTATCATTTGGAACTTATTTACGATTAAGCACTCTTTTTATGGAGATTGCGTTAAGTTTGCAAATTTAATTTCGATTTTTTGTTTCTTTTGGTGCATTTTTGTTATTTAACTATTTTATTATTTTTTTTCTAATTTTAAGCAATTAATCCATTATCTTTATCGTGTCTTAAGTAGATTTTCATATTGTAAAAATAGAAACTCAATTTTTATATATGCTTTTTATTAAGTTAATTAAATTAAAGCTTAAAAGAAAACAATAAAAAACTGTAATATTTTATAAACAAAATTTTTTACTTTTGATCATCAGAGGATTAAACTACAAGAGGCCAGCGAGGTAACCCCAAAACACTTAAGTGCCGAATTACGTTTACTGAGAAGTCGGTGGGGATTGCAATTGCTTTTCTTTTATATATTTCAATCAGATTGTTGAAGTGAAAGTTATACCACCCAAAACGTATTGAATGCATTCATTTTGAAATTCGGTATTTTACTCATTATTAGAATCAATGCATGGATAGGAAAGACAGACTATATATTCCGACTAAGAGTTAGTCCTATTCGTCCGTGAGTTGAAATCGTAATTACAGTTGAACGAAATTACAGAGAACTTGGCATAGAACCATGCTTGCTTCTACAGTCTAGTTCGTTGCGAAAATGGGTAAGAAATGTTTCTAATTTCCCTGAAATGATTGACGTCAGATACGTCTAAAGTCGGAAATTGGAATCAAGTCAATTCTCAAGAATTACTTCGGATTAATTACGCCGTACAGATTAATTACGCACGGATCAAATTACGTGCATTTAAATTAATTGATCTATTATCGATTTTACCAAGAAAATTGGTACATTTGCAAGTTTTTTCCAGATCGTTTGATTTTGGAAAAACAATCGACAGATTTTCTGAAATAGACGAAAACGGAAATCCATTTTAAATGTTTTCGACAGTGGTTGGCATAATTATAAGGCCAAATCTTCCGGTTAATTGTAAAATGAATCTATACAATCATCCCGCTAGCTCGCTTACCGTGCAGTAACTCACCTCGTCAACGCAGATCTGCAAAATCGGACAATTCCCAATTAAGCATTACATATGTGCAATAAAACAAAATGAGCGTATAGAATAAATTTAATTAGACCTTGCGATTTATTCAGAACAAATTACTATACTAATCTGCTTGTGTTTAACCCAATTCATTCCATTCTCCCTTCCCATCCCGCCAAAATAGTTTGACCTTAACTGTAATTCAAATTTAGTGTCATACTAGTGAAACAATCACATTACATTTATCAATTGACTAGCTATTCTTCTTCGATTGATCTTCATCTGCTAGTGGTTTTTGTCCAGATGTATCTTCTTTTAAACGGGCATTGCCATCATCACAATTGGTTTTATCTGCCGCTGGCAAATATGAACACTTTCCACCCTTACATTCGAACGGAAACTCCGGAGTAGCCTTGATTACCTTCCCGTCAGCATCCCTTTTCGACCATGGATTCCAATAACGCAGTAAAATTGGTTGCACAAACTTATGCCACAAGTAGAGCAACACTGGAATGATGAAGCACGGCACGCAAACCATAATGATTTCTGTTCTCCTCAAATTAATCCATAAATTTTATTAATTTTGTATAAATCTTTTTATTAACAGATTGAGAATAAATTTAGCTGAGAAATACCAAAAGAGCAAAATGTCAAAAACGTCACAAAATTTTGGTCAATTTTTCCTGACTTTTACAAATGAGAACAAATAAAGAACATGACACATTGTAGAAGGCGTGTTTACACGGAAGGGAAATTTTGTAACATAAGTTTGGAAATAACCAAATAAATTTGCATATATACGTTCGTCTGAAAATTAGCACCATCCCTATCATGCATGGATTAGATATCAGGAAAGATACTTTGCCTTAGCTATGTAAAGAACTTACTTTTCGTTTGTATGCAATATTTGCTGTCATGCGTGTGGTTTCGTTGGTTCGACGAATGTAACCAATTTGCTCATATTCGAATTCATATCACAGGAAGAGTGGAATTGTTTTATAAGTTATCCTTCTAACAGTTCGATTCCTTTATTTTTTCTAGAATTGAAACTACAGATGAGATATTTGGTACGAGCTTCCGTTATACTTGTCAGGTTTAATTTTTACACGAACCGGCCACGTACCATTTTCAGGGTCTTTTTCGTCCTGAACAGCGACGACGACACAACCACGAGACCGGTTCGTCGTTGACAGCATAGGACAGTATTGTGTCCAAACATCTCAACCAAGTTGCCATATTTGAATACCGATGGAATATTAGGAAATCATTGATTATCATTTCGTGTTTTATTCTTACAGTCCAAAATCAACTCTGATAATTCGTTGTTAATTTCTTACTCCATATGTAATTGAGCACCCATTACAGAGCTTAATTATTCAGAGTGTGTCCGTTTTTAAAGCATGGGAAAGCAAAAGAAATAAATAAAAGTCGTTTGATTAATTTTTCCAATATGACATACCATTGTTTACATCAGAAATAGTCTCTCGTTAACGATTCGTTGTAAATAAATTTTGAAGTGCCACTGTGTAGTACCCTTAATAACCTTTTTTCATCTACAACTGAACATACGCAACAGCAAATATTGCAAGTGGTGTCAAAAGCCAATCAGATTTTGTTATCCGTCATCGCGTTAGGTTGGTCGGTTGGTCTGTGTTTTTGTTTTTTAGTTAGATCCTCTGTCCCAGAAGAATATAATTATATCCATAAATAATAAAAAGCTGTAGTGATATTTATTATTCTTGAAATTTTTATAAGCCAACGATTTTTGAAATTTTGTTTTAACAAAACAAAAACGCGAAGCGAACTCCGAAAAATTTATAAGTGAATTATTTTAAGAGTATAAAAAAGTCACGCAAATCACAAAAACGTCATAGCAAATCTTGGGAAAAACCCAGGTTTTAAAACAGATCCAAGTCAGTTTAAAGCAGCTTAAGTGAAAAATGTGGAGTCCAACGCATATTCAAGTGACGGGTGAGGACTTTTGATTAATTCACTTATGCTTTCAGCTCGATTTCCATCCTAGCATTATTAACACCATCTTAATTTATAATCACATAACTCACTATTTTGGTCGAGCGTGACAGCAGTGCTGAGCCACTGCTGCCAAGGCCTTCACCATCTCTACGCAAGCGATTGTTGACGAAGCATCAATCAATGGCATCCCAACTAGTGCGACACCAATGACGCAACCATAAGTCATTCCTTATAAAATTTCTACATTTACTAACATTCCACACACAATTGATTTCGTGGACAATACTTCAGTTGGCCGTATTAAAATTAGAGAAAACAGAAATATAAAAATAATCCCAATTATACACGAATTCTCCCTTTCGGCACCTGATAAACTTTCTTTGTTCAAATCCAATTTGAATAAGAGACCATTATGATTTGAGTTGTGAGATGGCCCACAACAATAAAAACGAAAATGAAACAGAAATAGTTTCCGTTGGTGTAGAAGTAGAGGGGAAGGTGAAAAGTATTTATATTATCGCATTACTTCAGAAACAATCGCACCGCCTCGTAGCAAAGTTCGGGGAAATCTTCCAATTGAAGGCTGAAGCAAAGCTGAAGGCTGAGACTATGAAAATTTAATTAAAAAGGAATTAAATGGAAAAACTAAATTTAATAATTTTTTTAATTAACAAAGAAAATTTTGCTGAATTTCCGAATATTTGGTAAAGGAATCTCCCGAATTATTCAATTAATTATGCTTTGCATCCAAAGTTTAATTAATAATTCTGACTTTTAACACGCCCCTTTCGATGCACCAATACTGTCATTATTCCCGTTTCTTCAAGTTATTTAACCCTTCCTTCCAAACGCCTTGCGTTGCAAAAACAACTGTCGCCAATTTTTCTTTGACGAACGGAGTAGAAAACTTTGCACGCCATGATAAAAATCGCATGGAGGTCGCACGTACGTAATGTTCGTCTACGGTTTCAAACAATGATAAAAATTTATTTTTAAAACTCAAAACTCTTCATGCAATAAATCATTTAAATAAACAAACACTCAAATTTCTCGGTTTTATGTTCACAAACTTATTCGATTTTATTATAATATTCAAATAGAATATTTTCCACATTCACGACTCTATTCTGACGGTGCATTATTAGTCAATGCAGTATCATCTTTTACTAAAAATTTGTGACCGAGAATTGATGGGTATTCAATTTGAAACGGCACCAAGGAAAAGTCTCTCGAATTGAAAAAATCAAAAAGATACCCCGAAAAATTAACGTATTTACCTAAAGGAATCTCATATCATAAAATAACGTCTCGAAACAACAACCATTATGCTTTTTATCTAACTCACTAAAGTCGAAGTTTACAAAAACTCATGAAATTATTACGAAGCTAAAAACATTTATTCTGAAAAATCCCGATGCAATCAGTCGGCACACTTTTAGTGACACACCGGTGAGGTGAATTTCTTTAAAAATAATGTTTTCTCCAAGTTAATTTGATTTAGTTTTTGTGCTGTTTTCTCTTGTCTGTTTATTTTTAAGAATTTCAGCCCCCCTTGGGAATAATCTTTTGTATAAATCAATACGAAAAAAAGCATTTTTCGTTTCATGAAAAAACTCTACTGTTTAATACGGTGGAGGTTCCAGCGACGGACCTCAAATATTCATAACATTCTTTTAAAAAATATGTCTTACTTTTCATGACTTTTACTTTGATAATGACATCAGTATCTTCGCTAAACTGCTGTTTATAACTTTAAATGATTCTTTAACGAATTCTTTGGAAACTGGTCTGACCACGGCTTCCATAGCCGCTCCGCGAAGGCTTGGAACGTTGATTATTATATTTATTATTCATAATTATAATAAAAACGTATAATTTAATATTGAAATCATCAAAAGACAATTGTAAAAAATTTTTGTTTCTTTTTTTTTATAATTGAAAACAAGTTTCTCAATCGTGGGAAGATCTTCGTTAACGTCTTCGTGAGTAATTGAATAACACTTCATAGAATATAAATAAAGAAAGTAAACAGAACACTCACTTTTAGCTTTCTTTATGAGATTTCTTCGTTTTTATTTCGTATATTTCTTTTTCTTTAACCCTTTCTCATCCAACAGTGTTCAATAAGGAACAAATCGTAATAGTTTCAGGACTACCAATTGGTTTCATTCAGTTTAGAACTCAGTTGATTATATTTAAAATTAACCACCCCACCCCCCCCGTTCCCTTAGAACGCATTGAACGATTACTACATTACTCGTTTGGAGCGTTTTAGGAAGGTTCAACTTTCGTTTTGACCTTACCACACCAATAAAAATGTTCAAGGATGTTCGTTCGTATTAAAACACTGCAATGTGTCTGTTGGAAAATTCTGTACTTGAAAATGTTTGCTTATCTTCTTTTCCTTCTATTTCCTATAGCAGTCTTTAAGTATTTCCCAGTATTGTTTGCCTTAAAGAACACTAAAATCGAATGACTCAACGTAAATAAAATTTACGTAAACTAAAAAAATATGTATCACTACTAGTTCTAGATTAAAAAATTTATCAAATTTACTTAAATAAATACCAGTAAAAGTAAAGTTTTCGAAGAATAGACTCGTTTCAAATGGAAATCTATTTAAAGTATTCAAGTTTTTAAAATGATTAAGAAATCCTGATCAATTCGTTTGTTGTTTGCGTGGATCGATACAAATTGGCGTCTACATTTCTGTTAGAAATATGTTTTAGACCTTATCTCTGGAATATTTTAGAGCTCTTCTTTGGAATTCACCTCACCGGCTGATAAACAGAGTTAAAGAATAAAAAAGAAATTATTATAAAACAAAATGATGAAAGAACCGCAATATGAAATTAACTAAGACCGTTGCAGTTTTGTAACTGATTTCCATAAAGCCTTCGAAGAAAAATGTGTAGCAGTTTCTCTTTAATGTCTTTCCTTAACTGTTTGATGCTCGTTGATCGGGAAGTCTTTTGCAACGAAATTGGAAAAAATTTAAATATCTTTGTAATTCCTTTTTTCTTTTCTTTTTTTTTTTTTGTATTTTCCTCGCTCCGTTGATGATCATCTATATTAAAACCGTTATTCTCAATTAAAATGCTTGTCACAATCTTGCTTTACTCTCCTCGAAAAACAGATCTCAATAGATTGCAATGAAGCAGATGAATTACATTCCAAACAGGTCGTCAAGTGTCACAAGTCTGGATTGTTCTGGTTTATTGTCAACGGTCTTCATGTTCGTGTTGTTGTCGTTGTTGTTGATGATAATGATGCAGTTGACGATGTTTTTGTTGTTGCTTCTATTGATGCGAATATGGTGCTTGGTGTAGGCACGGTAGCGATTTGTTTGCGACATTGAGTTCATGAATTCAAGCGAAACAGTTACGCGTCATTTGGCCGCATTAATAGAATTCAACTTGGGATGTGACGCCAACATTTCCTACTCCTTTGTTCCCTTATTTCTGTGATTTCAGATTGGTAAAATGTATTTAATTTTTTAGAGTAATTTTTATAAACTTTGATTAGTCACCTAATTTAAGCCCTTTTGCTCAAACAAGTTTGTGTCAGATTGACACTCTCCTCAATCAAGACCTTTTTCTGAACTGTAGGAATCAAAATATTATGCAAGATTATTGGTCTTAATAAACTTAAGTATATTGCCAAATCTTGGATCAGTTCTAGTTTTGATCGTCACTGAATCAATGGCTGTTATGGCTACTTGTTACTGAACTCCTTAATAAATTATCTCTCGAAGATTTTATTAAAAACTTATTCTTATTTCTGAAAACCATAATTAACCATTGTTTTCGATTTAGAGTGAATCGGGACTAATAGACCCAAAAGACCTAATAGGGTGTAATAGACACCACGAAGAATGTGTTGGATAAATGCAATGAATTATTATAAATTTATTTTTATCTGCTGCATCGAATGGACGAACGTTCGAATGAACGTATTTGAAGCCTTTTGGTTATTTTTTTCTAAAAATACAGAAAATACCGCATTACTTCATCGTAATGAATTAGAATTGTGTATCGAAGAGCTCGTTATGTCGGTGCGGAGGAAACTTTTTACTGTTGTCCGATGGTATGGAAGGTGTGAGCTTGTTTGGAGTTACAAACATTCCGTCACGTCGATAAGTCGCGATGAGTCGCGATTCATGTGGTTTTATTTTAACTCTATTTTGGAATGTTTAAAATCAGGTTTTTTATCATAAATGGAATTAACTGCTCGCATAGAACGAACGCCAAAGCAAATATAAATTATTTGTTTCTTTAAGACTTGCACGGTCATCCTCACACACACACACATAGTTTTAGTTGCTACAAAGGTGAATAATAAACGAGGAAGAGGTGGATGATGATATTTCTTGGCTTGATCTTCTAGGAATGATTTCACTTTACTTTTAGGCATTCTTTCATTTCTATCGAAAATTGTGATTATATTAATAATAGTTATTCATTATTATCGTATCTAAAATGCTTGGAAAAAACAAATTTTATGAAAAGAATGTGAAGACTTAGTCAAGCGTAATCATAGCGGATCGTAAGCGTAATCATAAAAATGTTTAAACTTCGTCAAACATCGTCATCATCATAATTATCACTGCCATGACCAACATGACCCTATTGCTGTTGAGAATAATAATGAAATTCATTTCTAAAATGTTATGACCGATGACGTCAGAAGAGTAAATGAATACCAACCCTCCAAGCAATTGCTCTTCGTTTCACTTTCAAATCTTTAAAATTAACGAACTCTGAAAGCTTACAAATAAATCAAAGCTTACAAAATCGGCTAACTCCCAACAAACAAACAAACAGAAAACAAACAATACAGAGCAAACAGGCTAAAACAGAACCGAAACAAACCGAAGCTAAAACAAAAATCAAAACGAGAAGCTTCGAATTGACGGAACGGCTGTTTTAAAACCGTTTGTTAAGCGATTGTCACCAAAGCGCTTGATGAAGATGACAATGGTAATACATAATAATACTAGTGTAATGATGACGATGATGATAATGATGATGGTAATGGTGATGTAATGAGTCTGCGAACTTTTTATTTGTGGTTTTTTTTACAAATCTTCGTTTTCACTAGACAAAAACGAAAAACGAGCTAAAAATTAGCTTTAGCTAGGTAACCGGTTAAACCACTAATCAAATACCATACCAACAATTTAAAGAAAAGCTTCAAAGGGAAAAAGTGAAAGAAGAAACCAAGCACAGGTAGTCAACCTGTCATTGTTTTCTTCAATACGTTTCAACAATAAATCATTCTATTATTCATCGATCATTAATTTCAGAAATGAAAAAATAACGACTTATTTAATTTCAAAATTATTTCAAAGAAAAAGCGTTCAATTTTAATGCTTTTGAAAACGTTCAGTTTCATTTAATTTGTTTCTTTATTTTTTGAGAATGGATTACAAGAATTGGCCCAGTTTTAACGGTATTTTTTTTTCTTGGCTTTTGTGACATGATTTCTTTTAGTTAAATTTAAGATAGCTTTGTTTCTACCTTCTTCATCTCTTTTTCTTTGATTCCAATTTCCATATTTTTCACATTTCGAAAGTGTCTCAGATTTAATAATGTCGTTATTGCTGCTGTTGTTGTTGTTGTAGCTGTGATGTATATCCGTGCATTGAGAAAGTATGGCATACGCTCCACACCCTGATTGCGCTTTTGACCTTTCGGTTTCTTTTTCTATTTCCTTTTTTTCTGTCTAACCTTACGGTTTCTTGCGATATGATATTTACTGACTATCATCATCATCATCATCATAATATCATTATTATTATTATTATCGGTATAATTTGCCGGAGTTTCTTCTTTGAGACTCCGCAATCTTCGTCAGCATTAATTGCACTTTTGCTCTACCGGAAGGGGTCTGAATCGTAACTGAAATTATGCTTGAATAGCATAAGCTTCACCAGAAAAAAAGGGTAATTAGTTAATGATGAAGGGAAGTAACGGTAATGAAGTAATGCATAATGCAGAGTTGAATGATTCCGCGCGTTACGTCGCCGCAACGAATATCATGCTAAACAAGACTCCTTTAAAGCGAGCCTTCCTTCTTTTTCTTTTTTTTTCTCTCATCTTTTTATCAAATTACAATGTGGAAATAAATTTAATAAAATTTAAAGAAAATGAGAACTAATAGTAATTATTGCTCGATTTACGTTCACTCGAATATTTGATCAAATGATTGCCAACTTTCTTTGTTTGCGCATTTGTCTGAGCCGCCGCAGCTCTGCCACGAGCTGTATTGCATCATTCATGTTTAACGATTTTGTTAGCAATTAAATTGAGCTCGATGCCCTTGTACCCGCACTCATTAAGCGCAGCACTGCCATAATTCAATTATAATATACGATAATATCGCATATTGTACATTCTCCACCAAACAAATTCAGTCGATCATTGCTCGAAGTTTCGTTGAATATTTTACTCGAAATTGAACTAAAACAAATTACATAGACGAATATGAACGCTAGTAGAAAATGTATGCGATTAAAAGAGAAAACAAAATAGAAAAGCTTGGGAGAAATAATCACCTTTATGAATATTTAAGTGGCGAAAAGGCCGACTGAAAAGTTTTTTGTATTATTTGAAACAAACGTGTGATGCATCTAAAATGGTATGATGCAGTGTATAATTTTTGCTATATATATTTTTATAGATACACCCTACGCCCTACATTTTCGTAGATCCCCTACACCCGAGGGGAAATTAGAGATTCACTTGACAGATTGTCAATGGCAGTCTATCTGTTCATCTTTTTTTCATCATTGTATCAATTATTTTCTTCGCATCTAGACTGGATGACAAAAATTGACAAAACTGACAAAAATTATGGACTTGATCCGAGCATTAATAATCAAGATCACAATCACAAATAAACGAACCAAACGGTTAACGTTGTAAACTTTTGTACGTGCATTTTCCATCCTTCTGGACCTCGCATAGTTTCTGAATTTTCAGTAAAACATCGGTCCTAATTGGTATTGAAATAAATTTCACGAGACGTAATCACCAAAAAATGGCATAAAAAGAAGCATGAAAAGAAATCTGTTCGAAATTTTATACGAAATTTATAAAAGTTATTAAGAGAGAATTTTGAATTCATCTTACAGTTCAACGTGCCAAAGGTTTACTTATAAAAGGAAAAAATGGCACCAACAATTGCTTTGTGACAATCGGTGTGGGGAAGGAGAAATACCAGACATCGGTGAAAGACAAAGCCGAACCGAATGTCAGTTGGAACGAAGAATGCGAATTGTAAGTAATAAACTTAAACTCTAATAAAATTAACTTTGTAATTTATTTTGTCATTTTGTTTTTTATTTATTTAGAAAAATTCCTGACCAGGGTAATCGTGCGGAACTCGTTCTTACCTGTTTGCATCGCAACAATCTTGGCATCGATGAATTTCTGGGTCAAGTAACTCTTCCCTTGAATGAAATGGATGTTTATGATCGTCCTCGTTCGAAATGGTTTAAGCTTGAAAGCAAACCGGGAAAGGAGAAGAAGAACAAAGAACGTGGCGAACTCGAAGTTCGAATATCGTTCATTGTGAAATCGGGATCGCTAACCGATCTTAGTAAGAAAGATAAACACAAGTCTTCCATCGGCCAATTGGCAACATCAGTGGGCGGTAGTTTGCTGTCTATCGGTACGATCGAGAAGCGGAAAAGTATCAAGAAATTTGCGAAATCCTTGGGCTCTAAAATGCATTTGCAGAGTAAAAAGAAAAACAAGGATAATGATGATATTTCGTTTAATGGTTCATTCGCGAGTATCGACACTCCGACCAGTTCGAATGGCGGTAGCCGACGTTACGGCCAGCGTGCTGGTGAAGCCGATCCCGGAGTTATAAGTGAGGATGAAGATGAATTTGTTTTTGATAATTTATCACATAAGAGTTCGGGTAGCTCATTGAATATACGCTCCAGCGCACCACAACCACCAGCACCGAACTATTTGCCGAAGAATCCTTCGCCTTTGTTGGGATTGAATGGAAAAGTTTCAGGTAAACAACGACAACGTTCTCACGATTACGATTTGGTCAATGAAGAAGAGCTTGAGGAGATCGAAAATGATTTCAGCGTACGCGCACATACACTGCCACCTCCCTCCAAACCGCCGCGCATACAACAAGCGAACGAAAGAACCGCCAACAAGCAGGATCTCAATGAATGGGAGAAGAAACTTTATGGCAAACACTTGGATCTAAGTACTTCAGATTCACTCAAAAGACGTTCATGGGAAACCGCTCGCGTACCCTTAACATCGCACGAGGAAGAAGAGATAAAGATTGAAGAAGTGTCCTCGAAAAACGATGAGTTAGAGATTATTAATGAAAAGGAAGTTGTTTCGTCGCAGAAGGAAGTAACGGCAATACAGGAAGTAAGTGAGTCGTCATCGGAATCGACATCGGGTGTCGCTGAGGCACACGATGTATCTGAGCCAATAAAAGAAATGCAAAGCCAATCCTTAGTAGAAACGAATCCATTCAAACAACTGAATGATTCGCCTGAAATTAAATCGAACGCTTTGACCAATCCGAATTCTTCATTTCCGAAATTTGAAAAAGAAGGAGAGGCAAAGACTCCTCATTTAGAAACTGAGAAGAAAAAAGATGAAATCCAGACTTTTATAAATACTGAATCTCACAAAAATGATATGCCTCTGCCAACGCCCAGAACTGCGCGGGAAAAGCCGCCAGAACTGGGCGCAGATGATGAACATCAAGATCGTGCAGAAGTGAAAAATCAGAAAGAACAAAATGAGAAAACCGAAGGGGAAAATTCGAAAGTTAACGATAAATGGCTGCGTGAGCAGGAAGCACAAAAACAAGAAGAATTGCGTTTGCAAGAAGAACAGAAAAAACGCGATGCCAAACGTCTGAGCGAAGATCAAAAAATTCTGAATTTTTCAAAACGAACGATTTCGGTGGAAGAAAGCGATGAAGGTTTCATAACGCCACCCTTGGAACAGTCGCCAAAAGAGAGAAATGTCGTTGATAAAAAAGAGAAACGCTTCAATAAATTCCGATATTTCAATAAACGAGGTGAGCGCGTGGGGAGTGAGGGAGAAGCAGTTGATCAGTATGTGAGAACCGCTGGCGGATTAGAGTAAATTCAAATTTAAATCTAATTGTATGGGATACATAAGAGATGGCCATTCTATGTCATTACTATCGTTTTCATACACATCAAATTATCGATTATATGTTTATCTCTTTGGATAACATAATCCGCCAGTGGATTCCACTTGCACCAGCCAGAATCATTCATTCATTTGTGCTGTTTGTTTTTCTTTCATTTCATTTCATTACCATCAATTCAATAACTCTGTTTTTTACATGAAATTCCGCCCATTTGTATTTTTTCAGGTAAAAACGATGAAGATGGTTCTTCATCTCCCAGTCCAAAATCGAGTGAGCGCATCATAATTGGTCATGAGAAGGTAATTGAACGCAGGTCTGAGATAACAGTCGCTTTGGCCAAGAAATACGATGGGAAAACTAGAGAGGTAGGGTTTTTCAAAAACTATTACTAAAAGCGTAAATAAAATATTTCCTATTATTTTTCTCCTTCAAGGAACTTATGCTTATTGCAAATGGCATGGAAAATGAAGCACTTTTGCAACGACAGCGTGTGAAAGAGCTGGAGGATTATTTAGATAATTTACTGTTACGCGTAATGGAGACACATCCGAAAATCCTTCAGAATCCATACTCGCGAACCACATCGGCCAAAAGGTGCGGTCTTCTTACGTAATTACTTATGTATTTTTTAAGTTTGTATAAGCGTCTTAATGTCCTTCATGGTCCCTTTCCCTTTGTCTTCTCATTTTGGTCAATGCCATTAAAATTATTTATTTTTATTTTAACGTTTACTCATTTACGCTTTATACGATTTTCCAATTCTTTGAAAAGGATAAAATCAGTTCGTAATTAATCTTCGTAATTATCATCTGTTAATTGTTAATTAGGCTTATTTTATTAATTTTTATTTTCATTTTTGTCTTTAGTTTACTCACGTTTGAGTCTTATTATTATTTTTTTAAGTTTATTCATTATGAATCTTAGATCAAATATTTAATGTTGCCGTTTTTGTCGCTCATGTTGATTTCCCTTAATTTACCTAAACTGAATGCAAACTAATAACATAAATCACCAAAATTATTTGATATATCTTTCCAAAATAGTTTTAAGAATTACATCGAAATGAATGATTTTCTGTAGGATGTCTAACTGATTGAATTGTTGATTGATTGATTGATTAATTCGGAGCTGACCTTAAAACGGATGGCAAGTAGAAAATAGTTAATAACATTCTTGTTCATTTTTTCTTTCCACAAATAAATCCGGTGATTTATTGTTTTTTTTTTAATATTTAATCAAAATTATTGCGATGTAGTCGATACTCACGAATCGAATTGACACAATTTCATTTCACAGCACTTTAAATGAAATAATATTACGAATATTTCAAATTCATTCATTCACATTTATTCCTTGATTATTTATGCACTTCAATAATACTCTTTGGCAAAATGAATGCGAAATTTTATTAATGTTTCTATTTCTTTATTCTATTTTTTCAGTGGATAAAATGGATAAATTTCTTCTCTGCAACAAAAAAAAACCTGTTATAAAATAGCTTCCGATATAAATTTCAAGTGCTTTTCTTTACGATTCTTTATAAAGATTTAACGATAAAATATTTACCATCCGAAAAAGAACGAGATTTATTTTTTGATCAATACTGTTTTCCTTTTTGAAATTATACAAAAATATGTGTTTATTAATGAAAACGTGGATGATTTCTGAAGAGTTTATTAATTTGCTTTACGATAAAATCGATAGGATTCAATATGGAATTATGAGAACAAAATTGAAGAGATCGAAAGTGATAGTATTGCGTCTGGGTTAAATGAAGCGTTTTAGAATTTAAGAAAGTGAAAGCATATTAAGACATTTATAGCACTAAAAGTAACAGTTTATTATATTGTATTTATTGGATGAATTATATTTAGCTAAATATTTGTTTATTAAATTCGAACTAAAATTTGCATTTTATTTTAATGTATTTTATTGTACACGTATCTAAATAAAGTCGTCCTTATCAAAATATATAAAACCTATAAATTGTATTATTAATTCATTTATTTGCAAAAGGTTTTTGAAAATTCTAAAGCGTTGATTGGTGGTTTAATCATCAGATAATTGTATCCGTACAACTTATCCATTGCCTGAAATTGTACACTTATCCATTGCCTGAAGAGGGCGCTGAAGACGGTCTAATATGTCGCCCAATGAAATTCAACAAACTTAAAACGAAATTAGTTCATATCATTCGAAAAATTCTAAAATGCTTTTTTTATAAATAACTATTGCTAAATGTCATGACCTTTTCAAACTAGTTCGCAAGCCAAATTGCATTTTAAATTTGTGTAGGTGTGAGCATATATGTGTTAATAAAAATGCGTAGATTTAGAAACTTGTGAAGAAATTCTAAATAATTCAAATTTGTATCAATACATTTAAATTAATACCAAGCTCGAATTTCAAGAAGTCAGAAAAAGTGAACCATCGAAAGGCCTTTATTGATAATGCCATAAATATAACCCGAGCAATGTTAGTAACTTTGACCTTATCAGGAAACGAACTTTTGGGTTAATTGTTAAATATAATCTTATGGTTAAAATAAAAAATGGTTAAAATGGTTTCCTCAGTTGGCCATAAAATAAACCATTAATATAATCCTATCCTGGAGTAACCAATCAATTTAATTGGACAACGCATTCCACGGCATTGTTCTCTTTTTCCAATGTATGGATTTAACTTCTTAAAGTGACGTTTTTAAATAGTATTTTTACAAAAATATCTTTAAAACAACATATTTTAAAAGAATTCGATCCCATCCTGCATCGGCACTTCATTATACAAACAATGTATAATAACAATAAGTTAGTTTGACGTTTTAATCCACTCTGGCCCCTGTAGGAATAACGTACTTTTAATAAATGAAATTGAAGTACTTTTTCACTTTTAAACTTCTTGCACTTACCAACACTGGTAAGAAGAAACAATGAGAAAGGGTCGTATCAACCATTTCTCTCTGCAAAATTTCGTCATATGTTACAAAAGACAACTCTCTCATGATCTCTCTTAATTTTTGATAGATATTATCTGACTGAGTATAGCTTTTATCAGGGCAAATCAACAAACGTTCGCTCTTGCACGATGTAAATGGTTCGTATTTCTCAAGAGAATAAGAATTTCAAAACCTGCGTGCCTTTCAAAGAGATCGGTGGAATGAGTGAGGGAGAGAAAAACTCGTGATCATGTTGCCAGTTGGAACAAATGCCACAATCGGGGAATACATTAAATACCAAAACTAAACGAGGAAATCCTCAGTCTCTCTACAAATTCGTCGAAATTAAGATCTGAATCGGAACGGTTTCGGGTATTTATTAATTTATTAATAAATTTTTAATTAAACTCATAAAGATAATGATTGAAAATTAAATGTTTTAATTAGAATTAAAAGTGAATGGTATTACCATTAAATTAAAGATATTCATTTATGTAAGTCACTTCAGAAATATATCCAAAAATTATATATTCCATTAATAGTGATTGTGATTTTTTTTCTGTGATAAAGCGCGATCGTCATTTGTGCAGACTGAATGATTTAGAAACAAAATGAATATCGGAAGAAGATTCAATTCAATTCAAATTTTATTTAAAATGTGAAAATTTGAATAAAGAATATCATTTTATAAAGAATACTATAATTTATCCCAGAGATAAAATTTCGGCATGATTTCGATTGGCATGCGTTTGAAAAAGCGGACTTTTTTTAATGAATTTTCCCTTTGACAGCGATCTCATCAGAAATCAAAATAACGTAGAAACAGCTACTGCTTCTGCTTCTGCTAGTGCTTTACTGTTTTTCTGCTGCATCGAGCGGAATTGAATTAAATCTAATAAAACAACAACAGATACATAGCGATATGAATTAACAGCATTTTACGTGAATTGAGATGCTCGACCGACCGACCGAAGCAGTATCTGATTTGCGAAGGCAAATATATTCAGATACGAGATTCGTTAAATGGTTCGCGCTTCAGAGCGCGTAAACAGAGGACGCTACTGTGAGACGACCGTTATCGAGAAACCCACTATCGGGCTCCAATTTCGTCGGCAAGCAAATCCGAACACTAACCCACAAATGAATGAACGGAAAGACAAACGGACGAATGAACGGACGTCGTCGGACATCCCGACGATTAGTTGGACAGTCGATCAAACGGGCCGGCCTATGCCGCCACACCAAACAGTAGCCTCCTTTTCATTATTACTCCAAATCTGTTGGGTCCGCTCGCCATTTCTTACGATACGGGCCGTTGCTATTCGTGCTATTACAAATAAAACCGCCCGCTGATACTCCGATTGTTTTAAGAGCGATTGTTATTGCTGTTGCCGGTGGTGATCGTGTATTGTGTATTGTTGATGCAGACATTATTCTTGGATTTGTGCCTATCACTAATTTTCCCTTCCTTTTCTACTTTTGTGCTTTCCTCGTTCATGCAGAGAAATTGAGTAAATGATACACCTTAGAAAATTCTGAAGCGAAAAATCGAAAACTGGATTTGTGTAATTTTTATTGATTTCCGGGAACGACGATTTTCAAGAATTTCAATACATGTTTTGAATAAAAATTATACGAAGTCTCGGGAAAAATAGGTGGTTTTATAGCTTAAGGAAATGTAAGTAAAGCTTCTACAAAATGGGCTGCCTGTTTCCAAAATACCGACGATGTATGTCGGTCAAGTATGTTCGAATTTCTGTAACGTATGAACTAACATTTTGAAACGACGCTTAGGATGTTTCTCTTTGATAAAAAGGCCGCTTGAGAAAATAATTAATTTTCTATATACGATCATATTTCTCTCTTCGGATCTGTATCGCTTCTTCTTCTACGCAATCGTATTGTCTACACGTTTATACAAAAAACAGTACGTGCGTTTGAGTCTCCCCTTTATGCGCCCATCCCGTTTGAAATATGCGCTCGTTCGTGCATTTATTCAAGTGACACAAATAAATTAAGGCCAACAAGCGCTGTTAGAAAGACAACAACAAAATCATGTAATAACAACATAAAATGACCAAGAGTTCTTTCAAAACAAAATATCATCAAAAAAAAATAATCCGGAATTTTTTATTTCATCTTTCATCGATATCAAAATTAGACCGCCCCAATTTTGTCTGAAACGTTTGTAATCATCGCGTCTAGGCGATGATTTATTTTCGGAAAAGGATGTAGAAAATATAACTTGAAACTGCGCCAAACAGAAATTGACTGCAGTCACCTTAGGTGAACTTTGTTGCACGGTCCATTTTTAAAACAAAGCAAAAGAGGAATAACGCCCCCAAGGCATCGCTTAAACTCAAACTTTTTTAACAAAGTTACCTTCAGCGAAAACGATTAAAATTTTAGTCCATTATTTCTTTCAATTATATCCATTATTTTTGCTAAAATATTTCTGCGACTTTTAGCAGCTGAAATCGATTAGAACCTTATGCCATTCTTTTATAATTTACCCTCGTTTACGACCGGCTTACTTTGGCCAGTTTAAGATATTTGAATCTTCATCAAGCCTCTCTATTGCTATTTCGTAAGCCCCTACAGCGTATATCTCTTAGCGGAGGCGTCTCTTTACCGCTGAAATTAAAGGCTTCCGTTACACGAAATTCAAACATGGCTACAACTTTTTTCCATTGGCCACCGCCCATAATTCTTTTAGCGTAAACTAGTTTTTCATAATTATTTTCATTAACTTAAATTATATTACCATGAAGTATTAACTAATTAGTACATTTAATATCATCAATATCGTCATCAGCATTATTGTCATTACCATTGTGATAATCATCATCATATCAAGTTCAATCCAAAACAATGGAAACCTATTAATTCAATGAAGATTTCAGATAATTTTAACAAATTTACTCTTTTTCTGGTAGAGGTTTTTTACAAAATGAAAATATCATTATTCAGCAAAGAATTTTTGTCATTAAAAATAAATTTTCTAGTTTGTAGCAATGCCAAAATGAATAGCATGCCGAATTAATTCTTATCCCCCTTCACCTTCCACCTATCATCATCATCTCAACATCATTGTCATCGTCACTATCATCATCATCATCATCATCACCGTCATGATCATCGCATGAGTCGTAAGCGACTGCAAAGAATGATCACCTTCTTCTACGAAACCATTCGGGAAATTTGTGGGCCAAATATTTCCAATGATTAAATGATGTATGAATTTAATGTGACGTATGATATAAAGGAGGAAAAGAAGAAGAAGGAGAAGAAGAAGAAGAACATGTAGCATAATTTGATACCAAACAAATTGCGTAATTCGAAAATTGGCGAATCTCGGAGAAAAATGAAAAATAACAAAATATTTAGTAATCATTCATGCAATCTGTCAATCAGTCAGTAAGCTATTATTTTTCTAGCAAAAAAGAGAAATCATTTTACTGAAATCGTAAACACTTCGACACTGACTCGCTGCTTTTGACCTCAACTGATCCTGATAAACTTATTGGTAATCGATTTATTCGACGGAGGCAGGAGAATACCTTTAGATACCTTGCGATATTCCGACTAACCATCGTATCTATAGAGTAAGAATCAAAGCATATGTAAGACCAAGCAGAACCCTAAAATCAATGTCGAAACCAACAAGTGTGGATAAGATGTATCTACAGATAAACACAAGTGTGCGACGTATCTCGCGTCATACGTGCATACATGCATACGCATAAGTTTATTTTATTCTTTGTCTTCTTCTTCGGTCTGCTCACTAAATGATTATTTTCTCCGGTCTTTAACATTTTTTGTCATGACTTTTATTGACTTCAGTCACTCCCGTCTCCCTTCCTCTCATTTTGCCTGATTCTTCTTATTCTTGTCTTTCTGCTTTTATAACTTACTGCTTATCTGTTTCACTCGTCGTAACAGAGTCCAATTTTATGAACAAGTGCCCCAAAAATACCCTTAAGAGATCTGAGAGAGCAGAAAAAAACAACAAAATCTACCCTTCGAATAAATCGCATTTCTGTTTATAGAAACAGACACATATACATACAAATATATGCATTGTACACACGCACACATGCATACCCGTAAATATGAACATATCTTTGAAAAGTAAAAAAACTATCTGAGACATTTATGCTGGCTCGCAGCTACTCCGCTCTCTCCACTTAATCTCGTTGATCTTCGTTCAGTTTCAAGTACAAGCAATACTTCCTCCGCTGCCGCCACTGCCGACAACGCCGTCGACGCTGACTATTTTTAACCCTTCTGTACCAACCGTCCGGATTTTATTTCTTCTATGCGATTGTTTTTCTTGAATACCAGCGGGTTGAGACACTTTGACGGGTGCATTTGCAGCTGGCGGGCATTTTGTGTAATATCGCGATTATCAGTTTTTTAGACACACTTTTTTGTAAATAAAGTATTTCAGGTAATTTCGAGCAATTTCGAGACCTTCAAACTGATTAAAACGTGTATGAGCAAATGAACAAATGAAAACAGTTTCAGCGAAAGTGAAAATATGTATTTGTTTGTAGAGGACGAGTGGGTGGTCCATTAAGTGGATTTCTTTTCGAACTGGATACATTCATTGAAAGAACCAATGGACCAATGGACAGGCTATATCCATCAATCATGATCAATTAGAAAAGAAAAATGATTGTCAAAAAATCAAAAAAAGCAGAATTTTTAAAGTATTTATCGTTGATTTCTTCAGCCACGATCGAGGCATGAAAATCATACAAAAGCAACAATAAAAACTGCAGCCATCGTAAGAGAATTTTTGACATATATTTGGTAAAAACAGAAAAAAGCGTACAATGAAGTCATAAAAACCACTTCCGATCAAAACTAATTAAAAACAATTACGATATCGACAAGTTTAAACGACGTAAAGTGAAATTTACAACGACGTTTAGCGTTGAAACTTGTAAGCGTACGTTGTAGTACAAGCCATAAAACGCTGGAAAGCGGGGGTTGGGTAAATGACAGACCCAACAGCACGACCGGTACCAATCAATTTCTGAGCTCAAGAATATTCGCCGTGTTCAAATCGATCGAATTGAATTGAATTAAATTGAACCTGAACAAAACAACGACGTACGAATAACGACGATAAGTCGTTGTCGACATAAATCGTGTCGCGTGTATTGATTGGATCTTTCACCCCTCCCCCGCCCTGCCCGTCCTGGTGTTTTGGTGTACCGTCAAGAGTCAATTGATTGGCGTCGCTTTCTAATGTTGAAACAATGTTGCGCATACAATTGATTGCGTTAGTCCTCTACTACGGTTTGCCGAACCGAAGAAGAGCTAGATCGTTTTGCAAAACCTAATGTGGATGGATGGACGTCGACAACCTAAACCGAGGGCAACTAAAACGTGCAGTGTCTATGGCAACGGCCATCGCGGCTAATTTTAATTAAATATTTCTTCCTGTGGGTTTTCCACGTTGTCCATGTTCGGTTAGCTCAAGCTGTTTGAATTTGAATTTGAATTTCATTTGGATTTGGAAGTGAGCGCGCGCGTGTGTGTAAGTGTGTATGTGTGCGTGTATGGATCTATTCCAGCATATTTTAAGTGTTATGGCATAATGGGGTACGCGGCACGCATTCTATCCAGGGGCGGCACGCAGTGTGAATTTTTTCGAGGGTTTTCAAATTTTAATTAGCCTCTAATTTTACATTCTTAGTCTTCTTCTCCTGCAAAACTTTCAGCCTCAAAAGAAGCCCTATCTCAGAATTGAAATTGCTCGAAATAAATTCGAGTTAGTTTTAGGTCTTTGGGTTTGGCCTATCCTGTCGTTGGTTTTTCTTTTAATTCTGAAAAATGCTTTCGACATTTTAAAACCGCCTCTGTCTTTCAAAACGGAAGTCCGATATGTTTAAGTATTGACAATCGAGCCGACTGACATTTATAGAGAGTAGCAATATGATCGTAAAAATTGCTGTTGTTTCTGTTGCTCGAGCTTATGAAAGCATGAATAAAATAACAATTATTTATAATGATAACCAACGGCAACACAACCAACTGTACTCCTCGCTTAGTTTCATTGTTGTAGTTCTTCTTGTTGTTGTTGTTGTTATTATTATTATTATTATTAGCTACGTTGCCCGATAAATGTGTGTTGGGCTTCGCGGCCTCCGCGGACTCGCACAATCTGTATGCTGCGTATACGCTTGGCCTCCACGGCAAATGGTCATTATTATCAGCTAAATAAGGTTCCTCCACATCTGCAATAGTTCGCCATTATTTGCCTTTGGCCAATCGACATCAATGAATGATTTCCATGCGGCGATCGTTCGCCGATCATCCGGCAGTCGGTACGGCTATTTTCTTTCTTTTCGCGCGCATTTCCATTAAGAACCGCGCCTGCTGTTTCTGCGTCGGCTAAACGGGCCGATGTGAAAGGCGACGAAGAAGAAGTAGAAGTGGTGTCACCACGTTTATGAAATATTTAAATACTTTATGATCAATTTAAATACTTTATGATCTGCACCGAAAATTCACCCTTTTTCACTAAATCGATTCACTATCTCTCTCTCTCACTCTCTTTCTCTCAGTCTCTCGAATTGAATTGCTAACCGCCATCTTGCGTTACGCCGTGGTTCGGTGCTTTCAACTCTAAGTTGCGTCTCATACACGATTACGCTCTTTATTAAGTTTGATTAAATTAAAAAAAATATGCATAGTTTTAAGAGCATGGATTTGTAGAGGTCGTTACGAGATTTAATACTACATGCTCTTGAGGCAATTCGTAACTTTCTCTGGATGTGACGATCTTCACGCGGGAGGGGGGTTGCCCCTTGTTGACCCTCATGGCAACAATGCCATGCAATGTCACAGTAAAGCGATCGCTCTATTTAAGTGATGGGATTGTATTAAAGAAGCTTACTCTCAGGGTCATTGATGGTATAATGATCGACCCTTATCATCAAAACAAAATCAGAATTGAATAAATTTAAAACACTTCGCTGGGAATCTTTCGAGTTCGCAGACGCATTTAGTTTCTGTAAATGGGCAGGGGTCAATATATTCAAAAAAAATTGTATAAAACGAACTTCACAAATGATGACCAAACGCACTTTTGGATGCTGGAAATAGTGCTGCGAATTCAAACTTCTATTTTTGTCTCTTTCTTTTGCAGATCATGCCAAATCGAACTTCATCTGCGAATAAATCACGTCATCACTTTCCCTCCCTCACACCCCTCAGATCCCAACATACACCACCCGCTACGACACTGGAACTCCAACTTTCGACATCATCGACGTCCATCATTCAAAGCAGATTCGTTTGGCGACTCTCGGAGTTTTGGACGAGAAGCATCAAGGCGCGAAGCAGGCGAAGGAGGCCTTCAGTGCCTTTCATAATTACCAAACAAACACCTGCCTCTTCATCAAAACCTTCAACCATTAGTTCGTCCCGCCCTTTCCTACGCATGCTACATTCTATATCGCTGCCCTTCTCGCCCACATCTACGACCGCTTATGTGGTCCTGTTGATGCTGTCAACGACGTGCTGCTCTCTCTGTTCAGCCTCTCCTTGTCAATCGCACAACTGGTGGGATCCCGTCAAGGACAAATGCATTCCATGCACTGACTGTCAGGGTCAGTCGATCGTATTACGACCCTGTCAACTTCATCGCGACACGATTTGCGGTTCAATATACGATTTGGAAATCGATTGGATGGTACTAACGAAAACCGAACCGAATTGGAAGGAGGTGAGGGCGATCGATACAACATTAAGACCGCATGCGTTGATGCTGACGGTATTCTTTTCCTCTTTTTTTCTTTTTCTTTTTGCAGCGTCGGAAGTCGGGCAATGGCGATTTTAAATTGCAATCGCAATTTACACACGAAGATCTGCAACAATTGCAACTGCTCCAACAGCAGCAACAGCAACAACAACAACAAGAAGAAGAAACCATATCTCTTGACTGGCAAACTGCTGCGCTGTTTTTTGCCGTCTTGGCCTGCCTGCTGTTTTTCATCGTCGCCGCCTGTATTTTAATTCAACACATGCGTCAGTGGCGACGCATGGAGCGACGTCTCGATCAAGGTAAGTGCGTACTCCTCACACACACACGCACACACACACGCAGCGGGCACTTCCTTTCCAATCTCACTAAAATCACTACTAGAGATCGTATAAAAGATTATTATGTATTTTGTATATTCTCTTCCTGAATTGCTGCAATGCAATCCATCGGTTAATTTCGGCCTTACCCAACACTTCGTTGCCTTCTCGGACGCTTCGCTTACTTCGAGAAACGGTACTCGCGCCGCATTGACACGCGTTTTGTTGTTGCTGTTTTCAGCTTTCTTTTGATACTGATTTTATTGCGATCGTAAAAGAGAAGCGCATAAAAGTTTAATGTTTTTACGTAATTAAAAGTTCGCAGAGAATTCGATAGAAATTTCGAAAATTCGACAGATTTTAGAATTCCGCTTACGCTGCGATGCCATAAAGGGGTCGAAAAATCGAAAATAGTTAAAGGGGGTGTGGTGGGTTGCTAAGACTCAGTCAAGATCTTTACGACGCGTTCGAGAAGATGATTAAAAGATGGATTGCAGCAACTCAGGCGGACACCTAATTAAATTTATGATGAAGGAGAAAATAGTCGTATCTTCCTCTGATAAGCTGCTAAGACGGTCCTAATGTCCTTTAGAGTATCGATTACCTTTACATTTAAACTTATTATTAATTCCATCGGAGTCCATTTGAATACTGCATTGTATCGCATATATGCCTCTATATATATTTACGATATATAGATATAAATACGTTATATCTTTTCAATGTAATCGCAGTAAATCTCAGCAACAGCCGGTAACGTTCTCATTGTCAAGATCACAATCTCAACAATCTCCGCAACAACAATTAATTTCTGTTTAAAATTCTTCGCAGGTTTTGTTGTTTTTATTGCTACGCACGCCGATACCGATCGGTCAACCGTTTCAGTAGTTACGTTTTTCGTCAACAAAAATAATAAAAGAAAACAAATAAAAGGCACCTCAATACTCCGTGACTTTTTATGTACGCCGAGGGTTCGAATGGATGCGATTGCTGTTGTTATTTCTGTCAAATATTGTATTTGCGCCCGGCGAACAGATAAATGAGATGGGTTGAAGCGGGGGGGGGGAGGGGGAAGACATAGGAAACCAACAAAGAAATAATCTAACCCAATAGAATTCCTTCCCTACACTTCCACTTGATTCAGTACGAGATTTTTCCAAATGTATTCTTGACGCTCCTTCAAGCACATTCTCCACCCCATTTAACTGTCTTCTTCCTTCTTCTTCTTCTTCTTCTTTTTATTGCTCTTCTTCTTTTTCTTCACGTTATAAAATTCTTCTTTTTTATTGACGACAACTTCAATAATTTTTCAACTTTTCCACGAATTTCATGGCCAAAGTCAAATCGGCGAGCCGTTTCAGCCGGTCCGCTTTCAATGCCAGCACCGCGAAATTTCACGCAGTGATCAGTCCAGTCTTGTGACAGTCACACATAAAATCAGTTAAGCAGAAATTTTGTTAGGCTTTTTCTAATGTACGAGGAGAGGCGCACGAGGAGTGGCGCACAGAGAAGAGGCGCATACTTGTCAACGACGTTGGTAGCGCGTTCATCAAGGTGGTCTTCAAAGGATTGGCAAAACACTAATGCGTTGTGAAGCTAAAATGAAATGAACCTAAGAAAATGGCTATACCACCGAGCCAACGCGCATGCCGACCATGCCCGAACGATAAGCACTTAAGTGTAACAGAATCGAACAGAATCGAACAGTACTGTTGGTTGTTTGCTGAAGTCGAGACCGCTGAATTGCCCCGAAAGACAAAGCAACAAAGACACTCGATAGAAGTTCCGTGTTTGTGAATTTCTGCACGTTTTTGTCTTTACTGTTTGATTTTTGTCTTTACCTGTCTGTCGGGAATCCTACGAGATGGTACGATTTTGGTAATGCCGAAATGCGCCGGGACTGACGCCACCGGTGATATTAATTCGTATATCGGATTTTATGTCATTATCAATGATTTTTTTTGGTCTTAGATTGCAATTTATTTATCCTTTCTTTTTTATTTCGTTTTTGTACCAAACGCATTTTCAGCAAAACCATTCTACTAGTATTTAAAGCATTTAAAGAAACAAGAAAAATGTTGTCAACGAACGAACAAAAATTTAACAAACACAATTGTCCACAATTGTCTAACATAAAATTCATGGTTGTCTCGTAATGTCCTTTAGAGGGAGCTAAGTAGGCGACAGCCTAACATTTCCGCACTGCATTTCATTTCATGCGCGACCAATTGCCGCCGGCGATGCATAACCGTATGAAATATCAGATCTTAACGAAGCAACCCACTTTTTCGAAGTAGTGTTCCTAAATATGCGGGACACTCTGGCTTATAATCCACCCAATGGAGTTCAACAGCAAGACGCGTTATTGCTGCAGTAGCTTTTAGCCGCAAGTATAAACTCCTGAGTTGGGATTCTTCCAAATATAAATAACGTGCGTTATCGCTGCGAAACCGAACATTTCCAAAATATTTTGCTCCATGGTATGCCGCGGTGTGTTGAAGGCATACGAAGAAGTAAGACTAACCTTAGATAATTTATATACTGCGAACGATACATGCGGTTGATGCTGCTGACACACCATTAGCCCACCAGTCCAATTACCACAAACCTCCAGTCATCCGCCTACAAGGCACGTCTCATGGGGTGAGGCACCTTGCGCGATTCATGGAGTAAGCAATGTTATCACGGAAAGATTCTCGCGTGCACAATTCTCTTACCTTCTTCGTTATTTTTCTCTCTCCTTTTGCTTTCTTGCAAATATTTATTTTGAAGAAAATCTTTCGGTTTCTGTAATTGCTGAAGAACACACTGTTGTTGTTGTTGTTGTTATTACTCTGCCTTTTCTTGTTCTTCGTGAAGTCGGCTATAGTTTCAATATAAATAAAACATTCAGACATTGTTGTTGGAGCGAAGCTCCAGCTGTTCCAGTAGTTTTCTTCAACTCACCTCATTATGCTTTTCCCATTTCCACGTTTCTTCTTCTTCTTCATCCTTTTCCATTTTCAACGCAAAAAACAAATAAATAATAAACTGGTTCTCTTTGGGAATAACGTTTATCAGAAATAATTTTAAACCACAAAATAAAACAACATCGACGCGATATTCTCAAAAAAAAACAACTAATAATTTACGTGTCTTACCCGTCTCCTCGCTGTTCCTTTATCCGTCTCGTCGCCTCCTGGAATTGCAAAGAATTTTTGTTTTTCATTTCTGACTTCATGAATTTCGAATTGAATTTATGTATGCGCGCTTGATTATGATGTTCGCCCTGTTTTGAATGTTGTTCGTCATATTTTTTTCTTTCTTTTTGTTTTGTTGTTTTGTTGTGAGGAACTGGCATAGCCACTGTTTACAGATCAGTTATTTCATCTGGTATATTCGTCGACTGCAACATGCCCACATGTGCTTACGGATCATACCTATAATGCACTATATATAGATACTAATCTATACACACACATATATTTCGAACATAAACATAAACAAATAATTTAATGAACTAATGCTCATTCACAAGCAATAGCATCCATATATAGTGATCATAAGCTAGAGAAGTGATCGCTACAACCCCAAGCAATTATTACTCCCAAACGAAGAGTCTCATTCACAAGTAGTGGCCGAATGAATGCTTATCACGTGATAATCAATCACAAGCAATGTTCATTTACAAGCAACAACCACTCTCAAGTGACGATCATTTGCAAACAATGATCATTTCATGTCACTCACAGACAATGATCACTCACACTTAATATTCACTCATGTGCAATGATAATTGGAAACTAATGATCACTTATAAACCTGATCATCTTCCAAATAATGATCACTCAAGTCCCAAGTAATGATCACTCAGAAGTAGTGATCATTTACAGGCGAGAATCACTCAAAAGCAACGGTCTTACACAAGTAATGATCACTCGCAATTTATGCCCACTCAATAAGGTATGATCGCGCATAGGTAATAATTATTGACAAATCATTGCCACTCGTTGGTGAACATCATTCAAAAAGCGATGACCATTCGCAAACACTTAAAAATAGTGAATGGTCACAACTCACTCGCAGCCATTATAACTCAAAAGCAGAGCTCATTTACAAGTAGTGATTATTTACAAACAACTCACGCACAAGTAGTGCCCGTTTACCAAAGATCATTATTCAGTGGCAATGATCACTCCAAGTAATAATCTTGTTTACAAGCAATGATCATTTACGCGTAAGTAAAAATTTTCCCATGCATTCCCGTTTTTAAAAAAAATCCGAGAAATAGATCGATCGATGAAATAATATAAGATTATTTTAAGAAAAAAGCAGCTGTCGCCTTACCTTCTGTTGTCTCTGCTTCTTCCTTTTCCATCCCCTTTTTCAATTAATACTTAATGGCACAGAAACCAAAATAGAATGTAAATAGAAAATATTTCGAATTTTGGAAAAGGAAATCCCAAAGAAAAAAGCAACAAACAACGTTACGCTCACGCTACCGACGCTACCCGCGATATAATTAGAAGAAAACGGAAGAGGAAAAAACAGAACGAATCACCGGAAGTGGTTGTGTCACCAGACTTCTTTCCCAATTTTCAGCGCATTAAGAAAAATTAATTACAAAACTCTTTGGAAAAGTCACGAAGTCACATTTTTGTCAAATGAAATTTTGGGAAGCAAAACGAAAAAGCGGAATAATTTTTATAACAAAAAAAACTCACAAAATATCCACGAGTAAAAAACAAAAAAAATATGAAAAATTTTATTCCGAAGGACAATCGGAAGAAACAGAAATCGATAGAAAAGCTAGGAATTAAGAGAGACCAATCGTTGTAAATGTTCTTTTCAAATTTCCGCTTTCAAACTGAATTACAATAACATTGAAAGGCAACAAAAGCAACAACAATACTGTCGTCTAACAAATGTGTCACGAATTTTAAATCGAAAATCTTTCATTAATTTAATGACATATTCGTTTAATTCTCATGGAAAAAAATTAAACCAACAGAAAGAATATTCAAAGAACCGTCGGGGAGGATGAGTGGAGGAAGGGAGAGACTATACTACACACACACGCACACAGACATAGTGTTCACTAAAACGCCTTAGCAATCACAACCGCAATATCTGAAGAAGAGCCATACCATTCACTCGTGTCATATCGTATGACACTTTAAGAAAGTCCATTATTTCTATATTTATCAACTACAACAACTATCAACAACTACAACAACTAACAACAACTAGAGTCATTAAGCAATGGATTGTTTTTATAAATAAATTCCAATGGCTTGATCCCTTTCAGAAATAGTTGTCGAGTGGACAATTGGGAAGGCTGCGATGATGATGCGATATTGCTGACGTTATTGACAAAATGTCAAACGCTTGTACCTTAAATGTTTTATTACAATGACAAGCAAATACACACAGTAATCGTGAGGATGATCATTAAGTTGAAGGTCGTCACCAATCCAAAAACGTTGAATTGATTTCAGGATTAATTTAGAAGTGACAATTGTGATAATAAAGTGATCGTCAATATTGACAAGTATGTCACATGAAAGCCTCTGCCGTTACGAAACTGATAGTATTGAAGAATCTAAAATTGTTGTCGATTTTAATACGTGTTATGAAAATGATGACAAACAAACTATTTAAAGTTGATGATCATTACTCTTGAAAGATACCTGATCGTCAGAGATTTAAATGTAATCGTTACCGATATTAATAGTTGTCACCACTTTGAAATTACTGACTGCCACCGTTATAAATTTGAAGGTCGTCTCCATTCTGGAGTTCGCCATCGATCGCCATCAATATCTTTAGACTAGCGACGATCATCATAGGTCTATAAGTGATGATTCTCACGGTTGGAATTGATCGTCATCAATCTAAATTTCGTCAACGATTTATACAATATCACCGATCTTAAAGTGATGATCGTGATAAATATAAAAATGATAAACGTAATTAATCTAAAGCTGAAATTCATTCTAGATCGAAATGAAGGTGATCGCCATCGCTCTAAGGATGATGATAAGCATCGAACTAAAAGTAGTGTTTATCAACGATCTTATGGAGATAATATCTATCGATACCAATGGTGATGACAGTCATCTATCGATAAGTGATGAACGTAATGACTCTGATGGAGATTATATTGCTAAATTAATAAAAAGTAATAACTACTACTTCTTTAAACTTTTTGTTCGTCATCGGTTTGATGGCAATGATCATCAATGATCATCAATGATCATCACCGAATCTCAATAATGTTGCGACATCGTTCCGAAGCTTTCCCAAAATAAAAATGCACCGATTTCTTCAATTTGTCGTTTGACATTAAAACTTCAAGTATTTCACGATTTCACGGTTCGTTCATATTATGGTTTCCTTCAACTTGGAACGATATCTCTTAAAATTCTTGCAAACTCAAAAATGTACAAATCATCTCTCCCTCTCTTCTTCTCTCCCACTCTATTCATTCATCTGTGCATCCATCCCACCCATTGCGTCCGCAACGAAACCGACTCCTGCCAGTTTGAGTTTATTTTCGGGCGCGATACCAATTTCCAATTTGCATTTTCTATACATTTTTCACATCTATTTTTTTTCTTGCACTTAAAAATGAAATTGAGTGCAAAAGAGCAGTGAACGATCGCAACGGCGTCAGCGTTAAAATAAACTTCCTTCGATTTCCACCGATTTCCTTGGCAGAGCACGCCGTTCTAGTATCGCAATCGGATCGCTTCGACAGTCGAACGAATGAGAAGTAACGATCGATGGTCTCAATTGAAAATGTTTGGTACATATTTTGCATTTTTTTCGTTTTGAAATTATTGGGTTTTTTTGAAATTTTTGTTTGTTTTTTTTTTTTTTTGAAATTTTTTTCAGGGCAAAAATATCGAAATACGCAATTTAGCGAACTGATTTTTTGGCATGCGATGGTGAGAATCTTGTTGCTGGGTTTGTTGTTGCTAACAATAATATTGTTGTTGTTTTGCATCGGTTATTATTGCTGTTTTCTGGCATTATGATATTGTTGGTATTTTGTGTAATTCTTGATACGAAACAACATAATTTGCAAAAATTCATTTACAAGAGAAATTTTATATTGACAAAATAATCATCACAGGAAGCGCCATCATCAACGAACTTTTGACATGCGATGACACTCGTTGCAATTTCTCGATTCGATTTGATTCGCGTGCTAATTTATTTGAATTGTTTAACAAAAAAAAAATACTCGAAATATAAGCAAACCGAAGAGAAGACAATGAAGAAGAACAAAAACAATAAATATATAACACATCGAGCGATCTTTAAACGAAAACCGAAAACGATAAAAACAACGATTAAAACATTTGCGTACTTCATTCGATATTTCGATAATTCGTGCGTCAAACACGTAAGCGCGGCAGAGGCAGCGAGTAAATCATCCTATTGTTTATTTTATCGAAATTTTTCTTTCTTAACACATTTATTTATATAATAAATAATATTTGATTACTTCGATTTTAATGTTTAATCGAAAACAGAACGAATTTCAGCGGAAATCGAACAAATCAAGCAGACGAAAAAAAACGTTCTTAACGATTAATTTATTAATATATTTTCCGGAATATTTATTAATTGTTTATAAAACAAAAGAAACCGATAATAAGAGTTCAAAAGAAAACGCTGACGATATTCGGAGGAAGTTTGCGCTAATGAATGTTTATAAAAAAAATTGATTTTTTGAAATTTTCAATTTTTATAACCTTAAACCCATAAACATATCCTAAAGAGACGTGATCGTTGAACAAATATTTTTTCGTATTAATTGCAGGAAAATGAAGTAATCAAATAGGTCCGATGATACCCACGTATACGCTGTATAGTATGCATATATACGAAATAACTACCAGGCCCGATTTGGCCATTTTATAAAGTCTCAATAAAAAAACAGACAACAAATTGCGTTGTCAAAAATTTCAAACTTTTATGAATTCATAACTTTGTTCATTTCGTATAAGCTTCATTTAACCCTTTTCGGATTTTTTTTTTGCACTTTTTTTGTGTGTTTTGAACTCGTAGATTTGTTGTGACAAGTCCGGAACCAGATGTTGAAAATGTTTTACGATTTTCAATTTTAATTTGCTCCTTTTGCTTTCTTTGTCATTCTTCTGGTCTGTCTTCTTTTCTCCTTCCTTCCTTTTTTGGCAAACCTCATTAAATTTCAAGAAACCAAGAATATACATAAATATCATTTTTCATCTCTCTCCCTCTCTCTCTCTTTCTCTCTATCTCTCTCCCTCTCTCCTGAATACTTGCTCTCATTGTTTCTTCTCATTTGATTGCAGATGTCGAAGAATTGTCGACCAAATTAATGGCAAAATTGGCCGAAGTACAAAACCTTGAGGGCGGAACATTTTTCATTGGCAACGCTGACATTTTAAAAGGACCGGCAACGTTTCAACCGCAACATGTGCTATTGCCGGGTAAGCATTTAGTTCGTTACTAAACCTTGAACTGAAAGCCATCACAGACTAACTAAAACCTTGAGACTTAAACAAAACAATAGACGATCAACGGACAATACCATTTTGGCATCATAAAAACATTCAGGGACCGATTTAGGGATTGTCCCTGAAATGGTTAAGTCTGCACATTTTTCATTTTCATTCATTCGTTTAGGTTTTATAGACTCACAAACCACTTGAGAGTTGAGTTTTATGATATTTTCAAGTGGTTCACAGCATCAACTTCGTCTGCCTGTCTGTCTGTCTCTTCGGGGGAGGGGATTTAGTCAATAAATATATAAAATACTGACACCATTTGCTAATCATTCTTTATTGCCACGAAGCGTGACACAGTCAGTCTAAGAAAAATTATATTCTGCCTCTGCAAAGGGCAAGCAATTGCGTTCCCAAAATATAACCGATCCTCGAAGACGATTTAATGATTTTGATTTATTTCAATGCATTGTTTAAAGCTTTCCAAAAATCGTCACTTCTTTATATAATCATACTCCATACATATATTTCAAGGACTCCCTCTGTTTTCTAGTGTGTTTTATAAAGGGGTGAACGTGATCATTTCTGCGTTTATCCAACAACGCATTTTAGCTAAAGGTTTTTTAACTGCTAATCACACTCGATGCGTGCATTGGACAGCACAAAAATAAATAATCAACGTCGCTTTCAAGCCATGCTATTTTTGGCCTTTGAAGGATTTCCATTAAATTCAAAGTAATTCTTATTAATTTTATCGAAGAAACGAGCCATTCTTTCATAAATCGTTTACCATAAATTAACAAACGTGAATTGGTCTAAGAGAAGAGGAAAAAAGGACTAAGAAGTTATGATATTCTTCAAACACTTCGTTCATACTAAAATCACAACAAATTAAAAACAACATTAATTGAAATAATAATGAAGATTTCTTTTTCGAAGGAGTAATAAATGTGTGTCCTTAACCTCGGATTAGGCGTCAAAAAAATTGTAATTCATGTGTCTGCAGTAAATTGAAGTGTTTATTATTATTATATAGTACAGACTGTAGTATATGTTGAAGACCATTTCTTGTAAAATATCGTATGATACACGAAATAAATCAATCGCTTGGAGCCATAGTTACCGACGCGTATAGACGCGTACGTGTTCGATGTTGATTTTGCCCTTGAAACACTTTTCCTTGAGACTCTATCTCACTCTCTCCCTCTTCACCCACCCCCCGTCTTTCTTTCCGTTTTTGTTGGATTGCAAAACCAGACAAGGCTAATAGGGCTTCACTTAACCAATGGCGCCACTGCCACTAAAGCAGGCTCTTACTTTACTTTACGTACTTTGACGAGCTGGACGGAGTCGCAAGACAAAAGGACTGATATTTAGTGATCTGCTAGTGATCTGTTGGTGTGCTAAAAAAATTATATTTATATAAGAATTATATCATCAGCTACATCTGGCACATTTCGCCATTCTTCCTTCTCTTTCCTTTTGCCCTTTCCTTCTCTTTTGCAGAAAAACCAGCCAAGCAGCACAATGAGCGACGTGTTTTGAAAACGTTGCAACCGGGAAATGTTTACATCGAAGAAAATGGTTCGAAAGGTTAAAATTCTCGGAAATGAGGTCACGTAAAAATCAAAAGGAAATCATCCGACCTGAACCGATCAGGCAATACGCAATCATGAGACAATTCCAAAAGGATACGTTGCTTTACTTGGAAACTCAATCGAAAAGCTTCATCGATATGGAATAAGCAAACCAAAAAGAAGAACAAGAAGAAGAAAACGTTCGAATTATTGTCATCGATAAAAATTATGAAAGGAACAAACAAAACGACACAACACTACTACTTAAAACAAATGGATAAAACGAGTTTATTCAATGAAAAAAAAATAAGCTTACATTTCTGAAGCTGAATATAATTACAAAAGCAACAACAATAACAAAAAAAAGAACAACCAAACATTTACGTGTATAGGCTTGATTTTAATAGGCTAGACTGGGCGGTAGATGAAAGGAAAGTTTCGGCAGTATAAAATAAAAAAAGAAAAGAAAAAAAAGAATAAAATTATTTTTTCGAAAGAACGTTTCCTTTTTGAAATTTAATTATTTACGAATATTTGTACAAAATATTAAGAAATATTACAAAGAGATCCGATAAGTTTTCGAATTGTTATTTTTGTTGATTTGTTATAAATATTACTGTTTATCTTAATTAATAATAACAACAACACGACCAAATAAACAAATAATAAATTATAATTAAAAATTATGCTTATCCCTTAATTCACGATAGAAATTTAATTAATAATTAATATTTCATAAATTCTGTTTCACTTCTGTTTCTAACATTGTCAACATCTAAAAACAACGACAAAACTTTGTATATACCGTTAGCTCTATTAGTTTATAACTTGCTAATTTTCTTTATAGGCTAGTGTATGTGTATGTATGTATGTATGTGTGTGTATGTAATTGATGATTATCCTCGTACGTTACTACTTAATGTAAATATGTATGTATCTGCTTTTATTATTATATATCTAAAAAAAACATATTGTTCTTAAAAAACCAGCAAAAAACTCGCATAAGTTCGAACGTTTAAACAAAGCGTGAATTTATAAAACCAAGAATATCTAAAGCATATCCACAAACCGTCTTAGTACATACATGACTATTATAGTATATACTAAGTCAATTATATTAGTTTGATATTGTAATTGTAGTAGTAGTAACCTCTGCAAAGATCTTAAACCACGATTCAAGACTATAATGAATAATGAATTGAAGATCGAGTCAGAAGTTTATCAGAAGCAGAACAAAATTATATCGTAATCAAACGAAGATGAAATTATGAACAAATCAATGGACCAATCAAAATCAATTTCAATCAATCCAATCAAATCAAGATGAATTTGTCATCTAATTAAAAGCGATCAAGTTCAAGTAATTAATATTATTAAAATTGAAAAGAAATTAAGAGAGCAAATTAATCAATATAAAAAAAATCAAGAAAACAAAACTAATCAATATTAAATTATCATCAAATCGAAATCAAATAAAAACCTAATCACACTTAAATCAATATCAAATCATAATCGAGCTCTTATCAGATCAAAAGATCAAAATCGAAATTAAATCGCAATTAAATCAGCACATCGTAATCAAATCGAAGTCAACTGATGATTAAATTAAAATTTGGTTAACACAAAATCGAAGTAGTGTACAAACCAAATCAGAGTCGGATCAAAATCAAAGCCAAAACAAATCGAACTCAAAAAAAGAGCAAATTAAAATCAAATTAATTTTAAGTAAATACAGAAACTATTCAATAAAAAATTGAAATCAAATCCGAATCATATTAAAATCAAATCAATAAAAAATTAAAAACAAATCAATAAAAAATTAAAATCAAATCAATAAAAAATTAAAAACAAATCAATAAAAAATAAAATCAAATCAATCTATATCAGACCGAGTTCAAAATAAAATCAAAAAAATGGCCTAAATATGATTGAGAAATTAATAAAAAAGTCTAATCGAACTGAACCACACCCACATTCAACCATATGTAATCAATTATATGCAAAAACAATTACTACCAGCCTCTATGAATCAAATTCGTGATCGGCAGTAGAGGTGAAGGTGAGGTGAGGTGAATTCAATCTAAATCGAATTGATTCTGTAGAAATCAATCAGCCGAATCGAATGAATTCTATAACGTTAAGAAAAGAGTCTAACATTTTATATTCCGTATTGCGTATTGTACAGATTAAATCAGAACAAAAAATATTGTGTGAATAAAATTAATTGCAATCGACACAGAAGTGTTTGAATGAATACGTGTGGGAGTGTGCGTTTCTTTACTGTAGTAAATGCTAACAAAAAATTCCATAATTAGACAAAACAGATTTCCATTTCCGGTTGTAAAACTATCATCAATCCATCTATCATTCAATCAAACCAATAAATTACATTGATTCGATTTAAATATTCATTCAATATTCTAATGTTTTCAATTCAATGATTTTATTTTCAATCAATTCATTTATGATTGCGATGCATCTTCTTAATTCGATCGTGCTCGTGCTCTTCGGTATTATTTCGTATTTCTTTGCCTCTTCCTGGGTCTCAATTTTCAAGGGCTTTCTCCAAAAAAAAGAAAATTAATGAATATGTGTTTGTTTGGTTTAAGCTCTATTCGGACCCATTTACCCACCCGAACCCCCCTCCCCCCAACCGAAATATTCGCTCTTAAGTGCGCATTTAAAAAGCAATATGAAATCATCGGTAGCGAGAGAAAACGCATTCCGATATCGCCATCAAAAGCACACTCGGCCTGAATTTAAAGTGGCGACTATCTTCAAGATATTTCACTTGCAATTGAAAACAATTTTAAGGAAATTAACATTTTTTAGAAGTGGCTAAAGCGAACAAATTAAGCGTCACCAAAAAAAAAAATGAAATCAGTGAAAATAAAATGGACAAGAAAGAGGAATACTTATAAAGTCCCGATGCATTACAATTTCTCGTAATTGAAAGTCAACGAAGCAATGAATGAGGTCGGGACGACATCGGGCGAGGTCACGTTTTAAACCCGCTAAAGAAGTTATTTACATAAGAATAACAACAAGAAGAATAAGAGCAACAACAACAGCAACAACAACAACGAAAAGTTTGTTATTGTAGTAATGAATTGCAACGAAATCAAATAAAAACAACTCGAATAAAGGCTTTTTGTATTTCGTTTGAACATTTTCTGAAATTAATTAGAATTCATTTGAAATCCGAGAAGGTCAAGGCATTCATCTGAAATAAAACCAAAATTGTAGTCGCAAAAGGGTTACGGGGTTTAAATCACGCATTACATTATTTCGAATGCAGTGACTTTCTGAGGGAAGAAGAAGCATTTCGATGACGGTACGATACGAGCCTTCTCATTCGTCTTATTTTTCTTCTTTCGTGAATGCAATTCTAAGAAATTGACGTCGCGACGGCTAATACTGATAGCCCCATAACTAACCTCTATCAACCCTTTCTTCCCCTCTCTCTTCATCTCTCTCTCCCCATCCCAACGACCAACAATTCTTCGCTGAACGCTAGACTCAGCTCGAAAGCATTTCTTAGGAGCTCGTAAGATCGCAACAAAACGATATGCGATTTTCTAACGACGCGATCTTTTTCTGACTTGTATTGAATTTTTTATGCTGCTCACGCACAATAATCCTGATGCACATTCGTTACGCAGCGAATACGAAGAGTTTTATTTTAGTCTTCAGTTATTGACCAAAACAAATGGCGAGTCTCATCTAAATTCGATGAAAAGTTATCGATTGCTTTGATATCGAGATTGGATGGATGGAAACAGAAATCGTTCCACAACTCATGGTTTAAAGGCTGTCCGATCAAACGCTATTGATCAGAATGAGTTGGGGATCAGCGAGTGAAATGAAGGGAGAGAGAGAGGAAGAGAGGGTGATAGAGAAAGGAGATAAAATAAGCAGAATCAATGTAAGTAAAGGCGCATTAAAATGCAACACGTAGTGCATTTATTGCATATCTTTGTCATATTCTATTTTACAAATACAATGCTTAAGGGTGAACAACAACAATAACAATAATAGACACGATAAACAACAGAAAGACAGCAAAAGCAATCTTTGAAAAATAGCATACTCTTCAGTTAATAAATTTAATCGCTCGATTACGAATTAACGATTAGTAATAAAACGGGTTTATTTTCGTCATTGTTTCTGTTTTATTCGTATTTTGTATATATGGCTGTGTACGAGTGTTTATTTGTGTGTGTGTGTGTGTATGAATGCATGAATGCACGTAGTACAACCAATAAAATGATGACAATTAGGAAGCAACAATTGCTTCTTCCAAACCAAACAGCCTTTGCCTCTTAATGATGCTGCTATTGCACCAGATGGTAAAAGAATTCTTCATTCATTAATGTTTGAATCGCTTGCTTCCTTCTGTTGCAGCAGAAGAAGTTGTAGCAGTAGAAGTTGCAGCATCAGCAGCATCATCAACCTCTGTCACCATCGAGAGCAGCACATGCCAAACGTGCTGCAAATTTGCATTTTATTTTTATGTATTTTTACTTTTTATTTTAATTTTCTGTTTTATTTTTTATCTGTCCGTTTTTCATTTTTCCTTTTTCAAGATTTGTATTTCCTCCCATTAAGAGCGCTTAGGATATTTCCAGTCACTCGCATGCAATTGGCTGCTTCACGTTCGCACTCGCTCTTTTTCCTTGCAATAGGATGCATTGCCCTACGAGCCAACTGACACAGCGAGCCTTAAAAAACCATATTGTATAAAAATAACCAACCTATAAGTAATTGAAGAATGTGATGGAGGTGTAGATGCCACGGCCTAGCCTGGTTCATTTGCAAGTATGTTCGTGTGTTCTGGTGGTGAAGAAAACCATGTTGGAATGTTTCACTTTCCCAATGAAACGATTCCCTCGAAGAGAACGAGGTCAAACGGGATGATAACCTTTATAAATATAATTCGTTTTATCACGACTTATTAAAGTCGGTCTATCTTAATTTTAGAAAGAAATTTATTCCTAAACTCATTTAAATATTCTCACTATTTCTAATTTAAAGACAAAAAAGGGTTTTTTCAGTTTTAGTCGGTTTAGTTCTTCCACAGATTTATGAGAAGTTCATGATTTATAAATACTCCAAACTGGTTTGTCTTCCAAAAAAAAACGACGAGAATATCTCTTGTTATGAAATTATTAATTTACCAATTCATTTCTAAAAATATCGATTAATAAAACATTTGAGAAATTACCTACTTCCGGTATCGAATACGTTCTGACCCGATTTCTTTTAAATCTCCGTCAATTTTTTCAAACTAAAAACAAATTTCCGTCATTATTGCAGTCATAAATTGGTAGTGAAGCAACTACTTTGACGATACGTAATTCAACGCAAACGCGACCATATCGATAATACTTGGAGCTCAATCATTTATTCATTCATTCAATCATTCATTTGTGAATTCATTGACAAAAACGTTTGGAATGCGTTGAATTACCAAAATTGTAACGCTTCAATGAAATTTGTCATAAAAACGTTTTAAAAATATTTAATTACTTGACTGTTTCGATATTTAGTTTCATCGATCGATTTGGTCGATCAATTTATGGATAAATGTGGATTTTAGTGGATTACGCCTTGATCTCTTCCTCTCTCAGAAAACCTCTCTTTCTGATTCCTTGCTTATTAATTTTCTCTACACCCCCCTCCCCTTCTTTCTTCGAGAGAGATGATTACAAGTTCATTACAAAAATAAATCAATTTTCAGATCAGATCGCTAAATATTTCCACACTTGCAAATTTAAGTTTCCGTCATTGACGTCTTGTGACTCGCTATCATTTTACTATTTCTCTGCTGCAACTCTGCTGCGTCTCTTCTACGTCTTATGCTGGTGCCGTTGCCATTTTTAACGGAAATGTACTCCCAACGAGTACAAATTTGAACAGAAAATAGAAATAACAAATTGGTCATTATAGTATTATGAATGAACCTGCGTCATCAACATCATCATCATCATCATTCTCGTCATAATTACTTCCTACATCTTGCAATTGATAATTAACATTGGTAAACATTTATTTTAATTATTTCGATTTTTATACGTTGGTGCCATTGCGTTTACGCGTACCGGGTGTCAGTGAAATTTTTTGGCATCTCTCTCTGGTCTTTAAAAGTTAAGAAGAAGAAGATGATATTATGATGATAGGAGACGATGGAAATTTTCGAGGTCACGAGCAGATGAACGGAAATAATAATGGATACCGCTAAAGGAAAAAAAAGAGTGCACACACAAACATGTTGAGATTTACTATAAGGTGTGCGTTCGTATAAAATCTTAAAATTTATTAAATTTTCTAAAAATGGAACAAAAATTAAATTTGAATTTGAAAAATAAAAAATATTTGGTTTGAACCAAAATTAATTGTCCTAGATTTATTATCTTAGTGTTTTCACTCTACAAATAAAATTTACAATTTCTATATTATTTTTATATTTGTTGAGCTAATGGTTTTAATAAACCTGTTTTACAGGATTTAAAAACCCTGTTTAATAGCTACGACGCCAAATTATTCGCTTTATAAATCGGCCGAAATAATCGCAGAAATCTTTTGGAAATTAGCTGCAGAGATGGTCAAGAATGGATAATTCGAGATTCAGCCAAGACGGAAATACATTGCATAAATACATCGAAACATACACTCCTTATAATTAGCTTCAAATCATTAAAATAGTCTTTCACGCGATACTTTTATCAAAAGAAACTAACTAAGGGACCGCCTGCTTTATTTTTCTTCAGTAATTTCATTCACCTTCACATTGGGAAACAGGTTGTCTTGAACACAACCTGAATGAAATAATTTTCGATGGTAATGTAATTAGCAAAGACACAAACCCGTATTATTCGTTGATGAGATGAGGCACATTTTACTCGATAGAATACTATTTGGCATGAGCTGCAGTAATAAAGGGCAGCAATACAACGAATATTTTTTTGGAATTATTGTGAATAATTGTATATTTTTTCGAAATTATCCAAGATATTGTTTGAGGCTATTTTAGCTACGTTCTCCCTGAAGTGTATCTGAAGTGTATTAAACATATGAAAAGGAACTGGAAAGACCAGACGCAACAAGAAGTTTCGAAACTTAGAATAAGCAAGTATTTTTTCAGATACCGAGTCACAAAACCATCAGGAAATTTGTAGTTTGGTATTTTTTTGGCCCTTGATTAACAAAAGACAACCCAATCATAAATTAAATCTATTTAATTTAAGGAAAAATGAACCCATCCTTATGATAATTTCAACAATTTATTCAAATAGATTTGATCGTAAATAAATTATTTTAATGTTATTTTCTTGTTTTTGAAACTGCGAAAAAATAATAGATATTTCATGAGACTCGCTTAAATATTAAATAATAATCAAATATCATATAAAAATGTTTGGGGGTAATTTTTTTCAATATTTTTTTAAAAGGACTCCGCGCTTTTTTAGAAGTAACTTTTCATTGTTGTCTAAAAAGTGCAAAAATAATTGCATTTAATGGCTTCTTTCTCTCCGAGGAAAACAAAGAATAGAAACAAACAAAGAAACAGACGAAACGGAATTGAAGTCAAGTGAAGTCACCCGACGGTGGTCGGAATGGAAAAACGTATTTTTGTATATAAACATCATTTTGCCCGGGTGGGTGGAGAGAGAGTGAGTTAAAGGGAGATATAGAACTCGCGAATTTTATCAACTAATGGCAATTATGACGATTATGATGATGATGATGATAATGTCGAGCTCTCATACCTTACAAAGTGTCACACAAAAACAATAAAAATTGGGAAAACAAAAACAAAAACAAACTAAGCTAAAAGGATATCAAAACAACAACAACAAAGGGAAACCATCAACAAGAACACTTGGATATGGCGCTGGTGGGTCGGAAGCGAAACGTAAGGGAATGAATTGTAAACTTGATTCATTCGGAATAATTGCGGTGCGAAATTCGCGAAGCCAAGTTGATGAGAAATGATGACTATATCTCCTCCTATCTCTTCTCTTCTTCCTCTTCTCGATCCTTCTCCTCACCAGGCGCTAAATCCAACGACATTAATACGGAGGCGCTGATACGGGCGCATAAGCTAAGCGTCCTCTCTCTCTCTCTCTCTCTCTCTCTAAAGAGTTTTAAATACTTTCAAATGCAGAATACTCCCGAGTCACATCGAAGGACATTCCCTCTCGGAAGGCAAAGAGGCAGATAAACAGACAGACAGATAGACACCGTTTATTACTTTTTTTGCAACGGCATCTAGGCTCTATTGTTTCACAAAGTGTTTCCGTAAACAAGAGCTCAAGAAAAGTGGCTTCTTCCTTTGCTTTGTTCGTTTGTTTCCTCGTTGTTTTGCTTTGTTTAAATTCATTTTGTTTTATATAGTGTCCGCCTACTCTATCTCCGCGGCTAAATTGGCCGTTAAGATGCTAAAGTGTTGATTTCGAGTTTTCGAAGTTTGAAAGTATTTAAAGAGTTTTGTATCCAAAAGCGCACGGTGCAAAATCGTGACACCTTTGTGAATTTCCGAAGGAAACAAATCCACCATCCAAAGAAAAACAAATAGAGAAGAAGAAAAAGCTTATAAGAAACAAATTAAAACGATTTATAGTAAACTGTTTTAAAAGATATTCGTATTAAGTGAATAAATTCAAATAAAACGAAGCTGTTAAACTTTCACGAAACATTTAACTATCCGACAATCTTTCATTCTAAGCTCTCAAAAAAAACTAAAATCTCCAAAACCCTTTGGCAATGATTGCTATAAATACGTCGAGCAACAACAAACTAAACGGCGTTGGAAAACGATACGATTAGAGACAGAAAGTAGTCCCATATTCTGAACCCATCAAATCAACGCAATTGAAGGAAAGGGACGAGTAATGAAGGTAATTGTCAAAAACATTTCAACGCATCTCTTGCTCGTGGTTTAAAGTGATGATCCTTTTTCGCCATCCTCGTGGCATCGCATTGCAACGCATCAGCCGATGCATCCTGGTAATTCGGATCGCTCAACCTCGAACATCTGCAAATGACGGGAAAATTAAAATGTCCTATCACACACACATTCACACAAATAAACATGCGAACGTACACATGCACATACACATACACATATAATCAGACACTACTACCATACACCACACTCGCGCACTTACACGAACGCCGAGACAATCACCCGCATTGGGTGTAGCTGTTGGCAGTTAATGACCAATTTAACGCGTCAGATTGAAGTGCGGCTTTTGCGTATCCGGCGCAAAAACAGTGTCGAATCTCGTAGCATCCACATCTCATTTCCGTTAGAGAAGCAACGCAGAAGGGAATACAAATAACAGAGATCGCCAAACTTTTCCGCAAACAAATTGAAAATAATAAATCAAAAATTAGATAAAAAGTTTTGAACAGACAACAACAACAACTACAACAACGACAAACACAATAGCAAAAAGTCCGCGGCAATAACCACCCACCGCTTGATTGTTGAAAGATTATCCAAAACGAGGCTGTCTCTGCCGTTCAATTTCTGTCGAGGCGTCGCAACGCCAATTGAAAGCTTCGAGTAACAATTCGAAACAATGTGCAATAAAAGTTCAATGTTGTTGTTATTGTTGTTGTTGTTGTTGTTGTTATTTTTGTCATCATTGTTATTTGCCTTCAATTAACTTTTGAATGCGTTACCGCCACGCATTAGAAGAGCTTCGTACTTCGCGGTTGTTCTCACGCACACAGGCTCACGTACACGTACGTACATACCCCATAAGCGCGTTTGCGTTCGTAACGTTACATTGCGTATTTGATGGTATTCCTTTTGTTGTTGTTTTTTGAAATTCTCTTTGGCAGGGCGATGCATGGCGGGTGAACGCAGAGAAATACCACGGTAAGAACGGGAGAAATAGCAAAAGTAACAGCAGAAGAAATAATTCGCTATCATTAATCACCACAGTCCGCCCTCCACCCGAGACTAGTCTCTTGCCAATCCTCCAATCCTGGATGCAAATCCGCTACGAATAACGCACCGGAACGCCGCATCATTTTGCTGGATTTCTGCCGTTCCGCAGAACTTTTTCTCTCTTGTGCTATCGTTATCTTTTGTTGTTGTCTTTTTTTGTTGTCTTTTCTTGTTGTTGTTGCTACTGTCATTGCGACAATGGTGATGGTGGTGTTTGTTTGAAGTTTGTGACATCAGGTCGACGTACGTCGTCTATAGTTTTGCATAAATACCGCAACAGCGCCTTCCCTGATGCCCCGCCCCCTTCATTCTTCATCCCCTGAGCAGCTCTCGATCCGGTTAATCGGTGTCCATTAATCATATTTAATGAAATTTACAAAGAATGGCGTTGGCAACGCACTTTGCCGCGGTTTCGTGTAGTGAGCCTCAATGCGTTGCCGAACTTTGCCGCATCGTTACATTACTTTGATCCCTCAGCAAGAACACCCTATAGAAAAGCAACAACAAAAGCAAGGGAGATTGAAATGGCAGAAGTTTGGATGCGGGAATCGAGGAGACGGGCATTTGATTCGGTGTCACGTGCGCAATTAAAATAACGACAACCGCAGCTTAAGTAGCCATCAGGGATTGTATTATTCTTATGTTGTTGTTGCTGCTGCTGCTGTTTTTTGTTGTTGTTGTAGTTGTTTAGATTTTAAAACCACAACAATTTAAGTCGACGTCTGTCATTAATCAAACAAAAAAAGCGGAAAAGATTTTCCTCTCGAAGCTTCCATTTTCCACTTCCAATGGAGCACCACTTCCAATTCGTCGTCTTCTTCCTCTACTACTGCTACTACTTGTTTCTTCCTCATTCGGGTTGCGATGCCTGAAGATATCAATCTGTCGTCTAATAAAAATAAATGCCTGGAGGTGATTTCATCATCACAATTCTCTTCAGGAATATCCCGAATGTCCGAATGTTTGGATGACTTCTCGATGTCGGGATGCTGAACGCCTTGGGAGCCATGAATTCAGCACTTCGCCAGTTCACGTCATCCAGACGTGTTTCGCCTGCCTTGCTTTTTCTTTCAGTCTATGTATGTGTTGATTTATTTTCTGATTCTTCTCCTCCACCATTTTCATTCGGGACATCTTCATTTTCGTTAGGTTGATCCTGAAGATTTTTTTTCTTAGTCCGAATCCTTCGCATTTATTTTTATTATCTGCAGACATTCATTTCTATTTGTTCGCTTTTATCTGTCACGGCCCGGATTCGAATATGATTTGTACTGAATCTCTTGGATAAACTTTACAAATGACCATTCATTCGAGCCTTGGCCGAAACGTAGAAATGATTTGAAACAATGTCATTGTTTCGAATTAACGTGGCTAATATTCTTGTAGACATTCTCTCAAAGTTAAAGAGAACCGATTCCTTGCAGGCAAAAATTGAGATATAAACCGCAAGAAAACAAAAGGTCGATGGAAATAGGTTAAGTCGATGGAAATAGGATGGTGATTTGGGAGGCCCCAATGGTAGGGGAGAAAGGAAGCAAAATCTTTCCTTTCTTTGAAGTGTCTATCGGGAGCGAGGAACTGTTTAAAACTCTTAAGAAGATTTCAAAAGTTTGGGATGTTTAAGCTTTAGTGAAATCTACTCCTAAAATATAATCCAATATTTTAATAAAAACCGTAATATCAAAAATGTTACGAAGCAACACTCCTCATTTTGAGCATCCGGGAATCACATTTGTTAATACGAAATATTTTTAAATCACAGAAAAAGGTTCTAGGCTCATTCAAAGCAGACCACAAACGAAAATAAGCAATACCGGACCGATTTGTTAATGAGATGTCAGGTTGACAGCAGTGAGAATCACAAGGAGGCGGAGCAGTTCCTAAACAACGATTAACTAGTTCTTCTTAAATTCTTAAATTCTCATTAAATCTCTGTTAATTGGACGTTGAGTTCGTTGGAGCCATAAATAAACGCTTTAATTTATTTTCGACAAAGAATTCGACAAAGGATATAATCGTTGATACAGAGGTTAATACGCAGGAGGAAATGTGTTCAAATATGTCAAGAATGCGACAAAGAACGTCGAGAGGGAGACGGGGGTGGGAGTACGAAGTAACCGCGTATGAAGTATCCAACGTCTGCAGCCGGATAAAGTTCTCTAAATACAATAAATTTGGCATTTTGTCGGGGGAGGAGTGAAGGTCGGTGGAATTGTCTTTACGCTGGAATTTATAGCCGCGCTTGTTTGTCGTGCACGTGTAAAGCTTCAACGAGCTTCGGTTTTCGAATAAGCGATCAAGAAGAAGCATCGAATTGAAGTTGAATTTGTGAGTGTGTGAAATGATTTAAACTTTGTCAACTGACTAACTCTCTGATTGACTGTCTGTCTGACTGCCCGACTGTTTGGTATGACTGACTAGTATTGGGCTCGTTAACCCCATTTAACGGTAATGTTATTTGACATTATGAAATTCTTCGAGATAACGAAATGACGGGCATTTTATTGTTGTTGGACGTTTGTTTTTATTGTTCTTGCTTTTGTCGCGACGGATCAAGAAGCAAAAGGCAAGATTGCCTTTCACAATTGAAATCCATTTGCATCGCTAATTAAAAACTAAACTAAATTATTATCGTTTTAAATGATGTAATGCTTGTAATTAATAATCCTTGATTTTCTCCGAAGTTCTTTTAATCGAGAAAAAACGAAGGATTGCTCGATTTAGGTACCGTTATAAATCACTGCAATTATCAAAGAGCAAATAATCCTAAAAACGCACAAACTTACGAATACAAAATGCTATTGCAAGTAAGTCCTTTAACGACTAATCCTGCAGAGAACGAGAGTAATAAATTCATTTGTTGGCTCTACCAAATGGTCAGTGAAAACTGTCCATAAAAGGCTCTAAAACAGTTCCATTCTTTCCATGCAAGAACATTTTCATTCTTCTGTTTCGTCCTTTGTTACCGAAGTACCCTCCCTCCTCTACCCCCCCCTTACATCGTCCTACCATACCCCTTCCATCTTGGGGAAAAAGACTGACCCATGCAAATCCTTAATGAGAAACAACAAGTCCTTAAAGATTAATTAATCTTCTAGAGTTATCCTTTAGCATTTACTGACCGCGCACGACGACCGCACGCTCCGACTGCCCCCGTGATCGCTCTTCGACCACAGTCCGGGCTAATGATGCAAAAATGGAAAGTGACGTGTCGGGGTTAATTTCGATGTCGGCCCTTTCTGAGGTTGCTGAGGATGCTTATCTTACTTGCCTTTGAAGCAATAATTAATGACCTCGTTTCCATTCGGTGCTCCAGACTCTGGAATTCCATGGTCGGTTGGTCGACCGATTGGACGATTTAAATATATTTAATCAGTTTGTTTACTCTTTTGCACTTTTTATCTGCCCTTCTGCCACTCTTTCTCTCTCTCACACACACTCTCTCTCTCTTTCCATTCGTTTAATTCGTTATCTTTGTGTAATATCCTTGCACATTGATGCTGGTGACTGTCCGTCGAGAGGCTGCGTTGCAGAGCCATTAAAAATCGTTTATATCGATTTGATTTAATCCAAAATAGATTGTCTGAGATTTCGTGGTCCTTCGTTCATCGATTTATGTACTCAATTGGCACACGGCGTCCATTGAGGCTTGGGATGCTGTGTTTTTGCTGCAGGCTTCCGTTGCGCCTGAATGTCCTCACGGTCGATACAAGTGAACGAAAAACCATTATAAATTTTATTTAATCCTTACATTCTGGTCCGAGTGAGCGAATCCTGGTGCAAAGCAATGCAAATGGAATGGAATGTTGCCAAAATGCAAATCGTTCCCATTATTGCGACTTCACTATCACTTCGGCCCATAATTACCCGATCTCGATGGATATAAATAAATCCACACAAACCCCATTTGCTGCTTCCACCTGCTCTTCCTCGGATCTAACCAATGCATTCCAATCTTGCTCCACTCTAGCATTCATTCATTCATTCGCTCACTCATTCTTTCATGTATTCAATCATTCATCCATTCATTCGGTCATCCGCTCATTCCGTTAGTCAGTCCATTCATTGACTGGCGTTTGTTCACTTAAATTGCCTCCAGTTCACCAGACGTCGACCGCAAAACGACAATTAAACTAATCGCTTCGGTATTAAAGCGACGCACCGGTTGGTCGGGATTCTTCTGCGATTTATGCAATTTATTTTTGCATACGGTCATCGAGCGCCTAATATCGAACACTTGCTGTGTCGTTTATTTTGCGGTAACTAGCTTCTGGTTACGCGTAAAAATAATCTATTTAGACGCTTTGCATGGTCGGTCGCCTCGTGGCGAATTTGCGATATTTTGATGTTATCGAAATGCAAATGTTTTGTTTAAGGTTTTGCGGTGATTCGAAATAAATGAGAGTCATCAAAATTAAATAATATTGCACTGAATCAACATCATTGTCATCATCATCATCATCATCGTCATCATAGTATTATGCAACACATTAATGTTTCGGATTTCAATGAATTTCATGATTCAATTATTATTTTAAATATATTTTCGCATTACTTTCATGAGATTGATAAATTGTATCGAATTGAGATCCAGTCATGCACCGCCCACGACCTTAGATTGGCCCTATAGCCTTTGATTATATGAAGAATTATGTTATTTTCTTATTGAAAAATCGTCTATTTATTTAATTCGACCTTTCGAGGAATTCAATCCCATCGCGATTGAAATAAACAATTTAAATTTATTTCTTTCCTGATAAAATAGAACAAGAAATATATTCGAAATTAACCGCAAATCAACTTCTTTTCTTCTTCAATTCTTCATCTTTAGTGACACCTCAACGGTTTTACTTCCAATGGAGCTATGCCACACGAGAATCATCAAAGACCGAATTTAATATTCATACCTGAGAGCATTCAAGCCAATAAAGAGGGAGGAAATAAAGAAAAAAGGGCTCAAGTCGAAGAAAAATCGCTAAAAATGATTAATGATGTGTGAGATTCAGGGATACGTGTGTGAGCCCCGTTAGAAGGCGCCACAAACGCTTTGCATCATCTTTGTTAAACTCTTCACTACGTTGCGTCATGTTACGTCACGTTGCGTTAAGCGTCGGAGCAAAACGAATGGAACACTCAAGGATCATTAAACTCACCTTCAGAAAACACAGGAAGAACAAACAGAAAGAAATTTTTATGTATGAAACAATTGTAATTTTTTGGGAAAAGCATATTTAAAATATCACCAATATTTTAAATTAAGTCACATTCTTTTAAATCGTTTTTATAAATATCCGAAATGAATAAAACTTTTTCAGAATATTTCAGAATTCATTTTTATTTGGAGAGAATTTTTTTGAGTGTATTCAGTTATTCTAACGATGCGAAACATGCGAGATATGATAAATATTCGCATCATATGCTTCTTGATAATTGTTGTTGTTGTTGTTGTCGTTTATGTGTCGATGTTTGCTGCGGTGATGTCTGTTTAAGAAACATTAACGTCAAATAATGCGAATAAATTCTGTTAAAGAAATTTATTAACTTAAGCGTTCCCGGCGGAGCGTGGCAGATCCGGAAACGGATGTGGCGTATGTGAGATTGTTTGACGGAAGAACAGTTTGACGTGGTTTAGCGAGAGGCGAAAAAATATTTATAAGCTCAGCGAAACACAATACAATACAACGCAATACAATCAAGTTGATTCAAGTTGAGAGCGATGAAAGCAAGTAATCATCATCAGCACAAGTGTTACACCAGCCGGCATCCATCGACACTTCCACCGGAAGTCCAAGGCTGGAATATAGAATAGTTATGTAAATAATATGCAGACAATGGGATGATTGGATTTACCGATATCCCGTCGAAAAGCTAACGATAAATCGAGAATAATGCAAGAAGTGGTTGGGAACAGGCGAGGCCTCCCACCACACCGACCCTTTTCACGAGAATGCGATAACGTTGTCTAGTTAGTTGAATGCTATCGTTGGCAATCACTTCACACCTTCACACTTCATCCGTTCGATTCAAACGTTTAACACGTACAACCCTTCTTCTGCTTCTTCTTTTTCTTCTTCACAATCATCATCTCCTTCGCCAACGAGCATGATACGAAAGAATCCGGAGCAGACGTAGAGGCTCATGCAAAGAAATTCCGAAAATAGTATTAAAAACAAATCCAAAAAAATTCCCGTGCTTTGCTTTGCGGTAACGAGTCTCATAAAAATTTTAAAACGGTTTTTTTCGCAGGAGTGGGGGGTAGGAGGAGTATTTCGATCGTTTTCTTTGTTAGCCTTTCTTGTCCGCCGCTTGTAAATGCTTCCGAATGTTGCAAAGTTAACAGATAAAATGTTAAAATGAAAGGATTTGTGAAAGAAAGGAATTCGTTATGCTTCCAGGCAGTCAACTAGCCCTTCGCCCATACGCCACGACATCGTCAGAAACGTAATATCAAAGTACGAAATCCTTGCCTGAACCTAAAAGATGGAACGTTCATTTTTTGATTTTGGTTGGCATTTGCGAGAAGGTGACGAAGCAAAGGGTGGGAGAAGAGACGTAATGGAATTCGACAGATATTTTGGTTATTAATGGAATTATTTCTTTATACATACGTACTCGTACATATACGCATACAACAACAAACACATACACATATATCTTGTTGGCTTTCGTTGTAAAACAGTTTAATAAAAAGATTAAAACGGAAAATAAAATTAACTCTACAAAACAAACAATGATGAAGATTATCGTTTCACATAATATTATTTGAAAATATTACAGTCGTAGAATCCTTTCCCAAAGGCTCATTTACTTTTATAATCATCCATTTTAGAACAGTTTCCATGTTCGAATAATTGTATTAATTTTTTTTTTTTTTTTTTTTTTGAATTGTAAAACTGTAAAGTGCTTTACGAAACTTCTGAAGTTCTTCTCTAATTTTCTCAAAAACGTGTCGATATTTCAGTGGAATAATTTGTCAAAATTTATGCTATTACTTGTTTTATTTCTTCTTCTTTTCTCACTTCTTCTCCGTTGATGAAATCTTTTTAGGCGAACAAAATTTTGTTGACTGAAGCTTTTCTGAAATTCATACGCTTGTATGTTTTTGCGAGGATTCTTCCAATGTGATTGCAATTCCCAACACGTTTTCTTCCGTATTCACGTTCATTTTGGTGTCTACCTTCTAGAGTCTCATCCATTCAAATTCATCTTTTTCAGAAGAAGATGTAGAAAATACTTGTAATCGCGAAACCAAATCGTAATGATTTTAATCTTAACAAAAATATTACAATTTGTTGAGTTCAATTTGATTCTTTGTAAAAATTCAAATTCTCAAATCGATTTGTTTTATTGCATCATTAAACTCAAGATGATCTAATCTTTTCTTCTTCACGTCATCAAAGTCAGGCGTGGGGCAATCCAAATGACGGTACGGGCCACTTTATCGTAGGCGCGTAAAATCAAATGTATTTTCTAAGAATAATATAAAAAGACGAAGACGTAAAAAATGAAAAAACTATTGTTTTTATTCTTATAGAATTCATTGAATTCACCGAATGGAATATTGAATTCGAAGCATCCGTTAAACACCATTTAAATGGAATTCTATTTGGGTCCCATCGAAACTAAACGGGACGTTTCCGTTTTTATCAGAAAGTAAGTCTTAGGGATTTCTAACAAGAAAGCAATTAACCAGCTTCTTCCTAACCAGTTTTCCTTCCTTTCATACAATTTTTCAAATCAGCTCGCATGATGTGTTGGCTGCGCCTGATTTGAAACCGAAAAATGTTATCGAAAGCATTTAGATTTCTTACTCTTTTAAATTGCATTTTAAATTTTTTATGATCTTCACGTAGTGAGGCGTAGATTTTGCTACCCTTTTCGGTTACGGTGCTTTGCCGTTTAGTTTTGGTCGATTTAAATCCTTCGAATTATGATGTGTAAATTGAGCTATGCTGCGAATTATACGTTTATGTGCCCCATATGGATGTTACTCTTTCATCGTCTCTGATTCTCTTCTCCACTCCCGTCCGTCAGCGGCGAGGGAATGTAGTCTGCCGCTTGGTAAGGCTTTAGTATTCTTTTGATTTATGGAAGCTGAGCTCAGCAGCATTTGAACCCTTTGAACTTTTCTTACGCTTAACATTTGGTCTCTTCATTTATTTATATCTTTTTTATTTTTTATTTCTTTCTTTCATTTTTTTGTTTGCTTAACATAATTTTATAATATTTTGTTTTATATTTTTTTATGAAAATATTTACATGCATGAGAATTTTCAACGTAAACTCCCCGAGCAAATCTTTTACGCGGCTTGAATTCTTAAGAATGTGTAACAGCAGAAGCAGAAGGAGGAGGAGGAGGACCAACCGTAGAGACCACAAAAGACCACAAAGTGCATCGCGTACGTATCAAACAGAGCACAAATGTTGGTTTTCTTTGCAAGTGGAAGCGATTGTCCGTGGGGAGGGGTATCAGCGGCGTGTTTACGGGATCATTATAATTGTTGAAGGTAGATTTAATTAGACATATTTAACAAATTAGCTTAATTTTATAGTAGATGGAAAATTGGCTTGATTGCTCAAAAAGTCAACTTATTCCTACAAAGGCATGGGCCAGCAGATGGTTTCTTGTTTTAAGTCATGTAAAGGATATTGTTAAAGTGGGTTTCAACAAAATTTGTATTCTCGGAGCAAAGAATTTTGAATGATTTTTACTGTTTTCCATAAAATTTGAAAAAGTATTTGTTCATTGTGCCTGAGTCGTTCATGAATATATCGGCATGATAGCGACCAAGTAGTGGGAGTGATATATAAAACGGTAGCCCACAAAAGAAGGTGTAACGATATCAAAACAACAATCTGAAAAAATATCAATATTTCCTTAATGTTTTAACATTTTTAAGAAGCGAATGGCTTTTAATGAATATCGCCCTTATGGAATACTTTTCCCGCTGCGAAAGGGGTCTCCTTTTGAAGGTATTCAAGAAATTTTGAAAGCATTAAAATTTTATTCAAATTGCCGTTAAAATAAAAACTCTAGTGATGAAGTCATAACAGAAAAGCGCCCAGATAGTAAAGGTTTTATGTAATTTAATAAATTCCATTAAATTCATTATGCATTCATTATTTGTCATGCTGATTTCAATCACCAATTCCTGATTTAAGAATCCCTTTAATTTTTTTTTCAAATATGTTTTTTGTTTTTGTAGAATCCAGATTTTAATTCGTGGCGACAAAAATTTATTAACTTGTTAAAATTGAATTAAAATTTATTAAATCAATATTTATTTTTCCGCTTGCCCGGACTGAAAGATGAATAATTCAGCAAGAGGATGACGGGTGGCAAAGAAATAAAATATTTAATCATTATGTAAATTTTTATTATTAAATTTACATTATAAACAGAAAATTAACGCCTGTCTGACCGCAATATTGACCACGAAATAGTAAATAATTATGGCGCGCCCGTTTAAAACTCTTGGCCTCGAGGAGTTTTACATGAGCAAACAATTCATTGAGCGACACTTTTAATCTGCAATTATCTTCATTTATGCCCGCGCCAGTCACACGATTTATAGAAGAGATTGCAATGCTTGTGATTAAACAGCACGACTGCTGCAACCATCACCACCACCACCACTATCCACCAATCCACCACTAACCACCACCACCACCGCCACTTGCTTACCAATCAAACACGCAAACTCATGCACGTAACGTTATTGAATTCTGGGTCTATTAATTATAACGACATTAAACGGTGCGTCCTACTCAAATTGCGTTCCACCGATTGCCATTAAATTCAAGCTACAACAACAATAATAACAGCAACGGTTTGATGCGTTGCAACGCAGATTGCGTCTATCAACAAGCGGCTCAGAAGCCTGATGCGTTCCAGATAACCAGAAGCGCAATTGATTTTGAATTTTCCTGAATCTTTTTTTTGTAAAAGTATTTCATTTTAAAAGCATTTTAACAGTCCAATTTGTCCACACGCCTGTCCGTCTGCGTGACTACTCGTATGTATGTCGCTCTGTCATGCCTATGTCATGAAATATTGTCGATATTTCAACAGTTTGTTTTAACAATTTATTTTAATTTGTTGCAAAGCGTTGGCAATATTGCCACTCTTTCAGTGAGAGACGGAATGGATTAGGGTATGATAATTATGGTCAATAAGCCAAAATCGGTTACACAATTAAAAGTGTAAATAAGCTAAAATTATGACGCACCTACTTCATGGGGTTCGTCTCTTTAAACAAAAGGACTTTCGCCACTGCGACGTGGCAATGCCGAATGGCCGTGGTGTCCTTCGTAGTCACGCCGCGCATTTATTAGCTAATAATTAATTTTAAATTTAACAATGAAAATGCACGCATGCATTTATTTATTCGATATTCGTAGTTGGCACGAAGCGATAATTTTATCGATTATTCGTTGCCATTCTCATTCGATAGCACGTTGGCAGCCCTACGAAATAAATTACTACGTATTGTTGCCATATGCAAATTAATGGCGTTGTTAATAATGTTTCGATTTTTTTTTCTTCGGCATACATTACAATTCTGGTAACTCACCAAAGTCGCGGGAGTGACTCTCCGGAATATTTAAAAAGAAAAACAAAATAACATTGCATGCAAACATTTATTATTTCATATTTTCACTAGAAGCAAACATTTTGCGTAGTGTTCCGTCTGAAATTGCAACATAATCCAATTAAAACTAATTCCGAGGTAACTAATGTTTCAAAAAATTTCGGTGAGGTGCGGTATTACGCTTCCCACAAGGACAAGAGCATAAAGCAATCAATCGCATTTGTTTGAAAATGAGCAGCAGATTACGTCGCAGGAAAAGCAGCAGCAGCAGCAGAACCAACACCTGCCTGAGGATCCATAAATTCTCATACGGCTTAAGAAATTTGTGACTTCTTCAATCATTATTTACTTACTCTTTTTTCTTTGCGAAGCTCCCTTTCATCTTACATCTCTCTCTCCCTATCCCACTCCCTCTCTCTCTCTTCTCTTTTAAAACTCTTAAGATTTCAATTGTCTTCATTAACCCTTGCTCCCTTAACACTGCGGTTCAGTGTCACTTTTTTTCCTTACTTTTACTTTAGAATGAAAAATCAATTAAATCCTTTTCGAAAATTTCGCCTTCCAAAAACGATTTCAATTGACGGTGCTGGATGGATGGCGGCGGTGTTAGAGCACTTAAGCCTGACACATAACTCATTGCTTACTTCTTCACTTCACTTCTTCTTCTTCTTCTTTTCCTTCTTCATTTCGTTCAAGTTGAAACATCTTGCATAAGTTATGAGTTACCGTCTTGGCAGTTGCTTTCTCAATGCGTCTCATATAATCCTTTACATTATCTCCTTCTTGCAAATGAATACAATTTTTGGGATATACGTGGGTTATATACTTAATATTGATATTATTCGAAAGTCTTTTACTTCTTGTTGAACTTCTTTCTATCTCCTTCTTCCGCTTTGCCGTCGCTACCACAACGTGCGTTGATAATAATTGACTTTGTCGTTATTCTTAATGTGCATGATGGAAATTGAAAAGCCATGTTAAACGTTTGTCTCTACTCCTCTTAAATTAATTCCTTTGTGCAATATGCGAGGTTCTTCTCTCTTCCTCTCTCCCTCTCTTCTTCTTCTATCAAGTCTTATTTTACGAGTTTTTAACTTTTTGGTTGAAGGCTTTTCTTGACGTCGCTACGTAGGTTATTCTTACTGAGTGTCAGTTCGTCAATTCAATCTGGTGAAATATTGTACAAAATATTTTGTATTATAATTATTTAGTTTACGGTGCTTTATACGATCTAAACGTCTCATTAAATCTAGTGAAGGTCTCGCAAAGTTGTGCCAATTTGTGTCTTTAAGGAATTAATATTAAACGATAGGAAAACTTTCAAAAAGAAAAAAATACCGCCACCTAAATGATAGGATCATATACTGACGCAGAGTAAGTCAATGGTTTCTTTTCATATATAACCAAACTATTAAAATCTTTAGAAAAATAATCTAATCCTATAACAATAATAACGTTAATAAACGTTCAATAAACAATTGATATTTTTGATATATTTCTCAAAATAAAACTTATTGTACAAAATCAGTCAGTATGGCGATCCCCTCGCACTTGTCGCGCTCACGATTGTCAAAGAAAATCGTTACAGATTGACAAGTGACTCAAAGGGTCACATTTCATTCATTTCATTCTACAAACAGTCAAGAAGTCGACTGGAGTTTAGTTTCGCTTTGCATCTTTTACTCATACGCTTATTGATTTGTGTTTTATTAATATCGCTTCGCATATATTTGTCCAATATCTTCGAATTAATCCAAAGAGTGATGACCATAATTGCTTCAGGGTGTTTCCAAGCAATCTGAAGATTGGAATATTGAAGATTGTGTATTGTCGCCAAAATGACGAGTCACTAAACGAAGTACTCAATTTATAACGGATAAACAGAAATTCTTTGAAGATTGAATGCTCTTCCTCTACACCCTGCGCTCGGTTTTCATGTCATTTCCCTTTCTCGGACGTAGTGAAACGTCATAATGACCAATGGTCAAAGCTATTTGCAAAATTAAATACCTTCAGATTGAAAATGAATTTATTGCTATGAAAGGGATAAATACAGTTTAAATGTTTCTTGAAAAATGTCGTAACATAATTCATCTCAAAAGAAAAAAATAAATAAAAAATAAATAATAAAAAATGAGAAAAATGGGCAAAAACTACAGAAGGAATCCATGGAGTCAGTCAGTGAGGAATGCGTTAAGGGAAACATAAGAATAAGAAAAAATGAGAGGTGGAAGAAGAAGGTGGAAGACATCTCCATGGCATCAGGTGAAGCAAGTAGAAAAAACTTTTCTACTTAATAAAAATGCATAAACATTTCCAGGGACTCTCTAGCCGTTTTTCCTTTGAAGAGAACGAGCTGATAAAGTGGGTAAAATGTTTACTTCTTCTTCTTTTTTACCACACCCACACCTCCTTTTTATTTCATTCCATCGAAAGATGATTTGTAATGCGTAACTTTTCCGACAACCGACAACAGTTATCCGATGCACGTAAATGATGTTTGTTGGCAAAAATTTTTCGCACATTTTCATTTGATTTGTTTCCCTTAACTTCCGTTGTTTTCACTACGAAACTACGAAAGAAGTGTTGCCATACTAAAAATTTTGCACTCTCAAAAACTTCGACCATTAAAAAACTTCGAAGGTTTGACGTGCGATGATACAGCGCACGCGGATTCATAACGGCGATGTAAGAGAAACTTTATAACAATCATTATAAAAGACTGCACTCACTTTAATGAGAAAGCGTGCAAAATGTTCCGTGTATTCGATATAAGTAACGAAGTCAATGCAATCACACCCAAATCACATAAACGCATTCATTTTCAAATTAACGATAGCGTCATAACGCGTTTGACAACCGACACGTCTGACAGCCACCGCATCAAGGTAAAGGAAGAGTCAATCATTAAATTGACTTTTAAAACCAAGCGAAAGTCATTTTAAAGCAATTAACTTCATTTGGCCGAAAGCAAAGACGTTGTCCGTCCACCGTTTGGTTTGACCAATAATTTAAATCATAAACGGATTTAATCTTCAACAGTAAATTAAAAATTTTTTAATTAATTTAATATTTTCAAAAAAAAAACACTCAGAATGAAGGGAGTAGTGGATACTGCTACTCTTTCTTTTTTTTTGTCGCCACAACAAAATAATGAAATCCATTTTAATTGCCTTTGCGTCCCTGACGGCACAAATAACTTCTCACTATCCGAACATACGCAATATACAGTCTTCAGTCTATAACTCAAATGGTAGGGAAGATATCGTGCTCTATCCTCACCACATGTACTCGCAGCATTGATAATTTTCTGCATTCGCCTGATAACGTTTAATTTAATGCCCGAGGTCAGAAATATTCCATTTATTATTGGATTAAATTCAGTAGAAAGTTTTATATCTACCTCTTGCTCTCCCTCTCTCTTTCTCTTTCACTCTGCCGCTTACCGACGCTTATCAGTTACCGTCTCGTCTGAGACGCAGCTACCGTTCAAAATCCAAGCAAGGGTTAAACGGAAAAACCCGGACGGACAAGCGCGCCATCAGTTGGACGACATGATGAAGGATGTTCTTCTGCTAGAGAGCTACTGAACAGCAGATAAATTTGTATATTTTTCGTGCCTTCTTTGTTTTTTTGTGTCTCTTTTTTTCTTGGTTTTAGTCCTTCCGATTTTGAATTGTTTTTGAGGATTTCTATTTTTGGACATTCTGGATGAAAATTCATTTTTGCAACAATTCATTTCATATTTGTATAGCCTGGTGCTATGCACACAAATACACCCCTACCTCCCTCCCCCGCCCCACCCACCAAAGTTACCAAACCAGCTAACTAAATCAACCGGCCAAACAAACCAACCAACCGAACTTGTTAGTGTACGCGGCCAAAAGCAAGGACATCCGTTGGCTCTATTTGACTTGGTCATTTGGTGGCCCAGCAGCAGCTGGTGTAGTGAGTCTGTTGCTGTTGCTTTTGATACCTTCAGACTTTAAACCACCATCATCATTATCGTTATCATCATCTTCATCATCATTGCCAACATTTCCATCACCATTATGGGGAGGATGATGGCTTGTCAAGGGACGAGAAATATATATATATCGTATCATAGAAAACAGTGTAAAATAGCGAACGTGTATGAAATTTGCATGAAACTGCTCCTAGCGTTTGGCGTGACGCTCGCTGATGACCACTGCCCAGCATTGCTGTGGCTCTCGTTTGGCGGTCCAAAAAAATGCCAGTTACAAAATGCCCAACAGGGATTAACTCAAAATCGTTTCGTTTACTCAACGACTCGTACTCGCCGTCGTCGTTTTTTCTTTCAAGCCGGTAGTGTCATTCGTCCTGTCACTGGAATTTGTTACAAAACTCGTTTAAGTGAAGTTATGCGAAATATGTAAATTGTTTTTGCTTTCTGTTTCGTTTTTTGTTGTTGTTTTGGCTTGTTTTGCTTTTGAGATTATTTATGGAAAAACGTATAGGATAAACATTTGTTTGGTTGCGGGGAGGAAGACAGGTTCTCCTAGTAGGACGTTTTGTAACGGGCAAGTGAGTTGATGTGATTTTTAATGATTACATAATTGTTTTAGACGAAACGATTACGCTGGAGTCAAAGCAAGACAAGTGTGTCGGTCGTGCGGAAAAAAACCTGGTCCAGGAATTCTGGAGTAAAGAGAAAATAAGCAAGGAGGTGAACGTTTCAGAAATGCTACGAAAGCTGATAAAATTTAAATAAAGAATTGAATAGAAAATTTTGTAGGAATTTTTCGATTTGGAGGAACATTTTTTACAATAATTTTCTGCTTTCATTAGTTTCTTCTTTTTTTTATTTTCTTCCTTTTTCAATTTTCTTCCTTCTTTCATTCTTTTATTTCCTTCTTACATTTCCTTTCCAAACTTAAATCAATTTTGAAAGCTTTTTGTTTTCGAATTTCTTTGCAGTACGAGAAATTGAAGAAACCTTACCATCCGCTCCCCCCCCTCGCTGTTCTCTTGCTTCATAGTTTCACTTTACTGTTGCTTCGATTTCTGTCATCGCAATCAGAGAACCAACATATATATTGAAGCATGAAATTTGCGGTGCCCACCCGTATCTCGAAAAGGAAATTGAAACAAAACCATACATTTTACAATTTCACTTCCGATAGACAAAGACACAAAATAATACCTCGTACTATCGAAGTAATGACGCAGCAGGTTACATTTCTGGTACGAGACGATACATCATTGTTTGTGTGATCGTGTTTATACGAGTATGTTTGTTTGTGTGCGGCCGTGGGTTCAATGGGTTTCGTAATGCGGGTATGTGATGTGATAACGACTGTCCGATAATGCTAATAAGGAAACCGCGCCACGAACTCATTCATTCATTCAGGATACTCTCAGGGTGGTAAAAGACACTCAGCAGACTAAGGAGAGGGTGACGGAGGGGGGGCGATAGTGGTGCAGAATACTCTGTTGAGCAAACAATAAAATGGCTAATTCAATCAGAATTGTTTCAACCGCATACATTTAGATAAGTAAACATAAGAATTCTTCAATGCACTTAAAGAAAATTCATACTAATTCATTTTCAAATTAATATCGATTTTTTTTTTTGATTTTCCTGACACAAAACATTTAATTCTTCACAATTATTTAGTCAATATTTAGTGTTTCTTTTGCGCCAAATATCCTTTATTAATTTCTTAGAGTGTAAACGAGTTCAAACGTTTACTTGAACGCGGTTATAAAACAACACGAGTCGTTCCTTTTACTTTGAATTTGAATGGAAATCGAGCAAGCTGGTGCTGATAACTTTTGCAACAACCAGCGATTTGCTGATAAGAAGTTTAAATGGAGCAGTCAATAGATCGAGCGATGGCAAAAAAGGCTACTAATAAACTAATGGAGGCGTCTACCGTTTCCGGTTGTTTTCAACATTCCCTTCACACTCCGAGGAAGGAATGAAATCGATTTTAAACAACGTTTTCCATATTTGCGGTTAAGTTTAGTTAAGGAGATATGGACTTAAAGTAAAGAGTTTTCTAACCTTTAAGGCAACAAAAAAACATTTATAAATTCGGAAGAATTTCAAATCATTTGGAATTCTCGATATGTTCGCCTGCGGTAATTTTTCCACAAACGTTTTTTATATTCCTTTTAAATATTTGATTATAATATAATTTTATTTTGAGAAGACGAAAATTTTTTTAAGACGAACTCTTTAATAAATCCTGATATGATTTAACCTACTTCCAAAATTTAAAGATGATTTCTAATGAAAATTTTCTATTCTGAAAATTTCCTCCTGAATTTTAATTCCCCCTCCCTTTTTTTAAGTGCTTCCTATTGTATCATCTGATTTATTGAATATTTTAGAAGGCTTTAAAAACAGTCCCTTAAGAGCGCGTGAGGGAGTAATAGTGCATGAAATTTTTCTTGCTTCGACCTAATATTTTCATATAGATCACCCTGTATAATTCGAGAACTAAGAACACAAAATTTAAAACAGGCGAACATTTCCATCGGTATCAGAGTCCATTATTTAACTCACTTTCTCTCTCATAATTAAATTCTAACCAACAAATTATTGGCAGATTAGTCTGTGCGGTTCACTTTCGTCCGAAGTGAAGTCAAAACGCGATAACTGTTTCACCCCCCCCCCCTCCACTCCTGTATCGGTTTGAATGAATTTACAGCCTGTCGCTTCTGCTTCTAATATCCTTCAACTCTTTCTTCTCGCAGCTTCTTCAATCTTCGGATTGTTTCCAAATTACCGTTTCGTTAAAACGGATGGTCCATTCATGACAACGAAAGAACAACCCAGACCCCTTTCTTGGGTCGAGGCCATTCATCTGTAAAGCATTAAATCTCATTTGTTTTGCCAGCTGCAACAATGGCGCAACTTCCGCATCCTTTTCGTTATCGATAACATCGCGTCACATACGGAAGCCATGAATATTCTTTAGAAGAAAGTTTAGGACAACAAAAAAGGACATCCTTTATTATTATCTTGAGCTAAAGGAAAACTTTACAAAAGCAAATTTGTTTTTACTTATTACTCTAGTTCTTCTTCTTCATCTTCTTCTTCTGCTTCTTGTTCTTCTTCGTTCATTTCATCATACGGATATGTACTATAGGAATTCTTTAGATGATATACTACATGCCAACTAGTACCGTTCCTTAACGTCTATGTTTCACCCGAAAACTTCTTAATCGACTCTAAACTTCGTTTGACTGCTCGCACTGCTTTTGCGGTCGGTGTGGGCGGGTTGTTGATGCGGGCGTTTTGGAACCAGTCGTTTGAGGTGTGAGCAATTGATTGAAAGTATGTTGCCGGCATGAGTCGGTTGGTCGGTCGGTCGGTCCACTTATAAGCGGCTTAATACAAATTTAACTGTTACACTTTCTGAAACGTTCGCTCTCTCTCTCTCACACACACTTTATGTACACTTTGTATGCAGGAATGTCGCCTTAACGTTGATTTAGTGCTCTCTGACCTCAGTTTAAATATAAACACTTTTCATACCGTATATTGACTGTTTTGGTCTTAGCGCATCTTTTCGTCTCATTGGGCGAAGTTTTCGAAATGTATAAAACATAAATGGGATTACGACGATCTTATCACTATAAAGGCGAACAGACGAAGAAAATTATAAAAACACCTATTGGTGATCTTCAAACTAGCGGGCAGCAACACCAACACCATGTTCCCAGTAGTACCAGATGTCGAAAGAAAATCGAAAACTTTCGGAGAAGAAAATCGTAATGCAAACAAGAAGACTCCGAGAGTGGTTAGATGGAATGGGCTGAAAAATGCCGCAGTCCTTTGTCAACTCTTGTTACGGCCAGGCAAGAAGCGGCGACGGTAGGGGAGGAACTTTTTGTTAGAAAAAACCCCTTTACCGAAATCAACCTCTACGTATTCCTCTCAGGCACTACCTTCCAAAATTCATAAAGTTCGAGAAGACTTTGATTTTGGAAATCTTTAATTAAGAATGGATTAGTAAACGGCCAAGAATACCTATTAAGATTGTCTGCCTTCATCAATTGCTTTTGCCCTTCAGGGTTTCGTAAAGTTATTTGCATCTGCGGCTTTGCCATTTGTTGGTTGCCACCACGTTCCACGAGCTCTGACTCCCACATGAACCACTGAATGGGATGTAAATGGCTTCAAGCGAGGAAATTAAATTTGGAAGATAAGAAAACACAAAAAAAAGTTTATCTTTTCTAAAATGTCGAGGCATATCGATTTCATACAAATCAACTGGAACCACCTTACGCTTAAAAATCTACTAAAAGATTAAAATCTCTAAAGAAAATCCAAAAACATCATTCAGAACCGTTGTTTTGCGGCTGCAAATCGAAGGATGAAATCGCTATTATCGCAATTGGCAAACTTTTCATGTTTTCACTTCAGAATTCGCGAGTTTTTCGATGCATAAAATCAATAAATCGTTAAATCGTTAAAACGAATGACTCTAATATTTAAAGAAAGCACAAATGAGAAGAAGAAGAAGAAGATGATGATGATGATCAGAGAGGAAAATATGGAACTGCCTGTAACATAAAAATCAAAGGCAGACGTTTTAAATCGAACTTCTAGATAACTTTCCGCTCCATTTATGTTCCTAACTTCGCCTAAACTACCACCTACCCCCCCCTTCTCTTCCTGTTTAACGTCTAACATAATATTTCAGTAACTTAATTTCATCATCATCATCTCAACGCCTTACAACTGTTATCAACCTCTTTCGATATTCTAGACATTCGCAGAAGTTCACCACACCCCCATCATTTCCACCTTAAACGCAATAAAAAATTAATCAGAATAGCAATTTTGGATTGTAACGACTACATTCTTGCCTGCCGTTTATCCCGAAAATCCAAGACCCTAAATGAGTAATCTCAAAAGATGCTTCAACGTCAAGTAGTGTGAAGTTGGTTTCGATGAATGAACGGAGCTCAAGAACAGATCAATTGGCGTTACGGCCACGGTTCCCAGACTTCCCTGTTTTAGAAAAGATACACACAGAGATACACACAGAAGATACTGCCCAGACTGCCCTCGAAAAATTCTAAAAAGGAACACAATTTGGGCAATTAATTCCCTGGAAAGGAATGAAATCTAATTGACCGGACCGAAATGAGCGTGGTTTTGGTCTTTTGAAACTGCTTTTGTTATTTTTCTTAACTGCTGATTATGGCATTTCTTGCATGTAACCAAGGAAGAAAGGTGAGTATTATTACCCGTAACATTCCACCTCATCCCCTACCTACCTTCCCTCTCATCCTTCTACCTTCACCCTATGTCTATAAAGGATATTCGGATATTCATTTTCAGTTCATTTCAGTTAAAGTTAATGCTTATCTTGCTAATTTTTTTCATTCTAGTGTCTTTCTTTCTTCCTTCCTCTTTTTTTTTTTTGCTATTGTTACTTTCTTGGACTTCTTCTTCTTCTTGGTCGGTCTTAATGATTCCCAGCTGGTTCATAAAAAGAAATTAACGGCTGTTTCTTGTTTATTTCAATTCTTTTCTCCTCGTTGCGTTCGTTGCAAATCGTTTAATGAGCATATAACCACCACATTTGCCAGAAAGCGACAAAAAGATAATGGCTTACTTTCCGATTACTTTACTCTCGGTTCTTTGGCAAACATGAAGGCGTGCGACATTAAATATGATGATCAAAAGCTGTTCCAATAGACCAGTCCAGTCCAGTTGCAAGAATAACCACCACTTCATTCGCGAATGGATGTTGAAGAGAATGATGAAGTTGCCTGTTGGTTCGCTTCTTCAGCCAGCTAACTCTCTAAGAATAGTTCAAGATTGCCTCCGGGATTGCCTCGGGGAGAGTCATTCGGGGGAAGTTTGTTCATTTCTTCTTTCGGTCTTTAGTTACTTCTCTTGTTTATATTGCAGAGTCATTCAAAGGATAAAGATAATGATTATGACATGATGATTATTTCTGGCGGACAACGCTAAAGTTATGAGTGTAATAATGTATCCAATGATTCGGCGAGTACTGAATCACCGTCGAAATGATCAAAGACATTAACAGAAATGACTATAATATCAACAGCTGCGAAAATCACAGTCGAAAAAAACAACAAAAACTCCAACAATGACAACATTTGAACACGTTCGCGTATAGAACTAGTTGCCATCTAGTGTGTGTGTGCGTGTAAACATAACCTGCTTATTATTACAGTAAACATCTTTATTTTTGTGGTTTTTTTTCGCTTGCATGGAAAAAAGGATAGGAGTGAAGGATAGGAGGAAGGAATGAGAGAAGAAAGGACCGTTGGTGTGAGAAGGAAGGAAAGCAAAAACAGTTCAAATTAATTGAGTTGTTGTTCAACGTGTATTTATTTGTTTGTTTGCGAAGGGTTTAAATATTTGCCATGCTTGAACTCTTGATACGCTCAGTCGACTCGGTCCGTTCTGATTCGGTCGGTCAATGGAATCATACCATGGGTCAGTCTGTGTTTGTTTGGTTATTCGTAGAAAGGATTCTCGCTTCCGTACAGGTGTTGCCTAAAACAACAGGGTCGGTAGCAAACAAATGAACAAACTGAAAGCAAAAACTTGGCAAATTTATGACCGAGTTAAAGAAATCATATAAATCACCAACGGCCTGTCCCAACTCAGTCCCCAAATTTAATCCCAGATCTACTTAAGGATCCCCGAAATTTCCGAAAAAGTTTTTAAGAGGTAGAAAAATGTTGGTGAATTGAGCTGATGCGATAATGCCAAATGTTTTTGACCGCAATTAATGTCCAACAACAAGTATTTCATTTAGTATTTTGTTGGGAAAGTGCCGTGTTTTATACGCACACGCACACACGCAAACATACACACACATGCATTGCGAGCATTAATATCCGTTTTTAGGAAACGTTTCATTCTTCTTCGCATAATGAGAAAAGCAAATAAATCGAGAAAGGGGAAAGAAGTCCAAACATCGGAAGTTGGTCATTATTCAAAATCGTGAAGGTGGAACTGCTCGTAAAACTTTTTGATAAAAATTTAAAGAAAAAGGAACTTTTTTCTTTTCTGTGAAGAAGTTTACGAAATGTATTTGAAAGAGTTTCAAATGGCTATGACTTCTCCCACGTCATTCTAAAATAATTTCTCAAATTTGTTTGTGAACTTTCTTTTTGCTTTATTGCTTTCTTTTTGATCGTAACTCTCGCGTTCATCCTGATTTAATTCTTGAAGAATGTTTGATTGAAAATTCATTAAAACTATTATAAATGTAAATTATGAATTATCTCGAGCTTAATCCAGCAAATTGTGTTCGATATGAAAAAGACATCCTTAATTTCGATTGGTTTTTTTTTGTATGATCACCAATCACCAATTTGGTTCATTATGTACGTATATATCTCGAAAACTATCCAACCTTCTTCCGAACATACAGACACACTAAAAGGACTTCGAGTGCGGCCATAAAGGCCAAACAGGCACCGCTTTCCTCCTACTACTAAGCAATTTTCTACCACGATCACTCGCATTTTCACCAAAAAAAAAGCTACGCGTATAATTAAATGATTATTCAAAGTAAATTATTATTAATCAAATTATTCATTACGGTCGAAATATTTTCTCAAAGAATATCAAAATTCTTCTAATATTTTAAATATCTAATACTTCAGTGCTTTTTAACTCTTTATCGCCCCTCGAGGGAAGAACCTGCAGTTGTTTTAAATAAAAAAAAATCTAAAATTCAGACAAAGAAAAATGTAACTCCCTGAAAATCTTATCATAAAACCTTAGCTCATTTGCATCTTGTTTTTTTTTACTCTTCTCCCAACAAACAAAATAAGAAGTTCAAGTTGTTGCAGAAGGCTTAAATGTGAGGCACTTTACTAACGTTTATTAACATAAACATTAAAGACAAGACGAGACAATGACAACGACGACGACGACGACGACTACATAAGAGCGACTTCTTCCTATCTAATTATACGACGTAACTCTTGAAAAATGTACCATGACGCATAAATTAGAATTCGTGCTCTGGCTGCAAACGGAAGATTGTTAGTCCGCAGGATTAAATTGAAGCATAAAAATTAAAAGTTTCGTTGGAACATCAGAGGTAGACAAAAATATAGGAAAGGATAAGGAAGTGTAGAGTTCACACATTTGCCAAAATCACAGCAGGTTGCTTGCTCCATAGTAGTGGAGTAACTCTGTAACAATTCCCCCCCTCCCCCGCAGCAATTCATTCACGGTAGCGATATTTGCTTCTAGTGCGACGTCTACGCGGACGTATTCATGTTAATCAAGTTATGATAATTATTTGTAACAAATTGTTGGTTTAAATGAAGTAAAACTGTGGGGAGAAACACGCTGGCAACAATTAAAATTTGTACAACTCGTGATTTGAAAATGAATGGAAGGAGGGAGGGGGGAGAGATCTCTAGCAAAGTTTTAACCAAGTATGACAAGGATAGACCGCTGACAGAGACAGCGGAATGACATCTTCACAATTAAAATTTTAGCTGGCGTTAAATTTTAATCAAGAGAGAGAAGACTGAAATGGAGTAACTAAAACAAAGATAAAATTCTGTTGAATTCATTGATGGTGGTTCGTTCAAGTGTGAAAAAGTTTTGCTTATCAGGGTTCGTTTAATCTCGAAATAAACGTAATATTTAACTGCTTAAAAGTCAGGACTTACATTACCCCAGCCCACCGCATGAACCATCCTCCATGACTCCCCCAACACTTATTGCAATTCTTTCGTCACCACAATCCCCCGTCCTCCCACGGAAGTAATTCTTCGTCTTCTAATCAGCATCTTCTGATGGACTGTCTCAATTTAATTATGTATGAGTGGCTCTTATTTATTTTTCGTTCTCATTTTCACGAAACTCTCAAAGAAACTTAAGAAAAAGTTTCTTAACCGCAAAAACAGTAACACCCGCTCATCACTACATAGTTGGTTGTGTCAACCTGACACTTTTGGAAAGCGTGACAGAGTTGATCCGAGTCTCAAGTTTGGTTTAAGCCTCAATCAATTCAATTGGTTGACAAAAGTGGAAAAAGTAACTTAAGTAAGTTGCTGAAATTGTAACTCTTTGAAAGCGGTTTGACCGTAAGGTAACGTTAGTTTCACCGTAATCGATTCATACGCAATCGTTTCACAGCAATAGAATCAAACCAATGAAATCGTTCTTCCTTAAACTAATTCTTAATTAATAAAAGGCTTTATAGTTTTCTTGAAAAGTTTATCAGAGTTACGAATAAAACACTCGAACTCATACTAAAACCTGATAATTAAGATATAATATAAGTTTCCACTTAGACAAACTGTCACTTTGACAGACGGATATCACGTTCATAATGTTGATATTATCAACAGTCTGACACCTTTCGAGGTGGTTTACAACAAATAATACCCAAATGTATGTGTGAATGTGTGTGTGTGTGTATGTGCGTGTGCGTACGTATGTTTGTGTCCCCTGCAGATAAATTTCTTTCAAAAAGGTAACCCGGCAATCAAAAACAACCTCGAAATCAACGAAATAAATGCCACTCATAATTAAATCAAACGTCTACGTACGTCAGACATTAACGATAAGGATGAGTGCGTGCGTATTAAGTCGAGTGCAGTCACTACCTTATTCCTTCTCTCTCTGTGTCTCTCTTTTCCACCAACCTTTCAAATACTATGAAATAGAGTCGAAAACAAAGAAGAAAACTTTTGCGTGAAGCTTAAGCATTAATTTTCAAAAACTATAACTTCGACACTCCCTCGCCCAAACCACCGACATTTACTCTATATCGTTCGCCTGCTGCAGACTCCGGCAGGTCCCTGGAGGGATTCCATATCAAATGTATGCTCCAACAAGGAAAAGGCAACCCGCCAAAAATTGTAACTTTATTCATTTCAGGTATTCCATATTTACAATTCGCATTATTATCGCTTCCGCTTAAGGTTTTTGGGTGAAGAACAAGCTTGGCATTTAATGCCCGAGAGTCAGGGGCGGCAGCATGAGAAAATGGCATTAGTCTGTGGCCTTTCTGTTGGTGGAAATATGATACGAAGTGGAAAAGGGACGGAAAAGTCGACGGATCGGTTCATTCGTTTGTTTGTTTATTTGTTTGGTATCAATGATAGGCAATGATTCTAACCAAAATAAACAGTTAGTTGGTGATGTTAATGGGATGAGAGTGATGGGTGTGTGCGTGTATGTGTGTGTATGTATGTGCGGTACGAAATGAATTTGAAGATTAAGCCAAAGAAATAGTTGGTGCGGGTGAGTGAGAGGGCAATACATTTCAACTGTTGCATGATTCGAACATATTCCACAAACCGTTAAATTATTTAATAATAAATTGGCAATTAGCTAAAGAGCACGAACATGATCATGACGTTCCCAGACAAAGGACATAAGTTTTTAAATTTATACTCCTGACGCATTTTCGAGATTTTAAGCTTTTGGAATTGCCCCAAATTAAATGACTTTATATTAAAAATAGTGATAATTAGTATTCATTCACGAATCTTTACCTCTCAAGAGAATGTTCGCTTCACTGATCTCTTCCCTCTCCCTCTCATTTGCCACTAATTCGATTCGTTCGCATTCATCCATTGAAGTCATTCATTGTTTCATCCATTCATCTGGAATCCATAAAATTTTAAATGCATTTCATTTAAATGTCTAGACCCAATTTATCTTCCTCATGCTCTATCTCTTTCTGGCAATGTCGATCGAATATTATCGACCATTTATCGTTTGTAAATGAAGAAAAAACAAAAACCAAACTTAACAACCGTTTAAACCATTTAACCGAAACGATTAATCTATAAACACATAAACAACATCCTGCCACTGATAGTCCGACTGCGTCCATCGGTTCCATCCATTCAAAACAGAAATCCTTTCGAAAACAAAAACGCATAATGGAAAAGCTCACAATGATTGCAACGCAATAACAAACCCGCAGTATCAAACGGGAATAACAGTAGCCGCCTGCCCAATGGCATCACTATTGCCATCTCTGCCGTCATAAAAAAATCAAAAAGTCAGGCAGTGCGCTTTACTTGTCGTACCCTTGCCATACGTAAATGCTGCCACGATTTCTGATGCCAGAGTAATAAAATATGAACTTTTGTCCGGTCGGTTTCCAGCGGAAGAAGCTTTATCAGCTGGCTATTAAACGGATATTCGGTCAATGTATTTATGTCGCCACATATTGTCGCTTCCAATGTGAATATCGCTCAAAAAAATTGCGATTTTTCGATTTTTATCATGATGCTGCGGATAAATGTAAGGTGAGAATGGTGAGAACGGTGGTGAAGGTGGAAATTGAGGTGGGAACAAAGCGAACGCTTAATTTGGAGAAGGTGAGAAAGGGTATGAAGATAAATTTGTAGGGTGATTACTTCCTGTTTCCCGTCGAAATTCGACTCTTTAAACGAACACCTGGTTAAAAAACATTATTTATCCGATGCTAACCCGTCGGTCTACTTCGAAAAGTCTGTCATCAATTGCAGATGTTGTCATATCCGCCATTTGCATGCATTTCCATATTTTCACATAATTTTTGCATTTTTAATTTTCCACAAACAGCATTTATTGCAATTTCCGGTTCCTGAACGGCGGATGAACTTAAAAAATCAAAGGCCTTAAAGAATCATCTTTAGCTAAGCCCAAACCTAAAAATTTCTTGATAACTCTCGACGGCATTACATAAGAGAGAAAGAGAGAAATAAGAACGTCCTTGACAAAAAATCCACTCAAATCCGGATATATTTGCTGTACGAGTGGGAGAAACGGAAATAACAAATTGTCTGGCAAAATAAAAATTATTTCCGCTTTTAAGGAAGAGGGCGACGAATGCGAAGAAATCATATAAAGCTTGAAAAAATCTTTCTTTTCTCTGTGGGTCAGACCCATTCGGGAGTACGAGTAATGGCCGGTTTCGAAATTCATCGTAGAAGAGATTTCTCGGTGATTTCCATAAAAAATCTTCATTCATTTTGCTTTCAAGGAGCTCAATATTTCTCTTCTTTTCTCCTCATCTCTCTCTTTCTTCTTCTCTTCTCTAAAGGAGAAACCTGTTGAATTTATGTTCGTCAGGACAAAAAAAAAGGTAAAGAAATCCGACGCCTTTTCCGTCGTCCTTCGCCAACGCTCTATTTTACAACCAATAAATTATGCAGGATTAAACAAGATGAAAAAAGAAGCACATTCCAAATTGTGTTCCAAAGCGTTTAATATTCGAGGTAAATAATGGAGTGGACTCACACACAAGAGGTGGCTTTTTCCTGTTGCTTTTTGCTTACTCCTAACCATCGTCGTAAGGATAATAATAATTATAACGATGATAATAAGTTTGATTAACGGGACTGGATCTGAAATTATTTAAAAAAGGTTTTCAATAATTAATACCAATCGACGCACAAATAGCTTGCATATAATGGAAGTCAAGCCACAAAAGTGGCAACAGCAGCCCGAGTTTTAGAAATGTCTTCTAGTCCTCTCGAATTGAAGAACGAGATTAAAAAGAATTAAGTCAAGCCAATAAAGCGCGGTTCGTTCCAATACAAAAGGATTAAAATGAAGTATTCACAGTATTCATCATTCTTCATGTGTATGTGTGTGTGCCATAACAGTGTGCTGCTATTGACGTTGTTGCTATTGCTCGTGCTGTTGGTTTTGGTATTGAACAAATTGATAAGACGAGAAAATCTCTTACAGTTCATTGCTTCGTTCATTCATTCGTTCTAGTGACAGCGAGGAAATCAGTTTTCACCACACTGAATATATTTCTGCACAAGCACACATGCATAAATGCGCTTTATGTTGCTTTTGGTGTTGTTTTTCTGGTTTATTGGGCTAATTTAATAACCAGCAAAACCGATGAAACTGCCACCACCAAAATATGTGTGGCAATGGCAACAACAAAAGCAACAAAAAACAGAAATAACAACAACAAACATAACAGCAACATGCACAGAAATATAATATCTTTGCACTCGGAGGGTTCTGTTTGCGTGAGTTTGTGTACGAGTATTTTATCCTGGATCCCCATTGGATTTCCGATTTCGATCAGTCGTCCATCTCCTCTTCTTATTCTCTTCCTCTTCTCATTTCTCAGCACTATATTATCGTCAACGTTTGGAAAAGTTCACACTCAATCAGATAGCGCTGCGATAGCAAAGGAATTTCAAAAATCCAAACAGCCATCGCAACCATTCATCCAGTTCTAAGTCAAACTTCCGCTGCTTCAGGAATATCCTTTTTCAACAAAAACATCATGTAAACGTATGCGGAATACACATGGTTGTGTGTGTATGTACATATGTGTGTGTGTATGCTTGTATTTGCTTGTGTCTTTTTGTGTATGTGTTTGCTTGAGTACGTGTTTCTTGTAGAGAGATCTATAAATATTGAAATAAAAGAGAAGCTTTTTCTTCGGCTTTCTCTTATTCTTCTTCTTCTTTTTTGAAGCGTAACTGAAAGTGTGTCTATAATTGTCCCCGAGCATATTTACAGGTACGAGCCAAACATAATAACTCATCAGGGAGCACGTCGGGATCGTCGTCATCGATGGGAATATTTCGAACAACAAGCAGGTAGAGACTATCAAACTGACAGCAGTAAATAAATTTTACACACATTCGCATCAACACCACTACCATCACAAACATAAACAGGCAGCCAACGACCCCCTCTTGTACTCTTCATTCACTTGTATTTGCTTCTGTAGAGACAAAAAGTAAAGGAAGTAGTACAAACCATGTAGGCAGCTTTGTTAGCACCACCACCATCTCGCAGCAGCAGCAGTGGCAGCAGCAGCTACGTTTCCCTGTAGCACATTCCGCTCCCCCTCAGACCGGCCCTTTCACTCGATGGCACTAATGGCTCCAGCAGGAGTTTATAACTTTATCAGCATAACGACTACATTATCCTGGCTTCCTTGGTTATTGTTACGTTTATTCGTTGCTGTTGTTGGTGGTGGTGTTGTTGCTGTTATTATCGTTGTTTTGTTGTTCTTATTTATCAATGTTATCATTACCATTGTTGTTGTTATTGTTGTTGTTTCTGTTATTACTTGTTTTTGCGGCATTTAAAAATAACTTTAATGGAAAATTTATCGATCATATTTTGTATATTGCGGAACACTGGTAGACCCTTAAAGGATGATCCAAATGAGCAGATAAATAAAGAACAAACGAACGAACAAACGAACGAACGAAGGAACGAACGCACGTAAGGGAAACGCATACAAAGAAACAGGATATCAAAAACATATACATCCATTTGCACCACGAAGGATTGATTTTGTGAAGATACACTAAATGGTTTCGTTTATGCGGGGTAGGGTTTGTACGGCGATACTTGTAGTATTACAAATATTCCAAAATAGATAAAACAAGAGATGGGTAGAATTTGTTTTTATGGGATTTTTGCACTTCATTAGCCTTGATTTAAACAAGGATTGAGTTGGTAAGGATTCAGATAATGGCAGTGTCATTGTATGATTATATTCATTAATGAAAAGGCTGGGTTCGGGGAGGAGGAGCAAGATAGTGAATGGTTTAAGGAATGATTGAAAAACTCTAAAGAGTGATTCGGTGGGAATTATTTGACAATATTTGGCAATCAATTTCCAGTGGGGTCAACTCACTTTATCAACGTTTACCACTTTGAAAATCATTGAACTGTCTTGATAAAATAAATTCACATTTTTTCTAGTTTATCATTTAGTTTAAATAAATAAATCCTTTAATTTCTTGTAGAAATTGAAAGAGGAATTTTTTTCTGAAAAAACTGTGATAAAATCGAACGAAATTGAATTTGATTCCGATATTCATTCTTTAATGTAATTCTTTGAAATAGTTTCTTTCTTCAGTAACTTCATTATTAATTTAAAAAATAAAACATTAAACCTAACTAAAGGTCCTTTTCATAACAAGCCTTCTCGTAGGATCAAAATTATTTCAACTCTTTTATTTCAATCCATAAAATTTTCTACATTTTTGAATTTGATTTAAAATTAAATGAATTTTTTCGTTCTAGTTAATTTACTCAATCTCATAATAATTAAATTTTATGGTTAAACTTTAGAAATTAAGAAAAATCGCATTGTCGCATTGGGGCCAACGCGCCGGAAAACAATCGAGCCAACACACAAACAAATTGACAAAATTCTTCAAATACCAAACGAATGATAACGGCTGCAGCGCCGCCAATAATAATAATAACAATAACAACAACAACACCAATATGACAATTTTTGCCGTCATTTCTTCGCCAACTTTATTCCGCTATTCCTTTCTTGATTCCTCCGTGTAGATGCAAATCCTTTAAATACTCTCCACTCAAGAGCTCGCGTAAAGAATATAAAAAAATCGCGAGCCACTTTGAGTGATCAAGATGGATTCACAGATTGTAAAAAGAGCAGTTTGACGGCTTAAGGAAGAAATTCATCCGCACCAAGAAACAAAAAACCGTTGATAATGGCTGTCCTTGCCAATCTTTGCCAAAGGGACTGTTGCTTTTTCCTTGCTTTAACATTGCTGCCTTCTTTCTTCATTTTCCTCCTCTTTACCATCTTTCTCTTCCTCTTTGTATTGTGGAAAGCCCATTGAGAATGGATTCCTTTCTTATTCCTTGTAAGTCCGTCCAAACTTCCTTCTTTATTATGGTTGCGTCCTCTGACACAAAGACAAGCCAACAACTAAACAAATCACACCCCATTATTTTTGTTTGCTTTTCGTCTTGAGCGGGAAATCGAGGGTGGGTGGTAGGACGAGGATGATGGGATGGGTAGAGTTTGTGGGATAGGGGGGAAAGGAATGAGAGCGGAGCGTCACTTTTTCACAGATTTAAGGCAGCTTATCGCGACTTCATTTGAATATTTTTTGGGAATTTTTTCGTCACCCCTTACCCTCACGATATATTTCTCTAGCTCAGAGACTTTTTTATGCTCTTGTTAATGTCGTTACGGAGATTTAGGAATATCTTCTTAAATAAATGAAAACAACAATAACAACAATAACAACAGTAACAACAATAACCTCATAAAAACCTAAAGAGGTTCCATTCCATTCTTGCTAAGCAAACCTTGCAAAAGACGATCATGTAGAGTAAATGAATGAAGTACAAAATGACGGAGGGCACTCTTAGAGTGGTGTGAGTGCGATGGGGGTGGGGGTGAGGGATACAAGTCGAAGTGCCTAAGGACAAGAGAAAATAATGACATTTTAGACGCTTATTTAAGACGTTAGCGTGACACATTACATGAATTATGTCAGATCGTGTAGTAAGATTCTCACGCCTTCATTCTCTTGTCATTATTGCTAAAGCACCATCAGCACCACCAGCAAATCTCGACAATCCGGCAATTTGGGTTGGCTGATTTGGGCTTACAGCAATTTGGCCGTTGGCAAATTTGCAATTCGGTTGAAATATTTGTAAAAAAAAATTGTGCAAAAAAGGTATCGAACGTTCGCTCAATCTGCGATAAAATTAAGTCGATGCGATTAAGAAATGTAATAAATCCAATTATTTTTTTTATAAAAATAACAAAATTAAATAAAATTAACTTCAACGTTCTTTTAAAAAGAAAAGATTTTGATTCATTAGATTTTGGACCCAACATCCATTTAGGAGTATCAGTCGGTGAATCGGTGAGAAGACGACGGAGAATAAGAAGAGGGTGAGAGAACGACTCTGTAAAACAAAGGAGAAATAAAAATTACTTTATTAACTTTATTCTCTGCTTATTTTGTGTTTTTTCCGGAACGTTTTGCAAGCTTTTGTTTCGTTTCTTTTAGCGCGGTTCGTTGTTGTTGTTGTTGTTGTTGTTGGAAGCAATAAAGTCTTTCTAAAGTTCACCATTGCTTGCCAACATTCGAAATGCTCTGAAGACGTATTTGTTCTTATTGCTAGCACTGCTATTGTTGTTGTTATTATAGTTGTTGTTGTCTTTTTTTCTTTTGGTAGAAATCGTGCAAAACGGAAAAGACGTAAAGAAAAATAACAATCATTAAAACATTTGTTTATCCTTTGTTTATTTGCTTGTTTGTGTGTGGTGAAAAGACAAAGAAAGAAAATAATGAAGAGCAAGTTGTTGAGGTAAATTGTTGAGATAGCAGAGGCCGGGAAAGGGCAGGCTTGCACATTTATAGGCAAAGCGTGAGGTAGGAGAGTGTTTGAGTTGAAGATGGAAACGTCGATGGTAGGTTCGGCGCGTAGGGGAGTTCCCCGTAGCACTTTTCCGGGGCTGAAGATGGGCGTAGAAATTACGGAAATGATTACGTTAATTCAATAGCGTAAATTAAGTCGAAAACTTAGTTTCCATGAGGTTTTTTTGTTGATACAGTGGAATAAATGGGATGGAATTTGCATACAATTAATGTTTATAAATATTAATTTCTGAATAAGCTTTCTCGGAGGAGAAGAAGTCTCTACAGTTTTTCATTCCTCCGAGATTATTCTGGACATAAATTTAATTTTTATTTTAAGCTTTAGTTAATTATTTGGTTCGTTTTAAATAAGTAATTAAATCGTTCATAAACGAAGAAAAACGTTGAGGTTTTAACTCAAGTTTATACTCTTAATAATATATAGCCAAAATCATATTACATATACTGTGCTGCCCACCCCCACCCCATCATCTTTCCTCTTGATCTGCGATAAGCATACAAATTAAAAGACAGAAAGAGTTCTTCTGAGTCTCTTGCGAAGAACGCATAACGGAATTTCAAATCATTTCGGTCGTGTTTTTTCATTGTTGGCGCATTAAAGAGTCTCATTAAAACGCCGCTGACCCCCCCCCCCCACCCCCCCACAAATACACAACAAACTTCTACTCGTCTTGGCGTCTACGGTCTTCCGCACAATATCATTATTGCTCCATCATACAGATTTCTTCTTCAACCAAGCACTCCTCTCCTCAACCCCCCCCCTCCAACTCTTCTCCACCAACTCATTTAACCACGTACTTGTACTTTCTATTGTCAGGTTAACCGCTCTGCGAGTGTTATTCCGTTTATTCCAGTCAATAAAAAATCCATCCGTTTTATACGTTTCGTCTTCGCTTTGTTTTCTGGTTTTTTGCCATTTTTGTTGTTGTCTTTTTCGCAAGTGTGTTTGTTTTTTTGCAAATCAGTGTTTTGCTTATTTAATTATTTCCTTTTTTTTATAAAATCAAAAGAAAACAGTCGAAGCCGGAATTTCAAGAACTTGCAGATACTTCACAGAATTTTAATGCATTATTAAAAACTTTCCATCTGAACCTTTCAATTATATTAAACTAATTAAGCATTCGATTAAGTGAACGATTATTTAAATTCGATTTGCAATGAGTTTAGAAAAAAATGAGAAATAAAAATAAATAAAAAAAAATAAAACAGAAATAAAATATTAAAGATAATAAATTGTATAAAAATTATCAAATAATAAATCTACACGAACACAAAAACTACGAAAATAGAAAAATACTAAAGCTTCCTTCTCTCCCCTTCGTACTCTTCCTTACTCTATATCTCTCTCCCTCTATGCTTCTTTCTCTCTTCTCTCGTTCGAAGTTTTGTGTACATATAAGTGTATATAAATGTATTTTTTTCAATATAATATTGCGACTTGTAGGATCTCTTTTATATAACTCGTACCTCTACGCGAAAGAACACACGGAGTAGAATCATCCAAAAATGGGAGGAGCTTACTTATTTTATTCCATCGAGCACCGCCCTCATTGCAAATTGTTATTGTAACTTAATACAGTTGATGAAGTTGTTGTTTTTATGACTCGTCTACGAGAGTGTATAAATCGTATTAAGCTTTCGAGGAGGAGCTTTTCCTTCTGGCAGCGATTAAACGACCTCGCTTCAAATAAACTGCACAAATACAATCACGTTATATTTTTTTCTTGATTTCTTGTGTAAGCTTATGTAAAAGATATTTATATAAAAAACTTTTACGTTGAAAATGAGAAAATAAATTACAACAAATAAATTACTATAAAAAAACACATTTAAGAAAATGATGAAGATAAACATTTTTAAATAATCATAACAATTAAAAAGTTATGAATTCAATTTTTTATCAAAAATATATCATAGTTAGAAGAATATCTTGTTGGAGATAAAACTTGAAACGTTCAAAATAAAATGTCACCAAAATAATATTAAGAATTAATAGAGAATTAAGAATTTAAGTTGATTTCTTTAAAAAACTCTTCAACACTGTAATTTCTTTAGAACATTGATCGGTTTTATCGAAGAAATCTTTTCAATCATTTTTTATTCTTTAAATAATTAAAAATTTTTAATTTTGTAAAAAAAGATTCAAAGCTGAATTTCTTTATGGATTGAATTTAATAATTGATTTTTTTGTAGCAGCCCATCCTTTCAAATCATTTTTACAACACACTTTTGATAATCTCGGACAGCTATTTTCACTAGAATTGAAGGAGTGTTGTTCGAAATTACGTAAAACTTTTTCAATTTTAAAAAAAAATTATAATAGCGTAAGTTTGCGTCAAACGAATGACGAATTCGAAGAAGGAATTCAATGGACTACTCCCTGATTATTTTTTTGTTTTGTTTGCGAGTGCCTTAAAGAACCAACAAAATTATAAAAAATATAAAGAAATTCATCTTTTCTTTAATCGAAATAAATAAATGGATATTTTTCAAAATTTAAAAACTCATTGCGAATCGAATTTAAATTAATTCTTATGAATTTGTATTAATCAGTTTTTATTTATTCCAAGCAAATTCGAACGTTTTGATCATTTATTCATTAACATATTTATTTATTTATTTATTTATTTTCAATTGTAGATTTCCTTCGTGTGATAAAATTTCAATGTACATGCAATTACTTACAGACCGGTCGGCCGTCCGGCAGACCGAATGTTATTTGTGTTAATGAACATTTTATTAAGGAGTTAACTTGACAAACGCCCATTTGTCAGCTTCTCGAGTCAATTACATGGCAATAAATTCTATCACACGCAGTGACAAACAGATTTAATGTCAAGTTCAATACACACACATGCACACATGAATGAGTTAACACGTAAACGCCGGAACTGACACAACTGAATTGAGATTCATAGAAGGAGCAAGTACATTTCCAAAGAGTAATCAAGACAATACTCTTCTTCTTAATCTGTTTGTCATCTTCTCTTTTATCTTCTTCATCTTTCCGACCATCATCTTTCTCTCCAAACTTTTAGAAGCCTCTTCTTCTTCTTCATCATCACCATCTTCATGTTCTCTGAAGAAGTTGATCTTGACGTCTACCTGGCTGACTCCCCCTTGCATGTATTTGTCATTACTTCTACTTCTTGGCTTCTCTACGGTAAGGATTAGTATTTGTATGTTTATTTACATGCAAATTAGTAATTCCAACACATGCATTAATACATCCACACACATATAAATGTGCAGAAAATGTCCAACCTACCAGTAAGACAATCGTTCTAGAATTATATCCCGTAGATGCTTAATTCAAGTATATTTATGCAATATAGAGAGTGTTTTGTAGAAAATGTGATAAAAATTATACAAACTGAAATTGAAGAGAGACTTGATAACAGGATGAATTTTTCACATTTAGGGATAACAGGATGAATTTGGGTGAGGAAAAAGTTTACTTCTAAAAATAATACGAGTGTATTAAATCCCGTAGTATTTAATGACGCACTGCCCTGAAACTCTTTCTCACTCTCTCTCTCTCTCTGAGCTCTTTCAATTCTTAAAGAGTTTTCTAATGTGCCAAAGAAAAAGGTGGAAGAATCAAGAGATAAAGAATTAAGAAATAAAATTCAAAATTTATGAAAAACGCTTTTAAAAAAATTGACTAATTTTTCAATGACATTTTATATAAATAACTAAAACTTTTTCCTTCGGCGTCGATATTAATTGTTTTTAATTTCTGTAACGATTTTCGAGGAGACACCGAAAATCCAATATCGTTGCATCTTAAAGACTATGTCGAGAATTCCAAATTACTAAGCAGCCCCTTCGCTCAATCATCCTAATTCTAATTCAATTTATGTCCCAGTTTTATAGAGTTGCTTTGTGATGGTTTGTAACAATATATTGCAAGAAATAATTAACAAATTTATTGTCCAACATAAAAGTTTGTTTTTATTGGGCCCAAAAAGACAAAGTTGCCAAAGACTTACTACAAAATTTCGAGATGAATTATTTGGCGCTTCAGTCGTGCCGGTTATCTATCTCTTTCTGTCTCTCTCTCTATCTCTCCCAACGCTGTTTGACCTACATTTTTTATTTAACTCTTCTTTTATGAGTTTAACATCATTTTATAAATTGCAAATTTAGGAAAAGAATCCTTTATGCCATAAATCCGAAGAGTCAGATTATATACTCACTTTATTCCTCCATTCATATTGTATTAATGGAAGCGTGGCATGTCAATATAGATATATATTACAGATGCAAGATGTATGAGTTTCGGTCAGAATTTTACAAAACTCTTATTTGATTAAATTATGCCAATTCGTTTGCAAAAGTTATCAAACATTTATTTCTTAAGTCTATCGAAACGTTGAATAAAAATAACGAGCCATTATTCGTCGTTATATAATCACCGAGTTTTCGTTAAAATTGCTCTCATTCCACTTGCTCCTATCCCTCCCTTCTCCTTGTAACATTTTCCCCATTTCTTTACATTTTCCAATTACAAAAAATTTTCAAATTTACAAATTAAAAATTTCAAAAGTTGAGATTAAGTTAATCTGCAATTAATTCGAATAGCAAATCGAAAAATTTACCCCGCATCTATCTAACCACTTCTCCCTCTTCTCGCAGACTCCATTTTACGCTCATTTTAATTTTTTATTCTAATTATTTCGTAGTCGATTCAACAACTGCCACCCTTTTTGTGATTTGGTTAGGCAAGAAGGGTTAACGCTAAAGAAAATAATCTTTATGAATCTACGAAAGATTGTTAAATTAATGAAATAAAGAACAAGAACGAACTCGATTTCGACGTCATTTAATGTCACGAATTGTTTCGTGTTTCTCGTTTGACGTCTGAATATTGAACGGCATTTGAAGCGAAGTCAATTGAAAGCCAAGCGGGGCACCGCCGAAGCAGTGAGCGGATGTAAAAGCAAATTTGGTTAAACTTCAAAAGCCGCCACATAATGTTTCCCAAGGGAGTGATAAAAATCTAATTATTTCGTTTCTGCCGAACCGCCTTTCGTGAGAAGTCGACGCGTTGGCAATACTTTCACAGAAAAGCCTTAAGGATACATGATTTAAATGATGGTTCATTGAACAATTAAAAAAGATTGAAATCTCAATAATTCAAGACATCAATATCAGGCAAATGGTTTTAGCTTTAACGTTTCCGAAGGATTAGTAAGCCAGACATGATTTTTTAAAATTTCCTTCACTAAATTAACAGCTCACACCGCTCTCCCCTCCTAGTACAAATTTCTTAGGACATTGGAACAATGACCGTAACGCAGAGAGAGAGAGAGAGAGAGAGTACGAGACAGATGCATGGTAGCATCGCGACGGAAATGCGTTTGGGTCATTGCAATTTAATTAATGCCGGCTAACTGTTTGTGACACATTTGCGCCACAGGTGTTTGCAATGATATCCTTTTCATGGATGAAATCTTCTTACAACCGCTTCCACACACCCGCACACAAACACATACAAACACATACACGTTTACACACACACGCACGTCACACACTTGTGTCTAATGACTTAAATGATCCTTTTATTATTAATGCGACGATATTAAATTATGACAAATGTTTGTGACATACCCGCTCTTTTGCAGGGTATGCTTGACATAAACAACATTAACAACAACAACAACAACGAGAATCTGGCTGATGCTGTTTAATCCTTTTATTTTGCATATCATCTCAAAAATATATATCACATATATCTTAAAGGTATGTGACCATGTTGAAGGAGGGAGAAAGTGATAGACGAGTGAATGAGTTTGAGTGGGGGGGGTCGGTTTGGCGTCAGGTTGTGCGTTTGTGTTGGTCAGAATTGGTCAAATTATGTGTTTGTGTTTAAGTGAGTGATAAAATTAGCCATTTCATCATAACAACAACAACTACAAGAACGAACAACAACATTATCAACAACATCACAAACATGTTGGACTGCGTGCAGCAAGTGTTGCCAACATTTTGCGATTTAATTATGCAATTCAATTAAACCCTTCTCGCTTACGAGAGAGAATCTCGGCATCGGTGACGGTCTCGTTGTTGTTCTCGTTGTTATTGTTGTTGTTATCGCTGTTGTTGTTGTTGCCTGGTGTCAGGCTTGAAATTTGTCAAATGGCCGTCTGTGTGTTTACCAGAAGAATGTTGCTTGCTAACTGACCGAACGGTCATTCGGTACACATGTCGTGCACAGGAATAAATTTGGCTGACCAGTTGCTTCCTGCAAGCGAACATTAATTTTGTTTTGTTTTGCTTTTTGTGATTCTGAAAGAACATCGAAGAGTTGCTCTTGTTGTTGTTGTTGTTGTTGTTGTTGTTCCGCAACTTGAAATGAATTTATGGAACACCCTTTTTCCAGTCATGCAAGATTATGAAATGTCAAAAAGTTATGTTTTTAAGAGAAAAACAACAACACTGACAATGCCAACAATAAAAACAACAACAACTATAATAATAACAATAACGATAAGAATGAGGAGTACATAAACAATTTTAACTTCCGCCGGAAATATTAAATGAAAGAGATTAGAAATAAACGTTCAAAATGTTTTTTTTTGTTTCTTTTTTTATCATTTCCTTTTGAATTAAAACAATCAACTTCAACAATTTCAAATTTTATTCTCTTTTATTTGATAAATAATTCAATTCTCAACAAAGAAGAGGAAGACAACTAAATCCTTGCTGCAGGCCATTGTTTTGTCTCTTCCATTCTTCTTCCCTTCTCGCCAACTTCCGTTGTTTTTGAGTTAATGCAAACATCCGTTTCCACCGCTCCGTGCGAAATGACCTTTCAAAAATTTGAAAAAGTTCCCGAATTTTGTTCGAAATCTTGACCCGCTTCATTCATTTTTAACCCTCTTAAGAGATATTTTCTGCTAAAAGCTCAAAAGAAGAAAGAACTGAAACAGATCTGGGTAAATAAATAAATGATATAAGCGGTAGCATCGAAACCGGAAGTAACTTGTAGAAATAATACCTATTCGAAAGAAGTCACACATCCGACAATTTTTATTTTTATGTACCAAAACCCATAGATCGGCTTTCTTTCTTATCATTTCCACCATAAATTTTATTGGATTTTCTGTTTCCATCAAAAATTCGAAAATTATTTTTATTCCGATATTTTTTTACTTTTCTGATTTTTTCTATTTTTTCCGAATTTTTCCCCAATATATCTTTTTAGTTGCGTTTACTTAAAAATATTTCATCTAAACGTGGCATCGTTCCTTTGTCCCATCGGGCATTCTTACCACAAACTCACTCCCAAACCACTCACACGCTTTTCCAACATAAATCAAATTTTGGCGAATCTACACGAAACTATAAGAAAGTGTCGGCTTATATTCTTTTGCATATTCACAATCAAAGGCATTTCCCATCCTGGGATTTTTTTTTGTAAAAAAACTTTAGATATGGAATCATTTTCCTGCGGTTTCCTACAAAATCCTTCACGCAATCGACGCATCCGAACGTGCTTCTTACGATTGCAAATGTGACTACATTAGAATTTTCAACAGGACTCGATAGGATATATGAGTATGTGTTCTTTACACCCCATTCTCCCCTCACACATAAAGGAACCACGACCTCAACCGCAACCAAATCATAACGTTTTTTATCATATTTTAAACACGTCTCAGAAAAAGTTTCTCTTTTTCTCATTCTTTGTCGCTCCCCCCTTTTCTTTCTCTCTCACTCGTCCCTTTGCCAGTCTGTCTCTCACTACTCGTTTTATTTTATTTTGCTTCGAGCAATGCGATTGTTTCTTTTCTTTATGATTAAGTCAAAACGTTTTCTTTTCCCATTTCTTTAACAATTCATATGTCACGGATGTTTGTCATGCATGATATTCGTAGCAGAGTCTTAAATGATGATATCAGCTGTCACTGACACGAAGGGTAGATTAAATTAAATGGTTACCCGAATCTCGACTAGTTATGATAAATGTTGCCCAAACGCAGTCATGTAAATATTTCGAGAATCTATTCATAATTTGACAGTTTTGTATTCCGAGGTTTTGTTAGACAATATTTTCAATATATTATTATTATCATACTGTATATTGAATTTTATTACTTACAAAAAATACTAAGAAAACGGTTAGGTATCAATCGTTTAAAAACCTATGGAACCGTAGAATCTACGCAACCCATGGAAACTCAGTGTTTGACCCATGGAAAGAACAAAGATTGTTACGATGATTTTATTAATTGTATTTTAACGATCGTATAAGATCAAGCCACATCGTATGAAGTTAATATTTTTAACTGTCATCAAATGTACGTGATGCATCAATTAAATTCGCGTCAAAAAAGTTTTCCCAGAAATTAAATAACGCCAAGAAAATGCATTTAAAAAAAATTCTATATAACGTATGATCAGTCTTAATGAAATCAAACAAAAGTTCGTGTGAAAAACCAAATATCTCGTAAGAAAGTCGTGCAAAAATAATATAAAATTAAAACTGAAATAAATAATAAATTAAATAATATTTCGTAATCGTTTTAATTCCTCAAATTCGTATTTCATAAATCCGTGTAATAAAACTCATGATCAATAATGAAATATATTATAAAAAACATTATTTAATTAATAATTATTATTTATTATTTTCGAAATTTGTGTTAAAAAATGCGTTTTGAAAAACTCGCGTAAAAACAAACCGTTTTGTTGGTTTAAACTTTCCAAGATATGTTTGTCATTAAGTACTTCTTTATGTATAGACTAGAGCGTGATAAGGAGCATTGTATTTAACCTTCATGTAATTCCAATGTAAAATATTTTTTTTTACTATGAAATCATTTTCTTCCTTCCTTATCCACCCTTTTGCGGGGACCTTTTAGACTCTAATTTGTAACTGTTTTGTTCAAAATCCTTTCATTTTGAATTAAATCCCATTTTTTTTCCTCCACTCTGTCATTCCATAATCATGGCATTCATATTTATAATTATTGTAATTATGCGCTCGTATTTGCATTCATGATATTTCTGGAATCTTTGTCTACTTTAAGCCCTTTTCACATTATATTATCGTTCTTGCACCTTCTCAGCAAATCCACTTAATTTGCTCTTTCGACCATAAAATCCCATGAAAAATATTAAATTTATCAAAATATAACAATCGCAGTCGGCTTATGAGCACGCTTATGTCAATCTCTTCCGCTCCACAATCCCCACCGTCACCGTCACTGCTTTACCAAAAGACAGACTAACCACCCACCGTCGACCGACCGCCCGTAAGGCACCATTACTACCTTTATCATATGAAGTCTTGAAATCTTAATTACCACTTTTTCAAGGGTTTACCAAAAGTATTTCATTTAAATTAAATTACTTCACAATTAAACAGACGTATGCGCGTCCTACGAACACTTCAGATTGCCTGAGACCGTTTGTAATTATAATGAGTGCCGATGTGTGTGTGTGTGTGTGGCTGTATACGTGTGTGTAGGTAGATGTGTGTGTGTGTGAATGATATGTGCAATTATGTGGGTGAATTTAAGTACCACTCATGTCTTCAACAACATCGACAACAACAACAACAACAACAACAACAATTTAGTATTAATCTATAAGAGCGAAATCAAGTGCTGGCGGTAACAGAGAAAGTGTGAAAATACCGGTTACCGACCCGTTTTTTTGTTGTTGTTTTGGTGATTGTCCGTGATGGGGGTGAACGAGAGACGTTATGTTTTGTAAAACAATTGCGTTTGTCAGCGACAGGATACGAATAACTTTACATACATCGTATAATAATATTTTGCTAACTTTTGTGCTAACGTTTATGGTAAAAAATGTTTAAGCTCATTTTCATCTTCAGGCATCACCAACACCAATGCCTCCAGCAAACTGATTGTCGTCCTTTCCGGTACTCTTTTTTTCAAAACCAGTGTTGATTTCACTTTTATTTCGTTTCACACTTAAATTTTAATAAAATAGAATGAGAATAAAATAAAATGATATAGAAAATCATAACGCCATAATGTAAAATGATATCTTTTGCAGGATGTTAACAAAACTCATTACATTCACCATTAAATGAGATGTAAACGTAGCAAGTTCCGGGTTCCGGGTTCCGGCACTTCTCCTTCTCTTTCTCCCCCCCTCTCTCTATCTCTCTCTCTCCTTCTTTCTAAACAAACATTTAGTTTAATGTCAATCTTGTTGCCTTTCGTGAATTCTGTAAACGACACGACGCTTTTTAATGATCGGTGTGGTCGCAGAGGCCGAGATGTTACCAGAGGTTGATTGCTGAGGTCGATACTTTGGTCGGCAGACGTACATACGTCGAGCTAACACTTGGAATAATGTTGAATTCACATTTTGTATAAATGAAGAGACATATTCTTATCTTTGATGACGGCATCAGTTGGAGGGTCTTTTCTGAATACCATTCGAAACGGGAGTATCTATCAAAGTTAATTTAAAAATTTGTTTCAGGTAATTGAGAGGTTTAAATAGATTCGTTAATAATTTCCGATAATTTAAAGAGGCATTATTCTATTCAATAATTCACATCAAATATCGAAACATCTAAATATTAAATTTGTTCTTAGCCACAAATATCTTTATACCATAAATTTCTTTCCTTGAGAAATATTTATTTTATTAAAACCTCTCCCTCAGGCTTTCCAATAGGTTCATAACAATTCTATAGCTTAATAAAAACATTCCTTTAACGGCTTTCGCAACGAGCCAACGCAAAATCATTAACCGAAATTCACCACTTTTACACCATTGATGCTCGTGGAGGACTAGTGATCAGCAATTGACAAAACTACTACCACAATTTTGATTCAGTACAAGCATCCTTAGATTTCTTTCATAATAATCGCTTTACCGGAAAGATGTTGCATGCACTGTAGGAACCACAGTATTCATCACTGTTGTGTCTCCGTAATCTCGTGAGGCAGCGCACTGAACGATGAACAGAACAAATCTCTCCAAGAGAATTTCAATTGAAAATAACAAAGTCATTCGATTCCACAACGTCCCTAGGAATATTTTGGGGAATTATAACGAATTTTACACAAATATCAAAACCGCCACGCCGAGGAGATCAATCTAGCTTAAAAATGGTAGTATCTTAATCGCGTGAAGCTTCAAACCGTCTCCATTTGGACCATACTAAAGTTATGTCCTTAGTGAAAAACTCCTTTTGAAAATAATAAAAATTTTGTTAAATTTCTTTACTTCTTGCCATCTGTCATTATCAGTGATATTAAAATACTCTTTGTACTAAAAATTTAGCTCCTCTTGCTCCTCCTCATGCTCTCCTAAGAAAAGTATAGGAGCGGGAATTACAAAGGAGACGAAACATTGAAAATAACGCGGTTTACTTAAAAGCTTTCACGACGAAAGGCTATACGACATAAGACTCTAACAACAACAACACGAGGCAAGGTAATAAATCATAAATAATAAATAATAATTACTATTAGTTAGCTGCATTAACGGTTATAATCATCAGTAACGCGACTACTAATTGGACATTGCAATTAAATGGCAAAATATTATAATTTACGAGCGTGAGGAATGCCAATTATCGCGACAGAAGCGGTAACAACTGCCACGCTTTATTATTATTATTATTACGAAAGGCACCTGATGACAAAATACGACGACAAGACGTCATACATCCAACTGCTGTCGCCTGCCGCTTCCACCTGCCGGCCGACCAACTAATGCCAATTGATCGGAAAGACAATGCAAAATAATGCCGCTATAACATTAATTATGACATCGGGTCGTGCAAAATATTCTAATATTATAAGCCTATCCCTTTTCCCCCTCCACCAACCCGCATCGTGAGTGGTATCGTTTCTTTCATTATAAATTAATCTGCTTCTGTGAAGACGGAGGAGCCCTTTCCATAAAACATTGCTGCTAACTCGTAAGCAACAGCAACAAATTTATTGTCTCTTTGAATTTAAATTTACTTTTGAGAGTGGTTTAATCTGTTCGTGAGTGAAGAAGCATTTGGACGAAGTACAATTGAAGCCACCTTGAGAATCATCATCAAATATCAAACGATTGTTAACATTGCTGTTTTTACCGAACTCTGTCGTCGCAGCAAAGTTGTTTGAATGCGTGGCGTAAAGGGCAAATTTTTATTGTTTTAGAAACACATTGCTCGGAACCGATACAAGGCGACCGATATCGCGTAACACGTAAAACCATTAAGAAAATTTATGACGCGCTTTAGTTATTTAGTACTACCGAAGAAGAACAAGAGAAAGGTGAAGATGATGATGAAGAAGAAGAAAGGGGCAACTTACAAAGCGTTAAAGGAGCATTTCTCTTTAAGTAATTATGAATATGATGTTGATCATTATGAAGATTGTAATTATTTTATTTCATAAAGAAAAACTCTTCTCTCTCTCTCCCTCTCCCTCTTTCTCCCTACATATACCTCACCCCCCTCTCTTTATCTATCTTTTATTTCAATTGATACATCTATAACGTACGCAGCTGTTTGCTGTATGTAAGTAATGACTTACGATTCTCCCACCTCCCCTGCCACCCCACCGTCCTTCAAACCGGACGAAACTCCATTATTCATAATAACATTTGGCAAACATTGGAAATGTCTTGTTTTTATCAGAAAATCATGTTCAATTTTCAAATATAATGTGCTCGCGAAATAATGTTGCTTACTGTTATTCTTTATTGTAGTTGTTCTCATTGTTGTTGTTGTTGTTGTTGTTGTTGCAATTATTCATGTTGCCACAGCTACTTTGGCGCAAGTAGCTTCTTTTTTATTGCCTGCGAAAAATTAGTATTTATGGAGCGCGTTCTACCACCGGCCCGATAACGATAGCGTTGTTTCGCGCGTTGGCTTTGTGTCAGTGTGTATGTGTGTGTATGTGTGTGCGAATGAATTGCAAACTTTGGCGGATATTAGAAATGATTAAAGTACCTGCGATGGAAGCAATAAAATTGAATTATGCTTTTAATAAACTAAAGTAAAAGAGGCTATAATACAGTCAGGAAGGACGTGATGGCAGTGGTGATGATGGCAGTAATGAAGGCAGTGATGATGGTAATGATGATGGTAATGCCTGAAGGTAACACTGATGGTGAGACGCGCCGAAGAGAGGTAGGTGGTGGAGCACTACTTACGGCACATGGTTATCAATTGAATTGGCAAAGGTCTAGCAAATGATAAAACACACCATCACTTCTTTACGCGTCGAAACGCTTGAGTTCCGAAACCGGATGCGAAGTTGTTCTCATACTTTTTTTACGATCACACTAAATTTGCGTACATTTTGCAATTAGAAGAACCTTGCATAGTAACCTTTTAACAGCTAGAGCATACGGTATTAGTTAAATTATAAACCCTTTCTGACAGTTAATTTCATGGCACACCATAAAATATTCTAAAAGCGGATTATTTCTACGTTTCTAGCAATTAATTTGCATTTGAAAATTTACTTTAGTTACTGCTAGATCGACCCATAAAGTAAAGGGGGCACACCGGTCCTCTCCACGATCCCTTTGCTGTCTTTCATCATTAGAATAAGCCGATCGGAAGCAGTGGCGGCTTTAGCGACAACTTGCAATAATTACACTTTTTATGAACGACGTTTTTTTTAAGAAAAACAAGAAAAGGGTACTCGTTATCTTCAGCTGGAACTTCTCGAAAAAAAATACGTGATAATATTAGAAATTATATTCATCGCGGGCCAGTTAAAAAGAAGGCGACAAATGGTGGCGGGGAAAGGGAAGAAAGCGAAGGTGCAGAAAGGTGAATGATGGAAGAAGAAAAAATTAAAGGAAACTCGAATAAATTCTCTTGCAAATTAACTCAAGTAAAGCATCCGGTGCTTGACTTAACGAACCCCGAGGTTTAATGCACAAAAAGGGTTAAGACGGACAAGGGTTAAGTTAAGTAAGGGTTAAATTAAGTGGACAGGAATTCATTAGAAATTAATGAATATAAATTGTACCGTTAGGAATCCACGGAGCAGGAGAAGGCGTCAGATACTTTTCAAACAAAGAAAGCGAGACAGATTTTAAAAAATTGTGAAATATTAAAAAAGAAGTAGAGGCTTTTGGTTTGACTGCAATCACTGCAAGTAATTAGGAACATAAATATTTAAAAAATTCTTGAGAAAATAAAAAAAGAAAACCATTATCATAATTAATTTCATTTTTCCCACTTCTCTCCTCTCCACCTCTTTCTTACTTAATCTCTTTTATAGATTTTTTTTCGGGGGCGAAAAATGAACAGGCGTAAAAATGAACCGCGCATCCATTAAAAATCAATTTTTTCCATTTAATTCTAAAGAAACCCAAAAAACATCAACATTACCGTCACTTCTTTCTCTGCTCCTTGCTCGTTACATTCTTCCTCTTCTTCTTCTTCTTTCAATTCATCCTCTTTTGTTAGCATTTCGGTGGTAGAGGGTGAAATATTATTGCAATTAACCGCAATCAGTCGAGGGGAAAAGAATCGAGGGTCGGTCGTCGGACATCTGGCCGGTGCCAGAATCTGTTTAAAAAATTCATCTTGAATTACCGAATAAACATTCCCGACCAGGAAGAAATGCCGAAAAAGTACCGAAAAAAAGCAATACGGAAATTACAATATTTACCGTGAAATATATTCGCTGCAGCCTGCCGAAGCTCAATTTTCTTTAATCTATTTTCCAAAAAAAAATGGTGAAAAAGCAGAGAAAGGACGTCGCATTGTTCGTTGCTTTTCATTTGTTGATATTCTTTTTTTTTTTTGAAACGTTGTCCTTCAGAGTCCTTTCGAAGGCACGTACACACACAAATATATTTATGAATTGAAGGATTTTTTGTGTTGCAAGCTGTGAACTTAACCTTTTTGATTTTTGTCAAAAGATGTTTTTCTTTGATCGTAATTTTGTTTATTTAAAAACTTTTTTAACCTCAAAAATTCCTTCGAATTTGGTGGCATTTAAAGGCTTCTTCGGGGGGCTTAAATGGTATCGATGGTGTTATAATTTAAAGGCGTATTAATTATTTATTATCCAACTTCATTAGCAAGTCAATAGATAGATAAATAAATAAATAAATGGAACATTTCTAAGGGTGGCCCATCAGCTGGTTTCTTTTTTAGAAAACCTATTGAGAAATGATATAAATTGTTTATATATATATTAGAAAAAGTAAGTTTCTGATTAATTGTAGAAATTATTCGTTCATTCAAGTGATTTTGCCTGAGCAGAAGCCTCTTACACCCGCACACCAGCCTTAACCAAAAGGCATCCTACAAATCCAACTTTTTGCCACACATTGCCAGAGGGAGCGGGTGAGAGAGGAGTGAGAGGAGTAGATATTGTTTATTCTATTTAATTAATTTGTTATTCTTTTTGGATTGTGACAAATCTCAGAAAAGAGGTTCACACTGTTGGATCAGGCGATTAAAAGACCGTAATTAAATGAATCCTTCCGATGGTCAAACATCAAAATGCTTCTGAAATATTTTGATCGCTATGGAAAAATTGCTTTAAATATTCCAATCCTCACCAAAGCATTTCGAAAGCGAAATTCGGATTTCCTTTAGAAGAAGTAGACAAAAAAAAGGCCACGAGCAAATATTTGCCGCTCATTACTATCCAATAATCTCGTACAAAACAACGGCGTATCAATTGTAACTAATCACTTCATCAACTTCTCCGATTACACTAATTAATGCGGAAATAAATGTCGTTATTGTTCTTGTTATTATTCCTATAAATTCGATTAATTATCGAAAACAATGACGCAACTTCATCCTTTCGCTGTTAATCCTCGATTTCCTCGGAATAAAAGGGAAATAATACGGCAAATAATCTAATAAGTGTCTTAATTATAGATAGATGTAAGCACACATCCCACACACACCGGTACACACAAACACATACTCACACGCACACACACATACTCCCTTATGGACATACATTTCAAACAAGGCTTCATCGTCGATAGAAATCAACAAATTGCCTGGAAGTTTCAACACAATTTCAATCAATAACAGAATACACTGCAATGACGACGATGATCAGAACGCTGGCCTGTCGGACAATACGAATACAATACTATACGAATGTATTTCCGTTTGATGCGTCGTTTTCATGACGTCACATTATTAATAAAATCGAATGCAATGCAAGAGAAGTCGCAATATCTTTGAAAGAATCGATGATGATAATGTTAATGATGATGGCGATGATGATGATGGTAATGAATATGATGATGTTTATAATGATGCTACAACATTTCCATCTACACCCACATTTACGCCTACAGCTACCCGAAAATAACCGTAGAGTAAACAGAAATCGTAGAAACAATCGAAGGATAATGACAAAGATAGATTTCCTAATATCTGTCATGTTTACGTTACGTCCGACCGCCCGTCCGAGTAAACATTGAATGGAGAAAACTTTAACGGCTGCTGCCCCCTTACTGTTGTTGTCGGTGTTGTTGTTGTTGTTATTGTTCTTCTCTTAATTATCGCTACTGCAGATGAATTTGTACCACAATCGAATTAATTGCAAACGAACGAATTCTCGAAGAAGAAGAAGAAGAAGAAGAAGAATATATCTCCTCAATCATTCACGGATGGATTTCAAAATGATCGGATTGAAGTTAAGAAAAAACAAAAAGGAAGAAGAAGAAGCAACAGTAGCAGAAAACAAAAGCTTATTAGCAAAAGAAGGATATGTTAGAATTCTAAAAATTCGGGCATGAGAATGTCATGGAATAGAAAGGATGGTTGGTAGAGAAGAAGGGGGAGTATGAGGCACATACATTCATGTGTGTATGTGTGTGATTAATCGCTTAGTTAAACGTTCAATAAGAGTAAAGAGAAAAACGCACACACAAACGTGAGAAAACATACAGAAAAAACAGACAAACCTAACACAAATATGAAAACGAACAACAACAACAACGCCAGCAACACTTGATTGAGCAATTGAGTTAATTTGGCGCTCGGCGAGGACCCTCCCCATCGCCCATACACCCCGCAGCGTTTCTACTGATAAATTAAGTCATTAGTTAACTGCGGATTTACAGGCGGATGGGCGGATGGGTGGAAGGGTGGAAGGGTGGAAGGGCGGAGGAGTGGAAAATAAATGGCGAAACGTTTGTTGCGAGATTAACCGCGATTAGAGTTTAGCAAAAGCAACACAAACAGAATAACATTTTTCAACACCGAATAACTGTCGGAAGTAGAGAAAGAAGAAGAATTCGTGGAGGAAGGAGAAAAGGCAGATGCGTATCGAAAACAAGAATATGAAGAAAGAAACAAAAACAACCAGGAGAGTACAAAACTGCCATAATTATTTGGTGAGGTAGGAGAAAGTGTGGAAGGGAGAGGGTGGGGTAAACAGCAGCAACAGCAGTAGCAGTAAATGTGAAAATAATCGCTTTGGATTAAAAGTTTATCACAATTTATTTCGGATTTTATAAAAAGTTTTGTATTCGTGCGCGATTTTTGTTATTGTGATTGTGTCGCTAATTAAGATAATGAAAAAGAAATTGAGAGAGTGAGAAAGATATAGAGAAAAAGAGAGAGAGAGAGAGAAAAAGAGTGAAAACAAAGAAAACTATGAATAAACATATAATAAGCCGGATTAATTCTAAGATTCTAATTAATTTGAACAACCGAAGCAATAAAACTAACAAATTCGAAGAAAGTAATAAACAGAAACCATCCGACTCTTCTTAAGGAATACAATTTATTACTAAAAATAGCCAATTATTTAACATTCGTCTATGTTGTTTATTATCTTTCACCAATAAACTTTAAAACTTTCCAATATTTGCAATTTTCCAATATTTTCCAATATTTTGACTTGACAGAGTATTGACGTTATGCAGCCGATTGTAACGCATTAAAAGAGAAATGGCAGGTATGGATAAGTATAAATATTCCGATTCCCAATCAGCCCCCCTGGATTATATTTAGCTCAGTCAGTCCGTCTATCTATCTGACACCTGTCTGCTGAAATCGCAACTACAGACAGAAGATATTGTCACAGAATTCAGTGCGAATATTGTTCGGTTGGTTCTAAAAATTGTCGAAATAAAATCAATGCCCCGCCCACTTTTTAACATCAATACGAGTTTGTCTATGTTTACAGCTTCATTCGTTCTCTTACAGAATGGATTTCAAGCTAGACTTTCATCTCGGAGTTATCTGCCTTACGCAATATATTTACTAAATAATATTAACCCAGTGGGGGCCCCGGCATTATGGGAACACAAGAGAACGGCTAAAAGAGTTCTATAGCTCTAATTCCAAACTTCTAGAGCAAATTTGACGCAAAAATTGTGTACTCGAATCTACCGTCTAAGAGAAAGCGTCCCCCAAAATGAGATTTACATTTAGATTTGGCCAATTCACTCGTTGCTGGAAGTAAATTATACAGTTATATTACTAGATTATCACTAGATTTATAAGATATATAAATCTCGGCCAGCCCAAATTAAGCATTCTTACTTGTTTATATTTAAAAATACTTTTATACTTTTTATCATTAATTTATTATTTCTTTTATTTCATTCTTAAATTCCTTTTTTTTTTTGTTCCTAAATTACCTTACATCCGGAGGAGTTGGTATATTGAATTAAAGGAGGCATGACAGGTGTAGAAAATTATATATATTCCTAACCCGTCTGTCTGTTTGTCTGTGGAAATGATTGCAGTCGAACAGACGGAGATACCGACATTAAAAATTAGCACGAATATTCACTGTCATGACGACCTGTTTGGGATTGACAGTGAGGTAAATCAGACCTATTTTTTATACTTTTTATACTTTTATATCTCCTAAATGCTAAAATTTTATAATTGAGATGTTGATCTACAAGAATTAGCGGTACCCTTTATCGTATGTGGACTCTTTTAACAAAGGTATTAATATTATAATTTTATTTATATTAATATTATAATTAACAATATTATATTAAAGTGGGCCTGCACCGCCCACTGATTATTACGATCGAAATACAAAGTTATGTTACGAATGTAGGATATACCAGTTTAGGCCAAACCAGAGTTAACTCTCATACTTTTTGAATTTATTTTAAATTTTTATATATTTTTATTTTTTTATAGTTTTCAGTCACAGTTTTAATTTATTTCAATTAATTTTTTTTATTTTATTTTATTTTCATTTTATTTTTATTATAATTATTTATTTCTTCTTTCTTTAATTTAGCAACTTTTTTATAAATATTTTCTTCAATTGCTTGTTTAATTCTAAAAGTATAAAGTGTTAATTTTAAATAGTGAAATTGTAAATAGTGAAAGATTTATTAGTTTTTTTTATAGTTGTGAATTTTTGCCCAAATGTCTAGTTTTTTTAAAATATAGCTCTCTCTCTTCGAACTAATTTTCTAGAAAATTAAACCTAAACTAGTTTTGGAACAAAATTCACATTTCGTATTAAAAAACAGCACTCGTTCGTTTGTAATTAATTAAAACGTCAGCTAGTCAGTCGTTTGGACGTCGTTTTAGACGTAACCACCGTCGCCATTCAAGTGTCTGCATCAGATAAAATTAACAAAAGCTGCAACATAACTATCGTTATTTTTTTACAACACCCGCTCTCTTAACACCCCTATCTCTCTATCTATCACTCTCGCTCTCTCACTTATACTTCAATTGTTTAACTTTTTAAATAATTATTTATATTTAAACTCGCACCCACACCCGCCCAGTCAAAATTGCTCAAAGTTTTGTTATTACACATTTCGTTCTCTCTTGACTAGGATCTCTTTGGGCGGAACGCAATGTCTCTCTCTCTAACTCCCTTTCCGAATACGTGAGAAAAGACATTAAAATGGGAAAGCTTTTGCTCCGTCACTGCAAATTATTTTTGTAATTTCCGAAGAGAAAGTTTTGGGAGAACAACAAACAGCAACGCTGTACGCACGGTAGACAACAATAACAAATAGTTTCAGAGGCGTGAACAGAATTTTAGTAGTATATATTGATGACATAGCCCCGCCTGCAAAACCCTGGAAGCTAACTTTTATTTTATTTCCAACAAAAAAAAAATCGAAAAAATTAGAAAAGCTAAAGAAAAATTTGATTTAATGCGCAAGAGTACTATTAATATTAATTTAAAACAACAAAAATCAAACGAAAAGAAAAACTTTCATCTAATGGAATTTTTCTAAAATAAATATACTTCCTTTGAAATTACATTAAAGGATGTTTCTAGCTGAATTAAAGGAGACCAAAACTCTGAATGATCTCTAGAGATAAATGGCTCTAATAAATTGAAAACTTTAGAATGCTTTGTGTTTAAACATAAAAATAAGAGTCTGATTCAAAGGATTTACAAATATTTTATTGTTCAAAAAATCATTTCGTTTTCTCTCAATAGAGAAATAGCTATATTTACACTGAGTGTAATCACGTACGACTTTAAAATCAAAAACACTATTTTCCACATTTTTATATTTTCTATTATTGAAAAATTATTCAATATTTATGCCAGAAAAAAATCAGTGATGTGTTTAACTGTGAAACCACAACCTGGCAGCGGCAGCGGCAGTAACGCTCTCTCACGAGCTGCCGAGATTATATGTGGCAGTGGCATCGACAGCGGCATCTGTCATTTGTTTGTTTACATTTTCTTCATTTAGTTGTGAATTCCGTTCGGGTTTTGTTTACATTCTATTATAATTCTATTACAATTTTAGAAATTGTCTAGGATTTTCGTCAAAAATTGGCAACTCTTCTTGACAGAAAAAGAGAAAATGCTTTGCTGACGAAATAGATTTTAATTTTGCTGACGATGCCCGGCAGCTAGCTGTTCCCATAAGCTTCTGTGTAAATTTCACGTAGCTGCCGCTGCCGCTGCCAGGTTGTGGTTTCACAGTAAAGTTGATTCCCTTTCGTTCTGTTATCGCTTCACGATTTCGTCGATGATCTGATCGTGACATTTTACATATCATATCGCATAACTATGAAACCACAACCTGGCAGCGGCAACGGCAGTAACGCTCTCTCACGAGCTGCCGGGATTATATGTGGCAGTGGCATCGACAGCGGCATCTGTCATTTGTTTGTTTTTATACTTTCTTCATTTAGTTCTGAATTCTGTTCGGGTTTTGTTTACATTCTATTATAATTCTATTACAATTTTAGAAATTGTCTAGGATTTTCGTCAAAAATTGGCAACTCTTCTTGACAGAAAAAGAGAAAATGCTTTGCTGACGAAATAGATTTTAATTTTGCTGACGATGCCCGGCAGCTAGCTGTTCCCATAAGCTTCTGTGTAAATTTCACGTAGCTGCCGCTGCCGCTGCCAGGTTGTGGTTTCACAGTAATGAATATTTGGCTAGAATAGAATAGAACGCCGATGCGATAACTGGTTTTCAAAATTGACTTTTTGGTGTTTTGTTGGAAGTACATTATTAATGCATTCTCTTAGGACTAAGTGATAAAGATCAAACGGTCTCTAATTGATACTAAGGTTTCTCGAAACGCACAAAAGCACTAACTAACACGTTAACTGTTAGATCTGTTGGTGAGGTAATAACGCGAAACGCGTATATAAAAAATCGTGTTTAATTTACACCAAAAAATAAGGAAATTACTTTCTGAACAACGTGATTATTTTGAATATTGTAGTTAATACATAAAACGAACATCCACGCGGCGTAGAGATACTAATACTGTCTATAAACAGTCCGTATGGTACTCATAAATACAAAATATATACGAATTCCTCTTCTCTAGCATCATTTTCAATCCATCCCAATTTCATTTGTGTTCCCTTAAGGCCGTAGATGTAAAGCCATGTTGGCAAAACCATCAAAAGGGGCTACTTATCCATGGCTTAAGGTAAGAAATATACTACATAGATATTATATAGGGTTCAAGGTTAGATGGATACCACATAAATATGGTTACCCTTAAAGGCTCCAAATTCTTTTTTTTCATGACCTAAGGCACAAATATATAGCTGTATCAGTTAATTTCCAAAAATGCGGTAAAATAAAATCTGTGGTTAACCAATCCAAATCTGCATAACGTCACCAAGTCGGATCGAAATCTTCTCTCTATAGATAATCTTAAGTGAAGTTCTCCGTCGGAATTCTTCGACTCCGCAGACCGTCAGTTTCATTTAAGACTACTTAATCAGTTATCACCAAACTCCATTCCAAATAACTACATCATCACCATCCGACCCAATTAATGACTGGAACAGGTTTAAACTTTGAGGCCCCTAAATCGTAACAATATCACTGAGGTGTACGAATCCGTAATATTTTTAGTTGAGACATTTCTAGTAGTACTAATAATTCGTAAAGCCGTTTTTGCCCCAACAACACTAAGAGCGTTCACTAAATCTTTTCAGAATAATATCCAAATGTTTTTCTCAAAATAAATTTCATCTTGAGTTAAATATTTTTCTAAAAAATTCCTGCTTTGAAGTAAAGGAATTCCTTACATGCAAAAAAAAATATTATGAACAATAATATCGGTAACAACAACAATTGACACCAACAACAAATAAAGCAAACAGTAAAATAAAGCATGCAATTTCAAAATAAACAGAAATCATCAAAAGGATTCCTGAAAATGACAAAGTTTGTTAATTGTTGATTGTTGGATGTTGGTTACGTCCTTCAAGAAGGGTACTCGCGTATAGTCGTTCCTAATGCGGCAGCGGAAAGGTGCTGGGTGTGATGGTGAAGAGGGGGAAGGGATGGAGAAGGGTTAAGTAGTAAATTTGAAAAATTCCTGACGAAAAATTTGGGGAGGGCAAAATTTCAAAAATTAATTTAATTAATTCATAACGGAATTCATCATCATCATCATCATTAACATTATCAAGAGAGTGTCTTGGAAATGCCGACCTGAAGGGTCCGTAGGCGGTGACGAAATGAATAAATTAATACGACGGAAGGATTGAGGGCAGGCGTTAATGTCAATGCTTTTTCATATTTTAAAAGACATGTTTTTCTTATGTCTTTCATTATATCTTTAAATATATTATATAAAGAATAATTTATACTTTTTAAAATAATTTATTCAAAAAAAACCAAAGTAGAATTTTCATCATTATCTTATACGTCTTTTCTAAACTCTGCAAAGGAAAATTTTTATAAATTATTAATTTTAGAAACTGTGAAACTTTCAATGAAGACTTTCATTGAAATTGACTTTCATTTCAAGAAACAAGAAATTAGAAATATATTCTAGATATTAAAAAATAATAATAGAGAATATTTGTGCAAAATGTTTGAGAAAAAAGTTTCAACAATTCGAATAAATTCTATAGTTCACCCTATTTTTATACCCTACATCCGAAGGTGTAGGATATACAAACTTAACACTTACGGTAGTAAAGCATTAAATTAGGCGTGGCCGTTACAGAAAAGTATATGTGTTCCTGTTATGAAAAACCTTCTAAACCAATTTAGCAATGTCCGTCCGTCGGTCTGTCTGTCTGTGGAAATCACAATTTCGTTAGGACGGAGATTTCATCGACATGAAATTTGGCACGAAAATTCATTGTCGTCATAGGCTATTTGGTATTGAAAATGAGGCAAATCAGACCAGTGCCACGCCTACCTTTAAACAAAATCCACCTTTAGAGACAAATTTCTCAGTTTCTATATAAGTTTTCAAGCTGGAATATTCGGGATGTTAGTACCAGATATTATCACTCCACAAAAATGGGCGTAGCCCGCCCCCTATGCCGAGTGTGAATTTTTCGACAAAAGTGTTATTGAAGATTAATTAGATCTAAATTAATCAAGAAAAGGGAAATGTCATATTAAAATGGGCGTGTACCACCCACTGATTACTAGGATTATAGGACTATAAGTCTATACTACAGATATGAGTTATATAAGTCTCGACCGGGCCAAAATTATGATTATTACTTGTTCTAATAACACTTTTTTTTAATTTTCCAAATACAGTAAAATGAAATATTAATCTGTAAAAAGATCCTTTTGATATCTGCGCAAGACGATTCTACAATTTACAAAGTTTTTAGATTTCATAATAATCCATGAAAACTCTAAAAAATTGTCCCTAATTTCCGCAACAACCATTTGTGCAATTTACAAATTTTGTAAATTTACTAAAATTGAATAAAAATTCCAAACAAAAAATGTCTTTTAATCTCTATAAAAACATTTTTGCGGTTCACACAATTATTGTAAATCGAATAAAATTGGACAAAAACTCTAGAACTCTAAAAGAGTTCTTTTAATTTCTGCGGAAAACATTTTTAAAATTTTAAAAAAATTTACAAAAGTTTGAGAAAAATCAAATAAAATTTGTAAAGACAACTCTTCCAGTTTTTGCAGGAAACGATCTTACAATTTACAAATTTTGTAAATTTAATAATATTGAATAACAAATCCTAAAAAATAATTTTAAATTTACAAAAAAAAGAAAAATGTTTTAAAAAATTTTTTTAATTTCTAAAAAAACATATTTACAATTTATAGAATTGAATAAAAATTCCCGAGAAGATTTCCTTTAATATCTGCAAAAATATTTGTTCAAAACTGACGATTTTGTTAAATTTTCTAAAATCGAATTGAAATCTTAAAACGAGTTCAAAAGTGTCACCGCCTCCAATCATAAATCTACTCCTGGGATTGTGTTATTTGTTGTATTTGGTTGACTCCCATTGTTGTCAATCATTTATTTCGTCAATTTTTGCCCAACTTCATCATAATCATCATCATGAATATCATCATCGTCATTGGCTATTTGCGATTTCAGCAAATGATCCGGCCTGATCATTAATCACAAGCTCTACCAATTGACTCACTACCACAATTATTGCCCTCACATTGTCTGTCACATTGTCATTTTTCTGCCAGGACTATAAAAGCAAATAGTGGCCGGATACCAGCCGGATACCATCGCCACACTTCGTTGATTGATGACAGTTTTTGATCGCCGAGCTGATTGTTCGATCTTGATTTCTTTTTTTTATGTTTTGCGCGCTTGTATTTATTCATTGAATTAAATTGTTCCGGTCAAAAACGGGTATCGTTTGGCTTATGATTAATGGAAAAGCGGCGTCAGTCTATATATATAAATTGGTAAACGGGAATATACCCTCCCACCCAATCACTCACCCCCTTCCTTCCCCCACACCGCAATTCAATTGTTTGAATTATGACAAACTTTAACGCACCGCAAAAACTTCACCAAACGATTTCATTTGATTCCATTCATTCATTTCTTCATTCATTTATTAGACTGAAGTTTGTTTGCGTTTATCTTTCATCAGATAAATTTAATATATATATTATATGTATATAATACGACTTTTGCGGTTGTCTAATAGAATTGTGATAAAGTCTTTTCGTTACGACGGCATCGCTATCACGACTATCGTATCGTGTATCGATCGAAACCTTCGACGACGCGTTCGAACATTGCATTGCGTCGTAAGTCGCCGTATGTCGAACATACGCCAAAGCAATAATAATAAAAGTCTTCTTAACAGCTCTAGCTCTTTGGTGTGGTTTTCCTTCGGATTTTTTTTTTATTTATTTGAAAGGAAAACTTATACGAGTTCCTCCCGTTCTTCCTCTTCAGCATTTCGTGAGAACAACAACAACACCAACAACGACGCAATTTTCTTAATAACTTTTGTTTTAGCCGCTTGCTCTTCTTTCGCCTACGCTATCAGTCTTTTTGCTACTTGTATATCTCTCTACCCGCCGCCCGCCCTTCCCCTTCCAACATCCTCTTCTTCGTCGGTTATTACCCGCAGGATACACTTGACTCTTTGGAGACTCTTGTTTCCGGGCGTCTGTGGCTTCTTATCAGCGCTCTTCTGTTTTATTATTCCTCTTACTCATCACCAACAGCATCGTCATCATCATCATCATCATCATCATAATCTCCACCAACATCATGGTTATCATCTTTAACTTTTAACAGTTTAGTCATTGTTGCTTAGGCATTGTCAATGTTGTTGCTATCGATGTTGTTGTTGTTGTTGTAGCTTACGTTATTGTTGTGATTATCATTGTTACCAATGTTACCATCTAGTAAGTTTTCAAAATTTCATGTTTGCGCGTCTTTTGTTTTTGTGCAATAATAACGCGTTAGAAGCATAACCGCCTCCAGACTCCAAATACATATTTTTTTCAATCTTTCATTTGATTTACACCCACTTCTTAGGAACTCACTCACTCAAGCAAAATGAACAATCCCCCCTCACCGCCTTCCCCTTCCCCATCTTATCAACTTTCTCCTCCCCGCTAACACTCACACAAAACGCTGTTACTCCCTTCTGGGTCATCATTAAAAATAATCCTTACGAAAATGTTTTGTTTTCGAATATCCTTCCACTCTTATCAAAATCGTTACCCGGAATGTGTTTGCATTGTCTTTGAGGAAAATCGAAAAAAGAAAGAAAGAAATGTATTATTTTATCACTGATGAAGGATTTTATTGCTAATAGAAAAGAAATCATAAAATATTATTTGCTCGGCACTATTTGCTCGTTTGTTCACTGCTTCGCACTTTTTGCAATTAATGGATTTGTGAATGGCATTGGTAGATGGAGGGAGAGGAACGGAGAGAGAGAGGACGGGAAACTCTCTTCAAGGTTTAAATTAATTGAAATATGAGAGTATTTGATGAAAAGAGCGCTTGAGATTGAATTGAAAACTGAAAAGTTAAATGCGTACCAGCTGTGTCTTTTTACACAGACGGCGTTGTTTTTACACGGATTTTTTTGAATGAATTCTTTGCACATGGATTTTTATTAAAACGAACTTCTTATATTTAAAAAAAAAGAAATTTCTTTTAACCCGAACGAGCGATTGTTTTTTTAAAATTATTTTATACAACTTTTGACGTTTCTAAACACATTTTTTGCACGGGTTATAAAGTTTGTTAAACATTTTTGTAGATTTTCTTGCAATTATTACCGAGTAAAGGTACTTTACACGAAATTTTTTTCAATAATTTTCTCCATCGATTATTTTACGCGATTATGAAATTCCTTCCAGGACTTTATGGAATGGCCCGGTTTAGTACACCGAGCTCTTCACCATAATTTTTCACACGAATTTTCTACACAAAATACTTCATACGATCCTTTACATAAAACCCTTTTTTACAAAAGTATTTATCAACATATGTCTTACAATTTTTGGACAAATTTCTTATGCGAAATTTTTAAACGAATTTTAAAAGAGTTCACCTCAATTAACTTAATTGGTTTTTTAAGGGAATACTCTACGAATTTCATTTCACGTGTCTTTAATTTAGTACCGATTTTTAACTTCCTAACGAAGTTTCTACACGTATTTTTCCGATACAGCTTTCTCACGCCGACGATTTTAGAAAGATGTTTCGATCCGAATTTATGATCTCCCAAGCTCTAGAAATATAACTTCTTAAACAATCATTATATTCCCGAACTTGCGCAATTCTCATAAAATAAAAGTTTTATCTTCATTTGAAAAAAATAGTATTAATTAAAAAAAGATATATCCAATATAATTTATGTAAAATAATTATAAACTAAGTCAACCGAATGCTCCGAGAAAGAAGTTCTCGATATTTCGAATTCAATTCACTCCAACATTTCTCGCTCTCTTTTACTGAATTTTTCTGAAAACTAAATCTCAAAATTATGAACTTCCAGGGAAATTTTTAATCGAAGGAAAATTGTACCCAAATTATCGACGCTAAATCATCGAGCGAAGACGATAATACTCTTATTCAATACTTGACCTTTGACATTGTTCGAATAAAAACAATTTGAAACATTTTGATATAATGCATTTATTATTTACGTAAATTTGGGTCGCTATATATACGATTTTCTTCTTCATCTTCTTCTTCTTCTTTATTTTCTAACGTATTAAATTTGTTTTGATTTTAATGCAATGATCATTAGCTGTTCTAGGTTTTCTGAGCGGATCGGTATGACCGATCTAATAAGTACAAATTACAATGCAATCCTTTGGTTTTACATGCCCTTGGGTCATTGGGTCATCTATTTCATCAATCAATTTATCAATATTACAATATTTCATCTGCTTCTGTTCAAATTATGATATCTCTAGTTGTGACTTTTATAGATTTTTATTTATTAATAATTTTTAAAGTTTTCTGTGTGTTTGTTTTTTGTTTTTTTATTTTTTTGCGTTTTGTGTTTTTCTTGCTTTTTTGTTATTTTCATTTCTTCTTGTTTTCTGAGCAAAATTTTCACAACAGCGTTTCACAAACTTTTTTGCTCCGCTTTATTTCGCGTATTTTAAATTTGAAAAACTCGTGCTAATTTTTTTTTATTTTATTTTTCCTTTTTTCTGACAAAATTGTTTTTTATATTTCCATGCTTTTATTAATTTGTAAAAATACTTATATATTTACACCAACAAAAACATCTTAATTATTAGTTTTCCTTTTAATATTCTTAATTTAAAAATAACGCTTTATTAGCAATATTTTATTTTGAATATTTTTTCTATATTTTTTGAATTTTTTTTTGTGTTGTTTAGAATCAGTTAAACTAGAATTTATTTAGCCTCGCACTAAACTAAACTTAAATAATAATCAACAATAATTTATTTTAAAATTTTTGTTTTCTTAACTTAACCAAAGCGTTTATTAGATGTTGTTTTTTATTTTATTTTATTTTATTTAATTTTTTTTTTAATTTTATGATAGAGTAATATGTTTTTAAATTTTTTTACTTTTACTAAATATTTGTTTCATTATCATTAAATATTTACAATAATAATATTTATAATAATAATCGTAGTAATAATAATGAACAACAAATTGATAAATTAAAAAGGTTAAAAATGAAACGATATGAAAACTCGTTAAAATTATAATTTTATTAAATTTTATTTTACAAAAAGGAAAGATTTTATTCGGTGGGGTGACGAACCAGCAAGATTTAATTCAGTTTAAATTAATTTCTTTTATTAAGATAATTTTATTTCTTTTAAATTAAATTGTTTTACAATTAATTAATTCAATTATGTTTTAATTTAATTTAATTTAATTAAGTATTCCTAAACGCTTAATTTCTTTTCATTTAGTTTTATTATTTTTCTATTATTCTTGTTTTTTTTCTTTGCAAATTTATTAAATTAATTAAATGATTTTTGGCACAAGATACTTTCCTTCAAAACATTTATATGAAACCAAAAAAAAAGCTTTTCAAGATCGCTTTCTCGCATTCAGGAGAAAACAGTATAGAAGAATAAAGGCTAGAACGAGAGAAAAAGAGGAAGAAAAGAAGAAAGGAAGAAAACGAAATAAATATTGGAATTCGCACCATTACACACGCACACACATAGACGCATACATACACACACAAACACTAAGAGAATATTTACAAAATGGTTTCTTATTCTTTGCTTTTTTTAAATTATTTAAATTTAAAATATTGTCACAATTTTCATAAAAATCAAATGAAAATATATTTTTTTTCAACAAAAAAAAACTCATCTAGAGAAGTAAAATAGATAAGAATTCCTTTAAAATATTTCCAACTGATCAGAAAAGCTTTTGACCGCCGCCACTGCCGCCACTGCCGCCACCGCCGCTGCCGACGCCGCCGCCGACGCCGACGCCATCGCATTCACATTGCATTGGAATTTGAAATTCTGCCAGATATTCTGCCTCGAGCGATTGCCCCTCTTCTTCTCCCACCCGTCCATTCCAATCATGCCACTGTCGTCGCCGTCCCCGTCGCCGCCCCTGTCGTTGCCCCCGCTCCGCCTCACACTTATTCACGTTTAGTCAGTTCCTGTCGTAGAATTTTCTTTGGTAGCGTTTGCAGCCGCTGTAACCGCCACTGCCATGGTGGGCTTTATTTTAGCTGGTTGCTCCAAGCGTATTTTTCATATGGGCAGCGGCTACGGCACCACTACCGGCACCAGCACCGCCAACACCACCCGCCATCTGCATCGCACCGAACGGTGATCCACCGTTCATTGTGTGCGGACCATTGTTGTTATTGTTGTTGTTATTGTTGTGATCGCCAGGCACTCGTGGTCCCATCATTGTGCCGCCGCCGACGACGCCGCCGCCACCACCGTTCCCGCCGCCGCCACCACCACCCAGTAAACCGCCAGCAGCACCAGTTGGGGAACCTTGACCGATTGAACTGGCATGACGTTTAAGCATAGGGTGATTGGCCATCGAGGCGAAAACGAGACGCTCCTCGTAATCGTACTCGCAGAGGATTTTATTCTCGCATAAATAGAAACGATCGCCTACACAGAATCTGAAAAGAAAACAATGAAAGAGAGAGAGGGGGATAGAAGGGGAAGATTAGAGAAAGATAATATATTTTTTTTCAAAAAAGATAATGCAGTCAAATGTGTTTTGTGGGAAAGATTAATATGGGCAAACATTTAGAATTCGCATAATGAGCAACGTTCAATGTATTCTCGATATTGGAATCACAAACCCCGGAAAAGCGCTTGAATCGCTTGAAAAAATCGTCTGACCATCCAAATGAAGTGACTAACGAAGGAGTCACAGATAATGTTCAAATAATAAAAATTTTCAAATAGAATCTTATTCATTCAATTCGTTAAAGGACTAACTGACTCTTTTCATTAACTAATCTTTAGGATTTCTGCGCACGTTTCGACAAATGACGAAAACTCTTTCAAAATGAAGACAATTCTTATGTTTCGACGGAGAATGCTGTTTTCTTAATTTTTTTCATTTTCTTTTGATCTTCCACAGAAAGGATAAAGAAGTACAAACGCGATTTACAAAAGACTTACGACAGATAACGAAAATATCGCTATAGGAATTATCTTCGTTGTTTTTGCGGTCGTTTTTTTTTTTTTTTTGGTAAACCCATTTTAAATTTAAGGAAGCTGTCCCTCACCATCACCAACATCTACAACCACACAATCGCACACTCTACAACAACAACAACAACAACAGCGACGACGACGATGAAACGTTTATCAACTTGAAACAAAATAAAATCAACAAATTCGGGAAAAGGAAACTTTACTTATTTTTCATATCTTCAACTGCACTTGTGTGTAAATGTGTCTGCGTGTAGTGTGTATGTGTATGTATGTGTGTGTGTTTGCGTTTGTGTTTATTTGTTTGTTCTCTTTATTGATAGAAGCAATGAATATCCTTCCACGCAAAAAAAACACATAAAAAGCAAACTCGAAAATCAACAAAATGAATCACTGCATTGACAAAGTTGCACCTGTGTCACTCTTATGGTGGCAACAACAACAACAACAACACCCACAAACACAATAGCATAACAAGTCATTGACGACGATATCAACGTGTTTTAACATCCGGGCAATCGTCGAATCCCGAATCCGAAAAAGAGCGAATAAACCGAAAGAAGAGAAATGGTAAACAAAAAAGAAGAACAAGGAAAAATAGCAAAAGAAAAATACCAAAATTAATGAGAGAAAAAAGAAACAATATGCGGACCTAAAAGTATTCAATAGTCGTTGGTTATTGATTAAAAAAACGATCCACAGAATACAAAAATGTTTTGTGGCATAAGCTGCGGGCTCTATCGCACAAACACACAAACAAATATAAAAATATTCACCATAGGCTCGTTCTCGTGAGAGGAAGGGGTAAGAGATAACAGGATTCATGTAAAAAACCGATCGTTTCTCGCTTCTTGCGACGATATCGATGACGACAGGAAATTATGCAAACTTTACGCCTAAAATAAAAACAATTGAAAACTTGCAAAAGCAATCGCCAAACCGACCAACGATAATGGGTTGGCAACGCATCAAATCGCAGATGGGTGACTGACCAGGATGGGTGGGGGTGAAGTGAGTGAATAGGCTCTCATATTCAATTAACACAAACGTCACATTGCGTCAAGCATCAGAAAGATAAAACAGCAAAACAAATAGAAAAAATAAAGAACAAATTTGTAGCGGAATACAGGAAAAAAAACCAATAACGATTTACACGATAAAATCGTTAAAATTATTGAAGCCATAGTCAGTTGTTGTTGTTGTTATATTTGCTTTTTTGACATCAACGAATTGACGTTGACTGAATTTGCAAGCCTCAATGAGTTTTTGGTAATTGAATTAATTTTTAAAAATTGATTAGCACAGTTAACAAATACAACTTCCTCCCTTTGATCCACGCCACGCCCCTCTTTCATTAACAAATCCATCAATTCTCTTGATTTATCGTTTATCGTTTTCGAAAGCAATTCGTTCATTCGATGCATTTATTTTCGACAAAAAAAACTAACGTTTTTTGTGGAAAGGTTAACTTTTTATAAAACAACAAAATTTCGGGCGAGTATTTTTCATAGCGATTTTTTAAATTCACTGTTTGTTGTTTTGTTGTTTTAGGCTGAAAAAAATTGAAAATATGATTTTTTTTTAAAGCTTTTGTTCTGAATATTTTATAACTCGCGGATGTCGTGATCGAGATTCATCACAATCGAATTTATTGCCCAAACCCTTTTAATAATAATTAATATGCAATAATAAAAGAAAAAACCACATAAAAACCCAACAAAAACAACACAAAACAAACGAACTACCATCGACAATAAACTCGTAAAACCGATTGATTTCAACATAAATATTTTATTGGATGCAGCACAAAATACTGCATTGATTGCTCTGAATTGCTGCAACCGAAAAGCGATCCAATAGTGACCAATACACTCAAAGATCTATCACGTCATCATATAACGTTGAACGGCGTTCAACCTTCGACGTCTGAGAATAATAAAAAAAATTCGAATTTAAATTTTCAAAAAAATAAATTGAAATAAAAATAAAAACAAAACAAAACTCATTATTAATGCAAACCATCGACAATATTGCGCACCAAACCAACATCAGAAGCACCCGCCGAACAAACCACACCACCAACACACACTCACACACTCAAACAAACCAGTATTACCCCAAGCATCACTAAAATAATCATAACAATAACAACAAAAATATCAACAACAAGTGTATCGCATATGTCGAAACCCTTTCTCGTAGTTGTTGAAAATTATATGAATGTATGCTAGAGTGCCGGAAACGGAAATGAAAATCAAACTGACGGTGAAGATGAAAATCGACTAACGGTAGCCAGCCGTTTAAACTCTCTTGAGTGACATTTCGAGAATTGGCCAAATGAAATAAATTCAGCGATTTTCCATTAGTACAAGTTATGGATTGAGCAAAACGGTGAAGAGGGAGAGGAGGGGGAGGGATGTAGTAGGCCAAAAGGGTTGGTCGTTCCGGCCCCCCAAAAAAAGGCCATTTTCAAAACGAGAAAAAAGAAATAAAAGAAAACACAATCGAGCGAATAATAAATAGCATTCAAGTAGAATAAAAAATACCAGCCGCAACAACAACAACAACGAAACAATCGGCCAAGTATTGCTGTAGTGTTCCCTTTCCTTTTTCTCTTTGTTGGCAACTGTAAAATTTATTTGATGTTGCCTTATCGTTCGTTGCCGTAGCGTTGTTGTAGTTGTTGTTGTTGTCAGCGTTGTTGTTGTAACGTATTAACGTTACTGTTGTTGAAAATGTAAATCGCTTCACACAAAACATGAATTTGTATCAAACGATAATAAAAATTCAAGTACTATTTTGGGATTATATTGCAAGGTAAAGGAAAACGAAGAAGAAGAAGAGGAGGTGACTGAGGAAGGGAAGGGAGAATACGAGGATGAAGAAGAGACGAGCATTAAGCATTTTTATGGTTAATAAAATCTACGAAAATTGTTGTTTAGTGTCAATTATTTGTCTAAATAAGAAATAATTCACTTCAATTGTTTAATCCCCCCCTGACTTTCCACCCACCCCGCCACCTCTTCATTCGTCGCACAATCGCTTCGGTCGTTTTTTCATTGCTTTTTTAAGAAAAATCCTCTGACACAGCCGTAGCCACACCCACTTACCTGTGATTGCATTGCTGGCAGGCAAAACATTCCAAATGATAGACGTTTGTTCGTGCTCTCATCACCATCTCGAAGGCTGGAATGACTTTGTTGCAGGCGGCACAATAGCCAGTGTTACCAAATAGTCTGCAATATTAAACAATATTTATAAATTCATAAATATCAAAATGAATTTTCGCAGTTTTTTCTTTTGCTTTTTTATGTTAAATTAGAATATTTAAAGCGCTTACATCGAGAGTCACTTTTTCTCACCTTTCCAGTTGCCTTTCAACTTATGACACATGTTTGACATTTGTGACAGTTGAAAGGCAACTGGAAAAAGACTAATCATGGCGTGAATCAGCTGACTCTTGATTTAAGCGCATAAATCATTCGGGAATTTTTTCAACAAACCTTAAATAATCACGCTTACAAAGCATCAGGTTACCCTTCGTATAAAGCGTCGAACCGACTTCACCCAAACGACAATCGCAGCAGCCACATTTCAGGCAATCCTCATGCCAGAGCATGTCGAGGGCACGCAACAGAAACCGATCCTGTATGTGTTTACCGCAACCAGCACACAATTGGCTGCTGCTGTTGTTGTTGTTATTGTTATTGTTACTGTTGTTGTTGTTGTTGTTGGTATTATTCATGGTATTATTATTCGCGGTTTGTGGATTAGTTGGACCCGTATTGGGTTCCGTTTTGGTAATGTCCATCGTCATCATCTGAAAGGAAGGAAGAATAGAAAAATGAATTTAATATAAATTGCGACTAAAGGTCATACAAAAACAGTAACAAACATTCCACAACATCACCAGGCAACAACAACATACACAGAAAACACAGTCGGGGACCCCCCAAGTATTTCCTAAATCAAAGGGTGAACAACATTTAATTAAAAAACCAACAAAAAGTTATGCCTCTGAATCCTTTAAATCTTATTGAAATCTTGACAAAAAAGAGGATTTATTAGCTGTTTTCTGTACTGAAATATAAATATAAATTATCTGAATTACGCCCCCGCCACGCCAACAAAAATTTATACAGTATCCTTCTTTGCCTCTCTCTCTCACTCAAATAAATCAGAATGAGTGGCTCATTATAAAAGAAATAATTGCCGAGACACTCAATCGTGCACTCGGTCGTCTTAAGTAGCCTTCGTTCCGTTTGAACGACAAGCATCCACTCAGTCCTAACGAGCGTTAAAAAGGGTTCTCTAAAGCAATCAAAACATTAAAACCAAATCATACCCGGAAAACGTAAGACAGAAAGTCAGATAGAGAAGGGCGTGTGGGGGGCGGGGGTTAAAGAGAAAGAGTGCATAGAAGAGAAAATCACGATACGGTGGTAAAAATTTAAGCTTGTTCGAGGAAAGTAACGAAAAGTAACGATATTAATGAACGCATCGAACTTTTTACGCAGCTTAATTCCTGCCAAACACTAAGCGGTCACTCCCGATATTTCTAGTGTCAAATATAATTTTCTATCGTTGGTTGGTTTGTTCCATTTTAGACATTCGTTTCGTATTTTCTCGACTTAAAAACGTGATGAAAGCAACGCTCACGCATATAATCAAAGTAATAAAATCTTCTCAACGTGTCTTTGCCCGGCACTTATTTTCCTCTTCTCTCACCATCTCTCACGAAACTTTCGCTCCATCCACAATTCCATTCCCATCGCCCTCTTTGTGAACTAACGGACACTTTGTAATTTTAAATACTAACGTTTTTCATTCGCTTTTTTAAGATTTTTCTGTCTTCTGCTGTCCAAACAAAAACAATTCTGTTGCCAATTCAGTGCAGTCAGCAATGCGATGAATAGTCAACAATACAAGAGAAATTGCGCATGATGAAAATGCAATAAGGGCAAAAAGCTAGACCAACTCTAAAGGAGTTAACCTGCAGAAAGTCAAAGGAGTAAATCCCGCGAGTGAGACGTTTCTAGACGAGTTTCAAGTTTCACGTTTTTTGTTACCAACTTTTTTCTGAGTTTTGATCCTTGGGTTATTCGTTACGCCCACACAACGAACGAATGAGAAGAGAGATTGATGGCAAGTACAGTAAAGTGAAAAAATTCCATGAAAAAAGAATTCCTCGAAAACAAGATCTAAAGGAATTATTTCATTCTGTTTTTTCTAAACTTTTATGGGAGGAAACTGCGCAAAAACAGGACGTGCTGATGATTTTCCACTTCAACGATTGAATTGTAGATGTTCTAGGCAGTCAGTCAAAACTTTTGGAAGGATTTGAGCTGTTGTTGTTACTTCTCTTACCCTGGCAATAAATAACATTTCAACAAAGAGAGTAATGCAATTTTCTGAGAATAAAATATGACCAGCTGTTGTAAATACACCGTTGTTTGGAATAATGTTATTTGTGGGTATCGAATAAACTCCAAGTATTTAACAAAATTTGAGATTTTTTAAAAAGTTAATAAAAAATGGCACGTCATGTCTCTCACTATAACGAGTCTATGGCTAATCCTTCGTAATTAATTACCTTATTGTATTACTTTTTTAAATAAATTAAATTTATTCACAATTAAAGCAGACTTTTAGGCTTCCGTTTGTTTCCTCATGCATTTCTATTAAAATCATTGCATATTTCTGCGGGCACGATAAAATGAAATTAAATTCATTTATTGAATCATTTTTAAAACAGCGTAAAATTCTATTTTTTGTTATTTGAATGTTATTATTTTAATAAGCGCTAATAGGCTTAAGCCTTGATATTAATTCAAAAATACAGTTAACTAAAATTTCTAAGAATAAATTCAAAAAGTTCTTAAAGGGAGTTAATTAAAAAAAAACCATACTGATCTTGGGCTCGTCCGGGAGTTGAACCCGGGACCTCTCGCACCCGAAGCGAGAATCATACCCCTAGACCAACGAGCCGGGCGACGATCACATGAACTAAACGCTACTAGAATATAATCAAAGCAAAAGTAAAATTAAATCAAAATCTAACTCTGATCCAAGATTGAAAGTTTTGCGAATAAAATCAAGTGAAAGAAAACAATTTCAACGTCTTCACACATATCCTATCAAAAAATTATATCATTCTTTATAGCAAAAAAATTGATATATTCGTACTTTTCAAAATATTCTGAAGCCTATAAATAAAATCTATTTACATTCGAATTGCCCTACTAGACCTGATTTCTTCTTAAATTATTATCATAATTGCCATTTCTCGGCCTTCGTCTGAACCCCGTATTAGTCCTGTTTTCGGATGGAAGAAGAGCTAGAAAAGTATCCCAGAATATTGGCTAACTTGTCAAAGATTAGAATCATCTTTTAATGTGAAATTAATCACCGGCCTTTCTTCACTCTAATATAATCAAGATTTCCGAAGGCGCACAGGTCTACGAATATCCAGGCAGACACTGACAGATGGAATGACAAGATTACATCAGGAAAATGAAAAAAATAATTAACTCAGTTTAAAAAATGGGTTTATCAGAGAATCTACAATTAGAAGATAAATTCGAATATGATTCGTAACCTACTACGGACACGAAATTCATATGTAGATCAAATCAAAATTCTCCCGAGTTTTATTAGTAAAAAATACAATTTCGAAATATATCTTAAATTACATCCTCGATAGTAATCATTTTATCTCAACCCTTATCATTTTTCATGATCATTAATTATCGGTTCTTGTTAATGGAAGTTAATGGATATAAACATATATTCCGTTCTATATATATCCCGATAATAACTTGTTTGTGAAAAACGATCTTCATTCCTAATGATAATGGTAGATAGGGGTCATCAACAAAATGTAACGCCTTTGGCAAACGGGACATTGTAAGCCTCTTTAGCTCAGTGGTAGAGCACTGGTCTCGTAAACCAGGGGTCGTGAGTTCAAACCTCACAGGAGGCAGGCGAACATAAGATGGATCGCTCTATGCGTTATTTTAATAAATAGGAGACAAGTTTATAATCAAAGGCTATGACATCAAATAGGAATTATAATAACACAAACCAGGTCAAAATAAATTGTTGTGAAACGTCAGTGATAACGAATGGGTGTTTTCACGATCTCTGTTGTAAATGGTTTGACAACAATTATGACAGGGTTCAAAGGGGGAAGGGATGGATTTTAACGGAGAAATATTCTTGGACAACTAGGCTCTCGTTGCCAAACGCGCAACCTAACCTTACATTCAAAACCATAAAGATACTAACACCCAATTTTTGTAATAACCGAAACCACTTAGAAAATAACTCAAGTTTATCAAAGCCGCGAAATTCAGACGGTCAATCAAATCAGCTAAAATTTCCCGAAGCAAAAAAAAATTATCCATGATAATTCGCGTAGAGATGCACATGAGAAAATCAGTCACAAAAACCAAATCAACGGGTAGTGGTAAATACAATGCAATAGCATTTATATCATAGGGTTCTCCCTCGAGCAAACGCCGCCGCAATTGCACTACAAATCACCCGTCTGTCCGTGTCTGATCCTCAAAAAAGAAAAAAAAACGTATTTTGTGAAATGCACCGGAGTGGCATTTACTGCATTCCTTCCTTCTGCTTCGTGTTACTTTTTGGCTTTGTTTTTTCTTCTTCTTGATAAGGACGTGCAGGATAACTGGCATTATCGTGCAACCGAATGCGTCGAAGTGCAGGAAATTTTTTTTGAATGAATGTGTCGAACTTTATTGTTAGTTTATGAGACGTTGCCACCGGGTTAAAAATACGCGAATGCACAAACTCAGTTAACTGATTGACTTTCGCTCTACCCTTGTCTTTCCCTTTTATTCCTTCAGCATGCGATGAACTAACAAACAACCGAACGACAACACCTCCCTAGCCTTCTTCATCAACGGTTTAATCCTGCTCTTACCAATTACCGATAATCCATCTACGACGCTTTTCATATGAGAAACATTCCTGTGTATTTTTATACACAGATGGCGCCGAAATGGACACGCTGCAATATAATAAATGCAATAAAACGCAAGAAGAAGCAATGCAAAACTTCGCCAAAAAGGCAAAACAGCTTACATTCTCCTTCTCTTTCCCATTCAAAGCAGCCAATCGATCGTTTGCCATTGATGTCAAATAGACAAAATGAATTCAAAAATTTTAATTGAGCGCGAAAAATTGTAAGATGGCTGGCTACCGCCAACGGCGATGACACGCTAATAAAACTGGTTTGAATTGATTTCAAGAAGCGTTTGCGACGCAAGCGTAAGTGAATACTAAAAAAAGCTATTAAATTTAATTGGAAATCGAAAGTAACTATCTTTTTTTTTAAAAAAACTGTAAAATTTGCAACCAAGAGCAAAAAATAAAAAGGAAAAAATGAAAAATAAAAAGATTTAAAAGACGGAATTGGGAATCGAAGACGGCAATCATTGTAAGTCTCTTAATTGACTATTACTCGAATCTACTGAAATGACAAGTGAAACGTTAAAATTGACACTTTGGCCATTAAATTGACGCTGCGTTAGACGTAAGTGCGTGATAGGATTATGAGCGTGCCGTTCGTTTGAAGTAATAATTGGTCAAAATGTAATCTTTGATTAACAGCCTTAATTAACATTAATTGTGTTTTTAGATGAGCAAATTGTTAGACCGTCCGAGGTCTGACTTCTCTCTCTCCTCTCTCTCTCTCTATCCCTCTCTCTTTTTTTCACATGCCTTCGAAGAATAACAAATAACAATGACTGAGGATCGACACGGATCGTTAATGATTATAGCTACAATTTATATAAAAAAACATTTTTTGAGACATATTCATATCTTTATGATGATAATGACAAAGGCGATTATGACAATAAAAACCTCTTTTTAAATGTTTCTAAAATTTATTTACAAAACGTTACATAAAATATACGATATTGTATATCGACCTTTTCAAAATGAACATAACAATTTTCCACTTGAATATAAATGTTTTTCTTTATGATTTTTCGTGATTTTTTAAACTCCAAAACGTCAGTTAATGTTAATATTTTTATTCATATGACGGACACGAACGAGTAATATTCTCAAATTTATTAAATCTAAGTTGATTATCATCGCTTTAGTTTGTAGTCCCACTAGGTGGCTTATGCGTCCCTAATTTGACATAAATTCGAGGTAAACTATTCCCTCACATACGTGTAAAGCAACACAATAATAAAAATTCAAAATTCAAAACGAGATAAATCTCTCAGATATATTTCAATCTCAGCAATTAGTCGAATTGTGCCAAGCATTGCAAAAATATCTTGACCTCGTGATGCATGCTCGTATGAATAAAACGAAACATTCCTTTATGAATGAAATTATATCACGAGTCATTTTCATGTGAATCCTTTTCATTTGATGCGTCTAAACTTTAACTTAAATATTTTAGATAATATTTTAGATAATTTGATGCGATTCCATTAATATTTTGTTATGTCGTTATTGAAAAGATATTTACACCGAGCAACTAATTCGTTTCTAATAATCTCGGTATAGCGATTCGTTTACAAATAGCAATTTTACGACCTATAATAGATTTTAATAATTTATCATTCGATATTTTTTTTTATATAACCTCACATCTCTTCGTAGAGTTTTCCTGAGGACAGCCACCCAAAAGGATTACCACCCAAAGCAAGCCAATTCTTTCTTTCCTTTCTTTCTTCCTTCTTTCATTTCTTCTTTCCTTTCATTCTTCCTTGATTCCTTCCTTATTCAACCCCTGTCTTCCTTGTTTTCATTTCTTCTGCTGTCTTTCCACTCTCGACGATTGCAGCCACAACAACAATTAAACAATTAACGAATTCGTTTAATCCTTAACGAATGGTACCTGTTTTGTGTATGAATACAACAAATTATTGCGAATTTGAATTGGGTGGTAGTGCGAGTGACGAGGAAGAGACTGAAATTTTGAGAATTTGAACTTTTTGTTCATTGGAGAGTGAGTGAGCGTGACCGCAAATTGTTAAAGAAACACTTTGAAGTATTCGAGAAAGATGTGGGAACTGTAACCTCTCTATTGCCTCTCTCTCCCTTACTCTTTATCACGGTGTTCCTTTGTATCTCCTTATCCACCCCTCTCCCACTCCCTCTCACACACACTTCCTAAACTTCCTAAAGGAGATGCAAGAAATGAATCCAATGAATCGAAACAATTGGAATCATCAAAAGTACCAACTGTATTATAACGAATGCCATCATATTTAATTATCATTAGCATCCATGTCAATCACAATCTCATTTCATTATGATATTCCAGTCCCGTTCCCACAAGCACTAAATCCTTTCGCTACGAATGAACTTTGAAATTACTCCAATGATGTCCGTCCGTCCACTCGTCCATCCATTGCTCGGCTAATAAAATTTCAATCACATCAATTTATGTAAATTAAACGTTTCCGAAATTAGTATGTTGCCGAATTGATTGCGTATGAGGGTGCTGGCGCTTGTGGTGGATAAAATTCGTGCGTGGTAGGGTGAGGATGAGTGCTTGTATACATTCGCCGCTAATTCAATTTGACATTTTCATTTTAACCTCAAAAAATTCCCCTCTCGATTCGTTAGTGAGATGCGGTTAAAATTGATTTTTATTAGAATTTGAATGAGCGAATGAATGAATGAAACTAAAGACGAACGCGTTCTATTGACTGATGTGGATGGAATTATGTATTTTTTTCATTCATTAAATTGGAAAGTAACCCAATATACTACCAGGATAGACATCCCTTTTTTGCAACTTTGTCTTTCTCTGTTTCTCTCTCTACAAGTGACTTCCTCTATCTTCCTTAATCTATCAATTTTTAATCAATCATTTTGACGTTAATGAAAGTTTTAAAATTACAAAATGCATTGAATGATTCTTTTTTTATAAATCCATTTGACACAATTTTAGGATTTTGACTAAACAGTATTGACCGAAAAACAACTTAAACAAATTTAATTGCTATGGCAAAAAATTTAAGTCAATTGTTTTTTTTTAAGTCTCTAAAAGTCGTTTTGGGAAACAAGGTTTTGAAAAAAATTTTAGAAATCTTAAAAATAGAACAAAAATTAAAGAATCATCTTTTTACATTAATTAACTTATAATACCCACTTATTAAATTATAATGATTATTATATATTTTAATCGTAATGATGACAACGATAATCACTTGAAGTTGTTTAAGATTCTTGGGATGATCGTGCGAAATGATTTGATTTATTTTTAACAGCTGCTTTGACACTCTTAAGACTTTCTAAAAGTTTCTAAAAATAATTTCATAAAGTAATAACGACATCATCACCATCATCATCAATAAAACGTACAATGAAACAACAACAACAATAGGAACGACAAAGCTCTTTCTCAAAAAGCTAAAGTGTTTTTATAAATTTCAATTTATCAATTTATTCTACAGCTAACGAAGAATAAATCAGAAACAGCAGCAGAAGAAACAACCACAGCAACAACAACAACAACAACGTCGTTTGCATCATCGCAGCCACTTAAATTGTTCGCTCAATTAAAATTTGATTTCTTTTGATTAATTTTAAACGAAACAAGTGCAATCAACACACAGAAACAAAGAACAAACACACACACATGCAAACACACACATGCAAATACACACACGCAAATACACACACGCAAACACACACACACACACTCATGCAAATAAAGACTAAGAAATGCGTGGACTAACAGCCACGCAGCTTAACAGATAGAAAGACGAAGGAGAAAAGAAACCAACAATAACAACAACATTAAGTCCAACTGAGCAACAAGAAAAATTGATGTAAATCATTAGCATCATCAACGAAAGCATCATCATCAACATAATCACTAAATCAACAGCAGCAACGATATTGTCAACGGCGTCGTCAACGTTCAAACAGGCGTTGTTGTCTTGTCTTGCACTTCCTTCATCTTCATTTCATCTTCATCTGAAGGATGCGGCGTGACGTTCACGTTCCAGTAGACTGACTGAATGACTAACTTTTATAGACTTATTTTGTTAGTCTGTTAATTTTTTATTTTTCTTTTTCTCTTTGCTTTTATTCATTGCTTTGTTTCGATCTCTAGAAAATTTAGTTATGAAATTAAAATAAAAGCGCAATAAAAAGAAGAACGAGAAGAAAAAACACAGAAACGATCTTTAACAAATTATGATTATAGTTGTGGTTTCTTTTTTATAATAATATTTTTTCAGAAATAAAAGTAATTTTTTCCAAAAACACCAAAACATTTGTTCAAGACTAAAAAGTTTAGAATAAATAAAAAAATATTTCAACCGTTTCTACAAAAGACGAATTTAAATAATGATACCTTTTTATAATAATTTTTAATTTTTTTTATTGCTTTCCATTCTCCAAAAGATATTTCTGAATAAAACTAAAACCAAAAGAGAAAGTTTTACATAAACCAAACGATAATTGAACAATTTTGAAAAGACATGAAAATTTGGGGTCAAACAACCTCAAAGCTCATTGCAAATGCTCTTTTGTTGTTGTTGTTGATTTTTATTAAAAATACAATTCCATGAATTGAAAATGATTGCATGAAATTTTGTGCAATTACTTAATTTACAATAATTTGTCTCGCCAACGTCGAGCATCAATTGACAGTTTGGTTATTGTTATCTTTGTTGCGGTCTTTGTTCTGCAACAATTGCCACTGCTGCAACAATTGATCGTAACTGATTCGCATTTTGATGACTTTTTTTTATTCATTAATTCTCTGAATTTATTGTGCCGGTTCGTATATCCGTTAACCCCTTAATATATGTGGTGGCAACGCCAGGGAAATCGAGCCACCGTCGTGCCATTCTGTCAAATCGACGTCGTTCACGACGACAACGACGAACAATTACCGAGTAAACAGTAACTAATTGAATAAATGAATGAACGAATAGAGAGAAGAAGCGAGCCAGCCAACCCGATGTCACCCAACCGTATAAAAGATCAGTTGTCAATTGTCATTGTCATTGTTGTCAATGCTGTCATCGGTTGTCAGCGTTGCCAACGAACCGAAATTGGGCTCTTGTTTTAACCGTCATTTCACGCATCATTCTGATTTTAAATTTCATTTACATTTTATTATAGAATAGAGGTCAGACTGTCAATCTGTCGGAAGGACAGTCGGGAGGTCGGTCGGTGCGGTCTATCCATTTGTCCACCAATTATAGTAAGTGAAACGATTGATAGTAATTATTTTATATAAAATCTTTGACAGTGTCAAAAAATGTCAACAAAAATAATAAATAATCATCCAAAAATATTACCAGTATTGCCAATCAAGCGCATAAAAGAATTCTCACGTTCGTATTCTAAATAGGCAAGACAACAACAACAAAATCGGCGTTAATTCTCGTTGCGGTCGTGGATTAACTACCGATTAAATCGATGAAGCCAATTAAAGCGATATCTTAAACGTAAGCGTAACATATTTGGTTTCATTTCGTTATTGCCGTGGCTGGTATTGTAGTTGTTGCTGTGGTTGTTGTTGTTGCGGTATTGCTGTTAATTGAAAAGATTTAAAGCGACAGCATGTCAGTCACGTTCGATCAATTGTTAGCGCCTGTCACAATTAATGGCATAATCGATTTCGAAAACCAACACTAACAACAACAAAAAAACAAAAAATTCCAATAACAACAACATCATCTCAAACAGCAACAAAATTAAACAATTGTTAGCAGCAATTCCAACAACAATTGGTACTGGCAATAGCGATTATCGTTACTAAACGGTAAAATCAACGCATCGCCTCGACTTTAATAGACAAAAAACAAGAGAAGACGGAAATTTCTCACATCGAGACTAAGTTACAATTCCATTGCACGTTTCCAACGCGTGCCTCGGATACAAAATATCACCGAAAACAACAAAAAAAAGTGCAACAACAACGACAAGAACATATGATTCCGACCACAAATGATCAATCATATTTAGCAAAAAATTGCATTCGTTACTCGCCAACGTCCTAAAAGAAACTTACGCTTCCTCTCTCTCTCTCGCTCTATGAATTCGAAACATATTCACCACCCGCCCTTTTGACCGATGAGTGCAGGAGCGAAACATGCAAATGAAATTAAATAATTATTAAGTGATTATTTATTAAATTAATAAATTGCAAAATCATCTGAATCGGGTAGTCTGTGAATATGAACGCATTAACAAACACAACAACAACAACAATAACAACACAGACAAAGAGCGTGCAGCATATGCAATGACGCAACGCAACGTAACACAGACAGACACAGCAACGGCAAAAAAGATGCTCCTTATTTTTCGTTGTTTTTATAGACGTTGGCAAATATATCGAATGTATTTCATTCAAGCCCGCATGTAATTCAGAAGCCTCTCTGTTAAATACCTAACACTCTAGCTATTTGTAGAAAAAGTAGGCATGACACAGGCCCGATTTACCGCATTATTCCAAACAAACCGCAATCCCAAACAGGCTACGATGAAAGGGAATACTAGTGCCAAATTTCATGCCGATTTCCACCTCCGTTCGACGGCAATCGTGATTTTCACAGACTCACAGACGGAACCACACACAGACAAACAGACAGACACACAAACATACATACTGGTATTTCTAAATCAACTCAGGAGGTTATTCTGAGCACGAATGTATATACTTTTCCATACCTGTCACGCCTCCTTTAATGGGTGGCAAACGGAAGAAGGAAGTGAATATACGTTATCCTTTCACATATAGGATAAAATGAAATTGACGCTATTGCTCCTAGACAGGCTCTATTTCGCTATCCCTCTCTCTCTCTCTCTCCCTCTCTCTCGCTTCCTCTCTATCTTTAAAATTATTTCGTAAGATTGTTAAAAAAATTTTAATTCATATTTATTTTTAAACACAAATTAATGAAAAACTGCAAAAAGTTAAAGCAAATTTTATACAATTTTTACAATTTTTCCAGTGTAATAAATGAATTCGTAATCCGTTACCAGAAGGATTTTCTTTAACTACAAAGGCCATCGAATTAATGAAAGAGCATACGAATGAACACGATTAAATGAATGGACGAATGAAAATGAACAAGCGATTGAACACTCATACGTTTCCTGCCTTCATCGACGTCATAACATTTTCCAAAATTCGATACATGAAACTCAGCCGCGTCTAATTGGAACCATTATCAACACTGGTAGTAAGAGAAGGAGAAAGAGGAAAGGGAGAAAGAGAGGCGGAAGATAGGAAGGAAGGAGGAGAGAAATCAAAGGACTTTCGAAACAAATTCACCATCGTATTGTTCCGCGCCATCATTTCCCTGTTTCTTTCTAACTTCCTCGCTCAATCACACACATTATTTCCCTCTCTCTCTCTCTCTCTCTCTACTTGTCTGTCTTTCAGTTTCTATATGGTCTTCAGAATCTAATCGTCTCACGCCTCTCCCAATGGAGAAAACTGTCGAACGGTTTTAATGCATTTACCGAAAAATGCGTTGCGCCTTATGTTGCTTTACATTCGATGCGTCGTTGCGTTGCTTTCTTGCAACCTGATACGATGCTTTAGATGACAAGAAAATTAATGCTGCGCTTCATCAATTTTTGCTAAGGCGTAAATTTGAGAGAACAGAAACGTTTCAGACATATCGTCATCACCATCTATGTTTATATCGTAGTGTATGATGAAGAGAATATAGGATGATGAAGGGGGTAGTCGCGTTAGCAAGCCGCAATTTCGATGAGTCTAAAATAACATTTACAATAAAGACGAGATCGTTCTCTTCGGTTGGTTTTTTCGGTTGGTTTCGGTTTCGGTTGGTAACTCTTTAATCGTATTTTTTAATAGAGAGAGAATAAACAAAATTTAAACTGAGACTGATAGACGAGTGTAATGGTGATTAATTGGTGATGGTGTTTAATTTAAAAGTAATTTTTCAAGTCGGTCGCCTTCGTTATCTTTTGAGAGGTAGCAATCGCTTACATTTTCATATCCAAATTAATTAGACAACGACACAACCCCACGCAGTGGTCATTAAATTACTGTTACTTAACACCTTCAGCTCTCCATTCTCTTTTTCCTTTTACCCCTCCCCCTGCCTATCTATCTCTAACTGTATATGACTCTTTCTTTCGACAGTGATAGACAACAACGACAACAACGATGGCTACAATTTGACGTAGTAATAATGACAGCGGCGACGACCACGAGACCACAACCCCCATCGACTCCGGCTGAGACCTATGCGTTGTTTAGTCACACAACGCATTTACAGTCAATTATCGTACGTACGTCTGGTATACTAATACTATTCACCTAACTATCACTCAAATTAACCTGCCAGCGTGATTACCGTAAACTAAACACGGGTTAGTTAATCACGAGCTAGCGTAACCTCACGAACAACCGCCGTCGTAAATGCTTGCATTGTTTACTCGAGCCGCCAACAAACATCCGTTTGATAGCGTGCAATTTGGTAATTTTACACTTTACCTTGGCACATGCTTCTTGCCAACAGAAAACGGCCTAAACATAAAACTACCCCGCCTACCCCTAACCCATACGGCCGCCACCACGAATGCGGCCGACCAATGAATTGATCACCAACCTACTAAAGAATTGCAGAGAATGTGAAGGGTAAGGATTTTTTTAATCCTTATAATTATGGGTTCCATAATTCAACTTGTTAGCGGACGAAACTGTGAAATAGTATGTGGTGCAGTCGGGGTAGTTGAAGGGTTAAATAAATTTCCCTTAACGTAGTGTCGTAGTTGGACACGTAAAAGAGGAATATTGATTACAGTTAATGAGATACTATCTCGAAGAAGTAGAAGAAGAGTAAGAAGAAGGGTTCCCCTACTCTTTCTCAAAACTCGAACTCGGAAGCAATTGGTGGCGATGGTAGTTAGTCAAGGGTTATTTTAGGTGGGTTCTACACTAACACCAATACCCATAATAGCATACAATGATTTCAAAGGAAACGGAAAAGCTAGAGCCACGAAATAACACGCAGATTACCAGGCAGGAAGTCAGCCTAGGCACAGACATTTTTGAAAATGGTGACAAAGAAGAAGAGGGAGCATAAGAACAGAAAAGTTATGTGAAAGAATAAGATTTTGAAATAAAGTAATTTAAAAGATTGAATAGAAAAATACTTAGGTGTGATAAAATGAAGTAAATGATCGCACAAATTTAAGGGGCCGACATTGATTGATTGTAACGTTCGCTTTCTTAATGTGCAAAGCCTTTCAAATCGTTTGAAAGCTTTCAAAAATAATTCTAATCTCGATATGTATTAAGGTAATCTTTCGAACATTTAATCAGTGTAAACCTCTGGAAGGCTCCTTCGGAAATCCATAAGCCACTTCACACGAGAGTGCTCCGAGAAATAATCGGTTTAATACATAAATAGCGATTGATTTTAAAATATAATAACTAAGACAGGAAAGGGTTAATTGCAAAGGGTTGATTGCTATATATGTTTCAGGCCGTTTATTTCTGGGACTATCCTCGTTTTGTATTGAACCTTAGTCTCGTATTGAGCAGTATGCTCAATCGGCAACAAATGCGGATCCCTATCTACCCACATCGCTTCTTAGTCTCACAGACGTCCGCAAAATGCTTCGATTAACCTCGGTACTTCTGCCCAAAACTGTTCCCCAACGATTTTACATAGGACGAAATATTTCTTCTGTTAAAATTTGTTTATAGCGACATTTTCGTCAAGGCTTCCCATTATTTCGAGTTGATAATCCTCAATAATCCGCTCGTCCTTCGGACTATAAATTTAAACAGCATACAAATTATTGCAAGCATTCAGTCTTTTCTATAAAACGTTTTCTTCCTCATTCATTGCCAAAGAGCCAATAGATCCTTTAAGTTGTAATCCTTAAAAAAATATAACCAATCCTTTCAGAATTCCGTCGAAATTCCATTAATTTTAGAAATTATTTCAAAAACTAATCACGAAACCGTTGACGCCCAAACAATGAATGCCCTCGGGGCAGCTGTCACAAATGGGGGCAAAGCTACTAACAATAATTTCCATATGCCGGAAGTGGACACGCGATAAACGAAAAACAAAAAATTTAAGAAAAATAGTAAAAACGTGTTTTTAACTTTTTTATTGCAATTTTTTCTAATTTTAAAACAAAAAAATTTTTTGCTAAATATTTTAGTTGTGCACTTGTTCATCGCGCCGCCATAAGTACCATTATTTATACGTATATATAATCCAATAGTCATACGTCCTTCGGAATGTATGATAATTAGAAGAATGCAAACACGCGCGGAAACTACCCCGCTCACTATGCCTCCCTCAAACATACAAAAGCTAGACTTCAAGAAGTAATCAGAGAAAATAAAAGCATAAAAGGAAAATATTGAGTGGCAATATGGCAATGAGTAGAAGAGAAGAAGAAGAATTAACAGAAAAAGAAATGAAAAGCACCTGAATTTTTAATTTTTTTAAATTTTTTCCACTTTTTTAATTTTTCTTTGTTTTTACCATAAAAATGCAAACGCGATTTCTGACGACAACAAATAAAACGGTCACCACGGAGAGTCACGGACATTGAAAAGTCGTAGGAAAATCTGAAAAATCATGAAAAGGAAAAGTTTACATAAAAAGCATACCAAACCGAGAACGGTAGAGAGGGGTGGTTGAGGTAGTTGAAAACAATCAGCAACAAAAACACATTGTTTCTCGAAACAATGTGCGACGAACGAATGATGGCGAGTAGATTTCGAAGCGGAAAGTAACGAATGGCGAGTAGAGGGGAAAAAACGACGAATGGACACTAACGGCGAGAGGAATAATAAATGTTTTATATTGGAAAATATTATAATTTTTTTTTATAACAAGAGATGTAATATTTTTCAAGTATTTCTTATTACTATTGTTTTTCAGTTTTGCTGAAACTGAGACTGAATAATTTTTTAATTTCTTTTTTTTACATTTTTATTTCGCAATTATAATTTTTAAGCAATTTTTTGCTTTCAAAACAATTTTCTTCTCGTTTATTGCATCCTTTTTCTAAGGGAAAAGTTGTTTTATCGGTCTACTCGGTGTTATGTCAAATAATTTATTCTAGAATAATAACGAAAACAACAACAAAAACAATTGAGGTAACATTTTTCTACGGCTTTACTTTGCTGCATTGCATGTAATTGGTTTTAGTTTAGAATTTAATTGTTGTTTTTGTTTGCTTCGATGGCTCCTTTAATGGCTTCAAAACTGAATTCGAATTTGTGTTTTCTATTCAGGTTTTTTTTGCATTTTTATTCCTATTTTCTATCTCCTTCTCCTAGAAGGAGGATAAAAATTAACTTTTTTTAGTATGTTAAGGCCATTTAAAATGAAAATATAAAAAAACCAACCAGTGGTCATCTCTTCCGGATTGAATTAATGTGACGGGCTTGAGCAAACTGAAGTGATCAAATGAACGCAGTTCTCAAAATGTGCAATTAATTCAAAGCTTCAATAAAATGAGAATTATGAAATCATTAAACAAAACAATATTGTTATAACTTCACTTATCTTTATAAAAGCAAATGGTTTCAGACAACGATTATTAAGGTTTAACGGTAATGATTTTATCGATAGCTTCATAAAAAATTATTATTAACTCTTTTAAATGAGCTAATGCTACGTCTCCGGATGTGTTATAAAGTGTTATAAAATGATATGTCATCGTCATAACATTTTATGTTTGCCATTTTCCACGTTTCACTACTAATCCAAACAAGATAAAATTAATCTCCTCTCTCTCTCGCTCTATCTATCTCATTCTCTCTGAAAGCTTTTCATTTTTAAAAATTGTATGTATGAAATATTACTTTACTAGCTAAAAAAATGAAGACAATTGGTAACAAAGGCATTAAAAAAACAACAACAACGACTATTGAAACAGCCACTACACCAACCACTACAACTGCAACTACCACTACTACCACCACCATCGTTAAGTCTTCGTCACTTCAACATTTCAACTGCAGCCTGTGTTTGAAATTTATTGATCACGAATAAAACAGAAGCGTTATTGTTGATTCATCGATACCCCTCTCGTTATCGATAACTTCGATTCAATTCAATATCTCACCCGTGTCATTTACTGATTGAGTGTCGCCGCATGTTGTTGATTGGTATTTATGTCAATTGAAGTGCACGTGAGGATAATTCTAGACAAGGCAGCCAAGCCAACCGAAGCGCAGTCATGCAGTAGTCAGTAAATGATTTTCAATCTTTTAAAAATCTCTTTTTAATAATTCTCCAACGTCATTTCGTTTTTCACGCCTTTTTAGAGCTCTTACAACAACAACAAAAAATGGTAACATTTGTAATCCGCCCAGAAGGGATTTCCCCCCCCCCAATATATCCTGTTGTTTTTCTTAGCGCTTGCTTCTGTTTCTTTCTTATTTATGCGCGCTTCCTGACATGGGTCCTTTTCTGTCTTTATTCCTTGTTTGTTATTGTTGCTTCCTTTTCTTTTTTTCTTTTTTTAATATTTAGTTGGCGGCATAAGACAAACCAGGACCGGTCGTAAGCATAATAAAATAATAATAATAATAATAAAAGTTAAACAACAATAATAACCAAAACGACAACAACAGTCATCAAACAGAAAACGACAATCCTAAACTCATGTTAGACACATCAATGGAATTTTTATTAAGTTGTTGGTAACAATTGTTGACTTATTTTTTCATTTCGTTTTCATTCTTTTCTTTCTGTTTATTTCACTTTTCTTTACTTCTGCAACAACAATTATCGACAAATTGCGCCTTTATAGCATTCCAAGAGTCAATCTCATAATGTAACTTTTCTTTAAAATATAACAACAACAACAACAACAATAACAACAACAATAACAAGAGCAACAGCAACAACAATACCACTAAGAGCGCCGACACCAACATATCAATGGAGATAGAGAGAAGAAAGCAGAAGGAAAAAAAAGACACCCTTGTCTTTGTTCAAGAATTATTTCCGATCAACGGAATGAAAACAACGAATGCTATTGACACTTTACGACATTGACAATCCAGTCAGTTAAATACAAACAAGTGTGAGCACTTAATACTTTTGAAAAATAATAAAACCTTTCACCGATTGTGTTTGTTCTAAATGATCTAAGGAATATGATATTTATTTTAATGATTTATTAATGAAATGATTTATTTTTTCATTAAAATATTTACTTCACAAAAACAAAAAATTCCACCACAATTAAAAATGAATTTGATTTTGTTTTTAATTTCTATTCAAATTACGATTCCGTTTCGTATGTCGTTTAACAAAACCTAATCACAATTCGCCTAATTCTTGAGAATGACATGGAATGAAGTGATTTGATTGATTCTAAACTAAAACTCTTATGGGCGTAATAATTTCGTTAATTAAATGGATGAAATGTCCTAAAGACACAGAAGCATTTCAGAAGTGAAAAAGTGAAAGAAGCAAATGCTAATCAATGAATTCAATAAAGCAATAATCAGTCAGCCAATATTCGACAATACTAAAGAATTTAGAGGTATAAGATAATATTAAAGTCTCCCATATGGACTCGATGAAATTATTGAAGCTATTCTAACCCAACTGGAAATTATGGTTACTCACAATAAAATCATTAAATTGTTAAAAAATGAACTGAGAATGAGCATTTCTTTGATTTTATATTATTATATTATTTTTCTTCAATTCAACCTTAATGGCCAAATGAGGAAAACCGTTAAATGATTCCGTTAAATGCTTTCAAAGCCTTTATAAGTAATTATATATATAGTAGAAATTTCTTTACATTTTTTTGTGAATTAATTTAAAACAAAACTGTATCGTCCCCGCCTTTATTGCCACGGTAAACCATCGTGACCAAAATAGATGTCCGACCTTAATTTGGCATTATTTTCATTCCCATTTGGACAAACACCCGCTTGTTTGACATCAAAATTTTCATCTAAAAGATTATAACGTCATCCAAATAAAGAATTCTCCCGATTCAGATACACATCAAAACAATCAAGAAATTAAGAAAGGAGAAGAAGAAGAGAAGAAGAGGACGAAGAAGAAGACGAAGAAGAAGAAGAAGAAGAGAAGTAGAAGAAGAGAAAGAAGCGCAGTTTGAGAAAAGTCGCTCTGCCGCCGATAGACACTATCGATAAATTTCCCAATATAATGTCAACGATGTGTGGCTCGCGTGCGGCATTACCTTGTAAAGTCAAATGGAAGGTGCGCTACAAGCCGTTGCTTCAAGCCAGATGCAATGCGTGAAGCACTCTTTATATATAATACGTCTTTACCATCACATCGCCATCGTCTTCATCGTCTTGGCCGTCTTGGCCGTCTTCATCATTGCCACTTTCTTCATCTTCTCCATTATCTCCACCATCGTCTTCATCTTCTTGTTTTTTTTAAATTATTTTTATAACGTCTACGTTTCGAGAGCTTCAAGAGCGTTTTAGGAACGCACGCATACAAAGTCGTTCGAAACGACCACTTTATTTAAAGCCATTTCAAACGGCTGCTTCTGCTGCCAATGAGGATTGCCGCCTTTTGGTGGTAATTAACAATAAGTGGCAAGCGAATACATTCCACACCTAATGGAAGCTACTTTTATAGTCATCGATAACAAAAGCAACATGTCACCAACAAACTGGTCCTACCGACCAAAGTAGAATGAGATGTGCAATGCGAGTGTTAAAGCTTCGACTTCGGTTTAGCTCCGATTCGATCCAATACAACGCAGGAGTAGTGGTTGGGTATCCAGTTATCTGATCGGCGCGATATTGCATTCTTCAATTATCGATATCTACCAGAAATGCTTAAACACTGAAAACTTAATTAATTGTCAATGCAATTTAGTCTTGTTGTTTTTTTCTTTCAAGTAAAATAATTCTGATATAAGTTTTCAGATATAGAAACCCGCATCAAGCAAACCAACAAACCAACCAACCGAGCCAACAACGAAGCTAAAGTAAACGAACCCAACCATTCTTCTCTCTAATACCGTTACTTTCTTATAATTCTATTATGATTATTTTGTATTGACCGTTTTAGGAGGTAAAGACAGACAAAGGGTCGAAGACGTGGAGGAAGCAGTAAGAGGAAATTTCTAAGCAAAACGAGTTCGTTCCTTTGGGAAGGAAAGACCCAGACGACTTTAAATGGACTTGATAAACTATGAAATAAATAAGCATTTATTGAAATTAAAGCCTATGAAAAGACCTCTCTCACTTCTTCCGCACACTCCCTAGGACTACATTAATATATATAAAGTATCAATTCATTATAAAACTTGTAAATAATTCGTTGCGGGAAACTTCGATAAAGATCCTTCGATAAAAATCGTACTAAATCATTCGTATAATCTTCATGATCCAGGCTGATCTTTAAAAACAAAGAGAGTTTACTTTCACAGCAAACCAAGCAAATCTATAAAACTGATCTGTGGATTTTTAGGAAGTCCTACAAATGGAAGACCGTTGAATTCCCTAAAGAAAAAATAACGAAACGGTATAATTTCGATGAGATAAACTTTCTTTAGGGATTCGTTTAGGGATTTTGTTTACGGGATTTCTAACGTCTATACTTTCGGTGACATCTCATTTCTAGAAATTGTTCTGTTTTCGTTTTGGAATTTACAATTTTACAGAATTATTTCTTCCGGAATTATTTTGACATTTGCTATTTCGAAACTCTTTCGTTTGAAATTTTTCTTTTCGAGATGTTGTCATTTTTCGATTTAATCATTCACTATTTTAAGTAAGACCTTAAATCCTATAGCGTGATTATTGCAATCAATGCGAAAAAGCCATTTAATTATTTCTCGGTTTCAAGAAAAACATTTTTAAGCGATTTATTTACTTTAATGTCACCTACCTTTCCCTTCCCTTTCTTTCTCTTTATTTCAATCAAATCCATTACGAAGGCACTAAACAAAGCTGTTAATTAATAAAATGCAACACTAACAAAATTAATTGCCACTTTTAATTTGGCATCACATCAAACAAAAATGTCACTTCAATAGCTTTTGCCGAGAAAGAAAAGAAAATTGTATCACAAGAAAAAAATCTCAGCAACTCTTTTCAAATTGTAACGAATTCATTTTCAAATTTCTCAATCGCGAAACTGAAGGAGATAATTTTAAAATATAACCAACACAACCACCAACCGAAAACCCGATTGGACCGAGCGATCGTGCTTGGCATCGCATCAGCAGACCCGAAGAAACATCGAACTGAGGGCATTTCAGACAGACGTACGCATACAAGCGTTTCGTTCATACGAAAAGGAACTGACAGTGATGTCATTAAATTATGTTGACATTTGTGGCTAATCACTTTGACAGTGTGTTGTGCGGAAGGCGATGCATTAACATAAAACTCACAAGATGCTCTACAATAAATAAATTGGAAGATGAAAGATGAAGAATAGAAGAAAGATATGTGAGAGAATGTAGAGGAGCCAAACTGCGTTTAGACAAAGGGTGCTCGGGATATTCTCAGTATTCAATTTATTTATTAATAGTTCAGATAATTAAACAAATTATGCATTAGTGTCAATGCCTAAGATCATCGTGTAAAACCTAAGACCATTAATAAATTTCATTTAATTGTGATTATTATTTTTAAGATGAAAAGAAGTGGAAAGTTGCAAAGGTTTCAGAGCTCAAGTATTTTCATTAGAATTTCTACTGATCATGAAATGTGGGTTTACGAGATCGTGAAAATTAATAAGACTCCATGCAGTGACACAAGAAAGTTATTGACCCTCTTAAGAAATTAAAAAGTCATTCGTTTAGTCGTATTCCTTTAGGGGGTATCAGTAGTTTGGGTGCTCTAAAGGAATGCTCCTATTCAGAACAGTTCCCATGTTTTAGATACTTAATTCAGTAATAGCGCACACAATATCGTATATGGATAACTCGCGATGCAACTAAATCAAAACAAATCGCATAAGTAAAACTAAAAAATTCAAAAATTCAAATCTATTTATTGCTCCTCTCTCCCTCTCACTACTTAACGACAGAGAAACTGTAGGAATTAATACCGAAATTAATTCTGCATTCAATGTTAAATGTCTAAATCGCGTCGATTCAATCAGTCCTTTGTCTCAAATTTCTTTATCATGCGAATACGAATACACTCGCGCATTGCATGGAATTTATGCAACAATCACCGCTTACCGCAAAACTCTTGCTAATAAAGATGAATTGAAACATTGAAGAAGTTTGAAAAAGAAGAGCAAAAACTATTCAATTTATTCATAATAAAATGTCTAAAGCATGTCGTAAAACAATTTAGCAAACAAACTGTCAGAAACATGACAGCAAAACATGTGCTGCCTCTTCTGCCTTGAACGACGATGATGAGTGCGTCATAATCTTTGGAGAGAGAATGAAAGAGAAAGAAGAAGAACTAGCGAGAATTAAGGAGATGTAAAGATATAATGAGAAAGGGAGAGAGAGGGAGAGAATGTTATAAGTCGTTTCGTATTTGCAAATATAACAATTCTATTCTCTCGATTACAGGAAGAAGAAATCAAGTAGGAAGAAGAAAATATTTGTCATAAATCCTATAGTTTTTTGTTGTTTATTTACTAATAATTTGCTGTTATTTTGTTGGCTTGTTTGTCATTTGTGCCTATTGCTATTTCTGCTAATGCTGCATCTGCTACTCCTGCTGGACGATGACGACTCGCCCGTTTGTGAATAACCCTCACAAACTGTTAAAAAGACAACGCATCAGTGCGTTGTCAGTGCGTTGAAGTTGTCAGTGCGTTGGGGCCACAATAATGTACAAGCAAAAAAACACATGTCATCTACATTTTCGACTACAGCCCACACCGAAAATGATTTTCAGAAGTGCAATTCATAACGTAAACTTGTATTGTGTTGTGCCTAAATTAGTATTTTACCCTAACCATCCCTTCCCCACCGCCGGGCAACATAGTCTCATATGCATTTAAATGTCTTTCTTAATGATTATAATGATTCTGATGGCCTCCTTGTGCACACAAATTACATTTCATTTTCATTTCATCCGCTCCGTTTCGTTTTTTTGTCATTAAGAAACTGTCATATTTAATTAAATAATCATTTAATATCGTCGTTAAGTTGGTTGAAACCGTTCACTTCAGTTAACTTCAAGAAAACAATTGCATTGCATTTGACATTAAAAAAATCACATTAGCCACGAATGTATCAGAACACAACAACAACAACAATAGCGACAACAGCAGCAATAGCAAAAATCATGTTTTATTTAACCACCACCCTTCCCCTTCAACGACCGGTCGACGAAATGAACATTTAAAATCGCCTGAAAATGATAAAGAGAGAAATCTTTCAATTAAATCAACGCAACGCGCCGCAATGGCACGAACGTAACCCTCCGTCTGTCACATCATCATCTCCCACCTCTGACATTTCTCAGGATATTTTAAGATTTCTATTTGCAATATTTTAAACGGTAGTCTCGTGTAAATACATCCACTCCCACACGCAAGTACATTCGTCCCCCATTAAAACGAAAATAGAAAACTCCGTGACAAGAGAATAACAGAAAAGTATAATTTTAATAAGTATGTTTTACAGTCTGTACGCGTTAATAATTTATTCCTCTTCAAGAAGTGGTTTGAAGGCCTTTTTCAAAAGAGAAACAAATTCTGAGAGTCTGTCAAAAATTGAAAAATATATAAAAATTAATTTCTATTAATTTCATCTTCTTTTCGTAATTGCATTTTTTTTTGTTTCAATTTTTCTTAATTGATCATTTTTGATAATTAATTTTTTTATAATGTTTTAATTATCTGTTCATTTGTCATTTTATATCTTTTATCTGATTGCTCTAGAAAGTAATTTTTTAATTAAAAACATGTTAATTTCATGCATGAGAAATATGAAAAATGCATGAACTAATAAACGAACTGTTTGAATGTTGATGCATTAGTAATAAAACGACACCACCACCCACCCCCTCCCTGCACAATCGCCACAACCAGCGGCACTGCCACACATCCAATATTTAATCAACAACAATATCTGCAAATCAGTGGTGTTGGTTGTGAAGGGGGCGAGGGGGGGAGATAGTTTGCATGCAATCAATAGCTTCTACTTTTTTCCTTTCTCTCCTCTTCCCCTTTTTGCCTTAATAAAATATCTATATTGTCTCTACAATTAAAACAAGTTAGCATTAAAAAAAAGACTAATTAAATTTTTTAAAGTTTCATATCATCCCAAGACTGCCACGCCTTTCATTATATTAACGTTGAATTATTAAGTTCAGAGAAGAAAAATAAAGACCTAAAAAGAAAGAAAAATAAAAGCTAAAATTATTCTGCTTTGTGAGATTTTTCTGGTTATGACATCGTTCACAGTATTGAAATAAATTGTCATCATTTTGCACTTAATTCGATTCGGAGACAACTTGCTTTTTTAATCATAATCATTATATTTTGTAAATTGCGGCCTCGTGGAATAACGCCAAAAATTAAATAAAGCCCAATTTTTTATTTTCCGAAAATCTTGTCAGTACCAAGCATATTCGAAAAAAACTTTTAAGTTTGAAATGAATTCAAATATTGTATAGCCTTTAAATGATCTTATAATTATATGACTTCATTATCCCATTTTTTTAATTTTTCGAAAAGAAATAAAAGCCGTATTTAGTGTCAAGGATTCCAAGAAATTCCAAGCATTCTAAATCCTAAGAAATTTCATAAAATAATAACCTTTTATAACGAGCTTTTTGGTGCCAATATTGACTTTATTCATTTTGGTTAGTCACTGTTTAGTCAGTTGGTCAATTAATGGTCTTCATTTCATTTAGACGTAATTTTGAACAATACAATTTATGCATGTATTGTTTGAGAAAATGTCGACATTCAAAACTGTCGGTGACATACATCTCTATCGCAAAAATCTATTTTCGAGGAAACCACTAAGCTCTTGGCAACTTCCGTAAGAAATCTGTTTGAAAATCTGTCTTCTGAAATCCATTTCTGAAGAAATGAAACACTCAAAGGGTTATTCTCTCATTGCAGGCGGAAAGTCATTAATGTTTGGCTTCATATTTATCATTTCTTTAAGAAATCTTAATTTATTTCTTAACTTAAATAAAAAATTCTCAAAACTAAATTCCTAATTTAATTAATAATCTTTAATTCAGTTCAAAATTCTTAATTAATTCTTAATTATTAATTTATTTGTTCATTAAAATGCAATTTCGAAAACGAAAGGCAAAGAGAGTATTTTTCATTTATGACAAAAGACAAAATAATTATATTCAATATTTTTAATAACTTCTGCTTTATAAAAAACTAATCTCTAGGATTAATTATGGAATACAATTACATCCAAATGACCGCCTCTGACATGCGGCCCTACAATAAATAGTCCATTCTCGTTAGCAATATTACCAAGTGTAAAACATAAAAAATCTACTAAAAACTATTAAAAAGTCTAGAACAGGATAATCGTAAAAACAACAACAGTAATGATAACGAAACGACAAGAATAAGAAGAAGAAGATGATGGGGAATAACGCCAAGAACAACAGTCGCAACATAAAAATCAACAACGACGACAATGAAAAAACTATATTACAATAATGTGATTATGTCATCAATGTCGACACTTGACAGCCAGCAGTCCTACAGAAGAGACACCCTTTCTTTGATACTTACAGAATACAGACAGACTGACATATGGACACACACACACACGCACGCACGCATACATTTACCAACACTCATTATCGAGTCGATAAGGAAAATAGTCTGGTAGTTTCAGTCCGTCTGATTTGTAAAGCGAAATATTTAATGCTGGCTATAAATATTATTATACAATAATTATCTTGATATAATAATTACAACACCAACAACAACAACAACACCAACAACAACAACAACAGCTACAACTGCTCGTAATTGCATTAATTAACACACCGCAAAAATCGCAAAATAAGCCAAATAAGAAGACAAAGAAGCAGAAGAAGAAGAAGAAGAAGACTGAATAACAGCAATAAAATATATGAAAGGAATACGATTTAATAGCGCTATAAAATGTGATCTTTTGGACGATTTGTTGCGAACAATTTTACCGTTTCCTGCCGCCCATTTTTCGCGAAATGTTTCATACGTCAACAGCTGTCAATTTGCGAGAATGTTCATTCGTCCCTCTATACATGAGTATCCATGTTGTATTGAGTCTATGTATGTGTGTGTGTTTTTTTCATATGGATAGCCGAAGCAACGAATGCGCATCTGAAGTCAATGCAATGCATTAACGAGCTGAACATGATAATTTAAATTATAAAAATGCAGCATAAATGCACGTACTGCATAAAAAAGTACGTCCAAAAGAAATTGCATTCACCAAAAAGAACACAAAAAAAAAATTTGAAACCAAATGAAGAGAATGAATTTTAATGATGGAAAAAAGCAGACAAAACTAAACCACAAATAAACCGCAAGCAAACGTAAGCATCAATTATTTCAACTGCAGCAGCGGCAGCAGCAGAAGTAACGAGCATCCACAACAACAACAACAACTACACAAAAATCAACAACAAAGACAAATATCTGTTTTAAACTCGAAAAAATAATGACAGACAAGCGGTCGAGAACCGAACAGCTCCATTCTCGCGTTTACTTAATTAACGATTTCTTAAACAAACCCCCGAGAATGGATGAAATTCAAGACATTATTAAATGAAAAATACCTTCACCGTCATCACCCTTTACCGTTGCGGATCACCGATGGCAATGGGTTTAGGTTTCGGAAGAAGGCGACACAACAACTGCGACAACGACAACAACAACAATACGAGAAGGAATAAAAACAGCAGAAGGGGCAACAATTAGGAAACTCATTCAGGCCAATTATTAACATGAAGCCAAAGCCACATTAAAAAAGAAGAAGAATTAACAACAACAATTATACAAACTTCTGCCACACATGCATCGTGCTTAAACAGAAAGAATTAAATAAAATAAATAACAACAGCATACAACAACAACAAAACTATAGTAGAAACTAAACTACCAAGAATTTAAGGAAGAAGAGAGAGGGAGACAGATAGAGGAAACTCGACGAGGAAACGTAGAAGGGGCAGTAAGTGAAAAAGAGGGTGCAGAGCAATCAAAGGCCGATAATGATGAGCAAAGAATGTTGCAGCACAAAACACAAATAACAAAAGCAACAACAACAATAACAACACAATTCAACCGCAAGGAAAGAAAGAACGAACCAAACAAACAAACCTACATGCACACAAAAACTATCGAATCGAAGCGGCAAACGATAATGACTGGAGCAGATCGAACGAAAATCACGCCGCGCGGCGAGGGCTGACGACCAGAATATGGCAAGTGTCAGTGCAATACACGATTGCTCGGAAAGAAAGAGTAAGAAAAAGAGGAAGAATAGGGGGTCAATAATAATAATAATAAGAAGAAGAATTCGAAGAAGAAGCCGAAGGAACAGCAATAATTATTACTCTCACACAAATGGATGGATGGCTGAGTCGATGGCGCACGGCGGTGGTGGCGGTTCCAAAAGAAACCAAATACAAAGTTCAAAAATATTCAAGCATCTTCTGCAACAAAAAAGATAAAAGAACAACAGAAGAAGAAGGAGAACAACAGCAACAACAACAATATCAAATACAATTAAATACAAAATATTGCTCAAAACATATGGCAACACAGATCCAATTAGTTGGAGAGTTGTAATGATATTAGCGTCCTCTTCCATCTATTGTTGTTGCATTTGGACCTATCGTTGACGTTGTTGGTGTAGTTGTTGCTGTTGTTGTTGCTGCGATTGCTTCAGCTATATCTGCGAAATTTCATCGAATTGATATTGAAAGAACCGGTATCGGTACCTGAACCTGGCAGAGCTAATTAGAATAAACTTTAAGGATTAAGTCTTTTAAATTTATTTAAGTTAATTAAAAATTAATCGTTCGTTTTACAAAAAAGATTCACGTCAAGGCGACCGACATAGGATTCGATTAAAAAAAACGCAGCACAAGTAAAAAGAAACGAGCAATAAACGTACGATCGAACGAACGAAGATTCGTTAGCTGATTTAGCTAACGAATAGTTTAATAAATAATTATTTCGAAAGGCGACGAATGGATATAATACTCGTTGAACTTTCTCTGTAATTTACTCGCTCTCTCTCTCCCCCCTATATTTCTCACAGCTTATGATGTGTCCTTGCTCTTTCACACTATCCGTCTCTCTCTGTCTTACTCTCTACTACTTTCCATATTTGTTTATCATAAAATCAATCCCTTATAAAACTGAAGTCGAACAGATTTTTTATTGAAATTTAATTATCTTGATATCATTGTAAATTATATTTACAATCTTTTATGATTCCATCGAACATTATTCTCAGCACAACTGCCTTAACATTCACACCAGTTTTTCTCTATAAAAACCATTAAAAAGTATTATTAAAATTATCGGGGAAGGAGTAAGGTGGCGTCACAACATCTTATCGGCTTAAAGCTTTGACACCATTTCTTCACCAGCCTCCGGTACAAAAAGAAAACAGAAATACAACATTATTATTCATTACAAATAAACAATTAATTGAAAAATAAATTCCGAACAAAATATTTGATCTTGGCCACAAAAAAAAACAAAATACAACGATTAAGAACAAGTTAATTAAAGGCAATCAAAAACGTTAAAATTTGTTTTCGCCAAATGTGATTAATGCAATGAATAAAAAACTGGTCTTAGTATTTGAGTAGTTACTTAATTACAGGTAATTATACCTGTTTACACCACAATTCTAGGCTTTACCTCTTTCTTTATTATCTCACTCAAACACTCTCTCTCCCTCCCTCACTCTTTCTTGTCAAATCTATTGCATTCACCCGATTCTTTCATTCAATTTATGATAATTAGTCCATGTCTTTTTTAATGTTATTATTCCATCGGTCAAATTAGCGGTTTATTGTCGTCAAGTTTTGTGTGAGAATTGTTTGTTATTTGCAACAGAAAAGGATGAAAAATAATTGTCATACAGAGAAAATTTATGAGTTGCAAAGCTCGTTATTACAAATTATTGGTGCTCGCACACGGTGCTCGCACACTTAAGTAGATAGCCATCCAGAGAAACCGCTAACTCTCAGCCATTTACCGACAAACGATATAACGGTACTAACTAACTGACACCGACTGACAAATAAAGTTAACTGATAAATAAAATCACTAATAAATAAGATGACTGACAGCCAAACGAACTAATAGGCTAACAAACTGATAGACTAACTCGCTGACAAACTAACTGTTTTGTCAAAACCAGTTTAATATTTTTGTTGATTGACTGTACGAACGAACGGTTGGTTGGTTTGGTTGTATCAATTTGAAAAGACTTTAGACATTGGAAATTAGTTATTTTTTTCTCTCGTTAGTGTTAAACTTAACGATCGTTATTTATTTAACGATTATTTAATGCATGTAAATTTTTTTTAAAACGCTGATTTTTCCTTCGCTATTTTGTTGTTGTTGTTTTCTTAAGAATGAAATTTTATCGACAATGCAAATTCAAGACATTGTACAGTCACGTGAGACCATTTCAAATACACAGAAATCCGCCCCCACACACGCAAACAAGTTGATTATTTTGAAAGTGTCCCAAATGCATTTCGGAACAAATTTCAATTAATGAAAAACGGATACGCTTTATGCGGGTCGAACTAACGCGGTTTTAGGGACACACTTATTTTTCAAAATCTTCACAATTTACGTTTTAAAAAAATTGTTCTTATCCATAAGAATTTCACAGTATTTAAAGTGGACGGATATTCCATTTAGAAGAGATTTGCTCTCGTAGAAAAATTTTATAAATAACTGATTTACCAAGCTGTGAAATTATCGTGGTACATTTATAAAAGTTTTTTTACATCTCACGAATGGAAAGTATTACTATCTTTCAATCTGACAGCTCTTCAACAGAATCTTTCATAATTTCCAATTGAAATTTTGTTCGGTGCGGGAGAAAATGCAGGAGGCGCGATAAGACAAAATATGTTGGGACTTATAAGTTGAGAAAACCATGATGTAAACTCGAAATTGAAATCGGTTTTTGCAGCTAATCTTTCAAAGAAGGTCACAAAATCTTTGAAATATAGATATAAAAAATGTACCTCTCTGATGATAAGGTTTTATGAAGAACTACATGATATGAAAGATTTTGTAAAGATCAAATTAAATTTGTGTAAATTTAATTAAGGTTGTGTATTTAAAATTTTGCATATATTTTTTATATTTACTTTCATTAGCATTTAAAAAATCCTTAAAAATTGGTAACATATTGTTAACATATCAGAAAAAATTATCAATGACATTAGTGCACTTTCAAATTAAGTGTCTCTCATACATATTTCGTTTAAACACACGAGTATTTATTATTCAAATAAACGGATTACTTTCGCACGAGTATTTTCATTTTCATCATAATATTAATTATAGTTGCTTTTATATGATTTTACACTTTTAACATTCATAAATATTCAATTCGGAGATAACGTTCAAAATTGTATAAGAAAAAACACTGCACAAAATGAAAACTGTAGTAGATGAAATTGTTGAAATTTACTGCATTGTGAGATTTGTTGAGATTTTTATTCTCTGTCTGTGATATCACACTATTAGAAAAAGAACGTCTCTCTCTCCCACTTGTTTCAGCATGATATCTCCAAAACCTGCTGATCAGATCAATCGCTAAGCAGAAAACCGGTTTAATTTTTTCAATCCGGAAAAAATCACGAACAAAAATAGAATTTGTTTTAATTTTCCATAAATTTTAATTTGATTATTTTCAAAATAATCGACAATATCGTGTTAAGTAAAGTGGAAATTATTGAGCATTTGTGGTCAAATGAGCAAATGAATGAAAGGACCAAGCAATCAAACACGTTTGTGTGTATTACGAAGAACACGTGAGAGTGTAAATATGGCTCAGGCACGTAAATATTATGAAAAAACATCGATGCACGTAAATATTATGAAAAAACATCATATCACATTTTCTGAATATTGTGGAAGAAGAAGGAGATGAAGAAGAATGGGCAGAAGAAGAAGAAAAACTGATTGAACTGACTGTTCTTTGTTCGCTTCAGCTAGCACGCCTTTTATAACCAAAAAGGATATATATATGACACACATATACCACCATTCCTATGCATTGTTAATCGTCAGAAAAGTATATGAGTGTGTGTGTGTGCGAGTGTATCTTTATGGATATGAAGGGAAGTATTTTGTTGGTTTCAATGTAAATAATTTCCATTTGAATGGACAATTATGCATTCAATACACTGTCAGAAACCCGCAGAGTCAGCGAAGTACAACGTTACATGTTGATACACTGCAAAAAACAACACACATGAAAATTCAGTCCAATGTGCGGTTATTTATCGTGTCGGTCGGTCGGTGGTGGTCAACAAATATCCTGATAGTCAATTTTGAGCACCTGAAATTCTATTAAAATAAAATAAATACGGTGTAAATCAGAGATAACTGATAATCATTTTACGAATTACGACTTATAGTATAAGTCGCCCTTAGCCTCCCTTAGCCTCCCTCCCACGCTTTTGGTGCATTACATGATGCCAGGATGAGTTTGAAATGGACAGTCCTAATGAAATTTTCGAGGTTGAGAAGAATTTAATTGAGTGAGGACCATCGGAGTATTGCAAACTCATATAAGACTGGGTGTGTGTGTATAAATATATATTTTTTTTAAATGTTATTAACGCTTTTCACACTTATTTGCTCAATCGCGCGATTTAAATGCGATTAACAGAAACTGACCGCAAAGAATGCAAATAATGACCAAGAGACAGAGATAGATACATACGCACACACATATGCTCATTTAATGAATCAAAGCAACGGATGAGCCGACAAAGAGAAAGATAAAGAGGTGACCGAAGGGACCATTGGCAGCTCTCACAAAGCTATCCCAAACCAGATCAAGTCAGGCGAAAAAGGGACAGACTTGAACACTTCCCTGGTAATCAATTTTATTCTCAAAAGAACTCTATTCCACAAACAGGAACGAAGCCAGCGCGAAGATGATGATGATTACGATAATGGTAATTATGAATATGTAGGAGGACTGGGGCAAGAGGAACCAGTAAAGGAAGAACAAGTAATAACATTGAACGGCCCCGGAGAGTATGTGTGCCTGTGTTTTTGTGTCCATCGGATCGTAATATAATTTACAGGTTTAATTAAATTAGTTACGCCTGCACGCACTTTGATCATAATTAACATTGCTTATTTATTTAGCTTTGAAACGTGTTGCCTTGGCCAATAAATTGAGCATCAACTTGTTTAAAACAGAAGTGAATCGAAGCAAATTACAATGAAAAGAAACCGAGAGCAATTTTAAATCAAATGAAAAATGAAGAAACGGAAGAGGCAAAGGAAATTGAAAATATTACTTTACAAGGAATCCTTTGTGCAAAAACACTAAATCTTATTTCATTAATTGTTATATTTTAACGAACGGAATAATCAGCCGATTATTTCTTCTTGAAAATGATTTTGTTATTGTTTTATTTTAAATAATTAATTATGGAATATTCTTAATTCTCGACAATATATTCGCCAATAGTCACCGTATTTTGCCCGCTTAAGGCCCTACAGTGCGAAAAATTAGATGTCCATTAAAGCGTCCATTAATCATTTTCCCACTCTCGAAATTTTAAAATGAGAGAACTCCCAATTCTACCAAATCGAGGTTTAGAAAATCCTCAAAAAATCCGCCAAATCCCGAAAACTTTGCCATTTTCTAAATGGATAAATGAATTTTATTTTCAATGACAGCCTATCATATAAAAATAGTAATTTTAATAATTCTTCGGCGGCCAAAAGCCGCCAAATATAAAGCCCACAGTAAAAAGGATTTCCGTTTTTGAGACTAAAGACTGGGTTCGCAATTTCTGATTTTCTAGCAAGGAATTTTGTGGTTTCGGTATTTTACGGTCCTACAATTTTGTTGTTTTCATATTTTGCTGTGTTGAAATCTTGTAGCTTTTTGATTCCATCGTTTCGACATTTTATTGCACAAAATATATTTTTTGAGCTTTATTGTTACAATAATAATAATTATAATAATAATAATTATAATAATAATAATAATAATTTTAATAATAATGATAATAATAATAATAAAAATAATAATAATAATATCGTAAAAGATTATAAAAGTCTCAAAACGTAATATCTTGTATGTTAAATAATTAAAAATTTTCAAAATTAAAAAATAAATACAAAAGAAAACGCGAGAAATAATACTAATTAACTATTGTCTTCATTTAACAAACTTAAAACAAAATACGAGTTCTATTTCATTAAAAATTAATCAAAAAAGTAAAAAAAACAATTAAATAATTGCAAAATTTTCTCTTCAAGATTTTTATTTTAATTAGCAATTAATAAGAAAAATAAAAAGCCATTAAAATATTTAATTACATTTGCTGCACATTAAAAATGTGATTGTTGTTGTTGTTGCTGGTGCTGATAATTTTAATTAGAATAGCAAAATAAACTAATTAGTGTGGTTTATTTCTCCCACATTACGTTCTCTCCTCTAATACCGCTTCTAAAACGTATTTCCTCAACCCTCCCTCTCCATTTCTTCCTCTCTCTGTCACACTCGTTCTCCTCATATCCACACCCTGGTATAAGCCTCGAATAGAATAGGTTGCCGTTACCGTCACAGTTATCGACTCGTTACCGTTGTTGTTGGGTTGTGTTGACGTTGATCAGTCAGCGTCATTGTTGGCGTCCGCGTCGGCGTCGCGAATACTACTATTCAACATATTTCGTTCAGAGTGTTTCATTAATTTATTATAATGAAATGTTTCCATATAATTTTACATTTTGCTTTTGCAACAACCACAACAATTACTACAACAGCAAGAACAACAACAAAAGCCGACTCCGCAGTTGTGCTATTGTAGTCACGACATCTACAACAGCAACAAAACTAACAACAACAACCACATTGATTTATTAATTAAATAACTAAAAATCTAATGAGTCCCGGGATCACAAAGCACACACGATTGTCAATCGATCCCCTCGCTGATATCGTGATAATCATCACTTCATCTTGTTGTTCATCGTCGTCTCGAAAGCAAATTAAAATGAATGAAAGAATCATGAAAAAAAAATCAAAAACGACCGATACATTGTTTAACAATCGTTCATTAATTTAATAAAAGGCAAATTATTAATTAATTAAAAAATATAATATACGTTGGCAAGATATTGCATGCATATATATGGTAATATTGACGTCGCTGTCAGGCGGGGACAAGTGGGAGGAAGTGGGGCAATATCAGCGTAAATAAGCGTGATTATTGTTGAAACAATTAAACGATCGTCGTTCGATCGATCGATCGTTCGGTCGATCGATCAATTAAATTTAAACGATAAATTTAAAAAAAAGAAAAGCGCAAATGCAAAACATTCTTGCGATCTTTGGATTGTGCACTCGTTAATAATTCTTTTTAATTATCGCTTTCATAATTAAGCTTACAAGTCATTGACGTGTCGATAAGCAAAACAACTCAGACAACTCTATAAAGCAATGGCAGTCGCCAGTTTGATAGTATAAGTTCATATATGAATGTATGCGGCGGACTGATATGCGCGTGGTTTATTTTATTTAATTAATTTTGTATTTTTTTGCTATTTTCTCATATTTTTTTGTATTAATTTTTAATAATATTTCCTTTATATTTTGTCAATTTTTATAATTATTTTTTGATTTTTCCAATATTATTTTTAATTATTTCTTTTTATTATATTCTGTTTTTCATAATTAGTTCTAACATATTTTATATTCATTTATTTTTGTATTTTTTAATCTGTCCGATTTTGGAAACTAACGATAAACTGTATAACTAAAACAGAGCATAAAGGAATATAAAAATATAATCGCTACCATTTCATGAATTTAATCATAAAAAAAGATCGCATCAAAGCATGTGAGCCATTTCTTTGAAAATAATGATGTAAACATGATCGTGCAAACAAGATCGTATACGGAGGATCACTTGAAAACATCGCATAAAACAAATCGCATTGGGAAAGGTCGTATGAAAATGAGTCTTGTACGAAAAGTATCGTACAAAAAATGCAATAATAGGATAATCAAAAACAAATAAGTAAAGTTTGATCCTAATAATCAATGGGTGGTGCACGCCCCTCCTAACATTACGATTCCTCTTTCTTGATTAATTTTGATCTACAAGCTCATCTTCAAAACTTTTCCCAAAACGTCCATACATGATCCAGCATAAGAGTGGGCGTGCCATACTCATTTTGTAGTGGATTTATGGTGCCCATTAATTAGTAAATGTGTACCAATATTGCACCAATATACCCAAAATAATTTCATAATATCCAAACATAAGTATTTGATTCATGGTAGTGGCAACACTCGAAAAATTGATAAACAAACACGAAACAGTGTTCGGTTATCTCATTTCCCCTTTTTTACAAATTTCTCCTGCTCAGCCAAGTTCGTGCAAAGGCAGCATAATCAGACCATTAAGAAATATTGCAGCTGTAATTAATAATTGCAGTTAAATTTGTACCATTTTGTAACTCTATAGAGAAAATGCGTTTATGTAGTGATAAGTGTCAACCTCTTTATCTGCTGTTTAAAAACCAGCGATGAAGGGTTAAAGCTGTATACATTACACTAGGCATATTCATTAACCCTGTCTCAAAAATCTTCACTGGGAAATCTTGTATCCTGACAAAAATCCCGACCAAAAAATTTAAGTCTAAAATAATTTAATAAAGGCAGAAATATGTGGCTTTCCGTTTTTATTTATATTTCAAAATAATCGCATGGTATTACAAAAAATCCTTTAGAAACGCTAGTATGAAAGTAACCGTTTGATATATTGTATAAAAACGGTCGTATAAGGATCGAATAAAAAGGATGACATGAATAAGATCGTATCAAAACGATCACATGGAAACGTTGGTATAAGAAGAATCATTTCGGAAATGATCGCATGAAACTTTGGGAAAATATTCCTATATAGAAATAATACCATACGAAAATGATCATATAATAATTTTCGGGGATATAAAATCTCATGGGAAAATATTATTTTTGATCATTTTTTTTAATTTTTAAAAATTCCTACACTACAGGAAATTCCAACACTATAGGAAAATTCTTTAAAAACATAAATAGAAAATTATGTTCTCAAACACTAATCAAAACTAAACTATATTTATACTAAGGGAAGAATAATTTGAAAACGATTGTGTAAAAACAACACTATAGGAAAATTCTTTAAAAACATGCATAGGAATGACCCCATTTAAAAAAAATTACAGAGATGTTCGCATGAAAATAATTATATTATCTCCTCCTCTAATTAATTAAACGTAAGAGAGTTTATAATAAAAATTAATCTTGACGTCTATAATGGCTGTGAGTCTTATCTCAAAAATCTTATGTCAAAACCACTTGATCGTATTAGTTTACCACAAGGTCAATTAATTTCCACAAAATATTATTCTTTTTTAAACTTTGTACAAGATCTTTTCAACAATTGAAAATTTTCTTATCATTAAAAAAGTATGATTGACATCCTTCAATCTCAAATGAGTCCTCCCCGCCAACTGAGGAAAACTAAAGGAATTCATTCATCATTAAACACAAAATATTTCAAAAATCACGCTCGCGCACACTGCGCACGTCCCGTTTTCATCCTCTTCCCACATCCCGGAGTCCTTTCCTTAAACTGTAATTTTTACTGCACCAAACGCCGGACCTTCAGAAAGCATCCACACATAAAATTGATAAAGTTTATTACGAGGAACAAAAGCCGTAATAAAAAAAGAAGATAACTAAAAAAAATAAAAAACTTCTACTTCAAAGCATGGAATACCTTCATCATCCTTTTATGAACCCGCGGCGTAAAGTATTTATTTAATAAGCAAAATAATATTGAATTCTGTCAACTTTGCAGAAAAACACGAAGAAGACGAGGCGGGGAGGAAGAGAACGAAGAAGAAGATATATACGCATCAACGTGTTTGAGACACTTTAAACTGCCGACAATTCCCAATTTTGTCGTTCCGCCTGTCCGTCCGTCCGTCCCATCCATTCAACCATCCATCCACCCATCCATGCATCCATCCAACACTTTGCCATATCCAGCGCGGTTACTTTGCGACCATTTTTTGCCCATAAAAACACAAACGATGGTCAAGGATGGTGTCTGCAAATCGGATGGCGGTTTATGTTCGATATCGTTTCGATCAATTGATAAATTAAAAATAAACAACAAAAACAGAAATTCGTATATTTAACAAGATCATAAGTACAGACAGTTAATAAAGCCTCAAATAAGATGACGATGATGAAAGGGGAAGGGGTCGCTTGTGTGCTGGAGAGGGGTTGTGAAGGATGAAGGACGCTAAAGCAGTCTCAACATCGATTAATCTACATCCCATTCTTACATTTTGAGACTTTTGGTGAACTTGCTTCTTTACGAGTCGATTCAATTCACTGAAAGAATTCAAAATTTACATTTCATTGAAATTAAATTTTTTTCGATAACAATTTTATATGCTACAAATCAACAGAATTCTTTTGAATTAACTGGTTCTTTTTAGACTACATCGCCGAGACTCTGTGTAATCGTTGGTAAGGATTCTTCTTCTTAATGCACTTTTGAAAAAGTAGCAAACAATCAAATGATCATCATCTCGGTGACAGATCGAACTGTATCGAATCTATGCCTTTACCACTCTCATGCCAACTCCGACCCTCGCCCCCCCTGTAATACCACTCGCACTCTACCAAGTCGAAAATGAATCGAATCCAATGTATCAGAACTCGCTGCACCAACCATCAACAGACTCCGTAATACCACCGCATCAATCGTTGACTAAAGAGTGCTGACAAGTTATTTTAAGAAATAAACACAACGTATTTAATGAAATGCGTCTCCGCAATTTATTCGTCGTTCTGTCGATCGGTTGGTTGGACGATGGGTTCGCTTCAACAAGCGTGTATAACTTTCTCAGCTCTAAAAAAATTCTCTGCTCGCCTCAAATACACCAAAACAGTCATCATTAAAATTCCTCCAAAGACATACGCCAAACAGGATTTGGACAAGAGGAAGAGACGGGCACACGAACGGACCAATGGAGTGGAGCAGAAGAACGAAATATGAACTTCAATCAACCATTCGATCACGAACGGTGGGGGGGGGGGGGTATGTGGTGGTCGGGAAAGAAGGAGGATAATGTGTCTTCGTTAATTATGTTTAAAATGCTTATTAAAGAAATCAGTTTCGAAACAAATTGTTGCTTTTGATGCTTTCTTTACGATCTCTTATTCTCACTCTCGCTTACGGGCACATGTGCTTGCCGTCTGCGAACAGAGTCTGCGTCCATCCCCCCAACACTTATCCTCTATCTCTCTCTCTCCACCATCACCACCACCGAAAGAAGAAGTACTGATGCCATCGATGCTGATGTTATTGCTGATAATTCCGCCACATTTTATAAAGTGGGAGCAATCCGTTGGCGACAAAGACAGCGCAACAGCATAAAACGTGGTTTTTGCATGACTTAACTTGATGCTCGAACAAGTTCTTGCAGAAAAAAAACGAATGGCAAAAGAAATTGAGCAAGTAAAAACTTCGGAGTAAAGGGATAGTCATCTGTCCCCTGCCATTTAGATTTATAGTCAAGGAAAAATCACAAAAGGAGCGAGAATGATAAGAATTACTATTTACTGGAAGCCATTTTAATTAATTTAATAGATTTTGTCGAATGGCCTTTAGAAGCCCGATTCCACGCCAACACAGATGTTTCACCTTCCCTCCCCCTATCTCTCACACTTTTCCCTTACTTTAGGAACTATCACCACATTCTTCACCCCACCCCCCAATGAAGTAGTTTAAGTGACAGGGGTGTGATAGATTTATGTATGGCAATGCTGTTTGGGCCGCTATTGCATATGCTTAATGCGCAGATTCGGCAACAACCGCGACAAAAAAGGAAGAAAAAGAACCACGAAATATTTTGAAAAATATTCGAAATTAACACACAGTCATTTTTCGTTTAAGCGATAAAGTCATTATGGATTTAAGTTTAAAATTAAATAAAATCGGACCATATGTAGCAACTAGCACACGCCCTCCAGCCATCACCCACTTCTTTTTACGTTCGCTTAAACCCAACCAACAATCCAACGCCATCAAAGATCGATCAGGCTTAATTTTGCAATAGGAAATCTTGACCTGCGGCTAAACAACCATTTTGTCAACAATTATTGACTAATTGCCAAGGTTTTTTTTTTTGCTTTTCCTGACATCAAAACGGGTGTCTTTTTGAGAGAAAAAGAGAATTTTCAATAAATTCCACGACTACTCGTGTATGAATTGCCCGCAATGATTAACCGAAAGCGGTGCCAAACTAGCTTATTTTTATGGCAGCCGGTAGCAGCAACAACACCCAAAGCAATAATAGCAAACAACTAATGAGCCGCCGTCGCTGTTTATTTAATTAGTTGTGATTAATGGCGGCGGCAGCAATTAAAATTTTAGCATTTGTAAACTTATCCAATTGAAGCCCGCCAGTCAAACCGCCAGCCCGCCAGCCACCACACAGTCAACCAATCTAAGCTTCATTATTTTAGTTTTAATATTATTTTATTTTGTGTTTGGTTTTCTTATTTCTATTGATATTTTTTTCGTGACTAGATCTGACATCGTTGATCCGCTGCAGCTCAATTGCAACAACACTTAATTGCAAATATTTTCACGTTCAAATTGTAAATATTTTGAGAAAATTTTCGAAATAGCGTTTGTTTAGCGTAGAGGAAAATTTAATAGGCCATTATTTCGATAATAAAATTTAATCGAACAATTAATATCTAAATATTAAATTTAGTTGTGAATCAAAACGTTCGTAGACTCGCGGATATATTTCTTTCTAAATTAGCCATTTTCGTGATAGGCTTCGATAGGTTTGGACAATTTGAAACGATCTCAAGAGTTAAACACATTACGTTATCGTTTTTGCAAAAATATGGGCTAAAACGATAGAAATTTGTTTAAATTACAAAACATTATATTACAATATAAAAGTTTTGGCTAAAAGCATGCACTATTGAGACCTTATTTATACGGAAATTATAACTGATAATTAATCGGTAGATAAAATCATCGCCTGAAAATCATTGTAAAATCATGATTAAGCTATATTTATTTGTAATATTTCTAAAAAGAAACCAAACAATGGTCCGCTCGTTACTTTCAAATGTAGCGCTTTCTCTTTTTGGATATTTTAGAAAGTGAATCCTTCCGATCTGGACAATCTCAATTAAATTAAACTTAATATATTTTAAATAATTAAAAATTCTGAAATTTCGAAACCTTTTCAAACCTAAAGTAAAAACCCCAACGAAACTAAACTTTGTCAAAAATATCGATTTAGAAATTGGACATAAGTCCTTCTGCCTTCTTCTTATTTTTCTTGTTCTTCAGAAAAATGCATGACTGCACAAAAACAAATTCTGATTTTAATCGAAAGCTGCCAAATATAAAACCGAAGTACAACCAAAATGCACAGAGAGCATTTTACTAATTGACTTGTATTCTCTCCACTCGTCGAAGAATTCTAAATATAAAAACCAGAAACCCGTTCCGAAAATCTATTACGGGATTTTTGCATGGAAATTTCGTTATTTCGTCGTTTCGGAATTTTTATTTTGTTTGGAAATTTTGTTGCTTAGGAATTCGTTCGGGAATATTGAATTTTAGAATTTCGTTCACCAACTCGAAAATCACAAATACACAAAGGTGAGTTTTTGTTGTGGTGTGGAGTTTTTGACTGGGTGTCACCAATTTGTTCCCCGGCAGAGCAATCCGCTCACCATGAATTAATATATTCACTATAATTCATTCCAATTATCATAAATATTAATCATTACTCATTATTTATTCATTCATTACCATTTTGTAATAAAAAAGCAATATTCCTCATAAAAAGGGTAACAAGAAAATAATCATTTTTGCTTTTTCTTCAATAATTGTTTTCACCTTAATTTACTTGGCAGTAATCACATTTATTCACACATTAATTACATCGTAAATGTCTGATTCGAATAAAATGATAGAACATGATTAATACCTCTTGCAGCGCCTCATCCATCTCTACACGTCCACATTTTCTCGTATTAGTAGTGCACTGGGTTAGTTATTAACGTGGTCGATTATAATAGCGCTTCATAAAAACCCTTCGTTACGCGATAATGTAAAGAATTTTTCACCGTGTAGAAATTGTTGCTGGACTCAAGCAATAACAAAATCAATTGACGTCATTTTATGATCCTGAATATTCGTATGAAAACAAATGCTAACAAATCACTTTATAAATGACTATAAAAAATATTGAACATGCCATCCCAATTTAATTTTACGCAGCCAACGACGCAGAAACAGCGACAGCGACGCCGAGATTAACTCGCTGTCTGAAACGCTAAAAGGCTCTTTTAAAGTAACTTTCTGCTCGTTATTTATACGGACTGATATAAACTAGAACAGATTCTAAAGATACTCGCCACTTTTTCAAGAGTGCGAAAACTACTTTATCACCGCTGTTTTAGCGTCACTCGGTGGTGGCCAAGCAAATCTGCGATCATTCAGTCCACACCACTTGAACAACGCAGCAGCAGCAATAGAAGCAACAGCAACACCAGCAGCTTTACATAACAGTGCAGCTGTCCGGCAAAATATCACAGGTGTTAGTGTGCGTTGGCGCAACGAATTTAAAACTCGCTCCACCAGCTTTAACTATATCATAGCATTATAGCTGCAATAGGTACCGATCGATGCCAACCGCAACACCCTACTACTACAACAACAACAACAAACAAAATGGTAACTTCTGCGATAACAACAGCAACAACAGCAACCATAGCACCAGCGCGCACAAATTGCACAAACATTATTAATAAATAATTTCATTATTTTTACGATCATTTTATGATTATGCCACACAAGTGCACACTTACACACACACACGCGTACATAAAAATACACATGCAGCCAAACACGTAAATCCATTTAACACGGCGTGTGATTTTCTTCAGTTATTAAATTAAAATAAAGTGCACGGGGGCTGGACCTAAACTTCAAAAATCCCGGCAATCGAATCCGGCCAGAGTAGGTTGATGGTACTAGTAATAAGCATCAGCAGCAGCAGCAGCAGCACTAGCAACACCGGCAGCAATATTTTGCATGGCATGTACTCGGAGTAGGGGATAGTTGGCAATCACTTCGTCTGAGCTGGCCAAATTGAAATCGAAAAGAAAACTCGTTAATTAAAAAGTTAACGCAGTAGGACAAAGTGGAATGACTACTGCCAGTCCGAGGTTTGCCACCAACACCCGTTTCAACTTACCGGCCACTTAAATAAGAAATACAATCATAAAAGCAATACAAGGTAAACTCAATAACAAGAATAACAACAGCAACACCAACAACAGCAACGTGAGAAATACGATACAAGTGTTCTCTTTATACATATAATTAAGATTGTAGGCAAAGCATTGCATTACAAGCGGTCCTTTTCTTAGACGTCTTCGAGGTCTCTTTTGACCCCCCATTCCCCCTCTTTTTCTCCCTGTATCCATCTCTTTTTCTACCGTATGGATCCCTGTCCGTACCAGTTTTGAAAAAAGGAATAAATAATGAAGTGCACGCACGTAACGTTTTCATTATTAAATTCGTTTGCAAAGGTAATACGACTTATAGCCGCCACCACCGACACCACAGCATCGGCGCAGCGCGGCGCGACGCATCTCCTTCGCTGGACTTCCCACAGTCAATACCTAGGCTGTCTGACTACAGACCTCCCGACCGCTCATAAAACATCAATTCTGCAATTTGAATCTTGCTTTACACGCTTTACAAACCCAATAAGACGGTCTGGTCTGGCAACGTTTTCGACTGTTTTTGCTACGTAACCAAACCGACCGAACGGTGCTCATTTAGCATTTGGTAATCTTGTATCGGGTTTTTTATTTATAATTGGTTTGAAATTAATTTGCCAATTACACGATCGGACATTTAATTGGGTTCCTTTTTCGTATTCGATAATACCTCTCTCTTTTATCGTTATTACGCCATATTGAATTGCGGCGCCTTCCGATCATGTATCGTCATAGGGAATACGATCGATCGTTTGCCGATCGAAGATCCTCGTCATCATCGTCAATTTAGGTACGATCAAACCGATCAACCGAACGAGAAGAAGCATTTCATACGTACAAAACTAAACAATTATGAACACGAAAAAAAAGGGATCGGTTAAAGGAGAAAGCGAGAGAGATAGCGTTAGAGCGAGCGAGAGAGAGAGAGAGCGGGGAAGAAGCGAAGAAAAAGAGAATTAAGAGAGAAAGGAGGAAAATCAAACGAATTGAAACGAAACAAATACAAAGTGGGTCCTGCTGTTTTATTTGAATCGGCCAAGGACTACCGAAGAAGAACACCTTCTTTATTTTTGTCTTGTTCATGACGTTGTACAGATTTAATAATGTGGCAACTTTTTTGAAGACTGCTTCCAGCATCATCAAATGTGTCTTGCTAGGTATCTCTCGAGATCAACCCTTCTACCTCGCTCTCTCTCTCTCTCGCGCGCGCGACTTTTCTTGATCGCCCCTCATAACTCTCATACCATGCATCTCTTTGAAGCGGCGATCGAACTTAGCTATGATCGCCTCGATCGTACGTGTGACTTGCATGTGATATTTCAGATTCTTTGTCGACTCGTTTCGTTGGAGTATTCATTATTTTGGCGTATGTACGGATATTTTTGCTTCAGCACATTTGCTGAGCTGCTGCTGCTTATTTTCAATGGTGCTCATTTTTATTTCCTTTAAACCTTTCCCGCTTTCCTCATTGCATCGAAACGCTCGGCACTGAATGGCAGCGAACCAATCAACTCGATATACTCAGTTGTATCGAGTGTATATAACAAAAAAATCTGTTAATTGGGTTGAACGTACCTTTTCTTCGTTATAATGAGGTAAGAACAATTTACCAAAGCCTAAACACTCTCGGTTAAAATGCCAATTAAAATATTTTTTGTCTGAAATCCGCTGCCGCCACTTTGCCATTTTGCCACACCGCGCCGAATTGCCGCGTCATGTCGTTCAGTGATCGATGAGTAGCGCTCCGTGGCTGACAGTTTCGGTTGGCTTTAAATGTTTCCAAAATTGTTGCTCGTATGAATGCATACGTCAATTAGAGCCTCATTAAAAATAAAGAGCTACAGCATTCTAAAATATCAGCCTCACCCCCTCCATCCAAAAGAAAAAACAACAATCAGATGGAGCGGGCTTGTGGGATCTCCTCCTTCTATCCATTGTCACCAAAGGGCGATCAATGCAGTAGCAACAACAGCAGAAGCAACAGTTGCATTTTTTAACTTTAACGTTTTTAACGCTGGATGTGATTATTAGTATTATTTTTATTTTGTTCTCTTTTGTTTTTGCTTTTGGTATTTCTGATGGTACTACTCGTAGCATTAATAAATATTACTGGTGTTACTGCTAATGCCGCTTCTGTTGCTGACGGATGATACTGCTCGCTGCGGTTTGCTTTGTTGCTAAGAGATGATTTTTAAAATTTTGTCACATTGTCAGCGACAAAAGTGAAGTATTTCTTTGGAATTTTTCTTCTTCTTTATCAAATTCAGACGCGCTCGGTATTGTTTACTAATGAGATCCAAACGAGGCGTCGTCGATGTTTCGATAACAAACTTGTTGTTGTTGCTTTGCTAAGTTAAAGTATGGAGGAGTGTCAAAAAAATCCCAATTAAATTTAATTTAATTCATTCAAATTTATTCAAAAGAAATTTTCAACGTGATGTGACGACGCGGCGATTGATGTAGACGTAGCAGTTCAACGTGGTTTAATCTACCGAATATCCTCCTAATGTTCCAAATTCCGACAATACGTTCGATTTAATAACGAGAAGTATTTCAGTTGAATTCCTCACTTACTCAATATCAAAGAGTTCATCCTTCCTCATCGAGGAGACAAATTTGGAATTGAGAGATATTCTGGCTAGAAATATTCCATCCCGGCCAAATTAATGTCGTTACAATCCCGCTACTTTACGAGGTTGCTTACCGGACGATCTTGTTGGAATAGAAATTGATTTGAATCTTAACCCGTTTAGTACGTTATTACGAGAGTAATTGAAGTCAATAATCGTATACCATCTAGTGCTAATTGATTAAATAATATTCAAACAACTTTTATTTTTGGGAAAACGCAAACGAAAAAGTTCAAATTTCGATTTCGTGTGGCAACGTTCTTTTTTTTTTTTTTTTTTTTTTTTTTTTTTTTTTTTTTGCTTGCTTGCTTGTTTTCTTTTGTGGGCTCATTGGCAACCCGGTAACATGCAATTAATAATTAACAAGTCGTTAAAATTGCGGGTGTTTCTTTTTAATTAGAAAAAAATCCGCCCACGAACATAAACCGAACACTAATTGCAAAATATAAATCTTGCGTGATCGTCATTGGTTTGTATGCATGCAGTTCTCTTTTCTCATCATCTTCATCATCTTCCTTCTTCTTCCTCTTCTTCTACATTCCATCATTATTAATTCTCTGTTCTTTTCTTTTGTTTTTGTTCGTTTCACTTGTTTTTATTTATTTATTTATTTATTTGACGTTCTTAGATGGTTTTCAAAATTCGAATGTAAATGGACTCGTGTGTGTGCGTGTGTCTGTGTGTGTGTGCATGCGTGCGTACGTTTTCTTATTTTACATTGCTTTTGAATACATTAATAATTAATTATAAAAATTAATAATTATATAAGTAATTTATTATGCGGCGATAAAAAAACTATGATAAAAAAGCTATGATTAAAAAAAACGAATTAGAAAAAAATTACTAAACAAAAGAAAATGCACGGAGGTGAAAAATGGCATAATAAAAAAATTGCACCGCCTGAAACTGCCTAAGAAGAGATGACAGAAACACGTACAAAATGCAGAAATTCGCCGAAGAGCCCCAGAATCGCAGAATCTTTTCTGCAATTAATGAAGTTGCAGGCGCAACAAAAATGGAATAAAAACAAAGCAACTCATTAGAATTAATTGTCTTTCCATAATTGAGAAAACATTGCACAGACACACACAAGCACACACAAAACATACACACATTGTATATTACCGTTGTTGTTATTGTTGGAATTGTTGTTGTTATTATTGTTGGGATTGTTGTTGTTTTTTTTTGTTGTTGTTGTTGTTAAATTGGTTTTTCCTTGCATTGCTTTGTTTTGTTTCGCTTTGTTTCTTCAATTTCTTATTTATTTGCTTTTCGCTGTTCTCAATGCGTATGACTTAATTGCAACTAAAATCCAACAACAATAATCGCAGACGCAACAGCAACAACATCCACTTATAATTGCAATATTGACTAGCAAAAACAACGAGACGAAACTCAACGAAAAGGCAACAACAATAAAAAGTACTTTTCCTGAACTAGTAGTAGTATTCGTTGGCTTTTTAATTCGTTCGTTGATTTAATTATTGTTGGTTTTTACTGTCTGTGTTGTTGATGATGATAATGATGATGTTGTTATTATTGTTGATGTTGTTATTGCTGTTACTGTTGTTGTTGTTGTTGTTGACAGCAATAAATAAACGCATGGCGCTGATAAAGCGCATAAAATGCAAATGAATTCGTTAAATAACAAATTAAGGCATAAACAAGGCTAAATAAAACCATCAGAAACGCAATAAGAGCAAAACAACACAAGTAGCAACAAAAACTATTGCAAAAACAGCAAACAAACAAACAACAACAACAACTGCAACGATAACAATAATTTTAATTAGAAAGACAGATTGATGCGCGGCTGGAATCAAAAGTGATGTTAGTGAGTGACTTATTCTGTTCAATAAGAGAAAGAAGAAGAAGAAGAAGAAACAGTAGTAGTAGAGGAAGAAGTAGCAACAGCAGCAGCAGAACACTTATAGAAAACAATGTCACATCGTTGACAATTCACAATTCTACCATTAGAATGATATTGCTTGTTGTTGTTGTTTGTAAATTACTATTGCTGCGATTGTTATTGCTCGTATAGAAATGAGCAATGGATAGCAATCGAACAAACTAGCAACTAGCCAGCCAGCCAACCCGCCCGACCGATCAAGCGACCCACCAATCCACCAACCAACCGACAACCGCCTGTGAGCAACATCTGAGACAAATATTTTAATTGGCTCTTCAATTAATTGTTGCGCATCATTAAAATAATAGACGCACAGCTGCAGCAACAAACGAAATTGTGGTCATTGCTGTCTGCGACGTTATTGCTCTTTGGTGTTGCTACTGCGCGCCTTTATGTTTGGAAGAGCCTGAAGTAATGATCTCAACGTGGTGCGATTATTACTGGTGCTACTATTTCTGCAATTGGTGCTGCTGATGCTACTGTTGCTGCTGCTGCTGCCGTGAGTGTTGTTACCCACTATTCATATAATGATAGCAAACTGTGCCGTGCAGTACGAAGCGGTGCGATATGATGCCGTATTGGATGCATGCAACACGCATTCTCATTCACACACACACACACGCACACACGCACACTCCAACACCACGGGTGATCGGGCTTCTTTTTAATTTAATTGCAAATCTTTGCTCAATTAAATCTCCGCGTAACAAACAAAAACGCAAACATTTAAAAAAATTTAATTAAAAATAATAATAAATTAAATTCGCAATTAATGAAATTAATTACATAAAAATCAAAACCAAACAGAAATTGTGAAATTAATCTACAAAAAAAAGACACAGAAAAGAAAATTGAAAGGAAGGAAGGAAGAAGAAATGCAAAGAAAAAGAAAGAAATAGAGACAATCAAGAAAAAGATCATTAAAACACAAAGAATTAAATAAATTGCTAAAAACGGTGAAACAACCGGAGCCCATCTTTTAATTTGATTATTTTCTTCTGTGTTGCCAATCACTGATTATTGCTGTTTTCATTGTTGCTGATTGTTGTTCTCCGTTGTTGTTGCTCTTATTGCTGCTGCTGCTACAGCTAATGCCGCTAGCATTGTTCTTGTTGTTATTCGTGGATTTAATGTTTAATTAGTTGGTTTTAATTAAAAAAAATATAGACCGCTATCGTACAAGCAGATTATTTTTAAAATTTTAATATTTTTTTTCTTTTCTTTTTTTTTGTATTCATATTATTACTTTGCTTATGTTATTAATATAATAATGTTATTAATTTGTTTTTGTCGTTGTTTTTGTCGTGCTTTTGTGGCTGGTGATGTTATAATTTCTTTAATAATCTCTGGCAAAATTTGACAATTTCTTTCTTCTTTTATTGTTATTTCTTTCTGTTTGAAAAATATTTTTATACTAATTTTTATTAAATGCGAGCTCGAGATATGGGTGAGAAAAAGCTAGAGATCATTTAAAAAACTTGAATTAATTTATTAATTTTGTAAGCGAGATTTTTAAAATTTATTTTTTAAGTGAAAATAATTCAAATAAAATCATTTTTAATTTAATTTTCAATTAAAATTTTTGCAATTTAATTTTCAAAAATAAAAAAGTAATGAGCTTTATATCCATATTATTTCCTAAAAAGAAAAAAACATTTCTTTTCAATTTTACTCTTAATTCAAAATTTTTTGTTAAATTTATTTTAATATAATTTTTTATATTTTATTTTCAATTCAAATTTTTAAAATTTTATTTTCAGTTTTCTTAAAAAGTTTTGTTTCCTATATCCCTATTTTTTCACAGTAACATATGTACATAATATTAAGTGGGCCCACAGTTGGTTTCTTTTGAGAAAATTATTGACTGCTCAACAATTTTGACTTATTTTTACATCCCTCTCGGTGGAGGGTAAAAGAATTAATTTCAAGAAAAGTACTAATATTTTATGACCATGACTATATCCTTAATTGTTTGTAATACGATTATACCATTATTATAATTTTTTGAAATTCTTGTATTTAAGAATTAAGAAATATTTATTTTGTTTATTTACGTTTTTGTTAATTTATTTAATTAGTATTCGAAAAGTAGATAAACAAGGAAAACAAAACAATACCAACAACAGCACAAACAACAGACAAGACGAAGAAGAAGAAATAGAAGAAAAAAGGAAAAGAGGTAGAAGTCGTAGAAGAGAACTATTAGAACAACGGAATAAACAAACAAGTATTCAAAAGTGGTAATACCACTAACAGCAATTACCGCTTTCATTTGACACACATAGGCACACACATACACACATACGCACGTGACCACATGCATATATGAATACATATATGGACCATTGAATTTCTGCCCTTTCAAGAAGTACAAACAGCCATATAACAATGGCAATTACAATGGTACCGACAACAACAAGTACAAGCGATAACAACAACAACAACAACAAGAACAACGGAATGACCATCTTACTTACCAATCTCTTAGTATTGCTCGCAATTATCGTGTTTCATTTCTTTCCAAACTCTTTCTTTCTTATTATTTTCGTTGTTTTTGTTGTTTTTTTTCCTGTTGTTGTTGTTGTCGTGTTTAAATTATTCTTTCGTGTTCATTTACGTTTTGATATTTTTTTCTTCATTTTTCTTTCTTTATTTCTCGTCGTTTCTTGTTTTCAAATGAATAATTTAATTAGTTTTGTTTTAATGTTAATTAACACAAGTTTATGTATTATATTGTTGTTGTTGCTAAAAGTTGCACTTTTTTGCATTACATGAAATGAATGAGCAAACATTGCTTGAATGTGGAGCGTGAGTGTGTGTGTGTGTAACTTTTTAAGTGAAGCAAAGACATTCGCTAATAAACAAACTGAACGAACTGGCTCACATCAAACGAATAAACGACCAAACGACCGAGCAAACAGACAAACGGACACTCACACACACACATTAATATCGGCACACATATACGCACAAACATAACGTGCACGCATTGCCATTAATTGCATAAATAAATGCATATTCACGGCGTTCATCATCATTATTACCATAGTGATTATGTTGTTGTTGTTGTTTCTGTTGCTCAGATGCTGTTTCAGTAATGTTTAGTTGTTGAGAATCGACAACTGCCGCTGAAGTTGTTGTTGCTGTTATTGTTAGTTAGTTAGTTAGCTAAAGTGAAGAGACAGAAGGAAGGGGAATCAAGAAAATAAAAAGAATGTTTTAAGAGAAATCGTTAATTAGTTGAAATAACTTGCTTAAGTGTTAATTAAATTTTATTTTAAATGAGCTCATTAGAAAAAATCGAAGCACATGCACATAAACAAACCCGCACACACACAGACGCACACCTACATTCATAACTGTGTCCATATATATCCGTCTCCCCCTCCCCTTCCGTATGCCGGGCTGTTTGATTTAACATTTTATATTAATACGAGTACGTTCGAATATTTAAATATTTATTATGTTTTTAATTATTTTTAATGTGTTTAGAAATTTATTGACAATTCAGCATTAAATAATGAACCAACAGTATGGTAATAGTAAAGCAGGGGAGATCGGGTGGGACCGGTAACAAGCCAACAAACGACAGGCATGCTAATGAAGAAATTGTGAATTGTCACTGAACGTCGTCGTTGGCAGCGACGGTCCTAGGAGAGTTGTCGAAGAGACCGATATGCTCTTGTATTTCATTTTGGAATTCTCTCTTCAAAAATATGGTAATGATTTTTTATGATCTCAATGGAAATACTTATATCGAATTTTCCAATAGCAGCATAACATTTTTTGATTCTTATGCGCAAGCATTCCTGAACATTTTTCAAAATCTGCCAATGTCAAAGCCTCACCTAAGGATGACGGTATTATCTTAATGAATGAGTTCGTAAGCCGGCAGCATTTGAATATTACTAATATTCACTAAATGAGATTTTAAACCGACAATCGTAACTTTACTCCGATTTTCAATCGTAATAATTTTTCTACAGATACGCTGGTGGCGCTTTAATGGATAAATTCAGGGCGAGCTATTCACTGTTAGATATTGTTATTGCGATAAGAAAATGTCTCCGCCAATACATCGATTATAGCTGGCTTTAAATATCTAGTTAGAATAAAACGATTTATTTTGCAATATTTTCAAGAATTCAAAATTGTGTGGAATTTTAAAGCAAGACTTGTCTTATTCATACGCAAGATAGAATTAATAAAAGAACATAATCCTTGTGACCATGATGATTTAACACACCGAGATTTATCCAATTGCTCCGTACTAATTTTGTGTTATGTTCTTATTGGAAAATAGAAAATATATATGCTCTTATTTATTTACTGAGCCAAAAAATTAAAAATGAGGACAAAGATTCTTTGGGTGAACTAAAAATTATAATAGAAGGAGTGAGAAAGTGTTTATTTAATCATCATATTGATTTTAAAAACCGACTTCACGCTTCAAATTCATATTTTCAATATTTTCAATATTACATAATTTTTCATCTAAGAATTTTTATACAAATAAAAAGAGAAAAAATAGAATTATATTTTTGATAAATAAAGTCGAAATGTTGTACAACGTCATCTAGTCTCTCAAATGTTTAGAAATGTTTTATATAAATGGAGTTACCGAAGAATTAACGGAGCACTAATTATTTTTGCATCGATCCAATAAGATTTGTTGCGCCGCTCATGAAATTTTCAGAATTCAATACCATCCTATAAAACTCGAATATATAACATTCTCTAGTAGATATTTTTAGGAACTCCATATAGGCTCTGAAAGCTTAAACCGCACATCTGTCGATTCGGGAGTTTTTCGTTAGTAACAAATAAAAAAGATGTAGTTTTATTATAATTAATGGATAGAATCGCTTTAGATTATCGTTATAACAGCGATTTCTAAGCCCAAGAATTTCCAAAAGGTCAAAAATTCAATTGATTTCTACTTCTATAGATTTATTTATATCCGTGCAGGATGATAATTACTCAGATAATCTTCATTGAATGGAAATCCGAAATTAGTTCGTTGAAATACTTATCAGATAATCGTTAGTTGGTGATTTGTAACGAGTGTACTCTTTTGAGAAATTATGAGGAATTAATTGTGAGTAACTAATAGCAAATTGTAATTTCTAAAGGAATTGTTGGCTGCAGCAATTTATTGAGAATGAATAATCGTTGCTTTCAAATCAACCCTCAATATATTATCGAGCTTATACGACCTAACCCTATTTTTCATAATTCTAGAACATTAATACAAATAACAACAAAAGAAAATTCATTATTTTTTCAAAAGAATGAAGAATATATATATCTCTGATAATATTTATACATATTATGACACAATAAAACTTACGTATACTGATTGATCCGTCTGCAAGGCGTTCACTTTTTCACCTCGAGCACAACAAATAAAATTATTTCTATTTAGAAAATTCTACACGATGTTTGTCGTAAGAAGTGCAAAGTGTTTTCTTTTAACACTCCCACCACCAACTTCTGCGTCCACGATACTCAGCGGCTTTTTTTGTTGACGGATCGATGCAATCAGTTAAAATGCAAAAGAGGCGCTTTGTTCTTCTACTTTATTTTTTAACACGCCTTTCACTTAACTCTGTCTTTTTAATAATTTGTTATGTTTTGTTTTTCTTTCTTAATTCATAAATGGCTTTTCTTGCTTTTGTTTATTTATACTAGCTCTTACGTGCTTGCGTGTGCGTGTGTGTGCGTATTGTATATTTTTTGAGGAATTTTTCGCACGTTCTCTCACGCTCTTTTTCTCGTAAAAAACTATAGACGATAAATTCTTTAAAAGCAAACAGCGGCAACAACAACACCAACAGAAATAGAAATAAGAAGGAGGAAAACGTACTGTAATTTATTTCACCCTCACCCTCTTACGTTCTTCTAAGGCTACGTTAACGAAAAGGGGGCGACTGAACTATTAATTGAATGAGCGAGCTCATGAATTAGACCAAATTTCTAATAAATTTTTCTTTTAATTGCTTTTGAAAGTATTTGCACATAATTAATAGAATCGTAATAAATTTCTAACGAAATTAATTCGATAAAATCTGAAGAAATCAATTATTTAATTGATCATTCGGATTGCTCGATCGTTTTTCGACATCGATCAGCTTGGAAGGGAGGAGAGTATGAAAACTCTTGACTCGCTCTTTCTGGAAGTCAATCGCAGCAGATCGATCGTTCGAAAAGTAAATAGAATTTATTTGAGTTATTCGATTTATTTCTATTTTGTTTTGTCTTCAAACTCTCGACAGTCTAGACGATCATCGTTAAAAAACATGAGAATCTCATCATTTTGTTGACACTTGTTAATTACATTGATTGCGACTATTGCCGCTGTTGTTGTTGTTGTTGTTGACGTTGCGATGATGGCTTTTGTTTATGATTGCGCCGAGCTGTTGTTTTCTTAACAAAGCTACTGTTGGATCTTTAGAAATTATGTTTATTTATACTTTTGTTTGTTTATATTTGTTTATTTGCAGATATCAATGATATCAATGCAATCAAATAAACAAAAAAAGAGTCATGTGGAAAAAACCGATGAATTGCTCTTCTCTTGAAATTTTTAGCTTTTTATTATTTCACAAAGATTTCCTTTTCTTCCTCTTCGTCTTCCTTCCTTCTATTACAAAGCAATTAATTAATATTTCTTTTTATTGCGTGCATACACTTTTCAGATTTTTATTATTTCTGTCGAAACACTTCCTCCGGCAGGTGCAAACTACCGATCGATTGATCGCGATTCATACGAAACCACCGAAACGATCAACAATTTCTCACACTCACACAATATTTCATTAAAATACAATTGAAATTCCCCGAAGATCCCGGTTGGAGTCAATGGTTTCACGTTATTTATTATTATTTTTTCTCGCCCGGAAATCCAAATTGCCTCGACTACACAACCGCCACTGTCGACGTTTATTCCACGAATGAATCTGGTTTGACTTGTTCGTTCGTTTCTCATCGCGTTCGCAGCTATTTCGCATCCGTCCGTCTTCTGATGGTGGTGGTTACAACAATTATTTCGATTTTATTCTCTCTATTCAGTTTTTGGTTTGTTGGGAGACCGGCTTTTTGCCCTTTCATCCATCATCCATTGCGCCTTTCCGTCTTTTTCCTTGCACGATTTTCCGCGCATCACCATGACTCACTTTACTCATTCACACAGTCATTTTACGGTGGTGGGGAATGAATTCAGTATGGTCTTGCGCATTTTCTCGTGTTTCGTGCGTTTATTGTCGCGGCCTTTGCTTTGGTTCATTACACCCGCTCAGAACCACCTAGTCCAACAAAGCTTGATATTGTTTTTGCTTTCGTAATTTTTGTTTTTATTTTGTCCTTTTTATGAATTTGATCCATTCGTTCAACTTTGGACATACCCACTTGAAGCACATGTTCGAAATGCCTTCAGCATTGTTATTGTTTTGCGGTATCATTCTGGATGCGCAAAGGCAAAAATGTTGTTGGCAATGGCGTTTAAATTTTAAACCCCGAAGATGGAATACAGGAAAACACCAAATGTAAAAAGAAGAAAACTACATTTTATATATTTTTTTCTGCCGCATGAGCAAAATATACTGGCATATACATTATATACACCAATACGATTATAATGAACTTTTAAAAATTAATTTAATTCATTAAAAATATTAACATATATTTAAGGATAGTAAAAACATATCCCTAAAATATATAACTCTCGATAGCAATTGTAACAACCTATCTGTTTGTCATATTTGAGAGCAGATTATCAGCTGTTATAAAAACTTTCTCTCTTCCTCTCTCGATCGACCGATTTCTGAGAATATCTGAGAGAGAGCGGACTAATCACTAGTCAGTCAGGAATTTCTCTCTCAAGCGAGAGAGAAGAAAGAACGAGAGAAAGATAATTATTCCATTATTAGGAGCTATTTAAAAACACCCGCACTCTGCTCATTTTAAAACACTAACGAACAAGGGAAACAATGGAAACAATCACAAAGGCGGAGAGGAATAAAAGAGCATTTATTGAAGCAGTATCATTGGATACCACTGAGAGTGGCTAAAGCTTTCTTCTTCCGCTGGATTTGTTGCTGTTGTTGTTGTTGCTGCTATATCCGTCCGTTCTACTAAGGGTTAATAGGAGTTGTTTAAGGGATAGTGCTGGTACGATAGGGTATATTACGGATCCTACTTGTGCCACCTACATAAGCAATCAAACATATACACCGACACATACGGATTTTATGACTATATCTAGATATACATACGTATGTAGGTGGAGCAATTATTGAGTGATAGGGGCTGGTACTCATTCTAAGATATCAGCTGATTCTGTTTACACCTGCTTTGGCAGTTTTGTAGCCTACAAACGGAATAAGAATAAAGATGAGCCGGATGGACCCTGTCAACAAGAGAGAGACAGAGAGAGTATGATTAAGAGAGAGGGACTATCTTTTACACCCATCCAACCAAAGTGTCACCTTTTATCATATTTTTTCTCGACAGCATTCGTGCATTCCGGTGTGTGTGTGTGTTTGTTTGCGCTTGTGTGGGTGTGTGTATTTATGTTTGTTTGTGTTTGTGTGCGTTTGTGTGCATGTGTGTTTGCGTTTGTGTGTGTGTGTGTGTTATTTGCTTGTTATTTTATTCCATCTTGTTTTTTACTTTTGTTTCTCCTGATGTTAATTTTAAAAAGTCATTTTTCTTCACTTTATAAATATTTTTTAATTAAATGATAAACAACCGCATCGTGATTACCAAAATGGCGGTCAACTTTGACTTCAAGCCCTTCTCGTTTTGTTTTTTTTTGTGCCCTATCTTTAATTTTGTACTAGCTTCCATATTTCAACCCTTTTTTTAATACTTCTATTGTTTGTTGTTGTTTTGGTTATTTGCTCATATTTCTTTGTTGCGTCGCTAAACCTGGGTGTTAAAATCATGATTGCCTTATTGTTCTTCTTCCTCCTCCCCTTGTCGATGCTATTTCTTGTTCATTGTCCTCCTTCCTTACGTCTTTTTCTTCATATTTTCTTGAATCAGCGCATGGTTCAATTTCGTCCCATTAAGACAATGATTGAGTTACGGAAAACCCTTTTACGCTCTTATGATTATAAGAATAGCTGTTATTGTTATTGTTATTCTAATTATTATTATTATTCTTGTTGTTATTGTTGTTGTTTATCATGTCATTTTTCATCTTTCAATTGTGTTTTTGTTTTCGACGGGCGATGATCGTTTTTGCTTATTTTTTTTAATTGTCTTTGCTCGTTCGTCATCGATTTTTGAAGGATTTGAAAAGTGGTTCGAAAAAATGGGTGGGGTAGGCACGATTACACTATATTGCGCCTCAATAAGAGAGAGAGAAACGAAAGGAAATAACGAGAAAATCATTGAATTGTTTAGATTTTGAGCAACCAACCCTTACTACAGCTCATCCCATTACTTTCAAAGACAATGGAACGGAATGAATTGCGAGGATTTATTAAGAAAACTATATCAATTACAAATGCGTTCAGTTTTAGTTTTGAAAAACCTTTTACGAAATTATATATGACCCTATTTCATTGCCTAAGAACCACTCCTCTCTCTCTATCTCTATCCCTCTCTATGTCTCTCTCTCTTTCTACACACACAAATACACAATCACACCATTAGGCAAAACCTCACCCACACATACGCACACACACCCACATATACAGCCCGTTCCACATCTCACATATACACATACAAACACACACTGCTCGGCCCTCCACCCACCACCTCTCCCAAAACCTTTTCGTGCTGCTTTTAGCTTTCATGCCAAATAATGAATATTTGAAATAAATTAATTAGTATAATGCGGTCCATAAGCAGCACACTAAGCACTCAATTAACCATTTTAATGATCACAGAGAATAATCGGGGGACTTTCTTCGTTCTCTAATTATAATTGAACATGCCAACGGACACCTTGCCGTGTGCCAAACCCTCCCCTCTCTCATCAAACTCACCATCCCTCTCTAAGCTTACCCCTCTCCCACTCACCCGTTACATCATCACCAACAAACACTTCGATCACTTCGTTACTCAGCACAGACCATGCACGAAAATCAACCATTGCAACATCATGAAAATATCGTGCGAGCTTAAAAACATTAATGAAAACAAAAACAACGAAATAAGAAGAAAACAATCATTTAGAAAGCTCGGAATTGAAAGCCTCGAGTCTGAATCCGGTTGGAATCTATTACGTTGCTTGATGGCTTCAGTGAGTTCTGTTTAAAATTAATTCTACGTAAGTGCGTTTCGACGGATAAGCACGTGGCATTATCCGCTATGGCGATGGCGATCTATGCCTTGCTGTTGGAAGGGGTATGGGCGGGGAAGGTGGTTGCGGGTGAAGTGATGGTAATGGTACGCAATTCTCAAATAATAATAATAACAACAACAATAACGATAGAAGCGATGATGATGATGATGGGGATGATGATGATGACTAAACCATAGCTGATTTTGACTAAATTGAATTCATGCAAAACCAACTCCAACCAGTTTCACGGGAACTGCATGAAAAACACAAAAAGGTATCATTATTCCATTTGCCCGATGCAACCCGAATCAAAAGCAAAGGAAGCAACAAACAAGCAACAACCCCTAATGAAAGTTAATTCGGATACATTAAGGAAAGATACTGAACCGTTAATGCAAATGGCAGGGAGTGGGTGTGAGAGGTAGATGCGAATGGACTCCATAAGGTGAGTATGTGTGTGTGTGTGTGGATTTGCGTGCATGCGTGTGTATGTATGTATGTATTATTTCATGTCTGATAATGAAATATAACGCACGCTAATTGCTCGTGTTCAATTAAAAATGACGCTCCTTAATTGCCATTGTTATTGTTGTTATTGTTGTTGCTGTTGTTGTTGTCGTTTTTATTCTTTTTCAATCTATCCAAAGGTAAATCCTGTTTTTGGCACAATTAGAGATTCAATTCAATGAAATTTCGTAGGATTGTCGACTGGAATAGAATGTTATGAAGGGAAACAGAAAGAGATAAAGAGAAAGAGAGAGAAATATACCGAGAAGGATATATACATGTGTCTTTGTAAAAACTTCCCCCCACTGAATCCATTAACATTCCTAGCCCCTAATTCTTGTAAAACATCCTGCATCCTGCAAACAAAGAGTTTTCCATGTTTATCCTTTGCGTAAACAAATCTCTTATTGTTGAGCTCTATAAATGAATTATATTTCCGAAATTCCTATCCTCTCAATTTCTTCGCACTAATTGGCTTGTACTAATTCATATACAGGGTGCAACATAATTTTTTTTGAATCAATAATTGAAGCAAGAATTCATATAACTGATTTTTAAAAAGGAGTGGGCCATTAATGGTTTTTGTCAGAAGTTCAAAAGTTCAGCATTTTTCAATTATTTCTATTTCAAGAAAAATATTTCAAGAAAAAATTTTTGATTAATTTTGGAATGTTTCCTCAAGCTAGCCTTGAAGTATTTCTAACCCTATAGACCACATTCTTCAGTCGATTCCAAAAGTCCTGCGACCTATTTCATAAAAATCTCGTATCGGATTGTATTTGGGAGACCAATTGCATTCGAATTATCATAACACCCACTTTTTGTAATACCCACCATATCACCAAAGCGAATGATTTGAAAATTTGTTAATACGGTGACATCCGCACCAATTGTTCACAACACAAATCGAGATTATCGGGAAAGTTATGAATGATCTCCTATTTCTATTTATTTTCCTTCGTCGTTCGAATCTATAAAATGGCCTTGAAATGATAAATCAATTTCAAGAAAAAGAAAGGCTCGTGAATTATCACAGACATTTTCTTTGGTCGAAAACGAAACTGGGCCGCAACGATTGAGCTTTATTAGTAAACAATGTATTTAATTTAATAATATTTTTATTTAATAATTTTACTCAATATTGTTTCAAACTATAATAACCCACCCTGTATCCGAATAAATTCGTCTTTTAAGAGAAGTCTCCAATACTGAATGAATCTATTCAATCTTTGAAACCCAATTAATCGTTTGTGCAAATAAATGAATTTCAAACAAGCTCAATAATACTCTATATTCAATATGCGCACATAAACACAAACACGAGCTCACACACACAGTCGCTCCATACAATCGCTGACAATTAATTGTAGCGTTGCGCCGCGATGTGAGGCGATCCATTAGAAACTTCTTTGTTATGATTATTCGAAATACTACTAATGAGGGTAGCATCCTTTTTAAAAAATGAAAATGAATTAATTTAAATTCGAAATGAATAAATACCTAAATTAATATGGCTTAATATTTTGAAGCCTTAACAAGAAAAAAGAAACCGGAGTGACTCTCGAACAAGATGAAAGGAATCCTTAAAAATTCTTGAAGATTTTCTCGATTCTTTTCTTTCTCAGTCTTTAATAATTTCGAAAACACGTAAATAATTGCATAAGGAAGTAATTTAAGTAACACATAATAACACATAAGCTATTGCATAAGTAAATTTAATGTAGTATTTTTAGTTCCACAAATCACCCCTTCCACAAATCCGTTTTACTGATGCTTTCATGACGGTTACAAAATTACAAAATGCATCTGTTTTAAATTGTCTCTGCTTGAACAAAGAAGAAATTGATATTTAAATTAATGAGATATTTTTATTGTATTTAATTGTATACAAATTAATTTCACTAACATTTATAATGTCTGTTCTAGTCTTTACATTTTTCATCCTCACTTCGTTCGAATTCTTTTATATAACATCCTCGCTTTCATCATTGTCATCGTCTTCGTCATCATCATCGTCATTGTCATCTTCGTCACCACCTTCTATCAACATGGTCAAGAATTCCTGTTGATTTTCATCTATCAGATTCAAAAGTGCCGGATTTGTTTCTCCAATACTTTGTATTGCCTCATTTATCAAATCAGGATTTTGTCGTATCAAACGTCTTAAATTCTGAAAAAGTGGATCTGATCGAAAAACTTCAAATGGTGGCATTGTAGTGAGCAATTCGTCATCACTCGCTGAACCTAAATCGACAGCAGATGATGTAGGAATGCCTTCAATCAAGTATTCGATAGCTCGTTCAGGATTATTAAAGCTCGCCTCAAGGGCATAACGAACCTGGTCCTCAGGATAGCCCATATTTACAATAGTATCTACCAAACTATTGGTGACTTCGTTTCGTGAAGTATTACTATTTTGCGTGGGAGTACTGGACAATTGTGGTTGTAATGGTGACATTCCGCTGGCTAACACATCTTTACTGTTATCTGAACTCGATGCAGATGCAGTCACCTTCTTAGAATCACTGGCTGACGAATGCGAAACTGCTTCTGAAGGATTCGATGATGTTGTTGTTGTTCCGCTCACTGTTGTGGTGGTTGTTGTTGTTTTTGCCGAAGTTTGTGTTTGAATTTCTGAAGAATCATTTATAGGTTGTTTTAAAATCATAACCACCAGGAATTTCTTTACATCGATATTGTACACGCTCAACGGATTATCGTTTGTAAGTATTTTCCCAGCGTAAATAATCTTCTGCAATTCAGGAGAAACGCCGACATCGGGATAAAGCGATAATTCCTTCTTCAAATCATAAACAGTCTGTGTTTCATCAATCTCAACACACAGAGACTTTTGATGTAATGTTTTTACTTGCAGTTTCATTTAGTTAATTGATTAGCAATAGAATTTTCCAAAAACCAGAGAAAATACGAAGAACACTTCGAAATAAAGCAAGGAAAAACACGAAATATATTTCCCGCACGTTAGCCGTGTAAAAACATACCGTAGTGATGCATACAAAAGACCTAACGGGTACGGTACTCGGTTACTTACATAATAATTGCTCAAATTGTTTAGGGTTCGTTGTTTTTTTTTTCTTTTAAACAGATACCATATACTTAAATCAAAATTTTATTTCAAAATAATGGCGTTATTACAGAAACCGAAACTACGATGCTTTTTCGATTCTCTTTTGTGTTTTTCTCTGCTTTGAGAGCTTATTGATAAGCAGCAGATAAAATTTCGTTGAGCACGAATAAACAAACATTGTTAGTGCTTATCAGTGTATTCCAGTGGAAAACAAAATGCCGGGACCGAATATTTTGGAAATATATTAACGAAACAGCTAGTGAATAAAACGCGAGCAAGGAACCTTTCGCTTGGGTGTGAATGAAGCAGCATGGTAAAAATGTATTCAGTATCATTCAGGACGTCGATTAGGGAGGAGGGTGTTTTTGTTGCGCGCAAGCAAATGGATTGCTAATGAAAAACAGACTTTGTCTAAGGAAACTAACGAAAGTTTTGTATACCAGAATAACTTCCAGCGTCTTCTTAAAGCCAGCGTCGCAGTCTTTCCATTAGTTTCGGTTTGTGTAATAACGCTGTAAGTATATGTTTCGACAAAGAAAATTAACTCGCGTCGAATTGTGTTAAATAAGTAATCAATAAAATGACCGAGTACCCAACATTTCCGATCAACAACTCTACTTTCGGAAAACCAAAAAATATAGCGAAAATAATCAAAAGAAACTGTCAAAAACAAATCAACGTGTTTGAAGCGGTAGGCAGGGTTGCATTTTAAGTGTTCTTTCAATGCTAATTCACCATGAAGAAATTGATGACAGATTATATTCAATTATTTGCTAAATAGCAATAAATGACTTTTTTACTCCACATTTGAAAAAGCAAAAATTAAATACTTTCTAATAATTTGAAAAAAATATGAAAGCTTATTTAAAATTATTTCAAAATACTATGAACTAACAGTTGATATAAGACTATCAGTTATAAATTTAAAACCGACAAAATTCATGTTAGTTAATAAAATATTATTATAAATTTCTAACATCAAATAGCTTTCTTAACTTAGCATATTTATTAAAATAGATTGCACATTTTTTACTCATTTAGTTTTCTACTTTACTGTACCCTTGAAGTTATTTCCAAAAGACGGAAAATTTCATTTGTAAATAATCACACCTTTGGGAAATGAAAGCAGACACAAAAACCCTTTTCCTGGTCACATTCAAATGACAGCACACATAACTCAGATATAATATAATGGAAGTGATTTAACTGAGTTAAAGCATGGTCACTAGCTTTTGTGGTAACCGTACAGGTCACAGCCGAAATATCAAAAACATTATTTCGTTTCCTCGAAAAGAAGATGAAAAAATAGTTTAGGTTTAGTGCGTTTGTGTTCAATTTATTTAAATTATGAACAATTACTTCTTTAACGAATTCATGTAATAAAGTCAATTTCGTGTTCATATTTAATATTTGTAAAATAAATATATGTCCACAATACTTACTTTGCTAAAGAATATAAAATATATATCGAATTTAAAAGCAATAGAATAAATAAAATAAAATTTTAAAACCATTCAAAAAGTATTTAAAAGTTTGAAACCAGCTAATTATTTCCAACGTAACTTTTTTAGACCTACTTGAGACTTTCTTGGCTATCTGTTTGGTGAATAATGTCATATTGATTTATTTTTTCAATTTAACGCGAAATTGAGGCGAGAATTTCAAAAATAAATCCAGTTTCCTACTGTCGAAAATCACTTTCAATTTTAAACCGGAAGAATCAACGGCCGCACGTGCGATGCTGGTATGACTGTCTTAAATATATTAATAACATATTGGATACTACCGTATCCTTCTACCCTTACAATAAAAATAAAATCGGTAATAACCGTATATACCGTATTTAGAAAACATTCTTTTCAAAAACGATATTTAACCCTTCGTACGCTAAAAAATAACATTTTCAATAATTTAACACCATATCGAAGGAATTTACCCTTCTCATAAATCCTATCATTTGTAGTTAATCTTTAAATTTGAGAAAAGCACCACCACCAGCATCACCAGCCATACCACCGAGCAGTAATTCTAATGTACGAAACGTGCGTGGATGGCCCCGAATCGCAGATGCGGACTCAATGATTGCAAAAACGCATCGTTTGACTTTACAATAAGTTTTTTTTGTTACTTGAATACATCATGGCACACACAAAATCAATAAAAAAATAATCTCTTTCACCATTAGTCGCTTTTCCATGGACGTATAATGATTATCTCTTCGTCATTCTTTATAAAACATACTTAATGTCATTATGAAATGCTCTTTCCACGAACGCACGAAATTATTATTTAGATTTAATTTTTAGTAAAATGTTCAATCGCTTTTGTAGGCAAACTCAACACGTCCCTCTTTTTGTTTCTGTATTCATTGCCATGAAAAGGTCCAAATCGATGGCTGTAAAAGTGCAACTATTCATGCTCCAGTGCACAATATCGTCCTTTCATCACAGATCTCGATTAGCTGCGGCACGCGTCAACTTTGGAGTTGGTCATCACAGATAAGCGATTAAGAAGGAAGCAGTTGCGTACGCTCTTTTGCGGTTAGCCTTGTCAAAGGCAAACGCATTAAAATGATCAATCACTTAAATAACGTTATAAAAAATATTCTAAAGGATTCTTTAGCAGATTAAAAATATATATGATTATAGAAGATGGGTTATCAGCTGGTTTCCATTTTATATATTATTTTAAAATCTATCTAATATTCGTTCAGATTTTTACTTTGCTAAGAAAAGTAATCTTTCCGATTAATTGCGGATGACGTATCAATTGAAATTCCTTTACTGACCCATATTAATTCTTTCGACTCAGATTTTTTGGTTGGCTTCGATGCCTATCGGGATTTTCACCGGGGGCGCATAAAAAACGTCGGTGTCAAATCGCCAAAACACCTCTAACGCTTAAATCTGCCTTTACTGTTATGTGACCACATTGTGTGTGACCACACTACCCACGCTACCCGAAGCCTTAAATCATTCCCACGATCATTTCCTTAAATGAACAATCGCTCTTATGGAAATTAAATAATGGAAATAAGGGCATGCTAAAAGGTCACTGTTAAATCTTAACCAAAGCATAATATAAAATGAAAGATTTCAATGGATTTCTTATTACACTTCCATCATAAATTTTAACCAACCCCTAAACCGAAATGATAAAAACGTTGAGAATCTAATTTGGGGTTGTTTTCTAATAAAGTTTTATTTTATATTTCAAATATAAACGTACGCACCCATGCGTGTATGCACTTGTGTGTGTGTGAGGACTGCCTTAAATTAAGTCGGAAAAGTTAACTCCGACCTGTTGGCAAATGGCCCGACCGAAGTCTATACACCCTACAACCGTAATATGAATTCACAATCTGATCCTAATAATCAGTGAGCGGTACAGGATCTTTTTAATATTATATTTATCTTTTTTGTTTAATCCAGATCTAACTCACCTTCAACACAGCCTTTTGTCAATTTCGTTTTAGTGGAGTGATAATATATAACACCAATATCTCGACTATAAAATTCCAGCCTGAGAACTTATATAGAAACGGAGAAACTAATAAATAGGCGTATCACCAGTCCAGTTTACCTAATTTTCAATCCCAAATAGCCTATGATGACAGTAAGTATTCGTGCCAAATTTCAAAAGATATCGATCTTTCTCCGTTCGGTTGCAATCGTAATTTCCACAGGCACACAGTAGGATGCACAGAGAGACGAATAAACATGGCCAGAACGATTCAGTTTATTCTGAGCAGGAATATATATTAATTTCTATGCATACCACGCATCATTTAATGCGTTACAAACGGAAGAGGTAAGTGGATCAATCGTAGGGCATAAAATGGATGCAATAATTTATCACATATTTTATTAAAATACATTGAACAGCTATAAAAGGTACTGAAATTAAGGTTTAGATGATTGTGTAATAACAACTTTTGACAAATTTGTTGTGTCCACTTTGCTCATCTTCGTAATATCACTGATAAAAACAGCAATTTTTGAAAATATAATGCAGAAACAACACAATTGAAAAGAACTTTTAATAAACAGTTACTGCAGTTATATGAAATATGACAAGTATACAATCTATATACCTACCAAAAGCGTCCGTGGTTAATGCGTAGCTCACTCTCAGTATGTCTCAGAAAAATATATCGTTATTAGAATACACGTTTAATTTCACGGTTACTTAGTGTTTAATTAATACATAATTCAATCTTATTCTCCCTATTTCATTATCCTTCAAGCCAAACAGCACAGTAAATAGATTTTGGATGCGGATAAGATAGTAGTAGCAGTCTTGGACCACCACAATAGAAAGAATGGAAAAGAAAATGTGGGCGGAAGAAGGGAGAACTCAAACAAATAATGAGTTGACTAAATCATAAACCCGTAATGTATCCACCGATGATTACATTCTGGTTAATGTCGGCTTCGTGTCCTAAACATAAACAGGTTTTTGTGATTATGAATACAAGAGCCAATAAATACTTAATTACCAACATGTTAAGGAAAATAGCACCTTTTAAACAAATACCTTATCAGTGCAACGCTGAGATTTTGGTGAAATTGAGACAGCTTTTTTAACATGCAACTCTGACGAAAGTTGAAAATATATAATTTGTATTTATCAATCCTAGTTTCTTTTTGTTTACACTCTCAACACACCCCGAATGACAGCACAGAATGAATGACAGCGCTGAAATTTCTGTCAGCGGCGATGATGTATTTAAGAATTAGTAATTACGTCAAATAGGAGGCAATTTATTCATAGTGGACTTATAAGGCATTTATCTGCAGTTCTATACTTTTGCTGACAATATTCTTCCTTTAACTTATAGTTTCGGGTCACATTCTTAGATAAAAGGAAGCCAATATATAGAACGTAAATAGTTTTGTGAAAAATTTATTTTCAGACACCGCAAGTATACAAATTATTATTTATTGGTATCCTTTTTTTGTATCCTTTTTGATGATTAAAAATTAGAACACTTTAAAATCGGCCGTTTCTCCAAAACCCGATCCGTCTGTTCCTCAAGGACCCGAGTAATAATTAGTACATTTTTGATTGTATTGCATTTTAATCTGTTTAGTAAGCTTTCGTTTAAAACGTCAAAATTTTCCATTCATTCCACCATAGAATCGAAAAATCGAAATATTAAAAAACATGAAGCTCACAATTAAAACGCTCGATCAGAAGACTTTTTGTGTGGATTTCGATGAAAAGAAATCCGTCTGGGACCTTAAAGCGTTTCTATGGAAATTGCCTGAAGTCGGTGTTGAACCAGAAAAGCAACAATTAATCTATGCCGGACGAGTTCTCTCTAATGAACAAGACCTTAAATCGTACAGTATCGATGAACGAAAGTTTTTAGTCATAATGGCCAAGAAAGCGCCCATTAATGAGACCGTGGAAAAAAAACCAGAAACTGGATCAGAGATTGAAAGTATGGATAAGACAGCTGAGTCTGAATCAGATAACTCGGAAGGAGTTAAGAAAACTGATGAACAAGCAGAACCTTCATCTAAAGAAGACCAATCGAAAACAGAGAGCACAGTTGCAACAGAAGCCACTGCTACTGCCACTACCACCACCAGCACTAGTACTACTACTGCGACCAATACACAGGATGTGCCACAAGCTAGTCCAACCGTCGAAGATCGCCCCATTCTTTCCGAGGATCCACTTTTCGCAACTACTAGTGAATTAATGGTTCAGAATATTATGAGCATGGGTTATGCTGAGACTGATGTTCGACGCGCATTGCGAGCTAGCTTTAATAATCCCGATCGAGCTATAGAATATTTAATCGAAGGTATACCTGAGTTTCCCGATATGCTGGCGCCACCGCCAGAAATTCAGACCGATAACTTAAACCTAACACAAAATCCTCTTGGTTTTCTGCGAAGTGATCCGCGTTTTAATCAGATGCGTCAAGTAATTCAACAACACCCGGAATTATTAAGCACGGTTTTAGCGAAAATTGGAGAATCGAATCCAACTTTATTGGCTCTCATACGTGAGCATCAGGAGGATTTCTTAAGAATGGTAAATGAAAATGACGACAATACAGAATCGGAAGGAGGACAAGTTGTTGAAGTAGTGCTTACAGAATCCGAGCGATCAGCAGTCGAACGTTTAACAGCTCTCGGATTTCCACGTGAACTAGTTTTGCAAGCATACATAGCATGTGAAAAGAATGAAGAGGAGACGGCAGATTTTTTGTGCCGACACCTAGAAGATAATTGATCACGAGAAGCCTCTCCCGGCTTAGCACAATTGTATCAAGTATGATCCGTTTTGAATAAATCGTGTTAAAAAGCCATAATTGTCTATTTACCTGTGTATATGTGTGTATGTGTACGTGGCTGTGTGAATCCTATTTTTCAATCTTGTTTTTAGATTCATTCTGATCATGATACGACCGTGATTCCTTTATTGTGATAAATAAATAACGACTGATCAGATAACAAAAGGGTCACACTATATTCTTCCATACATTTTACAGATTTGATTATAACTTCTTATCTGCGGTTGCGAGATGTATTCAATATATTCTCGATATTAGTTTGTAGAAAACGTCTGATTAAATGTTTTCATTTTTCAATATTATCCCCTATGCCCGCAATATTAACTTTTTAATATCCTATAAAAATAACTTTAATTTGCTATCTCATCATCGGATAATTGTTTCCCCACGAAAGCCTTCCTTTAAGCTTGGGAACAAATGGTAATCACCATGGACTAGATCTAAACTAAAGGGTGGATGATTGACCCCATAAACTGCATTGTTCTGAAGAAGTAGTAGAAGGACAATCAATTTGCCACACCCTCCTACAGATGCGTTGATGATTTTAGTTTTCTTTAGTGAACTCCATCAGTATATGTTGTTTTGCGAAAAATGCTTCTGGACGATTCTTTATTTCTTTATCGATTCTTCTATTTTACAGAGCTTATTTGCGCAAACCTCATTGAGCAGGAGTCGAAAAACCAATGACTCTTCAAGCATTTAGTTCTTTAGAATTTAGCGTTTTATATAACTCAAAAGCAAAAAAAAAACAAAGCCTACTCAGTTCACTACATCAAAGTTAAGCGCTATACAGGTTAGGTGTTTCTATATTAACCGTTAATACAACAACAGTATAATTACTTTAGAACAGCAAAACACTCTGTGACTGATGGTCTGACCTTATATCTCTTAGAGGAGGTCAACAACTTTCATGAGCCGCCGCATGGACTTCTATTTACTTTCAGGGTCATAATGATAAACTTGCGTTTTAAAATACTAATTCGTTTCAAAATACCTGATGGATCTTTATCACAGAGTTCTAAAAGATTAGACATTTCAGTACTGTTGGGCCAGCCACTTTAACACTAGCCGTTAGCGAGAGACACTCGCAAGTTTTTAAACAAATTATCTATCTCATTAGTAAATCACTTCAATACCGAGAATATATTGAACGCTAGTAAAAATAATTGAAAGATTGGAAATAAACCTGAAACCGGCCGAGAAGGACCGCGTCAATCGAATATAGAAAATAGGATTAATATTCGTTTTCGAAAAGCTAAAATTATTGGAAAATAATGGAAAACGCTTTTTTTGTCTTCCTTTTTACCGATAAGTTTCCGCTATTTAAGTAAAACCTTTTAAAGAAATTTACATCAAGATCACATTTCCCAAACTCTTCAAAATCCACATTTACCATGATAAAAGTATTACTTAATAAAAAAAGCTCGATCATGAAGAATTTTATCAATGAATGAATTCCTTACTTACCGTAAAGTTGTTTTGCATATTTCTTTTCAAAAGTGTCGACATAGTCGGTGTTGAAAATGTATCGTTCTTTTTGGTACGGCGTTTCCTTTTTTGATTTGAATTCGAATTTTGAATTTTATTAATATGTTCGCCTTGAATGTTTTTGGAAGATATAGTTCGTTTACTAATTTGATTTGCACCTATTGTTTCAGGTCGTTGCAAATATAGTTGTTGTTGCCCATTAATCGGGCTAACAATAAATGGCTGCTGAAGCCTAGTTAACGAATTTGTTGTAAAAATTAGTTCCGGCATTTTGTAAACTAATACTGCACAAGAAATCTTCACAAAACAAATTATCGATTTTCAGTTGATCGAATATGAAGCCCTGCAAAGAAATCAATTAAAACTAATTTTTTTAAATATTTCAAATAAATTAAATGATGTTAGAAGTTATGAATAAGATGAATGGAAGGATGAATTATGTATTATAGTAAAAGATCCCAACAAAGTTTTTGAATAGTTTTAGAATTTTCAAATATATTTCGATATATTTTCACTTTACAAAGCTTTGGAAATTATCAGTTTTTATTCGATTGCAAGTTAATAAATACATTAGCAATTAGCAGTTCTATTTCTCTAATTGTTAATCGAATGCTTAAGTATCTAAATGAATAAGGACAATTTAACTGTGTAGACGTTTCTTTATCTCTGCTGCGAGAAGATCGAGCGGAACTTCGTCTTCTTTGCGTGTGTCCACTTCTCGCAATTTTACTACACCTCTCTCTAACTCGGAACCACCAAGAATAATTGCCAAGGGAATTTTATTTTCCTCGCAGTGCTGTAGCTGCGCTAGTAATTTTGGATTCAGTTTATAGGATTGTTCGGCCTACGGAAGAAAACGAAAAGAATTGTTCTATTATGTCGTTAAAAAAGAATTACCTTAGTAGAGACAACACATACCTTAATACCTTGATCCCATAAATCATTTAAAATACTTAAACGTTTCTCATGCAAACCCTTATGTGCTGATGCAACATACACTTCCACTTCGTTTGTACGTATCTTTACACCCGAAGCAGCATATTTGGATTCCAAAATTGAAAATATGCGTTCAACTCCAATCGATACACCCACACATGGTACTTGTCTTCCTTTAGGATCAAACATGCCTACCAAATTGTCATAACGTCCACCACCCGCAACTGAGCCTATTGAACCCTGCTCCTCTGCATCAGTACGCAAACAAGTTCCGTTTTCAACAATTTTTGGTTCTGTCTTTAGAACACATTCGTATATAACACCAGTATAATAATCCAAACCTCTGGCCAAACTTAAATCAAAGCTAATCTTCTTGTCCAGTCCCATAACGTTGCAATATTTAAGTAGCAAACGCATACCCTCTAGACCTATAACGGCTGCAGGTACAGCCTTTAATTTTTCATCAGTGGCCAGCGTTTCTAGCAGATCAATGCCACCGCTTAAACGAACATATTCTCCAATTCTATCAGCAGTAGCGGAATCCAGCTCTTTTTCTTCGATCATCTCTTTACGTACTTCAAGCCAAGGAGCCTATTTCATTCATAATAACTAATTCATAATATTCATGATAATATTCCGGATATACCTTATCCAACTTATCTACAGAGGAACATATCGTTCGGAACTTATCCTCCGACACACCACACGCTTCAAACATACCATCCAATAACTGCCGATGATTCAATTTAATCACGTATTCGCCAATATCCAAAGTGTCGAGTATTTCCGAAACGATTTTAACGCATTCAGCGTCTGGCAGCATTGGATCATACGAACCAGCAATATCAAAATCCTAAAAAACCTGATGTTATTTTAATATTCATTAAATATTTCACAGGACTCACACATTGATAAAACTCCCGATAGCGACCTCTTGTCATCTTCGGATTATCACGTCGATATACCTTGGCAATATGATATCGTTTAATGCTCGAAATCTTGCTCATAGCCAGATAACGAGCCAAAGGAACTGTTAGATCGTAACGCAAAGAGAGTATCTCGCCACCTTGATCCTTGAGATCATAAATCAATTTCGAATCTTCGCCGTATTTACCAGTAAGTACTTCCTGTTGAATTATTATCAAAGGAAGTCAATTATGTTTGGCTGAAAAAAATTGATATATCGCCTCACTTTTAGCTCAAAGACCGGAGTGTCTATAGCCTCTCCGCCATGCTTTTTGAAAATAGCAACAATTTTATCTAGTACTCCTTGACGTAACGTCATCTGCTGCGGAGAGTAATCACGCGTTCCTTTAGGTGTTTTAAGTGTGAACTTCTGTACCTGCGTCTGTCCATCGCTTAATTTTGCTTTAAGAGCCAATAAACGTGAAACCTCCTCATCGATCTGGATCGTCATGAAAGGTATAAAAATAAATGGGAAAAATTACATTTGTTTGAAAAAATTCGAATCTAATAAAATAATGCTTAGATGCTAACCTGCTTTAATTGTGGATCCTCAGATTCATTATTGTTGGATTCATATTTATTCTCTTTAATTTCATAATTCAACTGAGAATTCGTTTGGACGTCCGAGCCGCTCGTTGCTCTCGAACAAAACGAACAATTATGATAGCCAGGGACGATCAAAGCGCCACTTTCTTTTCGAGAAGTTTTTTGTTTTCTGATAATTGTGAAGGGCCGTTGTTTTTTATGCACGAAACGCGCAGTTTGACGGCCAATAGAACGCAACATTATAATAGTGTCTCTCCCCACTTTTCAAACAATTGTTTTTAATATTTTCCAATTTTCTCTTTCAAAGTTCGAGTGTATTTTTATATATTATTTGATAAAACAATTTACGCGATTCCTGTACCGTAAACTCCTTTCTTTTCACCCACTATTGCCTAAACCTAAACAGCAGCAACAACAACGACAACAACAATAATGAAACTGATTAAAAGATCTGAGAAATCCGAAGAAATAATTACCGTGCATTATTTTAAGCTTTACTTAAAAATAAATAAATCGCTTTAAATAACGTGGAAAATTAGCATAAATAATAATGCACTTATGATAAAAGTTAGTAAAGGGAATTATGCAATGGAGTGTGTGTGGTTGCGTGTGTGTTTGATTTGAATATGAAACAAAGCTCTAATGGAATTAATAAAATTCGATAATTTAAAAACAACACCTAAAAAAGTTTAGTAATTATAACTATCAAAACTATTGCGTTCCATCGACCAAAACTGTTGCGATAAGACCAATTCTTTTCTTAGATTTTATAATATTTCTGTTCGGTAATTCCTTGAAATATTATATTCTTCGATGCTCCCTCTCGTTTGTATTAAATAACAAGAAACCCTCAATCGATAGGAAACAAAAATTGGTTGTATCTGTATCTCGCCAAGTAAAATGGGTATGTATATATCTTTGATGAGATCTTCGTTGAGAAAAAATGTGTGTAATCACATAAAAGTTTTTTTGGATTTAGTAATCGAATTCAGAATAAACACATTGCCTACATTTAAAAATCAACAATTCCGATCTATTCTCAGTTTGTATAAAGACCTATGAAATCTATGAAACCCTATGAAATACCAACAACAAAAGCTTCTCTTCTATTTAGGAGCGTTTACCTGTCAGGCAAATATTTCTATCTTTGTGTGTACTTTTTTTATCCGAAACTAATACAATCTGAACTCATATTAATTTATTTCAAAAAAACAATAATTGTTTTCTCTGTGAAATATTCGAATTAAGTTCTAATTTATCTCGATTTAAACTCATTTCAATTATAAAGAAATTTTCTTCAACCAATCCTAATTATTTTGATATCACGCAAGTTTGAGATGAAATGTCCGGGGTCAAATCATTGATGCTGTCAATTGCAGTGATCTTCAAATATATTAAAGATTTCAAATCAGCTGTTGCTTCAAATCCGGCTTTTAGAAAACCTGTTAATGACTAATAATAAACAACGCATGCTACCGTCCAACAAATGCCAGGTAATTATGGTTACCGTGATCGTGGTGGTAGTGGTATGACGTTTGCTAACCTTGCAATAGTTGTCAAATAAATACTGGTAATCTAATTGAAGCAGACAATAAGGCAGCAGCCATTGACGACTATGTTGAAAGAAGAGGTTGTAGGACGGGGAAAAGAATGTTAAGCAGAGAAACTGCAGAAACGTACAAAATTTGGAGCTTGTTCGGTGGCTTTCGCCGTGTTTTCAAGAGTGATAAATTAAAATTGATGCAACAATAAGTTGCCAGCGAAGCATATTTTACCTAAACAAAGCAGCGTGGCACATCACAAATTGATGAGCAGGCTGCCTTACTGAAAGATATGGTACTGCAATATATTTCTAACACAAACCAATAGCGACCATTTCTTATATTAAATCCCCTCCCATCCATCCCATCCAACAGAAATATCCCATAGATTCGATGGAAGTGGTGAATGATATCTACAATTTCGTAATTACAATAATAATGAAATTATGTTGATATATACATGATTCATTAGAATTCTTATAACTAATCCTTTAGCTTAAAAAAAACCCATATCAAGGTTAATGAATGGTTAATGGATGACGAAAGTTTTTAAAAATTTATGAAATTCGCCAAAAACAACTGAAAAAAATACGCAAACGAAAATTTTACGAGTGCAATAAAAAAGCAGTGCGTCGCTTTCGTTAATAATTAATAGGCATTTATTTTTCTTGTCTATTGTAAGGATTTTACCTTTTCCTTTGGCTCTTTGGATGCTTTTAGTTTCCTGACAAGATCGCCTTGATTTTTTATATCCTCTAAAATTTCTTCACGCGTTTGTTCACTCATTCTACAACAAACTGCAGCGCACACAACTTGCTTTGTATTAATAGTTTTTATTGTGAGTTTATATATTTATCGCATAAAAATAATTAACGATATAAAGATCAATATACTTGCAATTTATTAACACTCGATTTTATGTTACGAGATAAACTTTCATTCACACGCGGAAATCGTGGCAAAAAAACCAAAAGATTGACAGCTGCTAATAAAATGTATTACTGCGGTCACGGTTGCTAACCTAAAGCGAATTTCAATTTAAGAATCTTGCTACTTTTCGAAAAGTCTAGTGTGTCCGCTTTGGCGCTACCAGCTAATTTCAAAAATATTCTAAGGAATTGTGCATAAGTTTACAAAGTGATCACTATTCTTAATTGCTTCAATTTCTTATTGTTCCTTTATTGCTGTTGGTAACAGAAACAAACGATAGAAATTGTTCCGTTGACATATGGATCCGGAGTAAAAATCCTCCAAAAATTAAAATTAACGAAGCTATATGTCATAAACATGGATTACATAGAGAATCTACCAATTAAAAGCTAATAATATCTCTAAATTTCCAGTTTTTCGGTTTTTGTTTATTTCGTCCAGAGATAATATAGGTATCGATTCTAAGGGGTTTCAAAAAGGGTTTCTTAAAATGATATGGAAATAGAAGCTGGGGGCGGAAATCTATTCTTTCTTACTTTCTTTCTTAGCAATCTTCTTATTTATATTTTTAGTGCTTTCCTTATTTTATTAAGTGTCTATGTCGATTATTACCAACCGAGAGTCGAGTTTATTTACAAGGTTTTATTTATAAGCTCGTCAATCCTATTGATGAGAGTTCGGAACTTTCGTTGTAAAAAGCCGCAATATTTTAAAACCTTCTACTGTAAATGCGTATTTACGAAAGCATTCTATTGTCTGAGGATTGTGATAATATCCGCGGCCGAAAGCCGCCACATATATAAATCATTTGTAGATAAATGTCAATACTTACGAGAGAATTGTATTGACAGAAAGTTTTGATCCTTGCACCCGCCGAAAATCCGTATAGATAGATATGCTTTATACAAAAAACACTTTAAACCATACATATTGTAACTCCGACCTTGCAAAATTATTATAATGTAAAACAATAGATGAATGGACCTAATTGTTAATTTCAAAAATAACATACTCCTAAATTCCTGCGTCGATTTTGGCAGATTGCGCGTTAAGCAATTATTTCTCTCTATACATATATATACATAATGGGTTATATCTCTATACATAATGAGTTAGTCATAAACTTTCAGAGAAAAAAATTATTGAACGGAACAAAGAGTTAAAATAGAAATGTTCATGAAAAGCACATGATTTGCGATAAAATATTTATTAATATCTGCCCACTGTTTTGTCATGTTCGCCCTCAACAGGTTAATGAAATACAGCTACGGCCTTTTCAAGCTTTAAAAATTTACAAATCCCAAATGAACCAAGAGGAAGACAAAATGTTTGGGTGCTGTTTCAGTCCGCAACAAAAAGCAAAAAATTGAAGCCGTAGCCGCTTCATAAGCGTTTTCTATAACTTTATCTGATTATAATAATTTCTCCTGATTTGGGACTTTATCGAGGTAATATCGAAAACTTGAAACGAGATTACCGCTATATGAGTACGCCGTTTTCGACAATTTTTTGTTATTGTAGGGAGGGGTTTTATTGGTCTCGCCATCATTTATGTAAACTTTTAACATTGTGTAAACATTGCGCACATCAAATTAATTCTGTGATTATAGATATTTTCCGGCACTTAATACTCGATTGATTAAGTACTTTAATCATTTTAATACTTTCAAAAACACGTTCTAAATTAGCCATAAACTTTAATAAATGGAAACAAAAAGCAATATTTCAAAGTTTCAGTAAGACTTCTGTTACAATAATCTGCTTGTATATAAATAATTAAATAGAACAACGATAAACCAAGCCAATACATTTTGAATTTTTCATAATTGCAGGTGAGTAAATTTTTTAAGGTTCAATAACAAAAGGTTATTAAGGATGTAAACCTTGCTTGTATTCATAACGTTATAGATTTTATAATAAAAACAAATATAAAATATTATCACTTTTTTAATTAGCAATATTAATTCTAAAGCTTTCTTTTTTTCATCATCATTTTGCGTTTCTTCTCAGCTGCTTCCAATTTCATGTCCTCCAAATCTTCTTGTATGCCTGAGGAAGAAAGAATATGTAAGTTTGAAGAATCTTTCGAAAAGTTTCGACGTCTCACCAATCTTTTTACTAATATATTCTTCACGTTGCACCTGAGCAAAATTCGATTCCATGGCAGCATCGTCATCATCATCCATATCACGATATCTGTACAATAAAACAAGGTCGTAAAATATGACGTAATAATGATAATGATTGACCAAGAATGTACCTGGATCTATCATAGCCAAATATTTCTTTAATATGCGAAGAGTAGTCACCATCGTAATCACCATCATCTATGAAATCATCCAATTCCGAATCATATTCATCATCATCGTCATCATCTAAAATTCGTCCTAGAAAAATGTTTATTAATCGATTTTGACCAGAAAAACGAATATCAATAACTACTTTTTTGTGGAGGTGGAGGTTTTCGATTAACACTGGCTTTGTTTGCCAATTCTTTGCGCGTGTCAGTTGGTGGAAAAGGTCGCGTTTTCTGCAAATCTGATGGCGGAGGTTGTCGGGACTTTGACTTAATGTCTCGAGGAGGAAACTCTCGGCTGGTGCTACCCGACACGCTTTTGTTTGCTCCTGAAATATTACTTGGACACTTATTGTTGCTTAGGGCACTTGAAGTATAGGATTTGGACGAAGCAGCAGACATATTTTTCTTAATTGTTGACGATGCAGCATTGGTCTTTTGTTCTTTCGTATTTACTGAATTACTCAGTACATTTTTAGGGGTGTGTGATGTGTTCAATGATGAATTCGATGTACTAGATTTCTTTAAGCTTCCGCCACCGCCGCTACTGCTGGATGCGGCAGAGGAAACTTTCAACATTGATGTGGAAACTTTTGTGCCTGTCGAGCTGCCCGCATTCTCCAATTTTTTTGTAGGTTTCAATTTCAGATCATGATCGTTGGATTCTGATCGCTTGCTAGAGCTCTGTTTATTATTTTCTGCTTTTGTTGTTGTCTTGACACGTTCAGTATTTTCTTCGCCATTTCTTTCTCGTCTACGACGTTCTCTGGCTTCACGTTCACGCTCTCGTTCCTCTAATTCCCGTTTTTCTTTAGACGTCAGCAAGCGTTCAGGCTCTTTTTTCTTCTCCTCAACTACAATCTCAATCGGTTCGTGTTGTTTTTTCTCTGCAAGTCGTAGTAATGCTTGGAAGTCCATTGGTGGTGGCATCGGTTTACGATTTTTCGCTTTTTTCTTATCTTCTTCAAGCTTTTTACGTTCGTTTTCTTGACGTTCAGCTTCTGGATCATATAAAACCTTAGATGTTGAAGAACGAGATTTGACTACGCTGGTATCCTTTTCATTTGGAGCCGCCGATACGTCTTTCACGTGGGATTTCTTTTCTTCCTTCCTCTTCGTCTCAACGTCTCGTATAATGGCAGCTTTGACACGCTCCTTAGTATCTGATATATCCTTGACAGATTGTGGACGACTGGGGGAAAATCCTTTGTCCTCCTTTACATCTTTTACCTAAATATACATCATAGAGAAGCTACCCATATTTTTTGTGAAAATATAAAAACCTTCTCTATATATTTCTGATAAAATGCGTTGGCTTCATTGGATACATAACCATAATCATCCTGATCTAGATTATCTGAACTTTCCATAGCAAGTGCAGTGCACTCACCATTGACAGCATCATCTAGTACCGATTTATTGGCAGATTTTGTGATTTTTAGCATTCTCTTAATTTTGTTTTTCGATTTCTCATCTCGCATCGAAAGAAGATTCGCTAATTTTTCGCGTTCCTGCCGCTGACGTTCCTTTTCTTCTTGTTCACGTTTCTGTAAGAATTTTTTAATATTTTCCGAAAGCTTCTTTTCTTTGGATTCCTTTTTGGGTGGAGCAAATTTAGTGCTGTAGTATTTCGTCTGAAATTAACCAAATCCGAAAAGTGAATAATCGGAGACATTTACTTTACTTGTCCTCTTTCAGATGTCGAAAAAAGTTGAATGTTCAATAACATCACTCAGTTTATTATTCTACTCTCAAATAACTAATACCTGTACAGCGTACTCACCTCTGTTTTTCCAGATTCGCTATTTTTCTTTGCCATGTGAAGTAAAGTTCCAAAATCCATTTTTTAAGTTAATTATTGCAACAATTTTATAGAAAATCTAGGGTTTATACTAATAACACAGTTATGCATGCAACGTTGTAGCATACCCAATTACAGGTGCCCATAGTTAGTTTGCGAAAAGGCTCATTAGTTTAGTGAAGTTTACAAAAACAGAATGGTGTCGTTTATACCGCCAGTAATGAAATGCAGTATTGCTATAGAATTAAATAGAGAGTGTTCAGTGAGATGCAACTTATAGTACCAGTATGAACATTATGAGTATGAAAAAGTTCGACGTTAAAATTATACAACCGGGCGGCAATAAATTTATAAACAAACAAAGAAAAAAGATTAATAACAGCGTTGGAACGAGTTTCCGTCATCCCTAGACAAGTTTGGTTTGGAGACAAACCGGTTTCGACGATGTGCCATCGTCAGTGTCCATTTTCGTTCGCTTTTCAGTTTCTGTTTTCGGAACGAAAATGGACGCTGACGATGGTACATCGCCGAAACCAGTTGGTCTCCAAACCAAACAACTAGGGATGACAGAAACTCGTTCCAACACAATTTAACATCCTACCCCGTCGGAAACCTCAACGAAAATCAACATAATTTAATAACAGACTTGTTCCTGTCAAGATTAGAATTAATTAGACAGGAGGAAACAAGTTAGGGCAGCAAAATGGAAATCACACTTTTCTATATCTCTGTAGGAGCCCACCTCATTTTGATAGTTGATGAAATGAGGTTGCAACTCGTTGCCCAGTCTCTGATTAGTGTTTAGCCCTGCACTTAAAATTCACCGTTTTTTGAAGCAAAATTTTTAAGTTTAGTTATACATTCGTTATGGTTTTTATACATTTCTTTACCCAAAAATCACATTGCCTTTTTATATATAGATGTAATTTTAAAATAAATTGAACAGTGACAATTCAAATTCAGAATGAATTTTGAAGAAATGTTAAATGTAATACACATTATTATAAACGTTAAAGTCTGTTAAGAGCCATTGATGTGTTCGGTTGTTCGAAGTTGAGTTGTAGCTTTGACTACATGGCAAGTCGCTGCTGCTACATATAACCTTACTGCGGAGTGAAAGGAGTTTACTGCAGTAGCCACTGCAGGGTTGTATTTTAGCTGTAGGCCTGAAAGTTTTTTGCACTGTCATTAAATTTTTGACATCTGGTAGTGCTCAAACATAGATGGTAATCTTTTGTTATTTTGCTAAGGAATTGGCTTTTTCGAGCGTGTAAAGTGTATTAAGTATATTCTCTGCGGTGTCAGGGATTTTTTTAAAAAAATAAATAAGAAATAAATACCCCACTCAGTGCTGTAGGACCTGACAATAGTTTCAACAGAAAAAGTAAAGATTTTGGGTATAACTCCACTAATATCTTTTGCCGCAGTGGTGCTAGTTCCTCTGTGCCAATATATCTTCCATAGTCATTCCAAATGTCCTCCCAAAAAAATAATGAACAAAACAATGATTCCGATTATGAGGTCCTAATGCAACGTCTCCAGCTGCATGATTACAAGATATCATCGGGCACTACGCACTTGCATCGCCAGCCGGGTGCTATAGAAAATTTTATACGGGAGAATTCACCGCATCAACAACAGCTTCTTCAGCAAGCGAGAGAGGAATATAAGATATATGAGCGAAATAATATAGTTGCTGCCTCCAGGTACGCCACGCCCAAACCAGTTGAACAACTAGCGGCACACCAACTGGCAAATATTTCCAATGGACGTTCTGAAATCCATTCTAGCAATAACCTTATCTCCAGTGATAAATTCATACCAGCAAATGGCAATGCTCTTGGTGGCAATCAACTCACATATGATCACAATTATCAATCGATGACGAAGCACTCACCAGTCTACGAAAACCTAAGTTTTTTCGGAGGCAATGGCTCTGCATTTCCTTTTGAAACTGCTAATAAACGCGCTCAGCCCCAATATGCAGGCTCTCACAATATCAACGGCCCACCAAGTGCTTGCTCATCTGCTTTGAATTCTACTCGTAATCATTATTTGGTTATGCAGGGCACGAACAGCGGCCGATATGCTCACACTCCTGTTCCAGAAGGTGACCATATGCCAATCTACGAAAATATCATTCCACACTCAGGTACTTAAATCACCAGTTACCAAAAAATATCTGCACCACTCAATAAAATTATACTACATTTCAGGACAACGAGCGCAACCTCAGGCATCGCCTGCTACTGCCATAATATACCAACATGTCGAAATACCATCAACACCTATTCAACCAAATGCTACATCTTATTCACATCATCACTCTAGAGAAAACTCTGGCATTGCTGAATTCACTACAGGCTCGGCAATAATCACTTCTTCTGCTCATTCCCGAAGTACATCAAATACATCACTTAAATCTAATACTGGAACAAGTGCAAATGGTAGTAACGTGTTACAATCACCTACACAACGCTATCATAACCATTCTTTTCCAAATCATTTACATAATCCACCGGTTTCACCTTCCAAGTCAACCATAAGCAGTATCAGCAGCAATCCAAATGATTATCAATTGCATCAGCATACTCCCAATAAGAGCGCACCAGTAAATATAAAATAATCATTCTTATAATTTTTCCTTTTATTATTTTCCTATTTTGCTCAGCACGCTGCAAATAAATCATCTTTTTCGTCTTGCGCAAATCTGCCTCTGGTACCAGATTTTAACGAAGATATTAACAATTCTGATTACGTTTGCATGACAGCAAATTTGAATCGTGATCAACATCATAAATTAACAACTTCATTTGGTAGTCTAGAAGCAACAAAATCTGCAGAAGTAATTTACGGGGATGAACCCGAACAAAATCAGAAAAATTCAATCAATACATCATCCTTTAGTGGACGAGATATTAATACATTAACATCAGGCAATCAGTTACGCTCTCCAAGCATTCCAACAGTTTCTTCTACTTCACCCACTCCTTCACAGAAGAGTACAGGTGCGTATATTCTCTTAAATTTATTGGTACAGTCCTTTTTAAAAGTCCGTGCGCAATTGTTTTTCTCTGACAGGTCTATCGAAAAATTTACTTCCATATAGCGTTACTCCCCCGAGACCGACTGGTCCTACCGAAGCCCAACGAAAAATAGAGGAACTAACAAGACAACTAGAAGAAGAAATTGAACAAAATGAAGAACAAGGCGAATATTTTGGTAAAATGATAATTCTCAATTGCTAAAAATAAAACTACATTTTTGTTTGTTTGTTTATTTTGTTTAAAAAATGAAACTATGTCTTTTGTGTTTATGCAGGAATCTGTCATACCTGTGGAGATAAAGTCAAAGGTGCTGGACAAGCATGCCAGGCAATGGGAAATCTTTACCATACTAATTGTTTTATATGCTGTTCATGTGGACGTGCTTTGCGTGGTAAAGCATTCTATAACGTGCATGGACGTGTCTATTGTGAAGAGGATTACATGGTAAGCTCGAAGCAAACTGATTTCATCTAAAAAGCAATAGCATAACGAATGGCGCTATATTTTTTGGATATTTTTTCAGTATTCTGGATTTCAGCAAACTGCTGAAAAGTGTGCTATTTGTGGTCATTTAATAATGGAAATGGTAAGTGTCCATTAAATTAATTTCTATTGGTTTGGCTTATTATATTCTTACAATTATTTAAAAAATATCTTATGAAAAAAACCATTTTTATCATTCCATAAATAAGAAAGGTTTGCACTAAAAAGACAATATTGTTAAATAAACAAAAAAGGCAAATCTTACAATTTTATGCAAAGTGAAATAAATGGAACAAAATAAATATAATCTTATGCTAAAACAATTTCCAGCGAATGTTTAAATGGGAACAATTTTATTAATAATTTAATCTACTTTAAAGATTTTGCAAGCTATGGGTAAATCCTATCATCCCGGGTGCTTTCGATGTTGTATTTGCAATGAATGCCTTGATGGCGTGCCCTTTACTGTGGATGTGGATCATAAAATTTACTGTGTGAATGATTATCATCGTATGTTCGCTCCGAAGTGTGCAAGTTGTGGAAAAGGTAAAATTGAAATGAAATGATAAAGGCAATGAAATCCAAGATATTTTCTGTTTTACCTTGATTTTTATTTCAGGCATTACACCGGTTGAGGGTACTGATGAGACAGTACGAGTAGTTTCAATGGATAAAGACTTTCATGTAGATTGCTATATATGCGAGGAATGTGGAATGCAATTGACGGATGAGCCCGATAAACGTTGTTATCCATTAGACGGACGTTTGCTGTGCCGCTCTTGTCATTTGCAACGCTTAACCACACACACATCACCACACGGTAGGCATCAGGAGCTTGTTTGTGCATCGTACCAATATATGGGTTAGAGAGTGCAAAATATCAAGTTGGTGGATACTTCGTAAACATAATCAAACAGAATTCCTTTCAAGCGAAATGCTATACAAAATTTACATTTTCAATAATAATCGTATTTAAAGAAGCAACATGCATCCTACGCTATATCTCCAATGCAGATTATTGTAGATGTACAGCTCACTTAAGCAACAGTGAGAGGCAACATATAAATAGAACTTACCAGCAACAATAGCTGCAAAACTTGCCTATACTATTATCCTTTTCTCTGATATTATTATTGTAAATTGTTTCGCTTGATCGTTAATGAATTCCGTCGACTGCTACTGAATAGACTCTAATTTCACTGCTGCACATGTTCAGATTGCTGCTGACTGCGGTAGTCACTGCAAAGCAAAGCGGTGTAGGACGCACTTTATGTTAGGGCTTGTTTTCATTTTCTATCATTTGCCACAATTGCAGTTCGTTGTAATTTCATAAAATCTCAGCATGGAATTTTCTGAGCTAAAAGACAACCTTAATGAAGTTCCTTAAGTTCACTTAAGGGGCAATCTTCATAAATGTCGTGTTATTAAACCTGATAATTCGTGGTAAAATTAATAAAGTTAAAGTTTACCGATATTAATCTGCAATGGAGACACCGAACATTAAACTAAACATATTCAAAACTAACGAATGAATCAATGCATTTATTGGATTAATCATGTCCAACCTATAGATTTGAGTTTTAATGGGCATCGCTTTTGTAACACTAGTATTTCTATGATAAGCACAAAGTAATTAATATACGAGGGTATATATGTTTAGATCTATGCAATTCCTTTTTCTACTTTTAACAATTAAGACACATTTTTACTTCTTATTTTCTTTTATTTTAATATAAAAAATAGAAATATTTAGAACTTTACAATAACAAATAAATGTCAATGCATTAGAATTTCAGTTTGAACCAATCGCTTATTTGTATCGCCGGGCATTCGATAGGGAACGGTAGCGGCCATATTCGTCAATGCTTTAGCCTTTTGGCGTAAATAATTTAATTGCTATTGAAGAGCGGCATTAAAGAGAGATAAACAAAAAATATTCTCTTTGGTTTTCCTCCATATGCGAAATTATTTCTATCAAACTTACGCTATCTCTGCCAGTATCCAACAGTCCACTGTCTTTTCCTTTAATATTTTTGTATTGCGCATAAAGAATATCCATAGCTGCCAGTAAAACATCAGGATATACTTTACTGATTTCACCACTTAAACGTTTGAAGCTGTTGATCGCTTCATCAAGTTCATTCATTGACATCGGCACCAGCTTTGTGTTCGCTAATACCTCGAGGGCTTGCTGGTATTTACGCTCGTGATAGTAATCAAAAAAGGAAACAAGTTCATTGAGTAGATTGAATGTGGTAATGGTTTGCGGTTCGCATTCCAAACGATTACCTTAAAAAAATTAAAATTGATGTATTTTTTTGATAAAAGTATTTGATAAAAGTATTGATAAAAGAATGAAGAAGGATATATGTCGAAAAGAAAGCTTTTACCTCGTAATCGTTCACTAAATGATTTAGCCATTGCTGATAAACGTTCACGTAGTGATCCTTTCGCTGAACACTGATGAACAACTTGTGAGAGTAAAATCGATGTATAACGCAAAGCTTGATTTTGCATCTTTTTATACGAGATTTAAAAAATATAGCATTTGTTTAATTATATAGAAACGTATTCTATTTAATTCGACTTACACCGGCAATATCAAATAGTTTTATAGCGTCTTCAAACATTCCTTTCTTTACTAGACTGTCGGCCACTATACCGGCAGCTGTACGATTATCGAAATCAACACAATCGAATTGTTCAAATAGTCCCCTGGGACGAAAGAGATGAAGGAATGGGTGGCGGTTAAACTGCTGAATTTTTTTATATAAAATAAGACAAAACTTAGAGGACCTCTTCCCAAACATACTTCTATTGTGTAGTACTGTATATTACTAAATACTATACCATACTATTGAATATATTGTACATTAGTTAATATGAAAAGCGGACGGGAGATGTAAAAGAGTAACGGTTTATTGTCAGTAACAGTTACTCAAGAATTTCTGATAACCGATAAAATGCACTCAAACATTCTTATCCTTCTATTTCCAAAGAACGATTATCATCGACTAATTCGTGAGTTTACAAGCAAGTTGAAATCCTAAATGCGTTAAAACAGACCCGACTGAATACCCGATTGAACTCAATCCTATTTTATCGACCCCAAATTTCGTCATCCATACTCACCCTGAGGCAACTCCATTTGGTTGGATTTTACCAAATATTAACTCGTAATTACGACATTCTATAGCCAGATCGCCAACGCAAACCAAAAACAAATTTCGCCCTTCAGGATCTTTTAAGTTACGCAAAAAAAAGAAATACTGCAAAGCTTCGGCTGGATCGGTTATCTCGAATTTCTTAACGTACAGCATAATCAAACGAGCGATATTAAGTCGACGCATGGGTACAGGATCCTCAATATCGACAAATACTACAATGGTAAATTGAAAGAACTAATGCTTGAGTCAGATCTTTAAATCGATTGCTTACAAAGTGGTTGCTGGACATTACGCGGCCCACCAATTAGAAACATTTCATTTAAAGCCAAAGCAATGTGCACAGCATGTGTCCTATACTTCTCAGTACGCGAGAGAAATTCGATAGCTGCCTCAAATTGACCAGTCAAGGCTAAAACCTGAAAATATAAATGACGCTGCTCATGAGCGTTGAAATGCTTTTCGCCATATTTCTCTAATATTAACGTCTGTAGACCAGAGTAAGTCAGAACTTCAGTACTGTTCGTTACGTCGGTGCGTAAGATGGATAACTGAATCCAAAGAAAATCGTCTGTTGTTTTGGCGACTTCCGAATGTTGTTCATTTATATCGCAACCGGCAATAATGCAATAGACCTAAAATGATATTTGAAAAATGTAGAAAACAATGTGGAATTTTTATTTCGCCACCTACAGCTTTTTTATACGGATCAGTAGAGTTCTTTATTTTGTTGCAATAATGCAATTTCAGTTGTCCTTCCAATTTAGAATTAATCTTTTGTTCAGGTTTATTAATTTTATCCTCGAGGACTTGTATAAAATCTTCATGGCCAGCACTAGATATTGCCATAAAAAGAAAATAATTAAATTGTGAAATGTTAAATGGGATTAAAATCTGTTCGCCTACCCTCCGATTTGCATGCATCGAAGTGCTGACGGTAGATCACCACAACGAAGGCAATAGTAAACCATTGGCCAAAGTGGTTTCCCATCTACACTGGCATCTTGTAAACCGTAACAATTGCCCTGTTTGAACATTAAGCCTACGAAGGATGACACTAAATTATAAGTGCTGGGCACCCCACCACGTTGGGCTTCACGTAAATTGCTACTTATTATTGTTGACATATACAGTTTGTAGCTGGTATGAGATTGATAAAATAATAATAATAATATTTCTTCATGAGCTCCTACACATTTACAATTTACCGATTTTCCAAATATTTTCGAGCTTGCTTCACGAATTCCGCCATTTGACAACGACTCTGTATCGGATCGCGATTTCGAGATACAGGAGGAACATTCACCATATATTTCATGATCTCCCAAATTTCATTAATCTTTTGATCTTCAAAACTTTCTGCAACTTTCGCAAATTTTTGTACAAGATTGGGTCTATAGCCTCCTTTTAATACAATAGTATTATATTCATATACTTCTCGTGCATATGCCATTTCCTATTGAATGATGAAAAATATAATAGGAATAAAATCGATAAAAACTATTTTTGCTTACTATGCGATTGAGGCAGGAGCGCATACCAACTGTTTCATTTAATATTGTTTGTTCTGGTATTTTTTGTATATCAATCCAGTTCTGTGATGGACCCACCAATGCATTCAAAAGCTTGACTTTTTCTTGACGCCATTCTGCTCTAATATGTTCCCATTTCTGTTTCTCGGCAGACTCGTAGGCCTAGGCAAGTCACCGATTATTAATAAAAAAGAAAAATAAGTTATTGAAAGCCTACGTTTTTCTTAACTTCTTCAATGACAGACAAAATTGCATTTTCTCTTTCGTTTCTCAAAAAACTTTGTATATCGGTGTCTGCGATGGGATCAAGAGGTTCAAATGTTTTACGTGCACTTAATGCTTCCAACTTTTGGGAAATCTTCGGTAAATCTATTCCTTTCGATCCCAACAGGATATGTCTGGAAGGAGCAATATTTAGCCATTATATTTTGAAGAGTTCACGGTTAAAAAGCAATCATACGCCTGAATATCTTGGGCACCTGTCTGAGTGACCCTGGAATGCAATTCCTGAGTTGCCTGAAGCACTTGCGAAATTGTGCGTTCAACACGCGGCATGTCTTCGGAATTTTGTGTCTCATTTGAAAGTCGCTGAGCTTGCTGTAAAAGTGAATTAAAATCCATTGCGGCCGGCTTTCTGCGTGTTACAACTTTCCGTTTATATTACAATTTGTACAAAGTTAAATGATCCCGTTACAGATTCTATAGAGATTGTTAAGTCAATTAATAACTGAAGCATACATACGATCATTTCAAATTTGTATTAATTACTTACAAATATCACGAATAATCTTCAACCGACTGCTCGTAGCTTTAAAAATTTTGAGCCCTTCAACACGCGCAAACTAGAAAATAGCAGAACTACAGCTTGACGTTGCCGTTTTAAGATTTAACAGAAGGGTTAAAAATTGTGACAGCTTGGACCACAGATAGAGATGGATACTCGTTGGAATAAATTAGAACTTTGTTAAAATGGCCATTTTTAAGATTTGTTGAATCCATTGCGCAGTGTGTGTCAACTCGCCCGATGTTGTTCTTGTTTGCTGTGCGTTTCCTAGCGAGTAAAACGTCATATTCCTCATCGAGCATATTGAAAACATTTCGCTCATATTTCATTTCTATATAATTTTCACCAATCGTAAGTGATTGCGTTTTACTTTAAGCAAATCTCAGCAGACCGTCACTGAGATAGAAGTCCCCCATAATATGTGAAATAAATAATTCCTACAGGGGAGTGCAGGCATGTATTATTAATTTCAAACATCAAGGAACCCCAAAATTTGTCACAAATACCCCTGCCTGAGCAGCGACTCGAAATCTAAGTTTTCTCTATCGTAGTGCTTTACTACATCATCAGGTTTAGGTTATCAAATTACTGAAAATTAAGAAATTTTTATTTTAATGTTTTATGAAACAATTTAATTTTGTTGTCGTTTTTCACCTAAATGCTTCGTTGAATCGATACCCATGCGAAAACGCTAGTGGTTGTCTCGTGGCCGCGGACATAAATTTCTTGAAACTTGTACCCAATTCTTAAGAAATGTGTACCATTTTGTGAATGTATGCAAAAATGATCTTGATTTAGTGCAAGTCTGGTATTTCGTTATCCCCGGATTAAAATAATGTTGAATTTCCAGTTTTCATTAAGTAAATTCGAAGCGAACTTCGGTAATTTTAATTAACGCAAATATAACAAAAAGATTAATGAAAATTTATGTTCAAAAAATCCCCGGCAATTCAAAAACCTGAAACTTAATTAAACCAGATCTTTGCGTTAGAATCGCCGAGAAGAATAGTTGATGGTACATGTAGTAGATAATACAAATAATAAAAATTTACATCTATATCTTTATTATATAGAGTATATTTATTGCGTGATGTTCCATCGCCGTCTGGTATTTCTCTAAAACTATTGAACATAGTTAAATGTATTATTATTAATGCTCAACCAGCCGAACTCACATACCTAGTCTTTACTATGGTTTTGTGAAAGCGGTTATCATCTCTAATGAAGGTGGCCATCAATACTTTTTCTGTGGTGTATTTGAAGTTGGTATTCGTAACAGGGATAAGGCTCTGGGCTCAGGCTTCGCGGTAAAAATCAATATAGCCGTTGCCAAATTTTTTATCATATTCCGTAAGTATCTTTTCTTGGGTGCGCTACTAATAATAAAATCACATTTTTCTATTTCCTCGCAATCTCGAATGGTGAACACACTCTACTTTACGGTCGCCCTATAGTGGATGTATAAAAGATAGATCGAAAAAGTCGAATACGAAGGAGAAAACTTTTTAAGGCGTGGATTTCGCAATTAATTCCGTAGCATTTTCTTACGGTATACCAACCGTAAAAAGTCTTCAATTTGTTGCGAAATATTACCAATTATTACACTTTCCTGGTGATTTTTGTTAATACATCGCAATGACTGATATTAAATCATTTTTTCATGAGTGGTGCGCGAAAACGAAGGTGGAACCGAAGTATGATATTCGGCCTACTGGTAAGAATAAAGTCTCCAACATAAACCATATTGGCATAGGTTTTAATATCTCTGTATTTGTTTTAAAAAATGTCTAGGACCGAAACATCGTCAACGTTTTCTGTGCGAGGTTCGTGTTTCGGGCTATCCCTATGTCGGTGCCGGAAACTCTACAAATAAAAAGGATGCCGAACGTAATGCAACAAGAGATTTTGTTAATTTCCTTGCCAGAAGTGGTAAATTACAGCCTGGTGATATTCCGTCAGACGCAGGAATTAGTGCGGTGCCCACTGCAGATAATTCTTCCGCTGCTGAACAGCGAGAATATTTTGGCGGCGGCTTAGGCCCGCAAGATCTAGGGCGGGCTTACCGTCCTATTGGGAACGATGATAACCGCCCCTTCAATTTAATTGATCGCGCCCAAGAACAACTAGATATGAAGGAGGCTGAATCGATTGATGTGAATGCTGCTATTCATGGAAATTGGACTATTGAGAATGCAAAAGCAAAGCTACATCAATTTATGCAGATGAATAAAATAGTTGCTGACTACAAGTACACAGCTGTCGGACCTGATCACTCAAAGTAGGTTTACTCGGGACGTGGTGATTATAAATACAACGAGCTATTGTTGAATTCTTATGTTGAGAAACTTTTGATCAATGGTTGAGGGTGGTGGGGTAGGTCTGCAACATTATAAATGAACTATTTCTCCTATTTACTGCAGTTGCAAACAATTTTACAAGAATTTCAACATTTTCGGATGGTTTCTGTAATACTTTCAATAATTGCAGTTCAGTATAGTTTGTGTTTTAATATCACGTGAATTCAACAAAAGCTCTGATGAAATACAGAACGTAATAATGCATTTTGTATGAAAAAAGAGATTTTTCCGAACAATTATCGAGTTTTTACCCGTGATCGTGTGTGCTATGAACAGTAAAAGAGACGAAAAGTAATGAAGAACCTTGGTACAGTTTTCTACAAATGTTCGGAATATTCATAGATTTTGAAGTGCTAGACAATTAGTTGGACAATGTGCTCCTCCAGTGTTCGATGAGCATAATACATTCCATTAATGTTCTTTACAAAGCAAGGATCGTAAATGGAATTATTTATGTATGAGTTGTTTATTGATTTCAGTTATTAATTATATTTAAATTGGTAACTGCATTTTAGTTGTTAATTTATTTTTTATTTACTAGAGTTATTTTTTATTAAATATTGATAAAATTTTGTAGGAAACGCATTTGTAGAAAACTGTATGTCGAGGTTTTTAAACGAGTTTGCAGTCTGCTTTATCTAATGAGCTGTTCATACGTACACTTGATCTAGATTGTACAGACTACTTTCCTTAGAGGTAAGTTTATTAAGGAACGTAAATGTTTTTTGGGTTTTAGCTGTTCATAAATTTTATTGACAAAATCTTACTTTAACCGAATTGAGTAATTAAAATCGCAAAATACTGGATCGCGAAATGGCATAATCCTGATGAGACATAGTCACGACGCTGACCCAACGCACAGTATTAGAGATTAAAATAATTAATTGTGGAATCTCGTTCAAACACGAATCAGTGCCAATACAGTACGGAAAAACTTGTGATTTCAGAAATTTGAAATTTAATTCGTAAATTTCTAATTCGTAAAGTTTGACCATTTTGTTTTCCTTCTCAAAAAAGCATACGAAACAACAATAGTTGTTGTGTTGCTAGTACGTGACTTAAATACTTCATTAATTTTTCCATAGAGAGATAATTCTATAGTATTTTGAAATCAGGATTTCAAATCAGTCCTTTATTCTATTCGGGTTAATTTTTTTCTTCCTTTTTGTCTGAATTGCTTTGCAATTTGTTTCAGATTCACGATTAAGATCTTGCCATGATTGAAAATAAGTCTCTGCTTTTCTTTATCGCAGGAGTTTCATGGCAGAAATGCATATATTTGTACGAGCCTTGAATCGGAGTATAAGTGCTCGTGAAACTGGCTCTAATAAGCAGTCAGCTAGTAAATCATGCGCCCTTTCACTAGTGCGTCAGCTATACCACTTAGGCGTGATTGAAGCCTTCGCGGGCACATTGAAGCAAAAAAAAGATGATGAGGAGCTAAAACCGTATCCAGTTAATATCAATCCAGAAATTATGGAAAGAGTGGTTGAATGTATAAATGCTTTGGATCTACCAGTAATTGATATTCCTAATTACAAATGTGATCCTGATGGTCCTCCAATCAATTTACTAGTAATATTTTTCTTTTATTCTGAAAAATCTATCTCTCCTATTCTTGATTTTTAATATATATTTTTACTGATAATAGAGTGTAACTAAAGAGGATCATCAACGTCATGCAAATGATAATCAAATGCAGGCATCAGTTATCCCGTGGGCTCCGCCTCAACCGAACTGGAATGCATGGATTGCTAGCAATATTGACGAAGGATATCTGTCTACTGCCTCATTGGATGATCTTTGCGTTGACTTGGAAAATGCTACTAAGGATAAAAGATTGGATCCTGAGTATCAGGTAGGCACATAATTCTCTATGGGTTTATAATAACGGCTTTATTAAATGGTTTCATTATAGAAATTTATGGAATTCCGTGAAAAATTGCCAATTGCCGCCATGCGAAATGAAATAATGTCAGCAATAAATGATAATCCTGTCATTATAATTCGTGGTAATACCGGTTGTGGAAAAACCACACAGATTCCTCAATACATATTAGAGGACTATATTGCCTCTGGCCAAGGAGCATTGTGTAATATTTATGTCACTCAACCCCGTCGAATTTCTGCCATGTCAGTTGCTGATCGTATTGCATGCGAGCGCTGTGAGAATCTTGGCGAATCTGTGGGATATTCCGTTCGTTTTGAATCCGTGAATCCAAGACCGTACGGTGCCATTTTATTCTGTACTGTGGGCGTATTGTTACGTAAATTGGAATCAGGTCTACGCGGCATCTCACATGTTATTGTAGATGAGATTCATGAACGTGATGTGAATAGCGATTTCGTTTTAATAATTTTGCGAGATATGATACACACATACCCCGATCTTCGAATTATTCTCATGTCGGCAACAATAGATACAACATTGTTTTCGGAATATTTTGGAAAATGCCCTGTAATCGAGGTGCCCGGTCGCGCTCATCCAGTCCAACAATTCTTCCTTGAAGATTGTATTGAAATGACTAAGTTCATGCCAACTCCGGAATCTCGTAAGAACCGTAGGGATAAAGATGACGAGGATGAGAAAATCCCTGAAAATAGCAATGATCCTTCAGAACAAAATCTCAATAAGGTTATTGACTCCAAATATTCAGCCACTACGAGGACTGCTATGGGCATGCTATCTGAATCGGATTGCTCTTTCGAATTGATTGAAGCTTTGTTAATATATATAAAATCAAAAAATGTTCCTGGAGCTATTCTAATATTTCTGCCAGGATGGAATCTGATTTTCGCTTTAATGAAACATCTGCAGAATTCCCAATTCGGTGGACCACAGTTTCGAATTCTACCTTGCCATTCTCAAATTCCACGAGAAGACCAACGTAAAGTGTTCGAGCCTGTACCAAATGGAGTTACGAAGGTGGATATATTTTTTATGAAATTAGATGAAAGTCTTCAATTTTACAAATATATTTTTAGATCATTTTGTCTACGAATATTGCTGAAACTTCTATCACTATTGACGATATTGTTTTCGTTATCGACACCTGTAAAGCAAGAATGAAAATGTTCACATCTCACAACAATTTAACAAGTTATGCCACGGTCTGGGCCAGTAAAACAAATTTAGAGCAGCGCAAAGGTCGTGCTGGTCGCGTGCGTCCGGGATTTTGCTTCACTCTCTGTTCTCGAGCTCGTTTTAATATTTTAGATGAGAATTTGACCCCGGAAATGTTTCGTACGCCATTGCATGAAATGGCACTTACTATCAAACTGCTTCATCTGGGCTCTATTCATCAGTTTTTGTCAAAAGCTTTGGAGCCTCCACCTCTGGATGCCGTAATTGAAGCGGAAGTTTTGCTGCGTGACATGCGCTGCTTAGATTATCAGGACGAGCTTACGCCGCTTGGACGAATACTCGCTCGATTGCCAATTGAACCGCGTTTAGGGAAAATGTTGATTTTGGGCGCGGTCTTCGGTTGCACAGACTTATTGGCTAGTATGGCTGCTTATTCGAGCACTTTCTCTGAGATATTTGCGTTGGATATTGGACAGCGGCGTTTGGCAAATCATCAAAAAGCCCTCGGAGGTCGAAAGTGTTCTGATCATATCGCGATGATTGTTGCCAGTAATATGTGGGAAAGTTATAAGCGTCGCGGTGAAGCGGAAGAGACTCGTTTCTGCGAATGGAAGGGTCTTCAATTGTCGACGATGCGTGTCATGTCGGAGGCTAAGAAGCAGTTGCTTGATTTGCTGCAACAGACCGGCTTTCCAGAGGAGTCAATGATTTCTGCAAGAGTTGACACTGATGCTGAAGATCCTTCTATGGATATGGCAGTTGCTTTGCTCACTGTCGGACTTTATCCAAATATTTGTTATCATAAAGAGAAGCGTAAAGTTCTCACTACCGAATCAAAAGCAGCTTTGATACATAAAACATCGGTGAATTGTAGCAATTTGGCGGTAACCTTTCCATATCCTTTCTTTATATTTGGTGAGAAGATACGTACCCGAGCGGTGTCATGCAAACAATTAACTATGGTCGCACCATTACATTTATTGCTCTTCGGATGCCGCAAGGTTGAATTGGTGAAAAAGGATGTAGTAAGACTTGATAATTGGTTAAACTTTGAAATGGATGGGGTGTGTGCAGCTCAAATTAGCGCATTAAAATCAGCTATAGAGAATCTCGTGACCATTGCTTGTGATAATCCTGAAGAAAGCTTGAGATTGGATGAGGCGAATATGAAATTGGTTGCTGTGATTAAAGACCTTTGCATAATGACTGCTGGTGATTACAGAATACAGCGGGAATCTGGGATATTACCTTTTGAATGTAGAGCGCCCAGAAGAGATTTTAGTGAAGGTGGACCACCGAAAAGGCGCTTTGGTGATGATTTTAGAGGCGATGGTGGGAACTGGAATACAGGGAGAAACTTTGGTGGTTACGGAAACAGCACAAGATTTGGAGGAGGCACTAGTGCTTGGAGTCGAAATGATCGAGCTAGGCGCAGGTTCTAAGCGAATGGATATTAAGTGATTTTTAAAGTCTGGTTTTCCATAAAAAGATGAATAAAACATAATACACGAATTATTCATTAAATTGTTTATTATACAACTAAATTCCTGAATATGTGACATGGTCAAATTATGAAATTAATTTCATATTGTGGTTATTTGATCATTATTGCGCTGCCTCCACCACTCTCTTTTTTATTAGGATTGGTCCAAAGTTGATTTTCGCTGCTCACAACGCTTCGAACAGTAAAATTTTTTATGTTCGTCCATGTATGTGGCCTCATTGTCACAAACTCTGCACCATCGTTTTGTTTTCATTTCCATCATTTCCATTTCTTTATCACGTATTTTCATTTTTAGTCTTTCAATTTCAATCTCCAATTTACGAGCGGTTTCTAATTGCAGCGGCCACAGAGCAACAACAATTGCAGTCTGATTGCTAAGCTCTTCTAGAAGTCGCTTGGCTTCACGAGTGGTCGTACGGAGTTGTGTGGTCGATACATCTATTTGAAATTCACCCGCCTTTATTTTCGGTATTTGAAACGAATTATGAGTTTGTGATCTCCGCAAGTTCTTAAGATTGTTTGGATGAACATCGTGCCTTTTAGACTTCATTATCATCTACAGAAATTCCTGATCTAATTAAGGATTGTTTACTAAAAAACGACCAAAGCTTTCAAAATAGAAAAGTCCTTAAACTTTTTCGGGCTGCCAATTTCACATTTTGTTGTTAAAAAATTCTTAAGGTTAACATTAGTTGACGAAATAAACGGAAATTATTATTTGGGGGCGTTTAACTGGTTATATACGAAAGTAAAATTTTATAGCTTCCACACATCGAAATGCAGGTTTGTTGTCTAGCTACTAATAAAAATTTTTATTATTTATAAAATTTATAAAATTATATCGGACATTATATAGGCTCTTATTGGAAATGAGGGAAAATAAATGAGCGCATGCAGCCTGATTGGAAATTTATAATTTGTCTGCATTCTGGTGCTCCGCTGCTTTATTACTATTTGTTTACATTTTAACCAGCATTTGGTATTTAAATTTTGCTGTGATGCTAGTTGCAAGAACTAAATCAATAAGATCAATAACCAAATGATGTTTTGCCAGTAGTCACCATAATTACGATGCGTTGGGGGTATTAGTTTGAATAAAATAATATCTACCAGCTTCTCAAGTGCAAAATATACTCAAAAAATTTTACTCTGGCAACATAGGTGACTTTAATGGCAGCTGTCACTCCGCTTTGTCTATTGATTTTCAAACAAAAGAAGGGGCTGCTTGATACATAATTTTGATGAAGAAGTGTAATTGAAAAGAAATTGTGTAATTTTTTTAAAGTTAAAACATTCAAAAGTGTTATAAACTCCTTCTTATTAAGATTTTGTGTAAATTTGCGAAATTTGGAACTGAAATTCTTTAAAATCAAACCGATCAGAAAAAAATGGTGGGCATACTCGATCCCATGAAATATGGTGAATACTTCTATGAATTATATACGAATAATAGCAGAAGGTAAGTGATTAGAAATAATTCACTCCTAAAGAAAAGTAATATTCTAGTTGAACATAATAATTTACTTTGTATTGAATTTGGCAAATGCTTCAGAAATCTAATATAAATTTGTAAATATCTTTTGCATGTATAGAAATAAATTTTATGACGGCTTCCCTGTTATTGATTTTTGACATTTTCTCAACCCTTAATTGCGGTTCTGCTGTTGTTGTTTGTACTGACAGCTGTCAAATTGTCTAGGTCATGTTTTGGTGGCACATATTAACCGGCATTAAACACCTGATTTTGCTAATGTTTTTTTCTGATTAATGTAAACAAACAAGTGTGGGTGGTTATTTATGTAAACAAAATTAAGAGGTTAGGGAAATCGATAATATTTGCAATAGAATTATATTTGCATTGGTCATAATTTCATAATTGATAAATGTCATAATATCAGAATTATAATTTTTTGTAATTAATAAAATAATCTTTAATATTGCTGCAGGAAACAAAGAAGTGACCATAAATCACGTTCGAAGCGCAAGAATAAAGACAAGAAAATTGCAGCAGCTCTTGATGGAGATGCTAATGCTGGTCTGGCTGGTGGAGCAGCTGGAGCCGTCGAGTCGGGAATCAATGATATCTTAAATATGTATCCGGTATTTTCGATGGCGCAAATAAGTCTCGAAGCCAATGCATCGAAATTTGCAGTCTTCGCATCAATACGATCGTCGATATTGGAAGCAGAGACAAAGTATGCATTATTTCAAGAAAACAGTGTTAAAAAATTAACATTGACTACATCGAATTCGTCATGTTGTCTGCTTTGCGCCAGTTCAAGTCTTATGAGCAACTGTGCTGACTGTTCCTGCCACACAGTGTCATCGGGAGTGGCAGGAGTAGGAGGAAAACGTTTATGCCATGGATCTATTCATAGCGATGACAGCGAATTGGACGAAGACATAGAAAAGGAAAAATCTATTATTAAAGTACCCTTTATTGTAGGCGCTGGCTTACGTAGCCTTTTCGAACTTATCGCAGATGCGCGTAATATTCAGCCAATTCTATGTACAAAAGCATTAAAGGCATTGCTTGATGTTATTCAAGGTCAACAGCCGGAATCCTTCAAACAAGAACCTGAAAATATAATAAATCAATTGTATGATTTACTATTGGATTTATCCACTATGCCAGGTGCTACAAGTGGTTGCATTAATTCATCCGAATTCAATTGGTCATCCATGGCATGTTCTGCCCTGATTGGTTTATGCATTGCACGAGGGGATACAGGGAAGACCTTAAAAGCTATAGCTGCTTTGTTGATGTCTCCCAAAAAACTATCGACACAATTAGTTCATTTGCCAACGGTTTTATTATCGCTGCAACGAACGGTAATGAGTGCAGCACTTAAAAAACCGACATTTCCGGACTTTCATAATAATGGTGTGCCGCAAAATTCCTTAATTGATGAGGTTAGTTTGAGTTGTTTTTTTTTGTTCTTGGGAAGGACAAGGTACGATTATTACTATTAATTCCATTTTGTATTTTGTTGTAACAGTTTACAATAAGCTCGGATGCTATTGGAAATAGCCAGATATTAACTCAACCTGCTATGGCTTCCGATGGAACGTATATTTATCTACTTTTGGGAAGTGCCCTTTTTAAAATTGGTACTGGTTTTGGTGGTTCGTATAGAGGTCATATTTATGCTACAAATACCGGTTTTGCCAAAGAAAAATGCGGCTGGCTTGGCTATTCTGGTGGTTGCTTATATTTCAAAGCAAATTCGAGGCGTGGATCAGAACCTTTACACATTGTCAATACTGATAATCTTTCAATAAAAGGCAATATTAGCATTCCTGTTGCCAGAGATGGTCTTAGTTATGTTTTGTTCACAGATGAGAATGCGATTAATGTTCTCTGCGCTAATAGAGATGTAAGAAGAATGTCGTGATGTTTAATATTCTACAAAAAAATTGTATTTTTATTTCTAAAAAAGTTTATATTTCCCCACAGGATTCTCTTGTAGTTAAACAAATAAATGGCCAACAAGGAGAATCGCATAGTTTTGAACTTCCTCTTAAATTGGCTCGGAAAAAGTTTCGAACACTTGGTTATGCAGCTTTTGAGGATGAGGTTCTTAATCAAAACCAAATACAGAAAATACAATCATCTTACAATATTTTTGAGCCGAAAATTCCAAACGATATAGAAATTCAAGGGATTGCTTGTGGAAAGGAGTTTGGTTTAGTTTTGGCCTCGAATGGTAAAGTTTACTACTATGGAAAATCGGGCTCTTTAGGTCTGAAATCTGTTGGTCGTACTCCAACAATGAAAATGACTGAATTGATCATATCGAAAGTATCGAATATTGTTCATATAGCTATAGGCCATGATGGTGTTCATGCTCTGCTTGTAAATGATGACGGTACAGTCTATTTTGCAGGTAATGAAATATTAACTATATTCCAAACTCGAATATATTAATTTTTTCCTTCTCATATTTGTAAAATAGGTACCGCTCGACGCGGTGAGGATGGTGACACATCAAAAAATCGTCGTCAGCCGAAAGCCGTCAAACCAAAAAAGATGACTAAAATTGATGGTCATGTCATTATTCAAGCAGCCTGCAATAATGGAACTTCTGCATTCGTCACAAAGGCAGGAAAACTTATTATGTTCGGTAAAGATACGGCACACTGTGATTCGATGGGTTTTGTTAACGACTTTGCCGACCAACATATTGTTAAGGTTGCTTTGGGTAAAGCGCATTGTGTTGCACTGAATTCAAAGGGACAGTTGTTTACATTTGGCCTTAATAACAAGGGTCAGTGTGGGCGTGTTTTTACTAAATCAAAAGAATCGTGCACTGTCTCGAACGCAGGTGCAGAAGTCGATTACAAAAATGATCAGAATGATAAAAAGCTGAAATTTGATTTCTCATCGCTTTGTGATTACGATGACCACACAGTAGTTCAGGGTCAATGTCGCGTTTGTGTGGTATGTCAAGAATGTACCGGATATAATATATCATGTGTATCGTCATTAAAGGTTCCCATTGAGGATCGCGTAGCTGGAGCGTAAGTTATGCTAAATGCAATACTTGTAACTAAGTGTACATGTGGATCGATGCTTTTCCTTCTTTTAATTATTTAGGATTTGTCCCTGTGGTCATGGTGATGCTGGATGCTCAAAATGTGGACTTTGTTCTACTTGTATTTCTGTGCAAGAAAGAGACAATGGTGTTTATTTTTATTTAAAGCATTTCTATTCTCGTGGTCTCAACTGTTTTCATTTTTAGATTCAAGCGATGCGAAAATACGTACTGATCGACTACAAAGATCAAAGATAATTACGCTACGGCGTAAGGAGAAGAAAATTGGTGAGGATAGTAAGCCCCAGGTTGATTTAGATAAAGATCCTCCAAGAGTGGCGCCAATGGCCCCACAACTTCTCAGCCTTCCTTCCAATTCACCCGTCATACAAATAGCTTGCGGCCTTCATCACACTGTCGCTCTCACCTTGGCTGGTGAAGTATTTACTTTCGGAAGCAATCAATATGGCCAATTAGGCACAGGAGATTTACAGCCAATTAATGGACCCATACAAGTCAAATGTCATGGTTCTGTTAGTCATGTGGCTGCCGGTAGTAATCATACAGTTATTATGACTTCTAAGGGAATGGTTTATACATTTGGCAATTATCAGAAGGGTCAATTAGGACGACTCCCAAATGAGTGTCAAAGCAAAGCGTCTGCTCAAGATGAGGCAGGATCTTCGGATATAAAGGACGTAGGAATTACCAAATTAATGGAAAACGGTGGATGCTCAGGAAATGCTGCAACAAGAGATAATTATCATTCTCAGAGGCAGAAATATTTGTGGAATTGTACACCGGGATCTGTGTTGTAAGCATCAGTGATATGAATTAATAACTGTCAGTGTGTGTATTTATTTTGAATATTTTTCAATTTAGTGGACTTGGCCCAACCTTCGGAAAGAAGGCCACTTGGATTGGAGCAAGTGGTGATCAAACATTCATAAAAATTGATGAATCCTTGATCACACCGCAATTGCTACCAAAAGTAAATGTAGTTGCGAATAAAAAGACAATTTGTAAGTTTTTTTATAAAAAGAAGTCGCAAATTTAAATCGTTATAATTAAATTCATTTTCCTTTCAGTACTTATTCCCACAATTCCTCAGCCATTTCTTTCACTTTCAATCAATCGAAGAGATGGAAGCTGCTCAGCGCATTACAAGAATCAAGTTAATTTCGTGCAAATGATTCAGAATAACAAAGCGAATATTTTTCCAGAAATTAATCAAAATTTCACGGGCAATGATTCACAGCGTGGCATTGCCGGGACTATAAATGAACAAATGTCGCGCAGTATGCATGAAGCACGTAATCAAATATTTGATTTGCATGAAAATCACATGTATGGAGATTTGCAACGCAAGCGGCGTAATAAGCACGATCATCATTCTAGGAGCGTCGTAGGCGGTGGTGGTGGTAGTAGTAGTGGTGAGAAGATGCAGCCTCAAATAGCATTTGCTATTGATCCATTTTTCAATGTGTTGTGGGTATACGATGGAAGTTTAAAGAAATTACTTTGCTACAACGTTATTGCTAGTGAGATTCCAAAGAAAGCACCGGTAATAATAGCAATGATATGATTGGAATTATTTCAATAGCAATTCGATGATAAAATTTAAAATTTCAGAATGCTTCGAATTTTCGTGCACTTCTATCTCCTGAATTAGCTTTGCCCAGTAAAATAGAATCACGAGTATCACGATCACAGGCGTCTTTAAATCTGTTAGCTTGTTTGGATATATTAACGTCTGCCCAGGATGCTATGTATGTTCCTCTACCTGATATTATATCTTCTTTCTTCGTGTACATTGCATGCATTAATTGTTAATTTCCCTTAGACCCAGTTGCTTCGAAGAAGTTATACCGTATCAACAGAATCAGATAAAGGAATCTCAAAACAGCGACTATCAAATTGTTAATAGATTTGACAACTTTGGTGGTGGATGGGGTTACTCCGGTCATAGCGTGGAGGCAATACGTTTCAGTGTGGATACTGATGTAATGATATGTAAGTACATTACAAGTCGAATTACCATGATTAGTTTGGTTTATGATTATGATCTTCTAGGTGGGTTTGGTATGTTTGGTGGACGTGGTGAATATACTTGTAAATTGAAAGTGTTCGATTTGGGTACCGATGGTGGTGTATATGAAAAAGACGGTATTCTTATAAGTGAAATCAAGGAGATTCCTTATGAATGTGCGGCACGTAGTAAACATCATATATTATTATCAAAACCATTTACTGCATTGGCAGGACGATGGTATTTAGTTTGGGCTCGTATAGCTGGACCATCATCTGATTGTGGATCTGCGGGTCAGGCATCAGTTACTACAGAAGACCAGATTGTATTCTCATTTAAATCTTCAAAAAAGGCAAATAACGGCACTGATGTCAATTCTGGTCAGATTCCGTCAATTCTCTATCGCTTAATAACCTTAGAATCGAAACAGCCTTCACCACCGATTGATTCGGATCCTGTACAGAAAGTTTCTAAAGCTTTCGCTAATACGGTCACTAAAGATTGTTTTGAAAGTTTAGTCGTTCTGCTTAGCTGGTCGTGGGAGGCTTTCAAGGCGAATATTCGAGAACAAAAGGACAAGAGTCGTTATCTTCAAGTCAGGCAATCGTTGGATTATTTAGTATATGTCAACAAGTCCTGTTTGCGTTTGCTAAGGAAATATACAAATGAAATTTATCCCCAAAGAGAGGAATTAAGCACTTCCTGCAATGCATCGACCTCAGCCATAGCAGCAGCAGCATTAGGCAAATTGCAATCTAAAACAAAAACACATGAAGGTGTAAAATGCATAGGCGATGGGGGAGGAGGAGGAGGTGGTAGTGGTATGTTACATTTTCAACATTGTATTATTATATGTGTATTAAATATTGCATTGCATAATATCAGTATTATTGTGGAGATCAGAATTTTTGGACATATGCTTGGATGGAAACTTGGAAATCCAAGATATAAATCCTCTCGCTCATTTGAAATGATTTTTATAGGACAAGACAAGACCGTAGTATGTTATGTGATGCTGATATTATTCTTTCTTTTAGTTGTTTTTACTCTTTGAAGAAAATATGCTAGTATTTTTTTAAAAGCAACAAACTGAGTTGTTAAAAAAGACCACCCCTCTTTACGTAAATCATAGTTTCGAATAAAATTATCCAACAAATTCTCTTAAAATATATTCAAGTCAGTATTTTTTTCAAGACAAACCTACTAAAGCCACCACCACGGGTCGTAGTGTTGGAACCAGTGTGAATTCCTCTACGCCAACAATGACTCGTAAGCACAATTTGGAAAATATTCATTTAGCAGAGTGCATTGGGAATGTCCGCGCTCTTCTGATAAGTATATTCTGTGATGATATATTAAAGGATGTTTGCAGTGAAGAAGGTGAGTTATTGAAATATAATATAGTAACTCGTTTATAATAATATTTCACTGTTTAGGCTTAATAATGGTTTCGGATATTTTGGACGAATGCCATATTAGTTTTGTTGCATGCTTTCATATTTTCTATCCTACGTCGTCACTCAAATGGAATTGCCTGTGCGATCTTTTATCACAAATTGATAAGGTGAAATTTCTTATACGATTATATCGTATTTTTATAATACGTATATATTTATATTTTATTTATTATTTATTATATTTTATTATTATATTTATTATTTTATATTTATTATATTTATTACATAATTATTTTTTATTATATTAATTATTTATTATATTTATATTTTTTTTAAACATGTGTGCATATTTTCAACAGGGAATCCTACATGCTCGACTTTTGAGTGCTATCCTAGCAGGTCTTTGTTCGCCATCTATTAAATTACGTTCGACTTTTTCACTTCTTGCTCCTGGTAATGAACGTCAATCGATTATAAGTCCAAGCGACAACTCGGGATTACCAATGCTTACATCAACAGAAGCTCATCAGTATCCGATTCTTGTGGAACAAATGGTTTACCGCACTCAACAAGAGAAAAACGATTTCAATAACGTGTGGGTTTTTAAGGATGTGCTTGTACGTTTGTTGGATATCATCGCGAGTCCTATACGATCGAAAATCGAAAATATTTATAATCGTTCTATACATTTTAATAACATCTCAAAATTTGTCAGCAAAGAAGTTAATCAGGGTTTAATTAATAATTGTTGTCATTTGTTGGCTCGTGTATTGGCTGAAATAGTTTATCAGTCTTCAGTGGTAGATGTAAGATGAGCATAATGTGATTCCTAATGAGGAATAACTAATTGGAAAAGTACATTTTATTACAGTTTGATAAAATGTTTTTACCACCTCGTTGTTTGCATTCTACTGGTTCACGATTTACACGCTGCGATTTAAGTCGTACCTGGAATACCGGTAACTTTGGTCCCGATGCTATTGCGTTTACTGTGGACAGGCCTGGTATAGCGATTGCTGGTATTATGGCATATTCTGGCTCTGGAAGTTATGATTATCAATTGGAATTATTATACGATAATACAGTTGATGTACAGTCGCAACATAAGTGGGAAACTTTAGAATCTGTTTCGGGTTCTTATGATCAGGATGCGGTGCACAATGATATGACAGAAATTAAATTCGAACGTCCGGTCTATTTAAAAGTGAGCGATAAATTAAAAGTCTATTTAAAAATTATAGCGATTGATTAATATTTCTTTTATTTTATGCAGGAAAATATACGTTATGCTTTAAGACTTTGTTCGCAGGGTGCACGTACATGTTCCGGTGATTCTGGCATGACAAGCTTACGTGGTCCATGCGGTGTTACTTTCAATTTTTATTCCTGTGATCTTAGTTTTAACGGTACGACTCCACAACGTGGCCAAATTCCGTGCATTCTCTACTATAGCGCTCCTATTAAAAGCGAAAATCACAGTTACCCAGTGGCTAATTTCGGTAGCTCCTCGAATGAAGTTTCCATGCGCGACACCGCTCTACAGATTACAGCCGATATTACAAAGAAATGTACGGAGCTGTTAATTTTAGCACGTAATGCTCTGGCAGCATCACTTTCACCCTCTGACAACTCATCCAATCATACACAAACTATCGATTCGGAACATAATATAACACCCATTGAAGAGCATATGGATATAAATTGGGCAAATAATTCACGGATTTATGCACCACCAGTCGATCCAAATATACCAAATGCAGCACGTGATATAACAAAACGGTTTGAATCTTTTTCAAAGGGCATTATGGAGACGTTGAAATTCGAGAAACGTTCAACGAATCCATTTGAAATGGAGATTGAAATCGGTGCTACCGAAATATATCCAAAGGACTTAATATTAGATGATGGTAGAGGCTTACAAGACTTGAATTTTCGTAATGGGCAAATTACCACATTCAATGGAAATGAGCGTGCTGATAATGATTTATCGGCCGAATATGAAAACTCGTTTAATCAGTCATCATTAAATAGATCTGATAATGACGACCCGGCAAGCCAACACTTTAGCATAGTTAATATTCTTGATATTTTTAATAATATATCATCAAATATGTTTCATACATTGCTCCCTCTCGTTTATGCTCACGTTGGTACTTTGGCCTCCACTGATCCAAAGGTAAATATAAAGGAAAAGGAAAACAATTTGTTGTGTTAAATTAATAAAATATCGTTAAACCTCTTTAACATTGGAATTTCTTCGTGCAGTGGTCGGTTCAAATATTGGGTCTTATCAAGGAAATTCTGCCACATATTGCTGCCTTGAATCAATTATATTTAACGAGGGATCAGGATTTGGGTCCCGTTGCTTCTCGATTACAGCGATTGCAAAATTCTGATGGTATCGTTGGTGAAAAGCCTTCTTCACCGTTTATTATTCCAACAACAAGTAATCATTATTGCACAGTAGAGAGTGAGCATCCGTATCACAGTGCTTCCATCAACTGTTATCGCGTAGAATTTCCATCTTGCGTGCAATGGATAACAATTGAATTTGATGCTCAATGCGGAATGGCGCAATTGGAAGACTATCTATTACTCTCAATACCAGTACGGTCGACACGTATTGAACAGAATTGCATTTATGAGAATTATTTCGATATACTTGATAATAATATGAGCGTAAGAAAATCTGAATGCAAATATGCAAACGTAATAAACAGTTGCAACGCAAATGATAGAGCAGTACAGCAAACTGTAAATGATTCGAAGGAATATATTGTAATAAAAAAGTTTAATACGTATGTATTATTGAGACTTAGGAGAGGAAGGGTGGTGTGGTGGTGGGAATTTAATTAGTTTTTCTTTTGTGTAATTTCTTTAGATCTTCAAATTGGTCCCAGAATGTCATGGTCTTGCCTGGGAATTGTGTTGAATTTTCATTGGAAACTGCCTCCTTGTACGCTCATGATCCAAATACAAATAAATTTGGCTTTAAGTGTTTGGTAGTGGGTTACGATAATCCCGTATCTGTGAGTAAAATTTCATTAAATTCATATTTATTCATAGTTGAATTGTTTCAATTTCAATAATAACATTTATTCATTTGTTTTGTTAGAATTTATCAAATAATTGCTGTTTATTACGTTTGGAGCAAGAATTGGCGTATTTGGGCGGAATGTGCAGTGCAAACCTTATGAAGAAAGAACTTAATTTACCAGGTAATTAATAATGTATTAGGAATTATTTAAAATGATCGCTAATTTCTTTATTGGTCTACAATAGATGATAAAAATCTTGAAGATCTGACCGATATTGAAGAAACGTTAAACACGCATTTTGGTCTTCTATCGAAAGGGTTTGCTTTAGCAGAACCTGGTTTAACAGTTCATCAGGCTCTAGAATCTTATTTGCCCATTGGGTAAGTTTAAGTATTAATTTTTAGTTTTTATATTTTTTTATATTTAAAATAAATACATATTAGCGTTAGTTCGGTTATTTCGTATCGTATAACTTCTCACTTTAGAATAAATATTTTACACTACATTTTGGTAAAGCATTTTTCTTCGATAACTTTAAAGCCAGTCTATCCCGCGGTAGAGGAGGCGGTGATTTTATATTTACTTTGCGATTTACATGCACGCGTTTCTCACACATTTTTATTTCACAAGTCAGTCTTAAGAAGTCCGGCATTTTCAATTTGGTAAACAATTTGTGTCTCTTTATACGTTCTTGGTTCTGGCAATACCACATCCATTTTTTTGCGCTTTTTCTTCTTCTTCGAAATACGTAACCATACAATTGCAACAACAGTAATTATAATTACTAATAATAAACCTAAAGCTATTAAAATTATATACAATAAATAAGACGTTTGATTGCAATCGAATTGCATTATTTTGCTTATTGTTAAAAAACTTTGGTTATCGCCACGTTGAAATAAAATTTTATCTGAGAATTTCTGAAAGAATTTCTCACGTGGTTGTGGTGGTTTAAGATTTGTGTTGAGATCTCTACATGAAAATTGATTCAGATAGTATAGTTGCTCGATATTTAAGCGAAATTGTTCATTGAATTCTAATGGGCGTGGTCCATTTAATGGAAAGCGTATTGTATTATTGCTGAAACGGAGTTCCATTTTCTCGCTGGCAATATAATGGCGATGTACCGTTAAACCTATTATATTGAAGGAGTTTTTAAAAGGAATATATCTATGCTATCGCGAATAAATTATCCATTTGACAAACCTCTGAAAGAAATTGGAGTGGTGTTGCCAAAATTATTGTCTCGAATTATGGCACTTTCTCGAACATGCGCTTCAATCCATTCTGCATCAGCACCATCGAAATGACTATTTGAAATACTAAGTTTAGAAACCACTGGAAAACAAAGAAGTTAATGATTTACTAATATCTAGATTGTTTAAGATTTCAACGAAATCTATAAATTACAATAAATATTTTATATACGTATAACAGTAAACGACTTACTTTTGAATGTAAAAGCTTTCGAATGCACTTCCTTAAATTGTACATTATTTATTCGCAGTGTATTTAATATTTCCAATTCGTAAAATGATTTTGATGGCATATTTGTTTCAAAACGACAATTTGTTATTTCCAATTGATCAATAGCGAATTTTTTGAAGGCCTATCAATGGATTTACAATAACAGTGATTTCTCCATTCTATCTAAAGATTCCAACATTACAAACTTACTTGTGGTTCCATTCTGTTCACCACGACGTTATTCATTTTAAATAGAATAGCTTTTTCGTTCAATGTTGTAAATCCGAATGGATGTATTACATCGATTTGTCCATCAAGGAATGAAGCCTCTTCAATATTGCCATTGATTGCATGCGAATCGATCGCTTTGAGATGAATCTGATCAATATAAATTGTTTTGTAGTCACGTTTGTTGAGTTACGTTATTAATTTATAACATTATTATTTTATCATGTTATTGCGTTATTGCGTTATTACATTATTATAGTAATTTTTTGAAAAATTTTATGATTACCTCATTGAATTCAATTATTAGGGGCGTACTGCTTGCAGTTTTTGGGAATGAAAGAGAGTTTTTCTGAAGAATTAAATTTCGAATATTCTTAAAAGTGACTTTACGTAAACCTTGAATACCTTCCAGAGTATTAGCGTCCATAGTTAAAGATTTACAATTGGTGATTATCACTTGATAAATAAATCCAATCAGGTGAGGAAGTTGCATCGCCTGAAAGTGTTCAGTCATAAATACGTATTAATTTGAAAATGGAGTGACTATGGTATGAACAAGTCATCTCTCCCCCTCCTACAACCCCTATATCTAAAAGGCCATTCCAATGTAATAAAAACGTTTCCTTCGTTCTTCGTAAGGAAAAATTGAGATTCGTATTGTCTCATCTAGTCTCGTCTTTCCAATTGCCTTTCAACTGTTTTCAACTATTTGAGATGTTCATACTCGGCTAAACGTTATTCGTAGTAGTGTCAAACAGTTGAAAGGCTGTCGGAAAGACGAGACCAAACGAAACGAGACCAATTTCACAATAAGTGCACACGTTTTTCCGAACAAAATACAATTGTCTACTATCACATTAGTCTTACCGAATTCGAATTTTGGCAGTCGCAGGTAAATTTTACATCGTGAGCAATACAGGAAACATTATATCTTAAATCCTCGGGATATAGAATTAATTTGTTTTGTTCATCTTGCTCCGTAGAAGCGACCGTTAAAAATATAAGTCCAATGATTTGAATTAATATCCAACGGTTGCATAGCATCTTGTTTTGAATTCTGCTTTCCAGAACGCCAATAATATAAATATATACGTTTTTGCTTTTGATACCAGATCCTTTGGATTCGATTATTATGTATCATATTTCCAATCAACTTTTTTAATGTTGCCTCCTATTAATCATATTTTCCACTGAAATAGTAATCAGAAATACATTCCTTTTCAAAATCGTCGCTTTAACGCCTTTGTAGATATTTTACTTATATTCTTACGAAAACAGTGAGTATTGTTGTTGTTGGATGTTTCGATTAAAACTGATAAATTATTTGTTAAAGTGTTAATAATATTCTATATCGTGCTTATAAACACATTTCACTGGAATCGTATGATGGTTGCTTATCGTATAATGGAGATATTGTAAGTGCTTATGTATTGGGAATAAGGTAACTGCTGAGATAGTGCTTTGTCTATGTATTGAGAATGTTTATCTAATCAGAAAAAAGCTTTTAAATATTTTTGTTTAACATACTCTACTCTAAATAAATATCATTCGTACGAGGAGAATATATACACATACGGTAACATACAAACTTAAAAACATGCATAAATGTATAAAGTTATGTGTGATTTAGTAAATACTGGGTGTTTCTCTATAAGTAAATAGAAATACGTGATGATTTAAAAATACCGAAAAATAAATAAATCGATTGGAGATACTTAGGAATCATCCAAAACTTAAAAACTTAAAAATTAACATAGAAATTTGTTTTTATTTTTATGACCATCACTACCCGAAATCTTCAACGAACAACCCGTCGAATAATGTTTGTTTGCTAAGAAGTAGAAAGTGTAAATAACGTCTAAATGGCATTATTAATGCAATGATCAAATTCAATTAAATGAAATATTAAATATTTACTTATTTCTTTTTTCACTTAACTTCTGTGATATATTTTTTATGTAAATCTCATGAATATTATTCATCTCGAGAAATTCAGTTCTAGAGATGAATTTCAAAAGTAATTACGTCTCCATTAAATTACGCCAATCTGTCTGTCTGTCAGAGAAATAATAATGATAATAGGAGTACAAGTTAATCAAGAGTGTTTCGTGTATGTGTGTATGACGTTATTACCGTCAGAGAGTTACGATTATAACTCTCTCTCCTTTACTGATTAACTTAAATAACTTAATTAAATTGAATTGGATTTCCTCATGAATTGAAGAATCTTTATATTTAACTTAAGTGAGACTTCCTTTTATTTATAATTTCTATAAAATACTATATGTTATATTTATACCCTACATCCGAATGGAGAGGTCGGGTCACACCCCTTTTATCATGTGTTGACCTCTCACAAAGATCGTTTTGAAAGTGATTTAGCAGATCTAAATTAATCAAGAAAAGATAAATGTAATGGGCGTGCATCGCCCACTAATTATTAGGATCAGACTGTAAGTTTATAGTACTAACATTTTGAAATGTTTACATCAGTTTATTTGTATTTTGTTAATTCTTATCGAATGTTATTTAGTACGATTTTTAACTGGAATTAGTTTTGAGAAATTAATTATAGTTTTCGGAAATTAAAACTAATTTAAAACTAAAGGTAAATCACTAGATTCGTTTTCCATTAAATATTTCTAATTTCATTTTTCGGAGGAATCCGAAGAAAATCCACTCGAGTTTCAGTTTAGGAAAAATTTATTTAAGGAAAATATTTTCAAAAAGATTTACTGACAATGTTAACGTTTCCAGAGGATCATATATGGATTGATAAGCATCAGATGTTTTAGAGATGCTAATTGATGTTTTAGAGATGCTTTAGAAACAATCGGAAAGTTTGTCCTTTGTAATAAAGCAAAATAGATAGAAAAGTATTGAAGGGATGTTTTTAAAATTTTAAACTAAGAAACCTGCCAACATCTTCACTTTTGTCTGAATAATAATTAAATAATGATCTACGAGATTATGTTTTAAGTGTGTAATACTAATTTTTTTATAATTGAATTTCTCATAATTGTCGCGTCAATGATTTGTTCTATTATTAAATTGAGAAAGCAATTGATAGTATTGCCGCCGCAGTCACGATCATGACATCAATACATTTGAATTCAAATGACATTAATTGAAATATGTACTTTTCTTTTTTGTTTGCCTTTTGGCGTGACGATATAGTGTTTTAAAATCAGGAAATGGTTGATTTTAATTTTGACCTTGAAGTTTTGTTTTGTATTTGTTTATTCTACAAGTGTTTGTAAGAAAAACAAGTAAGAACGCTAACTTCGTCTAGATTGATGCTTATATACCCTACACCCGTGATATAAACCTATATTCTGATCCCAGTAGTTAATGTGTGGTGCTCACCCGTTTTCATTAATTATTACGCCCCAATTAATGTGGGGCGTGTCTCACCCGTGTTCTATGGAGTGATAATATTCAACACCAATATCTCGGCTATAGTTTTCCAACCTGAAAACTTATAGAGAAGCTGAGAAATCCGCCTTTAAGAGGAGGGGGTGTATAAAAAGTAGGGTGCGATTGCCATTATTTTCAATCCCGAATAGCCTATGATGACAACGATTATTCGTGGCAAATAACATCTCGGTATCTGCCTCCGCTCGACTGCAATCGTAATTTCCACAGGCAGTCAGTCATACAGACGTACCACCCGATGGACCGATCGACTCAGCAGGTTATTTTGAACAGGAATATATATACCTTTCTATACCCGCCACGCCTCATTTAATGTGTTACAAACGGAAGAAGTAGGTGAATATATCCTATTCCTTCGGGTGTAGGGTGTAATAAATGCTAATCATATTTAAATTAATTGATCTTTTAAATGCGCTATATTAATATCAAATGCGTAACCAAATACATTGGAAAATTAAAATTCTAAAAAAATAGAGTTTTTCTTTTGAAATGTTCAAACATGTTTGTAGTTTGCAAAATTCTGTTTATTATGTAAGCAAATATTTTTCTTTATTTGTCTAAGCCAAGCCATGACTCTGTGGAACAAGTTATGTGCAAATGATTGTTAACGTTAGTGTTGTTAAGCTGTTTGATTTTCTGTGTTTATACCCTATACCCGCAAGGACAGTGTATGCTCACTTATTTTTTCCGTTTGTAACGCATTAAAGGTGACGCGGCAGGAGTAGAAAACTATATACATTCCTGCTCAGAATAGCTTCCTGAGTCTATTTCTCCACGTCCGTCCGTCTGGAATTTTAAAGCTGAGATGTTGGTATTATATATTATCACTCCACAAGCATGGGCGGGACACGCCGCCTTTGACGTGTGTTGACTTTTTGGATAAAGGTTGTGTTGAAGATGAGTTAAAAGATCTAAAGTAACCAAGAAAAGTTAAATGTAATATTAAAAGGGTGTAGGGTACATAAGCTTCAGCCGGGCCAATGTTAGTGCTCTTGATATTTTTAACTTTTCGACTTTGTTTTTATTATAATTTTAGTTTAACGCAAATTCGAAAAAGGCTGAATGTTTTTGAAAGTTTGCATCACTTTTCAAATTAATATTTTTCACATTAATTTTCAATTTCATCTAAATTGTGATGATAATAGATAGCTTTAATTGTTCACAGATTCACAAATTTTCAGCTACTTCATATAATTTCAATAGCTCCTTAGTCTTTTTAATTTTTTTCAAATGTGATTGTGATTATTTCTAGTTTTAGAGATAATGTTCATACTTCCTAAAAGATTTCTCCAAAGGGTCTAATATTTGTATTATTTCTAAAATTCCATTTGTAAATTATTAATTTCATTCATTTAAGAATACTGTTTCCCCAACACTTAATTCGGTCTGGACAATTGTTGTTGTTGTTGTAAATAATAATTTGCTTATGAATATTCGCACACGCAGGCAAGTTTATATTGAAATGTATGGAAATATAATATTTTGTTAGCGTATTTGAATGTATTTTGAAAACAACTTTGCTAATATTGATTGGAAACGTTTGACACTTTAACGATCTTCCACTAAATTTGAATATTTATTTATTGAAGTTAAAAAAATTCGAATTTATTATATCGTATTTCATACGTATATTCTATTCCGTTGTTTTTATACCCTACACCCGAAGGGATAGTTTTCTGACTGAAATTTTATGGTTGATATGCTGATGTTATACTTTTCACTCCACAAAAAAGGGACATGCCCTTGACTTTTTTGTGTGCCTTTCTTGAGAAAGTTTGCGTTACGAATGTAGGGTATATAAGCTTCGATCAGGACGAAGATAGCTTTCTTACTTGTTCTTATTCTATTCATTTGAATATTATTTTTTCATCTCGACTGAATGTTCTTGTTTTAGAGCAATTTATCCATAAATGTTTTCATATCTGATTAATATTTCCTAGCTTGTATTTTCAAGAAGAGTAATAATAGTTTAAACAGAAAATTCTTACACGTCTTGATCAGGCTAATATATTTTTTATAACGAAAATATTTGGAGTTTCCACAAATCTCTTTGATCAATGATAGGATAAGTTTTCTTAAATTTTTATACGATTATAAAATATATATGGATTATACAAAATTACCTTTCGTATTAAAACTGCATTCATATATTCGCATCGAACTTAGATTTCCACACCATTTCCTTTTCACTTCATAATAAAGAAGTAGAAGACAGGCTCGGAAATTATCCGAAATTATTATTAAGTCGTATTTTTAAGAATAGATTACAAAAAAACATGCAGTAATTTTTTTTTTCATTCATTATCGAAACATCCATTTAAATTGAATTAGTAAGAAATATTTGAAGAAAAGTTTATTGTACAGGTGGCAACCATGTACCACCACCATCCATGCGAATCATCTCTAGAACACTTAGAAGGCATTATTTGATTTAATTAAAAGCTGAGGTTTTATAATCGTTAACATATAATTGCATTGTTGTTGTTGTTGGCATTTTGTATTGCTTTTATTATCGGCACTATTTAATGTTTTGTGATCGTTCTTACTTAATTTCTCACTATCTTTGTATTTAATTTCATTGTCTGATATTATTTAAGATTTGGAAACTTTTAAAATACGTTTGTCTTTTTTTTGGCGATCATTTTATAAAATAAATTAAAAACATCCTAAAGATAATTTAAGCGTATCGCAGTCTTTTGTCACGGCGTGTCAAATTACGAATAGCAAAAGAGTTTAAGGTCTGGACGCTCACTTACTTAACAACCGGCCGCTGGAATTCAACTGATCAGCAAATCATTTGCAAAGTCCAAACGGCCGATTCGATCATTTGCCAAGAGAAAACTTATTCTAATACAGACTTCAAATGATCACAAACTCTCTCTCATTCTCTCACTCTGTCACTCTCCCTCTGTCTTGCGGGCGGTAGCCTGAATGGTTGTTCTCGGTTGGTTTCATTACTCTTTGATTAGACTCTCTCTACATATTTAATATTTTCCATTGCTGAAAATGGAAAGGAGGAATATGTAAGCGCTTAGATATTATGGAATATTTTTCTCTGCGTTCTACGTCTGCTCTACGTCTATGGTACTCATAATTGCATTACGTTTTGTGGTTGAAATTTTGACAGATGCTTTTCTATGATGTTTGTATGAGAATGAATGTGTGCGTATGTTGGAGTCTAATTTTGTGTTTGTTTTTCTTGTCGATTTGTTTACTTATGAATAATTGTTTACTTTCCAAAGCACATAGAAGTCGCTGAATCGCCATAACTGGAAAGGCATAGAACATTTTGTAATATAATGTTTATTTTGCTTCAGTAGGCAGTATTTAATTATTAGATCAGTAAGATTTTTGTTCTACAATTGTAAGATATAAAGCTTTTTAACATTACTAAAGAATAATTTTTGAAAATTAAATTAGTGATCTTTTTAGCAAATTTCGTTAATGAAGTTAAGACTTAAACGTATTTTGATGTTTTAATCCATCAGAAAATAAACAACGGCTTTAAATTTCATTTCTATATTTAGAGGAAATTTAAAAACACTTTATGATTACACTTTTAAATCAATTTAAATTTTCATAATCCTTTAAAGCTTTAGTGTATCTCGCTTTTATCATCATAGTTTTAGTAGGTTTCAACGTAAACCCTGAATTTGTACTAAAATCTGTCAAATTTGTACTAAAATGTGTGGAAATTTGGAATTTTAAAATTTGTCAATTTTGACTTAGATTGACGTGCCGTTTATGGCCCTCAGCTTTAAAGACATTTCCGGATTTTAAAGTCTAAACATTGGAGATTTTAATTTCGTTCAGGATAAATTTAGTATTTGAGAGAAAGCTATTTATGTTCAGCTATAGCTCTATTTTAACGCATGTATATGCACGATCTTCTTTAGAAATGTTCCCAATATTTGTAACTGTTTATTATTGAATTTTAGACGTTAAAGAACTCTTAAAAGAAAAGACACGTGAGAATTTTTTCAAATTAAATATTTTTATTCTTTTGCATATAATTAATTTTATTTTACAAAATTTGTTTCCTTTTAGTAAATTGTTATTTGAGTATGTGTCTTAGTTTAATTAATATACAATATATAGTATTTACATTTTATACGACTTTAAAAGGTATATTTTTGTAAGACTAAAAATTATCAAATATATTTATTATGAATTAAAAAATCGAAATTTTTCGACAATTAAAAAACGTTGTATTTCATTATTATCTATTAATTACATTTATCTACACTTTGTATAATAATCACAAGCCTGTTTAGTGTTCGTTTTTTTCTGTTTTGCCAAATTTTCGCTGTTGCATATTGCTTTGCCATATGCGTTATTTTCGGATTCTTAATTTAGCTCAGTTTAGTCTTAAACAAGTCTTAAAAAGCTAAAAAATACCTAAATACCTCGATGCACTTTATGCATCTGCATATTGTATAACATCATCGATCTTAACTGTTTCATTACTACCACCCGAATGATTCGAACCAGAGTCGCTCGATGGTGGTAAAGCTGTTGCACCACGCATATCCAGTTCGCATTCATCAAATTCCGGTGCCGCTAGTGTTGTTTTAGTGGTCGTAGATTGATTGGGGAATATTTTCCGTTTACCATCGGGTGTTGAGTAGCCCGGTAATGCCGTTAAATGTAAATTTCGACGCGTAGAATTCGGGGTTGAGGAAGAGGGATTATTGTAGAATTTTCTATAGTTCGATGTCATTTGTGGAATATTAGAAAGACGTCGCGAGGGCGAGTTGGACGGATCAATGGACGAGTTCATTTGTTGCTTATTCGATGGATTGTTTCGTTTATGATGAAATAATGAAGCGGCAATTGGCGTCTGTGCCTTTGTGGTTGTTGTTTGTGTTGTTGTTGATTCATTTGGTATTGATGGGAGTTTTTGATTTCGTTTGGGCATTGTTGGTTTGGCATATTGTGGTAAATGCATTACAGCACCGATTCCGGTAATTTGTTCTGTCATTGAATGATTTGAATCTGAGAAGAATAGAGTAGAGGTTTTTATTAATTTTATGCTAAAGAATTTCAAAATCGATTAAGTACGAATATTTTATAACCAAAGATTTTCCTTTTCGAATTAGTACCAATTAAAATAGAGTACACTTGAATTTATGGAAGGAAACTGAAGGAGAATATTTTGTTTTTAATTATTGAATGATTTGTGAAGTTAGAAATGAATGAATGCTAATGAAGTTCGTCTTCGTTTCGTTTGAAGTGCGTTTTTATAGTAAAACAATTATGTTTTCCTCTCTTTGCCGGTATTCAATATTGCCGTTATTTCTTAAAATACTTTTTATAAGTCCTTAAATGTGTGTAAGCAGTTTAGGAGTTCGATTTAGTGCGCCTGAAACCATTTAAATTTTTATATAATTTCTATTAAACGTATTAATGGTTTTTATTCGAAATAACCAAAACCGTTTTAGGAAATATTAGAGATTGCTTAATGTTATTCTTTATTACCTTTTTATGTCGTTAAGACAATTTACTTCAAGTGTGAAAACTGTCTCAATGTGTTGCTGAGAGGAAAAAGTGGTGCGATAATAGATAAAAACCGTTTGTGCGAAAAATTGTTTCGATCGTAAAAGCTTTTTTTCTATTATTACAAAATGCACAATATCGTATTAGATAATATAGAAAGTCATATAAACATCTATGGATTGTCGCTCCAATTAGGTGCTTCGAATTCCCACAATAACAACAACAACTACGAATTAAGTGCAATGATAGTTTTTTGTTTTGGAGTTTTGTAGAAGAAATTATCTATTTATTGTATCTTTTTGAAAAATATATATTTTTTCTATATTAACCTTATAATATAATTCTCATACGTCTTAATGAAATCTTTTTATAAAATTCAAATTTAAACAAATTTCAAACATTTCTAAAATAATCACAAATATAATAAAAAATTATTAATCTAAATAAATTAAAATTTTTATGTTAAAAATGGAAGTGTATAAAATATTCAAGATACTACAAGACCTTAAAGTCAATCAATTATTGGTCGTTTCTCTATATTCATCAGCAATTTATTTACACCCAAAGCAGTTTCAATTTTCACAGCCTAAATCTTGATCGTCTGTTTGGAAGTTCTAGTTATTACACCACCCCGTTCCTAACTCCTTCCCCCTCCTAAAACAATAAATTACCTCGCTCATTGATTGGCTCGGTATAGAGGTCCATATTGTCCATATTCCCATCGGCCGGTGATGCGTATTCGTTGCGTAGCAGTGGCTGCTGCGCGCAATTCGGTTCGGCATAGATATGCTCCGATAAACCATTTATTACTCCGCCTGCGGAGACACTATCCAATGTATTGCTCTGCCCTGCCGCCAACGGCACTAGGATATTTGTTGTGTAGCAACCATCGTCAGAAGCGTTCAGACTTGGCTCGGCATAAATTGGATCGGCGGGTGGAGCTGTTGGCGCTTGTGGTTGTAAATGTTGGGTTAGTATACGATTGAATGAAACGAAATCATCACCCGTTTGTTCGACCTGATTGAGTAAATCAACAATACTACTAACAATCTTGACACATTTCTTATCAGAAAGATTGTTCTGAAGCAAAAGTTGTATGCGATCATTAATCGGTTTATAAATGTCCGTGTATCTTTTTTGAATTATTGAAAGGGTCTGGTGGATTACGTGTCGATCGTCTTGTGAGAATTCGTGTAAATGATCGCTTTGATTAAGCACGGTAACACTATTTGTTGATTGTCCAGATCCGCTAACATCCTTCAATGACCTTCTGCAGCAACGTAATGCGGTGACGGCAGCAATTATGGCCAGTACTAATAGCGTTAAGCTGCCACCAACTATAAATATCAATTTGGGAATACGTTGATCGCGTCGTTCAAGCTCTTCGGGTGTAAAGAATACACCATTTATTTTCTTTAAGTTTATATTCTTGCCACAATCGATTACAGTTTTCGTATCATCGCATACTTCGTTTATATATTTCAATGTATTAAATGTTGTCGCATTGAAACAGAAACTCAGCTTATCATCGATTGTACAATAAACTTCTGAACGTAAGTCTCTAGCAGATAATTCCTGAAGCCAATCGAGATTACACTTGCAGGGTATATTTACAGATATCTCTCGCAATACGCAATAGCGATTAGTAATATTTAGACTGCCCGGCAGTGCTTGCGTTAAAGAATTACTTTCGAAACGGCATGTGACCGGGTGTTTTGTCTCTTCTAACATCATTCCATTAAAAATACCAAACCGATTTCTCGAAACAATTATATTCGACCAGTCTTTGACGCGTAACCAATTATTGCCAAGATGTTTAATATGATTATTTGTGATGGTGGCATTTATTGCGGTTACATGAATAGCATTTTCATGAATTGTATCGATTCTATACGGAAAAAGAAATGAATTATATTATAATTATATAAAGACATTTTTTTTCACAATAGATTTAATTAGTTTTACTTGTTTTTTGTGAGAATTAATTCGGCTATGCCACTGCCATAGATGGCTTCACTTTCGATCGTTCCTATAACGGCGCCGGTAATGGAAACGTGTTCGCTATATAGCTGTAAAATTGCAAAGGAATTGTGATACAGTTTTTACAAATTATGTTACAATTTATACAGTTTTTTATCATCAATTATTCACCTTTTCTGTAATAGCTCTAGCTTTAATAACATCAATACGGCATTCATCGAAAGCAATGGAATTAATGGTAATCACATCGAATGTACCACCATTTATGGTACCTATGGTACAGTTTACAAAACGTATCTCTCTCAAAGAAGCTTCAAAACGATAAATATTATCGATGTGAGAGGATTGAATGCGCAGCTAAAATAAAAAGAATATTTTACATAAGACACATATTGCTGGTTCTAAAAGAGATCGTTTACACTTACCTTGGCTTGAGCTGAATTAAATGCTTTCTCTTCTATACGTAAATCATTGATGCCAACGAATACGCCATGAATTGATGCATTTTGGAATGCATCCGGAAAGAGTATCAGATCGTTACTATTGCGCACACTGAACTTGCAGTTTCCTGCTGGGTTAAAATAAAAGTAAAAATTTCATGATGTTTTTGATGATGTCTTAACATTTACCTGAAAATGCTTTGGCTCGTATCACTACCGAATATACATTTGTAATATATATATCCGGATATGGACCATAATTTCCACGAAAAGCTTCTGTAGTTATTTCGACTTGTTCCCGCTCATTGAACGTTCCGTCAATGCTGAAACTGTTGACTTTATTATTGAGAAAAAAGCCACGTTCCAGACGAAAATTCGTATTCGATGCTAATTTTATCGTAATTCCAGTGGTATCTTCTGGTACTTTAAAATTCGCTCCAAAAATTGGGTTCAACTGTGTAAAGAAAATTTAATGGAAATCATTGAAAGTTAATTTTTTCAATATATAGAATATATTTAATATTTAGATATAATTTAGATATAATATTTAGGCCAATATATAGCATATATATAATTTTTTTAACATGATAGTGAAAGCAATTATAATAATGAAAGTTATTCCGACGCGACACGCGTTTAAATGGATTTGTTTAGTTAATTTTTTTGGCTTTTATTATTATTCTAATCTTAATTATAGAACCCGCATTTTTTAAGGCACTTCCGCATATTCCCCCTTCTTCAGAACATTTCGTTTGTATGTAAACACATACTTCCTTCAAATTAAAATCTCTACCAAAACCAACTGTAATAACACAAAAATTCAACAATGCACGATATGCTGTTTCGTTTATATGCGATAATAATAAAATTTATAAATATATATGCACGATAATAGAAGATTATGACTAATAGAAATTATAGATATTTACGATTTTTTTCGTTTAGGTTTTTAGGGAAAGGGTGGGACCAACAGACACGTTTTGATGATTCGATTTGTTATTATTTGATTTTTATGGGGCGGGAAGGTTTTGTGAGTACTTTTTTTGGAGTGGTGCTAGAAATTGATGACAAAAATATGGACAGTTTAGGCACGTAAAATATAAATATTGTGTGGGCTGTAACTGAAATAGGGGCGAGATACATCCCTAACCACAATTGCAAACATGTAAAGCATAATTGTGATTATTTTTACCTAATTACTTCTTACATATATCAAGGTTTCTTTAGATCTGGACAATAAACAATAAACCCAGTAGGAAATCCACCGATTACTGTAAGCATTCTCCAAGTAATGAGATTGTTTTACAGGAAGTCGTTTAGAACAAAGCTATTTATCACACGCTAGTTTTTGATGTTTACTGTTTTCTTTTTTCGAATGATATTAAAATTCAGATCTATTTCACTCTATCCGTCTCGATGTTATTGCTCGTTAGTGTAATCTACGGCTTCGACTTTCGTGAGAATCATATCGTATATCGTGATTTTATATTTTAGGGATTGGTTTACTTTAACTGTAGTTCTGATTATTTATTTAATTTCTATTCTTTCTTTTTTATGAAACATTCTTCTAAGTCTTTTGTCTTAAACGTTATTCTTTCATACTATCGTATTACCATGACAATTGCCACCAAACCAACTAACCATCCAACAACAATTGTTGCACCACCATTGTGCCACAACCACCCTCAACCAGATCATGTCGGCGTTCGCTTCGTACAAGTAATTGCATTTGTCTCAGCGTTAACGCATGACTTATATTGCTTTATTTTACTCTCACATCGTGCTTGATCGTGTTTAAGTTCGGTTTCGTTGCTCTTTGCACTTGTAGCTCGAAATAAGTGTGAATGCTTAAATATCTCGTCGCTCGTATGTATATAATTTGGTATATATGTGTATATAAGTGTGTATCCACCTTTATTAAGGGACACAATGAATATATAAAAAATTCCTTTTCTTGTTAAATGTCTTTCTTGTTAAGTTTCGTTTCTTTTCATAATGCTCTTTTGTTTGAAGATCATCATAATTCGTAGAGAATAATGCGAGCTTTCCTGTTTGTGTTTGTGTGAGAAGTGTTACAAAGTAAAACGAACTAAATCGCTAAAGGAGAAATTTTTTATTATGCTTTCAGTTCCATTTAATATAATTCTTATATTCTGTTCACAAAAGAAAGAAATGCTTGACTAAATCGATTTAATTACGAGACAATTTTGTTATTCTTTTACTTGTACCAGTCTTTTTGGGAAGTCTGTCTAAAGATCCGTCCAATGTTTTCCGTCCTTGATTCAATACATTTCTAATATCAACTTTTTATTATTTGTTAATTTTATCTTATAAAACACCTGAATTGTTTCTTTACAAAACATACCCACAGGTGTTTTGTTTCGTTAACAACTCCGTGTTACCGATTATTCATATTTGGAAAGTTTGATAATTAAGTAAGGTTGAGGGAGAGTTATGATCTCTAACTGTGATGGATTTAGATTTACTTATATTGATATCAATGTTATTGCCATAAGAGACACTTTATTTCAAATGATGAATTTATTTCAGACGTCAAAACGGTTGTAGTAAAAGACAACAAAGATTATCAAATATTAATGTAAAATTAATATGAAATCCTTTTTTGTATTTTAAAGCAATATTTTATAAGAATCCCCCTTCCCTCCGGATCTCTTCTAGAAATTCGAAATCATTTTAAAAATAGAAGCATATGTTTTTTTTTCTATATGTCATAACTCCTTTGATGCATTACAAACGGAAGCATAAAACGAATATAGTCCTCGACTTTCCGAAGTAGAGCATAAAAGCAAGATAACATAACAAATCAATTTGATAATATCATTAATAAAACACTTCCAAAGGAGTCAACTTGTCGTTAAATGAAAGTTTTCGCGAACCGGTTGGACAAGAGTTGTGGATTGGTGGTTGTGAGACAATAATGTTCAATTGAAACCAGATTCGATAAATAATATTTATAGCTTAGGAATTATCTTTAATGAATGCATTTTAAAATTGTTGCTTAGCTAAATGAAAATGAAATCATATGCACAGAACTCCTTCATACCGACGTTTCGAAATGGTGAATATTTGAGAACAATTTCCAAAGATTTTAAACCGATATAAAGAATTTCATTATAGTTCAAGTATATCTATAACTTCAGCAGATTGAACAAGGGGTAACTTAAAAAATTTTAATTATTTCATTTAAAGGAAAAGAAAACACATTCAGAGAAAAAACATAAAAATACTTAAACATTTATCAGAAGCAGTAAAACTTTTCAAAGGAATTTCCTTTCAGTGCTTTGTTTCCCGATAACAATAATAATTATTTTCTCAAGCCACTAATCGCGGCATTTCATCAACAGACTCTATTTTAAAAGAAATCAAAGGAAAAGCCTTTAATATTGAATTCATTAAGATGCCAGACAGGTAACAAAGCGATCTCTTTTGTATTTTCTAAAACGTTATTAAAGGTTTTCTAATGCAATCCCTTCGGGTCACTAAAATGTCATTTCCCTTTCTTTTGCTTCTCTGTCATCACTTTTCATCCTCTTCTTCTTTCGGTAATGCATTTAGAATACCTGAATAAAAAAATAAAAACTGAAAATAAGATCTTCGTCTTGGCCCACACCACACATCATGCACCTTTGTTAAAATTTGTTGAAACGTGACTTGAAAACGTTCTTAGATATTTCGATCATTTCGGCTTGAAAGATGCTCGTAGACGTAGATGATTATTATTATCACATGACGTGAAATATTTGAAGGATAAAATAGAAAACAAATACTAAGCAGTCATTTAGAAATGCCACAAATACCACGTAAACATGCCAGAGAAGCCGATTGGTAATACCGTATGGGTAAATTGTGAAAATAGTAAAAGAGGAAGGTTAGGGGCGAAAATTAGCCCTGGATATATAATTAGTAAACAGAAGAAGAGATCTGTTGGGTATTAAGGTGATCTCAAATGTGATGACTCCTAAGAACGTGAAACGTGACAAAATGTTTAATTTTCCATTAAACAGACCATTAGAATGAGTTAAATTTTTTAGCTGGTATATCTGTTAGAGTTTTTGTAAACAGTGTTTAACAAAAACTGGCTTTGTAAACTTTGTTGTTGCCCATACGAGGATTTTAGATGCACTGTAAAGCACGCTCTTCGTTACGGAATTACGAGAGTTTTGAGGAGTAGTTTTTGTTATATTACTAATAGTCAACTATGGGTAGTATCACTAGTTACTAAATCAAATAATCATCTCCACAATATCTAAAAAAATTTATTGGTCTAAAAGAATCGAATTAATTGAGACTAAAGAAATCGCATGGACAGTGGCTTGAGGTCACTCTAGCATTTATTTTGAGTAATAAAATTCCAAAAAATTAGAAAAATTTTAATAAAGCCTATGATTATTTACTGAATATCTGCCTGAACTTTCGCACTCCCTCAACAATTTATTCATGATTCGCCCACGTGATGAGGCGTGATTAATTCATAAGAATTCAATTTTCATTTTGATTCTTGTATCTAATTTGACCGGACCGGGCGACGCCGTTCACCCTGCTTTGCCTTCAAATATCTTCGAACGATCGAGAAAATTTAAATTTATTTCAAGCGATCATTCTACGTTTGTGACATACAAAAAAAATCGATAGAGATTTTATTGTTGAAACGAACTACAGGCGAATCTAATAAATTAAGAAAAATGGAGTTATTAATAAACTCTTTTGAAAATGAAATTAGTCGTTTAAATTTCTGTAAAACAACAAGATTTTTCTAAATTTATAAACAATAATCTCTTGATGTCATCAGCAGTATTTTTCTTCTTAATTTAGTGGCGAATGAATGTAGATTAGGGTTGGGAAGGATTCATTCATTTGATTCATTTGTAGAAAAGATGAATTTTGGAAAAATAAATGCTCATAAATCCGGTCAAATAAAATTTAAAGCGACAATTGATAACCCTTTTTGTAAGTAATATCTATTTGTGATAGATATTTGTGATAGTTTATAATAATCGAAAGTGATCTAGACCGTATAATAATTCGTACATTCGCACATCTTTCATCTGCTTTAATGAAAAGATTTACATTAAAATCTCCAATACTTACATTCGGATTCTTTTGATAATCGCAGCTAACGGTCGTGAATGCATTTCTTAATTTCGCACAAGTGCAATGCTCTTTACAAATATCATCACGTGGTCCAGTTACCAAATCGAAGCTTGTCAGCTCGTTTCTTTTAGCTGTTGATTCAAGAATATTACCTCGACTAATTGAGGTTGAATTTCGTGACGTTTTATAAAATTGTTGCGGTTTTAATTTCGTACGAAAACCGAGACCGGCTAAATAGCGTTCATGATTATTTTTATCTATTGTTGTTTTATCTTCATTTGTTGCTGGTATTGCTGATGATTTTGAATGAGACGACGATGAAGATGAAGATAGTTGTGATGAGTAATCGTTTGCGTAGATGGCGCTGCGTGCGTAACGCAATCTATCTGTAATATCCATTCCTTCAACAGGAACAATATGTGATGTTGATGCAGTGATAGTTGTAGTTGATGGTGTCGTCGTCGTTGTCGTTGTTGTTGTTGCTCTCACATTGCTCACAGAGTAAACGAACGAAATCGACGATGTTAATAATAATAGCAATATTATTAAGAAAATACAGTGAAGCCTTGTCAGAGGCGACGATAATGGCGGTGGCAATATCATCGGCATTGTTGTTGGTATTATTTTATTCGTCGTTTTCATTGTTCCTCTTTGCAGTTGTTGTTGTTGTTGTTGTTGTTGTTTGTCTTGTTGCAAGTTTGACGACGTATCATTCGCATCTGTTTCGAAGGTCAATTCGTTGTTGTCGGTGATATTGCAACGATTGTTGTTAATGCTATTGCTATTGTTATTGTTGTTGCATTCGTTCTTTTTGTGACCATTCTGTCTCTGACTCCTCTTTTCTATGCCTGCTGTGAAGATATTGGCAAAAGCTGTTAACGTAATTTTAATACCAGCTCCAGTTGTTGTTGTTTTATTCATTCCGACGTTAAAATTTTTTTTATTTTTTTAATTTATCGAAAGAGCTGAATTTCTTCATTCTTTAGAAATATTATCATATCGCTTTTGATATTTCCATATGTCAATATTTCAATAAAGAGAGGAAGGACCTTTGGATAATTTCTATTTTTAGTTGATTCATTTCCATATTTTGAAAAATCTATTTTAGATCATCAAGAAGAGGCATTTTTGTGTATAAGCCTTTTTCTCAAACAAATTAATATTTTTTATAATTTCTTTTTCAGTACAAACACTTTCACCAATTTTTTATTATTATCTACTTTTTTCCAAATTTTAATTACACTTAATGAAACTACTTCTCCTTCGTCTTCTTTTTATTATTAATTAATTGCTTGAACCCTTCTCTCATCGTTTCTCGTATAACCGATTACACCGTGCGTGCTGCCAACGTACTTCATTCGACGACGTAATTTCACAAAGTACTAAAATGTATTGCTTTCTTGTGGGGCGACTACACGATCGTGTTTATCAAAACTGAAAAGCTGGAGAGAGAGATTGAGAGAGAGTCACTCAATTTAAAGAGAATCGAAGTCAATATTAGTAGCCCTCACTTAATGACGATTCAGTGAGTGAACTGAATGCAATGGATTATTTGGAGAGTATTAGGGTGTTTCTTACTCTGTGAAACTTGAATAGATTATGGTTTGTTGACTTATCTCTTGTATTGGTGTATTGGGGGCTGATAGATCAACTGATTAGTTGTTTGACTCTGACTCCAAAATATCCACTTCGTACTAATTTATTTATTTTAATATGAAGCAATTAGTTGCTTCTTTGATTTTTTCATGGAGGCAACGCAGAAAATTTGGGGGAGAATGAGAAAGAGAACAGCTTAATAGCAATTTAGGTTTTTAATTGACGAGAGAGATCTTATAGACATAGTCGTACAACTGCGTAAGATGAGAAAAAGTTTACGGACGAGAATGAAGTGCTTTAATATGTAGAATACATTTCTGAATAAATAAACTGGAAATAGATTGGATCAATTTTGTGTATTTCTGAATGGAATTTTAAATATTTGAAAACTATTTGGGGAATATATATATTGTTGCACATATGCTCGAGGCAAATATTTCACGTTACGATTAAGACTATATCAAATTATTGATCATATTATTTAGTTAACTCTGTCTGTTTGTATTTATTTAACTCTGTTGGTAAAATTTTGTTATTTTGAGTGTTTTTGCAAACACCGTACAAACTTGATATCTCTCTCTCTAAACCTCTCTTCATTTCTCACTGTCTCACTTTTTTCTCACCCTCTCTCTCGCTTTTTGTTTATTTTTGTCTCTTTTCTTGCATTTATGCCTTTCTGTTTCGTCATGCCCTTTCCGGTTCATCTTTTTTCTCAAAAGCCAAACTTGTGTTTATTTATAATTACAGCTGATCTTATTTTGAATTTTTATAAACGAGAATGAGAAAATACAGCTGAAAACTGGTTTTCATTTCGAATCTTCCGTTCCTTTTTTTCTTATACTCGTTTGGTCTCCATTGTACTTTGTTGACTACCACCATCGATTCGATGTCTGTTATGGACTTTTGTCTAAGAACCTGTTGTTAACCACACTCTGTTATTGTTATTGTTATTGTTATGGTTGTTGTTGTTGTTCTTAACCAGACTGTTGGTGTTATTGTTGTTGTTTATTGTTATTGTCGTTGCGTTTGATATTATTATTATTATTATTATTATTATTATTATTATTATTATTATTATTATTATTATTGTTAATTTTAATTTTGTTTAAATCGTTGAAGGCAAAACGGTAGCTTTTTGTGTTCCGTTCGCACAAGTAGAAATTTCTTAATATATTATTACCTCACTTAGAAATAATGCATCTCTCGCTGGCCCAAAGACTCATGCGTTGCTTTCAAATTTTATCACATATTACAAATTTTATATATTTGTATTTGTATTGTTATCATCTATGATAATATTTCCTTTATTCTTAATAACAATATTTCTTTCTGTTTGATAATTTTATGCCTATATTTGTTATGCAAATTAAACAATTAAATTTTTCACATGAGTTTCTCGTTAAAAGAAAAATTCTGCACTTGTTTCTTTATTCGGTTTTGTAATGCGATTCTTTATTAAATTATATATTTTTCAAAAGAAAAGTTAAAACTAATAAAAAAAAAAACAAAAAAAAAAACAAAAAACAAATCCAAACTGACCCCACCCCTTTTGCTTGCGTTTATGCACGAATATTTTAAATAACAAAAGGTAATTACACACTGCAAATAAAATGCATTGTCTGCAACTGCATCGATCGAGTCCGATTATGCAACTGATTGACTGCCCGAACGTCGGACAATCTGCATAATTTCTTTACTTATAGTGTTTTTCAAAAAAAACAATGAACGATAAAAATTGCGACGGACATTTCCATAATCAATTTAGAAAAAAGAACGTTCGCTTTGATGCAAAAGTATAAAGTCTCCCTTCGGTCGTTTTTCAGGAATGAACTGCTACTGCTGCCGTCGCTGCTGCCGTTATCGCTGCTGTTTCATTGTTATTGTAATTTCTTTTTATTGCAATCTACTGACGTCTTCTAAGCTGAGGCAAGAATGGAAATTGCCCAAACAAAAGTTTTGAACTTAATCTTGAAAAATGGCAATTATTTCTTTTTATGATAAAATATTTATATCGAGTGTATAGGTTTTTATAGGAAATCAAAAAGGGTTTGGGGTGTTCGTTAAGTATTGAGAAATGGTCTGTTTCGTTGACGAGATCCTTGACGAGTTTGACTTGGTAACAAATTAGTTTCGGCGCTTGCTTAGTGTCATTTTATCTGTTTTGTTATTCAAAAATAGGCTATTTTTGAAAATAGTTTGTTCTAATGAAAATTTGTATTATTCGTACTGAAAGCTATTTTAATGATTCATAAAAATTCGTGTCGTTCGTAACAATGAAAGATCCAAACGTTTTTAGTGGTTGTCCTTTTTCCCAATTTAATGAAAGAGTAATAATTAATTAAATAAAACAAATAATTAAAATTTCTAAAAGAAGGCACTAAAATTGAATATCTGCTAAATAATTCGATCAGAATAAACGACTGCAGGCCTATAAAATCGTTCATTTAATCGAAAGGTTTATTCTTTTCTAATTAAACAAAATTTACTGAAAAAGACTGAATTGACTTTTGTAGCGTTTGATACGAACTCGAAACCAGCCAACGATAACCTCTCATCTCATAACCTTTACTGTCATTCTTTCCTTCTTTTTTTCTATCCCTACTCCCCCTTTTTCTCTTTTAATACTCTTACCAACTTTTACACATACTGACACGCATACATAAATAAATAAATCTGTCTCTAGATTCAGTTCATTGAATCTTTTAAATGATACTTATGAAAATTTATGCTTTGTGTTCAACATCATCAACAAAAAAAGAAAGAAAAGAAAAAAGAAATAAAAAAACTGGACCCTTAAAAAGTAATCTCTTGTCGACGGTTAACCTCTCGGTCTTTTGGTGTTCGGTTTAGTTAGTCAGTCAGCTTCACTGATCTTTCATACATTTATTCATATCGCGTATTGTATCGTGTATAGTATGGTCCATATACTTTAATCTCCTTTCATTTTAATCAACGTCTCCGGATTTGATTATTATTTCCTCATTTCGAGCAAAACATTTCAAGCTTCAATGATGGACTGACTTCTGAATTATAAGTATTGCATGGGTGTGTGCATGTGTGCGTGTTGAAGAGCCACTATATTTTTGGATTGACAAGCGAGAAGAAACATCTTAGTTTGTAATCTCACGGAAACTACTTGTTATAAATGAGTAATAGCTCTAAAGTCTTTTTATTGAAAAGCATAAATCTCTGTCGTTCACAAAATGTTGTCTATAATTATGCCATTCCGTTTTTTAATACAAAACTTTATCTTATCGTTGAACTAATTATCTACATGTAAAATGCTAGAAAAATTATCGTAATTTGTTTACACGATACACCATTTGTTTTCCAAAGAAAAAAATTCTTAAAATATTTAAAGGTGCAAACACAATATTCTTAGCTCGTTAATTAGCATGAATTTTTTTTCAAAACAAAAATCAAAAAAAAAAAAAAGAAGAACAAACTGTTATTTGTATTGTTCGAAAAAAAATATATTTCCGTTCGATTTGATCATCAGAACGCATGAACAGATAATCACTTAATCAGTTTTTGCTTTCTAAAATTAATCCATAATTCGTTGCTTTGAAATAGTGCATACTTTTTCCGTTGATTTTTGTTGCTGAAAATTTTTCTTTTGAAATTTTTTCCTATAAGTTGTTTACAAGAATTTACACGGTCCAAATGTCTCCCACTAAGAATTGCCTGCCTGCCTGCCTGCCTGCCTGCTTACTTCCGCGCCTTGACTGCGTGCCTCATTAACAGCACCGGCCAAAATTCCAAACGCGAACTGTTTCGTTTTTCCACCCAAAATCGTATCGAAATACCGCGTAAGATACGCAATACGAAATATGGTTTGGCACTACTTAATTGGAATTTGTGCGTTCGCCCCTCCCCCTCGACATTTTTGCTATTTTCAGCAACGTCTGAATGACGTTGAACCGTAAGATGCGGAATTTATGTCAGGGCATGCGTTGCCTCAGGCGACAAATGATGAATGGCCAGATGCGTTCAATGATACGACGGTCAATCATCAAAAATTAATATGAAACCATTAAGCGTATTTAATAAAGTGGCGACATTCATTAAAATTAAATTGATAAATTAATGATTTATGAAATTAATTAACTTGTTTTAATTATGTTAATATGTTTAATTATTCAATTAATTATCACCTTAATTGTTTTTATTACATCAATTCTATAGACATGAATGTGTATATCGTATAAATTTGTGAGTTTCTTAGAGATTTACCAGAGGGCAATTTTCTTTTTTTAGAAAAGAATTGAATCTCTTGAATTTATTTACGATTAAAATGTTTACAACGAGAAAAAGAAATCAAATTCTTATAGGAAAGTGGAAAATATTGTGGATGGATAAGAATAATCCGCTTTTAATCCGCTTTAAAATACTAATATTTACATACGTACATGCATATACATACCTACATACATACATACATACATACCTACATACCTACATACATACATACCTACATACATACATATATCTATACATACATACACCTATATGACTTGCAATACATAGTTGTATTTCTTAAATACGCGACAGCAAATGGCATCGAGTGCCCATAGTTCCGGACCCAAAGTGCGAATACTTTCTGAAGTGTCACGGAATGCATTTTAAATAGTTTCCTCAAGCGCTACCGCCACCACCAAAGCAAATCGGCATTTTTTCACTCGAAACCAAGTCTACCCGAGAGTGTGTGTGCGTGCGTGCGTTCATTATAATTATTTTCACTATCGTCTGGAATTGTTTTTATCTCGAGCTCACATTTACATATCTATACATACATACATATATACTTACATACTTACCTACTACATACATACGCACATAAATACATGCATAGATTTATGGACGGTATATGCATGGTCTTATACGTCCTTGCCTGCCTTACGTGAGATCGGCAGGCGTTTGCGAGCCACATTTCGTTGAAAATAAATATATTTTTTATCATCCATATGGGTCTGTCTACTTATTGATTGTTTTTGTTTTTTATTTTTGTTTTTCTTGGTATTTATTATTTTTGTGAATCTTCGTTTTATTTATTTATCCGTATCAATATTTCTGTATTGACATGTGTTGGTCTATAGTAGTAAAAGTAGTAGTAGTAGTGGTTATATGATTATTATTCATGCATGTATGTATTTATGTGTACGTGTTTATATAACGTTTACTATTTTATAGACGCGATAATGATTCATTTTGATTTGAGTTCGGTGTCTGATAACATTATTAGTCATGTCAGATTTTGAATGCTGATTACGTTCTGTCTGGTTTGAAGAAAGCAGTTTTTTCAAAACAATATTTTTTTAACCTTCTGCAAATTTTTTTTAATATAGTTGTGTTTTTCAAGCATTTAAAGAACGTTATCCCGCAATATAGAGGGGGGGAGGGGTGAGGGAGACCTGTAATAAAGAGTTAAAAAACGAAGCAGTGCTTGAGAAACCCGTACAGGGTGATTTTATATAAACAAGACTATATCATCCTATTGATCTTCGTTTGTTATTTTTCGAAATTGTCATTATTGATTGCTAGAAATTGGAGAATGAACAAAGCAAAAGTAGGAGGCTTTTTTCCGAAGACTGAATTTAATTTACTAAAAATGTATTAAAAAGATTTCAATTGTATGCGTTTGGAAATGTTATGATTGTTTAACTTGATTTAAAAAAAAGGTATTTTTATTGAAATCTTTGGAAGACTTAATTGAAATACTATTTATGTATATTTTTTTATTTATGTTTTATTAATATATATTTTATGAAAATTTTATCCAATAGTTTTATTATATATAATATAATTTTTATTATAATTTTAAACAACAATAAAATATATGAAAGAATTAAGTAAAATAAACAAAAAATTTGTTATAAAAATAGAAATTATATATTATATAAATTTCGTATTAAAATCGTATTCAAACACCAAACATGAAATGGAAAATTGTAGCCAGTCCCAAAATTTCCGAACGATATTTCAATTGAGGCGAAAACAAAATACTATGACACTTGTTTTTTTGAAAAAATTAAATTAATCATAAATATCAGCTTGCGACCTCTTTCCATTCTCACAAAGAAACCCTTTATAGATATTTTTACATATTCGTGTCTCCAAAAATTGAATCTTTTTTTGCTTCCGACTGTTCGTAAAAGAAATGAAGACCATGAAAGGTGTTTCCTCTAATTAAAACTGTTAATGAAACCCGTCCAATTAAATCGTAATTAAGCGTTATTAACGATTTTGCTTTTAAGAAATTGAACTTATCATAATCGAGTTATGGAATATAGACTGATTTATGAAAAGCTTATTATGTCATTATGCTTTAATTCAATCTTCAATGCGCGCAACTAGATTATAAATCTCAAATTAAAATAAAAATTAAAATCAATATAATTAAACTTGTTTAGCCTCTTATATGAATAATAACTGCTATCAAGTCAATATTATTAATAGAAATAAGTATTGTGTGTGTGTGTATGGGTTCACTATGTGTTTGTGTGCACGTACGCATATGTTGATGCATGGTGCAGATTTATTTATTTGTAAAAAGAGGCCAGTCGTCGGAGCAGTAACCGCTTAGTGATTGTCTTGTTTTGTATGCATTGTTGTTATTGTTTTTATTTATTATTTTCTCATTGTTGTCGATCCGAGTTCATTCATTATCAACCTCTTGGCATCAAGTCAAGTGCGACCACTTCTTCTTTATGACTCCTTTCTTCTGAAACGACTACTGACGACGATTGTGGTGGTGTGGTGAGTTGGTGATGGATCTAGTATAGTAAATATATTTCAAGATTACTTTTCGAGTTTAACTCAAATATTTTTATGATTTTATCACTTCCTGGTAGGTTTAAGTGAATACCTGTTGAATAGCATTAAGCATTAATATAATTTTTTTAGTTTTAATTTTTAGTTTTTCGAAATTTTAGGAAGAATTTCGTTGATTTTTTCAAAGTCATCTTCAATTCTGGCATATTTTTTCATATTCTTTCATTAGTATGAAAAACTTTTTAATCGCTTTTGAAAGATTCCGTCATCATAAACATATTTGGGAACGCTATTAAGGCGCTCGTTACACTAGTTCAAATCTTTAAAAAATTAATCGATTTGTGAGAAAATTTCGTTTGGACCATTTATATATATATAAAATTTTATTCCTTTAGTTCTCGATCGAATGAACGTCAATTTTTAAAAGATTTCATAAGCGGAGCTCCCGGTTCTTCAGGTGCTCGTCTGGCAGCGTGGTTGCAACCAGAGCCACGTCTCGATCCCAACAAGTAAGCTCCAATCGAAAATCAATAAAAAAAGTTAATAAATTATCATGCAAATTGGTTTAGATGTGAGTTGAATACAATAAACGAACCACTACGTTATGGCTGGCCTACACCAGTTACAGTAACCATACGTGATCAGTATGGCGATCCCGTATTAGTGCCCGAATTGAAGGTAAATTTTTAAAAAAAAATTTCGAATTTGATAAAATTTTATCAACATTTTTATATAAAAAAATAGTTTTTAAAAAAATGAAAATAATTTCCAGGTCGAAATAAAAGCCATACCAACCGGTGCAACCGGCAATGGCAATATCAAAATGCGCCGACCCTCTGCCACTGCTGATGGTGCTGCCACCACTTATGGGGGTGTGGCACCGCCACCGCGTTTAAGCTATGAACCAACGATTAAAGACAAAATGTGTTTTAAGGCGATCACTTTTATGAAAGCCTTTAGTAATTATTCTTTTGAAGAGTTACGTCTTAATAGTCCGACGCAGACGCGTATCACCGAGACACTGCATGCACAAGATATGGAAAATGGCACATTCAGTGTTCATTGGACACCGAATTCGATTGGCAGTTATTGCTTGGCAGTTTCAATTGATGGCATTTTATTGGAAGAGGTTTATCGTGTTGAGGTGAAAGAAGGCGGTCAACCACCCCCATCACAACGACAAACTGTAAAAAAACCACAACCGCCAAATAAACTTCGAAAATTCCATACAAAAAATACTGCCGGCTTACGCATACGATCCCATCCTACATTACAATCGGAACAGGTGGGCGTGATAAAGCTCGATGGTGTAATTTCGTTTATCGATGAAATTGAAAACGATGACGGGATTTGGTTGCGTCTTTCCACCGAATCAATTCGACAGCATTGTACTATGGGTTGGTACCCAACAGAGGCTTGGTGTTTGCAATATAATCAACATCTAAATAAGACGCTACTTCATCCAGTCACTGAAAATAATAGCAATTCAACAAGTACAACAACAATGACTGCAGTTACAACCGCAATTACGACACAATCCGCATCGACAACGACATCGACTGCGGTATCGACTTCGACATCGACGTCGACGTCTGCATCGTGCGCCATTAACAGTCCAACGCATTGTGGAAAGTCGAAAACAAAACGTAAGATTTTATTGGATAGCATTGATTCGCCAATATTGCCTGCTTCGTCTATAGAATCACCAACCAAACCACAATCGACTTCACCGAGTAAGAGAACTTTCGAGTATCCACCCTCTCGTTTGGCTACACCAAAAACATCGGACAGTCATACCTCGACCAATCCGTTTTTCTTTAGTCAATCAGAGAGAACAGATAGCGAGTCATCAAATCATGATTCAGACAAAACTAAGGGTTTCGATATTCAATCGATCTCCACTTCAAGTGAATCGCAGCAGATATCATCGCAGTTCTACCAGAGTCAGACTGATTTATTATCATCGTCATCTATACCGGGTAGTAATCAATCAAATATTGGATCTACGATTGCCGGTGTGGTGGGTGGAGGAGCAAGTAAATTGCAAGCATTGCAGAAATGGTTTAAAGGCGATTCAGCCGAAGCAAGTGCGAGTAGTTTTGGAGATAATAAAGATCGTGTCGTTGATAAAGATCGTAAACGTTCCGAGGTTAATGATTTGCCTTCGGTATCAGTTCGGGAATTAGTTCGTGCAATAGGTGGTCATGAGATGCGCGCTTCATCGCCTGTGCGCATACCAAAACCGGAGAAATTACAAGATTATACAACATCCAGCATTTCATGTTCGCCAACTCAAAATTCTTCTCATTCCCTGAAGAATGTTAAGGATGATTTTAAAACAAGTGGTGAGTTCGAGGTGGCAACGATTAAAAAAAACAATTTTACTGCAAGTCAAAAAACTGCATTACTTTCCACACCAAAACATACGCCACGAAAAGTATCGAATGGCGTGAACGTTGAAATTCCTGCATCACCAAAAACTAAAACTTACGAAAAACCAGTCTTGGCCGTAGACGTGAATATATGTCGCAACGGTACAACGACCAACAACGAATCATCAAATCAAGAAGTTATGAAAATTGACGAACTGAAAACAGCGAGTACAACATCTGGTACAGATAGCTCTAGTACACCCGATTGGCCCATACCAAAAGCAAAACCAACAACAACATCGATCGGTCCAATAAAAACGGCTATGCCACCATCCTTAGCCGAAAGTATTCGTGCTGTATTCGCTGCATTTCTTTGGCATGAGGATATTGTTCACGATGCCATGGCATGTGCCAGCTTCTTGAAATTTCATCCTTCGCTACCGAAAGAAGGCGCCACCGTGGTAACACGTCGTGACGGTGGCGATAATAAACTGCAGCTGTCAAGAGAGCAAAAGGCTCAGCAACGTCATTCCGTGGAGGTGGCAAATGCGGGCAGTTATCTAAATATCAGACCGTCAACACTAGAGGCTCTAACAAAAAGTGGTAACTCATCGGTTAACAATCGTAAATATCGCAAGAATTTGTCAACGGATAGCGGCGAAAATGTAGACAGACCGAAATTGCATTCAGTGGCTGAGATTGTCACGGTGCTGCCACCTGCACTGCGCTGTTTGGTGTATTTGTGGGAAGAGGTTTGTTCGAGCTGTATTCACGTAGTCCAAACCAATAGTATGGAAAGACAGAAAATGAATTCGCCCACTCATGAAATGAATATTGATTCCAATGAAAAAATTGATACGAACGAGCGAGAGATGAAAAAGTCGAAGAAAATAAAAAAGGATGATGGCTCCTGGTGTGAATTGTGTGATGTTTTCTTACCCATACCTGTGACGTATCACATGCGTATCGTTCATCCGGGCTGTGGAAAATCAGCGAAGGGAAAAGGTTATAATTCCGTTGGTATTTTCTGCGAGGGTTGGGCGGGTAATTGTGGTGAAGGTGGTAAGGGTGCCTCTAGCTGGTTTCTGATGTGCGATACGTGTCGAGAAAAATATATATCGTCTAATAAAAATACCAGCAATATTAATAATCCACCGAATACTTCGCGATCAAGTTAGTATGAGTAGAAAAGAATAATTGCTTTTTTTCAAATGAGATTTTCCTTAAACAAATAACCAACAACAAATTCATTTATTTCAGTTAATGAAACCAACATTTTCGGGGTGAAAACGACGACACTTATTGCAAATTCAGAAATATACAATACCATGCGAGAAAATGCAACATTCCTTCTAGAGCTCTCTTCTAGCGTTTCGAACCTTCCGACTGGTACCAATCCCTCGATGGGAGCATTTCAGGCTCAATTGAATTCTTCAACAACAAAACGTTCGCCCCAACAAATGCCCGTAGTAATTGAGAATCAGAATTTTATCGGAACGAGTGATATAAATAAGCCAAGTACGAGCCGTGGAGACTCAGCTCGAAATAGTCGTATTGGTCTACGAATGAGTGGAAAATTTGGATGTAGGCTAATTTATAAATACAACAAATTTCTCTTATCTTATTCTTGAATTGATCTTATTCTAGGTTCGACACCTCATCGCAAGAGCTTCGTCGGTGCTTCGATTTCTCCAGATTGTGTTTGGTCCGTACCGGATACATTTGCCTGTTTGGAGTCATTGGGCGTTGCAAATAATGATGATAATCTACCCTACGAGATATTTGGTCTGAGTGCTGCGGACAATACGTTTGAAAGAGTAGGTTTTTCAATAGGTTTCTGCTACTTTATTCATAATTTGTCTATATAAATTCTTGAAATTCTTTAGCCTCTTTCCGAAATATCGTATGAATCATGTGATCCCAACAATTACGATTTAATAACTGGTTCTACTTCTACCCAACCAATGCCAGTGCCTCCAACATCATCGGGTACTTTATCAAAATTCCATCGTAGTTTTTCGATGGGGCAAGGCTGGGCTGCGGCACAACAGCAAAACAATGGTTTTGCGAATCTGAAAGGCATAACTGCAAACCTTCTAGATGAGAATCAACAACCTAAAGTTATTTATCGCCGTCGAAACAATTCAATCACAGAGAGTGAAGGATCGCTCTTAATTTGTTATCCATCTGAAAATCTTCGACGCTTAGTTCCTGAAAAAATATTTGCTTCGTCAATTATTCACTCGTCTGTCGATCGAGGCGTATTAACAAATGATTACGATACTGAAAAATCCACAATACAATTAAATGCTAACGAACATGATTATCACACTAAAATAATGCCAAATCAAGAAGATGTTCGTAAAGAATTGAAAAATGAAAAAGCACAGGAATCGATGGATAATAAAGAAAAAGATTATTCATTAATAGTTTCGACAAGTCCGCAGAAAATCACTGCATCATCCCCTGAATCCTCCGCACAAATCAATACTTTATTATCACGTTCGTCTATGTCTTTCATTACACAGAAGCATAATTTGGATAAACTGAGATGTGCTATGAAGCGCAGTTTACGTATTGCCACCTGCCGAATATATGCCTTACAGGCATTGAATTGGTTGATAAGATCCGTAACGCAAAGCGTTTGTTTGCACGATTTAATGTGGTGGTTCGTGAGTTCGCTCAGTACGTCCACGATAGAGGCTGTGGATGGAAAATACGATGAGACCGAAAGAGCACTCGAACATCCTGTATCGTTTACACAATTCAGTGGCCGTTTCTCAAATACGATCACACAAAGTTTACATCTTTTTCTACAATCCGTGGCTGATTTAACACTTTTTTTACCGCCTGGTTCATCGCTGCAACGTATTGCTATTCAATGTTTTGGCATACGCTTTCGTCAGGCCGATCATCAATTTTTACACAGTTCGCATGTTTTTGGCAATATTTCAAAGATTCTTTCGCGATCCGATGAACAGGATGATATTATGGCAATGTCGACAATGGCACCTCTCGAAAATGCTGGAGGTCTGCATGAGGGAGGTGGCGCAAAATTGTTGTATTACACGGATTTGAATGGAATGTTTGAGGTTAACTTTTTTGAATAATTTTCTAATATAATTCAATGACTTGCTATTCAATCGTTATTGATCATTTCAGGTGACTGTTTCTTCGCGTCAGGGCATGGTCGAATCACTGACAGATAATTCAACCGAAACGTTTTGGGAGAGTGATGAAGAGGATCGTAATAAATGTAAAATCATTGAAATATCTCTGAATAAATTCACCTATGCTTGCAAAATCATCCTCGTCCATATCGATAACAGTCGCGATATTCAGGTGAGTGTTTAAGAGGCTGAAAGAAATTTCATTCAAACATTTAATTCTTAATCCTTTTCAAATTACAATATCGTTAGAATAAAGTTTTGAATGTCGTCTTCTACGGCGGGCAATCATTGGGTGATACGAATTTGATTAAATCGATTGATGTTGAGCCGAAAGCTTGTTCCTGGATTTCAGCGAAAGTTCATGATGAAAGTTACACACATTTTCGTTTGGAATTTCATGGTCCCGAAAATACACTACGTGTTCGTCAGATTAAATTGTTAGGTTTACCGAGAGTCGCTGATGACATTGACGACCACCTGGTACATCATTACGGTCTGACAATTGATCAACGTCAGAATCATTTACATAAATCGAATTGGAAATTAACCAATGCCACACGCATACAACAACAAATGTGTGAAGCTGAAACTCTACGTGTATTCCGATTGATTACAGGTAAGCCGTTTAGTAAGGCAAATCATTTATAATTGCTATAACTTCATATTTTAGGGCAAGTGTTTGGGAAATTAATTAGCATCGCTGCCAGTGAATCGCAAAAAGTCACGGACAGTCATCATCATTCAGCTCTAGGATTAGATTCGAGCACGGCAAATTCCATGCTGGCTGATTCATTAGATCTGCGCGAACATATGGTTGGAATTCTGTTCTCGCGTAGCAAATTGTCTCACCTGCAGAAGCAAGTAATTGTTCATATCGTGCATGCCATTAAAAAGGAAGCACAACGTGCTAAAGCTGATTGGGAAATAGTGACCTTGAGTAATTGTTTTAAAGAAAATCAAGGCACAACCACATCAACTGCATCGGCTAGTGGCGATCCGAAAAGCGAGAGCAGTTCCGAACGTTATCGTTTACCCGATACGTATTGTTTTGAAATGCTGAGCATGGTCTTGGCTCTATCAGGTAGCTCTGTGGGTCGTTCCTACCTAGCGCATCAGCACGGATTATTGAGGGATCTCCTTAGTCTACTTCATACGGGCAGTGACAGGGTGCAACGTCAAGTTACAGCTCTTATACGTCGCATATTGCCCGAGATCTCTCCAGAAAATTTCGCCGAAATCTTAGGTGTGCAACGTCTCCCTCCAACTGATTACAGTATAGCTCATCAATCAACAGTCGATTTCGATATGAATCGTTTAGGCTTGTTTGATATTTTCTTAGCGGTTATTGCTAAATCATTACAAGTACAGGTCAAGGTCAAAACGACCGCTAATTTTAAATCGAACGTGGAAAAGACGCCATCGTTTGTAAGGCTGTGCAATTCGCTCGATCTATCGGTGCATCTATTGAAACACGCATCACGATCTGATAAAGGCAATGACAGAACAATAGAAGAGGAAGCAGCTGGTGGTATTGATTTTACTAATACCGTTACACCATTTTGTTTTATGGACGGCAATTCCGCTGATAACGATGGCACAATCAACTACAGAGCAAATGTCGCCGGGATAAATGTTTCCACTTTGAAATCTTCGAAGAAGAATTCTACAAAGAATCTAAACCAACGTTGGTTTTTGAATGGCGTCATTTCCACAAAACAAGCAGAGAGTATAATTTCATTAATCCGTGATTTAGCAAGTGTAAGTTTTCTGCATCTGTCGTCGATATTTATGCTCTAATGGAATCCTCAATTTTCTTTCTCAAAAGGGAAAGCTAAGCGAGAAATGGTCACACATAACTAAGGCGACTATTGCTGAGGCAGTATTAAATCTAACGAGGCTCGATGAGTTTTTTCGTACTCCTGAAAATTGCATAAAAACTGCCACCTTGTGGTTGGCTTTGGCAAGTCTTTGTGTTCTAGATCGCGATCACGTCGAGAAACTCTCTTCGGGACAGTGGTCAAAAGTTTCGGAGACGAGACCCATGTGCTCGAACCACGACGATGGTGAAACGGCAGCAATAATACAATGTGTGAATTGTGGTTCGTTATGCGGTGACTGCGATCGGTTTTTGCATTTAAATCGTAAAACTAGAACGCATAAACGAACGGTAAGGAAGTGCCGAAGGGTAGAGTGCATTAGCGGGTGTTGCCGCCGCTCGTTCAACTACGTCTGCTTAAATGAATGTTTTCTTCATAGGTTTGCAAGGAAGAAGAGGAAGCCATTCGTGTAGAATTACATGAATCGTGCGGTCGAACAAAGCTCTTCTGGCTTCTTGCTTTGGCCGATTCAAAAACTTTAAAAGGAATGGTTGAGTTTCGTGATGGTAGTCATACCATTATTTCCGGTGTTCAGGAAACAGTAGGACGTTGCCGCTTCTGTGGCATAACTGGCACTACTGGTTTGCTTGAAATTAGCAATGTGTGCGCTGATCCGCAATGCCAAGAATATGCGGCGAATTCATGTCTCAAAAGCAAACCGTGCGGTCACGTCTGTGGGGGTGTGGCCAATGAAAAGAAATGCTTGCCTTGCTTACAGCATGTTTGTCACGCACGTGAAAATGAGCTGGCCGATGAATTACACGAACCGAAACTTACACAGGATGCAGATGATATGTGCATGATATGTTTCGTAGAAGCTTTATCTTGTGCGCCATCGATTCATGTAAGTCGGAGACGGGCGAAAGAACGAATATTTTATAATAAAATCTGTAATAATTTTAAATCTTCTGTGATTATTTATTTCCAGTTGGATTGTGGACATGTTTTCCATTATCATTGCTGTAAAATGGTATTAGAGAAACGTTGGAGTGGTCCACGCATTACATTTGGATTCTCGTTGTGTCCAATATGTAAAGCCGATATACAGCATACGTTACTCGCTGATATTCTGGAACCCATTAATGTCTTAAAACAAGACGTCAAGCGTAAAGCTTTGATGAGGTAATGCCTGACATATGCATGACAACACTCATAACTTTCTGGTGAAGGGAATTGTACTGATCTAACTGATTTTGCTAACTATTTTCAGATTGAAATATGAAGGCGTGGTCAAAGAGACCGATGCCAAGGACATTACGAATATGGCTATGGATCGTTATGCTTACTACGTGTGTTTTAAATGCCAGAAGGCTTATTATGGCGGTGAAGCACGTTGTGACGCTGAAATAGGTGAGAAGTTTAATCCGGAAGAGCTTGTTTGTGGCGGTTGCTCGGATGTGGCGCGCGCGCAGATGTGCCCGAAACATGGCACCGATTTTCTCGAATACAAATGCCGTTATTGTTGCTCGGTAGCTGTGTTCTTCTGCTTTGGCACAACTCATTTTTGCGATACGTGCCATGATGATTTTCAACGTTTGACAAATATTTCCAAAAGTAAATTGCCCCAGTGTCCGGCAGGCCCGAAAGCTAAACAATTGATCGGTGATGAGTGTCCATTGCATGTTATCCATCCGGCGACTGGTGAGGAGTTCGCTTTGGGCTGTGGTGTTTGCCGCAATGCCCAGACGTTTTAGCATGACGTTTTGTACATCGAGAACGACGAAGAAATGAATGACGTGGATGAGGAAATTATGGCTATTGAAGTAGAGGAATTTGATAATGATAGACGCTTTAAATATTTGGGCGGAGCAGATGCTAACAATATTGATTAAGTTATGTTGGCAATTTTTGAATTTTTTTTTGTTTTTTTGTCAAACAATTGCATTGATCTCATTATTTTTATTTATGTGTGTTCAGAGGAAACGAAGATGGAAAATTAAAATAATAATATATTAAACTTATTAAAGCCACATTATGTTTATAAGAAATATGAAATTTTTTTCAAAATATTCAAAACATACACAATAATAGAAATAACAGTAGTCAAGCATTTATTTATCTCACGCTATTTAGTATTAGATAAATGTTGCAGCACTTAAACGTTTTTCGTAATTCAGTATTGATGTCGAATAAAAAAAATTAAAAACAGAAATTATCTCTAAAAACCATGAGTATTTTTATTATTTATTACGCGCTTTTCTAAGAAAAATCAACGTTTTATTAAACAGTCGTTGTTAAGATGAATGAAAGACTTCGTTTCAGAATTATTTTCCTTTAATCATCAATTTTTAACTCTCTAACGATGAAAGCTTTATAAAATTTAAATCTCACCTTTCACCTGAATTTCTGGATCTCACCTTCAAAAGGTGAAATTAAAATCTCTAAAACACACCTTTTCGATATAATAATTTAAGCCACCTTCTCTCTTTTTTGTTATATTTTCTTTTAATTTTTATTGAATTTAAAGAATATTAAAATTTTTATACAATATATTTAAAAAAAAACCTTAAAATCAATTATTTTACACTCCTGTTGCTGTTTTTTCCTTTTGTATCTTACTTTACTGTATTGTACAAAATATAGGCTCGTAATGATAACGACGAATTGCGCAATATATTGCACAATTACCACATATAATAATGCAATACAGTACAATATTCTTCTGTCGGGTTAAAATTTTAGAAAATAGACCTTTAATCCAAATTTAAAAAATTTTTATATATATTTATATAGATCGAATGATTTTTTGAATTGATTAAAATAGATATCAGAGCGGTCGTCGTTGAAGCTGATGATATTTTGCTAAGTACCTAAGCTGGCGTTTCGGGAGCGTGATCCTGGAAGAATGTGTGAATAAAAGTTAAAAAATGCTCTGTAAAAAATTTCTGACCCTTATTGAAGGTTCTGAAGAGACGCATGCAAGCAACGAGGAGGTCTTGGAAAAAACTGTTGGCAACTAAAATTTGTGTAGGTAACGAATTTGCATGTTGATTGTTTTACTGCCACAAAAAAAAGAGATAAATTTCCTTCGATTATTTCACGCTATAATTTTTCAACTTGATGATTCACTACGATATATTACAACTTCTAAAAGAAATGGTAATCGGATTCGGTAATGATTGACGGAACGTTTGGTAAACATTTGGTTTAGTTTGTTTGTTTGTTTGTTTCTTTTTAGTTTAATTTTGCTTTGTTTGATTTCTTGGTTTGGTTTTGGTTTTTGGTTGGCACAATCGATCAAATGAAGGAAATGGTATTGAGATTACTTTAAAAAAAGAATGTATATATTTTTTTATATATATATATATACGCATTAAATATATTCGCAAATTTTTTTGAGTTTTATGACGGTGTGGTGAGTATTTATAATTTTAGTGTTACGCTAGGGCGGGAGCGGAGCTGACATGATCTAGGCATCAACTTCAATTTCTTCCTTTACCTTGGCGTCACCGGGTTTGCCCTTGGACCAATCGGGTTTTTTCTGCAACGATTGAAGATTGATAGAAATTAGAAAGGATTCAATAAACGAAAAGTGAAATAGAAACGTATACATAGTAGCAATTGAACGCTCGTTTTTATTAATACAAAAAAAATTAAGTCGATTGAATCTAAAAAACGATTAGGAATTATAAAAAACTAAGATCTACCATTAAGGACTATCAAACGCACATATGCATTTAATACACATCCATAGGAAACATACGTCTAGATAGTTTACTATTATAAAATCATGCACAAATATTATCACGGGATCTACTAACAGGGTTAAGTGTAATTTTTTCTACTACTTTTCTACTACCATTCCACCACTACTAAAATAGGAGTTAACGACGTGACAAAAAAAACGGGCCGTATTAAAATATCTTTATCATTCTATATATTTTGATACGCCCTTACCACCGCCCATAACCACCACACACATGGGACAAACATGTGCATGCTTTGCAATATATATAATCGGTTTTTATTTTCAGTGCAAAGTAAATTCTTACACTTTTTGGCTTTGAGTACTTGGTCTTTAATTTTTTTCTAAATAGTAAAAAGAATGTTAGTGGAAAAAGAAGAAAGCATTAATAAAATTATTTTATAAAAATCACTGAAAACAAGAAATTACTTAATCATAGTGAAAATCTTAATAATTACGTTTCAGTAATTAAGTTAGAAATATAGGTATAGAGGGAGAGAGAAAGAGAGAGCGAGAGAGAGAAATTGAGCGAAATATAGAGGAACGATTGCATGTTTTATTTAATGAAATCTAATACATATGCGCAATATGGGTTGGGTTATCGGCTAGCTATTTTAAAGAATTTACAAAATAAATCTAATTTCAATATTTTGTCAATAATTTTGACAAGAGTAAAAAATTAATTATACGTTTTTTTCTCATTAGTTCGTTTTGTTGAAGCGCTCAATTCAGAGCAAAGAAAACAATCGATAGAAGACTGACGGTGCTACGAAGCCGATCCCTTGAATCAGACTATTGTCATAAATTGCAAGAAAATTTATTTACTTAAGTGATTAAGTAAGACACAGTTTTAAAAAACCTTGAAATCAATCTAGTCGTTGAAATTATGAAATTTTCGATTTTGACAATTTCGATCGAACCTGTTTTCATTTTTGATGGGCTCATATGGAAGCATATATTTTTATCGGGGTTTACCAATTGGAAACAACAAAATAATTATGTTTGGAATGGACTTCAATATCCGAAAGTCTTTCTCCGGCTAGGAAGCAAACGATTAATTGATGTCTTTCGAAATTGATCGTAACGAACGCATAAAAACGACGCGATCGTTTTTGTACAATTCCGAAATCAAAATTAATCGATTGCTTTATGTTTTCTCCAATTATGTCCGTTTGAAAAATATACGAAACTAAAAATGTCAAAACGGGAATGTATTTACACGATTTAACTTACAATAATAATGTAATACAATATGACTGAAGAAGTTTTTATTAATTTTCGATGAAAAAACTGTTCATTGCTTACCTCTTTTTCTTCCTCTTCCAATGTGAACTCCTTCTTTTTGACAACCTTAAGTTGGTTGCGGAAATTGAATTCGAGGGCTTTCTTTTGAAGTTTAGCGAATTTATTTTCGTATTTGGAAACCTTCTTCAAAGCTGGCTTAACGCTAATCAAAATAAAAGAATTCAATAAATTTATTATATCACAAATTTAATACTATTTTAATTATTATTATTATTATTATTATTATTATTATTATTATTATTATTATTATTATTATTATTATTATTATTATTATTATTATTATTATTATTATTATTATTATTATTATTATTATTGATTAAACTTACAATTTGCCGCGAAGATCATTAACTTGAGCATTCAGATCAGTAATCTAGAATTGGTTGTATGTTCCATAAATACGTTGGAGGCGCGGTGAAATATGAGGATCAGTGGTGAGGTTAAGGGTGAGGGGCGGACGAGTGGGAAAGAGAGAAATTAAAATGAGTATATTTTACAAAATTCATTGATCATTATTTCAATTATAATTTAAAGAGATTTTTTTCGTGAAAAAAATCCAAATACTACTAAAAATCAAAATCAAAATTGAGCTTTTAGTTTAGTGTTAATGATAAAAGAGTAGTAGAAGCGATAATAATCGTTACGATCGTAGCGATTGCGCTGGCAATCGTTAAAATTGAAATCGTTATAGAAGATGGTTAATCAGCGATTGTTTCAGCAGTAGCGGTTTTATATAATTTGGTATAAATTATTTAATTGCTCGGAATTGTTTATGAAGATTTTGTGAAACAGCATAATATCCAAATGTCGATTTTCTTTTCTTCTGCTTTATATGCTTTTTACTCTTCCGAAAACGAAAACCTAACGCGATACAACAGATTTTATACGAAATTATTTATTGGCAGCATTGCCAGCACAAAAACCAAATTTAATCCAAATAGTTTAAGACACTTTCTATTTATTTAGACGAAACGAATGCAAGTATGATTGCCCGAGTAGCCGAATAAAACGTTTATAAATAGTTAAAACTTTCAAATATTGCACAGTATGGCACAGATTGTACAATAGTTTCTTTTCTATTGCTCTACCAACATTTCTTCCCTTCACAAAGAGTTTCAGACGTACTTAAAAGAAATTGTTTCCTGTGTTCGAGTGATAAAAAAAAAATACGAGTTCGAGTGATAAAAAAGAACAACAAAATTCCAAAGACATATAAACGATAGAATATTTGTGTTTTTTATTTATTCATTTCTTACATTACACTTGAAAAAATGTTTGTGTAGATGAGTTTGGATGGTAAATGTTTAAGCCATGTTTAAGCAAGAGAGTGTATAAAATACAAGTAACTACAGACAAAGAGAACAAACCGAAAGAAAGATTAAAAGTGGGCGTAAAACGAGAAGGAGACAAAGGCAAGATTACTAAAGACTTCGAAGTTTTTTTATTGAAAATGCGAAAAAAATTGATCACTCGAAAACCGTTTTTGGTTGTGGATTGGAAAAGAGGACGGTTTGACTTATGTTTAGAGAATTATTTATTTTATTACTGTAAATATATTTCCATTTTTCGAAAGATTAGATTTAATTGAATTAGCGGAAAAGCTGTGAACAATTGCGTTCATTACAACAGCTTAGGATATTGCCATGAATTTCAACTCGAAATTATCAGAATACTCATCGAAAACTCTTACGAAAACATTCTTTTCGTTATTTTGATTTTTGCTAGGGTTATTGATAAAAATGACGTTCCTTTAAAAAAAAATTTAATCTCGCGAGTGATCCCAAGCAACGTTTTTTTCATTTTTTAAAATAACTAACCGTGGAAAAAAGCTCCCACGGCTTCGCACGTGTTTGCATGTATGTTTGCGTGCGTGTGCGTTTAGTGGGTATGCATGAGTAAGTCTGAGGTGTGTCTTGTGTGCCATACTGATGCTGTGTCTCTTCTTTAAATGTGGATCATAAGTAAAAATTCTAAATTGAATTTAAATTTAATTCGAAATCCTTTATTACGAAGTTATTTAATTTTTATAATAATTCTATTCAAATCGAAATTATTCAAATCGAAATCGACGTTTGGTTACCAGAACGAATCTGGACAGCTGTTCGTTTGTTCTTTCGTTCGTTTATTCATTCGTTCGTAAGAAATACACGATGCGTGAAAATGCGAGAGATAAACTAATGCTTGTTTTAAACTTCTCTTAAATAAATATGAATAAATGTATTGTAGTGTTGAGGTGCGTGTGTTGGTGTCTGTATCTGGATCTGTGTGTGTGTGTGTGCGTGTGCGTGTATTTGAATAGCGTGAACATATGTAAGAGAGTGTATGTAATGAAGTGCGAAAAGTACGAATCAACAGTAAACAATGCATATCATTTCAACGTGTGCTTTCGATGAAATTGTTGGTGCAACGCAAGAAAATTAATAAAAAACACAAAAATTCAAGAAGTGATAATATAAATGATTTGAGTTGAATTTCAATTGAACTTTTAGTATATATATATCTTTCTTTCAGTGTAGTCACAAAACAAATTGTGTATTTGCAATCGTTTGGAATGGTCGATGGTATGCATGTATGTGTTTTGATGATATGTGGTATGTGTATGTGTGAGAATGTATGGGTGATGTGAGTGTGAATGGGTATGTGTGAGAGTGGGAATGTGCGTAAAGATCCTCCGAATGATACGTCCATCAAGGCAATAATGAATTCTACGAAATTACTGCTTCCTTAAGACACATCTGCATAGTGTTTGTAGCTGAAACTTATGGTACTAAACTCTAAAGTCATACACATTAACAATCTCAACAAAAACCCATTCAAAATCGATATTTCTTTGGAGGATCTCCGGGGAAGGTATTTGTATGGTGTAATACTTGAGTGGTGTGTTTCGAACTGATAGTGTGGGGAGTGTAATTGTATGCAATGTATGGATATTTGACGTAACTGAATTTGTTTCGTAACTAACTTTTCGATTTTACCATCGGTATATTCTTCAAATAATTATTTATCGCCATCAATTACGATACGCTATACACAATCGAAAAAGGCAATTTATTAATCAGATATATACCAGATATACTCGCTGCGAACTCTATTTATAGCATGTTTCGAGATGGATGGTTTGTGTGTGTGTGTGTGTTTTTTATAATATTTTCTTTTTTTATTTGCTTTTTCTGTTTTTTTTTTTCTTGATTTTCAATTGACTTTGATTTTGATTTTGATTGACTTTATTGAAAATATTAATTAAATGTTGGCAGTACCTCCCAGTCTTTTTTCCTTATTTCGTATTCCAGATCCCATTTCTGACCTTCACAAATATACATACGCTCGTAATACTCTTCACAAATTTCTTGTAATTCGCCTGGAAGAATTTCGTTAATGTTCTTTTTACTGCGATTATTAATCGATTATTCGAGTTGTGAACGAACATGTAAACGATACGAATGTATTGATCTTTTTTTTATTTTTCTTTTCTTCTTTTTTTTGTGGGATAGCATTTACAACAAATGATTGGATTGATTGTTTGATTTTTGGTTTGGTTGGTGAGCGTTTATCGAAGGTAAATCAAACGAAAATCTCCTACGGAATATTTCCAGAAGAGAATTCAATATATGCGAATTGTTTGAGGTGAATTAAATTCCTTTCCTGTTAAACGCTGTTCTATTTCATTTGGATTAGAAGATTTTCACTAAATCTTCACCGTGTTATGGATTCCAGTAGTAAGAGCTATCAGTTTTAAAGGGTCAAAGTGGGGTCAAAAAGAGGGCGGTATCAAAAATGCCTTTTAGAAAAAAGCCTTTTAGAAGTCTTCAAAATTATTCGTGGTAGAGATCAGAAATGGCTAAACGATTATCATTCAATTACTTTCATTTATCGATCATTTTTTGAAATGATAATCGTGGTCCATTTCCAGTCCTAGCAAGGGTTAAGTGAGCCCGATTTATTTTTATTAATTAATAGAAAATATCAGCGTAAATAAATCCGCGGCGCCTTTATTTTGTTTTTTCAAAACATTTTTAGTATTTAAGCCTTAATCGTGAGGTAAAGTCATAGAAGGTAAAAAAAAACAACAAGGCAAAATGAGCAAAAATATTTTCTTTTTTATAGAAATCACAAAAATTGTTTTTTTTTAAATTTAAAATTTAAATTATTAAAAGAATTAATTGCATTATCTGCGGATACTGAGACTTGAATGACAAGCTTTTCAGCATCGAAAAATGCTTGGTTAGAATAGTTGTTATTGTTTTGTTTTTGTTTTTTTCTTTTAAAACCAAAAACGTATCGGATTGATTCTTTTTTATATAAAATAACGTTTTGATTGAGATTTAATTTGAAGTTTACCTCTTGTGCTTTAACTTTTTCGATATGTTCTAAATCAAATTTGTCACCCTCCAAGTTGTAAATTCGTTGCCAATATTCTTTACAGACTGTCTGTAGCTCGGCTATATTCATGTATATAATATACACACACAGTACACATTAAAATACATTTATTCATAAGGTTAAATACTTTCATAAATACTATATAGAGATATATTTGTTTGTGGTATATTTTTCTATTTTAGAAATTGTTTGCTTTCTCTTTAAAAAATAGTTTAAAAGAGTAGAATGCTTTACAGTATTGTGTGTGCGTGTTTTGTATAGGTCGTGAATTTCTTAAAGTGTAGACGAATTTCTTGGATTCGGGACTATTTTTAAAAATATCACAGAAAGGTGAAAAAAACTACATTAGAAGAAAAATTAATTAAAAAAATTTTCGGTGATTCAAAAAATATTATTGTGAGTGCGATTTGAATGGTTGTGTGTGCGTTCGTGTTTGTTCGTGTATTGCATCTCGCTTGTATACATCACGAATTAATTTTTAATGTATGCTTGTGTTTAGAGAAAGTCTTAATATGATCATTTTCATTCGGTTCTATTAAATTTTGTGTACGTGGTGAATATCGATACTATGGTGAGTATGGTGAATATGATGATAAAAAAGTGCACAAAAATCTCATAACACTTTTCCGTTTCTTTTGTCGATGCTCACACCATCTTTGGATTTGTGTGTGCGTGTGCGTATTGTTGTTTCATTTATACCAAATATTTAGTAAAAGCTTACAAAAAACAAAAACATTTAGCTTCGACAAATAGACAGACACCATTTGGCTTTAGTTAGTCTGATACAACTTCACGGCTAAATCACACAAAAAAATGACAAAACAAAACAAAAATAGCCGTCAAGTTATTGTTGTTGTGTTTGTTTCAGTGTTAGATCTTTCAAAAAAAGTTAATTGAAATTTAAACAAAAACGTAATTATTTACAAAAAAACTGTTAGGTTAGTTTACAAAATACTTTATATCTGTACAGTGTACAAAAAATGTTGTTAGTGTTAGTGTGAAGACATGAAAATAACTTCCGGTTTTTTCGGTTATGTGGAGTCGTCGAGGGAGGAGAAGTGATGGCAGTGTGGTCAGAAGAAAAGTGTCTTTAATTTTTTTATTTCTATTGAATTCGAGCATTTTTCTCTTCTACCAATTTTTTAAAGGTCAGGTCAATGGGGGGTCAAGGGTCGTAAGTGTCATTGTGAACATGATGGTAGATTTTGTATATATTTCATCGTATTATTGTGCTGAATGAGATTAATTTTTCGTTTCTTTTCATTTTTGTATTAATTCAAATTAATTCTACAAAAGTTCTAACAATTCAAAATTTCAAAATACAAAAACAATTTTAAAATTGATGAAGTGAATGGGTAACGAGTACGAGTACGAGTACGAGTGTGAGTATGAGTACATACTAAAAATATCAGCGACAGCTATAAAAATGCCGTACACAACTGTTTTCAGCCTTTTTGTCTACATTATTTGCATTAGGAAATAATTCTTTTTTTAAAAAAAGAATACTTTTTTAATTTAAGTTTTAATTCGCTTTAAAATTATACAAAAAATTCTTATATAAAATGGGAACTATATTGTATTAAATATTACTATTTATTACTACAATAAACAGCAAAAATATACGATGAAATGAATTTTTTTTGTGGTTTGTCTTGCCTCTAAATCCTTTCTGGCGACCTCGCGCTCGAGATCATATTTTTGTTCTTCCAATTTCAGAATCTTAGTGTGATATTCCTGACATGCTTTTTTAAGAGTCGCTGTTGGTTGTTTAATGGAAAAACAATAATATTCATCAAAAATCAAAAAATTCCAAAAGAAAACAAAAACTGAATTTTTGTAAGAGAGAGAGAGAGAGAAAAAAATTATTGTGATGTTAAAGAGACGAAATAACGGACTTGGTTGGCTTTGCAAAATTGACACATCCGTTTCCGTTTCTGATTCAATTCAATAAATGAAAATAATTGTAAAAATAATTATGAAAATAATTGTGGTTTTAGAGAAAACATTTTTTATAACTTTTCAGGCAGTTGTATTTTTTTTAATTTCAAAAAATTTTTCTTTTGTAAAAAAAACCAAAAATAATTATTGACCGAGTAGTCGTAAAATGTTTAAAATTGACTCTACATTTCAACGGATTTTCGTTATGAATTTTGATACAACTTCTCGATGATCGAAATATTGAATGAGAAGGGCGATCAATTAGTCAATTTGTGTATCGGTCTCTCACAGACGATTGGTGGTGGTGAACGTATTGACTGTTTATAATCTGTTAGAATTATTACAATTAAACGAACACAAAAAAAATTGTACACACTTAAAAAAAATTAATATTACAAAAATTCTTTTCACACACTTTTGGTCCAAAAAAAAATTATACCAAAAAACACACAGAAGTTATTACGTAGTACACAAAAGTGAAGAAAGATAGAGAGAGAGAGCAAAACAAAAAGATATAGTGACAGACATATAGAGAAAGAGAGTGAGTGAGAGAGATTTGACATTTAGGGTTACCGTTTTGTAATACACAGACAAAAAACGAAGCGTTATGTTTTCATTTTTTTTAATCAGACATCATCGCAGCTTTGCATTGAAAGAAAATAATTCGAGAAAATTTAAATTTGAATTTTTCTTTCAAAGCATTTTTGTTGCTTGTGATACTGCTTTTTTTTGGTTTTTTGTTGTTTTTCAGCTGCTTTTTTTCATTTGATTTTTTTTTGTATATACCTCAACATCCTTGCGTTTTACAACATATTCAAGATCGTATTTTTGGTCCTCCAACTTACAAATCCTGTCGTGGAATTGCTTGCAAAGGGATCTAAGTGTGTCTGTGTTTGTACCAAAAAAAGTAGCATGTATTGATTTTAAAAATAAAATATAACAAAAAAAAGAAATTCTTACAAAAATTACCGAAGTATTTAAGAAAAAAAATTGGAGATTTACGAAAGTATTTTCGATTCAGACAAAAGGAATTTTTTCCCCGTGTATATCGTGTATACCGTTCATACCGTGTACCGTGTTCGCGTTTTAGTGTTCTTTTTTTTTCTTACGTTATTTTCGTGTGTTTTAAGGGTCAAACGTAGAAATGTTCTATTCCTTAAAATTCATTAATTTTTCTATTTCGTTTGATTTGGTGGCACGAGTTGTTTTTTTTTTTGTACTCGTATTTTTTGTTGATGAACATAAAATGGAAAAACGACTATATTACCTTCACTGGCATCGCTGAGGTTTCGTGGGCTACCGCAACGCTCTTCAATAATACGTCTACGTTCAGCAGCTTTACGTTCTTGTTCTTTCTTCAGCTCTTCAGCGGCTTTCTTACGTAACAACAACTAAATACGAGAAAAGATATTAATCGTAAGCGCGAAAAGTTAGACTACGTTAAATCGAAGGAAAAATTAACTTACCCTTAGTTTCTTCTTCCTTTCGGGGGTCATGAAACCCTTTTTGGCTTTTTTAGCTTTGGATGCTTCTTCCATACGCTTGCGCACTTCAGCGCGTTTACGCTCGATTTCAGCTTGTTTAGCCTTTTTAGCCTGGATTTAAATTCGATTGCAAAATGCGAGTTATTCGTTAAATTAAAATACTCGTCGCATTGCGTCACGGGATAATAAAATATATGACAAACATTTGCACGATACGAAAACATTGAGGAGACAAAGCAATACCAGCACTAGAGTTGCGCGACGATACGCTAACAAATTGACAGGCACGAACGTACAGTATTGATACCTGTTCCGCTTTGACCTTAGGGTCATTTGGATCTTTTGCCGGAGCAGCTGGAGCTGCACCAGGTTTTCCGGCAGCAGCAGCTGCAGGCGCTCCGGCTTTTGCTGCAGCAGGTGCTGCCGCAGGTGCCGCCGCGGGAGCTGCTGCAGGAGCTGCTGCTGGAGCTGCTGCAGAGGCTGCTGCTGGAGCTGCAGCCGGTGCAGGAGCCGGTGCTGCTGGTGCTGGAGGTTGAGCCTTTTTCTGTAAAGAGGCAAAAATTAATGAAATTAATAAACGTTATAGAATTGAAAGCGAATGATAAGCGTTCTCTAGAGGCCTTTTAATTCATTCATTAATTCAGCGTTTGGAAGGATATTATCATAGCCATAGGAAGATGTTATGGGTAGTCGTGCGCTGCAAGCCCAAAAAAGGTCTTTGCATACGAAAAGCTAGAAGCGGAAAAAGCGATAATCAGAATTTCACGTAGAGCATAAAATGGCGATCAATTAGCAGCTTCCAAATTATTAAAACGGAATATTTACCTCCAAAATGTAATCATACGGTGCCGATCGAATGTTCTTAACTGCAATTAAAAAAGGATAATCAGAATATATGCATTCATTATAAAATTCTCCCAAAGCCAATTCAAATGTAAAAGAAATGACAAAGTGTAAGATACTCACCTCACCTCATCATCAGCCATGTTGAATTTTAGCTTGTTCTTCAGTTACTGCAAAGAAAATAATATTATCGGCAATTTATATGAATAGATTGTGAATTAATATTGTAGAGTATTTTTACATTTTATGTCAATAATTTAATCATTCCAAGCTTATGCATAAAATTATCTTTATTGCAACTTTCGCTGCAAGATTGTGTTTGGGCTAACAAAACGATCTTAATACTTCTTTTTAATTTTAAGAAATCAATTAACGGTTGTCTCAGCGTTCTTGAAGTGATTTGCCAGCATTTGCTCAACGAGAACGAACTTGGAAAATGTCCACCATGTCCACAAATGGTCAGTACTTTTTTTAAAAACATGGCCCTTTTTGTTCTTATAATTTCATTAATTAACAAAATTCTTGTAAATAGACTACATGAAAACGCGAAAAGATTTATCAACTGATATTACACTCAGAAAATTCAAATTTTTTATATATTCGTGAACAGTATTTCTTTAGAAAAATGGTTTACTTTCTGCCTGAAACTAAAGTTAGTAATTGCTTTGACATCCCGTATGAAATAATGCGGTGTAATGGAAAATATATTATCTCTATCAGACCCTAATTACGTCTTTATAGTTTCTATTCTCTTATATAATTTTTCAGTTTCGAAAAATTAAAATTATTTACCGATTAAGCATTGATACGATATAACCTAATCGTACTATATATTATATATTGACTATTAACTAATCGTAAACCAAATACAATTTATTGTAATGAAATATTTTCTGTATTTGCTAGACTCAATTTTTGAAATTTCAAATAGAATAAAACATCAATTCAGAGCATTTTAAAAAGAGCTTACAATTTAAAAACAGAAATTAAAGCAACGTAATTTTGAAGGACGTTTGTATGAATTTGAGGTAACATAAAATTTGATTTGATATTTTCGATAATTTTTTTAAAACAGTTTTATATATTAATTTAATACACTCATACCAGCCATACCATTCATGACTCATAATTATATCATAAGCCTACAATAAATATAAAGCAATTATAAACTATTAATATTTAAATTAATTCGCGACCAAACTGACTGAAAAACAGCTGATTTGCTGTTACAGATATTAAGGCTCAGTAACAGCTGTTTTCATTCTCACTGCAGTATCAATTGAAAAATCAATCTTTAGAATAAGTTTTAAATTTTCAATTGTAAAGGACATCACGATGTATGGCGGAGCGGGGCGAACGTCTTTCAACGTTCATAATTTTCTATGAATTAATATCGCGCATACGTTCGGTGGTTCGCCGTATATGGACACTAGCCAAACAGTGAGAGAGGGAGTGAGAGAGAATGTTGCGTGCGAGTTAATGTTTGTAACAAGAGAAAATGTTTACTTCTCACGGATTTTACTCACTTCCTCTTTTTCACTCTACTAGTGTCAATGTCACGAGTACATTTACGTGGATGTGTGTGTGTGAAAGAGAGATAAAGTATATGTTTCGAAAATAGAAAAGAGATGAATATATTTCTATTCATATCCGATTTCATTGAGTTTATTCGAATTGATTATTTGAAAAACAATTAAAAAAGAAATTAAATCATAAAAATAAAATAGTAAAACTCTTTTTTATAAAACTATAAGTAAAATTTTGAATTGTTTTATTTTTTGCTGGAGATTAAATGGTTCAATGTTGAAGAGATACACTTACAGAGAGAAAATGCAAAATTGTCGTTAAGTATGCCAATATCATATGTATATATACCCACTCATACGCACACCACCACACAAATGTATTGAATATATATGTCATAATGATGCAATATAAAATAATATGTCTGAATGTGTTTTATGAATGTTAAGAAGGAAGATCTTAAAATCTAAACTAATTTCTACAATTTAAACAAAATATATAATTAGAAATATATGTGTATATATATGTGTGTGTATATATTTATATACTTATATATAAATATCTAAAAGAAATATCCTCGTGGAAACAAGTGAGAAGAGATTAACGAAAATAGACATATATATAAATGTTTAGATATATATCTATATATATGTCGCGTTAAAAATAGCACCGATTCTGTTCTAATAAAGGAGGAATATATATAATATAATAATTTTTCAAGAAAATAATTCTTTTAAAAATACACGACAGTATTGGGGAGAAGGAAGAGAGAAGGAAAGAGAGAAGTTCATGATCACGATAAAATTATGTACAAAATAAAATAATTACATTCTGACATTCGGGAATATAGAAAATTATTAAAAACAATTCCATTTCAGAAATTTGTATAATTAAGACGCATTTAGAAACTAAAAAGGAATTTATGCGATCATTTTTTTGATTTTTAAAAACCCCAAAAATTTTTATCATTGGCGAATTTTATAAATTTAATTTTCCTATAGATAAATCTCCTTTCAAATCTCTGTCTCTCCAACTATGTGTGTGTGTGTTTAGTATGTGTTTGCTTGTTTGTAATTGTGTGCGTATGTGGGTGTTTGAGGGTATACGTATAGGGGGAGGGGGAATAATAATGTTTTCATAAAATTTCATTTTACGATATCTTTGCTGTTTGCTACGGTTCTAGCATTTCACATCTGATCGCATCAAATCATTGCATACAATTTAGTGGTGTAGAGAACGAAGTCTATTTTTGGCAACATACACACTGTACTGCGTAAGAGTGCTTACATTGCTCTATAGATGCACTAATATAGACACTAAACTGTCCACGTATGAGTGATTTTTTTACACACACACACATATGCAAATTGTATGTGATTGCATGCGATACATATGCAATTTTATGCAAAAGTGCAATTTACACACATATATAAAAAAATTTTATCCTTCGTTATAAAGTTTATTCTTTTGCGCTTCTTACGTAATGTTGAAAATGAAGGAATAGATTTTTATTACGATAAATACATAATTATCCAGCTACTTCCCGCAGTCTCCTCCAAAATTCCGTTAAATATCCTTTGAAAATATTTTTTATTGAACGTATTAATGAAAAGTTTCTCACACAGATGGCAAGGTTTTTTTTTTGATTCTCTTCGTAATGCATTTGAAAATCGAAATACTTTCGAAAAATTGTGGCTTTTATACGATTTTCTTTATTTTTATACCATTTTTTTTATTTCGCAAAAAGCTTCCAAGTATATTTTTGAATATTATTTTTACTCGTCACACTAACACAAGCTCCTCCACTCACCTTAAAGGAAATTAAACAGGGTGCGCGAGCAGACACGCTAATCAAGAAAAACTATTCGGAACAGAAGACTGATCGGTCCGGCGATCGACGGCAGACTATATTATGATCAAAGAGTTCGGTATAGATTCCTTTTCTTTCGAGCTTCCGCAACTTCGCTGTCGCCTCGAAGGAATCGAGAATAAACAGAAAAGAGTCGAAATGCTTGAGCTATGCTTCTCGAATCGAATACACTACGGAAATCTATTTCGCGTGAGATTCAATGATTTCTTTCGAGTAAATACTCGCTCAATCATTTCGTTCTTATGCGTTCGCTCTCTTGCCCGCTCGCTTTTTTTCATCATCGAAATGCGCGAATACAAACGGTTTCTATCTGGGCGAAGCATCTAAAAATATCATTTGCACAGAAATAGATATCACACGAATTAGATTTTACTTTGAATCGACCGTCCATAGACTGTCGAGCGATCGTGCGGAGTGTATTGGATACTAATTTTCATCTTCCTGTGTGTGTGCCTAGAAAACCCATTAAGTTTGACTCGTGTGTTGAAAGAAGACGGCAAGCTGTTTGTCGCATGCAGTCTTTTGAGTTTTCACTATTTTCCAAAAGTCTTGTTATAATTTTTTTTTCTTTAATACTTTCGTGTATTTGAAAAATTTTAATTTTGGAATGTTGTGGCTTTTCGAATGACATATTGTGTCTGTTGTATTGGGTAACATTACGGATGGTTTGTACGATGTGGGTGGAGTGTGTGTGTGTGGGTTGACGAGGAACGTAACTGTGGTGAAATGAAGATCATGAATAGAAGTCATAACGAATATATTTTAGTTAATGACTTATAACTCCTAAATCAGGGAGTAATTGTCGGATAACTTTCTTCATAATTCCTCCAAAATTTTATTATATTTTACTAATATTTTAAATTTTGTACTATCGAGTTTTGTATTCTAAATTTAAGAACTAGTTGAAGAAATAAAACTTTTTCATTTTCGACCTTGATTCCTCTCATATTTTTTTTTCAAAATGCTCACCATGACCAATCAACATTATTAAAATTTTTATTAAAATCTTTGAAAACTGATATATATATAATTTTTTGGAGAATGTTTTTGGTGTATAAGTATATGTTTATGTGTGTGTGTGCGTATAGAGCATATATCGCACTTATATATTTCGAATTTCGACATTAGTGATTTTTCAGAGAAATTAATGAAAATTTTTGGCACAAAACATCCAAGTGGGCGTTTTGAAATGTTCACACATTCAAATTTCCTCAAAATTCCTTCAAATCGAAATATGCAAACACCATCGTTGTCATCCACCGTGCGTTCACCGCCACCGCCGCCACCACCCATCCTCTAAAAAATCAACTCGAAATTCTATTTTCGTATTTGAAAAGCAATCAAAGAATTGTTTACAACGTTTATAAATTACTCTTGATTTGTGGCCAAAGGAAAAAAAATTGTTTAATAAGAATTTTAGTATTTTCATAGTTTTCTCTATTCTCGCATACTTCTCGTACAAAGCAATAAAAAATACCTACTGGGTGTACAAAATTATGATGATGATAATGTACAATATTAAATGAACATTAAGGAGCGGGACGTCCATTGGATTTGTTTTGAAATTAGTCGTTTCGACGATTAGGAACTTTTGGATTTTTATAATGTTGTGCCGTTGAAAACTGATGATACTCCTACAGTTCCAACAGAATCGATTCAGCAAGCACAGAATATTTTATGGATTTCTATTGGAAAAGCGGGCCCAATAACTATATATGTATGTGTGGAGAATAATTAATATTGTTAAATTTTTATACTTTATTTATCATCCTTTGATTACTAATTTAGTTAGACTAAATAACTTTTAAGTATGATTTTTTATTTAAATATGATTATCTAAATATATTTAAATGCATGCATGTATACGTAATTATATAAAAGTGAATGTATTAGTATAATATATATAACAGAATGATACACATATAATAAATGTATTGACATATATTTTATATATGTAGTAGTTATTCTACTTTTACTACGTCATCATGCATTTGCGTCATCCGGCAGAGTAAAAGGAAAAAAATTAATTATCAAACTGCCTTTTCGCTGAAGGTTTAGTTATATTATTTACACATAAACATAATATTCATGAATGAAATCTGCTTTATATATACCCAACCGACCACTCGCCCCTTTTCCACCGTCAGACCTTTGGTCCTCCGAAATTTATTCGTGACGCCAATGAAAGAAAGGAAAAGAAACTAAGTCCTGCAAACATAACCATCACCACCACAATACCTTTTCTGCATTCATGAAGGCCCTGCAGATGCAGCAACATTATTAGAGATACACACCATATACGTTGCTGCACCCGTAGCAACGTCACGTAGCAACAGCGCACGTTTCCGAGACCATACTTCCCCAATACTTGGTCGTTTCAATATCTCGATTTTGCGTTGTGACGACATTGACAAATAACATCCAAAATGACCACCATCCACCTTCCACAGACTTTATGTTGCAACGAAGAAGAAGAAATGCAACAAAGCGTGGCAAACGTTGTTTCCTTTTTTTTGGTATATTGCCTCCTTCATTTTATTTAATGCACTTAAAGAAATTAAAAGAATGAACGAAAGCGTTCCAAGGAAATGTTAATCAGTGCCAAAGTCCTTGCGGGATATTTCAAAACTCTAGAAGGCCTTAATGTAAATCCATTAAATCGCATAAAATACGAGAGAGCGAGAGAGCGAAAATATTCACTTGTTTTGAGGATCTTTGGGAATGCCGTTACAGAAATTATCATTAATAATTTTATAATAAAGAGAAGACTTGAAATATTCTTTATTTAATTTACCAAACTAAAGGAGAAACATCTTCGCTGTTTTGGTTTCTTTTTCTTTTAATTACTTACACGTTTCTTTAGGAAATTACCTTTTTATTTGATTTTCATTCGAGGGCAATTATAATTAAGGTTATGCCTTAAAATTCGCTTTTATGCAAACATAAAATACGTAATACACATATAATGACCTCGGCTATTTTTAGACGAATCTAAATATAAATTCTAAGGTCACCGACATCAACAAAATCGACGACACTTCGACGGCGGTAGATGTTCGTAACTGTGTTTGGGTTGGAGGCTGCAAAATCGCACGCTTACCAAACAGCAAGAAAAAGTAAGAGAAAGTCCAGTCAAAATTATAATCCTGATGGTATTCTATACACCAATGTGAACAACAACAAATAGTAGATGACACACACACACATTCACATATATAGCAATATCTCCCGACAGATGCTTTCTATTTCCGTGCTTGATAAGCTTCGTAAAGAAAGAAGAAAGAAGATATTGAAGAGAGCAAGTAGCGAAGGGAAGTAAGAGAGTATTGTGCAATATTTTATTCTCATCAACGGATACACGAATGACGTGTTACTTGTAAAAAGAAACTTCAGGCTTCCGATTGTTTTTGTCTGGCTGGTTGGTGCAATTTTATAGAAATTTATGAAAGAAAATATTTTGTTGATCCAACAAAAATCCCTCTCTACCCTCCCTAAACCCCTGCCCCGCCCTACCGCTTCCCGCAGCCAACTTATTCATACCCAAGCCAAGTTTGGCCTTCGTGAAGCACACGCCGACGAACATGCAACATCCAGTCGTGGCGAAGAATCCACGAACGAATTAATGAACTAGCACGAATAAAAACGAACGTATGACGTTTGCATACACTCACATCACATAAAGGATCTGCTAACATACTGACCTAGTCGCAAAATTCGCCCTAATTTTTGGCCAACCTCAACAAAACAGCGTTTATACCGCTCTTACTGTTCCGGTTGTGCAGCCGCATGACGTCATCAATCGCATTCATTCACAGCAGTCACTTCTGCAACATCAATGAATTTTCGCTGCAAGTATTGCAAGCAAGGGCATCCTAATGCTTTCATTGAGAAACCTTTTCAAGAAAACTTTTCAAGAGTTGGATGCGGTATTTTTTTCTTTTCGATTGCTCGCTAGGGCGCTCGATTCATAATGGCTCCATTCCTTGTCAACTGGTTGCTACGTTTGTTTTCGCTAAAGGATATTGAATAATGATGGCTAGGATTGGAGTCATGGTGTTAGGAGGAGAAAGGGGGGTAGAATTTAGCAGCGAAAGCCAAAAGTCTGCAAAGGACGCAACATGCGCCAAATAAGATTCTGCTAAGAAACGTTGCGGATGATTATTGTTAATATTGGATACCATTGGAAAATCTAAATTCAGTACAAGTCTCGTTTTCAAACAATCAAGTTGTCGCTTCGCAAATCCTGCCAATTGACAATTGAAAAGAAGTTCGCTTTTTGTTTCAACTATTAGTTAACGTTAAAGGAATAAAAGAAAACGTAATAATAAAATTAAATATAAATGATTATAATCAAATTAAGTAAAAAATTCTTTCGTCAATTTCTTTAACATTAAAATTAAGAGGAAAAGTGAAATCAAACGTGACGTCAATATCGAATTTGTTTGTCGTAAACGATAAATATTTACTAAAATTCTATTTTAAATTGTACTTTTTTTAAACTCTAGTCCTCCGTATTGTTTTTTTTTTATTTTAGATATATTCCGCATTAACCCATACAAGCCCCATTCGGTCATTCCGGTACAAGAAAGAAAAATCTATGGAAATAACTAATATTTAATCATATGCAGGTCTCTCGGACTTCCTTTTAAGAAAGAAGCTTTTCCTTCCACAAAGCCCGTACATATTTTTATCATTTTTTAAAATTTGTTTTCTTTGGAAATAGAAGCAATTTTGAAAGGATATAAATCAATAAATTATTGCCACTTTCATAAGAAATAATTTGTTAAGTCGAAAACAATATTTGCTTAAAAAAGCTATTACGGTTTTGTAATTTTTGATCAACATTTAATAAAAGCAATGGAGCATCTGTTGAATTCTTTTTAAAACCATTATAGAGTACACTACTGTTAGATATTTTTCGATGAGTTGCTTTTTAGTTCTGATTTATACCGAAGAGCTCCTTTACCACCCACCCACCAATTATCTTTCTCTCTTTCTTATGAACATTAATTACATAATTAAGATTAAATATTGTTACGATAAATAAAATACGATAAATAATAATCAACTTACAGTAAATGTAATATTTTAAAACAACAACAACTATGACCCCACGCTATTCATGTTGTTGCAGCAGAGAATCAATGTAATCAACAAGTGTAGAGGCGAAAATTGATTAATGTTACCGAAGTAAACTCAGAGAGAAATGTTAAATATATAAAACATCCTTTAATAAAAAATAGAAAAAAATTGCAACAGAAATTATTGAAAAACCAGCTGGAGATAGAAAGAGAAAAAACGAGATAGAGTGAGACGGATAAAAGGAATAAATCTCTCGATCAAGTTTATTCCTTTCACATGCACAGAATAATGTCCAATAATGAAGTACATTAATTTTTCATACAGATTTATTTTGTTTATACGCGATCGTATTTAATTATATATCGTATCCATTCATTTCTTCTATTAAATGATATTTTTATTTCAAGCTTTTTTAATGCATCCCTCACAGGTTTCTGTTGCGATGCTATTTTACTCCTATCTTCCTTTTTTCTTCCTTATGCCCCCTTTTTTTATTCAGCGCGCTGACGGCGGCCACTTACCTTGCTGACGTCATAGTTCTACCATCGAATACGACGAGTACCGAACGAGTGACCTAGTAACTAAACGACTCGGTGGTTAAAATCCAAAAATAAAACGCAATTGCAAAATCCTGCCATAATTACGTATATTTTAATGTTGTTGGTGGTGGTAGTGATAGCGGTGACGGTTACGGCGATGTTGTTAGTGTTGGTTTGGAATGGGGTTCTCCTTAGTATTGCTGCTTCAATTTCTGTTGTTTTTATTGACGATGCTCAGTATATTTTAATCCAAGTATATTTAAGCATCTTATTCTTCTTCTTTTTCTTTCTTTCACCATCTTTTTTTTCATCTGTCTTAAATATGTTTTGCAGTCCCAAATGGAGAATGCATGAGTGTGTGTGCTTGTAGTTGTCTCTGCGCGCGTATTTGCTTGTGTGTATGTGTATGTGTGTGCATATGTTCGTATGTGTGTGTGTGTACGTACGTGTGCGCGCTTCTACCTATCTCTCCTCCCCCTCTGTGTGTGTATGTGTGTGTGTGTTTGTGTCTGTGGGTATTTATGTGCATGTATGTGAATGTGAGCGTATGTATGTGCGTGTGTGGATCTGTGTGTGTGTTGCGTGCATGTATGTATGTACGTCTGTACGTGTGTATGTATGTGTGTATATCGTGTGCGTGTGTGTGTAAGTCTGAACGTTATTTTTATACATTTAAAACCGATGATCAAAAACTAGCGAGTGCGACCGATCCTCCCCAATTTTGATATAACGAAATAATATAAGCTAAATTTATCATATATCGTGAGATAAAACGGAGCGGACCACTTTCACCTTCCCGGAGATATCTTCATCTATAGCAAATTTTGGAATATAATTTCAATTTCTGTGACAAGCTACGTCACACTTTAACACATCTTGTACTATAGGTTTTCATTATTCATTGTTCCTTTTTACATTTAATAAATCTTATGTTTGTCAAGCCTTTCTTACTCCTTACTGGAATTTTTGTTTCCCCTTTTTATCCCTTCCTTCCTTCCTTCCTTCCTTCCTTCCATCCATTATATGTTCGGTTCAATGGTTTTAGGGGATATAGTTCTCACTTACTCTAATATAAATCGGCTAACTGCTGTGTCACAGTTTAAAGGCAAGCTTCATAGAAGCTTGACGGAATGTGAAAAAAGAGTGCTTCAAAGCATGTCATTGATAAAACTGTGACGAGTACTGCGGAAGGACATGTAGAAGGGTAGTTGAACATAGTTTGACTTTTGCTCAACCTTGCATTGCCCCTCTCCCTCCTTCGCACTCCTCTGCATAGCCTGAATAGCGCATCATCAGCATTTCCTTCGGTCAGCCTTCATCGCTCTGCCAACGTGAGGCCAAGAGTGACGTCTGAAATTCATTGTTGCTTCGCATCAATGCCTCCACACTTCATAAAGCTTACACTTTACGATTACAAAAATGTATTTAAAATGACATAATTACAAACATTTGCAATACATTGTATTTGTAACGCATATGCCTGAAGTTGATTGCAATTTTCTGACTAGCCGATGAAAGGCTGAAGAAAGGAACCAACAATTACAATTGCAGAAATGAATGTTTGCAAAATTTCCGAATTCCTAAGGGCAATTTTTTGCAAAAATTTTTGGCAGAACGTGAGCAGTGATATACAAAAAATGCCATTTTATAATTTTCCATGATTTTGTTTTTATTAGAATAAATAAATAGTGAATTGTTCTCTTTGAAAAAACCACCACTGATTAAAAGTTGCAAGAAATGGCCCAGGAAGGCCACTCTAGACCATTTCAATACCAATAAAATTTTATATATATTATAAATATTTTCATAAAAAAATACAATCGAATAGTTAGAAAAGTATTATACTAAAGCAGTGTACTAAAACTTATTCCATCAATTGATAATGACAAATATTGCAATATTGGCACCATAATCATAATTACAAAAACACCGATTCACCGCTAATAATACTATACATTCCCACTCCCTCCCCCTAAAATCCCCTTTCACACATGCCACACACCTAAACAATAATAACGCAACGCAATGGCAACGGCTGCAAAACGCCAAAATGAATGAGGGCCAAATGTAGTAAGTGCCCCATGTGCCATATACGATATAAAGTATTTGATGCCATACAAGTGTTGCCATTTGTCTCTTCTTGGGTTCTTCTCTTTTTACATTTCGTTTGAATTTGTTATCAATCTTAACGCACCAGCCGTACGACCGGGCGGAAGGGGGGTTTAATGGCAACGTTGCGTTACGTCCACCAGCCAGTTATGTCATTCCATTGCACGTTGCTAAACAGCGTAATCTTCTCAGTGCCATGTACCAAGCCCGATATATATATATATATATATATATATATATATATATATATATATATATATATATATATATATATATATATATATATATATATATATATATATATATATATATATATATATATATATATATATATATATATATATATATATATATATATATATATATATATATATATATATATATATATATATATATATATATATATATATATATATATATATATATATATATATATATATATATATATATATATATATATATATATATATATATATATATATATATATATATATATATATATATATATATATATATATATATATATATATATATATATATATATATATATATATATATATATATATATATATATATATATATATATATAATATATATATATATATATATATATATATATATATATATATATATATATATATATATATATATATATATATATATATATATATATATATATATATATATATATATATATATATATATATATATATATATATATATATATATATATATATATATATATATATATATATATATATATATATATATATATATATATATATATATATATATATATATATATATATATATATATATATATATATATATATATATATATATATATATATATATATATATATATATATATATATATATATATATATATATATATATATATATATATATATATATATATATATATATATATATATATATATATATATATATATATATATATATATATATATATATATATATATATATATATATATATATATATATATATATATATATATATATATATATATATATATATATATATATATATATATATATATATATATATATATATATATATATATATATATATATATATATATATATATATATATATATATATATATATATATATATATATATATATATATATATATATATATATATATATATATATATATATATATATATATATATATATATATATATATATATATATATATATATATATATATATATATATATATATATATATATATATATATATATATATATATATATATATATATATATATATATATATATATATATATATATATATATATATATATATATATATATATATATATATATATATATATATATATATATATAATCGAGAATATTTAAATCTGAAAACTTTTAGTACTAAAAATATAATACGGCAACGTTCTGTAGGAAATATAAATAAACAACGCATGAACGGCTTCCGTGTGGGAGCGCTCTCAGAAAGGAAGTAATGAATGTAATGAGAAATATACAATATTTAGAAAAGTTGTCAATTGTTAAGAAAATTCTAAATTTGTAGAATAATGTTTGTTGTAGAATAAAGTTGGCAATACCATAGCATTTTTATAAAATTGTTTCTAATTCTCAAAATTTTACTTAACAATTCTTTCGAGATTTTCGGATTATTGTATTCAATCATGAACTTATATATGTTCAAACATTTCCTCAAACACTTGTGAGAGGTGTTCAATGTGTTCTCTATTATTATTAAGGATATAAAATGAATTCTACCCAAAGGAAAAGGGCGCGTCAAAACGAATTTCTTTCACCCGCCGTTTTCTTACCACACCATGTCCTGGTAGTTAGTAATTAGTATCAGTATTACTATTGGTGTTAGTTTTCAAACATGAAATGGTGTTAGTTTTCAAACATGAAATTATTGCTAAGAAAGAAATGATTGTTCTCCTGAAAAGTTAACATCCAGTTGTAGGAAATATATATAATTCCTCTCATATTAATGTATGGGATTATATTGAAAAATCCAAGAACATTAGTTATAGAAATGCTCTGTTTCATACCGATACCGAGAATACATTGAATGTCTCCTTGTATGTTAGCGATATGGTAACTAATTTACGTAGAAGCTTTAGAATAATATCGTTTTTTGTAATTATTTTATCTAGACTAATTTAAGCTATATAACATTTTACAATACTGGCGACCGCAAGACGCTGCAAGCTTTTCCTAGAGAGAGAAATCTTAAGCCTTAAAATATACGCGTAGCAAAATGTTTTCCGCGATCCGTTAAAATTCTTAAGATCTAATTTGTGTCTAAAATATAATTCGAAACTATGTCTAGTATTTAAACAAAAAATGTATACGCCTACCCCGCCCATACATACCAGACATATGCACTGAATACCGGTAAGTCTCAATTATTTGGATTACGGTTTATTTATATATTTATAATACTTGACAATCGACATTGGACAATTATTAAGAACAAATTTCAAGCACTAAATTAGCAAACCTTTTCAAATTCAATATTCATATATTTGTTCATATATTTGTTTTTTTTTTGTATTTGTTTTAATTTTCTATAATGTCGATAATGAGAAGAAGACGTATCCATTTATGATCTTATAGGTTTTCATATCACCTTCGGTATGAATACCCTAAACAAACACTGAAGCCGCCAAAAACACCACAATACGTATTAACAAGCACAAACCCACCACCTCGTCACACCCCCCCAAACCCCAGCCCCCTCAAAACACTTTTACAGGATGGCACATACACAACAATTTTAAAAATTGTAAAGGCATAAAATAGAATTGAGCCCTCTCTAACACATTCCATGATGGCAACGACAATGACACCGTCGACACTGACTGATTACACCGACAACAATCTACCAATAGACTGCAACCAATAAAAGACGTTTTCCTCTTTTGGTATCGAAAGAATCGACCGAAATGCTTGCTAACATTATGTTGGTTCTCATTTAGCCCTTCTTGAAAACTTTAAAGAAAAAACCACTAACACTGCAAAGCCGTTACCGTGTCACTGCTTTATCGGTAGGTTTTCAAAAACTAGGGGATGAGTTCCGCGGCGCCTGTACGAGCGTCTGAGGTATAAAAGCACAAGACAGCACTTGACCGTAGTTTAGTTCAACGCAAATTATTTCACTAAAAACTTGTCCATTCTGGTATCGTTATTAAGAAATTTCAATAATTAATATATTTTTTGTAAAATGTATTTGTAAATATTTTTGATATATTTTTCAAATAGTTTTGAAAAGAAATTATTCAGTGACGAAGAAATTGAAAATTGTTTATAAAATAAACACATTTTCACAGTTTCGAATGAATTTAAAATTGAATTTTTTTTAAAAAAAGTGACAACTAACACAAACAAATACAAATGCAATAAATATGATGCAGCAATTCGTAAGCAGTCGTCGCGAAGGAATCCGCACAAGTGTTACCGTTGTCAGTGAAGCAGTAAAGCGCATTTAAGGATTATAGAATTACAAACGAACCAACAACCGATGCCGATGAGAAGCCTGCGAACAGCCTACGTTAAAGGGTGGCAGAACTGAAGAGGTATAAGTTTGACTTGAAACCAAAAAAGATATGACGGACACTATAATCGAATTGTGATCGTTTCAAAACGGCAGAATTTCAACTTATTCAAATACAAAAAGCAGTTAGTCACATTCCATTCCTGAGCAATGACTCAGGGCGTTGCAAACCTTTTTTCTCTCATGTCGCTCGATATCGATGACTGAAACGGAAGCCAAGGGAAATATCGAATACTACTCTATTTGTGATTCAAGTTTTTGGTGATCATCGTCAGTATCGTCATCAACAGATGTCAGATGTTGTTAATCAGTTACAAAAAGAGTTTGTAAAGTATCATTAAATAAATACATGATTCGCCTACTATTCCACGTCATCCTTTTTCATCGACTTTGCAGCACTACTGTCTTATTTCCGAGGTTTTCCATGAACGGTCAAGCAGTGATAACAAATTATCGTACTTATATATTCTTCCCCAAAACGTCTTCAGTCTGTTCGGAATTTGAACATATGTTTGTGAATATAATTAATTATTAAACGTTGCTTTATTTATCCTTAAAAAGGAAGTGACTATTATGATTATTTTGAAGACTTGCCCACGATATAGCTATTATTTTATATCTGTGAATAATGAATATCTATGAACGATAAAGTTTAACTATGAGAACGGCGATAAATAAAGTTTATATTCATAAAATACTTAAAAGGATCTTTTGGTACTTATTGCAGCTGCTGGCCACTGCACAAGATTAGTTTATGACTCTTGTGCGTGTGACAGCGGCTATTGTGAGAAGCCGCTAAACGACAGAAAAACAGTCGAAGCTATTCGATGGAATTATTTAATGGAAAGTGTGTCAGTATTATATTATATGCTTTTCCCAAAAAATTATATACTCTTCCCAAAAGAAAAAACTAAAATATCGTATTTATTCTGTTCAAATACGAACGATAATAGAAAGAAAAATATATATATATTCTGAAAATAAAAACGGTTGATTTTTATTTTTTCAAAAATAATAAAACTTAATATTTGAATCGTTCATTTTGAAAGGGTCTTAAATTTATGTTAAAACTGAGCTGATACTGAGGAAACTTTCATTTTGCCACAATTTGTTTAGCTTACTCAATTAAAATTAAAATTTATCATTTGAAAATTGAGATAATCTCCATTAATAATATTTCCATTTATAATATTATTTTGCCGACAAGAATTTTCAATTTAACCAACATTAAACTGAACCTTATATTAATGAAATAAAATAATTATTGATATGCTCAAGTAATTATAATTAATTCAAACATTATCAAGTTCAATTTTTTTTATTTGAAAATCCTTTTTAAAATGATTATTTTCCTATATTTTTTCGAACATTTTTGCTAATATTTTTTGGAATATTTACACCTCTGTATAAAGCTTCGTATGCTCTTCCTACTAATTTTACAATATATCTTTATTCCGCCGGCAACTGCCTCTTACTTCCTCAACGTATTATACATGGTCTTAGCCCCCTTTTTAATAATAGTATGAGCAATATTGAGTTCACGTGTTTGAAACGTTTCCAAATTGTATCGGCATAATATCGAAATTTAATGTCAATCCAAAAAATTACTAACAAAATTAAGTATAACTAGGCAAAATTACTAACTAGCAAATAATAAGTAAAATATGACTGTTTTAAATATCATTCTGGTTAATAACTTACGTAATGATATAAAGAATGTCTCTATCTTGCTAATTAAAAAATCTAGAGTAGAGACTACTTATAGTAGAAAATATATTCTCGTATTCAACGATCACAGCTCTTGGGCTTTAAATTTATTTTTATTGAAATATTCAACTTAATGTATAAGTCTACAGTTTACGAGTCATAGTAAAAGCCTTAATCAGGGCTTTTACTATGTTCGCGGTAGAGGGAGCTTTAGCAGTATCAACGATTACAAAATAATTGGTTCATTCGTACGAAGTGAAACGTTGTCGATAACGTTTCGTTCGATTTTGCCGATTATATATTTTGACATTCATTTTCTTGTTGTTGTTGTTTTCCAATGATGAAATCTAATTCCTTTTCTAATTTTAAACAAACGACTTTATCTGTGTGACGTCATGAAGTGATTTCGTCGGACAGTGAAAATGAAAATAAAATATTATTAGAATTCCACTTTTGTAGGATTTGAAATTGTTTGCTTTGTATGCCAGTACAATTACTTTACTTACCTTTGGTGGACGACTAAGAGACGACAATGGTCAATTTAAAGATTGAGTCCACGCATACGACCCTTCCGCGGATGCAAAAAGAGAAAATATAGAGAAAGGAACTAGAAAAGTAACTAAAATTTCCTACTTAAAAATCCATTTAAAATTAATTTGAGTTCGACTTACAGTTTCGAAATTTTTTCACATCGAGAAAATTATGATAAATAAAGACTAATATCTCTGCCCAACTTTTAAATATTCATTTGTGTTCCATTTAATCACACAAACATCTACATCTGCATCGACTTTTTTCTATAATTTCAGTTCTCGAAGTAATATTACGTCCGCTCTAAAGCGAAATGTATGCTTATTACGCAATAAGCATTGAAAAAATTAACTTAAAATACCGTTTTCGAATGCACCAAATATTTGAAAGCGAACGATCGGGAATGCAATTTTGGATGATAAGAGTTAGAAATATATCAACGCAATGAAAATAACAAAACCATAGATGATAAGAATTTAATCTTTATCGAGCCGAAATCAAACAACGTTTTAAATACGAGATTTCATGTTTATGGAATAAAATACCATAACTGTTTTTATATAAATTATTTGCGCACGCATTCCAAACTTCGCATCGTAATCGTGTCTTCTTTCCAGTTACCTTTCAATTGTTTGGCACAGTTTGACATCCACCAGACAATTGAAAGGAAACCGGAAAGACGATATGAGACGATTAGATGCGAAGCACGGAATAAGCACATTAAGCTTTTAAGAATTGTGGTAACTCTTATGCAGGGATTCAATACGATAAAACTTAATATCAGTGTGTCCTTTTTCTTCAATGCAGTTTGTTTAGCTTTCTTCTATCTTTCGCACGCAATACCGTAATACCATTGACAAAATTACCGTCAAATCTTTGTTCAGTCGATACCAAACGGTATGTGGTGGTGGTTTAGACTTCGTGCTATTTAAATAAAAAAAGTTTAACTTTTTCTGAAGTGAATTGGTTGAAAAAAAATTATATTAATGATTGAAAAATATTGCTGCATTTTTTGGCAAAATTAGAGTATAAATAAAACGCAAGAAACGTACCTTTGGAACTTCTAGATTATGGAAATTCTACACTCTACTACAAATAAGAATATGCGCAGTATTCATAGAAAATAATGGGATTTAAATTCTATAGTTTTCTATAAGTTATTAACCGCATTACTTCAATCGTTAGCAATAAACTCATTCATTCGAAATTTAATTTTATAAATCGATAATCGAAAGAATGGAAAAAATCCAATTATCGAACTAACTGAAACTTTAGCGTCTAGAAGCAGTTCATTGGATGCAAACCGAAGTGTGTCAAACTATTGTCATTGTGTCACTTTTGAGGGCATCGCCTACACTTCATTGTGATACCCCTTGCCGATTTTACGTTGTAGTTTCTTTGAACGTTAAACATATCGGAAATAATTTTCAGCTTGAAACAATTTTGGTTTATGTTTAAAATCGCGCAATGAAGGAGCTGTATTAGGGGAATATTCACGTTCAAAAATGTTAATCTGTTTTCTTTTCCATTTGGGCCTACTGGGACGTAGAGGAAATGTAAACTAAGGACAGAGTGTGTATAGACTCGAAGTCTCGATATCCACAATGGATGAATCCCCAACGACAATCACAAGCCTAACAGTTTTGGGTTTGCTCATCATTTTCATTATTGTACTTATCTGCCATTATTTGAGGCCGCAGGCATTCAGTTGGATTCGTTCAAACAAGGAGGAAAAATTTGGGCTCTCAAAAAATAAACTCTTCCACGCCAATGGATATATGGTAAAGTAGTAATAGAATATAATTAGTAATAAACTATAATTTTAAACTATTGCTTCTATTATATATTTGTCTTGCAGATGCAATCTGGATCTGAATTTTTACTTAGCACAAGCGGTAGTTTTAAACGTTTTGACACCGTCGATCCTGATGTTAGACATCCAGCACAATACACTTCACCATTATGGAATTTACCGCAGGCAGATCAAAAAATACCGCCACAACCTTTACGACCGGCTCCTGCACCCATACCATGCGCATTACCATGTGATACCAATGGTATAAAAACTGTAACATTCTCATCATGTTTACAAACTGAAAATTCGCTTTCGAACCGGAATTCATTACATGAATCCTGTTTACGCTCATTGAAACCAACACCAATCCCTCGACCATTACAAGCTCCACCAGCTCCACGACTATCAACACCCTCGGCAGCATCATTATCGACTTCAGCCATTCCCAGGCCTGTAGCCAGAAGGTTAATAATGAATGATAGGAGTGTCGCTGATCGTGATACCAACTCGAGCCATCATTGTAAAACGATATCGGAAAACAGGGGCAGTCCTTTTAATTATATTTCTCAACCAAAATCGAACACAAATCCATTCGTATCGGAACAAAACTTGACTGAACAAGAAGAACCAATAACTGCCACACAAAATGCCAAATATACAGAAGCCATGCTGCCAAACTTGTCGCTTAATTCCAATGCGAATAATGGAAAAAGGAATCCGTTTTATAGCGATATACGGGAAAAGATTCCTTCAGAAGCAACTACCTTAATTGGAACACCTTTAGGAAAAGAAGATATATCGAATAATAATAGTAATAATAACAGATCCTCACAAGGTGAATGTTCGGCATCCAAAACTTCAGCCGAAAAATCTCTGTCAACACCTTTTAAAAAACCGCCCCTCTTTCGTAATCGTTCCTTCTCTGAAACGGAGGCCAGTGATCCAGATTTAACAAATTTTTCCAGCAAATTATCAGCAATGAGCTTAAAATTATCGGGAACAAATAATCCTTTTACGACTCTAGCACAAAAAGTAAAAGGACCACACATGTTGCAGAAAACATTATCGGAGGATTTCCTCTTTCATAGCAAGCTCGGCACGCCAAAAGCGAGTAGCAATAGCTCGACTTGGAATTTCGGACGGTCTCTTTTACAAAAAGATTCCCATTCTAGTAACGGTCGTCAAAATAGTTCCCAATTCTCATTAGCGTCTACAAATGGTTCGATGGATAGCATAAATTTAGAGAGAGCTATCTCATGTGATTCGGTTAATTCGGAATCATCTTTTGCTCTTTCCGATTTAGAGCAACCGCAATCACAAATAACGGGACAACTTTGTGTCGATATTCAGTACGATATGTAAGTCAAGCTTCGGTTGTACACGCCTCGCTTGCCACCACCCCATCAATTCTACTGATTTATGTTTTTGTTTAGGAATACCATTTCTGAAGAAGGCGTGGAATTAATTGTCACAGTTATAGAATCCAAGGATATTTTATATCCTTCAAATGTGGAGTCATTTGATACTTTCGTGCGAATTTATTTAGTACCCGATCAGCTCGGTGCCGTGCAGACAAAGGTAATATCGGAAGAATAGAGTATGTTTTAATATAAAGCACAAATATTCATCCAGGTAATCAATAATACCTTGTCTCCCATCTACAATGAGACGTTCGCATTTTGGTTGAGAAGGCAACAAAGTCGTCATTCCTTATGGTTTCATTTGTATCATAATGGAGAGGCTCACACGCTACTGGGTAGGTCCGAAAAGTTTTATTATATTGCACTTGTTCGAAGAAGTACTTCTTTGAATTTTCGCAGATGATTCTTCGATTCTTCGAATCTTCGAAGAAGAGATACCTCGAATCTTCGAGGAAGTGATTTTTTTTGTTTCATCTTGTCGTTCTTGAGTTGCCTTCCAGCTGTTTTCCATAACTACCTGTTACGTCGTAGCACAGTAAAGTTAAACATTTGAAGGGCAACTGGAAACGACTAAACGAGATGTGAAGATAACTCTCGGAATAAACATATAGAACTAAATCGTGGATCGCCTCTAATACATCGAATTATATCTGAATATTTTAGGAGAAGCTGAAATGGAAATGGGTGAAACGCCACGTCCCTATACTGCATGGCTACCTCTATCAGATTCGCAGAAATCAAACGCCCAATGGGGTGAACTAATGTTATCGCTAAGCTATCTTCCAACAGCTGAGCGATTAACTATTGTTGTTGTAAAAGCCAGAAATTTAGAATTGAACGTTCCAATTAAAGCATCTCAATCGGGAGAAGTACAAACAGTATTCGTAAAGGTAATTAACCCGCAAAAGTAGAAAATATGGCAAATCAAGAAGATCTTATCTCGTTCGATCCATTACAGGTTTATCTCTTGAACAATGATAAAAAAGTACTAAAGAAACGCACCTCCCACAAACGTAAGGATCGCTGTCCGATATTTAATGAATCGGTGATATTTAGTTTACCGCCGCAAACCCTTCCCACGATTCAGTTACGTCTTACGGTTTTCGGCGTATTGGATGATACGTCCGTCACACCAATTGGTCATGTAATTGTAGGCAGCTGTGCAACCGGTAAGGGATTGCGACATTGGCATCAAATGTTATCATCGTTGCGTAAACCTGTAGCCATGTGGCATTGTCTACGACGTGCAGCAAACCAACCGATTTTTACGGGAGGCGTTGAAGCGGCTGCAGAGGCCATGCAAAGTAACGCTATGAAATCTAAAAGGAATAGTATTCTTTAGAAGGATAGTTCAAGCCTAAAATGGAGTTTTTCCGCACTTCATCTTCTGTATTATCGGTTATATTATTTTAGAAGAATGTACCAAAGTAAGTCATCTCCGGATAAAAGGTTGTTGCAATTATTTTTCTAGAAAAATTTTCGATAAATGAGCTTTTCGTTTGTTCGATACAATTAATAATTAAGAAATTAATCAATGAGTTTTAAAAACGGGTTAAGGAAATTTTCACTGCCTCTTTTTTGAAATTGTTTTTGTTATAAGAGAGAAGCATTTAATAAATTTCAGAGATTTCTCCGAAATATCAAATATTTTATATAAACTTAGATGTGGTGGCAACCAGCAATTCACCAGCCCTCCCTCAACACACTTAATAAAATTAATAATCTCTACGACTTTAAAAGAAATAATTAAGCACTTTTCGTGAAAAATATCCAGCTGCCAAAGTAATTTGTTGTTGTACTATAGTAGATTATTGTGAATTCCATAGATAATGATAAAATAGTTTACGTAATTCACTTTCAAAAAGTAATATCTTTAAATTATCTAAGAGCTATTTGGTAATATACTTTATTACAAAATTCAATATCTTACATCTATTGATATACAAAAGAGGATTTGATTGAATATATTTACTTGAATTATATGAATAATGAATAATATAAATATTATGAACAATAACCGTCTAAAACTTTTAAAACTCACAAGAATTTTTACTGAAATTTTTCAATACTATCCATGTTATCAGGGCCATCAAGCCATCTAGATAAAGGAATCTACAAAAATTTCTATTTTATAAATTGTAGGTTTATGATATAATTTCAGCATAGTCAGTAAAACATGGTATATATATATATATATATATATATATATATATATATATATATATATATATATATATATATATATATATATATATATATATATATATATATATATATATATATATATATATATATATATATATATATATATATATATATATATATATATATATATATATATATATATATATATATATATATATATATATATATATATATATATATATATATATATATATATATATATATATATATATATATATATATATATATATATATATATATATATATATATATATATATATATATATATATATATATATATATATATATATATATATATATATATATATATATATATATATATATATATATATATATATATATATATATATATATATATATATATATATATATATATATATATATATATATATATATATATATATATATATATATATATATATATATATATATATATATATATATATATATATATATATATATATATATATATATATATATATATATATATATATATATATATATATATATATATATATATATATATATATATATATATATATATATATATATATATATATATATATATATATATATATATATATATATATATATATATATATATATATATATATATATATATATATATATATATATATATATATATATATATATATATATATATATATATATATATATATATATATATATATATATATATATATATATATATATATATATATATATATATATATATATATATATATATATATATATATATATATATATATATATATATATATATATATATATATATATATATATATATATATATATATATATATATATATATATATATATATATATATATATATATATATATATATATATATATATATATATATATATATATATATATATATATATATATATATATATATATATATATATATATATATATATATATATATATATATATATATATATATATATATATATATATATATATATATATATATATATATATATATATATATATATATATATATATATATATATATATATATATATATATATATATATATATATATATATATATATATATATATATATATATATATATATATATATATATATATATATATATATATATATATATATATATATATATATATATATATATATATATATATATATATATATATATATATATCTGAGGAAACTAAGAAAATCTACAGCGTTCTAAATACAAAATGAAGGCAAAATAAAGCTTTAACTCCTGCACCAATTACCTGCTTGTAACCCCGGTTGAGCACATATTTTTCTCTTGCAGCACCAATCACCAAAACCAATGACCAAAAACTTATACTCGAATCATAAATTTAACCTCTATGAATTTTTAATCATACTCAAACCTGCACAGATTCTCGTTTATTCTCGTTTGTTGTTAAATAATATTACTCGAATTAATACACAAATAGACATATTTATGCATTCACATTTTAATAAATCTAAAGCAAGCTTTTATGCAATTAAATATATTTATATATATTATTAGATATATATGTCTAGATCTCATAATGATTTATTAGTATATATGCGCTATATACAATGAAATTTGTCAAATAATTGAATAGTTTTTTCTGTAAAAGCAATCTAGAAAGAGTTCCGTTTAGATGAAATAACAAATAATTGTAATCAGAGGCCGCTAAGTCAGTTACGATTGAATTTGAAAATATTTTAAAAAGTTGTTAATAAGATATATAAAAAACTTATATAGAATATGTTGAAAGTTGAAATTTGTTAAAATATATATAAAACCATTATCATTAATTCTGAAATTTAGCTAATTTTTATTCACCTCACTAACGAAGCAGCAGTAGGTAAGAGCACATTCATTCATTCATAGATTGAAATTTAATATTGATGATTAAATCATCATCAAATGTAGTTTTGTAAGAATTTTTAAAGGCTTTTAAAGTGGTGTATCACCTCCCTACAATCTTTCCTTTCATTTATCTTTCTTGTAAGCAATTCGATTTTGGGAGGAGTCGTAAGTATCTGACTCAAGAAATTTCATTCATAAACACGATTGGTCAACTATTTTTAAATCTTGCAAGTGAGGATTCCAAACGTAGCCAATGATAAAGAGATATTCCTGTACTTTCGCCCCCTGCTGGCTTCTTAAGTTAGTTGATCACTAATGGAAAATAAATTCAGGGTCTTCGCGTTAATTACTTCAAGGATGTCCGTATGTGATTCAGTTCAATAGATACTTCATAAAGATCAGCACACGTTCGTTGAAATAATCAGACAGATCCTAATAAAATTCAATGAAATTATAATAAAGTCGATAACGTAGTACGTTTCAAGAAAAGTGATATAAAAGAGTGTTGCGTTATTTATATTCAAAAGAATTTAAAAGAATTAAAAATTAAAAACTATTAAACAATTAACAATGGATCAATTCAATTCTAAAGCCTCGAATATAACGCAAACATTAATAACCTCCACAAAGGTAAATCACTCACCATCGATCGCATCCATCAAAGAACGTCGCCAATTGCGTACCCCTAAATGCGCGCGATGTCGTAATCACGGTGTGATATCCTGTGTGAAAGGACATAAACGTCTTTGTCGTTGGCGTGATTGTTGTTGTCCCAGCTGTCAGCTCGTTGTCGACCGCCAACGAGTGATGGCCGCTCAAGTAGCTCTACGGCGACAGCAAGCAATAGAATCACTAGAATCAACAAATTCCGAAATGAAGGCAATTTATCGGAACGAAGACGGCAATTTATCGACAGGAAGAAAACCAGAATTGGAATCATCATCGACTCAACGTTCTCGGGAGGTACTAATGGCACAAAAGAAGCTGTACAAACAACGTTTGCGGTCACTTCAACAAACGACACTTAATATCACGAGCGCAATGGAAGGTAAAAAGAACTTTTTAAAAAAATGATAATCTTGATAATTCGCATTGAATAGAAATTTATAGAATCTTGAAAAATCGGAAGCGTTTAGGAAATCAAATTCATTAAAACCCAAACATTTTATCATAAAAGAAAGAGATGGCTAAGAAACTGGTGGGGAGGGCGGTAGGGCTTTAGCATTTTAATAAAGAATACTTCAGCTTAAAATATGAAAGTTTTCAGTTTATAAGAAGCCATATGGTTCGTATACTAGCGATGGACATTTATTAGCCTTGAGCTGTCCATACGATATTAATTGAAATAATGAAAAATTTTAATTAGAAAATGTTCTTCATTAGCAATGAAGAGAAAACGTGTGGTCCTGCCCACGACTTAAGCTTTCTTCTAAACGAACAATAAGCTCTTAATTTCGAAGGTTGACTGTAATTAATATAAATGAAGATTATAAGAATTATAAGAATAATCTATCATATATAGATGAGCTGGACTACTTTTTAAAAATGCTTCAAAAATCATCATTCAATATCATCATTCTCCACCCGAAGGGTTTAGGGTATATTAAGTCTGTTCCGTTTGTAACGACTTAAAGGAGGTGTGGCAGTTATAGAAAACTATATATATCCTGGCTCACAACAATCTCCTTAGTCGATTTAGCCCTGTTCGTCCGCCTAGCAGTCTGCCTTTCGGTCTGTCTGTCTGTCTGTCTGTCTGTGTGTCTGCTAAAATCACGATTACGAGGGAACGAAAAGAGATATGGTCATGGATGCAATTTCGCACAAATAATCTTTGTTATTGTAAGCAGGTTGGTATTGAATGGGCGAAATTGGATGAGACCCATGCCTACTTTTTGTAGCTTACATGAATGTAATGTTTTGAAGACAAAATTTTGTCCTGGAACTGAACCACGAATACTAAATTATTTTGCAAAAAGTGGGCGTGATAAGAGTCCCCACTAGAAATACGGATATATCTAGTGGGTGCTTAAATACCCTATGCTTCGGTCAGGCTGAAGTTAGTACCCTTAATTATTTTAATAATTTTTGTTCCTTTAAAGAAAAACCTTCAAATGAATTTTGAAATAAAGCGTGGTTCAATGTGGGGGACTCTATTTGACAAGACACGCACAATCGTTATTTCTGCAGACACCCAAATAGAACTTATGGACGTAAAGGGCTATACGGTATTAGGACTGATTCTGAGTTGGAATATATAAAGTTATCCACATCCGCCATGTTTTAATGCGCTGCAAACTGAAGCACTATTTGAATGTATTAAATGTCATCAAATTTTGGCTACTTTAAGGGATAATTTCAAAAAAATCGACACTTTAATGACTGTCTAATATCATTTACCTCGCCAGTTTTTTAATTTTTCAAATTATAATCATTTTTAATAACCGAATATTGCAATCATTAGCATTCATCGATCATCCCAAACTCTAGCTTATAATCAATTTTAATTTCTTTTCTATTTTACACCCAATTTATGATATATATCCATGAAAAATTTCTTTCTTCATTTAACTGCTAGCAAAAACAAATGCTATAGAAGTAAATATATATTTAAATATATATACCCTATCCACTCTGCAATACATATAAGACAATGCCAACCCCAAACCCAATTCAGTTGCTTTCTCGTATATTCGGTTTCATAAAGATTGCAACGCCAAATGGTGAGCAATTGTTTGACTTCTCCAGACACTCTGTCTGGCTTTGTTGAATTTGTGTCTGGCTTTGAAATCACTTGTGGCAAAAATTCAAATGTTTCAACTTGTAGAATATTCTTATTTATAATAACTGGCTTGATATATCATCCACATAACCCCGTGCATCCGCTAACATAAATCCATTCAAGAATACTTTTAGTAATTTCACGAGTGCCTCAACGGCTACAGAATGCAATAACAAATTGCTTTTCAAGCAAGCGCGTTAAGTGTTCAGATCCATAAATGTAATCCGAGTCGGAGGATCTGCCCGAAAATATGATCACGATCTCTCGATGATCTTTCTGTATCCAGATACGCATAGAATTTCACGACAATGTGTATATCAACAGATAAGAAAGGGATAGAGATAGAGGACGGAAAACTAATTCAAGAAAAACAGAAATATAGTGAAGCAGGACATACTTGAATTGATACATGTATTTCATGAAGTACAATAACAACTAATAACTGTTACCACACTGACCTACTTGAGATATCATTTTACACGACCCCTACGATCAATCGTACAGTATCAAAATTTGCCAGACAGCCTGGTGCCAAGCTCTTCGGGATTCTAATTTTTGGGCATAACTCGCCCGGAAAACGAGAATAATTTTACACTTTCATTCAACGGTCGGCAATATCGCATTACACTTCGGAAATATCGATAGTATTCATAAATAATATATATATAAGATATAAATACTTGAAGTACATAAATACATAAATTTGTATATATCATTTAACAAATATACATATAAATATATTTGGTCTTTTTCAGAATATAAGCATCGTTTCGCCGTTCTCAATTCGCCGATCATCGAAAGGATGCGCAAACGTCGCGCATTCGCCGATCCCGAATTAAATTCTGCATTAAATGCCGTTTTGTTAACAACTGCTGCAGCGACTTCTTCCTCTTTGCTCCCCTTCTCCGTCGCCACGTCATCATCGTTACCAGAGGATGCAGCGCATACAGTTCTAACAACTATGAAATCAAATCGATCCATCGATCCTGTAATAATATTTCCTTCAACAGAAACCAGATTTTCTCCTGCGGGAAGCGGTTCTTTCAATCAAGATGTCTTTTTATCTGATAATTCAATTTTAGATCAATCAACCTTGTACAGTCTCAATAACAGCGCCTTACCGGTTTTAAAAACCACACACAATTCGACATTTCAAAAATGCCAGGATAATCAAGAACTATCTGAGCTCCCAGAGGTAGCTTTTAAGAAACCTAAACTCAAATTTTCTATTGAATCCATTATTGGAACCGTTTCATAAAATGTAAAAATTAATTTTAAATCAATTTTATTGTATATAATTTTAATTCTTGCTTAAAAAATTAATAAATAATACACAAATTTTAAATAGGAGTTTTTATTTAGACATTTTTATTTAACAGGATTAGAGATCTATAACAGAATTCTGTTAGGTGAGGTAATAATAAAAAAATTGCACGTGAAAATAAATTAAAGAGCAATGTTATAATAAGAGTAACGATTATCAATATTACTAAATTCCAGTGTTTGTAATCAGAAACCAGAAATCTTCAGAGGGCTTGTAAGAGAGTGTTCACAATCATGAGAGTCATGCTGTGTCGTTTAGATATAAGAGCGGGTAATATTTTTCAAATTAAAAGTCAATCTCTTGAAAATCAGACAACAAAGAATACAGCTGATAATAAACTAACTTCTCTCTGATTAGTTTTGTCAAAACAGGCTGGGACGTGGTAACGTTCGTTCAGAGCGTCTAATTAAAGTAAGCATATACTTGTTTCGTTTTAATAATATCGTTTTTTATTTTGATATATAATAAAAAAATTATCTAAAATATGAAAATACAATCGATACATTACACTTAGATGCAATTCAAAATCATTCCGGGTTTGGTATCGCTAATGCGAAGTTATAAGAACCAATAACTCGTTCGACGATGGCAAATAAATCGCCGGCACCGCCTCCGCCGCCAACGAAGCCCCCTCGTATACGATTCAAAGAACTTAGAGGGTTTCCACCAGTTGATCATAAAATTCAAACAGAAGAATTTCTAAGCGCTGCTAAGGAAATCGTAACAATTATCGGTAAGTCAGGATCAGGATTTTCCCTTTTAAATACAAAGCAATGCTTTTTAAATATCTTAATCTAATCATTTCTAAAAATGATGAATTAATATTTAGAATTAATAAACAATTTTTTAATATAATCGTCTTTCCAAAAAGGTAATTTTTTAAGAAATTTATGCTGTAAATTCAATAGAAATATTTGAATGGATTAATGTATACGATATAAAACAATCTAAATTAATATTTTCTACAATATAAAGTAATTTTCTCTATACGGCTATTTTATCTTTATAAAAGAATCAGCTAAACAGAAAAAGAGTAATTAATATTTTATAATCACGAATATATACTAGAGCAATAGAATTATATAGAATTGGTTTCGTTATCTCATTCTAATAAATATTTGCTATAATTTTCTTACAGAAACCTTTGGTAAATTGTTCACACCTGTTACCGCTGACATGAACGGCAATATAACGGTACAATATCGATTTATTTCACTCAACAAAAACAAAAACATATTTATTACAAAATTTCTCTCATTTAGAAATTGACTGCAATTTTTGAAAAGAATCGCCAAGATTTTTATTATTTGGAAGATCTTATAGTGTTAAATATTAATGAAAACTGTGCTGCAAATGCGGTGCTATGGCTTAAACGAGCCTTACAAATGATTTGCACCTTTTTTGAAAATATAGTTAACGATCAAGAGAATACGGAGATATTAAAGAATCATTTGCACAGAGCTTACGAAGCAACACTTAAGCCATATCATGGATTCTTTATAAAGGGAGCAGTTAAAGTATACATACATATAAATATATACATCTAACAGATATACAGAGCACAAAACCATGAGCTACTATTGCATATTTTGTTTTGTTTTTTAGTTAATCAAACTTTGGGTACCAACGAGATCACAACTAATCGGTCAGGGATCCGAACATGATGAAAATATACAAACTTTAGAACGTTATCTACCGAAAATGCGAGGTCATTTAAACAGTATTGATAATTTATTAAAAAAATATGGTCTAGATGATCCAGCTAAAGCATAAATTATTTTATTGCTCTTATTTTTTATTTTAGTTAATACTTTTTCCTCGTTTCTTTCGACGTTCGATTCTTTTCGACGTTTTTATTAAGCAGTCTTTGTTGATATTTTTGTATTTGGTCGTATGAAAGCCTGCGCCACATTCGAATGCCAATAACAAATTCGATTAGATTAAATACGATCAATATGTACGTAGTAGTGATAAGCACTATATACTTTTTTAAATAAATTCCCAGAAATACTAAACTGGGCACTTGTATAATCGGTATGATTAATAAAAACATGCTCAAATCATTGATCTAAAAAAAACAACCAATAAACATCCAAAGGTGTTTTAAAAGACATATTCCTTATTTACTTTTTCTCTTAAATTTCCTGAATAACCTAAATATAAACGACTTGCCTCCGCCAATGTAAAAATGAAATAATCAAGCGTGACCAAAATTCTCTGAATATCCCAAAATCCTGAAACCTTTTTTACGAATTAATTACTTAAAAATAATTCAATAATTTCATCATTTCTACTTACGTCTTGACACATATAAAAGCCATAAAGTAATGTCCAAGCAGAAGACAAATAAATATTCAGGAAGAGAAAGATTTGTAGATATAAATTTGCAGTATATTCTACTTCTAAACCTGATAGAATTTATTAATATTAATAAAATTGATAATAACCATTTCTTTAAATTTATCATTTTCACCTGCAAAAGTTTCCTCCTGCTGCATTTTGTGATATATTTATTAACATATTCTGTTTGTTGTTGCTTCGTTTCTATAGAAATCGAGTATGAAACCACATGGATTGTTTATGAAAAGCTGTCATTTCTTTTCTGAAAAATCGTTTGCAATTTTCTGAAAACAAGAGCCCTTCTTGTTGAATGCATTAAGCCAAACAACAGAGCACGGCTATAATAATAAATGGCAAAGCACGGCTTTTTTTGTAGAAAACTATATTTCGAAGTGCAAGCGAATTTATTTGTCTTCCAATAATTTCAATTTCAAAAGAAAGCCAAATAAGTCAATTAGAAAAATTAATAATTACCTTAACCATATCACGGCAAGAAAAACATATTATAAACTCCATTAAAAACCCTATAACATTTTTCGACTTTACCCTCGAGAAAAGGACGAACGAGTTATTATATATTTTGAAGGAAGTTCACATATTACTAAAATATATAAAATTATTTCTATTTCATAACTTTATTTAAAATTGAATATAGTAAATTAATTAACATTAGATGTCTATAAATATCTATGAACTGAAGCCTGTTTAGATAACATTTGGTAGAAAAGTAATATAATTGATTACGATGTTTATGATGTTATGTTACTAATATGGCAAACTTGTATTAAATGCAGCACTAAGTCCAGATACTAAAATATTAAATTATTAATAGGAAATAAAATTATTGATTCCTCTATATAACTTACAATAGGATTTTTTCTTGAGGTACACTTCATTATTGAGCCAATGGGCCAAATACTGATGACAACGAATATAGGTCAATTCAATGGCATCGATCTGCGTCGTAGTAATATAATCATCAGATTCATCAGTATTGCTGTCGCTTAAGTCGATAGCTAGAGGATGATTGTTCTCTATATATTTAAGACAATTATTCCATTCTAAGCGCAAGATAAAGGCTAAATTAAGTAGCTGCAAAATAATAGATTTTTTTAATAAATATATTTTATATATATATTTTTTTTTCAAATTAAATTTACCTGCTCCACTCCCAATTTTATATTGCTGGAATTATCAACAAGAAAACAATGCTTACATACCGTCGTAATATAAGACTTATGTACCATTTCCATTTCCTTCAAATTATTACATTTGGTAATTTTCTCATCCAATTGTTCACCCATAGATTGAAGTACATGAGTCATGAGATGAAAATGTATACTCTGTATAGCATATATCATCCAGAATCGTAACTGTTCCAAGCGTCGCATTAACAAATCGGTCATTTCGAAATTTGCATAAGGAATGCGACGCTTGTGAGCTCGGGGAAATTCAAGACTTTCCAACGTTTTCAAACCCCATTTGACTTTAAGAAGAAAACGGAAGACCTGATTATATTCGTCGATATCACTTTCAGTAATTATCAATGAAAGTTCACGACTAAAATTATAACGCACAGTTATCTCTTCAACTGCATCGGTAACCTGAAATTAAAACGAGCTGGACAAATTAACTAAAATTCAAAAACAAAATTCAAACACATACCATATTCGTTTGACATCTAACTGAAGACGGATTAATATCAAGACGAAACAACGAAGACATCTCTGGAAATCTGGCACAAATTATATCATCTAGCTGCATCGTTAGAATAAAAGGATTTGCCCATGAATGTCCTGATTCAATCTGTAGATAGAATACAATACCAAATTTGTAATAATTTTCCCACTATGCCAAATCATGAAATATCTTACGTACATTCTTAAAAAGTTTCGCGTAAAACTGATGCATTAGATCACTCGCCTCAAGAAGCAAAACTTTACGTATATTTCCGAGATGCTTCAAAATAACAAACTCCTCCCGATATAATTTTATTACGTAATTATTTGCGAACGCTATACGAGCTTTCAAGATTCGCGATAATGAGCTGAATACAACTTCTTCGAATGGTAAAACCATATCATCCGTTCGTCCCAATACTTTCCATATATCATAAGCAGTTAATTCATTTATCCCTGCTTTCTGCTTGTTCTTATCATTGATGTTACAAGCAAAAGCTGTAAGAAGAAATTCATCTTTTGTTGTAAGACTACTTAAAATGTCATGCGTGATAGATTCTTCTTTGATATTTTTCCTTATATTTAATTGATTATTATTAGAACTTGTATCAATGTCAGAAACAACTTGAGACTGCAATGTTTCAATGTGTTTCATTACTTCTTCAATAAACTCATCATAAAGTTTTCCCTCGATAACTTCACTGGCGCTTCTCAAATCTCCAATACGATTTATTTGATACAATAAATTCAGTGTACAACCCGCTTCTAAAGAATGATCCAATAGAAGTCTGAGACAATTATTTTCGGTGATTGTCTTTGAGATCGAGATTGGCACAAAGAATGCTTTCTCTTTATCTTTGCAAAATTGACGGATGTAAATTTTCTGATCAAAAGAATTTGTCGATACACTATGATATGAAATGAGGATGCTATTACAAAACATATTTCCAATAATATATTGTCTATCATACCTTTCGACGAGAAACTCTTCTTGCCAATCATCTAATCTGCCTTCGGTCCACCATGTATCGATTATAATACAGAAAATTTTAATGGATGTGAGGAATAGAGAAGCTGCTAAATTAGCTTCGGTACCGCTGCTAGCTATTGTATTGCTATACATAAGACTGGAGAGCAGATAAGCGCTAGATATATGTGCTAAAATTAACATTAGATGTAATTTATTAATGTTCTACTATTAATAAATCTTATTAATTTAATTAGTACACATTACCAGGATACTGATTATAATTGAGGACTGCCCGTGAATGAATTTCATAGATTGTTTGAAATATTGCTAATGTTTTTTTAAGAGACTGTTGAAGATTTATCAGACTATTTATTTCAAAGTCATTTTGATCAAGTAATCGTTGTTCGTAATTTAGAAAATCCGTCCAAATTGGAATTAGTAGGCAACGCAAATTGGCAGCATAGCATTCTAATGTTTTGGGAAGATTGAAATCCGAATAGACGATATCAAAAAATGATCGCATCTTTGACATCATCCTAATGTATGGAAGAAAATTGTGTTGCAAATAATTTACCAAACCACTCTGTAAGAAATACAAATGCATTTTGCACAAAAGAGTTTTGATCATTTAACCACACTCACCACACTCAAGCTGGGTATGCTGACGTTATCACAAATCTGAATTTCATCATTGATATGTATTCGAAAAAATTTACAATCCTGCGGCGAATGAAACAGCCAGATTATTTCACGTAAAAGGCACAATTCAGGAGCTGTTGATGGCTCTTTGAAATGGATTAAATTATTAGATGTTTCAATAAGAAAATTGCTATACAAGCTTGCAAAATTCGCTTCCATGCGTTCGCTTAGAACCTGTGTCTGGAAATGCTTCGCGCAAGGTAACCACCACGTGTTTTGCACGGTCTGCAACAAAGTGATTTGCGATTTACTATTATCGTAAGTTTTATAATGTTTTTGCTTCTGGGGTGGCTGAATTTCTGGTAGGTTTGATACTAGTTTTGGTTTTGCATCTAAATTGATAGCGTTATGACGACAATCGTCAAGTTCAGCAACAGGATTACCATCATCGTCTGACCAATCCTAAATGTTAAGTTAGGTAAGGGTACAATAGAATAAAACTAAAATTAAAGTACACTTAATTCAGAATCATCAGTCGATAAATTCGATGAAAGCGGTATAAAATTCTCCTTCAACAGTTGGATGCATTCCGATTCATCAATCCGGTTTGGCTCAACGGACATTTGCTTAGAGGGTAAATTGATTTTATAGTTGCTCTTCTTTAGGGCGACAGTTGGATTATATGCCAGAGTAAGTAAGAAGTCCAACAAAGACCAGTGGACATCAATTTCATAGTGCTCCACGCACAAGGGGTGATTAACGATTTCATCGCAAAGTACACCGAAATGATCGGCATACTCTTGAAAATTATCCACAGCAAATTTCTCTTGAATTCCCCGAATTCTTCGCTTGACTTCGTGACTATTTGTGCTGAGATTACGATGATTTCGTATTATATACCAGGCAAACTGTTCGCACTGACGCATATTTTCATCATCATCCTGGCATCAATGTAAAAATTTATTATTTCAACAGCTTTTTAAATTTATAACCACCTCAAATCCAGTTAATTGTTTAATTAATTTTGGCAAGTTTTCATTTATTATTTCATTGCGTACTTCTTGAGCGGACATCTCGTTCCCCTTGAAGCAGAGATGAATCTCTGTCCCAGAGTAAGGATATAAGAACAGATGGTATCTCTATCCACCCGAAAGTATCCTCCAGAGACAACTTCAGAGTTGTTTCTGCTATTCTCCGGAATTGGCCAAGGGCTGCAAATATTTGTGTAATTTCAAAAAATTATTGCAGCTAGATGTCAACTGACATGACGTATTTAAGCAACATGTATTCTCAAACTTTTTTGCATGACTGTAAAATTGCTTAAATGGTGAGCTTAGAAGGATGATGGACCTTATATAATATAAGATCTTATATAATATAAGAATTAATAAAATATAAAGATTTCAAGGGAGATTTTAAAATTTATGAGGTTTTACAATTTAGCTTTTATTAAAGATTTGGTCAACGGTCAGACCAAATTTAATGAATCTAACATGAAAATTTCAGTTAATACTTTTGCAGATAATTTTAATAAAGCCTTTATTGTTCTCCTCCATCTTCGGCGAAATTAAAGGTTTTAGTGTAACCATTTGAAGTGATAACAAATATATAATGAGTATCTCTAAGTTTAATATCACAAGGACTTAAAACAAATCGAAAAACCGGATCGTCATTTTCATTAGCCATGAACTCGTAGAATAAATCAACCATACTATTTGACTTTCGTCTGAATTCAATAAGTTTTAGAGCATCATCTTTGCTGAATACTATTTGAGACGCGGGATCAAATTCTGGCTCCAAATGCTTTTTCTCGCTATTCTGAACTCCTATCCAACGATGATGCGCTAGTATGACTGCACAATTCCTCGTAAAATTGCAACCATCGCCTTGTTTCTGCTGATAGTATTTCTGCAGAAAAGTATCCTTCTGTGCTCGAATATTAGTATACCGCGGTCTTGTTAATGAAGTAAGCGATGGGGGTCGGATTTCTCGAATATCTTTATCTACATCCCTCTTGGGTAGGTGTTCGGTCAACCGATCAACTGTAAATACCCGATTTAAATAGTCAAAATCAGTGCCCATTATGCCACCATCAGTATGGCCTAAATCAAAAATATGCCCAAGCTCATGACAAACAGCTCCTAATGAAGTGGCATAAACTCCTGCATATGTCCGCCTGTAGTTGCTATCATCAGGTAACTTCGTAACATCCACTCTACATTCATTCCGGAAACATTTGCCAATCTCAAGAAATTCTTTTGGCCAGGCGTAAAAGTATGCTGAACCAAATAAAGCAAGTCCACCTCCTCCCAGTGCTGCATGCCCTTTTAGATGACGTCTTATATTGGCATAAGAGAAGTCTTGCCCCGAAGCCGCTAGTGAAGCACCGTCGTATTTAGTGCAAGCTATAAATGCTACAAATTTCAATCTCTTATCGTCGCCCAACCGACAGTTGAGAATTTCTTTACCAAATCTTAACCATAAATCATCTTCACTGCTATTCCATGCCTCTTCACAGGTTAAGCCTGACTGAAAAATTTGGCAATTACCATTTAACTTAAAACTAAGTCGGCCGAAACCGTGCTCACGCAGCTTCTCAGCATACAAGCATTGCACCAATAACATATTCAAGTCGATAAGTTCGCAGGTTTCTTTCACTGAATTATCCAATGCTTCGTCGGTACACAACCTGTCCTTTTCATCTTTACAAAGTATATATAAAGGCTGCAAACGATAATAATTGTGGCCTGGCACGCCATAGTAACACTTTATGTGATGTTGCGAATTGCAGTAACTGAATAAAAACTCCAATTCCAGCTCCGCCAAGAACTCTCGCAAATCGACTAAAATCTTGAAGTTATGTTTGCGGCCAATGGGCACTGTTTGACGCTGTCGCTTGTGTTTGTTGTTATCGACTATTTCCAAAGTTATGACCACCCCTGAAGCACAAGGTCTTCGTACAGTGCCTTTGATTAGTATGATCGAATGATTTATATTCTCCCCATTTTCAAAATTATTAATTTGTATCTCATGAGAACAATTTTTATTCATTTCACTGATGTCACAGGGATTATCATAAAACTTACACGAAATGGTACAAATATACCACAATCATCCAATAAGAGGTGGCCAAAGAAAATTTTCGGTTATGATAAAAAAACTGTTTATCCTTTAACTTCATCCTGTAATCGATACGTAACTCGATATATTCATAATTCCTAGAGCGACATATCGAGTATCTCTCTTTACAAGTATACCAGCGATCGGCAATGATGTTACGGAGGGTCACGTTTAGGAAATGCTACAATATCGAAATAATAGACTGTTTATCACAGAGCATATAAAAAATTATTGAGAATTCCTTATTTAGTCGAAACGCTTATATACTCATTTCTGATCTATACATAAATTACTGTCAAGAGTACTGCCATTTTTTTTCTTGGGTAATGCTTAACAACCTTGACTCAACATTTATATATTATCAGGATACATTTTTCCGAAGAATAACAAGTTTATTAAGAGTAACAAGTTTTATTAAAATTAAGTGAATTGTTTTTATTAATAGCAATTTTAAAAATGTATAAAATTTGCAAAAATAGTAAACATTTTAAAATAGTATTAAATTTAATACTGGGTAATTATTGAATTGACATTTAACACCTATCGCGTTTGTTTTGATTTTTCTAAAAATAACGTAAGATATTGTCATAAAGAACAATAAAAACAACGTAAAAGATCCACGTTCATTGTTGTTTTATATGGTGTATCCTTCAAAGGGGCGTTGCGTAAGGTTTATGGAAATGTTCTCGAAAAGCAATAATATGCAACAACAAATTATACGATGGATAGTAATCTATTTTCTCAGTCATTAACCCTTTTAATCAGCTAGTTCAAGGTGTGGAAAGTTCATTTCAGATGTTACAATCACCCGGGAAAATTAATTTTTAATTTACTGCAATTTCAAGGACTCTTTCAATCATCCCCTCGTAACATTCTCTCAATGTTAATCACCCTGAATGAAAAGGATATTCTATCTTACTGATTCCGACCTAGCATTCTTAAAAGCTATTAATTTTTGCAAATATTCTTCATGATTGGAAAGAGTTGCCAGGAGTCCATGACTATTTAACGGTGAATCCTCGGTGCCGTAATCAATTTTTTCATTTTCTAATGTAGTCATTGTTCCGCCAAGAGCTTGTAAAATTGCATCACCTGCACAAACATCCCATTTTTTAATTTTCGTCGTATGCAAATACGCCGTAGCATTTTTTGCTATCAATTGTAGAACTTTATAACCAGCACCTGCAGCATTTAAAATAGTTGCGTTTTCTCCAAAAACTGATTTGATTAGGTTTTTGACATCTCCTGCATGTGACCGAGATATTGTTATGATAGGAAGTATTTTATCTGAACCTTCACTATGGGTAGCGATATTTAGGTTCTCTGACATTGAGGAGCCAACCCACGCCCACACAGTTCGACCACTAAATGGGCAATGAATAACACCGATTACAGGATGGCCATTAATTGCAACACACACCATGGTTGTCACGTATTCATAAAGCTGCTCTGTGCGATTATATAAAATTATGTTAATTATTGTATATGTATAATACCTTTTCAATACCTGTAAATTCTTGTGTTGCATCTAATGGATCTATCCATACTCTAACGTCCTTCGTATTAACTAATGCATCAGGAACATCGGCACTCTCATGCAACACGGTAGGGTCCAAGTCAAACGTATTAATATTTAAACATTTATGTTTGTCCTCCTCGGATACTATAGTCAACCGCGGAAAGATCCTATACAAACCCTGTTTCATCACACAATGTGAACGACCGTCAGCTGCCGTGAAAGGATCATTAGCACCTTCATCTGTCTTGCCTTTGCTTATTGCGCTCAAATTCCTTGATCGGGAAACACTTACAATTTCCAAACCACCCAGCTGTGCCGCTTGGACCGACGCAATCAGCAACTTACGCAGATTTACATATTCCTGATTCCTCACTAGGGCATAAAATGCTGGCTGTTCATTGCTGTAGAAATTTAAATAATAGACAAGCAGGCATATTATAAGAACAATAACGATTGCCACGGGAATCCTGTTAATTCGTATATGTCGGCCTTTCATATTTCTTTTTCCTAAACTTTTATAACTAAAAATCTCATTGAATCCTGCCAACAGTTTCAAAATAAACTTTGACACAAACAAGATTGAGAACATTTCTACCTACCAGGGATACAACTTTATTCCTAAATCAGTGTTGTGTTTCATTTATCTTAATATTAGTACTAATTTTAATAAATTTGATGCCTGTCATACTTGGAACTTTTACAAATCGCTCAGATTTTTTCAAACATTTTTCATTATTTTCTTTTTATGCTGATTCAAACAACAACTACATTTTTGTCTATCCCCTTTGGGGGCGTGACCAGAGCCCTTCAAAATTTGAAATATAACTGTGGATATCTCCTAAACTGAACCAGATATTCAGACTGAGTTAGTAATGTTGGAAAGCTAAGGATATGCTTAATTATTTATGTTATATAACATTTTATCTAAATCCTCAAAGTTTTGGAAATAAAAGTGATTTTAAGTTTTACTACCTTTTTTCGCATTCAAAATTTTTTCAAAAAAATGCGTAACTCACCAATACAAAAATATAAAAATAAGAAAGAGAATATTAAAGGCAATCTTAGACAATTTATTTCATCCAAATCGGTGCTGGCTTTTAGGAGAAAACTTTTGAAGCGGTGTACACACTACACTTATTCTTTTTTTGTATCTGTAAATTATTCATTTGAATAAACATTAAACAAAAAACAAAAGAATTTGAGCGTATTGCTTGATGGTAAGATGTTCCTATAACTAAAATTCAACTTATAATTTAACTAGTTTCATATTACAAAACTCAAAATTTACCGCTCTGTAGATCGAGTTCAACTTTAAACCTTTTCATTAAAAAGGAGGAGGGTACGCAATTTATCCTCATAAAAAAATTAATTATCTTCAATTCGAATTGTGTAAACCTAACGAATAAATGATGAAAACACAGATGTCACTAAGACGAAACTATCAGTTGACAATTTTTCTGACACGTCGATTTTCTGTGAAATAATTCGAAGGAAGTTGTTGGGAAAAGATATTGTACTCTTTTTTTACATTCCACGAAAATAAAAAGATCAGGAATAAAATGGCCCAGACCGAAACACCATGTTATACTATAATCAACTCTCCAGATATGGAAATACCGAATGAGATGCAATTAAAACTCGATCTAGAAAAAGGCGATACAAACGTAAAAATCGAAACGTTGAAGAAGGTTATTCAGATGCTCTTAAATGGAGAACGTCTTTCTGGTCTAATTATGACAATAATCCGTTTTGTATTGCCTGTGCAAAATCATACCATTAAAAAATTGCTTCTTATTTTTTGGGAAATTGTACCAAAAACATCGCCTGATGGGAAGTTGCTTCAGGAGATGATCCTTGTTTGCGATGCATATCGAAAGGTGAAGTTTTTCTTATGAGATATTTAAATTTATCTTAATACTACAATTTGTATGATTAGGACTTACAACACCCAAACGAATTTCTGCGTGGTTCCACATTGCGATTCCTTTGTAAACTGAAAGAACCCGAGTTGCTGGAGCCGCTAATGCCGGCTATACGCGCTTGTTTAGACCATCGTCATTCTTATGTACGCCGGAATGCAGTTCTGGCTATTTTTACAATATACAAAAATTTCGATTGGCTCGTCCCTGACGGCCCAGAACTTATTGCAAACTTTTTAGATACCCAGCAGGACATGAGCTGCAAACGTAATGCATTCCTTATGCTTTTGCACGCTGATCAAGACCGCGCACTTAACTATTTAGCATCTTGCGTAGATCAAGTCAATAATTTTGGCGATATTTTGCAACTTGTCATTGTTGAACTGATTTATAAAGTGTGCCATGCTAATCCCGTTGAAAGGTCTCGTTTTATTCGTTGCATTTATAATTTACTAAATTCATCTTCAAATGCTGTCCGATATGAAGCTGCAGGAACACTAATTACACTTTCGTCTGCTCCAACTGCAATAAAGGCAGCAGCTGGATGCTATATAGAGCTGATTGTCAAGGAAAGCGACAACAATGTCAAGTTAATAGTCCTTGATAGACTTATTGCTATGAAAGAGAACGAGAATATGGAAAAGGTAAAACATTTCACAAAAGTATAAAACCATCTTTATCATCAAACCATTCCAAAGGTCATGCAAGATTTAGTTATGGATGTATTGCGTGTGCTAGCATCGCCGGATATCGAAGTACGTCGAAAGACTCTTGCATTAGCAATGGATCTGGTATCGTCACGAAACATTGGTGAAATGGTTCTTGTTCTCAAGAAGGAAGTATCTAAAACTCATAATGTTGAACACGAGGATACTGGAAAATATCGCCAAATACTTGTGCGCACCCTTCACTCTTGTTCTATCAAATTCCCCGACATTGCCGCTACCGTCATTCCAGTATTAATTGAGTTTCTATCCGACACAAATGAAGTGGCTGCTGTTGACGTTTTGGTATTCATACGTGAGGCCATCCAGAAGTTCTCTCCACTTCGGGATCTCATCACAGAGAAACTTATTGAGGCATTCCCTCATATCAAGTCCTCAAAAACTTATCGTGCCGCCCTCTGGATCCTAGGCGAATATGTTAATTCAAAAGATCAAATCCTTGAAATTTTAGAAGTTATCATTCAAACATTGGGTGAAATTCCTATGGTTGAGGCTGAACAACGACGCCTTTCTGGAGAATCGGACGAAGACAAAACAATTGTTAGTGGCGGCGGTGGTGCTACTGACAATTCCGCTAATAGTAAAGTTACTTCAGATGGAACCTACGCTACACAAAGTGCTTTCAGCGAAGCTCCGTATGTCTTACTATGATCTTTCAAAGGGATTCATTTAATTTTATACAATTGTAGCATAACGAAGAAGGAGAAGCGTCCACCATTACGGCAATATTTTATGGATGGTGACTTTTTTATTGGAGCTGCTCTTTCAGTGGCATTGACAAAATTGGCTCTTCGTTACATAGACTTGGAATCGGATTTGGTAAAATGTTCTAAGGATATTCTTTGCAATTAATTCATATATTTACCTTTTACAGCGTCTACAAAATCGTCTTATAACGCGAGTTATGCTCATAATGAGTTCTATACTTCATTTAGGAAAAAGTGGTTATCCCTCAAAACCCATTACTAACGATGATACCGATCGCATATTTATTTGTTTGCGTACTCTAAGTGATCACACCGCCGAATCGGTTGACATATTTAAACGTTATTGCCGCGAGGCGTTAGGAAAGATGCTAGATGCTCAACATGAGGAGGAGCAACGCATGATAAAAGAAAAACAGAAGGCATCTGCCAAGGTTCAACCAGACGACCCGGTCATATTTACTCAGCTCTCAAGTGGCCGAGATAATCAGTTAGGTGAAAACATGTTTGAATCCAGTTTGAGCCAAGCTCTCGCAGGCACAAAATCAAATTTAAACGATATTACATCACCAAATAATAAGCTGAACAAGGTTACACAGTTGACAGGATTCTCAGATCCAGTTTATGCCGAGGCTTATGTCAATGTCAATCAGTATGACATCGTTCTGGACGTTCTTATTGTAAATCAAACAAGTAAGTGGCGACTAAATATATTTCATTTATTCATGTGGGAATAATTTGTTCTAATTCTAGATGATACTCTACAAAATTGTACTCTTGAACTGGCAACTTTGGGTGATTTGAAACTAGTTGAGCGCCCGCACTCTGTAGTCTTGGCCCCACATGATTTTTGCAACATTAAAGCAAATGTAAAGGTCTCGTCAACTGAGAATGGTATAATTTTTGGTAATATTGGTAAGATCTGCATTATATCTTCTATATGACGAAACCCTACATTTATTAATCGATTTTCTGGTTTTCAGTTTACGACACCTCAATTAATACAAATGTTGTTGTATTGAATACAATTCATATCGATATAATGGATTATATTATTCCTGCCACTTGTACAGATACGGAATTTAGACAAATGTGGCAAGATTTTGAATGGGAGAATAAGGCAGGCTGGGTTCGATTATCCGCTAGTAAAAATTTATAAAGCATAATCTCTTTTAGGTCACCGTAAATACTACATTCACCGATTTGCATGAATACTTGAAACATCTCCTAAAAAGCACAAATATGAAATGCCTGACTCCTGAAAAGGCTTTGTCCGGCCAGTGTGGTTTTATGGCAGCGAATATGTACGCTAAGTAAGGGTTCATCATAATAACTGCTAAGGCTCGGAATCATATAGTGATATGATAATATGTTGTTTCTTTTCAGATCAATATTCGGTGAAAATGCTCTTGCCAATTTGAGTATTGAAAAACCTGTCGATGAACCAGATTCTAAGGTTACCGGACATATTCGCATTCGAGCTAAAAGTCAAGTAAGTATTGCAGTATTGAAGTTAATCGAATATTTATTACTTTGTAAATTTTCCAGGGTATGGCACTTAGCCTAGGTGACAAGATTAGTTCATCTCAAAAGCAAGCAATACAAGCAGCATAAATACTAATTTCGGCCAAGTATAAACACATCGTTTATATGAAATGGTAAAGAGCAGCGGCTCGTTGAACTCCTCGAGTGTTATATAAAATAAAAAATTATTTTCGTTTATTCAATATATAAAGTAAAACTCAATAAAAATATTCGTAAAGTAAAGTTTGATTTATGTTAATGTTATTATTAAATATTTTGAGCTTCATCGGGATTTCAACAATTTTTTGCTTATATTTATTTTCATAAATCCTCACGGGTGTTCTTGCAAGTTTTGTAGTTGTTGTTGACCCCCAAAACAACAACCATTTGATCTGCTCCCCTTTGGGGACGGGGCTAGAGCTCCTCGAAGTTAGAAATTTAACCGCCGATATTCTAATAATATTCGTACCGCTAGGGAGCTAACAACAAACAGTTTATTTATGTAAGACAATATTTCATCGAAATTTTGTTTTTGAAAAAAAAACTATTTTAAATTTTATTACCTTCCTTTTGCATCCAAAGATTATTTCCAGAAAGAAACATGTAACTCACCCACACAACAATATAAAAAAATAAAAAAGAGTACATTAATAGAAATCTTGGAAAATTTCTTTCATCCAAGTCGGTGCTGTACTTTTGGGGAAGCTTCTTTTAAAGCGGAATACAGAATCCACTAACACCAATCTATTTTGCAACCGTGGGCCTTTCTCTACCGTAACAGATGTTGCCGGTATTTCAAATTGAAACCAGGGATCCCGCAAAATCGCGCGAAAATAAGGTAGTTAAACTTAAAATTGCTTTTTTCCCAAAACTGTAAACATTTCGATAAAATATTGTATTACATAAGTACTGCTTCTTGTTAGTTTTCTAACCTCAATATCAAGGGACTCTATCCACGCCCTCAAAGGGGAGAAGACCAAGAGGTTGTTGTTTTTGGAGTCAGCAACAAAAACGCAAATTACAACAACATCAGCGAGGGTTCACGAAAGTAAATCTGTTCCCAATTATTTTATTTAGATGCCTGAAGTGATTAGTCTCCAATATACAATAATCTTTTATTGTAACACACAATACAAAGCAAACACAACATAATAGCAATATATAATACATAACACAATATAAAGCATATAATAAACATATGTTTTGTTAGCATTACCACATGCATTACAATAAAAGAAAAAACTTGCATTATTGTCAAATATATATTATCCGGTTTCCATAATAAGCTGCATCTTATATTTTACATTCGTTGTAATTTTTGTCACGATTATTGCAGTTATATAGCGCAAAGTTGGCACTCGATTAATACGTCCTAAATTTGTTATTTGGAAAACCTATTCAAAATGTTTTGTGAAATATATTCAAAGTTTTATCATAGCCGTGAAAACCTCTTAATGCTTTGTTTTTTTTTCTTATTGCCGTGTGTCAAAACATTTAAATAACGTCTTCTGAACGCTTCCACCGAAAAACAGCTGTTTGGGAATGTTTATCATTCCTTCCTACCTTTTGTAGGAGTTCGATATATTGCTGGTAAAAAGCGGCGTTCTTAAAGCATTCGTTTTATGTGACTTGTTGATACTGGTTGGAGTGTACTCCTGAATAGAATCATCGGATCGGTGTTTGAAAACTTCGAGAATTAGTGCTTTCAGAATAATTTTATAACAGAATGTTTGTAGAGACATGCGTAGCACCAGTTAATATTGCCATTGTGAAGTATTGTACGTAGTGGTCACCTCTAGCGGTAATAGACTAACATCGTCGACTATTATAATATTATATGATTTTTTACAGGGGGTAAACGGGATGAGAATCTTATTTTACCTATTAACGATTCGCTAAGCATAACACTCAATACCGATGAGGTATTTATAATGAGTTTAAAATATTTATCTGAAACTTAAAACATAAATATTTTTAAAAATAATTACAGTTGTGCGCCCAGACAACGGCAGCTGCCTCGGCTAGTTTTAAACGAAATGTTATGTGGCTGAATGGGGAGGAAGTGCCCTTTGACTCTAACGAACGAGTAATGCGTTGCCTAAAGGAATGTATGTAAAATCTAAATTATCTTTAACTTTATCTATCTTTATTTCTGTACTTTGATCTCTCTCTTACTCTTAAATGAATAGATTTCAAATTTAAATAATAGAAGGGAGAAATATAACGCAATAGTGATAAACAAAATTTTATCAATATCATATAATCATAAAGATTGTGAACTTATAATACAGGTATATTTAATTTTCTTAGAAAACGAAATTTTTAATTGTAAAATTACTTTTCGATCAATTAATTGATTTGAATTAATCGATAATCAGTTATAAGCTAATTAATATACTACTCATGTTCATTCACCCTATATGTTCAGAAGTTACAAATTCAAAATTTCAAGAATTTTGATATGAAATATCTATGCATAAATTAACAATTGTCTGTTATGGGGCAAGATTTATGTAAAAATTGTTTTGTTTTTGAATCCTAATACCGCATTTTGAATCCTAAGTTCTGGTATCAAATTTTAAAATTTAAAAGTTTTATCTTAAATCTTATTTGTATAGTACAACAATTAGCTCTTGCCAAGGGCGATTTCAAATTTCCGATAGACTGGAAACTGCAAATAGCATCCAAGAATAATTTCCCCACAGCTGCGGGATTGGCATCAAGTGCTGCTGGATATGCTTGTTTGGTATACACGTTAGCTACTTTATACGGAGTTGAGACTGAAGAATTGACTGCCATAGCCCGTCAGGGAAGCGGCTCAGCATGTCGCAGTTTGCATGGAGGATTTGTTCGCTGGTTAATGGGTGTAAGAAATGATGGTCGTGATTCAGTAGCCATACCCGTTGCACCGGCAACACATTGGTCTGATATGCATGTCTTAATTTTGGTAGTAAATGATTCTCGAAAAAGTATTAGTTCGACGAATGGTATGCGGCGATCAGTTGAAACATCGGATTTGATTACTTACCGTGCTCAACATTGCGTACCCAAACGTATGGAAGTTATTACGCAAGCGATAAAAGAGAGAAATTTTGAAAAGTTTGCTGAAATTATGATGAAAGATTCCAATCAGTTCCATGCTATAGCATTAGACACATATCCACCTTGTATTTACATGAACGATGTATCTCATTCGGTTATACATTTCGTTCATGCTTTTAACGAAGCAGCGGGTAGCACAAAAGTTTCTTATACATTCGATGCTGGTTCAAATCCTTGCTTGTTTTTATTGGAGAAAGATGTGAATACAGTATATTCAGCATTAATGGAAGCATTTCCTAACGATGCAAGTGCCGATGTGGAATATGTGAAAGGTATTCCTTTGGAATATTCCAAGAATTTTGAGGTAATACAAATCGTTTCAATAACATAAGTAATTAATTGATCTCATTCTTTTTAGTTAAATGGAAATGTTTTATTTAAAACAAATGGAAGAAACCAGTTTAAATATATTATACACAGTCGTATTGGAGCTGGGCCGAAGAAACTTGATAAAGAAGCTAGTCTTCTAAGCTTAACTGATGGAATGCCAAATGGTAATTTCCATTAATATTTATCCTATTCTACTATCAATATCTAACTAGCAGACAATAAATAATGCATTTTATTGAGACAATAACCTTTTTTAAAATATTAGTTAAGTAGCAAATTAACTAAAACAAATTCTATTTGAATACATGGGGTAAATTTTTGGGAATATAACTTTTTATATAAAAATGTAGTTTATGCGGTGAATTTTCAATAATTAATAAAAACCAATAAAATTAAATAAACCAAAATTAAATAAAACCGTTTTATGAAAATTAAGATGAAATTTTAATATTCTTAAGAGTTTACAATCTATGCTCTATAAGTATTCTTTAATAATTTTAATTTTAAAAACAATTTTGCAGTATAAATAAAATAAAATTAACCGATGTATACAATTTTGTAGTTTGAATTATACATCTTTAAATAAAACAAGATTAATTTCTACAACCTCCTACTTGCATACTATATTCATGCCGAATCGAAGGTGGTACACTACACACACTTCACAAATGCGCACCCACGACACCTGGGTACGCACCATTCACACATACAACACGTTATAATCTCTCAAACATTTCGTAACAGTGCCACCTTAATTCTCCATTTATTCCTGCAGAAAAATTTGCCATACATTTCAAGATTTTATTGCCAATGGAGTATAATTGTGTGATAGGGACCTATTTTTGGGAAATTTATAGTAGTTGTTTTCGGAGAAGACATGTTACAAACTTGCAAAATATAGCAGCATATTACATAAATAATGAAAATTGTAATAGGTAACTAACTTTTAGCTGAAAATTTATTTTATAATTCTGCTATTATGCAGAACGCCTGGATGACTTAATTCAAAATACGTTTCTTGAATTGATCAACGATATCATGAATTGTATACTTCAACCGTGAATCATGTAAATCACGTAAATTGTAATAGGCGGATATTGATTTTTTGTCTGAAAATTTATTTGCTTTTACACTGGAATCCGTGTATTGTAAATTAAACGTAGTAGGCGTAAAGAATAAGCTTGGGACAAATATTCAATACTACTATTTTTGTTTAATACATTTATTTCTTAAAAGAATATGTTCTTTTTTTGTCAGTGAAAAATATTTAGAAATCGTACGCATTTTAATTATGCAACATATATTTTGAGCGAATATAATCCAAAAGTAGTAGTATACTAAAAAATCTCCGTACGCTTCTAAACTTACAAAATTGTAAAAATTGTAATCGGGTCACAGGTAGTGGATTACGTTTCTGGTTATGGAGGGGCGGATTATGTTCATATAGAGATTGCATCACGTTTCTATGTATTTGGAAGTGTACACCGATTTTCGCACTCCTAATTTTTTGTGTGAAAAAGGTACAAAACTAAAAGGTGTACGCTATGTAAATATGTTTACACCTTCTCCAGTTAAATACATGTGCACTTTGTGAATATGTTTACACCATCTTTTTAATGAGAATATTGAGTGTGTATTTTCAAATTTTCACAGTAATATAATGTGTCCCCTGGAATAGCGTATTATTAACATCGGTATAAATTTGGATTGTCGTAGAAAATTTCGAGGCCATATTTGTATTGATATTTAGGTATCCAAGTACGTTATGTCATTAATGACACTACATATTTTAGAAGAGATTTTGAAAGTATTTACTTTCGGTTTTCAAAAACGCTTACATGTCACATTTCTAGAACGAATATTTTCGATAATCGATAACGCAAAAGTTTACATAGCAAATTTTCTCCCATCTCACCGATAAATTGAAGTAAGATCTTCTCCAATCTATTACCTTCAATCTGAATTTTTTTTTGTATAAAGTGAAATATTGTTTTAGAACTAAAAATCTTTAGAACACGTAATTTTTGCAAATATTAGAATTCTAAATAAAGCAACAAAATATCGAAACCATGTTTGCAAATTTGTGGTAAAATTATACGCTCAGTTTTTCGAAAGTTATCCTTATTTACTTTGAAAATATGGAAAAAAATAATGTGTCGAAATTCTCAAGAAAGATAATATAGTGCGCACCTCCGGGAAATTACTACAAAAATTTAAGAAAATTTTCTGATGCTGATTAATTATTATATTCTAACCAGAGGGATTTTTAAGTGCTTATGTGGGTCGTATAAAACATTTAATTGCGATCTTATAGTTGTTTAATTAGAAGGCATTTATATGATCCGCTGAGAGAAAAGCCACTCTAGTCCTATTCCCACTTTTTCGTAAGACACGACAAAAAATTGCAGGTGCTGTGTTGTTTTAGAAATTAATCCAGAGCTGTAGGAAATACTGATATGAGTACGAAATGAGTAATTATGTCGGCGATGGAAATAGATGGAAAATCATTTAATGCTACGTTAAATTTCGTGACCTACCTTTAAACCATATTAATTGTTTTGTAAAATACATTGTGCAAAACGGAATACAATTTTGAAAGGTCCCGTCAAATCGCATATAGTCCCTTTTAAATATATTATATTCAACCAATGGAAAAATTTGAACTGGAGAGGTCAAACCAGCTGTTCGACTTTAACTCAATTATGTTAACAGGTTGATTGACCTTCAAACCATTGAAAGGGGCTCCAATTGGTTGACCTTCAAACTATTTTATATATTGTATTATGTATATACACCCACACACACACACATATATATATATATATATATATATATATATATATATATATATATATATATATATATATATATATATATATATATATATATATATATATATATATATATATATATATATATATATATATATATATATATATATATATATATATATATATATATATATATATATATATATATATATATATATATATATATATATATATATATATATATATATATATATATATATATATATATATATATATATATATATATATATATATATATATATATATATATATATATATATATATATATATATATATATATATATATATATATATATATATATATATATATATATATATATATATATATATATATATATATATATATATATATATATATATATATATATATATATATATATATATATATATATATATATATATATATATATATATATATATATATATATATATATATATATATATATATATATATATATATATATATATATATATATATATATATATATATATATATATATATATATATATATATATATATATATATATATATATATATATATATATATATATATATATATATATATATATATATATATATATATATATATATATATATATATATATATATATATATATATATATATATATATATATATATATATATATATATATATATATATATATATATATATATATATATATATATATATATATATATATATATATATATATATATATATATATATATATATATATATATATATATATATATATATATATATATATATATATATATATATATATATATATATATATATATATATATATATATATATATATATATATATATATATATATATATATATATATATATATATATATATATATATATATATATATATATATATATATATATATATATATATATATATATATATATATATATATATATATATATATATATATATATATATATATATATATATATATATATATATATATATATATATATATATATATATATATATATATTTATTTATTTACTTATTTATTTATTTATTTATACATCATATATAATGTTGATACTGTTCGATTGCATAATTCTAATAAAATTTATATGAATTAGTCAGCTCTTTAATGATTATTTCAAATTTTTCCAATAGAATACTGTGGAATACTATCTCCTAGGCTCTACATATTTAATAACCCTATGAAAATAATTTCACATCCTAACATTACTTTCACCTTCACCTTCATAGAACGAATTTTGTAGCTTCAATCTGACCGATCGGACTGTTTTAATTACTTGGCTTAATTTGTTGCACCGTCGATTCTGCCATTGTTATTGTTGATGCCATTTTCTTGTTCTCACAATTATTGTCAATACTTTAAGGTTTCAGTCTTATTAGTTAGACATTCTGATTAGTCCGTTACATTGACTTTATCCGTAATTATTTGACGGCGACAGTTTTTTTACTTTCTACTAATGCCAACGTATATATCTTACAGAGTCCTACAGGTGTTTTGATTTAATTAATATGTAAATATTTGTATATATTTATGTATATCGAAGCCAGTGTTTCTATTTTCATTACTATCTCAAGTCTTAGTTTTATTAATCTTATTAATTTAATTTCTTTTAATTGATATTCCAGGTAAATCAATCAGTTATAATTCTTCAGATATCACAAAAATGTTACCTCAAATATGTTTGTCCCTTATGGTACTGTTCGCTTACACATCGGAAAAATCTCTTGCTCTTTGTGGGGGAGCGTTGGGTGATGATATTGGTAGCGTGACTGCAAATCGACATAACGCACACTTGTCTCCCATGGCGGCACAACAGCATAAGGCAGCAAATCTTCACTCCGAATACTCTCAGCCAAATCGACACCAGCGTAGTGAAGGCAGTATTATTTCACATTCTGCTGGAGGATCGTATCATCAGACATCAGGAAGTGGGCATATAGATAATAGAAATTCATATAATTTATTAAGTGAGGCAATGTCTCATGCAGTAAGCAATGAATTTCGTAAGTTTAATTTAAATACATTTAATCATTAGTAATATAATGGATAAATATATACAGATGCCGTTGGCAGTAGCCCATCAGATGGCTCATGCCAGGCTGACGATTTGGATTGTTACAGCGGTAATATTCAGGACAAACTTGGTATGGAAGCAATACGAACTCTTCATAGGCAGTTGGATGATGATGATAATGGAAATATCGATTTGAGCGAGTACTTAATTTTCATTGAAATTGATTATAGTTTTTGAGAGAAGAGCTAAAATATGATTCCGGTTATGAGAAACGACAAAAGGCTTTCCATTTTAATGATGACATGCATATTTCTGTGAAGGAATTATGGGAAGCTTGGTTGCGTTCGGAGGTAAAATTTTCTAGCTATTTCAGAAAGTTTAGATCCTTATTATTCTATTCTAAGGTTCACAATTGGACTATAGAACAAACAACGGATTGGTTAGCACAATCAGTACAGCTCCCTCAATACGTTGATCTTTTTAAGCAGCATAAAGTAATAGGAGCCGCTTTGCCAAGGTAAGTTTTCCAAGGTATACAAAGATAACATAAAGAAAAGGCATAGATCAATAAATAATTTCGAAATTAATGCCTGTTGTTATCCTTTAGGTTAGCGGTAAATAATATGCATTACGTGGGCAATGTTTTGGGAATAAAGGATCCTATTCATAAACAAAAAATTGCATTGAAAGCCATGGATGTTGTACTATTTGGACCTCCCAGAGGTATTGAAGATTACATTACAATAACTAAATTAATAAATAAATAAATAAATAATGAACAAATAAACATATATATATATATATATATATATATATATATATATATATATATATATATATATATATATATATATATATATATATATATATATATATATATATATATATATATATATATATATATATATATATATATATATATATATATATATATATATATATATATATATATATATATATATATATATATATATATATATATATATATATATATATATATATATATATATATATATATATATATATATATATATATATATATATATATATATATATATATATATATATATATATATATATATATATATATATATATATATATATATATATATATATATATATATATATATATATATATATATATATATATATATATATATATATATATATATATATATATATATATATATATATATATATATATATATATATATATATATATATATATATATAATATATATATATATATATATATATATATATATATATATATATATATATATATATATATATATATATATATATATATATATATATATATATATATATATATATATATATATATATATATATATATATATATATATATATATATATATATATATATATATATAATATATATATATATATATATATATATATATATATATATATATATATATATATATATATATATATATATATATATATATATATATATATATATATATATATATATATATATATATATATATATATATATATATATATATATATATATATATATATATATATATATATATATATATATATATATATATATATATATATATATATATATATATATATATATATATATATATATAATATATATATATATATTATATATATATATATATATATATATATATATATATATATATATATATATATATATATATATATATATATATATATATATATATATATATATATATATATATATATATATATAATATATATATATATATATATATATATATATATATATATATATATATATATATATATATATATATATATATATATATATATATATAATATATATATATATATATATATATATATATATATATATATATATATATATATATATATATATATATATATATATATATATATATATATATATATATATATATATATATATATATATATATATATATATATATATATATATATATATATATATATATATATATATATATATATATATATATATATATATATATATATATATATATATATATATATATATATATATATATATATATATATATATATATATATATATATATATATATATATATATATATATATATATATATATATATATATATATATATATATATATATATATATATATATATATATATATATATATATATATATATATATATATATATATATATATATATATATATATATATATATATATATATATATATATATATATATATATATATGCGTAATAAATATTGCGTAATAAATCGACTTTTCTAGAAACGGGAACACGTTGGAAGGATTATATATTGGTTACATTGCTCTTGAGTGCAATTATCGGCTGCTGGTATGCATATCAGCAGAATAAAAATGCTAAAAGGCATTTGAGGCGTATGGCGAAAGATATGGAAGGTCTTCAGAGGGCGGAACAAAGTTTACAAGAAATGCAAAAGGTAATGTCTATTCTCATTAATGCGAAAACATGAACACAATTGATTGAATAGGCCTTTTTTCGATTCAATAGGAATTGGAAAGAGCTAGAATGGAACAGGAAAATGTTGCCACCGAAAAACTTGATTTGGAGCGTCGGCTTAAAGAGGCCCCTTCATTGTCTTCCTCAAATTCCGATTTAGAAGTTCAAAAACTAAAAAAAGAAATAGAAATTTTACGCACGGAATTATCGAGAGCTGAAATAGAACTTGTGGATAATTGTTGGTCGCCACCACCGCAACTCCAATCTTGGCTACAATACACGTATGAACTCGAAAGTAAAAATCATCTTAAAAAAAGAATCTCTGCGGAGAAACAGTTACAATCAGCTCGAGAAGCTTGCGAAAAATTGAGAAAAAAACGTTCAAGCTTAGTGGGCGCTTTTGTATCCACTCACGGTAAAAGTATTGACGATGTAGATCGATCTATAGTTGAGGCGCGCAATTCATTGGGCGAGGTAACAAATGAGCTCCAAGAACGTCTACATCGATGGAAACAAATTGAATCTTATTTGGGTTTAAATATTGTGAATAATAATGGCTTAGCTTATTTGGAAAGTGTTTTGTATGGTCGCGGTAATGGCTTGGGTAAAAGCTCTAGAGGTAAAAAGAATTATGCATTGAACAGTGAAATTTATCCTTATAGTATTCTTTCTAATAGGTCGAATAACAAGCAGCACGGATGATTTGGATGATGAATCAGTTCAAGGTAAGCTCAGCTTCGAAAACTTTTCTCTTCTCTCTACAGAATGATTTAATAAATCAAGATAATAATTAAATTTAGCAGCAGTGAGTTAATTATAAGAATGAGTTAATTAAATAATCATTTTTTTATTCGTCTTTATATTTGGGCAAATCCAAATTTATCTAAAATAAGATCTCAAAAATATTCTGAATTTGTCTTTAATCTCATCCATTTGATTAATATTCTATTATATCAATTATATGAGCTAACTTATATCGTAGTTTAATTAATTTTTTAAATTCCTTTGTATGCAATGAAATTTTCTAAAGACATTGGAAAAGTTGCAGTATTCTGTACTTATTCTCCATAATGCTTTACAGTCTACCACATCTTAAAGTATAATTGATTGTGTAAAAGTGCACAACCATAGTTTGTCAGTTTTCATGTGTGTATGTGTGTACTTATGCATATAAAGTTATAATTCAAAATTATCAGAAATAATTCAGTTGTTTTAAACTAAAAGTTTTGTTTCTGTTGATTTGTTTTCAGTTTTATATATAAAACATATCAATATATGAAAAAATGGAGATTGCTTTCTTTTTGTTTTCTTTTTACATAAGTTTTTATGCTGCGTTAAATTGATAAACAAATTTCATATAAATTGGATAGTTCCTGTTTCATTCAACACTTAATTCAATATCATTTGTATAATTTTCAATGTTATTTTATATTCTAATTCCTGGAAAGAGTTAACTTTTAAATTTCATATTCAAATTAATATCGAATTACATTTTGCTTTCTTAATGATAATATGATTAATCTTTCTCATTTGGTGAAAAAATTAGTATCACACTCCTCTTTTTGTTGTATAATATTGGACCAAGGCCATGGAGGAGGTAAGGGAATTAACACTTTAGTAAATACATTTGGTAAACTCAGACCGGTGCGCTTAAATAATCATTGTGAATAGAATAGGTAAATTTAAATTTAAAAAAAGTTGATTTCAATTGGTCTGAATTGGTAACAAATTCCAGACAGATAAATTTTATAGATATCGGAAGGTTACATTATGATTTATAAAATATTGTAGTATAGTGATTTTAGAACTACTCTTGGTTCCTTTTTGAGTGTTAGTTATATACTGTAAATATTTGTTATAAGAGTGAGCTAAATGAAGAGTCGATTTCATGCATAAACTAGAGGCATCAAAACGATGATATCTTCATGATATGTGTGCCGTATAAATTTGATCCTGCACCCAATTTTCGCATTACATTTACACAGGCATTGCCTTGGGGCCCGAAATATATCGCATTCTTGCTTATGATGCAAGCGAATAACAAATTAGGTTTGTGTACAACCTGATGATATCGGGAAACATGCATGTGGAAACCGCATGTATTTTGTTCCACTTTTCACATTCGTTTGTAATGTTATTTGGATGGCAGTCCATTCGTCTTTCGCCCTCGATTGTAATGTCATTTTGGATGGTATTGTTGTTCTCGATCAGAACCATCTTCGTGGCGAAATACTTTGAAATTCTACCTCTGGGTGGGTAATATTTTTTAAATCTCAAGGTTCGAGAGTTGGAGGTTTTAAAATTGGTTTTAAATATCGGGAGGGGAGGACATGGAAACAAATTTTGTGATTAAGATAGATAACCATCAGTCATTATCATACACTTACAATAATTAACATTGTAGAAATTCACATTATTAATCAGAATTAAAGGAATAAATAAAATTAAATTAATAAGCAGTAATTAATAAAAATAAAGTTACCTTTCTTCAATAGTTTTAAAAATATACTTAATAGTGTAAAGTCATTGACGTCGGTATTGTTTGTGGTACCGGTGTTATTATTTACCCACGTACTTATTTCTTTCAGGATCTAACTTATGAATGAAAATTACTTTTATTATTGTACACTTATGCTTTGAATGGGCTGTTATGATAAATAATTTCAAAATTTAAGTATGGAATTCGATTTTCTATGAGAGCCCATAAAAGTAATCCGGAATTTCAGGGTTGGTGTACTTATGAAAAAAAAACATGAAAGACGGCATACTTTTAATTGCCCTTAATTTGTTGAATCCACGGCTTCCTAATATGAAATAATTAAAACAATGAACTCGTCTAAAGTTATGCTGTGAAATCAAGATTTAAAATAAAAAATATGCTGTGCAAAATGTGTAGTCGCAGATATATTTCAAATCATTTGCATATTTTTAAAATGTTCACATTAATTCATTTTTTAAATTCTTCCCGGAAATTAATGCTTAAATATATTGCGAAGTTCCTTTTTATTACTAATTTATTCATATTCCTTGTGAATTGTATTTATGTGTATGTCCATGAATATATTTTGTAACAGAACAGAAAGAACATGCCTACAAAAACCAAAAAAATTACACACAAATTAATTAAATTGCTTTAAAATACTTCCACGAAACGAACATTTTTGTTTGTCTTACAATTTTTTATAAGGTAGATTTTTGTAATGATGATGAACCTCGAAATGGTAGAAGGTATAAAAAATATCAGTAAAAATTGCAGTTTATAAACTTATGGAAAAATATTTCAATGAGCAATAATAATGAACACACTAATTATGGCATATTAACGTCAACATTTTAAAGTAATATTTAATAATTAAACGGTAAATATTGCAACCACTAATCCGTCTTTATTCAAAACTTTTCGAATAATTGTTTTTTTATCAGTCTCTTTTCATTGCCAACATGCCTTCATACATACATACATACATGCATAAATTGCACAAATTTTCTTATATTATTTTAATGTAATGAAAAAATGCAGTAATTAAATCCGAATATAGTGAAATTCTTTGTGAGTATTATTTCACTTCAGTAAATTCAGATGAATTTCACGATTAAATACTAATGAAATGTAAGTATTATGGATATATTTTTGTTAATTTCCTTTCAATTTGCGTTACGTTAAATATAAATTAAATTATGCACAAATGTACAATATTATCTTAATCTATTTGTTATGGTTTTGAAAAAAAGGAAGACAAAGTCTTTCTATTTTTTATTTTTGCTTACTAATTTTGTAATTGAATAAATCAAATGTTATAAATTTGTAAAATTCTATAAACAATAAAATAGTAAAAACAATTAAATCCCTTTTTTGATTAATTTTGTTAATGTTCTTTGGAAACTTTAGCACTTAAATGAAAATAAGGTAAGCCCTTTTTGTCCTCACCCCCTTAGTAGCATGTGCGTAAGTGTGTATATGTGTGTATGTTTTTAAGTTGGCATGATATATAATTTATAATATATCTATATCTACGTAACATCTCCAACATTTCAGAACTTCCATTGATCATCGTTTCTTTACCAAAAGTTTTTGATTCAAAAGGAATTTGTTTAATTTCGAAATTTCGATAAAAAAGAAAAAATAATTTCATACATAATTTATAACTTAATATCAAATGACGCAGATAACGTAAGATCATTTATTTCATTTCGAAGAAAAATCAATTACGTTAATAACGATCATTAGTACACACATACATTCGTAAATAATTGTATTTGTTCCCAAAAAAAACCAATTTTATTTTATCTAAGGTAAACGCTATGATAATAGCGTTATGGTAATATTTTATCTATCCATATTTAGGCTACCACGATAATTGCAGTCGAATTGGTGGGTCTAGCGGAACAGCAGGTAGTGGCTCGAATACAATACGTGATGATTCTTCCGGTAGCGAAGACGGTACAGATATGCAATCAGTTCAATTTTATCTTGGCGGTACGTCGACACCACTCTTAAATATGGCACCCTCATCTCCTTCAAATGCAGCTCAAGGCCATCGCTCATTGCATTCATTGGATCAAAGCGCCAGCAACACCACCAACGCTATAAATCGTACCGCCAACAATATCCCAATATCATCTGTGACTGCAACATCACCAACGTCATCGTCAACAGCAACAGCAATAACTACAACTCAGCCCTTAACAGCGCATGCAATGGCATCAGCTACATCCGGTGCAATTCAACAGAATACCACACATAATACCACTATTCCGCCAACATCGGGCGCATTATTATTACATAATTTCCCATCGAATGACAGGTAATTTATTTGTGCAATAAACGGGGTTTGTATAGTACTTTGGAGACCCTAAAGCAAACTATTTATTTTTGCGGTCGAATTAGATAACTTGTTTAATTTGGATTATCATAGTTGTGTCTTTTTTTTTTGGGCGAAATACGTACTATAACGAATGAATTAATATTTTTAAAAATTTAGTAATAGTCAAAATATGATTGGAGATGATAGCAGACACAGTCCCTCTGTCTCATCCGAGCGATCTATTCCTGTACCGCCTCGTATGAAAAAACAATCCTTATCACCGGCCGTACCTCCACCATCAACTGGCCCCTCTGTAGGAAAAGCCCCACTACCGCCACCTCGTAAATCGGCGCAGAGGTTAGTTCTCGTTTAGTCAAAGAATGCTCGCTTAACTCAATGTTGAATTTTCATTTAACAGTGGATATTTTTAACAAAGCATTGCTTGTAGAACTCTTTTGCTTTAGTCACTTCCCCAACGGATAGCATAAGTTAACAATTTGAAGCAGAATATTTCAAAGTTTCGACTTTTGTCACTAGCCGATCTGATTTTCATTGGATTAGTTTATTAGTCTGCACGAATCTAATCATGCAGTTACATTTTAGAAGGCCGAATATTTATTACTACTTTTACAATCTTCTTTATATGCGTTTGTGTATAAATAAAATGTTCAACAACTATTCGAAAAAAGTTTATGTTGTGAATATTTGAAGAAAATATAGGACTTAATTTCGCCAACAAAAAGGTGATAATGAAGTTATGTGATATGAAAGATTAATGAATTGAACCGCCCTTTTTTTAAGTATTTTACTAACATTATGAATATGCTTCGCGACTTGGTTGACCTTTAGCCTCATTCAATATAAATTGCATATATAAAATATTTTCCATTTTGATTATATCCTCTACTACTATCGCGATCATTATTTTCCTCAATTCTTAGGCATTTTCATTTCAGCATTTGTTTATTTAATGCATGTGAACTAATGAATAACGGCGCTATTTTCTTTTCAAATATGTTTTATTTTTCTAATTTTCTGATTTTACAATTTCAGAATGCAAAAAAACAAACCTACATGAACCCAGAGTTCTTGTAGCTTCTAATCTTCCAAAATTTTATAGTACTATTTGTACTACTACTACTACCACTACTACTTTTGTTGTCTGTCGTATTAAACGTAATTTAAGGAACTCGTGCCTATTTTCTTTTTTTAAATTTAATATGATAAGAAATGTAAGAACTATTACATTAAGTAAACGAATAACTCATTATTATTTGCAATGATCATTAACAAAATTCTTATTACGGTTTTTATTGGCTAAAGCAGTGTTCAAAATTTAATTAGCGGCATCGATTAATTAACTATTTGTGTATTCATGGATTTGCTTTTCTTTATCGTTTATTTCATTATTTAACAAACGATATCGTTCATATTTTACAATTAAAATTAACACTTAAACGCTTTAGTGATTTAAAGAAATGTTCATTTATTTTTTTCTATTAAATCAGTGAAATGCTTAGATCGCGTAGCACAGACTTGATACCGGTGGAATTATATTCGTATCTTTCTAAGCAATTTATACCGCCAACAAAACCCAATAGCTTTGTCGGACAATTACAAGCCAACGCCCTCACAAATGCTTCCCTTACATCCAACAATCCAACAACAATCTCTTCAGCTGCACCAACAACAACAAACGTAACCATAGCGAAAAGAGCCGGTCTTGCCAAAATGGTTAAGCAGCACAGTAATGCAAGTCAACAGTCAACATCATCTACATCGTCTTCCGTCCAGTCTGCACCGCCAAATACTTCCGATGCGTTGTTTGGTTGTGATCAATCACCACTCCATTCGAACGTAATATTGCAAGAGCGTCGAAGGGATGGAGAGATAACGACGAGAATCAAATCAGCCGCCAATTCTCTCAGTTTGCAATCGTTATGCGGAAAATCAATGCACGGTGAATTAATTACTACATCAAGAAATGATACACATGCGTCACTAAGTGCTTTAACATACAGTGATACACAAATGGAGAGCCAACGTCACGGTCATCATAAATTGGTAACTGATAGCGCAAGTTTAGCTGGCAGCGATTTGAAAAAGAGGCGTAAGAAATTACGTTTTCCCTTTGGAGGAAAGAAATCAACTTCAATAGATAATGTTAGTAAAGACAAGCCCTCGACTTAGTAACGTACTTTTCTGTGAATTTTAATGATTCGAAACCGACACAACATTTTAGCTATATCCCAAAAAAAAGACGGACAAAATAAGCATGGGATGGTCTTTGATTGATCATCTCTGTCATCATCATCGCTATTGTCATTATACTATCATGAAAATAAGGAATTGAAATAAGTCCATTTGGAATAAAGGAAACAATTATTTTTTTTATTATAAAATCCAAAAAACTTAGTTTATCAAAGCCAATCAATAAAAATTAACCGCCAGTGTTTCTTTTAATTTGTAAAAAAGTCGAATATTACAAACGCAAACAAATCCTAATTCTAATTTTTAATCCACTAATTAATGTCCTAAGTTCGAGTTTTGAATGATCCATTAGCTAAAGCTCGTCTGGAGAAATCTATGTCGAAAAATTGTAATTAATAATGAAATCCAAATTAATGGTTAATTAGTCTAATGATTGAAGCCTTGGCTAGTTTAAGTTCTAAATTATTACTAAGTAAAAATTGTTTAAAATAAATTTTATAAATTGTTTATGCAATAAATTGACCACAAAATCAAACAAATTAAGAACAAATTTTGGAAAATTTTTGAAAAAGAATTGAAATAGATATTTCAATGCATGATTTTTCATGACTTTAAAATTTATATATCATTTGGCCTAAGATACTTTTGTTAAGGCCCAATGTTTTCTTTTTGTTTTGAAAAAATCTAGAAATGACAATAATAAAAACCGTTTAATTTCATTTTTATTTGGATTAAAAAAATTCTTGAATGTCCGGATAATTCCTTTAGTGATATAGAAAAATAAATTCATTTAGAATTTGTTTATTATCGGCCACTTTATAGAGATATATTTTATTTTAATATAATCGGCGTTTATTTTTAGTTTTGATTAAGATTTGTTTTAATAGAAACATTGCCGATTTGCACAAATTGTTATATAAATTTCCATAAAAGAAAACGCCAATAATATTTTTATTGAAGAAAATATTAAAGATATTTGGTAGCGAAACGATTATATCTACAGATTCAGAAGATATGAAACTTAAGCAATGCATATGTACTTATATTTTTATAGATTTTTATTAAATGATCAAATCAAATGATCATTAGAAGAAGAAAAATATTGAGTTGATTCATTTCTAAAAAAATTTCAAAGTTTAAAATTTTACTGACTGAATGTAGTTTTGTTAAAAGCTTGGAGAAAAATCAGTGCGATAATATATGACGATTATGAAAACTCGCCGTAATTTTGCAAGAATATATCGCCCATAATCATATGAGAAATATGTACAGAATGAGCTATTAATTTTATTTGACCATTTAAAATTATTCTTTTCATTATTGAAATAATTTCCTGTTTTTTGAATGTCATAAAATATTAAAATAATAAAAGTCCAATAAAATTTTTCAAACAACATTTTCCATATATTTTTAAATCGTTTTTGAACCACCAACACCGATAAACTTTTACTATTTCATTAAAATTCTTCACAAACAACCAAAATTTATCAAGTCCATCCACCGATCAATCGCTATCCGTTTGTTATTTCTTCTCACGTTTATTCTAATTTGATTTGTCTCTAAAACAAATGAAATTGGAAAGAAATAATTTTATCGAAACTTGGCAAGATCGTCAAATTGTGTTTTTGTTACTTTTTTTAGTTTTGTTTGCAATGAGACGAACGACACTAACAACTAATAACCGTTAATAGGTGTTACAGTTCCAGGCGCAGCAGTCGCTACTTTAAAGCACGTTGGTGCAGTGAAAGCGATAGCGAACGATAATGCGTCGGCAGGGAGAGAAAGGTGGTCTATTAGTTTTATTGTTTTCCTTCATTGTTGAATAAATGAATACAAGAGAAATAGAAATTAAAAACGACAATATTAAAAAGTCGAAACGACCCACAAAATACTTGCACAAACAACATTTTGTTTGAAAAAATGGTGCATTGGTGTGAACTTTGTATGAATGAATGAATGCTTCTTCGTATTCAGTTTGTGGCTGCGACGAGAGATAACGACGAGGGTAAAATATGAATTCTGTTTTTCATTTCGACTCTTTTCCTAACTATTACCACGATCATCGTCGTAAACAATGCATCAAAACCAAGTTTTGTTGAGTAAGTCCAACGCTGTTCCGTCTATTTCGCTCCGTCACTCAGACGGTCAGTCAGTTCGTCATAGTTAGTTAAAGTTAGTGTTAAACATACATTCATTGAATGGCTTGTGCTGTTTCGGCCGTTGGTTGGTTGGGTACAGCGCAATAGAAAATCACTCGACCGTAATTCCCTGCCGAAACACTTGTTGTTGAAGAGTTTTACAGTTGGATTTCAGTAGCCAGTGGAAGTAGCCAGTTATAAGACTCAGGATGATACGTAATCAAAATTATGTTTAACCAAAGAAGAAGAAAAAAACACAAACTGGCTGAGTTTATATAATATTTTTGCTAAATATTTAGTCACGTTATTATACTGACTGACTGCTAGTCAGCTCGTTATGGACGCAAGGAAAGCATGTTCTCAATATATCAATACTAAACACC